>OX454320.1:25081391-26340725 GCA_949715965.1 Dysmachus trigonus
CTAATAAGATAAAAATTAAGAAAAAGTAAAGATTATATCAAATAATTAATAATCTATATAATCTTTTGTTCGGTTTGAGAATGCTTAGGTTTAATAAAAAAAAAAATATCTCGCAGTCGAAAGAAATGCGGATATGTAACTTATCTCCGAAAATCACATATATTAAGGGTTAAAATGTTGTGTTACCACCATTGGCAAAATCGATGGCCAACATAATATACACCTATCCCTCAATTTACACAGTAGGGTAGTAAAACGATATGTCGCATACATATAGAAAAGTAGGGTGGGTTCAAATAAGCTTTAGATCGTATAAATCGAATCAGAGAATAAAAAGACAAATTATAGATACGTTCGGAATAACCATGCAAATTAAGGCAACAATGCGATTGACATGTACAAAGAACTTGCCTTCAATAACACAGCCACACAAAAAAAGAAAAGTGATCTGTACTTTACATGCGATATATGGGTTTCAATGTATTTTTGCGCGCTGAGCACGAATCTGGAGTCAGAATTGAGCCATCACATCACAGGTAATTCCTAACCTCAAAAAACAGGTAAAAAATAGCAAAAAAACGGATAAAGACAAGGAAAACTACAGGAATTTCTTTTTTTCATATCCAAATGTATATTTTTATGTAAAAGAACCCCGTGAATTCAAATCCACCGTCAGAGTTGAGGTTCCAAAATTATTTTCGTCACTTTATTCAAGATTTCCAAAAAGTGTTGAAAAATCGACCTTTTCTTGGGATGAACTACTCCTGTAAAAAGGGTGGACTTATACATATATAAGTTTTTAGAGGTATATCCCATAATATTTTGTATAAAAAATCGAATGCCTTTTAGTTTTTTTTTTCAAATCGGATGATTTGAGCCTGAGAAATGTGTCTCACGAGTTCAGAAAATGAAAATGAAACAAGAAAAACGCGATTAACTTTTTTATTCGATAATTTTAATAATAATTTTAAATTTGTACACATAAACTCTTGTTAAAGAGAGAGAGACAGAGAGAGCTACTTTAACCCATTAATGCGCAAAACGAGGATTTTGTGCACGGAAGTTCAATTGTACGATTCGAATAGGAAATTGGGGCGATTTTCTTCCAAATTCGTATATAAGGGGTTTTTGGGGATGCTCTTTCAGAATATGGCATTTGTTTTGCATAAAAGCTTCAAAAACCCTATTATTTTTGGGTTTTTTTTCAAAAAAGTGCTAATTTTTTTTGGTAATTTTTCTTCTCAAAGTCGATTATCTTGTCTTTGCTGCTAATGAATGATCATATAACCACCAGAAATCGCGGTCCGAATGTCTCAACTTACTCAAACCTTTATTTTGAAAGTTTTTTTCTGCTTTGGTTTGTGAAAAATCGCCATTTTGTACAGCAATGTAATAAAAAACTTTGCGATTTTTTTACACGAAAAGGATTAACTTTCCAAAAAACATTAAAAAAAAACAAAATGCTTCAAATTAGCCAAGGAATACATGTACATTTTTTCAGATATTTGTGGACTACTTTTGGTTTTTTGGATTTGGCAAATTTTTTAAAAAACCAAAAATCTTATGATGAAATTTGGTTATATTTATACTCAAAAATGATCAATTATACGAATACATTTTATATGACAAAAAGTACTTATAATTAGCCAAAGAATACGTGTGAATTATTTCAGAATTTTTCGGGACATTTTTGGATTTTTCAAAAATTGGCCAAATCCAAAAAACCAAAAAAATTCTGGAAAAATTCACACGTTTTCTTTAGCTAATTTTAAGCATTTTTTGTTACACACTTTTTTTTTTTAAAGTTTATCTTTTTCGTATAAAAAAATCCATAGTTTTTTATTACATTGCTGTACAAAATAGCAATTTTGCTAAAATCAAAGCAAAAAAAAAACTTTCAAAAGTTTGAGAAAGTTTAGACATTCGGACCGCGATTTCTGGTGGTTATACGATCATTCAATAGCAGCAAAGACAAGATAATCGACTTTGAGAAGACAAATGACCAAAAAAATTAGCACTTTTTTGAAAAAACCCAAAAAAGAATAGGGTTTTTGAAGCTTTTATGCAAAACAAATGCCAGATTCTGAAAGAGCATCCCCAAAAACCCCTTACGTACGAATTTGAAAGAAAACTGCCCCAATTTGCTATTCGAATCGTACAATTGAACTTGCGTGCACAAAATCCTCGTTTTGCGCATTAATGGGTTAATCTTGCTACTTTAGCGGAGAATTTAAATGCAATGAATAAAATGCAAACAAGCTGTCAGTGCAGTTACACAGTTTGACAGAAATACTTAGGCAGAATGCCGAAAAACTGATGCTAATTTGACAGTGCTAAATTGGTACAATTACGGAACTAGCACATAAGCTATCGCATAAAATTGTTCAAATTTAAGTTCGAGAGAAAAACAGATTTGCTTGACAATAGACACGCTACCTAACACGAAAACAAACTCAGCAAAAACGCGCAATTGTCGGTATATTTTTATCATTTTGTTATAATTTTATTTCGTTTTTAATTACACTGGTCAACAAATCATTTCTATAGGTTTTTTTCCGTAGATTACGAATATGCAAACGAGAGAGAGTTAAAAAGTGCAAAAGATCGTATTTTTGCTATTTTTGAAAAATCATTAAAAGATAACGGATCGTGTTGTTTGAATAGGAAACGACATTATCTGATTATCATTTATACGCATTCTTAAAAATCATTTGGACTGAAAAAATATGAATGCTATAAATCAGAACGATACTGGGGGAGCATTTTTCGTCACAGACGAGTGAATTTTGAAAAATGGGCCTGGAAAGTCTACCAGAAAGATGGAAGAGCATTTTAGAAAATGAATATGAATACCTTAGATTAAAAAAGAATTATGTTTATCTTAATTTTTGAAAAATAATAGATGTATTTAAAAAACGCATTATTTATTGGATGGCCAATATTGTCCTCTGTGTATTTTTGTCTTGATTGTTTTAGGCGTTTTCTCCAATATAATGTAGTTTGGTAGGATTTTTTTCTTTGAGTATATGAATCTCGTTTTTAGGGCTCTTTTTGTTTTCCCTATGTGAATTCCTCGACCTTAGCAATGAATAGAAATATTTTCTATAGAAATAACACATTTGTTATCCATACCTCCGGTACTCATAAATAAACATTTACCCTCGTTACTAATTATCTTCGGAAATTGGATCGTTTACCCACATTTCCTTAAAATTACTTGAAATTCATTTTTAATCACCCTATCAAGGATTGCGCGCCCATTTTCAAGTGTTTGTTCCGAATCAATATTTTCCCGTATCTTGCCGTCGCCTTTCATTTTGACTTTGACTTAATTAAGACTTAATGGTACGTAATGTATTCACGCTTAACGTAGAGCATGTGTTCACGACTGCTGTGTACTGCGATCTGCATATGCAGGCATAAGCGAAAAGGTGACTGTTGCCACCACCTGTTCGCAGATAATGATAAGTAAAGTACGCCTCAGCACCTATCGCACCAGGCAAGGCCGCAAGCGCCCGACTTTATTAAATTTCATTCTGCTACCCCCCCAGATATTACCCACAGCAATTGATTCTGAAGCAAAATATCGACCCAGGGGCGCCGATCCGTCTTCGTGTGTACTACAGACATTCATACATCTCCACAAATCTTGGAACCGGATAACTTTTAGAAATTTTTACGCTCCGGTAAGTTTTACAGGCGATGATGCTGCTAGGTCGCGTACGAAGTAGCTTGAAGAATCCCGAACCGAAAGGGATGCTCCTTTCCACATCCATCCATCCGTCCTCCGTTCCTATACGACTTCACGAAGGATGTAACAGGAAGGAGTTTAGGCAAATTGAGGACGTTCATTCAGTTTTTTGTCGAAATTTATTTACTTACCTGGCACAAGAATAACAACGTCGGTCCAATTCAGTTTCTTCGCGATGCTTTTCACGGCAAATGAGGTCGCTTCGAAGGATGGTAGGAAATTGTTGGATTGCTGAAATGAAGATATTTCACAGATTTAAAATCTACCAAGACATTTCATCTCAATCTTCTTAAATTTTAACCTACAAAATTTTCGTACATGATGTTTTAAAGTTCTTATATTTTCCGAAGAACGGTGGAGGGCAAAAATTGAAAATGTTATCAGTATTTTACCTTTGTTAGCTTTTAAGTTCAATTTATGTTTATTTTATACTAGGAAAGTTTTTTACTATTGATTTTTATATCTTTTGCTTATAAGGTTCGTTGATGTTGAGGTTTTTTGATGTCCGGATATCCGAAATAATTTTGGATTCAGCATCCGATATCCGGACTATCCGGATAATATCGGATCCTCGGATCCGATCCTAGATTTAGATCTAATCTCAGATTCGATCCATCTGAATACTTTGGATTCCTGATGCTAAATTCGAATCGACTTTCTAATTTCATTTGCAAATATCAATCGAATCGAACCCATGTGTAAAAATATGCCAAAAACTTGTAGATATCTTCAAATATATATGTATATCAAACAAGGAGAGTATCAAACATATCCATCATGAATTTTGATGACATTAATATATGTTGTAGAGTTCATCAGATCAACCTTTATACAACGGTAAATGTGAATTCGTAGAAAATCATGAATGCGTTCCAAATATCTGCTTTTTAATTTAATATTTAATTTTCCGCAAAAGCTATTAGTTTAATTGATATTTATTTCAGGATTCGGATATCCAATTTATTACCACTATTCAGATAAGTATTCGAATCAGATAGTTTGAAGATTCGGATGTTTATAACTTTAAAAATGTTGACATGTTGTTTCTTTGATTGATGTTGATGGTCGTCCGAGACGCTCTTTGTCTTCAACACTTTCTCTACCTTCTTTGAACTGTTTATACCATATTTCTTTGAGACAAAACCGGATCGCCGAATTCCTTCTGCAACATCCTAAACGTACAAATGACATAGTGGCGTGAAATTTTACACAGATATAAGTGACAGTGCTGCCAACCTAAAAACAAGAAGATTTGCTCGAATCGCTGTACCAGCGCAATTTAAATTCAAAATTGGATTTACTTTTTGATCACAGTAGTATAGTATATACAGTATATCACTTTGTTAGATATTATTTCTACATAATCTTGTAAGATTGACAGCTGATTATACTAGCTGAAATAAGTAAAACATAATTTCGATAGTAATTTGCCCGTCAAAAACACTGCTTGATGGAGTAATGGTACCTACTTGTCGCATGGAAATATGTATACAATAAAAATATTATTAACAGAGATAAAAGTAAACTGGTTTTAATTAGTCGTACAAGAAAGCGAATTGAGAAATTATCCCTGGCTTACTTATGCTGATTTAAATGCGACTGTAAATATATTTTCCTGAAAGAAAATCACTCGAAAAATTTACATTGAAAGCAACCACTTAATTTTCACAATAAAATTCGTTTAGAGTATTGCAGTTTGAAACTGTAAGTTTAGAAATACACATTTATCTAAAAATATACGATAAACGATTAACATCCGATTTTTGGGTAATATTGCAGAAGACTAACTTTAATAATACATAAAAAATATATATTACTTTTTTAAGGTTGCTTAATGCTATTAGATAACTTTGCTCTTTACGTTTAATCCAAATGCACTTACGTTTCTCAAAGCCATTTGTAACTTTATGCATTGTGAATGACTTTTTGAAATTGAAGTGCCAATGTGATTATAGTATATTTTAAAATATAAAGTATAAAATTGCAAAACTCATTAAATTTTTTTCGTATCTATATTTTGACACACACGTCACCAAGTTTAATTGAAATGTTACGACTTCCAATTTTATTTATTTTTAGTGTTTTCATGTGAGATGACCCATTCATTGTCTAGTCAAAATGTACAGAAAAGAGGTCTTATTTATTTATTTATTTATTTGTTCAATATTCATCAAATTCTGATTACTGTACAATAAATGTAATTAATTTAAGGAAAATTAGTTTGAAGCCGATTTTTCAAATTAGGCTTAGACAAATTAAACTCAAAACTGTCTACATGCTCGTTAAAGAGACGAGACATTGAGGTAATGGGCTCATGCATACCATACTTGGTTCGATGATATGGATATTCTGCATACTTTAACTTTTTGTGGTCATGACCTTGAGCTTTGATGCCATTTTGAAAAAAGTATGAAAATTGTAAATTTCTCGAGAAATTCTCGATAAATAGTTTTATAACCAACGTCTACATCTTGAAATTCTCTACTGAGTGATAGCTTCATAAACTTAATAAATTTCGAGTCGTAGAGCACAAATTCGCTATAATTTTCACTATGACATATTTGTGCTCGACAACAAAAATTAAAACCTGTAGAACGCAAAATTAGCCAAGGTTATAGCTTAGGGAATTAATGTTCTGTCAAACGAAGGGATTTGAATAGCCCGTAATTTCTTTATTTCAGAGTCAATTCAATTTATATTTTCTTTTAAATAAACTACCCATTCTCAGCTTGGAACAGTACGCGTTCTAAGGCGTTTTCTATAATTTTTCGCAAGATTTAAGAAGTTATCACTCCAATTTCTTCTCGAATATTATTTTTTATTATATACAAATATAAAAAATTAACATTATTTTTTAATTTTCCCTAATAGACTCCAATTTTCTCCTTCTCCCCTAATTATTTCAAAAGAGTATACTAGTTTTATTTCTTACAAACTTATATTATTATTTTCTAACTCCTTCTATGCGCTAAGAAAAATGAGTACTTTATATTTAAAAGAAATCATGTACTTAAAAAAGGAAAATAAGTGAAAAAACCAAATTCCCTATTTTTAAAGAAATATTTTTTTAAATCTTATAATAAAGACTATTTTACTTATATCTATTCCATTGACAAACTTAAAATAACGAAATATTCCATTGGCTCGTATTTGTTTAATGTTGACTATGTTTTTACTTGATTTTATTAAGGTTTTTTCTGAATGTGTTAGTGCGAAAGATAAAAAGCCTTATGGCTTACTTTAAGGTCCTTATCCTTTTTGTTCACAAGACAGCATATATTTTGTTTCAAACTTCTGATTGGGAGAAGCAGCGAATGTAATGGCAAATAATTCTTCAATTTAAATTAAAAACAAAAAAAAATAATATATAATTCCAACACTAACTTCCTTGAAATATTTATTTAGGACTTTCGCAATAAGTTTAAATTCGAAACACACACTCTTAGCAGTTTCTTAAAAATCCCTGAAACTTTCAATCTTTCAGATTCTCACTATCCCCAAAATATTCTCTTTCCTTTGCGATCCATTTCCTTTCTTCGTATTCCTAAAAGTGTTATTTGGCGCGCCACCTTGACTTTGTTTGCACAGCACAAATTGAAATGAAGGGGTCTTTCAAACACTTGAAAGAAGTCATGTCTCAGGTCTTCAATATATCTTGCAATCCAGCGGGAGAATCCCCAAAAGACGCAAATGAATGAACTCGGAAATGTACTTCCTCCTTTACCTGTGTCATACCGTCGAATTCACAAAGTCTATCAATCTTCCCAGTCAGAGGTTTGCTTTGATTCATCTTTTTTCCACACTTTATTTCATCCCACCTCTTTATGTTGATGAAACTCCATCTCGTGATCAATAAAATCTGGAGGGTGCTACAAAAAGAGTAGACTAGACAATACGATTTCGCTTTTATTTACCCAAGGAAACTGGAACTTGAAAGAAAAGCTTTTATGAACCGTGAAATAAACCCCTCCGAGGTAGGAAGCATATTGGCTTCCTTGGATACAATGGACAATGGCTAAGGCGGACTGTGGGTCTACTTGTCATAAGCGAGAAAAGCATTAATTTCAGAGTCTTGGGCAATTATAACCACTGGAGCGCTATCATATCAATTCCGCCCTTATGAAACAGGCGTAGTTTCCGTTGATTGCAATTTCCGACGCTTAGTCTTATTTCATTTCAGGCGACAACTGGAAATTAAAGGTTGCGGCACAGATTTTCACGGCACTGAAAGGTATATATAGGTGGTATACATTTTAGAATCTCTTAAAGATTATATTAAAAATTGCCTCTGGGCGCAATTATTCATCTAAAGAAAGCAAAACTAGATTATAATATAATTTTTAAAAGGTGAAAAGTGTAATAAAAATACAACTAACTGGAAGGGTAAAAGGATGCTCCAAATTTCAAATGAAAAGAAAATCTTTTTTTGAAAAATGCTTCAAACCAAGGCCCAAAATTTAAGCCCAATTTCCCTATCGTGCATTTGAGTCGTTATTTTTGAAAGTGATATAAGTCTAATTTATTAACATCTCATTCTAACAATTTCTGAAATTAAATTTAAATCATACGAATTTGTAAAAAGTGTATATACATACTACACACATGTAACAAATGTGATATATTAATAATATAATAACAGTTTTTTGTATCATTCTTCTGATCTTGTCCCTTGTCTATGTCATTTCATGTATCATGTGTCATTTTATTTTAATATATCCTTTAATCTGTCATGTGATGTGTCATGTTTCATGTCTTATGTTATGTCTTAACATGTATCATGTCAAACAAGAAAGCAAACCGAGCATGTAATCCTTCTCTCACAAAAAGGTAATATGCGTTAGTGTAAAAATGTTAATTTGTGTTTATTTATAGCCTTTATCCACTCGCAAGGCATAAGCTTGCTAACGGTGAAAGAATTATAAAATCTCTCCCTTTATACATATATTAAAATCAAATAGAAAATAAAATTAATTAATATAAATAATAAAATAAAATAAAATAAATAAAATGTTTGATTCCAATGAACTTAATCTGCTCTAAACGTAAGATAAAGAACTTTCCAAAAAAAAATATACGGTACAATGTTCTCTTCTCATACGTTTAAATAACAAAAAGATCTCCCATAGATTTAATTGTTATTGTTGGACAAAAAAATAATTTACCAGATAAAATTTTGTCTATTGAAAAATAATGTATACATTGAAAAAAATTATATTTCTAGTTGACTTAACAATACAAAATTGTTAATTCAACAAGTACGATGATTTCTGTTTCAATATTCAACTACATTCTTATTCATCTAACTATTTTACGAGTAATATTAATTTTAATAGAGAATAGCTAAAATAAAGGCAATTATTACTAGAATTCGTTTACTAATTTTTAAGCAGAAATCATGTCAACTTTTAATTTACGTTAAATTGACAGAGAATTCTTTAAAAATTAACATGGTTTAAACCTTTCAATACTATCGCCGCCTATAGTCGGCATTCACAAAACATTCTCTGGTTGCGACCGCCACCTAAAGTCGGTATTTACGGAGAGTCTGTATGTATAATCGCTGTCTATAGTCGGATTGAAATTATTGAATGTTCGTATTCATGGAAAGTTCTGTGCAACCGCTCTCGTGAAGAACAGTGAATGTGAACCCGCGACCAACTACGCCGTACCGAAAAGGTTAAGTCTGTTTCAACCAGTGGCGTGGGGTGAAATTTTTGAGAAGGTAAGCCGGTGCAAAAATCAGAAACTTAATAGCGAAAAAAAAATCACCAAATGAAGTCAGATATTACAAAATGTGTTCAACAGTGACTGCGTGTATTCTTGTCAAATTTAGTCGGCCACTTCTATCATACTTAAAGTCATTGGAAGTTAAGTGCTATATGAATATTATGAATAAATATGCACATACAATGAACTTCAAGAATAATATAAGTGGCTTTGAAAAAAACCGTTATAGTCGCGTGTATCGTGCAATCAAACTAAAGCGGTTAACAAAAACTGTGAAAAGTTGATATGAAATATAATTAATCTTACTTATACTCCAAAACTAATCTACGATTTTTTTTTTATAAATTCGACCAAAACATCATTGTAAAAATTAGACTGATTTCTAATTTGTAAAAGAAGGTGTTTTTCTATCGATAAGAGTGCTAAATTTGAGAGCCTTTCTTCGGTTTGAGAATTTCTTAAATAAGTATGTATTCTCTTAAGGGCTGAAAAAGATCTTTCCGCGGAAGCAACTGTAATGGGAAGAGTTAAAAATTACGATTTCGGTCGACTTTTCTATTATGAGCTTCATAAGTATTTCCTAAAGAAGTATCAATCCGATTCGCGCCAAATTCATGCAAAGCTAAGCAACTACGAATATGTTTTTCTGTTTGAATATGCTTACTTGAAGAGTTTACTAAATTATTAATGTCCGTTAAACCTGTGCGACTCCAAACACTCGAAGAATTCGAAAAAAGAAGACATGGGAAACACAACATTTTATTTAATTTGCAGCTTCCGGTCAGCCACGAATATTTTTCATAAATCGACTTATTAAAATGTTTGAAAAACCCGTCCTTACGCTTGTAATCTATTTTCATCGACGGTTTAGCGCGACCTAATTCGATAACTCTGCTTTTTTGCTGAAAAGATAATCTATTAAATTCATTTGCCGGTTCTAATAAAAAATCCGTTAAGCAGCATTCAACACTAAGTAACGCCATTTCCAACAAAAATTAAAGACTGAGAACAAGATATAAATAAAAAGCTACTAAAATGTCCTATAACAGACCACCTAGACCTTACAAAATTCTCACCAGCTTTTCACAATTAAATTCTATATATTAAAGTACAATTACACTTCACTTTAAATCAAACATGCACGACAAATCCTTCAACTGACAAATTGAAACAAATAAATAATCGTCATCCGAATAGCCGAACCTAACGAAAAAATCCGAGAAGCCGGATTCTATCGTGTTATCGAGAGGTAATAAAGTAGCACCACACCACACTCATAAGTCACAATCCGTTGAGCACCAAGGCAAAAAGAGACACAAGTTAACAATTTTTTTATTAAAATATAATAAACAAAACCACAACACCCCTCCCTTCCGAGAAGACGACTTCTGCCGTGTTCTTGTGAAATAAGGGAGCATTCACTCCTACAATTCACAGCCCCTTCAGTATCAAAGAAATTTACAGTCAGCTGAATATTGTTTATGAAAAAAAAATTAATAACCAAACCCACCCCAACCAACCCCACTCACCCGAGAAGCCGCTTTCTACCGTGTTATAGGGATAATAAGAGAGCACCACTACACTCACACCCGTTCATAGAGAAGACACGAATCAGCTGACATTCTAAGAAATAAACAACCACCCGCCGAAGTGACCCGAGTTTCAACTTATGCAAAATGAAAACAACCGAGAAGCCGGTTTCTATCGTGTTATTTGCTTATAGGATTTGCTTTTAGTGAGCAAAGGATATCACACACGATTTCTTTGTTACTCGTGGAGAAAAATGTGGGCTCTAGTAAGCCGTAAAATGACCGGCTTACAGAAGCAGCGAGCGAGCACTTCATACCCGATGCAACCCCTTGATAGAACCTGCTACGGTACGAGGGAAGGTTCCATCGTAGTGCAACAACAGATTATGGTTGTTTTTGGTTGTAACACTTGTTTTGCCATGTTTTCTTTACGAGATGAATTTTGGGAGCGCTTTCCAGGAATTTTACAGGCATAGAACAAGTTTTAAATTTACGGGAATAGGATGAGTTCCCAAAAGGGAAGCCGGTAGGAATCGTGTTATATGGACCCCACGCCACTGGTTTCAACAACCATATAGTCCTTATTGGTCAAATCTCTGATTAACTAAACTTTACTGGGGAATAAGTTCAGACATCGAGATCCATTGATACATCTAACGTATAATGGTCCTCGTTATCTGAGCTAATTTCGTCATATCGTTTCAACCAAATATGAGCAATACTTAATAACAAGATAGTATTATTAATTTTTTTAATATACTTCTCTAGTCAAACCTATCAGCAATCTCGTTACGAGAAAATCAAAAGCAAAAAATAATCATGAAATTATTTGTTTGATCAAGTTACATTTTGGTTATATTTAGTTATTTACGGCATTATTAACTCATGAAAATTGTAACATTTTTCATATTAACATATTTCGTAGATAGTTAATTTATTTTAGCTTACACATGCTTTGAAGGGAAAGTTGTTATTAACATATAGTAAATGCTATGTACTATATTCTTTATCAAATAATAAATTCGGATATACATATCATCAAAAAAAATCATTTGGAGCTCGTCAAATTATAGCTATACTTAATTTTGCATTTGAAATTATCCTGCAAGGTAGAAATCATGTTTTATTCCGTGCAATTATTCGAGCACTATATTTTACATGTAGCAGATTTAATTAGTAAAATTTAACACTTATCTAGCTATTCTAGTACTTCAGGTTTTCTTTACTACAACTACTAGTGAGTAGGCAAAAACAAATAAAAAAATACATTGTTCAAGTATCTTCTTTGCTAATAATCCTTCAATTAGGAATAACACAAATCACTTCCAGCTTCCACGTTGCTATAAATTAGAATTTACCAATTATGAACTAATAACACCGACGGTTTTGTGATGCAGCCACGAAATTAGCAAGATATACGCCATTATCGGTTAATAGCTTACAATTCTCTTAGGTGGAGGTAATGGGCGACAAGCGCGTGTGTGCACATACACCGAAGGAGATCAGTACTCTTCCCAAACTGTTCCTGCAGGTACACACACTGATAATAATCACCGACAATTTCCAGGGTATGTTTTGGTGTAAAATTCACTTAATGTTTAACTAGCTGACGGGTTAGCACTATGAAGGTGATAAGCCCTAGTTCCATTATATACCCTTGTGTAATTTTAGAGTTCCATTAGCAGGAGGTGAAAAACGATCCGAATGCTACCTGATTTTATGAACCATTTGCCCAAATGAAATTGATGTTGCACTTGGAATTAGTTTGCACTGGAGTTCAGGTTTTCATTTTAGTCACTTTTTAATACTGTCTGGTTTTCATTTAAATTGAAATGTATCGATTTTCTTTATTTTCACAATAGCATGCGTATACAAATTTCGCTTGGAAAGAAAAAGCGTAAATGGTTAACTTTTTTTGAAAAACTGTTCAACCAGAAAGTATTCGAACGAAATGGGTTCAGAAACTAGTAAAACGATTGACAGATTGAGTTTGTGGTGTCCTCATCGGACTTTACCTACGGTTTAGGTACTGAACATACTTAACTAGACCTGTATTAATACTTTTTATACTAAAAACCGCCTAAATAAGAACTTTTTAGACTCGATAGGCTCATTAACTACTAAAAATTCTATAGAAGTCAGAATTAATATCTAAAACTATCTTAACGCCTAATATAGTACCTTTTATACACTACCAACTCGAGAACTCCTAACGATTCTATCAAAGTAAAAAATTGATATGTTATTTAAATCTACTTCTACTATAAGACCTAAATTTAACCTAAATATTCCATATTTAAAGAATTGCGAACTCCCAATTTTGTACTTTTGTATTCTTCACAAACTTGGTAACCTATAGTGATTCTAAACAAGTGAAAAATTCATATTTTTAACATATACTTATTAACTTCAACATATTTTGTCGAAGAACGGATAACCATTTTTCAAAACTTCAAAACATATTTTATCAGTATAAAATATTAATATATGTAAGTATCAAATTGAAATTAAAGAAGCAATTGTAGCGAAGGAAGTTTTCATTTATTTTAAATATAATGTATCGTAAAACGACTAAAATGATGATTACATTAATTAAAAAAATTAACTATATATAATCTATATATCTGTATACAAAATAATAGGTTTTTGATTTTGAAATTGAGACAAAGAGAAAAAAATTAATCTTAAACACTATGAACTGAAATTTTATTCTAATTCATAACAATTAACAGGTCCTATGTACATTTTATCATCTGTTTGCCTAAAGACACAAAGCTGATATGTGTTTACAATGGGTATTAAATAAATAGTTTCATTTTCTAACGAACATTTATGTAAATATGATCGTGAATCAACTATAAAGCGATATCCTGTCGCAAAAAAATACAAAATCAGTTTTAAATTTTTTTATAAATGCATAATTCACCAGAACATATACATGAGCGCAAATTACAAGAATAATTACAATTAGTAAAATTAATTTTCTTTCACCTGAATCGAAATCACAAAATATAAGTACAATATTTAGAGCCTAATAAGAATATCTAGAGTTTAATTAGTAACAATAGATCTATAGAATTATTAGAAGAAGGCAAAATAAATAGGACTTAATGAGGTTTAGAGAAAGCGTTAATTATAAATTTTCAACGCCTAAACAACTAATGAAGATGTAACTTTTTCCGATAATTGACTATACGAGGTCTTATAGAGAAATTATGTTCATATAGAAAATAAATTATATTTTAAATTCTAAAAAAACCGGCCAAGTGCAAGTCGGACTCGCGCACCGAGGGTTCCGTACAAACCTGTAGGTATATAAGTGAAAGTTCACCCAAAAAATATGTGATGTAACTAAAAATTTAAGGTTTTCGGAATTTTTCCTTTATATGTGCTCTAAAACATTGCTTCATGCCAAATTTCAAGATTCTAGATCGACTGGAAGTACCCTTTAGGTTTTGATTCCCTTGCGAGTAGTTGCGAGTTTGAAAATATACGGCTTAAATTGCTGTTTCTTTTGATTGCGTTGACATAGAAGTTTGATTTTGTTACAGCTTAAAGGTATTGTAGACCTGAGTATTTGATATGAATTTCAATGTAATACCTCTACGCGTTCATGAGGAAAGGGGTAGTAAGTTTGAAATTATTAAAAATATTTTTATTATATGATGTAACTAACAATTTACGGTTTTCGCAATTTTTCCTTTATCTGTGCTATAAGACGTTGCTTCGTACCAAATTTAAAGATTCTGAATTCACGGGAAGTACCCTGTAGGTTTTGATTCCCTTGCGAGTGTCGAAAATTTGCGGAAATTTGCGGCATAAACGGTTGTATCTTTTGATTGCGTTGGCTTAGAAGTTTGATTCACAGCTCCAAGGGACAGTATACCTGAGTATTTGGTATAAATTCCAGCTTGATACCTCCACGCGTTCCTGAGAAAAAGGGCCTTGACAGACAGACAGACGGACGGACGGACAACAAAGTGATTCTATAAGGGTTCCGTATTTTCCTTTCGAGGTACAGAATCCTAAAAATAGATTAGGCTTTGAAAAATAGCAAAAGTTCGATTCGAGAAGTAATGAATAATGTAAAAAATATTGTTAGTCTCTTGTAGTTCTCGAGATATTTGACTTAAGGGGTTATTCTACTGTTAAACGGGTAAAAAGCAGTATCTTTTTAAAAGTGTTGTAAAAAAAAAACTATTAGAGATATCAATTTGAAATTTTGCATGCATCTTTATTAATGAATAAAATATATAATGGCATAGTTGATTAAAAAAAAAAAAACAAAATGGCGGCTTCAGTTTATGATTGATGTAGCGCGCGCTGACGGCCAGAGTCGTTTGCGCGGTACATTGCCCAGGTCGTCCAGGTGATCTGCAATCAATTTAACGATGAAATTTTATTAGTTTAGCTAAAAACACACAGACTGAACCTAAATTGAGCCATAAATATTAAATTTTCGCGATTTGACAAGCGTTGGAAAATAGCATGCTCGATTTTGGACGTTTTTTCGATGAAAAAAGTGCTCCCAAATAACCAAATTTCAATTTTGATGGCTCAATTTAGGTTCAGTCTGTGTAAAATTGATATATAACTATGCAAACAAATTTTTAGCTAAATCGCTTCATTAGTTTTTTCTCTACGATGTACCGCGCACCAAAACAACACGTTTTGAGTAAATCGCGTTTAAAGTTTTTTTAACCGATTTTTTTTTTTAATCAACTATGCCATTATATATTTATAAATATATATATATTATATTTAATAAAGATGCATGCAAAATTTCAAATTGATATCTCTAATAGTTTTTTTTTTACAACACTTTTAAAAAGATACTGCTTCTTACCCGTTTAACAGTAGAATAACCCCTTAATAGTTTCGTAAGATGGCATTTCTTCTTCGCGAATTTCTGCATATTTCATAAAAGTTTTGTTGCAAATTATATAAATATTTCCACCTTTGAAATCTAAAAAAAATCTGCAAGTATCCTTGAATTTAACGAATTTGAGGAAAATAATTGCAAAGAAGGCAATTTTCCATTTCCTATATTTTCCTCAATATCGAACGTTTTTTCAAATGACAAATCCAAGAAATGGAAAATTGTCTTTTTTGCAGCACTTTTGCATAATTATTTATGGAGCAAAGATGGAAATATCTTGAATTTAAATATTTTCAAAAATTTTCACGAAAACTTTGTGGGAATAATGCAGAAAATAGCGGCTGAATTTCATTTTTTGAGATTTTAAAATTAAATATCTCGGGAAGTACCAACAAACGAAAAAATTCTGCATGTTCACCAATTTTGACTACAAATGAGAATTCCCAAAAAGTTTCATAAAAATCTGTGAGGAGACCTCAAACTCAATTTATGCAGTAAAAAATTACAGAAACTCCAAAAATTATTTTTCGATTTTTAAAAACATATTGTACCTTTGTAGTTTTTGGGTTTACTATAGCCATGCCATTTATAATGGAATAAACAAATATTGAAAATTAAACCTCTTAGCCAAAAATGATGATGGTCAAAGTCAAACATAAATTAAATTAAAATAATATAACGCTCATAATAAAAAAATTTTTTACCAATGGTAACAATCATCTTAGGAAATTCTGTTTTAATTATCGGAGTAAAACTTAAAGTTTGTAACTTAAGGTACATTCTAACATATGGTTTTTATAAACTGAATTACTTTTAATTTTTGTGCATTAACAAACGAGGAAGTGCAACATATCTAAATATTGCAGATAATACGAAATAACAAGGTTTCTTAAAAAATAAATCGTTCATAAATCGGTAAAACTAATTTTTGTCCAAAATAATGACAGATATTTTTGAAGTTTTGACGTAAGCTGCAGAAAAATAAAACGTGAAAAGGCAAACTTTTATAGACAGGGAATTGAACTATTGCCATCATTATGTACTTTGTATAACAAAATTTTACAATATTATAATATGCTTATAAATTCATAATTGAGATGCAGATGTAGATTGATGTGGATGTCCGACGACACACATAGGCCATTATAGGATACCACTTTTTGTGACCAGAATTTCTGGTGGGAATTGAACCCAAAACATTTAGCACCCTGCTGGCTCGCGCTACCACCCGAGCTATTGAGTTCATAATTAATCTAGCATACATTTTTAGGCTAATTTGGGAACCAATATATATAATATGTCCGATATACAAATATATGTTCTTTCTTT
Source organism: Dysmachus trigonus (assembly GCA_949715965.1). Classification (NCBI taxonomy): domain Eukaryota; kingdom Metazoa; phylum Arthropoda; class Insecta; order Diptera; family Asilidae; genus Dysmachus; species Dysmachus trigonus. The sequence continues at coordinate 25,098,607 of OX454320.1, forward strand.
CTATTTATATGTAACTATTATTTTATTTATTTACTGATTAAATCCTTATATTATTTACTTATTATGTCAATATATTATACTTATTGAATCAATCTTCCCTAAATCACCGATGTTTAAAAATAACACTCATATTTTGATCCCTGCTTACCTACTTAGGTAAATTTATAAATTTGTTTGTACAACAACGTCGATGTAACGATCAGCTAAAGAAATTCGGATAGGACTTAGTCTAATCAGTCAGAAGCAACAAAGCATTAATGGAATTGTAATTTTCCACGAAAGGATGGAAATTGAAAAAAGGTCAACAATGTATTCGCTCACACCCGTTGAGAACCAAAAGTTATTTCAGGGAATTACGCCTGGGCAACAAGTGCTACATTTAATTAAATTTTGCCTTGGTAAATCCTGTCGCCATTTACGATAAATTAAATTAAAGGTTTTTCTGCATTCCTTTAAATAAATTGAATTTTCTCCATAATAAGGAGCACTTTATCAAAAGCAATTCCGAATTAAATTTAATCCATAATTCGAAGAAAATCGAAATGGTTGCATTTGTCGTCCTTTCGGGGTGACTAAAACGAGAATATCTCAATTTCCGTCCCCTGGCAGTGACGTAAAGCTCCTTATGGCGATCTTGAAGAAAACGAAGGAGGAAAAAGGGTATATCGGCTTACCATCGTCGTCCTTTAGACTTCAACCATGAATAAATTTCGATGTCGTCATCTGCCTACTCTTACTCTGTTTTGGAGAATTATTATACATTTATGCTGTAAGCCAATGAAATTGCTCGAATGTATTTGTCGTTGCGAAACGCGTAATATTTCCCTACCAAAAACAACTCGAGTACCGAAATGAGCAGGATTTGCTTGAAGACAACATCAAGAGAGATTTGATGAGATCCAAATTGAAATTTAAGTGCTCGTAAACTCGGGGAGAAGCGATTCTTCCTACGTCCACAATTCGTTTCCTTCGGATGCTACGAAACTGATTTACGACGCTCGTCGCCCTGATTGTCGGTTGAAATAACATAGCAAAGGAGCAGCTCCTTCAAAATCATTGCAGTTCGCAAAATAATGTTCAAGAAAACCAAATATATTGTGGGAAATATAAAGATAGGCTTTAAATAAGGTGATTTTTTACCCACTCAACATCTCAATTTCTGAGACTGTGCCAATAAACACTAGAAGAAAACGTCGGAAATTACTACCGCGTTTTGAAATATAACGAGTTTTTTTTTTTCTATGCCCTGAATGAGTATAGTAAATTAGGCGTGGATAAAAAACAACAGAATTAATTTAATTTGTATGTACCGGGAGTATAACTGGTTTTCAAATTATTTATTTATACTTATTACAAAATAGGTTTACGTTGAAGTAACCCAAATAGGTTAAAAACAAAGTAAAATCTGAGATAACTTCGGGAAGAAAATGAACCATATCAAATAAAGGGTTTACTGACATTTTTTAATCCTAATACAACTAAATGGTAATAGATAAAAGTAGACTAATAGCAATTTATATCACAGCACGGTTATTGATTAACTCGTATGGAGCCATGTGTGCTGTGCATGTTAATTTTCCTAAGCTGTATTGTAGCAGCCTGACCCTTTTTACCAGAAACTAAAAGGAGGGCAGTATGTTTAACATGGATGTATGTATGTGAATGTGTTCCTACCTATAACCTGAATACTTCAATCTATTTGGGTAAATTAAGTGTTGTTGGATTTGTATTACCCATGAGAATGTCGTCGGATATATGACGTCACGCTAAGTTCAATGTGACAGACGCTATCAACAATTTAGTTTCATGTTTCTACGTACAGACTAAACGCCTCAATCAATTTAGTCAAGTCAGGTGTGGTTAAATTCGTATTAACCCTGAGAGTTTTATAATTTTGTTACGGCACCAGCAATTTTTTTTTTTCAGAACAATAATTAGGAAAAATAAAGACTCGATTGCGTTACAAAAATCTATATGTAAATAATGTTCGAAGAATACTGGATATGCAACATGAATTTACTACGTGTATATTGAGAGAAAAAATGGCGTAGCAAAATCAATTAAATTTCTACATAAATTAAAACGGAAGACTGTTCTATACAAACTGCCTTATTGTAAATATTTTGTTTCCTATATTAATTTCAAATAGAGTAAATTCTTCCAATTACTCTAAAAAATTACAAAAATAAAAACATTCAGATTAAAAACAAATTTGAAAAAGCTCGAAAGCTTTAAACGTATTACTTAAATTAAGAATAGATTCCATTCAAGTACACACATCTTAATGGGGCAGTACACTTCTATTTTTTGAAAAAATCGATGTTTTCAAAAACATCAAATTTGTATACTATATACCTCCAAAAGTAGTTTACAATATTTTAAATAGATTGAAAAGGCATTGCCGAATAAGCGTAAGATCCTTTTTTTTTCAGAATTATCTGCGAATTGAATAAAAAAAACTTTAAACGCGTTTTTCTCGAAACTACGTTTTTTGACCTGGTTGGCAGGTTTTTGAAAAAACTACTGGTCCGATTGGGCTCAAATTTTGTGGACTTATTCCATATATGTTTGCTTATGGTGTGAACCATTATTATTAATATAGGTTAATATTGAACCCTTTTTTTTATAAATATTTTAATAAAAAAAAAAAAAAATTAACGTTAAAAAATTAAAAATTCCGCCATTTTGTTGTTTTCTTGCCAAAATACTTCATCGTGGTTCACACGATAGCAGCTAACTTATATTTTAATATGTGCTTTGAATTTTTTGTTTCAGACGTTCCAGAGCTGAGATTTCTTACCAACCAGTTTGAAAAGGGTTTTTTTTTAGGCAGCCATATTACTGCCGTACAAACGCCAGAAATTTCGTAAAAATTATTTTTGTTTTCTTTGATACATATATTTTAATGTGTACAATTTTCAAATGATTCAATAAATTTTTCTATAAAAAAAAAAACACTTTTAAAAAATGCAAAAAAGAAGTGTACTGCCCCCTTAAAGGAGCATTGTTGCTGCATCGTAGTTTCAGTCTATTAATTTCAGTGTGTTAAGTAAATCTAAATTTAAATTAAATTAAATACGTGAACATCGAAAATTATATCATAACTTTTTTTAGTATGTATTATAAAAGGAGGAGAATGAAACTTATATCATTCGAAAGGTGCTGTGCCATTGATGTGCACAAAAAATCATGTGTGTATGTTGCCGTTCAGGCAGGTAAAATAAAGTGAGCGTACACACATGATTTCCCCATACAAAACACTTTAACAAATTAAATGAAAGCATTTATTTTGATCACGTTCATGGCTGTATGAGCTTAGATCCCTTTGCCTTTTCTGCACGGGAGAATATTACAAAAACAAAACAAAAAAGTTATTCAAACAAATACATTTGCATACAATTAAATTCCAATTAATTATGTAACAAAAAAGTTTTAGTCGAATTACGACCACAGGCGACATGAAAGCAAAATTAATATATTATGGTATAATTTAAAAATATTTTTTATAATATAGCCATATAAGGTCACCTATGTTTTTCTTGGAAGTTTCGAACAAATCTTAAGAAACAAAAACAATTTTTGATAGAGTTCAATATCCAATGGTCTTTATTTTTTTTCTATAAATTGATATATTTCTGGCTAAAAGAATATGCGTAATATAACAAATTATTGTCTGGCATCTGTGTACAACTTTAAGACCACTCTTGCTTGCACAAAACTCGTTTCTAAGAATTGTAAAAAAAGCATAGAATTGTGGAAATTGGTGAACGAAATGAAGTTCCAGCAGGTAATTTCTGTATACGTTTGCTCAATTTTTACACTGGTGCAAATTCCAATCAAACACCCTTCTTATTAGCTTTGTTCGTTGACTCGATAACCTGTGGCACCCTGGTGCGCCCTGAGAACTGTCAAAAAACGTGGGGCACCCCAGTGCTTGTCAGTTAAACGAACAACTTATTAAAAAGGAGAACTGTCATCTGACATTTTACATAAAAATTATAAAATAAAACCAATACTTTTTCATAATGTTCACATCGAAATGCTAAAATTAAGTTCTTGTGGCCGCAACAAGAGTTAATTCCACTTTAAATACTGTATCTGTTAACAATTAAACTGATATCCGTCATTAACGCTGAGTTTTTATCTGGGGTAAAACCAGGGTGCACCAGGGCGCACCAGGGCACACCAGGGCACACCAGGGCGCCCCAGATTTCTCAAAAAATGCAGAACTGTCATTTGACGTTTAAAAACCAGTGCAACTAGGACGCACTGGGGTGCCACAGGATTGTCAACGAACAGACCTATTTACAGATGATCGCTCTTCAGAACTCTTTAGTTGCAGATAAGTAATCCATCCAACAATTAAAATACATATCGAGCAAGGAGTTATGGAGAATAAGGGCAAAGGGTTCTTATTCAACTGATGAAAGAAGATCATCGTGCAGCGACTTTTCGAACAAATTTGAACGCAAATATCACTTGGGCGCCCCGATTTTGAAATGGGTTTCGAAACACATCGGCATTTTGTAAAAGAAATATATTCAGATAATAAGCATTTTGAAAAAGGAAAACATTCCGTCAATGATCCCAAGTTATAAGAATCTTATCCTAGGCTATATTACTTTGGCCTGAAATTTGAATCTTCTTACCAGAACAAACCAATATTGTCTAATCCTAAATCGCGTCGGCTTAACTTGCTTGGCCTATGCAAAACTAGTTCTAGCTGAAAGCAAATTTTGCCGGCAACATATTCATTCACTGTTTTGTTTGTTTTAAAAAATATTATTAAATTTAAAAATTCCAAATAAAGGCATCAGTTAGTTTTAATTTCTCTAATATAAATGACTACCTCTTTTTTATTCCAAAACGATTAAAATTTGACTGGAACTATAAAGTATTTCAAAACAAGCTATAATTGCATCAATCTGCTTTTGAATTCAATACAAATAAATATTATAGCTCTTGGAAATCGCATATACTCTTTCAACTGTTTACCTATTAAATATTCAGAATGTTTAGGATTTTTACTCAAGGTTGAATGAACATCATTTGGTAATATATTTACTGCACTTAATGCGACATTAAAATGTACCATCATCGTTTTACATTTAAATTTTCCGTACTTTGAATTAGTAAATATTTTTCAAAATCAAAATCTTGTACTTCGTTTTACCCTTTGTTCTTTTGTATGTTTTCGAATGGTAAATTTTAAGTGATTTTTATGAAAATGATTGCTTAAAGATTTTTAGGATAAATGATGTCGAATCTTGTATAAAATCTTAAATTTCAAAATATTTCTAGTTCTCAAGTAGCGAAAACGCGCTCATTTTCAATTATACCCAAAAATCTATGCAACATCACAATTCCCGTCTAAACTTCAAATTAGGTAAATTATGCCCTAGACAGACTTTAGCGCACTAAATTAATAATTAGTTAATTACTCATTTAACACTAATTATTATTAATGAAGTGATGACAGACAGCCATTTCATAATCATCATTTATCAGCTGTCAGTTATTAAATAGTCCTTGTGCTTTTCTTCGTCTTGTTCTTTGTAATGGATAGCGCAAAGTAATGTTACAATTTGATTAGAAGTACAAATTCAGCTGAATTCTAGTACACTTTTCATCATTTAGGTATTAATGATAAAAAAATTATGGTCATTTAGCAAGTCATAAATGATCAAGTTCAAGACTTTCGTCATTTAGCAGCCATAATGATGATAAGCCCATGACGACAGGCAACACCTAAATTAGTAATTAGTACTAATTAGTAATTTATGTGTGCTGTCTGCCTAGGCCCTAGGGCATAAGGTATGAGAGCCATCCCGTCTAGTTCAGAAAGTGAATAATATATTCAGAAACACCAACTGTCTTTGCATCAATATAATGTGTAAATGACACTTTTTTCGGAATTTTATTTCCGCATAATATAACTATTTCCTTATCCTGAATTCTACGCAGATAATAAGGCAATATGATAAAGCTAGAGATTGAATTTAGTAGTTTGTGGCAACAAATTCTCGTGCTTTAATCAACTATGTAAATATTTTAAATTCAATATGGCAAGAACAAATGAAACAGGCGACGACTAGGTGTGCGTATGAAGGCACTCGTATTAAAGTTTCTTCAAATGGACTGGTGTTCCAGAATCTGTGGGATTAGGGCATCCCATGCGGAACACATTTGCCGAACAAACAGAAGCTTTTATGCTCTACGGAGCAACTATTGCGATTCGTGCTTGTAGGGGCCCCACATTGATGTGGCGTCGGATTGCGATATTTATAAACTACCCTTCCATCTACTCATCGCTACAGACTCTGATATTATTCGCAAATCCTCAAGCCATAGCCAACGGGCCGTGAAATCGGAGGTGGCTTCCTTTGACACCAGGGTACTCGTGTGTATTGCTATGGAAAGATGCCTTTAATTCAACTCAGCGCGACTATAAACAGAAAACCGGCGGCGTCTTGATTTGCGTCCCGACAAACAAAGATGTATTCCACACTCTTCCCCATGTCGTCAGTAAATATGTTGACTGGAACATCCTCAATTGAGCGCTTCAAGCTCTACTATGGCATTCAGAGCACGTGGGAACCGTGTCGCGAAGCATCTGTTCAGATGAAATGGTTTTGTTTTAATAAGCAATTTGACTATCTCAACATTTTACTAAAAGTATAACTATCGATATAATCCGGTTTAACACTATTTCTACTACGGTTTTGTGTATACTTATTTCAATCAAAATGTGTCTTTTAACATATATTTCTACTACCTGCTTGTAAAAGATATTTCAACAAATTTTCAACAATTGTCTGAACGAATTTCTGGTGATGGTGTAGAATTTCCAAAAAATCCATTGATATTTCAAAAGTATAGTATTTTAAGAATATACTGCCAAAATTTTTTTTTTTTACATTTAAACATTGATGAGAAAAAACCAGTTTTTAGAGCTTCAATTTCAAAAGCGCATCATTCTGTCAGTTTTCTATATTTTTTATTTTATCTAGTTCCGGCCATAAATGCACTCATACTGATTAATAATTTTCTAGGCTTTTATTTTTTTATAGGTTTTCATTATTTTAACAAAAAAAATCCTAGAAATAACTCACATTTTCGGGCGCTAGACCACCGGGTTCTCTAAAGTCACTGCGAAGTAAATATCAGAATTCAACTTAGAACTTATAACTGCAATGATCTGTATTAAAGTGCAAAATTGTAAACATTCCAATATAGTTGCTATAACGAAAACTCCTTTCTTGGTTTGTTACTAAAATGAGGACTCCTTAGAATTCATTCAAATGTGTTGAAAGTAAATTTCAATGAAATTGCCAACTACTCGTAAGATCAACTGCATTATTAAATATTTTTGTAAAGTTTTAATCCAAGGTATTAAAAGAGATATCTGCTTAAAATCGTTTCATTCCAAAACATGCTGTATTATAATATGACAATCTATCTCTATCTTCAAAATTAGATACTTGAGGGATCACAAAACATACGCATAGGATATATTATAACAACAGAAGCATTAGACAGCTCTAGGGAAATATTTTTAAGAATCAAACGATTTACTTTTTTTTTTTTTTATCAGGTAATACTTAACAAAATTTACTTAAAATAAATCTTACAATAATTCTCTTTTATTCCGGAATTCCCACAAATATTTGGGAGCTCAATCGGGATTCGAGTGAGAATTAATTAGATGGATAACAAACAGAATTGTTTCAGCGCACAAAGGAAATCTATGTGGCAAAATACAATGAGCGTTACCAGGACTGGAATGAAGGACATAATTTTGAAGGAAATTGCGCTAAGTGATGAAATTTACGATCTAAACTAAATAATAACGCAGTAGGAAATATTGTAAGTGCTTCACAAAACAGCAGATGTGAAACAGTACAAGCAATTGCTACTGCTCCTCTCGAATCAGTGATAAAGCACATTATCCGCACGACACACAGTGGGGCTATATTGCTAAATTGGTTCAAAACCATCCACAAGTCGTAATTTTTAACGGAAATTGAAAATTCTTGTTTGAGCATACTCGTGATGAGGAAACAAAGATACTCATTCATACAAAAATTCAAAAAACTTCACTTTGATCTCGAAAATTCAGCATATTGAAAGTAAATTCTTATTATCCAAGAACTTAAAGCAAAAATAAAAATCTGGAAAAAACTACAAGTAGGATTTCGAGGTTGCTGAATCAAAATTAGTCATTTACTTGATCATACAAGGCCTCCTAAAGGTCATTTGAAGGTCATGTGAAGGTCGAAGTAAGAATTTTTAATAGGTGAACTAGTGATTTTTGTGTGTTTGCCGAATTGGTCACTATTGCCGGTGCTTCCCGTATTAAGCGATTTGCATTGGAATTGCGGTATGGAACTAAACAGGTATTTCGGCCCTTTCTTACTGATGGGAAAGTTTCTGTTTTATTTTTTTTTGAAAAATCGCAGTGGAGGGGGTAACTGCGTCTTAAATTTAGAGTGATAATTCTTTGTAATTCGATATTCTTTACTCATGGTGCCTTTTATGGTAATTGTGAAACACGCGATCACCACTCAGCCGACTTTTCAAGTTATTCAACCGGTCCGGGACTTTTTGAATACGCTGTATATATACTAGGGTGCTTTTTTTTCGCGACTATTTTTTTTTTCAGTCCCACCTCGAAATGTTGTGGCAAATACCTAAACAAAAATTCCCTGAAAATAATATTAATATTAAGTACTAGACCAAGGCGTATAAAGATTTCCCATATAAAATACACATAAACTTTGATTATTTTTCTTCAAAACTCTACAGCTCAGAGGCATTTTATGGTATAATCTTGGTCAATGGTCGGGTTTCTTCAGAATTGAATGCTCTACAAAAGTGTCCATTACGGTGTAACCCTAACTCCCACCAGCGAGGTAATACGTGTCATTGACCCCAATTTTTCCACGAAATTCTCGCTTTTTGCCCCTATCTCGTAAACAACAAGAGGTACAGAAAACGTGAATATGACAAACTTGTAGGAAATTCCATTTCCTACAAAAAAGTTCTAAACACAAAATCGCTAACATCGATATTTCTTGAGATATTGGGTTTTGAAGTTGAGGTAGTGTTTCTACCATTTAGCTCAATAATCCATGAAAATTCCACTCTACCTCAACTTCAAAGCCCAATATCTCAAGAAATATCTATGTTAGTGATTTGGTGTACACAACTTTTTTGTAGGAAATTGAATTTCCTACAAGTCTGTCATATACACTTTTTCTGTACCTCTTGTTGTTTATGAGATAGGGGTAAAAAACGAGAATTTCATGTACAAATTGGGTTTAGTTACCCGTACTATCTTGCTGGTGGGAGTTAGGGTTACGCCGCAATGGACACTTTTTTAGAGCATTCAATTCTGAAGAAAACCCTACCATTGGCCAAGATTATACCACAAAATGCCTCTGAGCTGTAGAGCTTTGAAGAAAAATAATCAAAGTTTACGTGTATTTTATATGGGAAATCTTTATACGCCTTGGTCTAGTACTTAATAGTAATATTAAGGGCTCCAATTTTCAGGGAATTTTTGTTTAGGTATTTGCCACAAAATTTCGAGGTGGGACTGAAAAAAAAAATAGTCGCGAAAAAAAGCACCCTAATATATATACATATATACATATATATATTAACAAACACACATCAATGATCCCATAAGTACCCCATTTGTACGATGGTGCTGAAGAGTATGAACCCTATTCTTTTTTCCAGCGGAATTCAATTCCGATCGAAATGTAGGAGATGTTGGAATCAAAAATGGATCTAACTAAAGGATAGTTTTACAAAGCCCTCGCCCGTCAAATGTGTTTCAAGCACAATTTTCTGAACTACTTTTCTAAAAGGTTAAAGCTTTTTGAACTGTCTTTTTATTTAACAATTGGAATGGACATTTTATAAAGAGCTTTGAAATTTCTTTTTCTAAACCCCTTTAAAAGCCTTTGTAAATAAGCAAAAATAAAGTACTTAATTCTAATGATACGCAGTGTTAAAATAAAATGAAGTTTCTTATGGAGCGTCAGCCGTTTGGTGCTTCAAAAAAGTGCTTCAGGAGGATTTCCCAAGTGCTTTTTTCCTAGTGGGAATGTTCACGATGACGGCGAGGCGTTCGATTCCCACGACACTAATGACGAGTAAATGAATACATTTCGGCATAAAAATATACGCACTATTCGTAAGCATACCCACACTATATAAGTATTATTTTATATATGTATATATTGTATATATGTATGTCATTTAAATTTTCAAGAATCAAGGCGGCAGGCAGTGAAATGATATAAATATTTTGTTATCAGTAAACTACAGTCGATCAAAATTATTAAAATTAAATTGAAATAAACGCCACATTTTTCTTTTATTCCTCCATACGAAATATTTTATCCAATTTTTACTGTGAGTCATTGTTAGAATTTGTATCGGATTTCTGGCAATACTGGCTATAACGCGTAAATTCTCGCATTGTATAGAATAAACAAATGCCTCAAGCAGAGGGTTAAACTGAGACGAAATGTAAGAACCCAGCTAAGAATTCTTATGTTTTGTTTAGTCCTAGCCTAAAGCGAAAAAAACAACGATATCGAACTCATAAGAAATTTTTACTACCCTGCTCATGCTGATCGATGATTCAGCAGCTTACACTTTAAATTTACGAATGTATGTATAGTTTACAATAAATACTAGCTCACCCCAGCGCTTTCACATCTGCGTTGCAGAATTTCAGTCAGTAAAGAATGACTTAAGCTGCAGAACGAAACGATTTATACGTTTTCAAGGAAATAATAGAAGTGAAAGTGCAGAGAATTTATAAGGAGTACAATTAAGGCACGGATGGATTCAATTTGAAAGTGACTCGTGAATGCAAATTTGATTCGCATTTAAGTTACAGATTTCGCTTGAAAGATCGTTCGAATTCAAAATAGAAAGTAAAAAAGGTATATGTGTTTTTTAATATGTACTTAAAAAATGATAAGTGCTTAATCCGTCGATGATTGAGTAACCATTTTTTTTTCCACATTCTGTATGTTTTATCGTTGTGTTCTCCAGTGCAACTTCATGATCGTTTTGATGTGCATTAATATACGCCCATTTACTGCATTTCACTTTTTTTAAATTTAAAAGGTGAAAATGAACACCTAACCAAGCTACGATAAAAACATGGAATCTGAATTGGAATTTCGAAATTTAAAACTGGTGTTTTGTTTTTAGTTTCATTAAAAAAAAAAAAAGACAAATAATTTGATTATTTCGAAACTGATAATTGTCGTTGATGCTCCGAAAGTGAGTTTGAAAAATTTAAAAACAATTGAACATGTTGGTTGGTTTGTTGGTTTAACTGGCGACTCAACCATGGTCGAAGTCCAATTAGCGCTATAGACGCGCAATTTTAGCTCCCACTATACTGTATGACCTGCTCGTTTATTAATACGCAAAAGATCAAAACCAATTAGTGTATTTCAGAAAGTGAGCTATTTCTTATTTTCGATACATCATGGAGGTCCCAGTATTTTCCCCTTGGAACTATTTTTTATTCGGATTCTTGCATCAAACATGTACATAGTTTCAATTCAAATGGAATTACAAAATGATTCCAATTTCATTTCGATCAAAATGTAGAACAAAGATGACAAATAGGGCCCGCGGGAACTAGCCATTGAGATATCAAATTTATAAATTTTAAATGTCTTATCATATTCCTTATTTTATTTTCACTGTACTTTGCCCATATATTTGTAGAGCCAATATCTCGGCTAACAAGGAGAATGCACCTGGTCGTCATGACCGATTTCGCTCAAATTTATAGCACATGTAGGGCTTGGCCACAAATGAAAGTACCCGAAGTGGGAACTCCAGATGGCCGCGCGTTTACAAAATAATAGTATACAAAATTTTAACGCGGCTCTAAATCCCAATCATTGTAGTACATTCCCAAAGAGGCGGCTGGTGCAGTGGTGAATACCTGAGCTTGGGATTCAGAGGTCACGGGTTCGAATCCCAGCGTGGGGATACTTTTCTTCAGATTTTTCCCAATTTTTATAAGATTCGAGTCCGCAATTAAGTGAAGTGATAAATTTTTTATTTTTTTTATTTATTTATACGCAAAAGGCATAAATAAGGAAAAAAATTGTAATTGCGGACTTTTCAGCAAAGGATTGTAATTAAAGCGAATACCAAAAGACTTTGTACATTCAAATTCAAACTTTTATTATTTTTCATGATGAATTACATTTGGCGGGGTGATATTCATTATAAAAAGAGGGAAAACAATAATTATTTCTGCATCTAGCACAGGTTATAAACGCCGCATTTTTACAATTACAACGTTGTTTCAACGCCTCCATACAAAAGCAAACTTGATTCACATTCATAAAAACTCTCTCATCGCAAAGTTTAGCAGCGAACCACACGTAACGTAACATGTCACCAAATATTGGAGCGGATAGTTGGTGATGAACAACCGAATGTACTTTTATTCATTCTTCAGGGGATGTGATTTCTTTTTCTTGCTCGATGAGATAAGAGCATTTTTGTATTTTTTTATGAAGTTTTTCTATGGAGACGTTGAAACAATGTTGTGATTGTAAAAATGCGGCGTTTATAACCTGTGCTAGATGCAGAAATAATTACTGTTTCCCCTGGTTCTATAATAAATATCACCCCGCCAAATGTAAATCATCATCATGAAAAATAATAAACGTTTGAATTTTAACCCTTTAACTGTTTATGTCGAGTATATTCGTCATGAACAAATCACGATTTTTCGCATAATGTCGATTGTATTCGCCACATTGATAAAAATATAGCATTTGTATTATCAATCAGCGAAACGACAATAACTTTTATTTCTGAAAAAGGGCAAATAAAGAAATTTAAAAAACAATTTACACTTTAGAATATTCGTTAGTTTGCGGGCAGAAAAAGTTCTTAAAAACAAAATTAAACAGTTAAAGGGTTAATGTACAAAGTCTTTTGGTATGCGCTTTAATTGCAATCCTTTGCTGAAAAGTCCGCAATCCCAATTTTTTTTCTTATTTATGCCTTTTGCGTATAAATAAATAAAAAAAAATAAAAATTTATCACTTCACTTAATTGCGGACTCGAATCTTATAAAAATTGGGAAAAATCTGAAAAAAAAGCATCTCCACGCTGGGATTCGAACCCGTGACCTCTGAATCCCAAGCTCAGGTATTCTCCACTGCACCAGCCGCCTCTTCGGGAATGTACTACAATGAATGGGATTTTTTGTATACTATTATTTTGACGCCGCGCGGCCATCTGGAGTTCCCACTTCGGGTACTTTCATTTGTTGCCAAGCCCTACATGTGCTATAAATTTGAGCGAAATCGGTCATGACGACCAGGTGCATTCTCCTTGTAAGTTGGAAAATCGGGAGAATCGATCAAGACGGACGGGAGTTAGATGCTCCACTTATATAAAAATGATTTAAACCCAATATATCTTACATTCCTAAATTGTTAACAATCAATCCTAAAAAAAACTTGGTATACAATTTTGTTACCACGATAGCAGCCACATTTCTCAATCGATTTTGATCAAATTTAACTCTGACATTGACCGAATACCAGATCTTATTCCATACCACATAACTAAGGGTATTGGTGGAGGGATAGGGAGATTTCACTGAGGTTGTTTTAGTTTTACTTCTCTGTGTATTTGATTTCGTTGGCGCTGTATTTCTTAATCGCTCTCTAGTAAATTTTTGCCCATCAAAAACTACGTACATATTTCTTTCTATTGCTACCTAAAGATCTTTTTTTTTAATGTTCCTGTGTTGTTTTTATGATAAAAATACACTTATAGTTTTATAATGTTTTTGTTTGAAACTGTCACTCCGGTTTCCGTTTATGTATGTATAAATTTTTCATAGAATTATTTCTTACTGTTAATGAGAAATATTTGATTCTATTTTTGTATCTGTTTTTTTTTTTTAATTATTTATTTATTCCAGTTCAACCTTATATTACTTTAGTGCTAGAATTCAAAGTCCTTTTAACTTTATTATTATTAGTTTTGTAGAAACGAATACCCCAAGATAAAATCTATCTAAGTTATCCTGCGTCAATTCAAGTTTTATTGAGATCTCCATAATTCCCTAATTAGTATGTTTTCGGACCTAGACCATATTTAAAAAAATGTTTCCGTAATTATTAATTTAATTTAATAACTATGAGCTCTAAGTCAGTCCTTTCGTGAAAATCTGTGCCAGAGTAGTGTGAGTGAAGTGAATTTCTGCTGTATTTCCTCGTTTAAGAAGCTTTCTCTGAAAACTTTATTTATTTTGTATACACTACACAGGGTGTCCCACAGGAATGTGTGAAAACTTATGAGCCACTATTTTTTAACAAATAGAGAGATCGGTAAAATGTAAATACTTTTTAATAAAGGACAGTCGTCATTTTTATTTCATGTCCATTTTATTATAAAAAAATTAAATCTATTTAATACAAAACAATTAATTTAAAAAAGTAGTGAAGTGCTCACGGAATCGTCTGTAGCGGCGCGAGCTTTTGAAATTTCGCGGCAAGAGATAGCTTAAACGATTCAGGAAAGAACACAGAATTTTTCAAAACTAAAAAAAAAAATGCATTTTTTGAACGTTCTAGAGTGGGATACCCCCTTAATTCATTTGAATACAAAGTCCTATTTGACTTAAATATTTGAACTCTTTTGAAATGAAACCATCCTTTTAATTTTAAAAACGACTTCGTTGAATTGAAATGTAACCTCTGTAATTTGAAAATTATCCTTTTCGTAGTGAAAAAAGTATATCTCACTACAATTAAGTGTAATTTGTAATTTATTGATTAAATGTCATAAGAAAATATTTGATACTGCAGATTTTATTATATATATAATATAAATAGAAGGCACATAAAAACGTAATGAAAATGTTTTATCTTTTTTTTCGTAGATAAATTAACAGTAAAAATGTTGGGCTCATGTGCCGCAAATTCGTCTTCCAAAACAGGAGAACCGCCACGTGATCTTTCTGCACATTCCCAAGCCGGAACTTTTAATATATGTGGACTCTCTGCAGATGAATTCATCAAGCAGCACTGCGGACACGGTGAAGAAATAGACATATCACATTTGGTAAATGAATTTAAAAACTTTTGTTATGATTTTGGACAACTGACTGAGCAATCACTTGCTACTGAATTTTGCAAAAAAATAATTTTTGATGTTGGTCCGGAGTCAGAACTTAAGACAACAGGTGACAACAATATTGAATGGCGGTTTGTTTTTCCATCAAAATATAAAATACATGGGAAACGCAATGTCATTGTATGTAAAGACAAGTCAACGTATACACAGTGTTCAGAAGATACACTAGTACTTACTGTCACTCAAGCAAGCTTACTTGCATTGTTAACTTTCGAGAAAATAATTGAAATATCTCTTCGTAAGCCACAACCAGTATATTTATTGACACCATTAGCTACGGCTATATTTCCAGCACAGAATTTACCAAAATTGTTGAATGAAATAAAATTTATTGATCAAATAGATATGTTTCATCTATTAAAAATTATTAACTACAGCTGCCAACCAGGAGGACAATGCCTTCCTGAATCACGTGCAGATTGTGCAGCAGTTGCATCAATAATTGCAACTCGTCATATGAAAAACAAAAATCTTCGATATGAAACCATCAAAAAAACTTTAAATAAATATTTGAGCATTGGTAAAATAATTGAAGAGCGTTATTATATGTTATATGGAAGAAATGCTTCACAAGGAATTCCAGCTGAATTTAATTATAATTCATTAATGGAAATAATAAAACAATAAGATACTACTTAAACATGTCATTCAACAGGAAATAAATACAAAAGTTAATAAACTTTAAAATTTTGAAAGTAGAGAATAGAGTTCTTCATCTTTTTTCATTTAGAAATTACACCAATACTTTTTAATTTTTCATAACTTCCAATATTGAAATGTATTTTCTAAAAAAATGTGCTGCTCGACACCAGATTATTGGTAATCATAAAAACTAAATGAATAAAAAAAAATAGTTATTTGATACATTATTATTGTATGAAATGATTTTTTTATGCATGACAAAAGATTTTTATTATTTCAGCTCACATTCTATGTGGTAAAATAATTAAGGAAAATAAGACATTTATTAATTATATAATTATAATTATATTGAAAAAATTCAGCTTCTGAAATAAAAACATATATAATCACTAGATTCTATTTATCTATGAATTTTTATGTTATAAAAAATACTTTGTACTTGGTATAATACAATGCCTAAACCATCGGATTTCAACGCATAATTATTTTTTGTAGCGTATAAAAATACAATCGCATTACAAATCGGAAGTATACAATTTCGCTATTAGATTTTTTCAAAATAACTAATACAAAATTTATTTTAAACATAATAGCAACAAAAATAATGAATATATTGTAAACTTTTTGTTAAACTGTTTATTTTCAATTTAAAATTACACTTTCAAAAATGTTATATTAGTTATAACACTTAAAATAGCGACATAGTTACATTTTTGTTTTCAACATTAATGCTCTTTTCCGAATGAAGTTAATGCCACAAACCATTATGCATTAGGGTAACGTAATATCTTTGTATACTTTAATCTTTGAAATAAAATATTTGTTTATCAATTAAGGGGCTTTTATTTCTTTCATTGTTATCAATTCCCAGTTCATAAAAAAAAACACTTAATTCTGTTTTTATACGATAGATACGTCCCCGAGAAATACGTATAATACAAACAATACGAACAAACCGTATGGAGACTTTTTTAAGAACTTTATAATTTTTACGTGATGCATTTTTATTTTATAAAAATAGCACATAAAATAAAAATGTATTATATAAAGCAAATTATACATTTGAAAAAAAAAATGTCACTAATTCAGCAATACCAATTGGTAATAAGGTAAAAGCAAAATGAAGAAAATGATTTCTTAGAATTGGAATTAATCATTTTAAATCAAAACAATTAGTGCACAAAGAGAAAATGAAATTTGCTTTATTATTCGTGTTAAATCAAAATCTGGGTGTATATTGGACTTTGTGGATACAGGGGCATTCTAGATTATATATTATAGGTATATGTAGTATCGGTGTTGACTAAAGTCATTCGAATGTTCAACTACTTCGAAGCCGCTACTATAATCGTAACTATAACTCCAGCCTAGTACGGTCTTGACCCTATTTTAGGTAACAATACTTTAACTACCGGATACCTTTTGTTTGAACTATGTACTAGAAAATATTTGCTTTTGGGATTATCTTTTCATTTTCTTTTGTTTCCCACCTAATGTAGCCTGTATTAATGAAAAAATGTTTGGACGTCAATTAGGGAAAACTGTGCAAACTTCAAAAGTAGATAGATATATAAGGATATTATTGTATAACTCGACCAATAACATTTGTTTGTTTTCCTAACCTGGAATAGGGAACGCATTAATTCATAAAACCTTTAAATAAACCAACATGGAATAGATGTTTTATAGAAACCCAGGCATGTTCAATCGAATTTAAGTTTAAACTTTGACCGGGACACTAAGAGCGAAAAAATTGATTTTGGAGCCATGCTGAACAATTTTTTTGGAGTCTCTGCCCTGTTGGAATATCACATTTGGTTTGCAAATCCCACTCTATTGAAACGCAGATTTTTCCTCAAAATTTGTAGATATTTCTGAGGATTCTTTCAATCCGGACCAAAGGATCAACACGGCAACCCCAAACCATTAGGGAACCACCCCTTGCTCCAAAGGGCTTCGCACTTAAGGGATTGAATGCTTTAGCTGAATAGTTCCAATACCAGGAAACCCTACATCGAGTTCATATCGGTAAAATTTAGATTCATCGTACCAAATTACCTAAGAAAGACAAAAATTTCGAATAAATACTGATGAAAACTGATTTAAGGGGGTAGTCCAGTGAAAAAATTTTTTTTTTTGATTTTTTTGTTTTTTGCTTAAATCTACTCTACTAGGTACACCTCGAAAATACTCCCTTAAGGGGACATTCTCTTTCGAAATTGAAAAAAAAAGCACTTTTTAAAAATTTTATTATGAAAAAACTATTATATTTACTGACAAAATTTCTTTTGGACATTGTTCAACTGTGTCTTAAGAATATAAAAAAATTTTTTTTTCATTTTTAGTTTCCCTTGGCTCCTGTAGAGGGCGTCGTCCAAAAGTGACGTTTTATACGGTAGGACAATTTGTGGACCTCCTGTAACAGATTTTTGAAAAATTCAAAATGGATTCTATTCTTGAGACTCTAAACTAAGGGATATGCCTCTAAAACTCATACTTTTTCATATTTTGAAGTTTTCATATGTATATTTCAGAAAAATGCGAAAAAAAAGCAATTTTTTTTTGGGGTAAGTTACCCCCGTAAAAAAAGGGGTTTTTTGTTTTTAAATTTTAGAGGCATATCCTCTAGTATTTTCAATAAGTAATCGAATGCTCTTTGGTTTTTTAAAATCGGTCAAGTAGATTCGGAGAAAACCGTCCTACCAGTTTGAAAAAGGTAGTTTCGAGAAAAACGCGTTTAAAGATTTTTTATCATAATTTTATTGAATAGAAACCGGTTGTTACTCATGGGTGAGCGCTCTTACAAATATAGCTGTAACTTTTTTTCTATTACGAATTTCTTGATGAAATTTTAGGAGGGAACTTTTGAAAGTATATAGAATCCAAATATGTAAAAATCTCAAAATCGATTTTTTGAAAATTTCGAAAGAGAATGTCCCCTTAAAATATCTAAGCAAAATATTGAATAGTTTTAAAGATACAGAGAGTTTTCGAGAGACGTGTAATCCGAGCGCTCGAAGGTCCCCTGGCGTGTTTCGGAGCAAGGAGGACTCTTGTATTTCTGTTTGCTCCGCCCATTTTTTTTTCGGTTTATAACGGTCTAGGTCCTTCTGCTTTGTATTTAAGGTTAGTTATGTATAGAGCAGGAATCGCGTTATGTATGGAGCAGGCATCGCTGACTAAGGTAAAATTAATTTTTTTTAGCTTTTTTCCGCAACAAAAACTTTAAACGCGTTTTTCTCAAAACAGCATTTTTTGACTCGGCGGACGTCAGATCGCAGAGTCTTTTGCTCCGATTGATCTAAAAATTTAGCTGTATATTTCTTGATTGTGTATCTATCGTCGGAACTAGAATTATTAAAATCCATTGTTTATTTACAAAGTTATAAACAAATTAAGCACCCGAAAAACACCCGAAAAATTCAAAATGCCGCCATTTTGTTATTTTTTATTGAAAATTAATAATTCTAGTTCCGACGATAGCCAATTTTCTACAGATTAAAACTTCGTTTGAATTTTTTGTTTCAAATGAACCGTTGCAGAGATTCGACGTCCGCCAACAAAAAATTTTTTTTTTTGGAGCGGCCATTTTGTCAGGATGACTCATCACAAAAAAAAAAAAATTTTTTTTTTGTGTAGTTTAATAGTTGTACTATCATATGTCAAAAAGTTTTTTAATAAAAACTAATTGCTAATATGAAAAAAAAATCGTTGAAAAAACAGTTGTTTTCACTGGACTACCCCCTTAAACGAACTTGTTTTTAATCGTCTAAAGTAAAATTTAAACGCGCTTCGCTGAATCTCTAAAATTCTTAGCGGAAACAGCCGATTTTTTTTTTCCTTAACCATAAAAACCATCTTTCTTAAGACTTTTCTAGTAGTCTATTTTCTAGCTGAACTCTCGACTACTCCAATTGTAATATAACGAGCCATTAAGCGATAATCATGGTGAGCAATTACTTTAGGGCGGCCTTAGGAAAGTTTTTTTACGTACTTCCTTTATTTATTATTATGCACAAAAGTTTTTAATCATAAGCAAACTCCAGTATAGATCTTCCTTCACAATTAATCAATAATCTGAAGCTTAGTATATAATTTCAACGCTTTTTAAATAAAATAATTCTAACTTTAAACTTCGCAACTTTAAAATTAATAGTTTTCAATTTAAATCGATTATTTTTAACACTAATACATAGTTTTGAAATGGATACTCTGCACTTTAGAAAGGATAGATATAGCGATGTTTCTACAATTTAGCTCAATAATCCATGAAAATTACACTCTACCGCAACTTCAAAGCCCAATATCTCAAGAAATATGGATGTTAGCGATTTGGTGTTCACAACTTTTTTGTAGGAAATTGAATTTCCTACAAGTTTGTCATATTCACTTTTTCTGTACCTCTTTTTGTTTACGAAATAGGGGCAAAAAGCGAGAATTTCATGGAAAAATTGGGGTTAGTGGTACGTACTACCTCGCTGGTGGAAATTAGGGTTACACCGCAATGGACACTTTTGTAGAGCATTCAATGCTGAAGAAATCATACCATTGACCAAGATTATACCATAAAATGCCTCTGAGCTGTAGAGTTTTGAAGAAAAATAATCAAAGTTTACGTGTATTTTATATGGGAAATCTTTATACGCCTTGGTCTAGTACTTAATATTAAGGGCTCCAATTTTCAGAGAATTTTTGCTTAGGTATTTGCCACAAAATTTCGAGGTGGGACTTTTTTTTCAAAACTCTACAACTCAGAGGCATTTTATGGTATAATCTTGGTCAATGGTAGGATTTCGTCAGAACTGAATGCTCTACAAAAGTGTCTATTGCGGTGTAACCCTAACTCCCACCAGCGAGGTAGTACGGGTCATTGACCCCAATTTTTCCACGAAATTCTCGCTTTTTACCCCTATCTCGTAAACAACAAGAGGTACAGAAAAAGTGAATATGACAAAATTGTAGCAAATTCAGTTTCCTCCAAAAAGTTCTTGAACACCAAATCGCTAACATCCATATTTCTTGAGATATTGGGCTTTGAAGTTGAGGTAGTGTGGAAGTTTCATGGATTATTGAGCTAAATTGTAGAAACATTACCTCAACTTCAAAGCCCAATATCTCAAGAAATATCGATGTTAGCAATTTGGCGTTTAGAACTTTTTTGTAGGAAATTAAATTTCCTACAAGTTTGTTATATTCACTTTTTCTGTACCTCTTGTTGTTTACGAGATAGGGGTAAAAAGCGAGAATTTCGTGGAAAAATTGGGGTTAATGACCCGTACTACCTCGCTGGTGGGAGTTAGGGTTACACCGCAATAGACACTTTTGTAGAGCATTCAGTTCTGAAGAAATCCTACCATTGACCAAGATTATACCATAAAATGCCTCTGAGCTGTAGAGTTTTGAAGAAAAATAATCAAAGTTTACGTGTATTTTATATGGGAAATCTTCATACGCCTTGGTCTAGTACTTAATATTAATATTAAGGGCTCTAATTTTCAGGGAATCTTTGTTTAGGTATTTGTCACAAAATTTCGAGGTGGGACTGACAAAAAAAAAATAGTAACGAAAAAAAAAGCACCCTAATACATACATATTAACAAACACATATCAATGATCCCATAAGTACCCCATTTTTATGATGGTGCTGAAGAGTATGAACCCTATTCTTTTTTCCAGCGGAATTCAATTCCGATCGAAATGTAGGAGATGTCGGAATCAAAAATAGATCTAACTAAAGGATAGTTTTACAAAGCCCTCTCCCGTCAAACGTACTTTAAGCGCAATTTTCTGAACTACTTTTCTAAAAGGTTAAAGCTTTTTGAACTGGCTTTTATAAAGCACTTTAAACTGCCTTTTTATTTAACAATTGGAATGGACATTTTATAAAGAGCTTTGAAATTTCTTTTTCTAAAAACCCCTTTAAAAGCCTTTGTAAATAAGCAAAAATAAAGTACTTAATTCTAATGATACGCAGTGTTAAAATAAAATGAAGCTTCTTATGGAGCGTCAGCCCTTTGGTGCTTCAAAAAACCGAAGGTTTTCCAAGTGCTTTTTTCGTAATGGGAATGATCACGATGACGACGAGGCATTCGAATCCCACGACACTAAGGGCACAGACAACATAATCATATAGATATCTACTCTAGAGGAACAAAAACGGCCGTAGAGCTTTTCATTTTTGGCCTCTGAAGTAAAGCTCTTGGCCTCTGATCGCACGCACACACAAGCAGTTCTTGTGTTCATGCGACATCAGAATATTTCAGACCTCCCAACCAAAGTTCTCACTGGTTTCGCTCTTTTAGAATTATCGCACAAGAGAGATACTGTCTGGGGAGCGGTATACAGTTTAGACCCTGAAAAATGAGTGGATATTAATTCGCCGAAATTCTATTCGCATTAAAATTGTCTGCCAAAGACAGTAGTTCGTCTGCGGTGATCCTTAGTGAAAATGGACTAGGGAGCACTTTCTTCTGTTTCAAACCTCTGAGGGAAGGTTTATAATTTTTTCGTAGAATCTCCTAGTTTTGATTTCATGAATATTTAAATTGATGAATAATGATTATACATTTTTAAAATAAAATGTACAACACATTAGCCCAGTCGGTTTGAAATTGAATTAAATACAATTTTCTTTGATTAAAAAATTAGATAAAAAATTCATTATAAATTGTACTACGTATCAAAGCCTTTTAAGCGTCTTGGAGTTATAACTACGCACGCCGAATTGAAAATTGGACTGGAATTTTATATGTGTATAATACGCAAATTAATAAATAATTAACAGGAAATATCACTTTATTTCATTACAATAACAATGTTTTTACTACACATTTCAATAATATCCTCTTTTTCTTTTAATATTTTTCTTTCTTTTTCTTAATAACAAAATGTTCAAATAATAAGAGCTGCGAGTAAGCTTCCTATATTTGATGAAATATGAAAATATGAGGTGTCCCAAAATTCACGCAAGAAGAAATTTTGATAGAAAACACAGGTTTGTAATTAAAAATTGTATTTTTTTTACTGATCCATAAAGTATACAGTATAGGGTTATATATGGAATACAATATCGGGTAAATGGCCTCCACGACTTTGCTGGAACAAACGCACTCTTTTGTTGAAATTCTCCATGACCGTAATGACATAAATGTGGCTGGATTTCGTTGACACAGCGCTCAACTTCCTCCTTCAAAGCGTAGGTGGTCGTGGTCTTATTGGCATAAAGCTTAGACTCAAAAAAAAAAAAAAAAAACCAAGAAAAAAGTCCAACAGCGTGTATGTTTTTTTATTAAAATTACTTCTTGCGTGAATATTGGGACACCCTATATATTCCTAATCTAATAATTTGGCTCACAACACTTTAAAATCCACTTTTCATATTTTTCGTTGTCTTTAACAGGGAATTTGAAAAATCTTGCTTTCGTAGCTGAAGAGCTACTAGAGACAAATGTAGCATTATCGCCTATTCGCAGGCATTATCGCAAATATGGGTAATTCTTTTACAAACCGAACACCTTTTTGACCGACACATCTCCGATTTGGCTGAAACTTTTTTTACGGATTCTATATCGAAAAATAAGAGATACGTGTCCGAGGATTTTTTTTTGTTCCGCATATTTTCGATAATACTAGTGATCGAAAATGTGAGAATAATGAATATTTTGGTTTGGAGACTCATTTTCAAAAATTCATAACTCTGGTTTTATTTGAGCTACAAACTTCTTTTTTTTTCGTTTTAAATCTAAAGGACTGAGTTTTGAGAAAAAATATTTTTAATACAAATTATTAACGAATTCATATTGTTATTAACAATTTAATTGTTTAAATCAATTTTTAACAATGGCCCCCACCTCGTAGCAAATTTTTAGTATTTTTATTGTATTCTCCGTCAAGTTTTACATAAAAAGCATGTTTTCAAAATATGGTACCTTTATTTTTACTATTTTTAAAACATTAATTTATATAGCGCGACATGTAAAAAAAACGGTTTTTTGTTAATAAAAAGAAAATTATAGCTCGGGTCAAAAAAAGTTAAATATAAAAGTTGTAGATAATAAAAAGATCTAGATCTAGATCTAGTTTCAGCCAAATCGGAGACATGTCGGTCAATTTTTATCAAAATCCGTACGGTTTGTAAAAGAATTACCCATATATGTGTTTAAAAAAAATCAAAAACTATTCAATTCAAGTACAATTATTCATAATACAAATATACTGCTACCATAAATACGAAACTAAAAAATTACGGAACTAAAAAACTACAAAACTACGCAACTACAAATCTACAAAACTACGAAACTACGAAATTACGAAACTACGAAACTACAAAATTACGAAACTACGAAACTACAAAATTACGAAACTACAAAATTACCAAACTATAATTTTATTATATAATATTAAATATTATATAAAAACTCTTAGAATCAAAAATATACTGAAAATACGCAAAATATTGAAAATCCCACCGTGATCTATCGCATGTCTCTTAACAGAATTCCAAGAACTTGAATATATCTCAACTCAACAGTCTAAACAGAAAATTCATTCAATTATGTAGAAGGTTAGGGGGGGCCCAGGGGGGTGGCACCCAGCAAAGTAACTTACGCATACGTAAAATTTGCTCTCTTCCCTAATGCATTGTTGTTGTATTTGTTTATGAAATTTCAGATCGAGAGCGGCTACCTCAGTCTTCTATGTAGTTGTGCATAGGCAAAAAAAGCTTTACGAAAACAGCGGCCGATTTCATTGTTCTAGAGTGGAAATCTATATGATTAGATTATCTTTGCTAAGGGCGAGTAAATGAATTCATTTCTATTCGGCATAAAAATATACGCACTATTCGTAAGCATACCCACACTATATAAGTATTATTTTATATTATGTATATTGTATATATGTATGTTATTTAAATTTTCAAGAATCATGGCGGCAGGCAGTGAAATGATATAAATATTTTATCAGTAAACTACAGTCGATCAAAATTATTAAAATTAAATTGAAATAAACTCCACATTTTTCTTTTATTCCCGAATTCCTCCATACGAAATATTTTATCCAATTTTGACTGTGAGTCATTGTAAGAATTTGTATCGGATTTCTGGCAATACTGACTATAACGCGTAAATTCTCGCATTGTATGAAATAAACAAATGGCTCAAGCAGAGGGTTCAACTGATACGAAATGTAAGAACCCAGATAAGAATTCTTATGTTTTGTTTAGTCCTAGCCTAAAGCGAAGAAAAAACAACGATATCGAACTCATAAGACATTTTTACTACCATGCTCATGCTGATTGATGATTCAGCAGCTTACACTTTAAATTTACGAATGTATGTATAGTTTCCAATAAATACTGGCTCACCCCAGCATTTTCACATATCCGTTGAAGAATTTCAGTCAGTAAAGGATGACTTAAGCTGCAGAACGAAACGATTTGCATATAAGTTTTCAAGGAAATAATAGAAGTGAAAGTGCGGAGATTTTATAAGGAGTACAATTAAGGCACGGATGGATTCAATTTGAAAGTGACTCGTGAATGCAAATTTGATTGGCATTTAAGTTACAGATTTCGCTTGAAAGATCGTTCGAATTCAAAATAGAGAGTAAAAAAGGTATATGTGTTTTAATACTTAAAAAATGATAAGTGTTTAATCCGTCGATGATTGAGTAACTATTTTTTTTCCACATTCTTTATGTTTTATCGTTGTGTTCTCCAGTTCAACTTCATGATCGTTTTGAACAATTTGATTATTTCGAAACTGAAAATTTTCGTTGACGTTCCGAAAGTAAATTTGAAAAATTTAAAAACAATCGAACATGTTAGTTGGTTTGTTGGTTTAACTGGCGACTCAACCATGGCCGAAGTATGACCTGTTCGTTTATTGGTCATCAGGTACGCAAGAGATCAAAACCAATTAGGGGAGTTCAGAAAGTGAACTATTTTTCCGATCCTTTCCTCATGGAACTACTTTTTATTCGGATCTTTGCATCAAACATATAGTATCAATTCAAATTAAATTAAAAAATGATTTCAATTTCACATCGATCAAAATGTAGAACAAAGATGACAAATAAGGCGCGCGGGAACAAGCAGTTTTTGAGATATCAAATTTATAAATTTTAAATATCTTGTGATATTCCTTATTTGATTTTCACTGAACTTTGCCCATATATCTGTAGAGCCAATATCTCGGCTAAGTTGGAAAATCGGGAGAATCGGTCAAGACGGACGGGAGTTAGATGCTCCACTTCCTTAAATCGCTAACGTTCAATCCTAAATAAAACTTGGTATATAATTTTGTTACCACAATAGCAGCCACATTTCTCAATCGATTTTGATCAAATTTGACTCAGTCATTGACCGAATTCCAGATCTTATTCCATACCGCATAATTGAGGGTATTGGTGGAGGGATAGGGAGATTTCACTGAGGTTGATCTAGGTTTTACTTCTCTGTGTATTTGATTTCGTTGGCACTGTATTTCTTAATCGCTCTCTATTAAATTTTTACCCATCAAAAACTACGTATTTCTTCTTGTTGCTACCGAAAGATATTTTTTTAAATGTTCCTGTGTTGTTTCTATGATAAAAATACACTTATAGTTTTATAATGTTTTTGTTTGAAACTGTCTCTCCGGTTTCAGTTTATGTATGTATAAAAAATGAGAAATATTTGATTCTATTATTGTATCTGTTTTATTTTTTTTAAATTATTTATTTATTCAAGTTCAACCTTTTCTTATTT
Organism: Dysmachus trigonus; assembly: GCA_949715965.1. Taxonomy (NCBI): domain Eukaryota; kingdom Metazoa; phylum Arthropoda; class Insecta; order Diptera; family Asilidae; genus Dysmachus; species Dysmachus trigonus. Next base: position 25,125,212 of record OX454320.1, read on the forward strand.
AGTGCTAGAATTCAAAGTCCTTTTAACTTTATTATTAGTTTTGTAGAAGCAAAAATCCAAAGATAAAATATATCTCAGTTATCCTGCGTCAATTCAAGTTTTATTAAGATCTCCATAATTCCCTAATTAGTATGTTTTCGGACCTAGACCATCTTTAAAAAATTGTTTCCATAATGCGTTTTAATTTAAGAACTATGAGCTCTAAGTCAGGCCTTTCGTGAAATTCTGTTCGAGAGTAGTGTGAGTGAAGTGAATTTCTGCTGTATTTCCTCGTTTAAGAAGCTTTCTCTGAAAACTTTATTTATTTTGTATATTCGAACCTTTTGTTGTACCTTTTTGATGCTACTTTTTTATTTTCAAAACATAAATACCTAATTAAATGAATAAAGACAAATCACAATATCTGAGATTTCAATCAATTCTTCGAAATAATACTGTTATTAGTAAGTGCAAACTGAAACAAGGAAAAGATGCAAAAAAAAAAAAAAAACCTTTTATAGAAGTCAATACCAAGAATGGAAAAAAATAAATCCTTGTAAGTATTTCACTAGTGTTTTTCTCAGAATACACATGCCTTCGACTTGAAAGGATCACATACACAATATACGGAAAATCCCGTCCATTGAACTTGAACGCCAATTCCTAAATTACTTTTATTTAACCCTATATGATCGAACATTTTCGGTTCCATATTCATATTAAGCATCCCAAATTCGTATGATGAGGTCTAATCTCAGGGGATACCCTAGTCTAGTGCAGTTTTGTGGGAGGATAGGAAAAAAAGGTTGGATATTAGGTAATTCCCTAAATAACACATAAAGCAATATTTGAAACCTAAAGACATTTTATCAGCCAAATCTTACATACCTATGTTATTTGCATTATTCTCAACTTATTGGTTTTGAAAATAATCTCTGATATATTTTCTTTCTATAGGTAATAGGGAATTTATTATGTAACTAATATGTATAATATTAAATTATACATTGACTATTATTAAGTTTTTTAAATCAAGTATAAAGTGCGACTTGCACGTCTTAAATGAACAATAATTGACCATTTTACTCTTTGTCTTAATTTTCGCAACAAGCCCAAATTCTTTTACTTAAATTAAAAAGTGTATTGAGTATGTTAAAGTAATATTTCTAAATTACATTTCCATTACGTCGCGTGTAAGTGTAATTATCATCATTGCAGACGAATTAAAAAAGAAGAATCCGGAAGTGTAAACAATTTTAATTCATTTGAATACAAAGTCCTATTTGACTTAAATATTTGGACTCTTTTGAAATGAAAACATCCTTTTAATTTTAAAAACAACTTCCTTGAATTGAAATGTACTCTCTGTAATTTGAAAATTATCCTTTTTGTAGTGAAAAAAGTATATCTCACTAACAAGGAGAAGGCACCTCACCGATTTCGCTCAAATTTATAGTTCATGTAGGGCTTGGCTACAAATGAAAGTACCCAAAGTGGAAACTCCAGATGGCCACGCGTTTACAAAATAATCCTCTAAATCCCATTCATTGGAGCACTTTCCCAAAGTGGCGAATGGAGTCGTGGTGAACACTTGGGCTTGTGATTCGGTGGTCACGGGTTCGAGTCCCTGCGTTCGGAGGCTTTTTTACGGATCTTTCCCAATTTTTATTAAGATTCGGGTCAGCAATTAAACGAAGTGATAAATTTTTTTTAATTTTCTTTTTGTTATTGACGACTAGGTGCCTTCTCCTTGTAAGTGTAATTTGTAATTTATTGATTAAGTGACATAAGAAAAGATTTGATACTGCAGATTTTATTATATGTATAATATAAATAGAAGGCACATAAAAACTTAATGAAAAATTTTATGTTTGTTTTTTTTTCGCAGATAAAATAAGAGTAAAAATGTTGGGCTCATGTGCCGCAAATTTGTCTTCTAAAGCATTAGAACCCCCAAGTGTTCTTTCTGCACATACCCAAGCCGGAACTTTTATTTTGAATGGACTCTCTCCAGATGCATTCATCAAGCAGCACTGCGGACACGGTGAAGAAACAGACATATCACATTTGATAACTGAATTTAAAAAATTTTGTTATGATTTTGAAGAACATACTTACGATTTGACCAATTCGCTTGCTACTGAATTTTGCAAAAAAATAATTTTTGATGTTGGTCCGGAGTCAAAACTTAAGACAACAGGTGACAACAATATTGAATGGCGGTTTGTTTTTCCATCAAAACATAACTCACTTGTGAAACGCTATGTCCTTGTATGTAAAGACAAGTCAACGTATACAAAGTGTTCAGAGGATACACTAGTACTTACTGTCACTCAAGCAAGCTTACTTGCATTGTTAACTTTCGGGAAAATAATTGAAATATCTCTTCGTGAGCCACAACCAGTATATTTATTGACACCATTAGCTACGGCTGTATTTCCAGCACAGAATTTACCAAAATTGTTGAATGAAATAAAATTGATTGATCAAATAGATATGTCTCATCTATTAAAAATTATTAACTACAGCTGCCAACCAGGAGGACAATGCCTACCTGAATCACGTGCAGATTGTGCAGCAGTTGCATCAATAATTGCAACTCGTCATATGAAAAACAAAAATTTTCAACATGAAACCATCAAAAAAACTTTAAGGAAATATTTGAGCATTGGTAAAGGAATTCAACAGGATTATTATATGTTATATGGAAAATATGCTTCACAAGAAATTCCAGCTGAATTTAATTATAATTCATTAATGAAAATAATAAAACAATAAGATACTACTCAAACATGTCATTCAACAGGAAATAAATACAAAAGTTAATAAAATTTAAAATTTTGAAAGTAGAGAATGGAGTTCGTCATCTTTCTTCATTTCAAAATGAAATCAAGACTTTTTAATTTTTCATAACTTCCAATATGAAATGTATTTTCTAAAAAAATGTGTTGCTCCACACCAGATTATTGGTAATCATAAAAACTAAATGAATAAAAAAAAAGTATTTATTTGATACATTATTATTGTATGAAATGATTTTTTTATGCATGACAAAAGATTTTTATTATTTCAGCTCACATTCTATGTGGTAAAAAAAATAAAAACAAAATAACAAAAATAAGACAGTTATTAATTATATAATTATAATTATATTGAACAAATTCAGCTTCTGAAATAAAAACATATATAATCACCAGTTTCTATTTATCTATAAAGTTATATGTTATAAAAAATACTTTGTGCTTGGTATAATACAATGCTTAAACCATCGAATTTCAACGCACAATTATTTTTTGTAGCGTATAAAAATAAAATCGCATTACAAATCAGAAGTATTCAATTTCGCTATTACATTATTTCAAAATAACTAACACAAAATTTATGTTAAACAGAATAGCAACAAAAATAATGAATATATTGTAAACTTTTTGTTAAACTTTTTATTTTCAATTTAAAATTACACTTTTAAAAATGTTATAACTCAACACTTAAAATAGCGACATAGTTACATTTTTGTTTTCAATATTGATGCTCTTTTCCGAATGAAGTTAATGCCACAAACAATTATGCATTAGGGTAACGTAATATCTTTGTATTATTTTTGTATACTTTAATCTTTGAAATAAAATATTTGTTTATCAATTAAGGGGCTTTTATTTCATTGCTATCAATTTCCAATTCATAAAAATACACCTAATTCTGTTTTTACACGATAGATACGTTCCCGAGGAATACGTACAATACAAACAATACGAATATGCAAACTGTTTTAAGAACTTTATAATTTTTATCTGCTGCATATTTTATTTTATAAAGATATCACATAAAATAAAAATATATTATATGAAGCAAATTTTACATTTGAAAAAAAAAAAATGTCACTAATTCAGCAATACCAATTGGTAATAAGGTAAAAGCTCCACGAATTGTTAAGTAGTTGTGGAGTTATTAGAGGAGCAAAATGAAAAAAATGATTTCGTAGAATGGGAATTAATCATTTTAAATCAAAACAATTAGTGTACAAAGAGAAAATGAAATTTCCTTTATAATTCGTGTTAAATCAAAATCTGGGTGTATATTGAACTTTGTGGATACAGGGGCATTCTAGATTATATATTATAGGTATAGTATCAGTGTTGACTAAAGTCATTCGAATGTCCAACTACTTCGAAGCCGCTACTATAATCGTAACTATAACTCCAGTCTAGTACGGTCTTGACCCTATTTTAGGTAACAATAATTTAACTACTTGATACCTTTTGTTTGAACTATCAGAAATTATTTGCTTTTGAGATTATCTTTTCATCTTCTTTTATTTCCCACCTAATGTGGCCTGTATTAATGAAAAAAATGTTTGGACGTCAATTAGGGAAAACTGTGTAAAGTTCAAAAGTAGGTAGATATAAAAGGATATTATTGTATAACTCGACCAATAACATTTGTTTGTTTTCCTAACCTGGAATAGGGAAGGCATTAATTCATAAAACCTTTAAATAAAGCAACATGAAATAGATGTCCAGATGTCCTGAACGCGTTCCCACAAGCTAGTTAGTCCATCAGGTGGTTCGCAATATTCACTCAGCTTCCTTTTATAGAAACCCAGGCATGTTCAATCGAATTTAGGTTTAAACTTTGACCGGGACACTAAGAGCGAAAAAATTGATTTTGGAGCCATGCTGAACAATTTGTTTAGAGTCTCTGCCCTTTTGGAATATCACATTTGATTTGCAAATCCCACTCTATTGAAACGCAGATTTTTACTCAAAATTTTCTGAGGATTCTTTCAATCCGGACCAAAGTATCACCACGGCAACCCCAAACCATTAGGGAACCACCCCTTGCTTCAAAGGGCTTCGCACTTAAGGGATTGAATGCTTTAGCTGAATAGTTCCAATACCAGGAAACCTTGCATCGAATTCATATCGGTAAAATTTAGATTCATCGTACCAAATTACCTAAGAAAAACAAAAATTTCGAATAAATACTGATGAAAACTGATTTAAACGAACTTGTTTTTAATCGTCTAAAGTAAAATTTAAACGCGCTTCGCTGAATCTCTAAAATTCTTAGCGGAAACAGATGATTTTTTTTTTCATTAACCATAAAAACTATCCTTTTTAAGACTTTTCTAGTAGTTTATTTTCTAGCTGAACTCTTGACTACTCTAATTGTAATATAACGAGCCATTAAGCGAAAATCATGGTGAGCAATTACTTTAGGGCGGCCTTAGGAAAGTTTTTTTACGTACTTCCTTTATTTATTATTATGCACAAAAGTTTTTAATCATAAGCAAACTCCAGTATAGATCTTCCTTCACAATTAATTAATAATCTGAAGCTTAGTATATAATTTCAACGCTTTTTAAATAAAATAATTCTAACTTTAAACTTCGCAACTTTAAAATTAATAGTTTTCAATTTAAATCGATTATTTTTAACACTAATACATAGTTTTGAAATGGATACTCTGCACTTTAGAAAGGATAGATATAGCGATGTTTCTACAATTTAGTTCAATAATCCATGAAAATTACACTCTATCGCAACTTCAAAGCCCAATATCTCAAGAAATATCGATGTTATCGATTTGGTGTTCACAACTTTTTTGTAGGAAATTGAATTTCCTACAAGTTTGTCATATTCACTTTTTCTGTACCTCTTTTTGTTTACGAAATAGGGGCAAAAAGCGAGAATTTCATGGAAAAATTGGGGTTAGTGGTACGTACTACCTCGCTGGTGGAAATTAGGGTTACACCGCAATGGACACTTTTGTAGAGCATTCAATGCTGAAGAAATCATACAATTGACCAAGATTATACCATAAAATGCCTCTGAGCTGTAGAGTTTTGAAGAAAAATAATCAAAGTTTACGTGTATTTTATATGGGAAATCTTTATACGCCTTGGTGTAGTACTTAATATTAATATTAAGGGCTCCAATTTGCAGGGAATTTTTGTTTAGGTATTTGCCACAAAATTTCGGGGTGGGACTGAAAAACAAAAAATAGTCACGAAAAAAAAGCACCCTAATATATATATATATAATAACCTGATAACTAGAGTCGTGTCTGTGCCAGCATCGCGCAAAAACTACTGGACTTACTGAAACTTTACCGGCATGATCATTATCACCTATTAGAATTATCACGATATTTCTCATGGGAGTTAAGATATTAAAAATATTCATTCATTCATTACGGATTTTAAGACAACTTGGCCTAGTTATAGTTCATATCTTTCGCTAATATTTAGGTTATGTTCTGATAAAAATATAGAAGGGAACCAAGATGGCTACCAATAACTTTAAACTTCATAGGATTACCATAAGGATTCGTACTTGAGGACAATAATTTCGAATAAAGCAACCAAAACATCTAATATTCAAGGGAATTTTATGAAAACTAGTATAAAAGGCATTTAGAGGCTTCTGATTTCATTATCAAAATTAAGAAATTCAATCTCCATCCGCCATGTTCCAAATTACATGTTACCGTACAGTTGAAAGTTCAGTATGCGATATCATGCAACAGATACGAAGTGATTTGATAGTGTAATTTTTCTGTAACATATTTAAAGCTATGTGAATCATTCCATACAACTTATCAAAAAAAAAAAATTGAAGTGGGTATCTTTGTTTAGATCTCAAAAGAGAAAATTCACCATCATTTAATTTTTTTGATATTTGATTTTTTTTTACGTTCTATTACCATGCGAAAATATGTGGGCAGGACGCATTTTTTTTGTACTATGAGAAACATTTCAGCATTATTATGATAAAAATCATCACTATAATAGACCAAAGAAAGTCTTAATTTAAAAGATGGAAGTTTTTTAATTTTTAGCATATTTTTTATCATTATGGAATTATTGGCGTCATAATAGCTGTTACCAGATTTCTGGCATAATGTTGGAAAATATGTCCTTTATATTATTTTTTAAATATAAATACCCATCTCTGTCATTAATTCTGTTGGAATTGAAATCTCATCGGAACGTAGGATATTTAAAGCAGGCTTTTGTAGCAGAAACAATATACAGTGGAAAACATTTAACACGAAAACGCTTAAGACGAAATATCAGCTAACACGAAATATTTTGTTGGACTCGATTTATAAATGCAATTATGGTACTAAGTTTTCCGCTTAAGCCGAAGCGGACAATTCGAAATATCGCATAACGTGAAGAATTTTTTGCAACCCTGAGTTTGAAATACATGTAAAATAATTCGCTTACCTCGAAATGCGACTTTTCTCTTTTCTGTTTTGTTTAGTCAATGAAAGTGTTGCCGCTCATTCTATAAAAGTGTATAACTACTGAGAGAAAATGAAAAACAATCTACGAAAGACAATAAATATGTATTATCTGTAAACGGTAACACTGCACTATTTTAATTTTTCGGAGTATTTCTCTTTTTTGATAGCCGGGAATTCACCAGAATTTATCAATATTTACAAGTACGCTCTTTGCTTAACACGAAATTCTGATAAGGCGAAATTTTTTGCTCGTCCCTTTAATTTCGTGTTATCCGATTTGCACTGTATGTACAAAATAAATATATATTCCTCTTTGTGAGCCATGCTTCAAATTTAAGTACATTTTTTATGGTAAATTTTATGGATGACCTATTAAGATACTATTACCGTCTAGAATTTTCAAAAAATGAATTTTATTTTTTTTTACATTTTTAGTCAGTCGTTAGGCACACAGGGGGAATAACACATGTACACAGGGGGAATAACACGTGATGTAGTAGTAGGGTACGTGCCGTATCTGTGTACATGTGCCGTAACTGTGTGCACTGCGGAAGTGCGACCATATCCTCCACGCGGGGGCGGCTGGAAGCAGGCTCCCAGTTAGGTTATGTCTCTGCTGGGAGTGCTGACTAATCGTGGTCGGGCGGAGAGAAGGAGACTCTCTTATAAAAAGTACCCCCCCTAACCCAGGGTGTAATGCGATCCGTGCCCATTGGGTCGTTTGCAGCCAGGGGGTTACATCGGGCTGTATTCGTACGGAGCCTTCCTGATACCTGTCCACCTCAGGTCGTATTCTGGACTTCCCATGTAAGGGGCGCTGCATGGGTGACTTCCTTTCCCCTTTTTCTAGCCAAGACCATGAGTAGCGCCTCGTCGCGAAAGTGGTCGTACGAAACAGTTGTACTTCATGAACCCAACACCAGCCTCGGATAAAACCGAGACCAAGTCTAAGACTTCTCTTGCGTCTGCTCGAACAGAGCAGCGCACGGCCGTCAAGGCCAAGGCACCCGTGAAGGGAGCCGCACGACCCTCAACGTCGGCGGGCACCGCCCGCACCAATGCTCCAGCTCCATCGGTCAGCACTGGTGCTGATAATTCCAAGTCAGCACCTAGTGCAACCCCTGCTTCGAGGCCGCAGGCTGCAGAATCCGGCGCTAAGCAAGGATGCAGTACTGTGGGTCCTCCATCGCCCGCCAAGTTTGCGCAAGGTAACGTGTCATCGGCTTCTAAGCCTGGACCGAGCGGTGCCGCTGCGCCTCTTAGGGCACTCAAGCCCAAACCCACCCAACCCACGCGGCGCGATAGCCCCTCTGCGGCGACCTACCGAGAAAAGCGAGCGGCCTTTAGGGTCCTAGATAGGCTTAGCGCTATCTCGGAAACGGAGCTTTCGGAGAAGGAGAAATCTTCTCTGAATTGGGCCAGGAGCGTGGTTGCCCAGCACAGGGCAAAGCAGCAGGACCCTGCTCCTAAACGGCAGCGCTCGCAAGACGAGCAGGAGACATCTGCCTCTAAGAGGCCAAAAGCTGGCCCCCCTAGGCCCCCCCCTCAGCTCACCAGGCCCTTCAGCGAAGCTGCGAAGGATCACCTCATTTGGGCGATAGTTGATTTCGGCAACCAGGATGGCACCATTTCAGTGGATAACTGGAAGACGGTGGAGATGGAGCTGCTGAAAGTATATGAGGATATCCTCGAAAGGAACCCTGGACCCCCTCCGTTCTGTCGAGATGCTGGCTGGTACCAGGGCCGCATTAAACTCATAGCTTGTGCAGATCAGCGTTCGGCCGATCTCTACAAGCTAGCGGTATCCTCCGTAGGGGAGGTTTGGCCGGGTGCTAGGCTAGAGGCAGTTAAAAAGGAGCAGATTCCTAATAGGCCTAGGTCTAGGGCGTGGATTCCTGCAGAGCCATCAAGCCCTGCAGGAATTTTGAAGCTGATCAGGATGAGCAACACCAATCTCCCCACCCATGATTGGAAGGTTGCCCAGGTCAGCGAGGCTAGCGGCAAGCGAAGACAAGCGGTGATAATACTCAACGAGGAGTCACTTGCCCCGCTTAAGGAATCCAATGGCGTCATCAGCTACGGCTTCGGCTCGATTACCCTGACGGTCTATCGTAAGGATCTGAAGGGTAACAAGGCGGAGATCCCCACCGAGGCCAAGACAGTAGCTGAGGAGGGCGCTGTGGATATCCCCACCTCCGTGGCTCCAGACGTGCCACCGCCACCGGCCCCACTTATAGACGAGGACAGCATCCAATCAACATCAGGATTGCTTGGGGACCTGTACCTCCATCAGGAAGAGGAGGAGATGCCTGAGGAGGGTGAAGAAGACGACCTGCTTTTCGACGCGGAAGACGCGGATATGACGGTCGTCGAGGTGGCTAAACCTAGCAGCAGCCATGGTGGGAGTGGTGCAGATTAATCTACACCACTCCAAGGCGGCGTCGGCTGCGCTGCTTCTGCGTCTCTCTCAGAAAGGGGAAGACGTCGTCCTAGTCCAGGAACCATGGGTCGTTGGGGACCGGGTTTGTGGACTTAACCTAGCCGGGTATAAGGCTTTTTATATAAAGGGTACAGGTAAACCAAGATCATGTATTCTGATAAATAACAACTTTAGTGCATTCATCCTCACTAACAATAGTGATAAGGACAACGTAGTGGTCATGCTGGAGTCCCAAACCAGGCCCATATGGCTGATTTCCAGCTATATGGCTCATGACCACGAGGAACCCCCCCCGCATCAACTCCTACGCAAAACGATAAAGGAAGCTAATGAGCGGAGGATAACAGCGATTGTCGGCGCGGATGCAAACGCTCATCATACGATCTGGGGAAGTACGGACGTAAACGAAAGGGGTGAGTCTTTATTAGAATTTATTATTGGCGCTAACCTCTGGATTTGTAATGTGGGAAACGAGCCCACATTTATGAATGCGGTGAGGCGAGAGGTTCTCGACATCACTCTCGTCACTGGGCGGGATGCCCATGCTATTAGAAGCTGGAGAGTATCCGGCGACCCTTCTATTTCCGATCACCGGTATATCGAGTTTGAGCTTGATATACAGAAACCGGTATGTACACCCTTCAGGAATAGAAGGAGAACCAACTGGGACGCATATAGGAAAACCCTAGAGCGTGCGCTCTCTGGTGGGGAGCCTCCCATGCTCCACTCCAGGGAGGAGGTGGACAAGGTGGTGGAAACCCTCACCAAGGCGTGTAACAAGGCAACGCGGACTTCGTGTCCCATCAGGAGGCCCAGGGGGAAACCTAAACCTCCATGGTGGTCAACGGAGATCATGACCGCAAGGAAAGAATGCCGCAAGATGTTCAATAAGGCTAAGCGTACTGATGATTGGTCATCATATAAGGAAAGCCTTAGGAACTTCAAAAAACTAGTCAGGACAGCTAAACGCTCCTCCTGGGAGAACTTCTGCAGTAGGGTGGAGGAAGTATCAGAGACTAGCCGTCTACGTAAGGTCCTTTCGACGACCCCGAGTACCCCTAGTCTCCTGTTAAAGGATAACGGGGAATGGACCTCCTCGTGTTTGGAAACGTTGGAGCTGCTAACCGAAACTCACTTTCCCGGTTGCTCCTCAGAGCAAACGGCTGAGTCGGTAGTCGCTACCGTCCCCAACGAACTCGCCCAGGAAATCCTTAGTAGGAGCAAATTGGAATGGGCTATAAAGAGCTTCAAGCCTTTTAAATCCCCAGGCTTGGACGACATCATACCAGCTGAGCTTCAGGAAGCCTCAGAGATAATTATTCCTTGGCTGTTGGCAATATACAGTGCCTGTCTTAACCTGGTCTATATTCCCAAGACCTGGACTGAAGTCAAGGTTGTCTACATTCCCAAGGGGGGGAAGGTCTCGCACTGCAGGTCCAAAGACTTCAGGCCCATTAGTCTTTCTTCCTTTCTTCTTAAAACGCTGGAAAGACTAATCGATATATATATAAGAGGGTATATAAATCCGTCTAGATTATCACCCTCGCAACACGCGTACACCAAGGGCAAATCTACCGAAACGGCCCTGCACACCCTGGTTGACCACATTGAGAGGGCCATGTTGTACAAGGAGTACACACTGGCGGCCTTCTTGGACATCGAGGGAGCATTTAATAATGTCAGACCAGAGGCGGTTGCGGGAGCCATGAGGGGTCTTGATCTGGATGAATCGATTATTGGGTTGATCAATCAGATGTTGTGTGGCAGGATTGTCAGCTCAGTTCTCGGGGCATCTTCCATCAGGAGACATGTGTACAGGGGCACCCCCCAAGGAGGGGTCCTGTCGCCGCTTCTGTGGAACCTGACCCTGAACGATCTCCTCCTAGATCTTGACCGCTCGGGCTGCTGCGTGGTTGCGTATGCGGACGACATTGTCATTGCAGTATCAGGCAAATACCTGAATACGCTGTCGGAGGTGTTACAGCAAGCCCTAAATAAGCTCATAGCGTGGAGTGTAAATAGTGGCTTGTGCGTTAACCCGAGCAAAACGGAACTTGTACTATTTTCCAGAAAGTACAAGATTCCCTCTTTTAACACACCACTCCTTGGCGGAGTGAGGTTGGTACTCACGGACCAGGTAAAATACCTTGGTCTCGTTATTGACAGGAAGCTGAATTGGAAAGCCAATATTGCTGAAAGAGTACGCAAGGCTACAATAGCCTTGTATTCATGCAAAAACGCAATCGGCAAAAGATGGGGCCTAGAACCACGCATCGTCCACTGGCTCTTCGTGACAGTAATCAGACCGATACTGGTATACGGGGTGTTAGTGTGGTGGCCCGCCCTGGAGAAGAAATGCCACCAGAATGCGCTGGACAAGATCCAAAGAATGGCTTCTGTCTTGATCACGGGTGCTCTTAGGACAACTCCCACCAAAGCCCTAAATGTCATCCTACATCTTCTTCCAATGGAACTCTTTGGCAAGCAAACTGCAGCCTCCACTGCCGCTAGGCTCAATTCTGTGCATCCCTGGGCACGCATGGATTATGGACATTCAAAAATCCTCAGCACTTGTACCCAGGGCTTGGACTATACTATTCCAAACCCCTGTTTCGAGATTAAATTCGACTCGCTCATCCCAGCGAGACATGAGTGGGGGGAAGAGCTCCTTAGCAAAGCAAACTCGGTTAAGATATTCACCGATGGCTCAAAGTTGAAGGGCAGAGTTGGAGGTGGAATATACTCGGAGCAACTAAGCCTCGAAACGTCATTTCGGCTGCCAGACCACTGCAGTGTAATTCAGGCGGAGGTCATGGCTATCATGGAAGCCCTCTTATGGCTGCAGGAGAATATATCTTCTTCCGGGGGTATTTCTATCTTTACTGACAGCCAAGCTGCAATTAAATCACTTACAGGTGTGTATACGACATCAAAGGTGGTTGCGGACTGCCGCTCTCTGCTTAATAAAGTAGCGGAGGGGGTTAACATTAGCATAATCTGGGTACCAGGGCATAGTGATGTCCCGGGCAATATAAGAGCGGATGAGCTAGCCAGGCAGGGAACGACCCTTCCAGAAAAGGACATCATTCGGCGGATAGGGACACCGCTCGCCTCCCATAAAGCAGAGATTGTACGATCATACTTAAGGATCGCCGATAATAGGTGGAGGAACGAGAACACTTGCGTGACCACCAGGCAGATCTGGCCAACATTTGACCGTAATAGGTCTAAGAATCTAATTACTCTCAGGAGGGAGGCCATTAGTAGCGTCGTAGCGGTAATTACGGGGCATTGCCTCGTAGGCAAACATGCCAATAGACTAGGCGTTACCTCCAACGACTTCTGCAGAAGTTGTCACAATGAGGAGGAGGAGGAAAATATAACCCATCTCCTGTGCCAATGCCCAGCACTAGCAATGTGCAGAAACCAACATCTGGGCGCTTATTTCTTTGATGATTTGTCGGATCTGAGTTCAAAGAACATCAGAGACATTGAACACTTCATCAAAGGCACGAAGTGGTTCAAAGGTTAGCTAGTTTTTATGGGAAAAGCCCCCGTGTGGTATCACAATGGGCCCTTGTGGCCTAAGTGCGCCGCCAGGCAGCCACGGCAACCTAACCTAACCTACATTTTTAGATTCTTTATACCTTCAATAATAACTGTCTAAAATATTAAATCGAAATTCGAAGCCAGTGCCGAGATATAACGACTCAATTGAAGCGCGCTCTCGGCTGTTCTATGTTCTAAATAAACTTTAAACGCGTTTTTCTCGAGTTTAGGTTTTTTTAACTGGCGGACAGTTAATCTCCGGATCTGCTGGGCCGATTTTAATAAACTTTGAAGCATTTTGTTCGTTTTTATATCCTGTGTGATAGTTTACCACAATTTGACCACAAAAAAAATATATACAATTTTTGAGTCTGAAAAAAGGTCGAAAAAAAGGCGATTTTTGAACAAAATTTTCAAATGTCCGCCATTTTTTTATTTTTAATGATTTTTCAATTTTTCTGGTAAACTTTCACGTAAGAACACTTCCTTTTTGTAACTCTCTTTGAATTTTATGTTTCAAACCTACCGTTCCAGAGATTAACTGTCCGCCATGCAGCAGTGTTTTTTTGAAAAGAATATTTGAGCACCCTCTATTAAATGTACAGTTAATAGAAAATAAAAATAAAAAATTTTCTCGTAATTTTCAAGAACTGTTTAATACTGTAAAAAAAAGTTTGATAACCATATATAATAAAGAAAGTGAAAAAAAATTGTTGAATATACAGTAGAGTCCGGATATAACGACTTCGTTTATAACGACCAACCGGTTATAGTGACGAAAATGCAAACTCAAGTTAGGTTTCATATAGACTTACTATGAAAACATGTCCGTTTAGTACGACTCCGGTTTAAGCGACCAACCGCTTATAGCGACCTATTTTGACAAGAAATCGTCCGCTTAGAACGACGCGCAGTGTTGTTTTCAATACCTACGCACAAGCAATACCTCACCGCCCTGCGTCCCGGCTTTCTCCCCTCTCCTACGTACGTATGCTGATTAGCGCGTGTAAGTCAGCCAGTGTTTTTCATCTGATGTGCCAAGGTCAAGGACTCATTAAGTGCGCTAAAATGAGTTCTGAACCGGAGGAGACTAATTCGACTTCCAGCGGGTCTGAGGCTCTGAAGGCTGCAGAAGCGCTCAATGTGTTTGTTCAATCTAACTTTGACGATAATGTAATAAAAAGTTTGGTATTCACAATGCTGTACGTAATTCTTACTATCCAACAAAAATCAGTCAAAAACAAACAAAAATTACAGACTTTCTAGTCAGTAAATCATATGAATTTACATGCATAGAATGTAGTGTGCAATGTTTAAGTTCCATTAAAGTTATTTTTTGTTTATTTTAATATGAATTTGTTTTATTCAAATATAAGTTAATCTAACTATGTCTATTATTATTTCATAATTACGGTAATATTAATACATAAAACAAGCTTAAAATCATTCTTCGGTGTTCGTTCGTTTTGTGCGACGTCCGGTTAGTACGACTAAGTGTTGCCGGTCCCTTGAGGGTCGTTATATCCGGATTCTACTGTATATCACTTTTTAGCATTCTAGACGGTAATAGTACCTTAAGCAAACAACTTCCAGAGCCAATAATTTTAGAACTTCCTTTTGAGCTTGTTTAGGAATCTTAAGAAATATAAACTAAATAATTAAATTAAATCGACTTTCCTGCTGTGATGTTATTAATATTTTCATCTAGACAACGTTCAGCTCTTTGAACCTAAAACATAAATTCCAATAATTGCATCAAGTTCCTTTTTTGCCTACGAGCAAGAAAATCCCCAGAAAGCAAAAAGCAATGAACGAAATTTTTTGCCTGAATAATTCGGAATGCTTTGAAACTGCAAGTCAGCGGACAGAAATTTGGGACCACCACTCCACCCTTCGGACATTTATCTGTCTATCTGCCGTCTTGCGAGAGAACGCCTCGAGGAAATCAAGATGCTTCAGCAATTTTGGCATTTCAAAAGGTAAATTGCGTGTCTTGCAATGATTAATGCCGTGTTTCGCTAAATTATTAAAAGCACCAGAGCTATTGGCTCGTTCACGCCCGCCCGCCTCATCAGAGCGGATGAGGAGTAAGTGAAACTTTCGTGATTTTCCGAACATCAGCATTGACAAGGGGCGAGGACACTTGGCACTTGAGAGTCCTCTGGGGGAGGAGGCTGTACTTACTTTCATACTCGGACATGGCCACAGTAAGACGGTTTTGTTAAAGTTCACTGACAGCCCTTGGCTCAGATGACAGTAGCCGACGGCGTCCTTCAGTGTGCTGCGTTTCGTGTCGAGTGCTTTCACGACGGTCGTGTATTTCGAGCCCTCCAGCTGCTCGATGAATCCACTTAAGCCTGAAACGAGATGTTCGTAGGAGACGCATTAGAAATGAGGTAAAGCTGTGTAAGTAACATGGAAAGGAGCAGGAGGTGCACAAAGTAGTTTTAGAAATACCTTGATAATAACAACTGATATGATTCTAGCAAATAAAATATGATAAAGGTTCGCAAACTCTTTAAGTCCCAAGTTCATGTCAGGATTTACATTAATTTATATAACTAGTAATAATAACACTAGTCGACACCAATTTTGTCACAGAATAAACGTTATATCAAATTCGTTATTCAAATTCGCAAACGAAAATGTCCTATCACGTCACGTTTTTGAAAAAAATAGTTTTGAAAAGTATAAAAGACCGTATGTTGGCCATTTTTGCAAATTAATTAACAAATAACGAATTTTTTTAGGAGCTTGTAAAGTAGCTCAAAGAAAAGTATGAACCTTTAGTTATTACATTAAAATATGAGATGATTTAATACTTTTCAAAATATTCCGTGGCATTAACTTTTTTCCATAAGTCGACTACTTCATAAAATAGATAGTGAATGAAGATTACTGTTTGCGCCCGCTCATGAAAATCTTATTCCCGAAGACGCTTTGTAAGTGCTATGGATTAGTGGTATTTCATATATATGAATAAGGGATTCAGGCTCCTTTTTGTTCATGATATTTTTGTTTTGCGCAATTCGTAATCTACGGAAAAAGTCCTATAGAAATGTTATATGACTTGTACTGTAACAAATGAAATATTAAATTTTGTCGACCAGAGTAATTGTAGCTTTTAGACTACTTTAAAATGAAATGTTTGTTTTAGTTGGAACAAAATATAATTCTATTTCGAACCCTTCATGAATATTAGACATTATGTATTATATGCGTTACTCAATTTTAAAGGATTTTTTTATTGAAAACAACTATTTTTGTTAAATAAAAATTATGTTTTATATTAATCAGAGTATTGTCTATAACTTTTTGCTATCTTTCCGACAGCAAATGAATTCCGCGGTGAAAAAATTTAATATTTTTCGAAGCAATCCAATCATTGACCCATTTTTCGACTTCTTCATAAAAGTGAAAGTACTGTGTAGATATACCTTCTGCTATTGACAAAAACAAGTGGTAGTCAAAGGGAACAATGTCTGGAGATACGGCGAGTGAGGTAGGACATCCCAGCCAAGCGCTTCCAAAGTATTTTGAAGCAATTTCGCAAAATATAGCGGGCGATGTCGTGCAAATAAATCACCTTGTTATATCTTTGGGAATATTAAGTGCGGTTTTGCTTCAATGCGATTAATTATTATTTATAAGGATCGGCTGCAATAATTTCACCAGGTTTTGATAGCTCATGAAACAATACGCCCTTCTGATTCTGCATCCCACCAAACACACAGCATAGCTTTTTTAATAGTATGAATTTCTCGCTTCTTTTTGTATATAGTTTAGGATTATCAAAATAGATCAATTTTTCATCGCCGTTCATCTATAACTTTTCGACTGATATTTAATGCTGTTGCAGGGTTGCTCTTGCGTCTTGATGTCATCAGTATAGCACTTGGATTCTATTCCATACACACTCACAAAAGTGTGATCAAAAGTTAATCCCTATATGTATTTGCCCAATAAAAATTCATATAAATTCAAATTATAACGAAGGCAAATTTTGTAACTACACAATTAATGACCCTTTTTTTTAAATTGACATTCCGTTCCTTTTTTATTAAAATTTCAAATATATTGAGTTTTTAAAAATACGCAAGGCAAACAAAAAAAAACAATTAAATTAAGGTTGGTAAAAAAGAAGAATCCATAAAAATTATTTTTATAAAATAAATTGTTATTTATATTAGGAAATGTATGTTAAATATTTTGATTTAAATGATATTAATTTTATTAAAGTAGCATGGGACACCAAAAATTCTTCTTGTGTTAGAACTAAATATTGACTTTTTAGATTTTGAAAATAAGGCTACCAATACTGCATATATAAAAAAAAAAAACTGGAAAATTTAAGTTGTAGTGTACAATAGTGATAAAAGTATTAATAAATTAATAAAACAAATGGGGATTTGCTTATTCCATCGTTAAGGGCAAGCAGATAAAAATATATTAAAGGAGAACATCCATTGAAGCGAGAAAACTCAAGTGTATATTTACCCTCCTGCGATATGAAATCCACCCTCGTGCCGTTCAGATTTACTTGGAATAACTGCAGGAATCTGTCGAAGCTCCTTTGGACGCTTGTTACGTTCAAACTTTTCTCAGATATAACAACGCCTACACGTTGTTGTGTTTTTGTCCTTAAGCTGCTGCTTGATTGCTGATTCCTTGAATCTGTTGACGTCGTTTTTGCTGCTGCCATGCAAGGAAAAATGGTACTACTCAGAAGAAGAATTGCTGCCACAAGCAGAAAGACGTTCCGAAGCCAGCGAATTGGTGACTTCATTTAGAATCTTGCAAGCAACCTTAATTGGTAACCGCAGATTGTGGCTTCTCGTGCACTTATCCCAAATTAGAAACAACAAAAACAAGGCAATTTTTTATCGAACGTTAAGCAACAGCCACATCCATAGGGATTTTCCGAGCTGATTCATGGCGTGAACGTAGAAACACTTGGAGCGACTATGTAGATTTAGTCCAAATCCCATCTCGAATTCGGTACTATGCTGAGCCTCGACTTCTTTAGAATGAAGCATTCTAAATACTTGCATTTAGATACAATCATTTGGTCAGATCCTATAATTAAAAGAAAAAAGTCGTTAAATTATATTATTCAAAAATTCTTCTTAAAATCTATATATCAGAACTTCTTTTTTTACAATTATATTAATTTTAATGAATCTCTAATTAAACTTTTAAAAAATTATGTGAAGTTGCTTCACATTTTACAGCGAAACGAGAGTTGAGTATACATTTAAATAATACATCTTTACTTTTGTATAAATGGTAAATGGTATCTTAAATGTTCGTAAGCAAGGACCTCACAAAACCAAGACTAAATTTGTGCAGAAGCCTTCATCCTTTCTGACAATACCCCAACAATGTGGGAAAGTTCAATTTCATATAAACCCTTAGAAATTCAAGATGGATCAACATGAGAACAAAAATTTCTTATTCAAGGTGTTTGAGAGAAAGTTAACATTTGGGCGGTTATAATGGATATTTATTTCGAATCAAATTTGCACAATATAATATGGCGGATCCAATATGAGGGTCGAAAATCTTAATTACCTTAGATTTTCATGGAAATAGTTTTTACGATTGATGATTTCGAAACTTCGAAAAAGTTTTTTATTTTATTTTTTTGTATGTTTGTTCGCGCATAACTTTAGAATGCGTGAGCCGAAATTGGTAACTCCTTTTTTATTGGATAGAGTAACTTTGCCGACAGGAACAATGATATGCATAAAAAGTCTTAAAGGGCAGGGGGTGACACAATTGCCTTTTAGTGGTTAACTTTAAATGTAATTCTCACATAAAATTCAATATCGAACCATTCTTAGTGCGAGTTGATAGTAAAATTGTCATTATATACGTCTGATTCATCGTTTGGTTCGACGATAAGGAAAAAACCCACATGTAATTAGGATCGTAAGCTCCGAATACATTATAAAATATTCAAAATTAAAAATAATGACATATTTACGCAAAATTCAATTTATTTATCACAAAATTTAAATTAAATCTCACAAAGTAGCGAATTTAACAAATTAAATTATTAAATAAATATAGCCCCTTAAAAAAAGTGTTAAAATATTTCACTTAAAAATGCTCTCCGACTACTTTTGAATACTGAATTCTGACTAATATTAATACAATAATCAGTAATGAAGAAATCAGGGTGTCTTGCTTTCTTTGTTTTGGATTAATATGAGTCAGGCTTTCGCGTGTCGACTTCAAACACTTGATTCGGAGAAATTTAACATCTGGAAATTTGTAAGTAGGTACATAATTTGGTTATTAATATTATTATGTCATTGGAAAAACTTTGTCTATGAAATTGAAGCATTTTCGAGAACTTCTACAAACTTAAATCATTCATATTGTTTCTAGTTTCAAATACAATATTTATTATTTTTCACCTTTTTTAAAATTAAAATTGCTATGCTGACTCTCAAGCCGGGAAAAATCCATGGAATCGATGAAAAGTTACGGGCGATGAAACGGATATGACGCTGTATGCGCAGGTATGATTTTAGAAATGGCAAATTACGAACTTTTAATCAAAATTCAAAGTGACGATGCTAATAAAACGGGTTGATATGGAAATTTCGCTACTATCGTGTGATTCCGGATCAAAATTTCAAAACAAATTCAAAACAGCGAATCTAAAATGGCGGCAAAAATGTCTCGATATCAACGGATTTTAATGAAAAGTGGTACAATAATTATTTTGACGACACTAATTTTGAATATTGAATACAAAATAGCAGACCCAAAATGGCGACCTTAATTTATCTATTTCAACGGATTTTAATGAAAATTATACAATGATTGTTTTGAAACCACTATTTTTAAATATTATCAAAATTTAGAAATTAAAGATGACGGATCCAATACGGCGATATAAAATTCCTATACTTAAGATTTCTGATCGCTTATTTTGGATTTGCTATTGGAATTTCAAAATATAATAAAATATAACGCATTCAATGTGGCGACCAAAATTTCCTAATGTTAAGAGATATCATTGATAAATTAATACAAAGCGGCTCTCAGCGTCATTTTTTCTAATTTCTCAGAAATTAGTTCACAGAAATTTTCAGGGCCACTGTTTTAAATCTTTTTTTCAGAATTTCCTGTTTTCTCTGAAACCCAGTGCAATAATATTTTTACTGCATTTTTTTCAAAAATGGCTGGGGTAACTTCCTCCCCAAAAATTATAAATTAGTGTCTCACATTTTCCGTTTTCGTAATATAAGACTTTTTCATGTGGCACAACATTGAACAACTCAAGAACCATACATTAGTAATTTTGTCGTATTTGTTTTTCAAAATAGCGGAGCTTCTATCCCAAAAATTATATATGTATATATTAGGGTGCTTTTTTTTTCGCGAGTATTTTTTTTTTTTTCAGTCCCACCTCGAAATTTTGTGGCAAATACCTAAACAAAAATTCCCTGAAAATTGGAGCCCTTAATATTAATATTAAATGCTCGAACAAGGCGTATAAAGATTTCCCGTATAAAATACACGGAAACTTTGATTATTTTTCTTCAAAACTCTACAGCTCAGAGACATTTTATGGTATAATCTTGGTCAATGGTAGGGTTTCTTCAGAATTGAACGCTCTACAAAAGTGTCCATTGCGGCGTAACCCTAACTCCCACCAGCGAGGTAGTACGGGTCACTAACCCAATTTGTTCATGAAACTCTCGTTTTTTGCCCCTATCTCGTAAATAACAAGAGTTACAGAAAAGTGAATATGACAAACTTGTAGGAAATTCAATTCCCTACAAAAAAGTTCTGAACATCAAATCGGTAAATTCGATATTTTTTGATTTATTCAAAGCCCAATATCTCAAGAAATATCGATGTTAGCTATTTGGTGTTCCAGAACTTTTTCGTAGGAAATTGAATTTCCTGCAAGTTAGTCATATTCACTTTTTCTGTACCTCTTGTTGTTTACGAGATAGGGGTAAAAAGCGAGAATTTCGTGGAAAAATTGGGGTTAGTGACCCGTACTACTTCGCTGGTGAGGTGAGAGTTAGGGTTACACAGCAATGGACACTTTTGTAGAGCATTCAATTCCTAAGAAATCCCACCATTGACCAAGATTATACCATAAAATGCCTCTGAGCTGTAGAGTTTTCAAGAAAAATAATCAAAGTTTACGTGTATTTTATATGGGAAATCTTTATACGCCTTGGTCTAATACTTAATATTAATATTAAGGGCTCCAATTTTCAGGGAATTTTTGTTTAGGTATTTGCCACAAAATTTCGAGGTGGGACTGAAAAAAAAAAAACAGTCGCGAAAAAAAAGCATCCTAATATATGTATTTCAGTATTAAAACAATTCACGTTGCACGCTGTGCTTTCATCATAAAATTTCTCAGAAATGCCTACAATACCAGTACACTTCGAAACGCTGCGGCTGACACAATTAATATTAGCATGGAAAAAGATGTAAAATTCGGGATATTAGTTGTACAAACTCTGGAAATATATTTAATAAATCATTTTACAGAGTTTAAAGAATCCTCTAAGCGAGATTTCCACTAAAGGCGGAAAACATAATGCACAAACATGGCCATATTATGACTTAATGAACGAGTTTCTTCGAGATAGTCATGTATTTCGACCGTCGTTACTGATTTCCTCTTTAATTAAACTTCCTTTCCGAGCAAATTGCTCGTTAGACAGCTTCATAAAAATTTCTTCAACTCCACAACCAGGACCAAGTAGGAGATTGTGTCGTAAGAGCAGCGCAGTGGAGGAGCAAAAGAAATATTTAAAAATATGAAAAACTTTACTGGAGCAAAATAATATAATGTTGAAATTATTAAATGATGGATGGTGATGGACTAGGCGTGGAATTATAGGTGTCACTTATTGGTTTATGGAATGAATTAATATGTGTGTTGCATAAACTCCGCTTTTGTTCTGTTGTTACGTAAATAAAGTTTATTTTGCTTTGTAATATTTACAAAAATGTAACTATAATTCTTTAAGCATTCTTTCAGTCCATAAAAAGAAATTTTTATCTGAATAGCGCACACTGGACCCAGCGGACGTTTTTCGTCTCATAAACCTGTAACTTTTTTGTTGTTGACATATTTCTATGAGATTTTTTGTATATAATACAGAGTATATAAGCCTTCTAACAATATTAGTACTTTTTTTTTTAATTTTAAAATGAATATTTTAAAAAGTAGTTTTTATTTGTCATAGTAAAACCAAAGCTTATATTATGTTTATTTTTCAATTAACCATTACAACTATAAGATTGTTATGTTAAGCAATTAAAATATCAATATTAAAATTTTGTAAAGATTAATTAAAAAATAAACATAATATAAGCTTTGGTTTTGCTATAAAAAAATTTAATTTTTAATTTTAAAATTAAAAAAATATATATACTAATATTTGATACCACAGTTAAAAGGCAAACAAAAAAGTTACAAATTTATGAAATGAAAAACGTCCGCTGGGCCCACTGTCCAGCGGTTTGCTGATTGTTCATCAGAACTTTTGTCAGATTCCAGACGGACTGAAGGATTTCCGGAAATATTGTCGGATATATCCCCATTGCTATTGTAAATATTCTGGAATGTACAGAAAATTGCAATAATTCCTACAAACAAATATGCCATCTATTCCTTAAATCTCCTATACACCTTTTCAGTACACTCCTAGTTAAACTGTGCCGTCTATTAAAAAGTTTTTACTAGCTACATAGAATTGTCCCTGTATAGTGAGTGACAGCAGATATTGGTGTTGTTATGGCTTTATATCCGCCATCACCGAATTAAAGTACTGTGCTGGGAGATACTCTACGTTTAGAAAGAACAGACTTTTCCATGAACAGGCCCTGGCAACGCAGGATTTTCCCAATTTGGTCACATATGAGTACCACTTGCAGATGAATAGCGCACCGTAGTTTTCTGTTGATGTATTCATCGTGGAGAAACACTCACATATGTTCCATCAATTGCGCCTGCTGCTCGACAAAATACAAATGCTTGTCCTTTTTGGGCAAATCCATTCAGTATTTCATTCAGCTCGTCCTCATTAGGATATTTAATTAAGGCAGGAACCATACCCAAAGTTCTGCATAGTAGGGGAGAGTTGCCTAAGTTGGGCCGGCTCCTATTTCGGGCCACCCATTTTTTTCAATGTTACCGAGTTTTTGAAAATTAATTAATGTCAAAATTTGATTGAAAATGAATGTAGAACAAAATAATGAAAGAAATACTAATTTTAATACAAAATTAATAATGTTACAACAATCTCGTAAAAATGTATCTGCCGACTTAAAAATCTGACATTTTTGCTCGTCGATAAAAACAAATTGATACATCTAATGAATCTAAAATTTGTTCTGATGCGAAGTGTATAATATGTTTATATAGTATATAGTGTATTTGCAATTTAAAAACTATAACAATACTAATTAATTTAAACAATCTGGAAAAATGTCATTTCCCCTAATTTGGGCCACTGTGCAATTCGAAAGGGCGCCTAATACGGGTCACTCACGCGATGTAAACAAAGCAACACTATCTTAAGGAAAAATGTTTTTTTCATTAAAACGGTAAGTGTACATGAGATATTTAGTAAATTTAGTATATTAAGCCTATTGTTATTATTTTAGATTATAAAATGTTACATGTCATTGAGTAAATACTTAATTTATGATGATTAACTCTTTATTGAGAATTTAAATTTCAAATATATTTCTGATCAACGAATTAATTAACGTCAATTCATTGTTTCATTAAATATAATAAGTAACGGTGTTTTAAACAATATGTCGAACCATTTTCGCGTTTTTCAGATATTTTACGTGCTATTCAATAGGTGGCCCACATTAGGCGACTCGTCACCTAAATTGGGCCACTTGCACGTTTTTTTCAAACGTTATTTTCTATTATAAAAGAAAGTCAAACTTGCCTTAAACTTTCCACAAAGGTAAATTATCATCCAAATTTTAATATTGCGCTATTAATTATGTAAACGAAACGTTTACAATAATTTTAAATGCATTTAACCTTTAAGGTGGCCCATGACTGGCGATTCTCCCCTACTTTTGAAATTATTTCAAAAGCTGTTCTGCGAGAAACGTTCGTTGCTGTGGAAACAACTCTATAAGAACAGCCAGCTGCCAGACAAAATAAAAACATTATAGCTTCTGTATTCTGCTTCCAGCCGTGTCGTTTAATCTTAAGAAAATGCACAAAAGATCTAAAAAATCTTAAGTTTAGTCTTAAAGGTTTTTTGCAGGCAACTTCATTTAGGTATGACATCTAAGTTACTTCAAAAGACTTTGGTGAAGGACAGTAATTTGTATGTTGGAACCTACAGAAATTTATTAAATTTTTTATTATTATTATTATTATTAGCTTTTCAATAATATTTGGTTTCCTACAAAATTTTCAAGCATTTCATCCTGATCCAGATCAGTTCAAATTCTGTTATTTTTCATGCAAAATCGGCTCAGGACTTGCATAACAAACACGTTCGCATTCTCCTTCTACTCTTTTCCAAATTTCATTATTAATTAATTTTTTTAGCGCTGAGTATTTATTAAAAAAAAAAAAATTTTAAGTAGTTTAATTTATTATACTATACAATAATATTTATTGTGGGCTAACTTATCGTCATATTTGATCCCGTCAAACAAGTTGTGCTTTTACTGATTCATTTAAAATCAATCAAACAAAAAAAATCATTAGTTTAATAGTTAAACTAGTGCCTGATCGAAGCTTTGAAAGTAAACAAAATGACGACCTCTTATAATTTACTCGCGGATTTTCAAAGAAGAAGCAGTAGTTTATTTTTTATAAAAAATATAAGTTTTAATTAAAATAAAGTCCTTCTATCAGGCACTAGTGTTCTATGCTTTCAATAAGCTGTATAAATCTCATTCAAATCCGTTGAGTGGTTTTTGAATTACAGCTGTTACCAACTTTGAAAACGTAGTTTTGAGAAAAACTCATTTAAAGTTTTACACTCGATTTGCAGCTGCCGTCAGCCACCTGCCATCGAGGGGCGGAATAATTGTTGGATATTTCGAAAACTATTGATTGGGGATTTATTTGAAATCTTCAGATAATATTTTCAAAACATCATACTTTAAGAAAATGCAAAAACAAAAAAAATCTATTTTTTGAAAATCATGACTACCCCTAACCCTTAAATTTTCATTCTCCCGCACTGAAATCATAAATCCCGCACATTTTTAGGCTACCCATAGTTAGGATTATTTTACATAAAAGAAATAATATAGTATCCCGGATAACGTCAAGTCTAGGCAAGCAAGTTATGTATGTGTATTTATAATAATAGTAAAAAATAACCTCATAGGAATGTTAATTTTACCCGTGTGTTTTCGTCAATAAGATAGATAGATAATTTATTATGAAAAGCACAACAAGAACAAAGGCCAAATCGATGGAGATAAACATTGAACAATCCTGAAAATCTTAAATTAAATTAAATTAACTTTAAAATACATTTAAAACTAAAACTAAGAGAAGTGAAAAGGAGATTAAAATATAAGCTAACTTATTATACTATGAAAACATTAAATTGAATTGAATAACTAAATAAATAAGAACAAATAGGAGAAACAAACTTTGGTCAGAGATGCATGTCTAAAGATAAAAACCAAATAAAATAAAATAAAATAAAACATTTTGTACTGAACGGAAGCTAACTCTTAGTAAGCCAGAATAAAGATTTGACCTTAATTTTCATCCACGCGAAACTTCTAATCTTGAATTGAAAATTGTTCAGAATTTTGTCTCAAACGTTATTATAAGTCATAGCAATTTGATGTTATATTAAAAAAAATTTAAATCTCGGCTGTGTTACTCATGTGGAATTTCAATTCAACCCTTATCTTCTGGATAGACAAAAAACAAAAACGCGGGTTTTCTTAAATTGTTCAACTTTTCTTTTTCTTAATTCGAGCAATATTTTTTGAGAAAAACTATATACATAAAATTTTATTCAAGATAAGTTATTATACTGCATGTCCATTGAAACAACAGACAGACAGACAGACGGAAACGGTAGTTTCGTCATCACGATACCTTTTGTATATCTTTGGTATGGAACCCTAATAAAAAACCATCGTCTAATTTTTTTACCAAAACTAGAACAAATTGTGCCGAAACTTATGGGTTTTTATGAAATTTTTAAAAATTGAATGGGTCGAGAAGTTTATAATAATTAATGTTCCCTTCTTTACTTTTTTTTCTCTTCTGATGATTAATTTAACCCATTAATGCGCAAAACGAGGATTTTGTACACGCAAGTTCAATTGTACGATTCGAATAACAAATTGGGGCGAATTTCCTCCAAATTCGTATATAAGGGGTTTTTGGGGGTGCTCTTTCAGAATCGGATATTGGTTTTGCATAAAAACTTCAAAAACCCTATTATTTTTTGGGTTTTCTCAAAAATGTGCCGATTTTTTTTGTTCATTTTTCGTCTCAAAGTCGATTATCTTGTCGTTGCTGCTATTGAATGATCATATAACTACTAGAAATTGCGGTCCGAATGTCTACACTTTCTCAAACCATGGTTTTGATTTTTTTTTTTGCTTTGGGTTTTGCAAAATGCCCATTTTGTACAGCAATGTAATAAAATACTTCGCGATTTTTTTGCACGAAAAGGATCAACTTCACAAAAAAAAAAATTATGTAACAAAAAGTGCTTATAATTAGCCAAGGAAAACATGTACATTTTTTCAGAATTTTTTGGACTATTTATGGTTTTTTGGATTTGGCCAATTTTTGAAAAATCCAAAAATGTTCCGAAAAAATTTACACGTGTTTCTTGGCTAATTATAAGCACTTTTTGTCATATAAAATTTATT
Organism: Dysmachus trigonus; assembly: GCA_949715965.1. Lineage (NCBI taxonomy): Eukaryota > Metazoa > Arthropoda > Insecta > Diptera > Asilidae > Dysmachus > Dysmachus trigonus. The sequence continues at coordinate 25,152,318 of OX454320.1, forward strand.
CGTATAATTCGTCTTTTTTGAGTAAAAATATCACAAAATTTCGTCATAAAAAAATTTGGTGATATTTTTACTCAAAAAGGATCAATTATTCGAATAATTTTTATATGATAAAAAGTGCTTGTAATTAGCCAAGGAACACGTGTAAATTTTTTCAGAATTTTTTGGGACATTTTTGGATTTTAAACAATTTGCCAAATCCAAAAAACCAAAAATATTCCAAAAAATTCTAAAAAAATTTACATGTTTTCCTTGGCTAATTATAAGTACTTTTTGTCATAGACATTTTTTTTGTAAAGTTGATCCTTTTCGTGTAAAAAAATCGCGAAGTCTTTTATTACATTGCTGTACAAAATGGCCATTTTGCAGAAACCAAAACAAACAAAAAAATTCAAAACCATGGTTTGAGAAAGTGTAGACATTCGGACCGCGATAGTTATATGATCATTCAATAGCAGCAACGGCAAGATAATCGACTTTGAGACGAAAAATGACCAAAAAAAATCGGCACTTTTTTTAAAAACCCCAAAAAATCATAGGGTTTTTAAAGTTATTATGCAAAACAAATGCCAGATTCTGGAAGAGCACCCCCAAAAACCCCTTATTTACGAATTTGGAGGAAATACGCCCCAAATTTTCTATTCGAATCGTGCAATTGAACTTGCGTGCACAAAATCCTCGTTTTGCGCATTAATGGGTTAAACTTGAGTGACATTCAACTTAAATTATATTTTAGAAATCCATTTCCGATCACATTCATATAGTATGCAGCAACTGAATTCCATTTCCTCGTACGACTTCATTATGCATGCATACGCTAATGGAAACATTAAAAATTCATTCCTCAAGCAATCACGCACTGCTCATATTGCACCAAGCCATCAAGCATATTAAATTTTTGAATAACCTCAACGACTCCTTTCGCTCTCCGCCAAGTTGTGTTTTTGCAGCACAGGAAGTGCCATTGTGATGGCATAAAGGGATGATCGTGCATTAAGGAGCATATCTTATGCACGAGGAATTTCCAGTTTTACGGAAAATAAATATGTTCATGATTTTGCGCCGCGCCCTAGCAACCAGCGGGCGTAACCATTTGCAGCACTGAAGGTTCGAACATAAATTTTACTTCCGCTCGATTTCAATCCTCTTTCGGGATTTTGCAGAAGGATACGGGACGACACGTGACAATCGAATCAATTTGGTATTCCTGCAGTGGAAAAATTTCGCTATTATATAGGTAAGAACGTGTTTGCGAATGCTCGAGTATAGGAAAAGAGCTGTTGTCGTAGCAATCAAATGGAATACAAACAAGGAAGTGAGAAAATTTCCTCCTCGTTACGGAAAATTGGCGGAAATGTAAAGGGCAAATTGGAGTAGATCAAAATTACACTTTGCACGGAATACGAAGGGGAGTCTTCCCAATATCTCACCAAATGAATTCCAACCGACCATCCATATGGTGCCATGCTCGAGCAGAGCAGCATAGGGGCAGAACTGTGTGGTTTACCCAAACCAGGGGAAAAACAATCTGAAATTGAAGGTTCAACGCAAGATAAAATGGAGGCTTGCTCAAAATTTACTTTAAATAACCATCCATCTTTCCATGTAAATACATCAGCTGGATTTCCTGGCCTCAACTTCAGTCGTGTCTATTGGAATCGAAGAAAGTATAAATTTTCGAGAAGCAATACGGGAGATAGGTAAATTTAGATTTTAGAGTAATCCCCCGATTGAATTGTCTATAATTTAATACATTTTAATTAAAAACTCACCCAAGTCGAAATATTAATTTAAGTCTGAAAAATCCTCAATTCTTTGATGTAGCAATTTGCCGCCAATAATTAAATATGAATATTGTTCTCTTAAGGCCTCAGTGAGGATTTTGAGAACAAAAAAATAGTTTTTTGATTATTTTACTTGAGATATAAAACTGAAAATATGTAGAAAGGCATTTGCACGCTGGGATTCGAACCCGTGACCTCTGAATCCCAAGCCCAAGTATTCACCACTGCACCAGTCGCCGCTTTGGGAATGTTCTACAATAAATGGGATTTAGAGCCGCGTGAAAATTTTTGTATACTATTATTTTGTATACTATTATTTTGTATACTATTATTTTGTATACTATTATTTTGTATACTATTATTTTGTATACTATCATTTGTTTGTTTGAGCGAAATCGATGATGACGACCAGGTGCCTTCTCCTTGTCAGTGAAACTTAATTATTATCTATAATATTTCAAATGTGCTTATGAAATAATTAATATTTAAAATATCTTTTAGTAATATTCAATGCAAAAAATAACAAAATATTAACCATTTTAATCAATTTTTTTAGAATAATTGGCTTGACAATATACGTGTGTGTCAAATTGATTAAAACATCTTTGATGTTAAAATTTAAATATATTGAAGGAAGATCTGCAATTGAAACAGGTCTAAAACTGGCACATTTTTGCAATTTCATCCCACTATCTTAAACCCTTCAAATAGTTGTGAGAGTATTGAAGATTTATTTGGAGTGGACAGGATTTCAAGGACTTTGATGGGTTTAATATTTTTAATTTATTGAGACTTTTGAGGGTTAATCATGAATTAAAACAGCCAGTTTCAGTCCTCAAAATACAAAATCGGTGCGTAACTACATCTTACACTAAATCGAGTTTTAAACTCAATGTATTTACCGATCCAGAAATGATTAAATAAGCCTCAAAATTCTAAAATTTCGTCTAGGGCAGCCAAGTATGTATCGGATACGCATAATACATTAGAGATCTTTAGTTCAAACATTTATAATGTTATAGCAACTTAATAATTTTCATTGAAATTTTACTAATTTTTTACTAAGTATAACTACTTTTTTAATAAACTGTTGATAACTTAATCAGGAAAAGATATATCGACAGTATTTTTATTATATTTCTTAAAAATTTCTTATTTTATAACACGCAAAAGTGCTTAATAAACGCTATGTTGATGGATATTTTTTCAGATATTTGAAATGGTAGACAGGGAAGAGAAGAAACACTCTAAAAAGGCTGCTACTACGATAATAACATAAACTCTCATAGCATTTTAGATAAACACTCCCTAAATCAATGATGTATGAATATATTTGTAATCATAACATCGTTTTTGTAAATGTTTTTGTTCTTACAAATTTTTAAACACTTTTATTAGGTATTATTTAACTCATTGCTACACACTTTAAGTTTGAAAGTCGTGCACAAAAACGCACTTATTAAGGTGACTTGACACACCCACATTTTCAAAACATCAATATCTTTTTTATGATTGATTTTGATAGGAAATACCTTCAAGAATAAGAATTCCATTATATTAAAGTCGAATTTTGATTTCTGTGCAGGCATTGCAGATTAAATTTAGGTAAGTTTTATCTTTAAACATTTTTTTTTTAGTCAGACGTTCCAGTGACTCAAAATAGCATACAACGTGGAAATGTGTTACTATTCTTTGAAGACTAAGAAATAAATATGTAAAGTTTCATTAATATATCTCTTTTTTCCCTTTAATTTTGCAATTTCCCAAAAAAACAAAAAATATTTAACTTTCGGGTGTGTCAAGTTTCCTTAAAGAAAATATGTTTTGACTTCTTCAAAATATAAAAGTCGTACACACATGTTTTGTTCAATATACATATTAAATACTGAAGAATTAATAAATAAATGCCATGTTAATAATTAATAATGTTTCTTTTTTTGTTAATTAATACATACATACATACATATATATCGCTAAAAGTTGAACTGCTATAGCCGTCATTTACGGTAATGGGTTAAGAAATATTTTATCACTTTTGAAAAAAATTAATATGTATAACAAGCTGTCCAATTTAGAATTTCAAGGAATTTTCATAGAAATCAACACAATAGCTGCGTTTTTTTCATCTGGATCTGGTTCTGGATCAGTATCAAATGAAAAAAACTCCTGTTTTTGTTAATCTAATAAGAATTGGGGATTAGACGACAGCTTTCGTCAAAGAAAATTCAAAAATAGCCTTCAAAGTTGTTGTTTTTTATTAAATCCCATAATCAGAAAAACGATTTGATTTATTTTGTTACTATAAATAACTTTTTCATTGTGTGCTCAGAGCCAATCGACTACAAATTTCATTGCTGCCATCATTTCAGAAAAGAAAAACTACAGCAGCGACTCTGTTAGAAATTTCCAAACTATTCATCCGACACTAGTACTTCTCGTAGAATTTTTTGTAACCACTTCTTGCGGATCATTGATTCTAATCCGAATGAAAGTGTGGATCACGAGTTGTTGTTGTATGTCAATGTTAAGAGATTGGTCCAAATCCTGATCCGATTGAAAAAAACGCAGCTAATGGTCCTCAAGGAGAAATCTACTTTTGAAATATTGAAATTCCACACGAAGCATGTTGGAAATAAAAATCCTCAACATTGAAGGATTACCATTAATACCCCTATTCAAGGTCACTTATTTTGATTTTATATCACCAAAACTTAATCATCTAGAGTGGGATGCGCTTTACTCCTAAAGAATTACTTAGCAGCAAAAGGTTACAGTTGTTAAAACTAGTTTTCCAATGTTTGTAAAGAATATAATATTATAATATACGAAAACTTTTCACAACTCTTTTCTTTAAACATGAAATGTATACGTAACCTTCTGTATGAGAATGAGGAACCTTATTTTTCACGATACCTTGCTTGATATTTCCAACTTAAGAAACCCGTTCTAACCTTTTGCTTCTTTTGACAAAGTTCGAGGTAAATAATGTTAAATCAAAAGCATGTTTAGGATATCCGTATCCGAATGTGTGGAGATGGCATTTCATTGCCTGAAATGCAAAAATAAACGCTTGAAAGATTCTGGTAAAATAAACCTGAACTGGGACATAGAGGGGGTCATCCTTTCATCTTTGTGGAAATGTTAAATATTCAACTTTAGGGCAATTAAGGACATAGGAGCTTTTATATGCTGCGTACTACGTCCTTTTTCACCGTAATTTTTAAAGGTTTTTTTTAAAATTAATGGAATTGTGGATGGATGTTATTTTACGAGAAATGTTCACTGTTTGTAAACTTCTTTTTGTGAAAAAATTTATTAGAGAGATGCTTATTTTTATAGTATTTTTTTTTTTCCTTTTTAAAATTACTCATGCAGATATGCGGAAATATCTACTTTTGGATGTGGATGATACTGAAAAGGGTTGAGAGTGGCGCCAAATATAGAGGTATTTTATTTACACTACCTGCATTTTTTAAGCAAATTTTCATAATTGTCTATACAAATTTAAAAGTATTTGGAGCGTCCAAAATGGTTCTATTCAATACGTGAAGATTTTTTAGGCAAGTCGTAATTAAATTATCTCAATATAACTTTTATTTTAAAACTATGACTACAAGTCCTTATCTCTTGGATAAAACTAACAATAATTTTATATTTATTTATTTGATCAACAGGTACAGTAGACCATCTGACACAATACAAAAGTATCAATATTAAAAATAGTGAACAAATTAAAAGCGAAATCTAATGAAAACAAAGTGCTTTACAAATATTAAATTAATAACTAAGTAATAATGTTTTTAATGCTAATCTATCACAGTGAAAATCAAGAAGAGAAGAAAAGGCATTATAACTCTTTGACATAGCCGACAAAGGTTCAAAAGAACCGTAATTCGTACGGTGAGAGGAAGAGTAGAGGAAGGATCGTCCTCTGGTCATTCGCGGACATGAAATAATTTTAATTAATTTAAGAAGGCAGGGAGAGTCTATATCACCAGTTAAAAGGTCATGCATGAAAATCACACCCGCAACCTCTCTGCGTTTGGAAAGGGATTTCATATCCAAGAGATTCAATCTCTCTTCGTACGGTGGAAGATTTAAGGGATCCGTCTATGGGAGATGGCGAAGAGCGAAACGGAGAAAACGTTTCTGCACAGACTCAATTCGCTGTTTGTGAATATTATAGAAGGGGGTCCACACTACAGAGGCATATTCCAAAATAGGACGAACAAACGCACAAAACAAAACTTTCAACACAAACGGATCACTTAGGTCCTTGGACCAGCGTTTAATAAAACCAAGGGTGGAATTAGCACGGTTAATAATTTGGTCAATATGAAAGCTAAAAGTGAACTTAACAGCAAGTGTAACTCCAAGGACTGTAACGCTTTCACGGCGAGTCAATGTTTCTTCATTAATTTTATAAGAAAAGTTTAGGGAGGAACATTTCCTATTAAAAGAAATTATACTACATTTGGCAACATTCAGAATCATATGATTCTTGGAGCACCACTCAGAAAAAATAAAAAGATCTAATTGAAGGTCATGAGCATCATTTATAGACCAATAGGCATAAAAATCTTCAAGTCATCAGCATAAGCCAAAACGTGAGCACTTCGGAATAGGGGAAACAAATCGTTTAAAAAGAGAGTGAACAGTAACGGGCCAATGTGACTTCCCTGTCGAACACCAGAAAAAACAGGAACCGTATCCGAGAAAGACGAAGCAAATTTGACTTTGAAGGAACGATTTGAAAGGTATGATTCAATCCAAAGGACATGATTGGTAGAAAAGCCAAGTCGTAACAATTTAAAAGTTAGCACTTTGTGAGAAAGCTTGTCAAATGCTTTACTGAAGTCAGTATATACACAGTCAACTTGCATAAGCTTCTCAAGATTATTTAGACAAAAACTAGAGAATTCGACAAGGTTTGTTACAGTCGATCTACCTTTTATAAAGCCGTGCTGCTTATTAGATAAGATGGATCTGCAATAAAAAATTAAATATTCGTTTACAACAGCCTCAAACAGTTTAGGGATGGGTGAAAGTTTTGCAATAGGCCTGTAGTTTTCAATTAAATTCCTTTTCCCCTTCTTAAAAATAGGTATGACATAAAACAATTTCCACGCACTAGGGAAAACACAGGAACGCAGAGATAAGTTAAACAGAAAAGTTAGGAGTTCAATAAGCGATATGCTACATCTACGTAAAACAATACCAGGGATACAGTCGGGAGAATCAGAAAAATCATCGTCAAGTTTACTAATGTGCTCCAGAATAGTGGAGGAGTCCAAGACAAAATTTGGAAATTGCGTAGGAAGACTAGTCAAATAATTAAAATATTCTAAATCTATATCACAGATATCATCACAGAAGGCATCGCTAAAAAATTTAGCAAAGAGATTAGAAATTGCACCAGGGTTAGTATACCAGATACATTGTCAAGAGATAAAATAGAAGGAATGTTATGGGTCTTCCGTTTACTACTAACAAAATTCCAAAATACTTTAGGATTAGATTTAATATTAAATTTCATGCGATTAGTGTACTGATGATATATAATAATAGTAATTTTGAATGAAATATTCCCACCCGCGCCACGAGGCACCACTAGTGTTAGTACTAGTATAATTCAAAAATAATGTATAGGAGGTAGAACTTATTTTAATGTATAAACAGGAAATTTTTCCAATTTGCTACGTAATTAGAATGCGGCTAGTTGTAATTTAATTATTATTTATTTTAAATGGGAGAAAGTATCGGCTGTAAAGCATGTATTTATCCTGAATCATCACTATCTTATATAAAATATATCTAGCTGGCAAAGCAATATATTCAAAAATCAAAGAGAAATTAATTTTTGTTTTTGTCCCTAACTCAATTCTTAAGGAATTACATCTTTGATTCAATACATTATATAAAATATTCAAACTTCCAACTTTAATTTTTAATTTCGATATCTTGTAATGGAAATCGGATATGCAATTTCGATTTCCATATTCGTACTTCTCAGGCTAAAAAGTATTTTAAGCCTAATTAAATGGCCGATAATAAGAAAATTCTTTTAAATAATTCAATAATGTTGTTGGACCCTTGCTGATTAATTACCCTGTTAAATCGTGTATTGTTAAATCGTGCGATTTCATTAAAATTATCAATCAGCAAAAAGGAATGGAACTCATTAAATTCCAAAGGCTTGATCCCATTTCATGAAATCATCAATTTATCAAGTTCTTCTGTTTCGATTTATCAAGAATTGTATTAAGGGCATTGCATTGAAAACTCTCCCCTAAACGAGTGAAATTCAATTTTGTTTTAAATTGTAACCCCATTGAGATTTTGATGGGCAACTAAGTGCGGTGTTATTCAATTTGTGGTATAGCATAAAATGCTAATACAAAAAGGAAAAAGGTTTTCAAATTAAAATTGAGAGTTTTAGAATTTATTCTACACCACAACGATTGCTGTTTAGAAAATAAAATAATGGTTTACCTTTTTTCCATTTCACAAATGTTTAACAGGATTATACAATTTTAAGAAATTGAAATGGGAGAAGAGAGAGGGGATCCGGAACTAAAATAAGTACATAGATATATATAGAGTGGTCCAAAAGTATAAATACACCCGAAGGCGGACTATTTGACGAATGTTTTTTTTTAAAGTATTTATCTCTAGAACGAATTAAGACATCGCTGTAATGCCTTTTTTTAAATTGAAGCTGAGACTATGTAGACTACTGGAAAAATAACCAGAATGGCTGAAAGGAAAATAAACACTCTGTAATATAAACTCAAATTTGAATTTTTTGTGAAAAATTAAATAAGCACACACCAACGAAGAAATTGGTCTTTATTTTAAATGCCATACATATATGCTATTTGATGGACTCTTACCTGCTGATCACGAATCCGAGGTCAGAAAAATGAAGAATTTCGGTGATTGTATAAGCTTTTTTAACCCTTTGAGTTACAAATTTTGAACTTAAATGAAATTTTAATATAACATGAAGGTTTTTGGGGTCACTGATCACGAAACTGAATTCAGATTTTGAAAATTCAAAATGATGGATCAAATATGGACGACCGAAAATTTAATATTTAATCGAATTTGGACTCAAAACTATATACATGGGTTTTCGGAGTTGCTGATTACGAATCCAAAGTCAGACTTTGAAATTCAAAATAAACGGAACGTGAATTATTAATGATATATATTTTTAAAATGTGAATCATCTACATAAAAGGTATCTCCCTGCATATTTTTGAATATTTCGTCGCCGGAGAGACGTTAAATCTGTTTATTTTATTCAAGACGGAGCAACACCTCATGGCACACAAGAAATATTTGAAGCCATCAATAAATTTTATGGCGATCGAGTTACTGGCCTAGGGTATGTTAAGGAATAGAATAGCCACCTTACTCGTTAGATCTCAATCAGTGTGATTTATTTTTATTAGGTTCCATTAAATATCACTGCTATGAAAATCACCCAAAAACAATAGAGGATTTTATTAAAGACATCAGGAGCATCGTCAATGGCATTTAAAATTAAACTTTAGAACATGTTTTTAATAGTTTTAAAGCATTTGGATATTTGTGCCACTTTAGATGGTTAAAATATCGAAAATATATATCATTAGCAGCTGACGTTTCCCCTATATTTTTAAATTAATGGTTTGTATTAAATAGATTTAATTTTTTTATAATAAAATAGACATGAAATGAAAATGACGACTTTCCTTTATTAAAAGTATTAACATTTTCCCGATCTCTCCATTTGTTAAAAACTAGTTATTCATTAGTTTTCACACATTCCTATTGGACACCCTGTACCTTTGTGTTCAATTATTGTCTCTTGCTAGAATTTATTTTTGCATCCTGACAGTAGGCAGTATTTTCGCTCCAATTGACAGATTTGTATTGCACGTTTACAGAAATTAAATTAACGAGGTAGGAAATTCAAGGTTCATTGGCGTTTCTAAATAACCCATTTGCTCCGCAACTGTTGGATATCGAATCAAACTGTGACACGGTGGCATACATATGTATATGCGTACATTTGCATAGGGCTGCGACCAGACAACTAGGGGTAGCCATGCCCTTTGTCTAATTACTCAATTCGTAATGCGAACGTAAGCCATTTAAGTGTAATTAATGGCCATCCACATCAAAGTCATCTCGACCGGTTGACGTGGCACTCTAACCCAATAACGTCGATGGTGGTCTACTATATCTTTTCAGGCGTGCGAAGGGGAAGGTGGAAGGTTTCCGAATTTGGTACTCCAGCCCGAGGACGAGTCGGAAACAGGGCGTTATTACCCAATGAGATGCCACCCTTCCCCTCCCCTCGACTAGATCTAGGCTATCTTTGTCAGCGAAACACTTTGCACACATCGCATGGCAGACGAATTCACTGGATGCTGGATTTATTCGTTTGGTCTTACTACATCACGCCCCCATCTGCGGGACCCACAGGCTACCGACCAGATTCGATTGTAAAGGTTAACTCCATTCAACCCGATCCACCATTCAGCCCCCTCTTCGATTTGTACATCCCTGTAATCTGTTGTTTGTTGCTCGCTTCTATTCCGATCCGCTCATCAATTTATCCACTGAACTGGTGGATGGCACGGCACGTTGTCTTCGGATGATAGCAGCCAGCGCAACTGGGATAAATCCACGTGATGGCGGGTGCCGCCTATCCCCTAGCCCCGCAATCAATAAACAACAAACTTTTTTTAAATAATATCCTCTGTGATTTGTTTACCATAGATCTGTGCTGTTTACGACGACCCTCATGAAAATAAACAACCTCGGAATTGCTGCAGAGGTTGGTGATTTATCTGCAAGAAATGGGGCTTCAAAGAAGAACCTCTATCTAAACGCCCCAACTGAATGAAATGCGCACAAAAATTTATTAATATTAATATATAAAATGTTTTTCAATATGCAGATGTTGTTCGGCGCAGGAGGACTCAATGGAAGTAGAGAGGTAGTGATTGTAAGACTTCAATTTAGTAAAAGACGAGAGCGTTCCCAATGTTTATGAGTCGGTTGCAACTTTTTGTATTCAAATTCATTCGCAAGAAAAACGATTGGAAGCCTTTTGGGTTAATTTAATTGTAAAACTTTCCCTACTTGAAGCCTTGAACGATTTCATACGAAAATTAGATAAAATCCACTTCACAATATTAAAATTGGGTTTACCCACATAATGCAGCTTAACTTGATTTTTAATATTAAAATATATTGCGCAAATTAAAAAATGGGTTTTTTTTTCAAAACTTCTTGCTTCTTCTTGCTAAAATAAACTCTAAAAAAGAAAGCAAAAAGTCATCCAAAGATACAACCCCATACTTCAGGAATATTACCCTGGGACTTTTTTCCATCAAGGATATCTTCCTCCAAAGCAAATCGCATTTTCAAATCGAGGAAATTGGAAGTTTGTAGACTTGCAACAGAAATGAAATTCGTAGTAAACATCAAACGAAATAACATATTCAGAAATATCATTCAATTTTCTTGCAAATAAGAAATTTCTAAGTTATGGTCTCTTTCATCCCTTCAACCCCAAGATAAAAAGTTATATCCGGAATGGATTTATCAGCCCAAAAAAACCTGTGGAAAACCTTTTGCAATATCAAAACTTCATTTATCCTGTGACATGCAAGTGTTGGTTGCTTTAATAGTTATTGGTTGTCTGCAAAAACTCCTTTTGGGGTTACGTGAGTTTCAAATTATGAAAAAATTGGTTTTACATTTTTTAATGGTAAAAAAAGGACTATTACATTCAAGCCTTTAAGTATCAAAACGAATAGCATTTGACCTATATTCTATCGAAAAATGGCTGAGAGGTGGTTTTCGAAAACCTCTTACAAATGCGGTGGACATCAAAACTTGTGCTAGATTTATCTGAAACCAAAAAATCAAATCTTTTATACATATTAGTATACGAGTTCAGTTTGAGAGTGAGCGAAGGATTTGTAAAAAAATTGAAATCTGATTTTTTGGCGGCGTTGCATGCGAAAAACTAGTTTTTCGGTATGAAAAAACAATACATATTGCCATGTAAAGTAAACCATGAACGAAAAACCAAATTCTTTGTTCACTCTCTAGTCAATGCTATTTAGAAGAAGTGTGCATGTAATCCTATCCACCGACTTCAAAAACAGAGTTTTGAGAAAAACGCGTTTAAAGTTTAATGTAAGAAAAAAAGGTAAAAATGTTTCATAAAATATACTTCAAATGCCACTCTTGTTGATACTTAAGAGTTTGAATGTAGTAGTTTTGATAATTACACTAGACAATAATATTTAATGTTTTATTTTCCACCGAACAAGTGATATTTTATTTCTTAGGATTTACAAAATACCGTATTTGGGCATTTTTGAAAATTCATTAAAGAAACATTTTTCAGTTATTACGAATACATTTTTCGTACATCATACATAAACAGCAGTGCGTACATCATACATAAACAAATATATGTACAAGTTTTTCCCAAGCAATTTTCTGAAGGAAGAAAACTAATAGAACCGCTCTTAGGATTTTGTTGAATTAATTAACTCCACACAAAGTGGCATTATCTTTAAGTAATCAATTGCTAAAAGCATAAATATTTGAAAAGGTAAACTGGATATATATAGCAATCAAATAAATCATCAAGTAAATAACTAGTTTACTTTGATTACATCTAATTCATCAAACAATCTTTGGCCGTAATGTTTTTTTCAAAATGGTGGAGATAACTTTTATCTCAAAAATTATAAATTAATATGTTAATTTTTCTGTATAGTGTATATCCGTTCAAATGTATAATATAGTGTATATTCGATTAAACGATTACATATCCTTTTAATTTATATTATGCGAAAACTACACCTTTACGGGCCATTTAGTCACATTTAGTCTTCTTATTGGAATGAAATCGTTCATTAAAAAAAAATCATTTGCAAAACATATTACAAATCAGCAAAAATTAGAGATACAAAATATTACTTATTTATGAGTTACTTATTTAATTAATAATTTAATCATGCCTTTAAAATTATTAAAAATAAAAGTTATATCGATGTATTTGCTAAGAAAAATAAAATATTAAGTAAATGTTCATAAAGATGTTGTATAGGGTAGGACAGGGGTGACATACTATATAACAGCAAATATGATTATTTGGTAAATTTTTTTGTATTATGGTCCTTATAAAATTTTGCATTTACTGTAATATTACAATGAATATCAAAGTAAGTTATTATTTTTACATAACATAAATCAATGGTATAGGATAGGCCATAGGGTATAATCGCCCATATATTTTTATATATTTTTTTTGATGCGGCACATCATAACAAAACTCAACCACAATACATACGTATTTTTCTCAAAATAGCGGGGCTACCAAATCTTTTTTTTATATTTTTTTCAAAAATGGCGAAGATAACTTCCTAATAACGTGATACGAAATTCTCGTTTTCGAACTAGGTTAAAATATAGAGTACATTTAATTTATAAACTCCCATAAATTTTGATTTATTTTGTTTTATATAAGTTTTATATATTTTTTTTACATTCTCTTAATTGGACTTTTCTCTAAAAAACTTGTTAAGTTCAAGAAAAAATTAGCACTGAATAACAAAATCTTGCCTATCGCCTCCTCGTTTTCCAGAAACCTACTTTTTGTTTTTAAAAATATTAAAAAATTAAAGTGATTCACGTATTTCACAGTCTACCCACCACAAAGTGATATATGGTATTTATCAGAGCTGTAAAATAATGCATTATTTTTGGGATGCATTACCATACTCAGTACAACTACAAGTAATGCAAGCAAGACAAATTACCAGTATCATTACCAGCATTAGTACTTCAAAAAATTTATCATTACCAAGTATTGGTATTAGTGCTTCACCGCTGCCGTACTTCCGAAGCACTACTTAGCATTACCTGGCATTACTTAGATATACTCAGCTTTACCTAGCATTGCTTTACAGTACTCATCATTACCTAGCGATTACTCATCGAATATTTCTAAGTAATGCCAGGTAATTCTAAGTAATGCATCTGAAGTACGGTAATGGTGAAATACCAATGCCATTACCTGATAATAATAATTACATTTTTTAAAGTAGGAATGCTAGTAATGGTACTGGTTAATTTGTTTTGCTTGCATTACTTGCAATGATAATCGTAGGACTTTCTTTACAGCTCTGGTCTGTATATATAATATGAATTGAATCATTTGATTTTGTTGTTTTGAGTAAAACTTTTACAGGTAATATATATCGAAACCTTTATAGATATTGCAACTTTAATAGAAAAATTCCCTTTACACTTAACCTACATGTTTTTATCCCTTTGCCTTCCTAAGCTACAACCTACGAATAAATATCCTGTCATACAAAAATTAGTTAATGGCTTACGGTCAATTAACACGAAATCCACTGAGTCCTTACTAAAATTGGTAATCAAATAATGTGGTACATGGTCGCACACACACTGCAATTCTTCGCACATCCACAATTACGCGTTATCCCCGTAAGGACTAAGGAACCTGCTAAATAACCCCGGCACTATATTTAATTTATTCATCCCCAAGAACAAACTTACTCCAGCTTTAGTGCGACTCAGTGAATAGCAAAGAAATTTGTTGAACCGTGGTCTTCCACAACTACGGAAGCATTCACAAGAGTGCGGGACGGGGGATCAATGCTTATTTTTAGACTATACTTTTAAATCTAGCGCTATCTTCGAGATACATAACTAAGCCCACTTGTGGCGATTCGTTAGCAAGTGAATCTGGAGCTCGTTGCTGTCGCCCGAAGTTTTGCATTCACAAGTCAGACTATTTCTCGTGAATAAAGAAAGGTCAGCTGGCTCAAGAGGAAAAGAGCTTGAATGATTTTTCTCATTCTCCTGGTAAAGTGGAGCTCAACCAAAGTTAGTTTGCTTATTTTTGGAAAAGAAGACATCCGGGTAATTCGTTGTGTTCAGTAAGGATGCATCCCTTGCAGATTCTAAGTGTGTGTCGGTCTCTCGGTTTTCAAACGATAAAATGGATTTAGTCAAAATTTAGGATACATGTTTACGAAAGTCATTTTGTTGTTAGCAATTTATTTGAAAAGCAAAGTGAAAATCACTTAAAACTAAATACATCACATTTTCCTATTTTCCCAGAAGATAGAGAACGCCAAAATACGTACTACGAAGTAGAATTTTTATTCTATCCGAATGTATTAAATCAAAAGTAATAAAAACTTAAATTTTCAACTTCAACTGACAGATCCTTGGGATCTGAATGTGCCATTTGTGAGATAATTTTCCCGTCACCGCGAATTATTTTCTTTTTGCTTTTATCTTCAACCTGCTTTCATCGTAGATCATAAACGGGACGAGGTTTTTCTCTAGCAATCCATTGCCAAAAGCAAGTTTCTCGCAACAACATAAAATTTTATTTTTCTAGGAAATTGTGTTTCTGTTTCCAACAAAATTTCCCCGAAATTTAATAATTTTTTAGTCAAAAGTTGTTACAAGGCTTTTATCCGGCGACGGAGGTCACCGGTAGTCCAAACCTATTTTTCTATATAAATAAAATTAAGAATAAATTGCATCTGCTAGCAATTACATAAAATTAATCAGACAATTTTAATTTGGGCATTCTATTGATAAAGTAAGCCAACAGTAAATCAAACAAATGCCGCCAGAAGAATAAGGAACTTACTATAAAGTCTCATGCTCTCGCCTATCATATTATATTAAAAAAATGTTTAACCGACTTCAAAAAAAGGTGTATATGTTACACGAAATCTTCGCTGATTATGAACCGATTTTAATGATTTTTGATTGAATAGGCTATTTCTCGAGGGTGGTCCCATTCAAATTTGAAAAAAATATCCCACCTAAAGATGGGAAATTAAGGGATGAATCCTGTTTATTGAATTTCATCCACTTCCCGTTAATTTAAAATTTAAAATTAAAAAAACTTTTCCAAAAAAATAAAAACCGGCTTCAAAACTTTGCCTGTATGTACAAACTTAAACTAAAAAGTTAAAAATAATATTAACTAGAAAAGAGCATTCAAGGACAACATACAAAATTATTAATATTTAATTATTTACAACATCTAATTAGTTATTTTTGGAGCCGGTACCTGCCAAGACGAGTTTATGAACTCAAATTACTGTAGGTTTATTTTAAAGTAATAAAAAATATAATTTTTAACTTTTTAATTTAATTTTGTTTTGAAATCGGTTTTTATTTTTTTGTAACTGTTTTTTTTTTTTTTTTTTTTTTTTTTCATTATAAAAGTAATTTCGATTTCAATTTGTATTTAAGTAGCATTTTGAAGATTTCTTATCAACATTGAAATTATACCAGAATTTCGAATGATACCAAATTTTCGTCAATAAATACAATTACTTGATCAGAAATTAATTCTTTTATAAAGGGAGGGGTATGGTATTTTCTTACGTTTTGCTTTAATTCTCTCATATAAATGTACAACATTTCAAGATTATTGTATTAAACTTTGAAGTCAATGGGAGTAAAACTAACGGAGATATGAAATTGTAAGTCTCCGCCGCTCCGGTCCGGCTTCGAACTGTTTCTGTGGTTTATAAATACATTGTTTAGACTTTAAACGCGTTTTTCTCGCACTTAGTATTTTCAAAGTCGGTGAACTCTCTAGCTCAAAATCTGCTGCTCCGATCCTTTTGAAATTTCACACACTCTTTCTTCACAAAAATTACGAGGTAACGCTGTTGAGTTTTTTATTTTGTGATTTGAAGTTATTTTAAAAAAAACAAAATTTTCGATTTTTTTAATGAAAAATTGGTATTTTGAACTAAGTCTAAGTGTAACTAAATATTAAAAAAAAAAAATTCGACATCGTTACCTTAACCCATTAATGCCTGAATAACAAAAAATTGTACGCCAACTTCGAGGCCCTAATTTTTATCGAAGGCGTGGTCAATTCTCATCGAGACCAACGTTTCTAGATGTATTTTGAGTCGCCCGACACGATCCAACCAAAAAAAAAGTGAAAAAAAATTATTATTATTGTTTTTGTGCAATATTATGTAAATAAATACCTTTTTCACGTCATTTTTTTTCGAAAAACGACTGATTTAGTGGGGAAAAAGCAACTTTTTACTAGAATAAAGTGCATAAAACGTGTTATTAGTACTTAGACTTAAAAAATATGCAGGCATTTTTTTCGTTAAAAATATTAAGCTGCAAAAAAATTGCAACATTGTAACGCATATTTGCATTACTTTAGATCACTCTTTTTATCTCACTATGTTCGAATATTCCCAAAAAATTATATATACACTAGTTTTGAGGGTCACTGATTACGAATTTACTATCAGATTTTCGTAATTCAAAATGGCGGACAATTTTTTGCAAAATTCTCAATTTCTTCGAAAAAAAAGTGGGTATTCGGAGTTTTTGGGGTCACTGATTACTGATTAAATGCCTGCATATTTTGGAAGTTTAAGTCCTAATAACACGTTGTATGTACTTTATTCCAGTAAAAAGTTGCTTTTTCCCCACTAAATCAGTCGTTTTTCGAAAAAAATGACGTGAAAAAGGTATTTATTTACATAATATTGCACAAAAACAATAATAATAATTTTTTTTCACTTTTTTTTTGGTTGGATCGTGTCGGGCGACTCAAAATACATCTAGAAACGTTGGTCTCGATGAGAATTGACCACGCCTTCGATAAAAATTAGGGCCTCGAAGTTGGCGTACAATTTTTTGTTATTCAGGCATTAATGGGTTAAGGAACTTATCAACTAATGAAATCTTTTTAGTTTATTGATTTCAGATGATTCAGTCATGAATTATGCGGTTAACGGGAAACCAACTTTTTTTTGAGGCGTCTGCGAAAATTTGCTGTCAATGGCTCATTTCTTTATAAATATCAATGAAAATGTGACATCTTCACATACCATTTTATTACACACTAATTGAATAAAAAAATAAATTTTAACTATGTCGTCAGAAAAAATTATTGACTATATGCCTCTTTTATAGCGAATTAACCATTTATGACGATACAACGAATCTAAAGTTACAGGAATACGAAACCGAATCTGGTTATTTTATATTACGCATTTTTTAGAAAAGCAAAAACACCAGCAATTTAAAGTTTGTAACCAATAAGAAATACAAAATTTTATACTTTCGTAACAAATTTGCAGAACAAATATGCTGGAAAAAAAATATATAAGATATATATTTTTAGCTGATCCTTTCGGTCCTTCCCCAAAACTGACCTTAACAAATCGGACATAAGCTAATAATTATATTTGAACATAAAGGATTCCTGGTCGTAAGTGTAAAACTCATATTTATGCTTTGCATAGGCTCCATCAGCCGAACTGAAAAAGGTCAGGCCATTTCAAACTGGAGACTACATATCTGAATAAATTTAGTGACAAATATGTTATCTCGTCACGATAAAATGTATTTATATAGGAGAAGCCAACTTGAAATATATTCACAATATTCCACTCATAAAATGCTGACAGAGGCGCTTCCGTGCCCTTTTCACCATATGTGTACGAATCAACCAATCCAATGATAACTTACAGTTGCCCTTCGTCCCCTTAGCTGCTTGCCATATGCTGCCAAGATTTTCGTCTTGGAATTCGTCTTCAATTTCACATTCTTATGCAGAAAGACTTTTGTGAAAAGTTGTGGGAGCATTACTTACTATTGACATACGCTCCCAGTGCGGTAGCAAAACATACAACGCTGTATGTAGCCGAGATGTACATACCTTCCATTGCAGACAGTCCATCAGTTTTGACTTTAGTTGAATCAGAAGAAGTTTCAGGAATATGTTGAAGAGTTCCTGTAATATACTATACTTTGAAGAAAGAAGTTTTGCTGGAGGCAAATATGAACTTTGTACTTTTATTGGATTTATATACCAACAATCGTAACTATAAAGTGTTTCGCTTGAAGTTTAAAAAAAAAATTAGGTGTTATTTGTATCTAATATACCTGCATTATTATAGGAAGAGTAGAATTGCTTTCAATCAGAAACATTTTGTAGTCTTTATTCACTCACATCCAGCTTTAATACGAACAGACACGCAATACCGCCTTTTTTTAAAAATAGTATGCATGTTTTTCGTCCTAAACTAAATCAGAAAATGGCTTTATTAAAACGCTTAAAAAGTAAAGCAATCTCTACTACTTAATTTGAAACGTAATGCAATTAAAATTAACTAGTATCGCCTGTTGTCGATATTCGACCAATGTTTCTGTTTCTATTTCGAATTGATCTGACTTCATTTCTATAACTTCGTCGTTCAACTCTATGCACGTACTTGAATAAAACATATATTCTGCATATCTATGGAAAAATACTTTTCGTTTGATATATGTTTCATTAAAATACGTGCACGGGAAATAGGTTAAAAAAGGATTACAATTTTTGGCCTATTAATATTAAGAAGATTTCAATTCTTGAGGTCGGAGGCGAATCATTTTTTCCATATAAACTATAGGATGCGTTTAGAAATAGCCCTTGATTGCTTTCAGCAACTTAATACAGAAGATCCTGTACTTACTTGATTAATATGGTATAACGATATACCTAATATAATTTTTCACCACACTCAGATGTTGTTGGATAAATTACACCAAAAAACACTTAAAATTTAACACTTCAAGAAATCTACGTTTACTTAGTCATTGAGAAAAGAGTTTATTTATAGTTTTCGAGATTTTATAGCTAATAATTGCATATTTGACAATGGCGAAATAAATATTGATTTATTGGTAACTATTGATCTCAATTATAGTATAAGCTTTGTTAACATTCATCAAATTTAGTAAAATATTTCAAGCAAAATGCCATATAAATAGATTTATTTCATATAGCTAAACTCTTTTCTTAGTAAATCGAAGATTCTATCCATACAAAACGGAATTGCTCAGTGAAAAATTCGAAAATGTATTTCAATTTATATTTCTGTAGGGATAATATTTCTCTTTTAAAAGAGAGAAATAGATTGAACTAAACTTTGCATATTTGCGCCTTGAAACAACGAAAGATTTATTGTCGTTAGCATTAAAAACGCCAAGAAAGGTTCTACCAACTTATCTTTTTGGCCCAGCACATGATACTTTTTGCAAATGCAAATATGAAAAATTCGACTAGGTTCATTAATATGTATTTACATATTGTATACAAATAAAACCCTGTGCATAGAAATTGTCGCGTATACGAACTAATTTTAGTAGTTTCGAAGGGTCATGCACATGAATTTTTAGAAGAATAATGTTTTTTTTTTCGTATTCTTAAACCTAATCGAAATCAGTCAGATTTATTTTCACCATATTCGATCGAATGTAGAATATTGCAGTATTTGATAGCTCATATCTCAGCAGCGATAATTATGCATTAACGGAATTTGCTGTTATGATATAACCAGTGAAAATGTCCTTAAACATAATCAAAGTAAAAGTTTTGGAATTATTTCATCTCATTAAATCATTTATGCACAATAAAATAAATTTTAATGAAGAATACTTAAACCTGGACATATGTATGTAATACCTTTCATTTATTAGTTTATTAGTCAATGAAAGCATTAGTGCTATTTTATAGAAACTGGATAAAATTACTACTGCCGGACTGATGATGTACTTCATGGTTAAACAACAGTAGAAAGTTGTAGGAAAATTGAGAGCTCTTTGAATCAAAATGCCATGAAGAGTCCCAATGAGAGTTTTGTTTCTAAAACTTCTTCTGTTTCGGAAGACATCAGACTATTTTAACGAAGTAAAATCTTGGCAACTCTAGAACATTTTGAATAGCTGACCTCAGAATTAGTGGGATGTCCATATTATGGAAAAATAAACATCTGCTGCTTAAAAATCCTCTATAAAACTCCAGAACACTTATTTCAAGCAGCTTAAGAATGAAGAAAATAATCTTCATGGTTAAACAACAGTCGAAAGTTGTAGGAAAATTGAGAGCTATTTGAATCAAAATGCCATGAAGAGTCCCAATGAGAGTTTTGTTTCTAAAACTTCTTCTGTTTCGGAAGACATCAGACTATTTTAGCGAAGTAAAATCTTGGCAACTCTAGAACATTTTGAATAGCTGACCTTAGAATTAGTGGGATGTCCATATTATGAAAAAATAAACATCTGCTACTTAAAAATCCTCTATAAAACTACAGGACACTTATTTCACGAAGCTTAAGAATGAAGAAAATAAAATACGATTTTACTAATTTCCGAAAGTTTTTGTGTTGATAGTTTTATATAGTGTATATTTTTATTTAGTCAGAGAAAGATACTGCAGCTTTTCTGAATAAAGCAACACGTTCAATGGAGCCCCCACTGGCACCGACATACCTCCCTATGACAAGCAACTTCGGAATTGTGGTTGAAAGTTCTGTGGATTTGTGAATGTAAGACCATCATGATAAATTTCATTTAATTTTATATTTAATAAACATAAAAAAGTTGCCATGAAATTTGTAATGCCATACGAACGGATTTTTTTCCGACACCGACCAAAATAGAATAGATTCTATTTGACCGACAAGTTCTTCGTGTCGGTATCAATCAGTTGTCCATTCATATAATCTATTCGTAAATTTTGACGATGGGTTTCTATCTCTCCTACATATGCACAAAGACTGGGAGTTTTTGAAAGGAAAATACTCATATACGAACAAAGAGGTATAAACCCAATAATGAGATATACTATATAATAAACTCTAGCATCGAGTTTCTTAAGATCTCTGTTGAGGATGATAATACCTTAATCAATGTTATTCGGAAAACGTATAGGCGAGCCTTTTGCCACCTGTCCCTGTTATGTGAGTTGGTTTATGTAAACGCTCTCCTAGGTTAACCCAATGAGGATTTTGTGCACGCAAGTTCAATTGTACCATTCGAATAGCAAATTGAGGCGATATTCTTCCAAATTCGTATATAAGGGGTTTTTGGGGATGCTCTTTCAGAATTTAGCATTCGTTTTGCATAAAAGCTACAAAAACCCTATTATTTTTTGGATTTTTTCAAAAAAGTGCTCATTTGTTTTGGTCAGTTTTCTTCTCAAAGTCGATTATCTTATCTTTGCTGCTACTGAATGATCATATAACCACCAAAAATCTTGGTCCGAATGTCTTAACTTTCTCAAACCAAAGTTTTGAAAGTTTTTTTTTTACTTTGGTTTTTGCAAAATGGCCATTTTGTACAGCAATGTAATAAAAAACGTCGCGATTTTTTTACACGAAAATGATCAACTTTCCAAAAAAAAATTATAAAACAGGAAATGCTTCAAATTAGCCAAGGAATACATGTAAATTTTTTCAGATTTTTCTTGGACTACTTTTGGTTTTTTGGATCTGGCAAATTTTTGAAAAATTCAAAAATATCCCGAAAAATTCTGAAAAAATTCATACGTATTCTTTGGATAATTATAAGTAGTTTTTGCTATATAAAATTTATTCGTATAATTGATCCTTTTTGAGTAAAAGTTTTTTTTATGATGAAATTTGGTGATATTTTTACTCAAAAAGGATCAAATATACGAATAAATTCTACACGACAAAAAGTGCTTGTAATTAGTCAAAGAACACGTGAATTATTTTCGGGACATTTTTGGATTCTTCAATAATTGGCCAAATCCAAAAAACCAAAAATAGTCGAAAAAATTCTGAAAAAATTCACACGTTATCTTTGGATAATTTTAAGCATTTTTTGTCCTACACTTTTTTTGTAAAGTTTATCCTTTTCGTGTAAAAAAATCCAAGTTTTTTTGCATTGCTGTACCCTTGATGAATGGTGTGCAACATTCTGAGAAAACAATTCATCCGAAAAATTTTAGATTTTGGTACAAGCTGTGTTAGCTTTGTCTCTATGACCTAAGTGGAGCAAATCAGGCATTTTTACATTTACATAGCTTGTATCCCATATTTTAAGAGTAAAAAATCAACTAAAATATAAAACTTATAGTAGAAAACATTAAAAAAATGAATACAAATTTTTTTTTCAAAATCTGCCACACTCATGCCATAGCCACATATATTAAGAGTACTAATGTGCAATTTCATAATTTTCAGATTATTTGTTTGGCTGTTATCGTGCACACCGTTCCTAAGGTATCAGTCCCAGTAGCAGGCCTGCCCTGACCCAACTACACAATAAAATTTTTTTTTTTTTTTCTCAAAATATTCATTAAAGATCATATAATAAGAGGATTATTATGTTTAACTCTAAATGTTTTGTATTTTCTTGTTCAACTCCCTGCTAAAAACGTTCAATTCAAGGGCCTCTAGAGTGGGATAAATGAAAAATTCACCGTAGTTATCACAGTAATTCTTCCCATTTTCGCATTTGGCAACCTCCAAACCAGCCAAATAGTTTTGATTAGATTGTTAGATAGATGTGGCTGTCAGAAGACACACTTAGGCCATTATGGGTTCATTATGATACCAAAGAACCTTAATATTAAGGTTCTTTGATGATACCGCTTTTTGTGACCACGGTTTCTAGTGGGAATTGAACACGCAACCCCTAGTGCCCTGCTGGCTCGTAGTCAACGCGTTGCTTTTCCAACCCAGCTCATATAGTTGCGACTTCTTTTTACTAAAAAATTGCGTCAGTATCCAGAAGAAATAGGGAATTTTTGATAGGTTCAAATTTTATTTCAAATTGAAGAGCAGATAAAAAATAATCCTTCTTAATCTTCCTCAAAATAAATATTTAATCTCTGTGGGATAGTATTTATTTGGCTTATTTGCAATCTTTTTTTTTTTTTTTTTTTGTATATTTTTCTTAATTATATTTAAGTTATTTATAAACCTCACGTCATTAAGTTATTATCTTATTATATCTTTCTTATCGTGGATGACTATTTTATCCGTTTATTCATTTTCTGAAAATTCTCCAGCTACCTTCACGATTTGAATTTTAAAACTTTAAACCTTAATGTAGAAATTATCCCAAACGTTTACTTGAACCGCCTGTTGCTGCGGTTACTAACAGAGAAAACCATCAATTTCCAATGTATGTACATATAAATTTTACCAACCACAAGATATAGGCACGGCAGAGAGCAAAACCTCTCAGGCTAAGAAAAGGATCCATTACATATGCTCGTGCATACGAATTCGAGCTGGAAATATTATTCGCACAATTCACCTGTAATAAATTACTGACATAACTTTTCCGTCCCATGCTGACCACATGCGTGAACACCAAAATGCAAAGATGTAATAATTTACACAGGCCCTCCCGGCTTGCTTGGATGTCAAGGCTGTGATTGTAGCATTAGTTCTCATTTTAATGCAGAGCGATTTCAGGCAAAGTGGTCGATATATTCACCTTTGTTATATTTCCTATTCCAAAGCACCAAATATAGCGAGTCACTGTTGTTCAGAAATTGTTTAGGACTTACCCTAACATGGGCATTTTTTTCCTTTTCTTATACAGTAACCTATATACGATAAGGCACTATAACTTAACATAGACACTTTAGACTCCCTCTGGGATTCGAAGCTTTGATATCATCAAGTTTTATCAAGTTTTTTTATTTCCTTCCAAATGTTTAGTACTTCCCCGTTTATTAGAGCCATAACATTCTGCACGAGTCTTTTAAATTGATAAACCAGACCCATACCTTTCAGGACCTAAACGCGCGTTATAAATTTAAACCCCCTTACGATGTATGTAATAAAATAGGGCTGCACACAGTGTTATTAAAGTCAAATACCAAGGACGAAATTAAATGTGCGAAATCGATAGAAAGTGTCCTTTTACTGACTCACACATTCTTCGTGTGATTATTACTTTCAAGGGCACAACCGGGATTTCATCCTGGAAAGTGGTTAAAGTGTTTGAATTTGTTTGGAAGACCATAATTCTGATGGTTACCTATATCTCTCTTTCTCTCTCCCGATCCCTATATCTCTCTTTCTCCCTCTCTCTTCCTCTATTCTTCACGAGACTATAATTCATAATCGCAGAATGTGCAGAAAATTTTGAATTTTGCCTACTTCGCAATAGAATTTTGAAAAGCTTTCTTCAACGTAAGATTGTCACCAATAAATAAAGTAAAGATGGCTTTAATGAGTGGTATTATATTTATCTTGTTCCGCTGAATTTCAGGAAATGAATTTGTACATAATACGCAAAAAAATTAACATTAAACATTTCAAAATCAAAGATGAATAAAAAACCTCAAAAAAATATTAAATAGCAGTTAACGTTTCCAGAAGTAAAGTGAATACACATGTGTCATATGCGAAAAGCTTTATATGTATGTCTTAAATCTCATATTTTATAGCTTTCGAGCTCAGATTCGTATGCAAATCACAAAGTTTACGATTTATCTCAGCTCTTGAGACATGTATCATTTCCTCATTTTTCATATGCAAAAAATTCAACTGCGTCTCAGTAAAGTGTAATTTATCTTATAAAAAATTGAGATCGCATTCCAACAGACTCAGTGCAAAAATGTCAAGATTTCTATCATGCATTGGAATAATCGACTGCAATAAGATAAGGATAATCAAAACAAGTCAAAGCAGTGAGAAATATGTAAATCGGGAAGGTGTATTTAAATTTAGTATTATTTTTCGTATCTTTGTTAGAAAATTTAAGGGAAAGACGAGTGTGACGGGTTAAAAAAATTATCGATTTTCACTCAAATGTCAATTTTGTTTGTTATTTAATTAATTATTATAGGATTAAGTGAAGGATATGTTATTTAGGATACTTTGAACTATATTTACACAAATTTGTATATTATAGCAATATAGTAATTTTTTAAAATTTGTGTAAGCGTAATTTTTTTCGTTGTTTTGCGTTTTGTTAACATCACATTTTCCTTTCAACCTGGCTTTAATGTTGATTATTTTTTTGTAATTTGGGGAATGTTGATAATTTTTCCAAATTTTAGTTCATATTCAGTCTTCAATTTTCCCAGTGTTGCGTTTTTTCTCCTTTTAATACTCTTTACTACTTTTATCAAGCAGAATTCTGTTATTTTTGAGATATTCAATAAAAAAAATTGTTAATCACAAAATTTTTTTAACCTTGTTTTTTTTTTTTTTTAATGTCACTACGAAATCATATTTCATGACTTGGAGTTGAAAAATTACTGAAACCGCGAATGCACAAACTAGAAATTAAACTGAGACTAAGTTGAACTATTGATATTTAGGTTTCCCATACCATTTCAAGCTTAACTTAATCATTGTAATTATTGTGTTCCTAGACATGGCCCTTACTCCAACGGAGTTTTCTTAGCTCAAAGTATTCATGTCGATATATTAGCCCATACAAGTACATCATTAGCATCAGCCTAAGTTGAAATTTTATTAGGTCAATGGAACTGAAATTTATTATATAATATTACTTTACATATACTTTTTCATCGAAAACAGCATTTTTGTGGAAAATGTTCGTTAAATCAAAAAATATAACTTTAAGGCCATATAAGTAGCTTTCTAGTATGCAATGCTATCTTTTTATTATATATAGCATTTACACCTCAAATATAACCATTTCAACATATTCAACGAAAACTAAATCAAATTCAACCACAACAAAATCAAAACCATGACCAACCAAATCAAAACCAACTTTTTTCAAATAAATAACAACTTTTTCAAATTCAAATACAACCATATAAACTTCAATAACAACTATTTCAATTGTTTTTCACACATCTTTTTTTAAAAAAAAGTTGTAGGTCTCATGATGTTGTATCAAGTTCGTTAGCTTCCTCTCTGTTTCAGATCTCACTCCAGTGAAACTGAAATAAAAGTTTTCGCATACGACCCTATGTGTCTGCTTAAAAATATGGCATAAACTTGTTACAGAATGCGCGCAGATATTTTTTTTCGAATACCAGTTCTACATATCAAATTAATGCCGAAGAAATTTTGTAATTCCACGAGATCTCGATAGTTTATACGTTATTCAATTTATTTATGCGAACGAAATTTCGATCAAACCTTCGAATCTAAAGAATGAGATATAACTGACTTGACAGACTTGACGAACTTGACGTTTTGAGCGTGTATCGTTAAATGTATACATTTTGCCATTTCTTGAGAATTTATGATGAATGACTTTGTATAAGCTAATTATTTATTATAATTCGATGATGTAATCTAAAAATTATTGTACCATATATAGAATAAAAAATCTGAAATCGTAGATCTTTCACAAGACACAAATCTTTAATACTTTAACACAAAAATTTTAAATAACTTTTAATTGCCAAACTGGCAATAGTAGTATTTTTCAAACTTTGTGATTCCTGAAAATTGAAGTTTCTAATTTATTATTTTTCGTCCATTTGCATTCTCTGAACTACCTATTCCGTGTAAACTTCGATTGTTTATGAGATGAAATTTAATGAATGTTTCCAATTGTGGCAATTTTAGGATATCGCAGAGAACTTGTAATATTAAATATGTTGCCAAAAACAATATTTTATGCTTTGAACTTCACGGCTCGTTAATCATATCAATATTCAGTATCAGTGAAAATTATTGCCGAAGATACCAATATCTAATTATGATTAATCCCAAAAGAGGTCCATTTATTTGTGTTAGTTACCTCAGATACCGATCCGATTGAAATCAATTTGGTTTGCATTATGTATTACGGTCAGATTAATCTTTGACACAATTCCATACCCTCAACTTTGTGACGTTATATCCTTTTCTCTGGATATTTCTGTCGCAAATTATCAGCGATACCTTTGAACCATCTAAAATTCATTCAACTAAAATGAGACCCTTGAATTGAACGTTTTTTTCAGGGAGTTGAACAAGAAAATACAAAACATTTAGAGTTAAACATAATAATCCTCTTAGTATATGATCTTTAATGAATATTTTGAGAAGAAAAAAATGTTTTTTTATTGAGTGGTTGAGTCAGGGCAGGTTTTCTACTGGGACTCATAACTTAGGAACGGTGTGCACGATAACAGCCAAACAAATAATCTGAAAATTATGAGATTGCACATTAGTACTCTTAATATATGTGGCGATGGCATAAGTGTGGCACATTTTGAAAAAAAAATTTTTATTCATTATTTTAATTTTTTCTACTATAAGTTTTATTTTTTAGTTGATTTTTTACTGTTAAAATATGGGATAAAGCTATGTAAATGTAAAAATGCCTGATTTGCTCCACTTAGGTCATAGAGACAAAGCTAACACAGCTTGTACCAAAATCTGAAATTTTTCGTATGAATGGTTTTGTCAGAATGCTGCACACCATTCATTAAGACGGTGTTTTGAGAAAAACGGCATTTAAGTTAAAGTTAAGAGTGGTGGAGAGCGCGCAGCTGCGCACGGAATCGCCTGTAGCGGCGCGATCTTTTCAAATTTCGCGGCAAAAGATAGCTGAAACGATTCAGGAAAGAACACAGAATTTTTCAAAACTAAAAAAAAAAATGCATTTTTTGAACGTTCTAGAATGGGATACCCCCTTAAGTACCTGGAAAGAACATAATATCGTTTCATATGAAACCCCTAGCGATCGGTATCAGTTAATTAAAGAATGGTTCGGCCAGACTGTTACGTTTCATTTATTTGATTTTTTGAAAAAGTTTCACATTTCAAGTAAAAGGCATCTGATATTCACTAAAACACTTCACCGAAAATATTTTCATATCAGGAGATAAATAAATTAAACACAAGCCGTAGACCAGAGCTCTAAGATCCAATTTCATGGTTTATTCAACTAATTTTCTTAATTATTTTCATGTAACAAGATTACTAGTAAGCATGACCAGAGAGGCATAATTAAAAATTAAGAATGCAATCTTGTTATTTAAACTAAAAATCTTGAAGTAACATTTTACTTGCGGTTCAAGTACAATTACTATCCATGTCCAATGCATTAAATACTAAATACACCTTGCTTATATTAGCTTGTTTTCAATTAAACGAATTAATACTGATTTCAACCTGCTTTTGTTATAAATGCTGCATTTTATTGATGGCAAAATTCGCCAGAATGAAAAATGTATAACGTACCAAGAAGGAACAAATAGAGAAGCCGACATTGGTACGAGAAACTTGAATAATTAATAAAAAACTTAATTATCGATAACCGGAAGAGAATTGATTCGATTTTTTTTTATCTAGAATTTCCGCAATCCCAGTGGTTAATCTTAAGGGAAGGCGTTTATTAAAATTTGAAAATTATTAATTTATAAGCCTTTTAAAATAACGTTTTTTTTTTTAAATTGAGCCTTTGTTAATCAACATGCCGCAAAAATTAATTTTAACCCTTACCGGACCAATGCAGCCATATAAGCGGCATGACACTTTTACTTATTAGGTCCAATGCCACGTATATGGCGGCAAAAATCATTGTATTATTTCTGATCTGACACAATAATTAACGCGTTAAAATTGTAAATATACCAATAAATATTTACAATTTTAACGCGTTAATTATTGTGTGTCAGGTCCTTTCTTTGAATTTGTCCCACCTTGTTATCTATCTTTCGCCATTTTTATCTATACCTGTGTACTTTTGAGCTCTTTTCTGTACTTGATATAAAAATGTTTAGTACACAGTTTATCTTCGTATGAAAAATAGCTTGGACCTGGCGGTAAGTAAACTTGTAATACATCCGGACCGTTAAGGGTTAAAATGGCCTATGCTTAATAAACCAAATTTATGTGAACTGAGAGAATTTTCGGACCGGCATACGGCGGCACGATCCTTTATTTTTGAAAGTGGTATAATTTCATTTTTTTAACACATCATTTTAACAATGTCTCCAATTAAAATTAATTGACCGGGACTCGCTGGTCCTCATGAGCTTTAAAAAAAATAAAAATTTATACTACTTTTAAAAATAATGGTTCATATCAGCCGACATTTTTTACAGTGACTCACAAAATGTTGTTCAACTAGAATCTAGCAAAATTCCAACTCTAGTTCTGGACTTCCTAGAATTTGCAGTTATAAATCTAGTGAAAATGTAGACACTAGAATCCTATTTACCTACTTTAATAAGATTTATATCTACATTAACTAAAATTGCAGGTATAATTGAGAGAAATGTTTTAACTAGAAATCGCTAGAATTTCAATTAAAAGCACTAGAAATCCAATGAATATTTTCTATCTGGTTTATATCTAAATTCACTGAATATAAAGCCAGAATTCTACTAGCTTGTTTAAACTAGATTTACATCACTTAGAAAGCCTTTAAATTAATTGTTTTGTATTAAATAGATTTAATTTTTTAATAATAAAATGGACATGAAATAAAAATGACGACTTTCCTTTATTAAAAAGTATTTACATTTTACTGATCGCTCCATTTGTTAAAAAATTGTGACCCATTAGTTTTCGCAATTTCCTATTGGACACCCTATACCTTTAAAGCAACCAAGAATCTGATAACACTGACTAGATACAAATACTTGCTGTTTCATTAAAATATACCTTGTCAGTTTAATAGGAATTAAAAGTTTAATTGACTTGATTTCTAATTAAAAATCGAGGAATATATTCCTACTATTCTATTGCCATTATTTCAACAATTCTCTAGTAAAATTGGCTTGAACATCGTTAGCTGAACCAGATTCTAGTTGATTCAGGGAGATAAATGAATTGATTCAACCAGAAATATTTTATTCAGTGTATGCTGTTTTAGTTTAATATGTAGAAAATAAGCTATAAACAAATTTTGGAGAACGAGAAGACGTCATTTAGCACATTATTTGATAAGCAATTTCCATGAACTCGGAGCAATCCTCCTAATTAAGCACAAAGCCCATTGGGGAATTTTTTATGATGCAGGATCCTTTGAGGCTGTAAACACCATGGGATTTAGATACTTTTGGTCATGGTTTTTCATAGCTGTTTTATGCTTTCCTCGAGTGATTGCTTAACACATGAAGTGAAAAAAAATTTTAGAAGAAGTAAAAAATAATAGATATATATAGTTGGGAAATAACTTTCTACTTACATAATATAATAGTTATTAAAAGTGGA
The DNA here is from genome assembly GCA_949715965.1 of Dysmachus trigonus. NCBI lineage: Eukaryota > Metazoa > Arthropoda > Insecta > Diptera > Asilidae > Dysmachus > Dysmachus trigonus. The sequence goes on from OX454320.1 coordinate 25,183,117, forward strand.
ATGTGATATACCATTTGGTTTTTATCACAGAGTTTTTATATTATTGTAACAATATTAAAGAAGAACACCACTGTAACGGAAATCGTTACCAATCTTTGAAAGAACATACTTTCAAAAAAATGTGTAGAAATTTGTAAGTCAAAATTGTCAAAAATAACAAAGTTATAGCTTTCTTAGTGGTAAGAAGTAGTGCTGCTATGTATATAAGGTTCAACTTTCAATTTGGTTTTCCTAAACAACTGTTTTCAAACTCGTCCATGCGAAAATTCTTGCACTAGGAGTTCGAATTTCACCTTTGGTTAATGAAAGTTTTCATAACGGTAGGGTTTTTTTTTTTTTTTTTTTTTTTTTTAATATTATGGTCCGCCGTTTCTCTACAACTCCTTGTTGTATAAAATTACACTGTTACTTTGAATCGTTCATTAGATTTAATAATATTATCTTATTAAATTATCAATTTTTTTAAAAAATTTCGAAAAAGTGTGTATTATTATAAATTTAATTTTGCTTTAATTTTAACTCAAATTATTTTCATAGTAAATCTTTTTAGAAGTCAGTTTGCGAGCTGAAACTCTAATTAGCATTAGATTGATTTTTTTTATGTACGTTATGGTTTGTGGAAACAAAATTTACTCACTATAGCACCAAAAGACGAAGTTATTTACTAAGAAAAATACCTGCATTTCGACCAAAGTGCGCTGTGTTACAACATTAAAAAAAAAAATTTAATAAAGCGTTGTCATACCTTTTTCATTACAACGTAAAGCAACGTAAATGGATTTACTACATATAATTGTTCAATAACCGAATAATATTAATGAAAAGTGAAGTGTGATTAATAAATGGAGATGAGTTTCTATACATAGAAAAAAGAAATGACCCATTAAGGGGGTAGTACACTTCTTAAGGCCTTTTTTTAAAGATTTTTTTTTTTCATAGTTAACTTTATTTTGATCTTGCAAACTTTTTATATATGATACAACTAATATTCAAGAATATTAAAAAAAAATTTTTTTTTTTTTCTTCCAAGGGCCCTAATATGGCTGCCTGAAGGTGACCCCTTTTTAATCTGGCCGGCATGATATCTCGACTCTGGAACGTCTTAAACAAACAATTCAAAGTGCATATTAAAATATAGATCAGTCGCTATCGTTCGAACTAGGATAAAAAATTTTGGTAAAAAAACAAGAAAATGGCGGACTTTTTAATTTTTCGGTCAGTTTTTTTTGCAAAAAATTGTTTAAAAAAAGGGTTAAACATTAACCGATTTTCAAAATCCTAGTTCGGACGAGAACTACACATGTATAGAGTATCCCATAAAAATTTGAGCCCGATCAGACCAATAGTTTTTTCAAAATCATGTCGGCCAGGTCAAAAAACGTGGTTTTGAGAAAAACGCGTTTAAAGTTTTTATTCGATCATTTTAAGGTGCGATAAGCGTAAGGCACCGCTACAAATGTGTCTATAACTTTTTTTATATATCGAATTTCTCAAAACGGTTTTGGGAGAACATTTCTGTGATATATTAGAGCACATTTATGAAATTAAAAAAAAATCGATTTTTTCAAAAAAGAGAAGTGTACTACCCCCTTAACAATTTACTCTCCATGTATTCTTTTGCTTTTATTTTCGTAAAATTCTTAATAAGTAATGATGAGCAGAATCGTTCTTGGTCTTCTAGTCTTGGTCTCGGTCTTGCAAAAAGTCCAAGAGCGCGACCAAGACCAAGACAAAATCTATTGATGAAAGACTAATATCAAGAGCGTGTTTGCAAGACCAAGACCAAAACTATCATGGTCTTGGTCTTGGTCTTGTATTGCACATAAGTGACATCACTATTAATAAACCATTAAACATTTACCTGAACTTCTTTTCGGAATTTTATTTTGTTTAAAAACCTAAAATCATATTTAAAAAATATTACAAGTTGGTTTTTGTGTCACAACTTATCACTTTTTCGCCAAATCATGATATGTTTTCGGTTTTTCCACACTAATACCTTATAATAGACAGCTTATGTAAGGGGTTAAATGTTTCCAAATCCTAATTACTTCCTTCGTCGAATAGCAATATCACGATAATTAAATACCACGCTAAAGCGCCTCCTTATCTGTTAAATAACTACGCGAAGTTACATGATACAGAAACGATGATTAGGAAATAGCAATAGACATTTACCATATAGTTAACCTTACTACTCAAAAGCAAGGGAAATCCTACTTTGAAATAATTATTCCACACTGAGTACCACTTAGTTGAAATACAAAGCGTATTTCCACAAGATCTACCCACCTCCTGATTCACCCCAAGTGAGCCTTAAAACGTCTTCTTTTGCTTGCGTCAGTGTATAAGCAGAAATGTGTAACAGATCCCAATCCCTTTTAAACGACAGATAAGTGAGTTAAAAAACATCCTCTAAGGAATTAGTAACATCTGCCATGAGCAGGATATTATATGGAATAAACATTTCGAAAACATTTTTTCCCAACTGTTATTGCGTAGACCGGATTACGGAAGAGCCTCGAGTGCGATAATCCAGGCCCCCATAAAACTCTTATGGGAATATAAAACTTTTTTAATCAGCACCAATAAGACGTGCAAACAATAACGAAACCTTCAGTTGCAGACGAGAACGTGACATGAATGCATGAACCGCAGGATATATCTACTTGTTGAGGCTTACTCGAGAAGCGCATTTTAAAATTAGCTCATTATCGATCTGCGGTTCAATACCACTACACGAATGGCCCGTGTCCTGCAGATTGGGCGCCGCAAAACCCCCCTAAGAATTCAGGCAGAACGAAAGCTTGATGCAAGCAATTTTTCACGCTTAATTTCGTTTTGATTTACTTCAACTGAATTCCAAGTAAAATTTAATGGTTCATGCAGCCACCAATAAAGTTTTAAACGATCATCTGGGAATAAAAGATCTGCGGGGGAAGTAAGTACACCCTTAAAATAATTGGAAAATTGGTAATTTACCCAGCTCCATTAACTTTTATCATTTCATCTTTAACTACAGTACTTACCACACCTATCGTTTCCTGAAATTCCTAGAATTCAGGTCGACGGTGAGTACAAGCAAAAACATGACCAAAACCAAAACCTTCTACAATTACAATCCGTTTAAGTGGTCCGGCACACAGCGATAGAGCAAAGTGGTCTGATTTATAAAACGAAATACATTGGGTCTTAAAGCGGATAACGAACACATCCCAATTCACTAGACCTTCGAAGAGGATAATAAAAGGTCTAGTGAATTAGGAAATATGTGAAATTTTAGAGTTTGAATCCCACTCAACCAAAAATACTAGTGCCAGACAAGAAAGCAAAGAACTGATGTTTGACCGCAGGAAGAAAATTCTGCTCTATATTTTAAAACATCTTGAGGTCGAATTATTTAAAACATTATCTTTTCTAGCTATGATATAATTCGGATGAAGGCGAATTTCTGTGGGAGTTTCATGCACCCTCCATAAGCGCTAATGTAAATTTTTAAGAACGCCCAGACGACTTACACATATGCAAAAGACAGTTCTCGGTTTTGCCAAAATCAATTGTTTATAATTATAAATAATAAGTAATAGATGCAATATAACACCATACTACTGTGATCAAAAAATAAGATGAATTTGTTTATAAAATAAAAAATCTTTATTTATTCTTCCAAATCAATTTCATCCCCTTCAAACTAATCCCCTCTATATACAATACACATATGCCAAGTTTTTTCCAAGTCTTCGAAACACTTGTTGCAGCCAATTTTCGGAATGACCTTCCAAACCTTCTTCGATGCGGCTTGTATCTCTTAAATCGAGTCAAAACGATGTCTTCAGAGCGGTTTTTTGAGTTTCGGGAATAGCCAGAAGTCAGATAGATCTAAATCAGGTGAATAGAGCTGTTGATGACTTTATGGTAGTCCAAAATCATTGTTTCGCAGATGTCAACAAGACGCTTTTTTCAAAAAAAAATTTAGTGTTTTTGGAACCAAGCAAGATTTGATGCGTTTGAGGCACAAAACATCTTTTAAATTGGTTTGGATTGACCCAAATGAAATGCCCGCAGCATCAGCAAGGTCTCTAATCAAGGTCAGTCAAGGATTTTAGAGCACCAAATCTTTAAATGTTGTTTAGAGGTAGATTTTGATGGTCGTCCGAGGCAGTGTTCGTCTTGAACTCGTTCTCGGCCTCCTTTGAAGTCTTTGTATCCCTTGTAAACATTTTTTTGCGACATAGCCTCATAACCAAAGGTCTCCTACAATACCCTCATCGTTTCCGTGGCAAAATATTCATTCTGCAAATAAATTTTAATGCAAATTCTTTGTTCAACAAAATCAGGCATAGTAAAAAATGGAAATCTCAGTTTTGCATGTTTACAAAAACACGTGTAAATCTTATATTGACTATATTGACATGAAACTATGCATAGATGTCAAAGACAGTACTACCAACCCACAAAAAAATAAAATCATGATTTTATAATACCCGCGAGGTTTAAATGAAAAATTCACCTTATTTTTTATGACAGTAGTATATAGTAACTGCATTATTATATTAGTCAGACTCTTTCTTCCAAAAGCTTGAACGGGTCCTTGGACTATTATTCAAAAGCACTTCTACGAAATGTGTACTAAATTTGATAATAACAATCCAGCAATAGTTTCACTTCTTAATTTCGTAAAAAATACCAATTAATCCGTTCAACCTAATTAACAATTGTAGATATATCTTTACTTAAAACAGTACAAATATACATGGCTGTGAAATCCATTTAATAACATGTATAAAATATACGGCTATTTCATGTGTAACAAAATGGAAAGTCATCACACATTTAAAATTGTTCCATTATCCAGAATTGAGATATGGTGAGCTTTTAAACAATGTTAAGTCTTATATAAGAAACAAATCTTTTTAACACTAGATTTACGGAACCCGTCAATTTCACGGGTTTCAGATTTCGTGGCGAAACTTACAAAAGTCGTATTTATCTATTTTAAGTGAAATATATTACATTTAATTGATGTAATAATACAACGATATGTTCTTGTAACATACAAGCTATGGCATTGCTATCTCAGTTCTAGGTCCAACCCAGACTACTCTTCTTATCTTGCCATCTCTGCCCTCTTTTCCAAACGTTGTGAATCTCTCTACAATGAATACCTTGACCGCATGCAATTTAAACTCATCTCCGACCCTAAGCAATTCTACAATTTTATCAATTTGAAAAAGAAATCTAATGGATACCCTTCGACCCTTAAACTTGGTGATTCCTCTTCATCCGACCCGGCTACCATCGTCAATCTCTTCGCTGATTTCTTTAGTCAATCTTTTAGCGATCAAGTTTCCGATCCTGATCTCACCTATTTCCGTTACATGCAAAACAGCCCTCAAACATCCCTCACTTCCATTGACATCGATCCTGCTCTTGTTGCCGCCAAAATCAACGCTCTCACCGACGATTACAATCCTGGCCCCGATGGAATTCCTGCCATTATCCTAAAAAAATGTGCTGCCTACTTGACACTACCTCTTTCTACCCTCTTCTCGCTTTCTCTTTCTGAAGGTGTATTTCCCTGTTCTTGGAAAGTTTCATATATTGTCCCAATCCATAAAAAAGGTTGTAAAAACGATGTTTCAAATTACCGTCCCATAGCCAAACTTTCCTGCATTCCCAAACTTTTCGAAAGCCTTGTCTATGACGCCATGTTTTTCCACTGTAAGTCTCTTCTTTCCCCTACGGTTTTCTTAAAGGGAGATCCACAACTACCAATCTGATCGTTTTTGTGTCACGAACGCTGCAAGCTATGGAAAGTGGTGACGAAGTTGACGTTATTGCCACCGACTTTAGTAAAGCTTTCGACAAAATCTCTCATCAAATCATTGTTTTAAAGCTCAGTATCCTTGGTTTTCATCCTCGTTTTATCTCCTGGATCAAATCCTACCTTGATGATCGGCAATACATGGTTCGATTTGACTCAGCGGTCTCTAAACCCTTTACATCCCTCTCTGGCGTCCCCCAGGGCAGTCACCTGGGTCCATTAATCTTCATATTATCCATAAATGACGTTGAGTTGGTAATCAAACATTCTGATATATTAATTTATGCTGACGATATGAAAATCTCCAAACGAATCTCCAACGCATCTGACTCAGCATTCCTTCAAGATGACTTAAACAACTTTTCTATCTGGTGCCTAAAAAACTTCCTTGACCTGAACATCTCCAAGTGCCAATCTATCACTTATTCCCGCAAGCGTCTCCCCGTCACTCCTAGGACCTATTTTCTTTCTGGCGAACCCATTCCATCAGTCAGCTCCCTCCGTGATCTGGGCATCATCTGTAATAGTGAACTCAATTTCCGTTCTCACATCGATCACATCATAAGCAAAGCCAACTCAGCTTTGGGCTTTATTAAACGCTGGTCTAAGGAATTCTCTAACCCCTATGTCACTAAAGCTCTTTATATTAGAGATGCCACGAATAGTAATTTGGCCGAATACCGAATACCGAATGTTCGGCGAGGTTCTTGGCCGAAGCGCCGAATATTCGGCAGCCGAATATTCGGCCACACTTAGTACTTTCCGCGGGCGACAAGTCACAACTCGTCACTTGTTAATTTGTTAGTTCTTTTTTTTGGTTAAATAAATATCTTTGTGAGTAATATTTTGAGTTCTTTTTTCATGATTTATTTGGTAATCCTTATTATATTTTATCATAAATACGAAAGTAAATCTATTTATCACGATTTCACGCCAAAACTGCTCAACCGATTTAAATGAAATTTGGTACACAGATACTCTAGAGCCTTAGAAAGGACATGGGCTATAATTTACGCGGACGAAGTCGCGGGAAAACAGCTAATAAAAAAAATAAATTGCTATTCGGTATTCGGCCGAATGGTTAACCATATTCGGCCGAATACCGAATAGCGAAAAAAGTGGCCGAATAGCCGAATACCGAATAGTTGCCGAATATTCGTGGCATCTCTACTTTATATCTGCTTTGTCAGGCCCCTACTTGAATACGCTTGCCAAGTTTGGTCACCCTCCCAGCCAACAATTATCACTAGAATCGAATCAGTGCAACGCAGATTCCTCCGCTTCGCGTTACGTGGCCTTCCCTGGGTTGATAACCTTAATCTTCCTCCTTATGAGGACCGTTTGAAACTGATTGACCTCCAACCTTTAGCAATGCGCCGTGACCTCGCCGATATAATCTTTATCCATCAGGTCCTAACCGGTTCCATTGACTGTCCTGAAATTTTGCATAACATATCCATCAACACCAATCCTCGCAACGTACGATCCTTTCCACTTTTTCGTTTAACCAGTCACCGCACCAACTACGGACACTTCGAACCTATTACTAGAATGTTACGCAAAACTAACAACTCTCCTGCCTTCAATTTCCATTTAGATAAAACCTCCCTCAGACATGCCCTTTACCAGCATGACCCACCACCATAATAATTGCCCCCTCCCCTTCGTTCTCACCTTTTAATTTTATCAGTTGTAGTTTTAGTTTAGTTTTAGTCTAAGCTTAGTTTAAGTTTTGTAGCTTGTATTAAGCGAATTATAAATAAATAAATAAATAAATTCCTTATCTCTCGAGCCCTTTAGTTCGAAGGTGAAGATACTCTAAACTTATTTTTTCGTAATCCCTACAAATCACGCAAAAAATGTCCGTAAATCTAGTGTTGAATAAATAACAAACTCTTGAAATCTATGTATGTTCATTAGGGTGCTTTTTTTTCGCGACTATTTTTTTTTTCACCTAAATACCTAAAAGAAAATTCCCTGAAAATTTGAGCCCTTAATATTAATATTAAGTGCTCGACCAAGGCGTGCAAAGATTTGCCGTTTAAAATACACGTAAACTTTGATTATTTTTTCTTCAAAATTCTACATCTCAGAGGCATTCTATGGTAGAGTCTTGGTCAATGATAGGGTTTCTTCAGAATTGAATCCTCTACAAAAGTGTCCATTGCGGAGGAGATTTAATTTTCTACAAAAAGTTCTCAGTTCAGTGCGTTTTCAATTTGAATGCATTGCAGTGGAATATATATTCAAAGGGTACATTTCAATATTCTTAAGTAGCGCTTTATTATTATTACAGTGTGCAGTAGTAAAATTAACTACTGCACCATGTTATTTTAATAACGAAACGTTTAATTTATACTACATATAGTATTTTACATTTTTCATTCTTAACTCAATAAGAAACTTATATGAAGCCATTTCATAACAAAAAATTGTGAAATTATGTATGGCTTGGGGTTTTTTACAGTGAATTTCTCTTAGAGTCCAAAGTAAAATAAGTAGATTCCGCATACATCTAAGCGCACAAAATTCAAGTTCGCCCTCATACTTCTAGATGGAATAGTTTCCAAAATACGAGTATTCAAAAATCACAATTTTGACCACTCACTGACTCATCCAGGGAATTCCAATCAAGCTAGAGCTTTTTTTGGAACATAGATAGTGTTTAAGGTAATAATTACAAAAAAAAATATATTGTGTGAATTCATAATACAGACCAAAGCTGGCAAGTTTCAAGGGTCTCAATATTGCTCTGTTTTTTAATGAAAACTTGCCAAGTTTGATCTGTAAAATTTTTAAATTCACACAATATTTGTCTGTGCTTATCAAAACACTGGTAATAACATCTAGGCAGGGAACTTGGCATAATTTCGACATTTCAGTTATTTCAAAATGTTAGAAACGTCTCAAAAAATTACTGCTAAATGTAATAAACCAACTTAATGTAAATAGAAGCCAAATTAATTTATAACAGAAATGTTTAAAGTTTAAATGATTTAAATTATGACTAATATGTCCAACTTATAACATAAAGGAAATAAATTAATAAGATACATATTACAATGATTCAGTAGCAAAAATATCAAAGTATTAATAACTAGTTTAATGACTTGTGGACTGTCAAAAAATTCAGAAATAACATTTTACCTCATCGAATGAGTATAAAAATTTCCCACTGATTTTTGAACCCCCTAAAATATTGTTGGTGAAGTTCATCACCTGCTAATAGATTCATGACATTATTTAGCGCCACAATAGACCCGCGAAAAAATTCAAAACTCATTTGGTTAAAATTCCTGCTGAAATGTATTCTAAAAAAAATTTACAGTTGACTTCATTCGAGCCAATCACTATAATGCCATTCAGCTGAAGTCATAAATATTTATCAAAATTTGATGGATTGACAAAAAAAAGCTTATTGGACGGAAAGAAATTGTCGGCCCACCAGCACAAAGGTGCGGAAGGGAGCTGAGAGAGGCATTTTGCGAATTGGTTGTAATCAAAGTTTCTCATGGACATTGAGACACCAAGAAACGGAAGAGACAAATATGAAATTCAATTTGGCTGTACGTTCTTTTGAGGCGAAAAAGAAGTGCCTCGATAAAGTTAATTCATTCTGAACATGTCCACTGTCAAATTTAATTATAACGACCATCTGGAGGAAGTGCGTGGGTGGGGTGGACAGCGGCCCTCTCGGTCAGAAGGAGGCGATTCTGCCGAGCTAAGAGTTTCTAAACCTGCAGAAGCGCTTGTAGGGATGAAACCAAAACAAATTACCCACATCGTCCGGCCAGTAAAGCTCCCGCACCCAGATATGTTGCCTCTGTATTGACATTGTATGGGAAGCTTCATGGTAAGGGACAAGGGTTTGTTAAGGTTAGAGGGTGTAGATTCGTTGGAAAAAACAGGACGAGCGCCTGGTCGTAAAATGGGGCATGAAGTATAATGTCAGATACAAAAATACTCCCAAGCCGGCGAGAAAGCTTTCAAAGTGCGATAAAATCAACTGACATGGGCCGGACCTATAAGAAAGGGTTCCTCGGATTCATGTTTTATGACTAGTGATTATGAGCCACAGACTCCACTTACCCAAAACAGTTCGGCTGTTATTCCTCCTCGTCTGTGCTTTTATTGTTTTCCTTCGGATATCCTTTTTGGATCGGCTACTATGAGAACAGACGAACTTTCACTTGTGATAAACATACAGCTAAAATAAAACAAAAAATGTAGCCCAAAGATTTGGCGGTAGAACCTTTGGTAGAACCTTTCTGAGCACAGGGCACAATTGAGAGCGACACGACGCTAACGCGACACTATCCTAGGGATCGTACATGTAACGCCACTTCGCACCACACGTCAACACAGCCCGAGTGTCTATGTACTGTAACTAGACTAAAAAGATGTATCTTGCAGTGGTAAGAATGGCGAAGATCTAGGACGAATTACACTATACGGGGACACTGGAAGTATTTGGCTAAAAATGCACCTTCAAGAGGCACCTCTGAACCAAGTTTTGCAACTATTAAGCGTAAGCCTGTCTAGTCACACTTTCTGCAGGCGCCGCCTGATTTATGCAGGACTTTTATGGAGACTTTCACAGCAGAACTATGTAAACGAGCGAGCCGACCGGACGCAAAGAATTTTCCTCGATGACTAAATAAGCCCATTCTTGAGGAGCAGTTGGTACATATTTGTGGAACGTGTAGAAGTCAGCTTCGGTATTCCACAGTCCCTCCAACACGAGCTTTCCCTTTTTTTGTCGTCGGGAGATGTTTCACATCCCAAGTTGGCCTTACACCGAGTCCTTAGACGGCCGATGCTTATAAAGCAGAGCTCCGGAAAACCCGTGCACGCATGCACTGGGCGAGGAGCTTTTTAAAGTATTTCAATGGATTGGGATAAAATGCGAAGTGGACAGATATTGGCACACATCTGTGAGTCATTTTTGCCGGCTCGCCAAAACCGCTAGGGCAGCTTTCCTCTGAATAAAGGGCTGCTGTTTATACCCAGAGAGTTTAACTGAAATAGGTGACATTTTTCCTCCTTTTTTTCCTTATTTTTTATTACTTTTACTTAGTTGAAGGTGTGAGTATCTTGCCTTCATCGGGTCTTTCTGTTTATCATTCCCTCCCTAAAGGATGACAGGTGATTGCCCGAAGGTTGTTTGTGTATTAGCTGATATACCTCAGCCGGGGGGAGGGCAGACTATGGTAAAGGGCCTGAAGAGATTTTATCGGAATCCTTTCTAATGTACTATTTCACTTGGAGCATTTACAAATCTGTCGGGCGTGGAAATCAATGGATTGCAGAATGGAGAATACGACGAACTTTTACTTGTTTTTTGGGAGTTTTCAATATTTAAACGAGATTTCGAATTTTTCAGTAAAATTAATGACGCAGCACAGGACAAGCAGCATTTATTCCGATCTAAATGAAAATGAATGAGGAGTTAGATGCTCTGTACTTTACAATTCCAGGTGGATTTCAGTATAATGCCAATTAATTATTAGGATATTTAATTTTCAAAACTTTTTCCGATCAATAAAGATCATAATTGGGAGACTTAGTGAATAATAATTAGTGAAAAGAAATGCGAAATATGATGAATGTATAATAAAAAATTAACACCATTAAATGACAAATTTTTTTTGGCCATTGAATAATAAATAATAATTTATTCAGATGCCATTTTGATTAACTTCATACTCTAATGTAAATCTAATCTCAAGAAATTTCATCATGCCCAATAAACTACATAAAATCTTATGCTTAAAGCTTTGAAAAGATAATAACATATTCAGATTCGTGTACTGGGGAAAATAGAAATATCAAAACTGTCTTAAGTTTATTGAAACTTGTTCAAAGTACAGAAATAAGAGTTGAGTCAATTGAAATTAAATTTTTGGTAAGCGGACACGGCTATTTGCCCAATTCAGTTTTTGACACTATTGAGTCACATTGATTGGTACAATATAATCAAAACATGTAAAAAGAAAGCGCCATTTAATCTAATCCAAATGACTCACCAAGATTTTTTTTCAACATAACCTTAAGAAAATGCAATCATTAACAGAAAAGTAACCGCTTAAAGGGTTTCCAGTAAATTGGCTTAAAATGCGTTGGATCAAGTTAGAAAGGTCCAAACCGCACTTCATACAATTCAAATAATGAAGATTCATAATTTAATGCCATAGATATAAGGACATCTGTAGCAGGTAGACCAAAAAGTTTGAAAAATGCAGATCAGCCTTTATAATATCCTAAAGATAGACCTGTGACAATCACAAATAATATATTATAACAGAAATGTTAACATTCATTTTTATGGAAAATCTGTAGTAGAACTTTTACTTTTTCTGTAGGTAATAAACAACTTAAATTAGTTTTTTCACTTGCCAAATTGATTAACTCCACCAGTCACATATAAATTGTAACATTACTGAGGATTATTTTTAGGCTATTCTTTCTTATTAATTTGATATACCGTTTGATGAAAGCTACATTTGTATTTATGCATTCTACAATATACATATATTTGAATTTATATTATAAAGAGAATTTTAAAGAACAATGTACATTATTTCATCGCATTTCTCAACTTTTTTTTTTATGGAGTTAATCGATTTGTGCAATGAACGGCTCATATATTTGCCGCGATTTTAGGGTTAGACCAATACAAAAACCCTATTTGCGAGGTTCAGAAATCGGTCTGTGTGCCCGTCTGTACACTCTCTATATTGCGATAAATTTACACCTTTATACAAATAAAAAAGAGTTTGTCTACATGTGTGAATTATCAAAATTGCGGAGCCACAACAATGACTGACTTTTTTAAATTTCAAGATTTTGTTATGAAAATGTGTACTTGAATGATTTCGGGTTCGATGCATTTTTTCGAATCTGCTACTAATATTATAAGAGATTTTGTATCCAATATTCCAGTAATACTAGGTCTGTTCGAACCCCAGTGCGCCCCAGTGCGCCCTATCTGCACTGGTTTTTAAACGTCAAGTGACAGTTCTGTGTTTTTTGAGAAACCTGGGGCGCCCTGGTGCACCCTGGTTTTACCCCAGATAAAAACTCAGGGTAAATGACGGTTATCAGTTTAATTGTTAACAGATACGGTATTTAAAGTGGAATTAACTCTTGTTGCGGGCACAAGAACTTAATTTGAGCATTTCGATGTGAACATTATGAAAAAGTAGTGGTTTTATTTCATAATTTATGTGTAAAAGGCCAGATGACAGTTCTCTTTTTTAGTACGCTGTTCGCTGGAGTGAAAAGCACTGGGCTGCCCCGTGTTTTTTGACAGTTCTCAGGGCGCACCAGTGCGCCCTGGTGTGCCACAGGTTTTCATGCCAACGAACAGACCAGGGCCGTAGCCAGGATTTTTTTTCGGGGGGGGTTTTCAAAATAAAAAGTGAAAGAGGGGGCGGGGAGAAGGGGTTTGAACTAAATTGAATTTTTTTTAAGTAGCGTTAAAATATTAATTTAAAATAAAGTTTAATTTTTACATCTTCAATATATATTTTATTAAATATTTTTAAAAATATCTATACTATGTTACTCTTGTTAAGCTGTTACACCACCTTGACGCTGGAAAAATAGGTATACAAATTCTTTATTTTACGTATACATATAATAGATTTATAAACAATTTCCAATACTGAAAAAAAAAACATTAAAAATGAGTGAGATATGAGTCGCTCAGTGGGACCCTTTTTTTAAAATCCGGTGTACATGATTTCTCCGTCCAGCATTTCCCGAAAAAAAACTTGCTTCTTCGGAAGTATAATAGCTAAGGCGTGACGAAGGGAAAACATTAAAAATAGTTTTTTTTTGAGAAATGATAGCTCTTCTTAAAAAAAACTCGAATTTCCATCAAAATTTTGAGTTTAAAAAATATATAACTTTTGAATACGGAACCCAATCCAAAAAATCTTTCGTCAATCCTTTAGGTTATATTATAAAAAATAAGTGGTGCAAACAGTCAAATCGGTTCAGTAGATTTCGAAATATCGTGTACACCAGTTTGAAAAAAGTAATTTCGAGAAAAACGTGAAAGAAAAAAAGGTTGAAGTTAACGCCTTAAAAGTAAATTTTTTTTAATTACCTTTAATCTGCGATTCCTGGACCATACATAAGCTTTTCTGTTGCTTTTGCGATGTCCTCCGGTACCTGAGTTACTGTTAGTTTAATCTTTCCAAAGGAGTTATATTACTGTTAACCTTTAGAGGGCCGGGATTTGAGAGCTAACATCGCCCTTGAAAACTGCCCAAAATTGTATCTGGTATCACGTATTAACTATATCGTCGTTGCGCGTGCAATACCGCGAAAGAGCACTTTGTAAATACCGCGTATCTGCGTTTTCACGATTTTACAGGAGGAAGAAAAAACTTAATATCTTAGCCATTTAACTATATTTTATGGACTGAACTCTAAGGCTACTTCTTTGCGACCTATTTTATAGGAAAATAACGTTAGCTTACTAATAACTTGCTTAGATTCCATATAAAATCACTTTAATAACTTGCTTAGATTCTGTTTAAAGTCACTTACGCGGTTTTGTTACAACAAATTACAGAAAAAGTAGTTTAGAATTAGCAGATACGCGGGTTTGAAATGAATTTTAATATAGAATTGAATTTTTGTATGTCAAAAATGAGGTTTTTTATAGGCTAATTTAAATTCTGTGAGATCTATAAGGAGCGAAACTATGTTAAGAATGCGTAGGCGCAATATTTCAATTTTGCGCCTTTTGCTGTTACGCGGTATTTACAAACTGCTCTTTCGCGGTATTGCACGTGCAACGACGATATACAAAGTTCATATCGCAGGGCGTGCCGATATATCGGCTCTCCGGTCCGATAAGGGATAGGAAAAATTTTGTAGTATTAAATTTTATGAAATTGCTAAAATTCGGTGAAAATGTGACTTTAGGGGTCGCTGATTATGAATCCGGGGTCAGATTTGATCAATTTACATATGCCTACCCCCCATTGGTGAATGCATTTATCAAATGTGACCCCAGATTTGTGATCAGCAACCCCAAAAACGCCCTGGATCTTGTTTATGACAAAAAATTATTGATTTTCCTCCAAAGCCGATATATCGGTTTTCCGGTCCTCTAAAGGTTAAAAATAGATAGATTGGTACGGTCTGAACTCTACCTGAGTTTTGGGTCGGCTCCCTGATGCGCTCATTTCTAATTGCTATAACTTCAGTAATAATTTGAATTTTGGAATGTTTCAACGTTTAAAATATTGTTAAAATTATAAACAATTTATTTAGCTAAAAAAAAAAACAATTTTTTGAAAATTTCATGGTGGTTAAAAAAAATACAAAATAAAAGCTCTAATTTCTTAAAACACTTAATTTTTCGAAAAAGATATCTTAAAAACATAAAAAAAAAGGATTTCACAAAAGAAAACCTAGTTTTTGAATTTTCGCAGCAAAAGAAAGAGTAAGAAATATTTTAAAAAATATGTTTGAACTTCTTCAGTTATCAGTGCTAAAGATGTTTGTTGGTCGCATCTAAGATTAAGTAAAGGCGCCAATATTTATGGCCTAGTGGAGATGACTTATTATTTTGTTACCTTTTGTTAATGAATTTTGCGATGAAATATCTGAAGTATTCTATTTTGTCATTCCGAGAGCATTTTTTTCATACATCAATTATTTTGATGGAAATAGGTTTTTTTTTAAAAGACCCTTGATTAGGTAAATGCTACCTACCTTTGTAGTATGAGAAATGATTAATTTAAAAAAGTTACATCGATATAGAAATTATACTAATTTTTATATTGTATTTAAAAGAAAAGAAATTTACAATTATTATCTTTAAGAATATACTTGTATAGAAGTAAATATTAGAATATTAAAAATGTAAATAAAACTCAACTCAGCTGAATGCAACTGAATATGTCGAGCAGTTACACATATTTTCATTAAAATAAATAAATTAATTTTATGAAATTAAAAAATTGGAATAAAAAATTATTTGCCTAACATACAAACATGTCTTTAACATACATATTTTATCATTATCAAAGAAAAAAGAAGAGCGGAAGTTTTACACATCTGACTCTTCAACCCTTGTTCTGTTCTTAAAAAATCATGTAAACTTTTAGTTAATTTTCAAAATTTCGGGGGGGGTTCTAACCCCCTGACCCCCCCGCTGGCTACGGCCCTGGAACAGACCTACTAATTCAATTGATTACTCGGTCGTTGATTTCGATGTTGACATAGAAAAGAGTACTTAGTAAAATTTCTTGCTAAAAATGGACACTGGGATGTTATATGTGGAATTTAGGTTAATAATTCACATAATCGAAAAATTGAAATTTAAATTGGACATAAGAATAATAATGCCTTAATGACTACCAGCAGTTTTAATTCCTGGGTCTTAGGAGGTTAAAGGGATAATAATGCGCTTAAGTTTGTATGTACATATATTGAGAGTATCTTATCCTTCCTTTTTCCTCGAACTTGCAACCAACCTTGAACCAAGTAAGCTCTAGTGGTCGTATAATGAAAGAGCCGTCATGCACTAACAAAACTTTATTAGCGGCATAGGTTTAAAAGTGAGACAAGACCTCTTATGTGCTTCCTTTCTATTTGCTGGCCATAAACTGGACTTCCTCATCGGTCGGCTGCATATAAGTCTTGTTAAAAAAATAGTACCTGTTTTATCGAGCTATTTTATTGCTATACCAAAATAAGCTGGCGCTCATTGATACAAGATAGCTATGGACTTCGCAAAGAAGAAGTACAGGAAAGAGGTATAGGAGGCATAATTATCATAATGTTTGCCCACATTGTGCTATTTCTCTACCTATCTATGTAGGGATTTTTAAATGCAAATTGAAATGTTTAACAAAACCAATGTTTTTTTTTACTTAAGGTTTTCTTACATCTGCACTGAAAAGTAAAACTATATATTATATATAAATCTATATCACGCATTTTAAAGTACGCGAAAAAACTACCACATAAAATTACACATTTTCTTATTGAATATTTCTAAATATAATGAAATCCTATTAGAAAATATAGAGAGTTTATCTAATTCTAATGTAGAAATTCATCTTATAGCTTGCCGAAAAAAAAGGTTTATTTCTTATATTTATGAAGCAATTCACTTGATACTTGTTGTTAACATGTAAAAGGCAAAGGATGCATAATAAAAGGAAAAAAAATCAATCCTTTCCATAGAAAATGTTGATGAAAAAAGGATAAAATCACAAAATGTTTATGAAAATTTCGATAAATGTTTAGTTTGAGTTTGCTTTTTACATGATTGCATATATCCCAACAAGTGGGGTATCGTTGGAAATGTGCTCTCCTCCTCTAGACCTCTAAAAACCTTGAACGGCCATTTTGAGAGGGACGGAGTCATTTTAAGGAGAGGGAGGGTAGGTTTCAGAACACACGTTGATAAGGACGCTCCAAGAAATCGATTGGTGTAGCGTTTCCTACGTTAAATCGGGGGCACGCTATATATATATATCGGGTGTCCAAAACCACCACCACTTAACACAAAAGAATCCACTATATAGACTTAATTTAAGAAAATCATTTTTTCACCTATAATAACCAGGAACTGCAGAACTGAAAAATTGTGAGAACTTATAAAAAAGTCGAATTTATCGCGTTTTTTTTTATTTGTATTTTTATTTGTGCTAAAATACGTTATTTGCAACCCTGCAAAGGAGTCCAGTTTTTGTTTTCCGAATCGTATTTTAACTTTTGATAAACTTTTGCATAAACAATGTCACATCTACCTGAACATTACGAATATTAAAGAAATTATGAAAAACTAAGAGAAATATAGACAATGGATTACAATAATTCAACGGTATGAAGAAAAAATATCCAAACAAATGAAAAAGGCCACCTAAGCCATACAAGGGTGAACATTTGTCAGTCAGAAACAAAAGCTCTTTTTTTAAATAAATCCCTCAAGCAAAAATTCTTGAGGATACGAAAACTAGGTATCGATTAGGCGAAAAAAAATTGCCTCGTGCAAGAAAAAATCGTCTGATCGGAAAAAGATTTAACAAGAATAGAAAACTCTCACTATCCGGAGAAGGAAACAAAGGTATAAGTCAGTTGTTTTCAAAAGGAGCAGCGCTTCGCCTCGAGGTCCTTTTAAAAGTGACATGACAATACATAGGGAAGGGCTAAGGTAATTCATTCACAAGTTACATTTTTTATTTTCATTTATTGCGAAAATAATTAATAATAAGACACATTTTTGTAATAACTTAAGACAGTATATGCCTGAAATTGTCGAAATATGGTATATTTACAAATGCACTAGATCCATATAAATGCGTTTACATATCTCGATCAGTTTTAAGTTTTTCGATATACTCGTATAATATTAAGTATTGATGGAAGATCCTGCTGAATTGCGCCGAAAAAAATGTGTTTTTGTTTTTTTTCGTGTAATTTCAGAAATCACTTGAAAATGTCCTATCACGTCACGTTTTTGAAAAAAATAGGTTTGAAAAGTACAAAAGACCGTATTTTGGCCAATTTTGCAAATTAATTAAAAAATAACGAATTCTTGTAGGAGCTTGTAAAGTAGCTCAAATAAAAGCATGAACCTTTACTTCTTATATTAAAAAACGAGAGGCTATAATACTTTCCGAAATATTCCGTCGAATTCACTTTTTTCCATAAGCCGCTTACTTCATACAATAGATAAATGAATGAAGATCACTGCTGGCGCACGCTTATGAAAATCTTTTCCCGAAGACGCTTTATAAGTGCTATAAATTAGTGCTATTTTATATACCGGGTGAGTCATTTAACTTGAGACAACCTAATAACTTTTTAGGATCACATAATATTGAAAAAAGTTTAATATGAAAGTTGTAGGGTATCAAAAATGGCGTTTGGTGATGATCTTAAAAATGACCTTGACCTTGACATTCAAGGTCACATGAAGGTCAATTTTAAAATTTCAAATGGAATGACCCCCTACTGACCCCGGAATTGAAAAGAACGGAAAATTTTACGTTCAGATATGACCTTGACCCAATGGTCAAGGTCAAATTTCAAGGTCATTTCACGGTCATTTATCTTCATGTACAATAGCGAGAAGCGATGACGTTTTTTGAAATACATTTTAAACAAATGTTTTTGATGTGGAGAGAGGTATCTGACCACGACCTTGAAAATTACCTTGACCTTCAAAGGGAACAGAAAACTACTATGTCCACGTCGTTGTTCCTGTGTAATGCAAAATGTAGTTAAATACTTTATCGCATGTTCGGTCGAAAGCTTTTTTCGTTCTGGCGTCAAAAATAGGGGTTACCAATAGAATTTTTGAGTTTAACCTTCAAATAACTTTGAAGGTCAAGGTAATTTTCAAGGTCGTGATCAGATACCTCTCTCCACATCAAAAACGTTTGTTTAATGTATTTCAAAAAACGTCATCGCTTCTCGGTGTTGTACACGAAGATAAATTACCGTGAAATTACCTTGAAATTTGACCTTGACCATTAGGTCAAGGTCATATCTGAACGTAAAATTTTCCGCTCTTTTCAATTCCGGGGTCAATAGGGGGTCATCCCATTTGAAATTTTAAAATTGACCTTCATATGACCTTGAATATCAAGGTCAAGGTCATTTTTAAGATCATCACCAAACGCCATATTTGATACCCTACAACTTTCATATTAAACTTTTTTCAATATTATGTGATCCTAAAAAGTTATTAGGTTGTCTCAAGTTAAATGACTCACCCGGTATATGGATAAGGATTCACGCTCTCTTTTGAGTCATGTTACGAACTTTTTAAACGTTCCGTTATTTTTTTACGAATTTTTAAAAATGGCCGAAATACGATATTTTGTATTTTTCAACCCTATTTTTTTCTAAAAGTTGACGTGATAGAATATTTTTGTTTGCATATTCGTAATCTACGGAAAAAATACTATGGAAATCATATATTACTTGTTGAGGGAGAAAATAAATATTAAATTTTGCCGACCAGTGTTTATTAACAACGTTACGACGAATTTTCTACCTGTGCTAGATTATTCATACCATAACCCCCCAAGAAATACTCGTATACATTCTTCTGTAAAACTGAAACTTAAAAATTATTATTAATAAATAGCGAAATGTTTTTTGCACGTTTAGCGATTTGCTATATTCATGCTTATTGAAAATAGGCATTATATTAATTTTCGGTAATGTTATAGGTGTGATACAAAATCGAATAATGAATATGTACATTAATAAATAAGAATTTTAATTAATTAATAATTCATATAAAATTATAACGCTACTGAATCCTGAATAATATAAAAACTAAATGTCCTATAGCTAAAATGTTTGCATCACAAGGTTCAAAATTTTAGTTAATTAATTCCTACTTATTCGAGATTTCGCTACTGCTTATCTCTTTCGTTATTGCAATTAAGAAAATCCGTTTCGGGCAGTTCACGTTTGTAGGCCTATAATAACGCTGCAGCAAAAATAAGTGCAGGCATCATGTCATTTTAAGTGAACAGTTTAGACCCACTGCAGTTTAACTTTGTCTACTGCGATCAATTTAAAGAGGTATTTTAATACGCTTGTGTACTAATCTTTTGCTATATTTATTCGCTTTAGGCAGTGTCTATGGTAAGTGTAAAATACTTTTGTTCAAATATTCCGACTACTCGTAATGATTTCATTTTTGGATAGCTTAACGGATTGGAGTGAAGTTCATATGAACAATTTTTAATAAAAACTTATTGGAAATCACAAGAGGGGTATACAAAATTACTTATTGCATTACAATTCCATTAGTTTAACATGTTTTTAGCAGACGATGTGAGTTATTGCATTGAAACGCTTCGACAATAAAATTTAATTCTATGATAAATTTTAGGTAAAATGCTTATTTTGTGGCAAAGTGTTTTGTTGCCTTAGTTGCCGCGAAAAGCATGAAAATAATGCGCACAAAAATGAAAAAGAAACTAAACTAGCCCAATGTAATAAGTTTTGCTCCATATGTAACAATCGACCTTTGCTCATGGAAAAAAATATCCAAAAGGATTTGTTGCAGCACATCTTCCAGGAGCATATGCCATTACATTGCAAAAACTGCATGAAGGTAAATTGCATCATTTCATAATTGTGCCCTTATCTGATTCGTCTTTCAGGTTTACGAAACGTGGGATAGCTTGCAGCAATTTTCCAAATGTTTGACATCATGTAATCTCAGTTGTTCAGAAATAATTCCCAAGGATATGAATTCTAACCTAAAAAACGGCCTTCTCTCTAAAGACGGAAAAGAATCTCGTACAACTCAAACATCTCCAGGATTAGCTGTGAACATCCATCGAGCAGGACAAACACCTGCATGCCTTCTTAGTTTTCACCTGAAAGTGCGAAACAAATTCGAAAATGGCTCGTCCGAAGACAGTCTACTATCGTCAATTGAAAATTGTTCCGACAAATTAATTGAGAGGAAACTTCTTAGAAACTCTAAGGGTACTTTAGCTCGCACCACGTCCACTCCAATGCAAGCTATGCTATCTCACGCAAAAGAAAATGTTTTTGATTCCTCTAGCTATTGCCACGTGTCGAGTATCCGCGGGTCCAGCAGTGAATCAGACCTCAGTCCACCGCCACAGTTAAAGTAAGTTGTTATTTAATTTACAACGTTTTAAATTGATATTTACATTTTTTTCTAGTACGCCAGCTTCTTCGAATACATCTGTGTGTAAAGAAGTTGTTAATGGAAATTTAAAAAAAATAAGGCGACGAGGAGTATCAGCTAAAATGGCCTCTCCTCTAAGACAAATCATGTCGAAAAGTATCCAGAGAGCATTAGCAAAGCATAACGCAAACGAATATCAAGAGGACATCATACGGCTTAATAAGCAGAAAGTAAATAAAAACGATACAGGTAGGTAATTCGAGGAAAAATATTAACATAGATAAAATACCTTCGGCGGTTCAATTGCAAAAACAAACGCCCTTTTTTCAATTATTTTTCATACACAATGAAATAATGATCAAAATGAATTACTCTCATTATATTTTATACCGAGATATTGTGGAAAGTAAACTTTAACCTTACAAAATAAAATTAAAGACATAAATAAGAAATTACACAGATCTGCAAAATTTGACTAATGAAAAGATTTTTTAATATTAACAATTATTTTTGGTGTTTAGAATGCCAAATACGATTATGTACAATATTTTAAAAAATAAACTCAAAACGTAAGAAAAGACATATTTTAACAATTAAAAAAAATATTTTAATGGAATGTCATGGGGGCTTGTCACGTCATTCAACTGAAGAAGTAAGGACCTTAAAAATGCGACATTTTATTATAAATTGCGTAAAATTTAATTTTTTCAGACTTAGTTATTATCAACAAAAACAATAACAAAATATATTTGGAAATAATAATTATTATTAACACAACAATATATATAAATAAAATAACTCTAGTGGTTAAATTTAGCCTTTTGTGTTGCACTTGAGGAAAGAGTCGTGAGGCAATGTGAATCGCCCCGGAATGCATAACGCAATGTTTGTACCTTTGGGAGTTGACAATTTAATACGATATCAGGCATATGAATAGTCTGGGAGGACTATGGTTAACTTAAAAATTCTCTGAATCTGAATCTGAATCTCATGAACTATTGGACTTAAAAAGATGTTCAAAGTTTATTCTCTCCGTCAAACGATAGAGATATTCGAGTGAAAATGGTACAATCAATACTTTTTTTAAATAAATATTAATTACTACAAATGAACATTTGCATAAATCACTGAAATCCTTTAATTACTCAACAATTGTAAGCTAGATTACGGATTTTAAAGTGTATTGACTGGTCTAATCGCTATTTCTCCAACACGGAATAAAATGGAGCTGTGACGGAGTTTTTTATTATTCATTCATTAGAGCTGGGCTTTTATCAATATATTAGGTTGGTAAGAAAATATTGAAACACTACTAAACTTATCTATTCCTTCCAAAATAATTTGTTCAAGAGTAATTACTCCAGCATGTTGAAGAACATACTCGAAGGAATAAGAAGAAGGGTATATAAGCGCGGCATTGCAGTACGTTATCATTGATGATGGATGACAAGTGCATTATACTTCTACGAGTTCAATATCGCTTCCGTTCCTCATTGTCAGTTAGAGGAACTTGGTAGGGATACGGTGCCACACTGTCAGTACTCTCCTGACCTTGCGCCGTCTGACTACCACGTGCTCCAGTCGCTGAAGCAGTATTTACGTGGAAAAAAATTGAATTCATATGAAGATCTCAAAACTGATCTAGACAAATTCTTTCAGTCTCAGCCTCCACAGTTCGGAGCGGATGGCATTAAATCACTGCCACAGAAATGGCAGTAGATACTAATGGTGACTATATTGTTGAATAAACATTTAAAGTTTAATAAATAATTGAGAAATTCAAGAGCATCTCAAGGTGTTTCATTATTTTCTTACCAACCCAATAACTTTAGCATATGAATTTTTAAATTAAGTATCATCTTAATTGTATTTCAATTCAATTTCACTAATATCTGGATATCATTACGCATGTATCATTGCTATATTTGCTACAGCAGTAGCTACGTCCTTGCATATTCTATAGCTTTAGCGTAAGGTAGGGGAGAGCGGGGTTGGAAGTTCCGATTTTCAAATAACATGAAATTTTATTATAAAAATGAAACCTTTCATTTTCAACATGTGCAAATATTGAATGGTTGTTTATCGGGTTTTGTAATATTATAGTCATTTCTACTAATATTTCAATAGTTTTTTTTACAGAAGCAAATTTTTGTCAACTTTCGGAGCGGAACATTCAGCCCCGCTTTGGGGCGAGTTGTTCCGCTTAGATTATGACAATAAACTGTCAGAATAACATAGGTTTTCTGAAATAAAACAACCATTTCTATATATTTATGTATGTAATGTTTATTCTATGCACAAATAAACTTAAAAAATGACAAAATATTACTGGTACAGAACATTATTGGTCCAGATAAACTTTTTTAACTTTTTTAACTTTAAAAAATAACAAAACATAAATGGTGAGCTCCAGATAAACGTTTCTTTACTTAGTTAAATTATAATTGAGATCTATAAACTTATAAATCTTATCAGATTCATAACTAAACATTCATATGCGAGTTTTCGCACCTCTCCGGGCAGAAGACCGAAGTATATTGCGGAACACTTTAAAATGTAGTTCGCTAATTTTTTTTTCCTGTTCCAAGGTAAACTAACCTGGATTTATAACCTATGGTAGTAACTTTGCCATCTTTCAATTTTGTAACAAATCTATGTAACGTCACGTGGCAAATTTCAAGCTCTCTTGCCACAGTTTTAACAGGTCTTCCCTCCTTGATAACAGCATCTGCAGCTCGACGCAACAATGTGTCGGAGGCTTTACCTCTCTCTGTCTTACGTTTGTAATTTCTCATCATTAAAATAAAAAAATATGGTCTTATGAATTTTAGGTATACGATTGAAGGTAAGTTGGGGTAAGTTGTTCCGGGAACAACCAGCCCCGTCAGGAAGGAACTTGTAGCCCCAAATTACGTTTATATACGAAGACTGACATACTGGCAAACTAATATAATCAATTATAAAAATACTTATCCAATAATATACCTTACCAATGTCACTACAATTTAGGAGAGTTACGTATGAATCGGTCTATAATACACAGAGATAGACCATATAGTTTAAACACGAAAAAATTTACTTACGTGATGTTTTGACAGCTACGTGCACACAGCTACTCAACCGTTGTTGACGGAATAACTAAAATGACTGCCGACGTGGCGGGTCACCTGACGCTTCAACCACGCACATCACATGTATTGCCATCTCTTTACCTTACAAAGTTATTGCTGTCGGAACAACTTACCCCGGGAACTTCCAGCCCCGCTCTCCCCTACTAGTTCCCTGTAGAATAGGAAAAAATAAACACTTAAACTTTTTTTTTGTTTTTAGCTCCTTTATTATAAATCTAACTACATCTTTTCTTATTTGAATATTTAAGTCTTGAAGTTGACAAAAAAAATTGTCTTTCTTTTTTTAGTACTTTATTATATATATAGAGGGCTCTCAAAAATGAGCAGTCCAAAAAAAGAGGGTTCCATGGCGGACACTCAATCTCAGAAACTGCAAGTCCGAAACAAAAAAAGCATGTTTCTGAGGCAATTCACCACAATTAGTAAAAAATCGGTAAAAAAAAAATGGCGGATGTTTGAAAAAAAATTTGAAAAATTCGCATTTTTTTTCGCTTTGTTCGGTTTGCAAATATGTTTTTACCAACTTTTTTGGAATTTTTTAGTGAACGTCGACGTTTTTTCAACTGTTTTTTTTTTTCATACGAAAATGTATTTTAATGACACAATATTTTAAGAACTAAAAATATACATATCGAACTTTGTAAACAAAAATTTTTTTTTAAATAGGGCTGTGATAGGACTAAAATATAAATCAGTCTCTATCGTGTGAACTAGAATCTAGTATTTTGGTTAAAAAAGGACACAATGGCTCGCTTTTGAATTTTTCCCCTTTTTTTTAGTTAAAAAATGGTTAAAATATGGGTAAAATACTAACGAATATTCTAATTCACACCATACATGTGTAGAATAATCTCTGAAAATTTGAGCCCAATCGGTTGAATAGTTTTCCAAAAAGTTGCCAACCACGTCAAAAAACGTGGTTTCGAGTAAAACGCGTTTAAAGTTGTTTTTTGTAATGGACACCATGCAATATATCACGTTATATATATATTTCTTAGCATTTTTGACTTATATACTATATTGTATATTGTTTTTAAAGGTCTAAAGTTTAAATTTTTGATGTTTTTGAAAAAAAGGGTTTTTTCAAAAAATAAATGTGTTAAATAACACTTTTATAAGTGTTTGGTTCAATTCATTTACCAATAGTTAAATTTATTTGATTTAGGGTTATATATATGTGCGAATGCTATATACATATATATGTACAGCATTTACATATGAAACGTAACCATTCAGTAATATTTACAACCAAATCAAAATCAAGGCAACCAAATCAAAATCAGGGCCTTACTTAATAGCTCACAATTACACACAATTGAATTAGATTCAAGCGGAACCAGTGTTATAGTATAGAAATTACTCTTGCATTAAATATTTAATTTAAAATATCAATAAAATAAAATTGTGTAGCACAACATTAAATAATTTTTATCTTTTAGATACATTATACTCCCCCTTAGATTTGCGCACAACCCCTGCTCTACGTCGTACTCAAAGTGAAGATCTGAGTTACTGTTCGTCATATAAGAACGCTTTACTGTTCAAAAGAGATAATAATCCAAAAGAAATGGTTTGTTCATCACAAAAGCTTACAACACAGTCCATTACATCGATTACATCATCTACGAATTATGAAGATAAAAAGCTAGATACGGTCTATACGACATGTCGTAGCGTTGAGGTAGTTACAACTACAGAAATCAATGAAATTAAGCTAAGGGAAAGACAGAAAAAGGCTCATGATTCGATATTTACACCCAAAACGATTGGTGGGCCATTTAAAAAAATCATTTGCTTTGATACCCCGTCGGTTACACACGAGGAAAGCAGCTTAGAAGATGAAGTTTTTTATACACCAAATGCGACACCAATGGGTATTCCAGATTCTACCCCAAAGGAATCGGTTTCATGCAATTTAACTCGAAGTATGTCAACTAGTGATATCAATTATAAGGACGCAAAAACGGGCCGTTTGTGGTCAATGGTCACATCAGTCATAAAACTTCCTTCTTTTCGTAATGATACTGAAAAGTGCAAAGAAGACGGAGGTGCAACGTCTTCCTTGATAAGGAGATGTGCCTCATTTGCAGGTTTGTATAGTCCTTAATATTTGACATTTTCAATAAGAATTAACTTTCCACAGAGGATTTGATACACTCGTCTCTACAATGTGAACAGGCAACTTTAAAACGTCGACGAAACGGCAGCGACGATAAAAATGGAAACATTTTATCTCAAACGGATGTAGAAGCACCTCCAAAGCGCATTCGGAAAATTCATGGGAGAAGACCGATTGAAAGAATGCTTAGAAAATAAATGATTATTTCTCATGATTTCAAACAACGTGATCAAATTTATTTTAATACTAAAAACATCGTTTATATAAAGTAATCGCTTTCTTAATACGATATTATCTAACTCAAATTTTTAATACTTTTATTTATTAAGCAGAAATACGAATGTGTAATAAATGTTAATGTCAATTGATTAAGTTTTAAGATTTGTTTGAAAACATTCCGAACGGCCACCGATTAGAAGTAATTGTAAGCAATACAGTCATAACATTTGATTAAAAGTTTTATAATTACTATAAATTTATTAAAAAAACAAAATTACTTTACCATTCTGAATGCTTTACTTTAGAATTCTACAAATGTTCATTTCAAATTAATTTGAATATAGATCAAATTCGCTATTTTTAATTCAAAATATGCATGTATGTATTTTAAAAAAACAAATGCTATTCTAGTTAATGGCTCGTATTCTTAAAGAACTAAGCAAAAACTCAGTCTCCACTTTTATATAGAAAAACCGAGTTTTATCTTGTTCAAATTGAGATTAACCGTCCCAAACCCAAGAGCGACTGCCACAGTATAAAAGGCCGGTGGTGACACGGTCTTACAATTTCCACAAAACCTTAAATAATATAAATTAATTAAAATAAAAGGCAGAATTGCTTCTCCAGCAATAAGTTTAAAAATTGAATATTCACTCAAAGAAGACCTGAAGGAAAGAATTAATTTGATTTTTAGAAGCATTGTTTTGCAATTCAAATAAAATTTTAATAACTTGATTGTAATTCAAAAAAAAAATTTTTGAATTTAATATTCCGCCTTTTCTTAGTCATTTTAGAATCTGCTGTCTAGTAAAAAGGGTTTTCATTAATTTTTCACGCAAACATATATATTATGAATTTTCCAGAGGAAGTACTAAATGTACCGAAAGGCAATTAGTATCCCGCAGAGATGAATTTTAATTAAGACAAAGGAACGTAACCTTTTACTTTTCATAATATCTCCGTTCCCCCGTCTGAGCCACAATAGATTTTCTTAACGAGTAGATGCTAAGTAACGAAAATTGTGATATAATTTATTTATTTTTATACAGGCATTGAAATAATTTATTTAACTGCTTCTCCAAATTAAATTAAATTTTTTAGCTTTGAAGTGGAAAGTGGTACAGCTGGCGAGAAAACCGCTTATTTGGGGTACGTTGAACCGAAATTTTATAGCAAATTCCAGTGAAAATATTTCAAACTGCTATCCCTGCAAAATTTAACTCACCTTATATAATACATATATGGTAAACATGTATTTAAAACTCTAGTAACATTTCGTTCAAAATTAAAATTAAAACTCATACCGCCGAATATTTTCAAGCAGGAGAGCCCGTATTAAGGGGGGGGTAAGGTTTTCAGCATGAAAAAGAAACACTTTTTTTGCGATTTTTTTTTAGAAATATGATTTGAGCAAATTTATTGAAATCTTTTGTATATTATTAAGTATGATTTCAGCAATACTCAGTAATTTTTTTATGCGAAAATATCGACAGACAAGCCGGTGATTGAACTTTTTCAAAACCACTTTTTAAAAGTCCGTGTACACTGCTATTTAAAAACTACATTACTGATTCATTTCAAACTTGGTACACACTTTCTATATATAAAATACCTCCCCCCAACGTTGAGTTTTAAATTTTTTTTTTACATTAAGGGGGGTTCCACTTACAAAATGACGAAATTTGTCGTAAAAAATAGCAGTTTTTACTTTAAATGACCACCAAAAATTTATAAATGAAAAAAATAATAATCAGAGAACGTTGGGGGGAGGATTGAATGATACTCTGACTAAATTTTAAAGGTTTTTAATTTCGGATAATTTCCAGCTGAGATACAGTATACACCGCAAATCGTCTATTCAGTGCCGGCCTTAGGCTTTTGCGTTTAGTCGGGCAAACTTTTCCTCGGCGCCCCTTTTAAAGACAAATATAAAAATTATGGCTTAAAAACAAAAAAACACGCTTTTATAAGTAGCGCAATAAAAAGTTAAACAATTATCGCAGATTCAAAATTTATTTTAACTTGTAGTGTCATCAAAAATTTAGCAGTGTGAACAATTTCAAGGTATGGGCTTTCTCCGAACATAGTTAAACTTCGATTTCTAATTTTGAATTACACAAAAAATGCACAGGCGGACGGACAACATGGTCAAGTTAAATAATAGCTTTAAAAATTTTTCCTCAAGTGGAAAAAAAGTACGATTTTTTTGGTACGATGAATTGGCCATAAAGCATAATCCGAAAAACTTTTAGATAATTCTTCTATATTTTCACAAGTTCCGTCATCTACCGCATCTTGATTGTTGGGCTCGTCCTCATCTATGTTCAACTTATTTCCATCCGAAATTGGTTTAGGCGATTCAGATCTAACTTCATTTTGAATAGTTGGTTCTGATGCTTTTCTTTTTCTGTATTCATAACCAGAAGGCTTATGTTTCTTCGTAGAGGTCTCGTTTTCCATCGTTAAAATAAAATATTATCAGCCAGCATAGAAAACAAAGATAACAAATGTTGATAAGAAAAAATTAATTTTTCTGCAATCCCAAATATGCAGTGTCAACTTTATAACCACCACTTAAAACAAATTTCCACTTTGCGTAGGCTTCGACCGGACAAATCGTAAATGTTACTCGGGTGTTAAAAAAGAAGGCCTTAGATCAAATAGTTGGGCATTCTTTATTTTTAACCGACTGCAAAAAAAGGAGGAGGTTCTCAACTCGACTTTATTTTGTTCTTCTTTTTCTTTTTTTTGTGTATGTTAGGCGATATCTTCGCCGATTGTGATCCGATTTTAATAATTCTTTTTTTATTAAATAGAATATTTCTCGAGGGTGCTCCCGTTTAAATTTGATGAAAATATCCCTCTTCTAAAGGTGGAAACTTAGGGGATCAATCCCTTTTATTGAATTTCAGCTACTTTCCGTCAGCTAAAAATTGAAAAATAAAACAAAATTTACAAAA
The DNA here is from genome assembly GCA_949715965.1 of Dysmachus trigonus. Lineage (NCBI taxonomy): Eukaryota > Metazoa > Arthropoda > Insecta > Diptera > Asilidae > Dysmachus > Dysmachus trigonus. The sequence goes on from OX454320.1 coordinate 25,213,034, forward strand.
AAATAAAAAACGACTTCAAAACTTTGCGTGTATGTACAAATTTAAACTAAAAAGTTAAAGATAATATTTTTTATTACTTTAAAGAGAAGAGCATTCAAGCATAATATACAAAATTATTAATACTCGTACTTAAATATTTACAATATCTAATCAGTTACTTTTTGGAATCGGTGCCAGCCAAGGCAAGTTTAAAAACCCAAATTCTCTCGACCAATTAAAAAACTGACTGATTAGTTATTGTAAATATTTAAATATCAATAATTTTGTATATTATCCTTGAATGCTCTTTTCTTTAAAGTAATAAAAAATATTATCTTTAACTTTTTAGTATAAATTTGTACATACAGGCAAAGTTTCAAAGTCGGTTTTTATTTTTTTTTTGTAAATTTTTTTTTATACTCCCAACGTTGCGTAATCTATTATTGAATTTCATATATAAACTGAAAACTACATTTAACACTGGATGTGACATTGGACAGAACAGGATAAAGAAAATTAAGTTTGATGGGTCAATATACCTTCCGTAAAATTTTCTTTGAAATACTACTTAAATGTGCAATAATAAAAGCAAAAAGTCAAAAATTAGGAAGAATAAAGAGTGTAAGTAGAAAATGTTGATTCATGTATTATAGAATCTTCAATGCTTCATCTGAGAATAAAATTTACTATATCCGAGTAATGTATCTCTGAGAACCAGTAGCTTAAGGCTTCATGATTTTCGACGCATATTTTGGAATACCTGAAATAATCTTTATATGTATTTAAATATTGTATAGCATTCCAATTGCTTTTTCATTGAATTACGAATCTTTGTCACGAAAACTTGGAATAATAATCAATTAAACTAGTAAATACTTCGAACGCAGTTTGATATTATCATGAAATCTGCAGTTTCAAAATAAACTATTGGAAAAATTGAAAAAATCAATTTCGTATTTACGTTTCATAAATTATGCATTTCAATAACATTTACAGGTAAATTAGAATAACTTTAATACTAACATAAATGTATAATAATCAGGTTTATATCTTGCTTTTCTCTCAAAAACTGAATGCATAAAAGGTACAACGTCCAAAAATGAAATCGTTCATTTACCTTAGGTATTACTCTTTCCTTTAATATTTTTGAAGACCAAATGAGTTTTTAAAAATAATGATTTGCAAATATTATTTAAAAATTTTATGGAACTCTTAGGAAAGCCCAGAACACTCGCAACTCAGTTTAAGAGTGATAGCTGCAGTTTGCAAATATATATAATATGTCTAAAGCGCCCATCGCGAATTTCTAAGAAAAAATTTATTCGAAAATACACAAAAAAATGGAAAACGGCTCTTACCAAAACTCCCTCTAATACATATAAACACAAGCCGCGAAGTTGAAAATGCACATGTAGTGATGTACAGACGTGGCCAAAACATTACGATCACTAAAGAAAAATCGAATTTTCGTTATAAAATCATTTATTACTTAAAGTAAGGATGTTATTATTAATTTTTAATACTTTGTACATTTTCCTTTGGCTTCTATTAAACTATTTATTCTATCAGTCATGCCTCTTATTAGCGAAGGGCACATATTTTTTATGTCGGAGTCCTCATTCCATATGTTGATGATGTTTTCTATCAATTGGTTCTTTGTCGTTATTTTCCTTTTTGATAATTTGTGTTTCAAAATGCTCCATAAATTTTCTATTGGATTCATGTCGGGGCTATTACCAGGCCATGGGAGAACGTTGACTCCCCTCTCCTGTAGAAAATCCGTGACTGCCTTGGCTTTATGGCAAGTGGCTCCATCATGCATGAATTTTCCACCACCTTCAGGAAACCACTCGTTAAGCCGAGGAAGCATTTGTGTTTCCAGTACTCTTAAATATTGCTGATGTCGTATTGTTCCTTCCACGATGTAAATTTGTCCTGGACCCTGTGATGAGATGATGCTCCAGACCATTACTTGTTGCGGATGCCCTACGGTTTGCTGAACGCATTCTTGATTAAAGGCTTCACCCGTGCGCCGTCTTACATATTGACCACTCTTTTCCTTAACTTGGAATATTGATTCATCACTGAAGCATACCTGCAACAAAAACACATAATTTTAGCAACTCATAATTGTTCAAAAATAAAACTACAGCAAGAAATATTCGATTTAAAATTTTAGTAAGCCTACGCCAAATTGTAAAATTTCCAATATCATGAAAAATTATAACGTTGGTACCACATACATTTTCCCAATCTTCAGCAGACCAATGCCTTAGTTGTTTTGCCCAAGATAGGCGTTTCGCGACCATCGTAGGGGTTAGTTTAGGCTTTTTTCGAGGGCGTCGGGCATTCAGTCCTTCTGCTTGCAATTTTCGTCGAACTGTTCTGGCCGAAACTTCCACTCCTTCTTCGCTTAAACGCGCCGCCAACTCAGTACTTGTAGCCCATCTGTTAGCTAGCGATGCGCGGACGAGCTGCCTCGTATCTCTTGGTGAAAATTTGGATTTCCTCCCGGTTTTCTTGCTTGAACTGGTTGGTTCCGCCAATTCATCCTGCGGGGTCTTAATGATTTTGCTCACCGTGGATTGAGCAACCTTTACAATTCTGCCAATTTCTCGCTGGGAATATTTTTTTCGTTGTACAGCGATTTAATCAACTTAATTTTTTCGCTCGAAATATCACCTTTGCGACCCATATCTGAAATTTTTCGAAAAAGTTACAAAATAGCCAAAATATTTTTTTTTATTAAAGATTAAAAAAAATATAGAAGAAGGATACTTTGTGAATATCCTTTATATTAATTACTTTCTTAATCTTAGTTGAATGAAATATACTTACCAACTTTTCTAATTCAATTTCCTGAGAAAAATCACAAATCAAGTACTGATTCTAATTCTCTATAGATCACAATTTTAGGTACTCACTTACTTTCAACGTTAACACTGACCGCAAAACCGACTGTATTGAAATGATTTTTTTATGGATACTAGCTAAGGGTGTGAGAAGTACAACGAAAGAAATCCCGGTGTGCAAAAGTGGGAATTCCCGGTTTCCAGGAATTAATATCCGGGAATTCCGTAAATTTTTAAGTGATCGTAATGTTTTGGCCACGTCTGTAGTCCGAGATTCGGCGCGAAATTACATTGCTTCTTATGGCAGAAATTTGAACGAAACATTTTGTTCTCACCCCTATAATGGTTTTGGTACTGTAAGAACGGTATTCTTCCCCAGTTACAGTCAGTAGAACATCACTTTTTCGTAAAAACGATAGTTTAGCAGATTCGCCCTGTGGAGCAGAATAAATGGGCTATACCGCCGTAAGAAGCAATCATCGGGCCTAGACGGCTTGTATTTATAATATTGTTCGTAGGGATTTTCTTTTCGATACTCATACATAAAATTGCCACTTTCCTTGGGGGGAACACAAAAACACCTCGGGAAGTAAAAAAAAAATGCTTCAAAACGCATATTTGTCTCCCTTGCCTTCGTCTTACATATATTTTTACTCAATTTTGCAGTTCTACAAACTTATTCTTCTGAGAAATTTTAATATGTTCCTGATTCATTTGGCGCCCCAAATCGACCGGCGCCCTCGGGCGCCGCCCGAGCTTGCCCTCCCCTAAGGCCGGTACTGCGTCTATTTCCAAAGACGTTCTTGGAAAAGCTCCGTTACCGGCTTGTTTGTCGATATTTTCGCATAAAAAATTACTGAGTATTATCGACATCATACTTAATAATGTACAAAAGGTTTCGATAACTTTGCTCAATCCATATTTCTAAAAAAAAATCGGAAAGAAAAGTGTTTTTTTCACGCTGAAACCCTTACCCATGGGCGGAGTTACGGGGGGGCATGGGGGGGCATTGCCACCCCAAGATTACAGAGCGAACATCGGAAAATTAGTTTACTGTTCGTTTTTCTTATACTTGATAAAAGTCTGCCACCCCAATGGATAATCTCTAATTCCGCCCATGCTTACCCCCCCCCCCCCCCCCCCCCTTAACTTAAACATTCTTCAATTTACATATATTTCTATGGACACGTTATTACCTAAGTAGAAGTAGTTATATATTAAATGAAACCAAAAAGTCGTAATATAACCGATAATTACGAATTCGATTATGGAAACGAACGTAGATTACGAATTCGTAAATGAAAATGTTCAATTAGCTCCCGTTTTCGAGAAAAATAGAGTTAAAAAGTGCAAAAAGACCACATTTCAGCCATTTTCGAATGATCATTAAATAATAACGGATTTTCATAGAAGGTCATAATATGACTTAAATGAAAGCCTGAATCCTAATCTATGTATATCCTCCTGCGGCCCAGACCACTAACTAGCGAACTAGTCATTACAGCCCAAGGACCTACCAGTAGTACTAATATTTTATAGTCACTCAGACCCAACACTTTAATTTGAATCGGAAATCTGACGTTTTATATTAAGGCCTACAAGTAGGCCCTTGGGTTGTAATGAGTACATCGCACTTATGAGTTCCGGGTCTGAATTACTATAAAGAATTAGTACTACTGGTAGGACCGTGGGCCGCAGGAGGATATGAAGAAGCACTAATCCTTAAGGCCTAAACAGATAAAAAGTTTCAGAGCACTCGTCACCACTCGCAAATGCCAAATATGTACATCAATTTTACATTAAAATGAAGGGGACTGCACAGATAAGCGAGTGGTTAACACTCGTCCCTTGAAAAGTTCGCCAACTTTCTACTTTTAAAACTCGCAAATGTCAAAAGGGCAGTTTGATATTCTTGATTTTGTGATGGTGATGTGTATGATGTGAAGTGCGATTTCAAATTTCTGGTAAGGAACTATTTAGAGACATGAAATATGTTTTAAAGCAATTTCCTCCATAATTTCAGTGCATTCGACTAAAGTAACACATCAAATGAACAGATTTTTGACATTTGTGAACGGCTTATCCGTTCGGTTACTTTTTGCGAGTGGAGACGAGTTCTGTGGAACTTTTTATCTGTTTAGGCCTTTAGACTTTACTTAACATCTTGAGGAACACATTTTTCGTAACGATTCGCCAGGTGAAGTCTTCATTCCCTATCTATTGTATGAAATAATCAATACATAGAAAAAATTATTTTCAACAAAATGTTTTGGAAAATTTGTAAAACATTTCATAGTTTTAATTTAAGGTTCAAATCTTCATTTGAGCTACGGTACAAGTTCCTATCACGATCAATTATTTTTTAATGATTTTTCAAAAATAGCCGAAATAAAGTCTTTTACACTTTTTAACCCTATTTTTCTCGAATTAAACATTTTCGTTTGCGAATTCATAATTTACGGAAAAGAAATGATTTTTCATTTCTTGGGAAACTAAATTGGCGTTGACCAGTGTAATTATTATAAAGTATAATTTGTATTTCGGCGTCCAAAAATTCAAGTCGGTATACTATATTAAGTTATACATATGTACAATACGGTAGGTTGGTTTCATATATCGACTTTAATCAGATAGTTTACAACTCATTGTTACAATAATGTTGCAAAATTAGAGTGATGTAATTTAATTTCGACAACTGCTTCAGTTGTGCCAAGCAAATTCGAATATGAAAATGAAGATTTGTTATTGGAAAATATTTTTTCAGAAAAATTTAGTTTACATTTTTTTTAAAAACCGAATGTTTGGTCATTTTAAAGAATTTTGTAAAGTAAAATTTTGTTTGAATAGCATGCTTGCTAGCCTTTTGGCACATTCCTAAATATATACTAAAAAATTATAGAATTTAAAATTGCCTCCCTTAAGTGGATTTCGAGTTTAGTTAGCTTAAATTAATTCCATCGTTACTTAAATTAGAGTGATTTATTTAATTATAATATAGACTAGGGTTCGCTGCTAACTCAAACATTATATTCAGTCAAAGCATAATATTGTTACCCTTATTATATTTAATGCTATACATCTAGTGGCTTATATATATACAGGGTGTCCAATAGGAATGTGTAACTATTTTTTAGCAAATGGAGAGATCGGTAAAATGTTAATACTTTTTAATAAAGGCAAGTCGTCATTTTCATTTCATGTCCATTTTATTATAAAAAAATTTAAATTATTTAATACAAACCATTAATTTAAAAATATATTGAAGTGACGTTAGTTACTAATGCTATATATTTCCGATATTTTAACCATCTAAATTAGCACAAATATCCAAATGCTTTCTAAAACTATTAAAAACATGTTCTTACGTTTCATTTTAAATGCCATTGACGATCCTCCTGACGTCTTTAATAAAATCCTCTATTAAAAAAAAAGAAATTACATTGAGTGAGATCTGACGAGTAAAGTAAATTCTATTCCTTTTCCCCTAGCAAAGCATGGGTACCCTAGACCAATAATTCGATCGCCATACAATTTATTGATGGCTTCAAATACTTCTTGTGTGTGATGAGGTGCTGCTCCGTCTTGAATAAAATAAAAAGATTTACGAGACTTCTCTTTTTCGCATTAAGAGAGGATTTGGTCTGTAACATCCCTTTGTGCGTCTCTCCGGTGACGGAAGATTCAAAGAAAAGCAGGTAGATACCTTTTATGTATGATTTACATTTCATATATAATATAGTGAAGAAGGTGAATTTATTAATGACATATATTCATTAATAAATTCAGGTTCTTCACTATATTTTTAAGTTAATGGTTTGTATTAAATAGGTTTAATTTTTTAATAATCAAACGGACATGAAATCAAAATGACGACTTTCCTTTTATTTAAATTTTCCCGATCTCTCCATTTTTTAAAAAATAGCGACTAATTACTTTTCACACATTCCTATTGGACACCCTGTATGTATATGGTACTAATTAATTTTTATTTTAACTCTATATTAAGCCATTGTACATTATGTATTTTCAATATTTTATCAGAATAAAATTAGTAATATAAAATTTAGGTAGTTTAAGATTGTCGTTAACGTCTTCCAGTAAAGCTTGTACGTCAGGGTTTAGTAGGGCAAGGGGAGAGGAATAATTATAATCAATTGTAGTGTCCTTATCTTTAAGGTACAACATCCTAACTCCAAGGACTCATTCCAACGATACCATACTTGTTAGGTACTACATATGGGTTGAAAAGGACCTATTTATGACGTATATGTGAGCGAACCTCTAAATTTAAATGATCTGGGATCTGGATCTGGGTAGATCTTTAAAAAGAAAAAGAAAAACAGCTCGCATTAGGCAAAAGATAGAAAAAAATCGCCTCAAAATATCGCCAGCATTATCTGTTGGAAAATAATTCCTTAGCATAGACCCCAGCCAATTTGTAGATTGGACGCAAACTATACTGACATGTAAGCGCGCCACATAGGCCCATAACAACGACTGTCACATGCGAATCCATCTAAGGAAGAGGAAGACCCCAGGGAAGAGAACTTGTCGCTGTAATTGTCGGTCGGGTGAGATTAATTTTCCTTCGCTAAAGTCTGCAAAATGGGATTCGGAGATTATCCAATTGAATACAATCCGAAGGTGCACGGTCCGTACGACCCCGCCAGGTTCTATGGAAAGCGTAAGTTGTGCATAGCCTCACAGAGTTACGTAATGAAACTTGCACCTTCCAGCCGACACTCCATTTGGGCAGGTTAAATTGGGCGAACTTGGATCGTGGTTTAGCCGCCGCAACAAGAGCCCACAGGCCATGGCAGGTGCCGTCAGCAGGGCATGGTGGCGCTGGCAGCACAAGTACGTCCAACCGAAGCGCGCTGGCATAGCCCCATTCTTCCACATCGTCTTCGGGTCCATGCTTTTCTTCTACACTATTAATTATGGAAAGATGCGACACCACAGGAACTACAAATACCACTAAATCTGGTCCTCTACATCATCTGGAAGCATTGCAGCACGAAGAAAAAATATTAAATTGAATGTAACTTGAATTGCTGCTTATTAAATAGTTCTCAGTCGACTCCAGGTTTTGTGCCACTATAGCCCCAACATTTCCAATGATGAGTGCAACGGGCAAGTCTTTCAATTGGAAAGTTATTGGCTTTATTTCTAAAATACTCCAAATACTAAGGAATGTGGTCTTCACATAGGGTAGTGCTTCAATTAGGGAACTTTGGAAGACTAGAAAAAATGGGCAGATTCGTCTTACAAAAATGTTTAAACATAATTAAGCAACAAGAGACCAATCGTTCTTCGCATATTCCAAAGTAAAGCTCTAGAGTATTATTCTCTCCATAGCTATTGTGTAACTTTTATTTATAAAAATAATAATAGATTTATGTCGCACTTCTCACCATGTTGCTGGAGATATTCACCTTATTCTGAGCTGCCTAGGCATCAGGATACAATTTCTGAAAAATTTTAATGCTAAATAACAAATTATAAAAATAAAAGTTAATTCAATTTTGTGCTTCGTAGACAAGTAATATTTGGTATAAGGTGTCACACATGTACCATAGATATAATATTATTAATTCCTTTTTAATGTTGCTTAATTTCTCGATTTAACGTAATTCCTTAAAAGTCTTTTAAATTCGAGAATACGAGCGAAAATGCGAGCATTTGTTATTTTTTAAGGCAAGCTATTATAATATTTAACTGAAGAGTAAATTGGATAATATTTTAGTGGGTTCGTCCTTTGAGCAGGTCGATTATAAATTCCGAATTTCCGTTCTCAAAACTAGGTTAACCCGCGAGTGGGCGCGCCATCTCACACATTTAATTCAATTTGAATTGCGCGCGTTTGGAGGCCGTGGCGTCCCGCCCTCTTGAGTATCTGTAGTTCACAGATCCCCCTCCTCACCAAGGCCGGTCCCACCCCACTCATACCCCGCTTAGTTCGGAAATCCGCCGGCCTGTGAGAGAATATCTCACGGCGCACCCACTCGCGGGTTAATAGATAATTTTGTATGTCTCTTTGTAATGTTGTAAATGGTCTTAGTCTTTTATATCTCTGTTAGTTACTTCAGGTTAAATTTGAACTTTCATATAAAACTGCAGTAGAAAATCCTGAGGAAGATTAACCACTGCTTTGATGGTTCTATTTAAAATTCTTGCTATAATTTGCAGGTTCTTTGCTGTGGTTTGGCTCCATATTCTAAGCCCATAATTGCTCTAAGCTATTGATATACCGATTGTACAAACTTCTGTTGTTGCAATATCGGTCCAACAGTTGTATATAAAGCATCCATCAATTTGCATGTACTTTTCATTTTATTTAATCGATACAATTTACATAAAATCTGTTTTCAGTAAAAACACCCTGAACCTGCAATAACACAAATCAGATTAACGGTTGGTGCAATCGTTGTATCGTGTGTTTTCCAATTGCAAGTCGAGTCACGTCAGTCCATTTATTTTATATTTATTTCATTTAATACAAGCTTCACAAAAAATACTAAAAGAAAACTAACTAATTGCACTTGGGATTGAGGAACCCCACAGAGTTCCATTCTGGAGCCTCTCCTCTTTTCACTTTATGTAAATAACCTTTGTGATGTTGTGAAGTGCTCGGATTCACTTTTATACAGGTCTCCGCAGAGAGTGGCTATGTGCTTCCAACCTACCTACTGCTACTGGGTTTAAACTCATTAAGAGCATGATGTTACCTTTTTTTACCTATGGTAGATTAATTTTTCCTTGGGCTAGATAGTAACTGCACTAATAAATTGGACATAGCTTTTAATGATTGCATCCGCTGAGAAATACTATCCTTGATCCATCGCTTGGATTCTACTTGAACTTCGCCCAGATCTCGCGCATTTGGAATTCCTTGCTGCTTCGACTATTATGTGTGATTGATAATTAATATACGTTACCTCGCAATGCTATCATGGACATACCCATCGCTCTAATAAGGCTAATTAAGTCTAATTATAATGCCTTACTATTCTTTTTTATATTCTTTTCTTTTCTTTTTACTTGCAATAGTTATGGGTTCATTTAATGTACTGGTTATAAGACGTTTGGTCTTATGTACATATTCATGAATGTTGCAGGATTTACTATTAAATGATATGCTGTGGAAGAACTTGGGACAGGCGATGGAATTAGTAAGGTATTGATGAAAAAAGAATATAAAGGCGACACCGCAAAGCAAGATGCTAAAGGTTAATTAGTTTTAGGCGATCTTCATAAGCAGGAAGATTGAACTTATCTGTCCGATGAAGGTCACGCAACTATAATTTTTAAAATTTGAACACCAGATTCCCCATTGGAATTGAGGCCATTCATGAGTTCCAAATTTATGCAAGAATCGGGGAACATACAAAACAAATACTTATGTGTCGAATTGAAAACCTTTACTTTTTAAAGTCAGTTAACAACTAAAATAAGACTACGTAAAAAAATTTACAAATCAGAGAGTATTTTTTGTTATTACGGCCTCGGTTGATGATGCAGCAACAAAGGATTTCAAAAAAAAAGTTTGCTTTCCTGCAATTAGACCAACGATTAATCGCGAATTAACTCGAAATTATAAAGGTTTAGAAAATAAGAAAAGCAATACGAGATGAATTTTTAGATACATTTATTAGAATCCATAAAATTATTTAAATAAAAGTACACAATCATATTTAATACTATTTCATATATCTAATTAATTATTGCGTGCATAATTCAAAACAACCCTTACTTTTGTATAATTTCATAATGCCTGAACATAAGAATAAATGGTCTACAGAACGGAGCACAAATTAAGGCATAAATAAGAGAAAAAAGGAATTGTTTATTCATACAACATCATTTTTATTACAGGATATAATCTTAACTATATTTAAAATCTTAAACTTTTCCGCCATAATTTGCCGACATAATGACTTTTGCAAATCATTCAATTATCCTTCGAGCTTCTTTCGACTTTCTTCAAAGTGCGATTGGTGGAAAAATCTTGCTGAAGGTGATATATGTACAACTGAAATACTAAATGTGATTGAAATTTTAATGTTGCGCCTTCGGTTTCTTTCTAATCTAATAGTAATGAAAGATTTTATTGCAAAACTAAATTCTCCATTTACTGGGTTTTTTTTGGAAATTTCATATACGAGTATGCTCCACTCTATATAATTTCTCAGAAATTTTAATTTTAAGTTTAATATAATGAACCCAAGCAATATAAAAAATAATCTGGAAATTATACGAATTTCAACAAGTGTCGTATCCATCATTATTCAGTTGCTCCGATTTTCGCTTACTCAAAATACCTCTCGAAACTTACGGTTACATATTTTTAATTGACTCCCTGGTGCAGCCCTTATAAAAAAGATAATAATACTAAACACTCGTCTATTTACCTTTGAGTATCCAACAATTAAATCCGTCCTCTTTGGATTACATCTTAAATTCACATCAATTGTCCTAATCACAACTTCTTCAGGTAAGCAGCGCATTTAACAGCACTACTTACTTGGCCAGTGTTTAAAATACCCAGCTTGTTACGTTGTCTAAATTTTTTCACATACGCCTCGATTAGATTTTGAATCTTCTTGGGATTTATCTCTTGAGAGCGACTGTGACAAATCTAAATTAATTAAAAATCGTAAAAAATTTGCAAATCTCGTCTACGTATTTTTTAATTTTATTTAAATTACCTTAGGGACTGCGCGGCGCAATATCTCCTTGTAATCATCCTTCGATATATGCTTTTTGTTATAGTGCGGCTTCAGTACAAGTTTCACTTCCTCGACAACTCGTTCTTGTCGATTTAGTTTTCGCAAAAACTGAAAGATCATGTTTTATTTAAAAATTGCCGTATTATAAGAAAACCTACCTTGTCTTTCACCTGCAATTCAACAGCAGAGCTTGGTAAATCGTCAAAAATTTTTATTTGATCCTCATCCATTTTTCCATTCCCAGGTAGTTTTGCGACTGAAATAAATAGAAATCCTTTTTTATAAAGCCTTTTGCTACTTTTAATGAAAATAAAAATTAAGTCCCGAATTTTTTATAATCAGATGTCGCTCAAAATATGGCCCCAATATCTGTGCTATATTAAAGTCTCCATTAATAATTTCCTTAAACAAGAAAAATACTGTTTTGAAATTGTTAAACTATAAAGCTAAATAAAACAAAATATTCAAGAAAACATGTTAGAGTGAATATTAGCCTCCAAAAAGAAATTTCTGCTGATAACAAAGATATCCCTGAACTGGGTAATCTAATAACAATAATGTATTTAAAATTTTAATCTGAAACTAACAGTTTAAAGGGATTTTTCTTTCAACTAAACAAATTGTTAACACTCAACTTTCTTTCAAGAAATTAAGAGGCATTCAATACAAAATCGCAAATTTCTAAATGTGTCCTAAAATTGCTATTAAGAGACAAATAATTATATACAAAAAAAAATAATTTTAGAGACTAAGACTAAGGAGCTTTAATGGATGTATCTATATAGCTATAATTGAATATTTTTTTGAAGGATTCAGTTTTCCTTTATGTTGTGCTGGATGTATGTCTCAAATAAGCGATGCACCAGACCGTCTTAATATCCACGCTATTGTAAATATTTCCCAATATAAATTACCCTCGGCGATGCTCGAAAATGCTCAGGAGAAAGAAAAGTAAATAAAACTTGATAAGAAATAATAGCTAAAAATTCAAACCGAAATTAAATACTTGTAATGGTTATAGTCTTCTGCAAAACATCTAACTCAGTAGTTTATTTTTTTAAATTTTTAGTCAAAATTCGTAAGATTAATAAATTAAACTTGTTTTCTATTTTGAGGAAATCTTTTCCACAAAATCAAAATTGCGGAAGCAATCATTTAGGATTCACATGTACAAAATAACATAGACTTTATATTTATGATCAAATTTTAAAAATTATGAAAGGTTTAAAAAAACTAAACACATCAACATTTGAGGGGAACAAATGTTTCTCCATTCCTACTAAAATAATCATCCTAGCTTATGTTTGCCCTTATGAAGAGTCCCAATAAACATGTATCAGAAAATCATATTAAAAGTAAGCAGTTAAAGGATGATTGAGCTCTTGTATGCGTTAATATGTAAATTACCAGAGCCGGAATTTAATTATGTAATTTTTGTCTCACAGCAGCAGTACCAACTATAACTAACTAAGCCCGAAGCATAACTTTGGCCTAATTTCAGCTTTTGAATACTTAATACAATTCGCTTGCTTTCTTTTATACCACCATAGGTGTAAAGAAACTCTCTCAATTCTACTTATTATTTGTGCTTAAAAATTAAAAATTGAAGAATATTTTAACTTGCAAAATGAGTTAAAACCATCAAGATTTTCTCTAAAAATAAGGCAACTTTAGTGATTACTTATGCTCGTCTGTTCATACATAAATTAATCTGATAGCAGTGTAACTTTAACCTTTATCAGACTAGGACAAAGCCAAAAAGTTGGTATTGTTTTCGACCATATCAGTATATTTTACTATCTCGGATCCAAAAGTTCAAACCGATTTTGCAAGTTCAAATGCTAAATGATTCATCTCAAATTGCGTAGTCTTAAAAAAATACGGATTTTATCAGCTCTAAGACGCAATTCTGTCAATTATGCAAAAAATGTTTTCAACATATCATGATGAATATACGAGTTAAAACAAATTTAAATTAAATCGGAAAAATCAGAGATAGGCTAAATGTGATGATGGTGTACAGTATGCCTTAAGAAAATATTAAAAAAAAAAACATTTACAGTTAAAGTAGCTTCCTCCGTTCCAATATTATTTAAATAAATAGACAAGGTGAAACTAATCAAGTCATTTGGAGTTTCTTATTTCCGAAGAGCAGATCTGGTCCAATCGAGAACCTTTTTTTATATAAGGCTTTAAATATCAATTTGTTGCAAAAATCATTTTATTAATATAAAATCTTTCGATTATAAAAAATTTTAGGAAAAATGATAATGAAAAACTATTGTTACTCCTTAAATTTACATTTTAAAACTCGTGATGGAAGATGAATACAAAGGTGGGTTTACGTTAAAAGAGACCTTTTCTTTAGTGAGCTTGATAAGGTGTATGTTAAATGAGATAGTGAAATTTACTTGGCTTCGAGAAGAGGTGCTGTAAAGAGGCCGGACACAAACAGCCATATACTTGTATTTCTATATGGTCAAGCGTGACGTACCTTACTTACAAAAATAATTCAGAATAATTTAAAATATGTAGTTACTATATCAGAAAAATTTCTAAATTGTACTTAAAGAATCAAACAGCTGCGTGTATTCGGGGAATTAAATAATTCCAAGCGTGATCTGGCTAAGGACGATCATCTTTTTCGAAAAATTTAAGGTAAGTTGGAGAGAAATATAAATAATTTCAAAAACGTTACTTTGGTTTCCGTTCTAAGAGGTGATTTTAAAATATTTGAGTAAGACTACTAAAATGGAACTACTCTGTTTGTTAAAAGTTACCGAACACGTTTTAGCACCAATTGCAAACCTCAACTACTTATCAAAAATATTTGAAATTTCGTGACGATCCTCATATGTACTTCGTGTTGATCATTTAGGAACTATCCAAGATGAGGTTAAATCCAAATCTAGACATCTGAGAAGTTGGTTCAAAACCGTGAAGTGGGACAGAAAGATCGAATGATCCATGCCCTTCAACAATTTAAATATTCAGTCACTCGCTAAAGGACCCATGGACGGATTAAATATTTTTCACACCTTCATTCCCTAACGATTAAAACAATCTCTCACATGTCCGAAAGATGATTTACACTACGGATCCTCTGCATTTTTGCCCCATAATTGCGACTTCTACAATATCAAATCATAGTATGACGTACAAGTTTCCTTTTAAGTATAATAAATAGTAAAGTTTAAGTAATTGCGAAAAAAAATGTTCGATAATTTGTCTCGACAATAAATTCATAAAAAGAATAATTACTTCAAATAGAATTGAGAGACTTCAGTCGCAAAAGAGGTAACTAAACACTGCCACTAAATTTCGTCAACATTTCGATAAAGTAAAAATAAATCGTGATAAATATTTAATAGAAATTAGATATTCATATGTTTTGCTTGGTATGTAGTGTAGCTTCTTAATAAGGCATTATATTTATACACATACGAATGAAATTTTGAAAAATATGATGTTTGTACACTTTTAAGTTCATACTAAAGTACTAAGTCCGGACATTGCAAAGAATATATCTAAAGAAAAACAAAAGTAAATCGGTATTTCCTAGAGGCTTTCAGTGGTTTTTCTCAAAAAAATTTGATTTGGTTTATATACAAGGAGCATATTCGGAAAGGACAATTTCTGGTCAAATTGAAGTTAGCCAATTTTACAAAGGATTTCAATGATTGCCATTTTCTTGAAAAGTTTCATTTTAGATGAATAAGTTAATATACATACTTATTTCCCAACTTTCGAAAAAAAAAAGACTAAATACATCACACATCACATTTTATTACCAGATTTTTTGGCGTCGGTAATTTTAAATTCCCTATCCCGGGCACAAAAGCAAAGTTATCACTTATAAGACGAAAGCAAGGAGAAATTACCACACATTAATCAGAATCAAAATTCCTTATGATTATCTACCATTGGCTCTGTACATTTATTATGGTCCCATTACGCACCATCCTATCTTCCACAGTATCCGAGGAAAATCTGTTAAGCCTCACCAGAGAATCATATAACTTGGAATTTATTTTAATTTAAGATGTTAAGACCTTCGTTAACTACACAAACAAATAGGCAGAAAATCTTTTTTCTAAGCCACTTGAAATAGTAATTATGCCTGTCATTTAAAATCGCTACTGTTCAATTCCCTTTTCTCATAGCTTAAGGGCACATGTACATTACACAAAAACCTCCCTCGAAAGACTCTAGATGACTGTGAAAGCTACATCGAAATTCGTTCAGTGGTTTACTAGCTATGAGGCACCAAACATTCAAGCAAACAAACAAAAGTTTCCTCTTTCTAATTTAAAATAAAACGTTGATAAGGAAATTCTTGATCAATTAAAAAATTATGTAGAATCGCGATACTCCTTACTCTTTCCCACAAAATGACGCAAAATAACATGGACGCATTTTTACCATTTATGTTACCAAATTTTCTAAAAATTTCATATTTCCCCTTGCTATATATTTATTTCCATTAGCATATACTTCATTTCATAAATATCTAATTTTCATCTATTACTAACAGTTTATAGTTATCTGAAAACCGAGCTGCAACTTCTAATACCCAAACAAACTTTTGGTAGTCAGACACAAAAGTTTGAACAGCATATGGGATTAAAATACGTTGAAGGAGTTACGTGCTACAGCCACCAAAGTCCAAAAGAAACCAATTCGAAAATTAATATATAAAATTCAATCAATACATGATATTACAAAACTACCAGGTACATTTCTTCCATAACTTTGATTTTCAGACAATTGATCAATTGTTAAACAGTCTTCAGCCATTTCTCGATTTATGGTTGGTATGATTTCAGTTATACACTTATATAGAATTGAAAAGTTTCAAAAATTTCTTGTAAACACGAATCATTTTTTTTTAATAAAAAAAAAAAAAATTAGTGAAGTGCGAATAGTATACAAAACACCTCATAACCGAAATGTTCATCAATACAGATAAATTCCAAAAACAAATTATAAATGCACCCTAAGAAAACTCGAATTTGATTGTTTTCTTCGGTATTCTTTAAAAGTATTCAACTACGTTTTGCATTATTGGTGCAGAAAATAAGCGATCGAGAAATCCATATTTAACAACTTCTGCATTTAATTACACTAGTTTACAAATTTTAATTTTTTTTGCCCTAAGTTCGAAATATTTTTTTTCATTCCTTCAATGCAAACTAATCACTAATGTAAAATCGCTGTGTTTTCATCACGTTACTTTTTCGAGGAATATAAATTACAATAATAATTAAAAATTAAAATAACGGTATGTGAAACACTTTTAGACATTAAAAAATACCGTAGCAGCTTGAAACGTAACAAACAAACAGATCAAAGCTTGAATCCTAAACTATATGTTTAAAATATAAGTTATTTATAAACTTTACTAGTTTTGTTTAGGGAGCGAATTTTTCTTCTGCCATATTAAATGACCGAACGTTATGTAGGAATGAAAAACTATTTTCCCAAACAAACCTTGACAAAGGTTTTAATTAAGTGACATTTTATAACTATAGTATAGAATTTAAACTTAACTTTCAATTACAGCTACCTTTCGAGCTCCTACGACGTCCGATTAAATTTTTAAAAATTCCCTAAAGTGACTTAAATATGGTTTTTATAATTGTTAACCGTATTCTTCTCAAAAATGTGACGTTATTGTGTTTTCTTTTAATTTTTTCCGAAATCAGAGTATATTACTAATAAAAAGTTTAACCCATTTTTTAAGGATAAACTAGCGTTATTGATTAAAAAATATTGCTACCAAATATTTGAAAAATTATTCGCTAGCCGTGAGAAGACATTTCAAAAATTCAAAATAATAATAATTTAATCATCAAAAAATATTAAACATTTTTAAAGTTATAATGCTGATAGGGATGAAAAGCATAGTTTCGAATTTGTATGTAACTTTTGTCTGCAACGTGCAAAGTTTCACATAATTCGTTATAATTAGGTTGTTCATATTTCTACAGAGTATGATAACCAATCGATTTATTTGATACCCACAGCTTGTTAGCTTTCTATGAATTTTACTTTTAAGTGTTTGATAATACGACGATAATCCTCTACTTGTCTTAAATATGGATACATAGTATGATGAGAGCAAAATGTCAGATTTTTTACAATTTTCAAAGGGCTGTTAGAACTTCGTTTACCCTTTTGCATAAAAAAAAAGTATCAAACACAGTTGAAAATCGGAAAACAAAGAGAATGATTAACATTTATAGTAAGTATTAGGTGTGGTATTTCATTTTAAAACATTTCTAATAGATTGTGTTACTAATGTTTAGTAATGTTTCGGTGAATATAAGCTGCATTTTTTTTACGACCTGATTTGGATTTGGAATTTTAGATTGAACAATGCGAGTAGCAAAACTATTGAATTTCGGTAAAAAAGCATCAAATTGACCCACTTTGTGTAAAAAATGAATCCAATAATTATTTCAGTTAACGATTTTAAGTTTGGATGGTAATTATTTTGTAAATTTTAAAATCAAGTAACGATTTAAAAAATTCAATTCAATGGAAAATTCGATATCAAAGAAGCAGCTATAATCTATATGAAGTCAAAGTGCTTATGAAAGTGAGATAAGTCAGGTCGAATACAAGTAAAGACAAATAAATTTTTTATTACATTAAAAATTTCCAATTACATTCTAGCAAAGCAACATTTGCGGAAAGCTTTACTTTTATAATTTAATCAATGTGGAAGATATTGTCCGGGTCAAGCGAAAAAATTTGAATTTGAGATTTGCAAGGGTTATTGGATGAAGAAACGATTCAGACACAAGAACAACTTGCAACAGCATTAAGTCTCATCCGAAGAGCTTTAGGTAAACGCGTACGAGCTTTGTGAGTGAGTTAGAAAAAAGGAAGGACCACATGATTTGACAGAAAGAACTATTGGAAGACGTTTGAGGACTTGTGACATCTTGGTTCAAAGACAAAGAAGGCAGTAATTTTTACACTGAATAGTGATTGGCGATGAAAAATGGATGTATTTTGATAATCCTAAACGTAAAAATCTTAATAACCCTCTAACATTATTTCTAATTAGTTGTAGAACAGAGAGTAAAAGTATCAATGTTCAGTTGAGCGCATTGGATTTTTGAAGTACATCGCGCATTTACAGCGTTGATACAAATGGATTAATAAAAAATCCTTTAAAATTAAGTACCGCACCTAATGTATTTTAAGTTTAGTTGTCTTGAAAATAGTAACAAATTTACGCTTCCTTTCAACCAAATATTTGTTTGTCTAAATGCCTTCCACTGCAACGCCTGTCGCTGTATTCTACTGTACTGCATAAAAACGAAATTTTTAACTTCTAACCGACGAATTAAATATCTGTAAGACTTTGTGTGGAATTCTTGCAGAGCCAATGTATTATAGAAATTATTTAAAGATACAATTTTACTCAACTTTTTTCAAACGTGATATAACGAATGGACCAACGAAATGCTCAGCTCAATGGAATTTTTTTTAAGGCGTCGAAAGGATCTCATTTTCACGTTCTGCACAATCTAGATTTTTGTACTCATAAATTGCAATAATTTATTGGTGGCTTTCCACACCAATACCAAGTATTCACATCAACGACGTTATTTTGCATTGAAAGATAATGAAAGAATTAAAAAAAAAAAGAAATGCTTAGACCAAAGGAGATCACCAATATGACAGGTTGAATAATTTATATTTTTGCATGTTTTTCACCTTGACAGGCAACTTATTCTACTTCTGTTGTTTAAATTTAAGGATAGAATAATAAATTTCGGTTTTCACATCATTTAGGTTAGCCTGAATTAATTAGTTTACTTTGAAAAATTTGGCAGAGGTATAAACGATGATTTTTTTCTCAAAATTGACACTTGATGATATTCCAAAGCTGATTTCATAACATTAATGTTCTTCTTTCTACTTTTCCTGAATTTCATAGATGAAAATCAAATTCACCTAACCGAATTTCGATAGAAATATGAAATCAAAATTTTAAAATTGCTGCAAATGTAGCACCTCCTTCAGAGCAAAAGGATTTTAAAATTTCTTAACAACTGAAAATTGCCTTTGACAATTCGAAAATGAATTTAAAAAATTCGGAAACTGTAACTTCAAATCGAGTAAAATTGAATATTAATGTCAATTCAATTTACAATTTTGAAATAGAAATAAAAAAAAAAAAAAAACAATTTTAAGATTATTTAACTATTTACTTACGAATTACCTTTATCGATTCAAAAGTGAATTAAAAACATTTGAAAACGATCGAATTGCATAAATGTAGTTTCAAATCGAGTGATCTTCCTTCACACTACGTTTGTCATACAAGTAGATTGAAGAAGTTTAAAAGACTATATCTTAGTCATTTACGAAATTAAAAAAAAAAATTATTTCGCTTCACAGAACTTTAAAATCATCATAGAATGGAACTTTGAGCCCTAGCTCTAGCTATAAATAAAATCCAATAAATCTGTAACTTTTCCTAAACTTTTTGCGAAGTTTTCAAGAAAGCTAAGGGGGTATTCTCATTGCAAATTTGCAAAAAATCGATTTTTCTTTTTGTTGGCCCTGGAATTGCTGTTTAACAGCAAATTGAAAGTATTTACTTTGATTCATGTTAAAATCGTACTTGAAACTTTAAACGTTGCCTGAAACCCAATTTTTTAAAAAATTTCCGCTTGATAACTCACAAACTAATAAACCGAATTTAATGCATGAGTGCTACTTCTCTTTGTTATACCTCCTTTTTTTTATAAAACTTTGTGAAAATCTTCTTTAAATATTAATAAATATGTCTTCAAAATAATAACATGAAAAATAATTTGTTCACCATAAAAAAAGTTCCTAAAAATCATCGATTTTCCGGCTTAGTTAATGAGAATGCCCCCTAATTTCACATTTTGTAACATTATATTGAATCTAACACCACACAAAATACTTTACCCAAAAAATTAAAATATTTCAAAAATTAATTACGCTTCTTGTGTAAAATGAGGTAATTCTGTTATTGTTTCGCAGAAATTTTTAAGGTTGCCGTATTTTCTTTAAATAGTTCAAGGATCACACTTTCATTTAAGCCAAGTAACATTTTAAATTTCCAAAAATGACTAAATAATTATTATTACTATTCCACTTTTTTTGCGGTGAGTATTTTGATCCGATTTTTGCTTTTAGTAAAATATCTTGCCTAACGCTTGCCTACAATTAAGGTAATTATTCCTTTTCAGAAAAAGTTTTAAAATTAACTTTTCCCAAAACCGAATATTACAATCATATTCAGCTTTTCTTTACTTTTATTCATTATCAGTACTTATTACTCAATTTGAGAGTTTTTTGACTTAATGAAATGAGGAAATTCCTGCGCTATTTTGAAATCAAGGCACATAAATAATTCGATACACCTCTTTCTTTAAATTTACTGATTCAATTTTCTAAAATTATTTCAAGGTATTTTCGTCCTATTGAGTGAATATTCTTTGATATTATTAAAGTTAGCTATTTTCAACAGGAATATCTTGTTACTTCTATAAATGAGCAAAGTATAAATCGAAAACTCCGTCATTAAGAAGTATTTTTTAAATCGGATTTGTAGTTTTTGGGCTATATTCAATTTATATATTTACTTCGATTAAATAACACGCAGGTATTTTTTATTTTTATTGAGAAGGAAAATTCTCAAACTGTATGAAAAGTTCAGATTCCAAACAAACATATTTTAGAAAATTAACTATTGGACCATGATTTACTTTTACTATGGTTGCGAAAAGTTGAAATCTCCTTAATAAAAATATTTACTAGTTTTTTTAACTGCTGCTATATTTGACGCAGACTGGTTTAAAACGCAAATATTATAAGAATCTTTTATCGCATATTAAATATATTGATTTCATGATTGGTTTGATTTAAAATAAAAATAACTTGAAACTTGTTTGTTTTTAGGCAAATTTGGTTTTGTGCGGACTACAAAACTATGTTAAATAGTAACCGTAGCTACTGCCATTGACAGTTAAAACCGATCCTTAGATTCATCAGATTCATTGAACCAGGTTCAATTGCATTTTGTTCATAACTTAAAACATGAACATAAGAAAGGGCTCAAACATTTAAAAACCTTGTACAGGTGCGTGCCATCTTTGCGGATGCTCAAAGAACAGAAAAAGTTGAGCAAGCTAGACGGAATGAGGAAAATCGTAGAAGCATCCTATTATCTATTTATACTATTAGCGTTTTCGGTTTACTTTGTTTGCGATTAGAAAGCAAGCTTTTTCAAAGACAGTAATTTTAACGGAGTTCAGTGCATACTTTCTAAGGTTATTTAATTATTGACTTAATTACTATCAGAATCTTGAACAAATTACAAGTCCGATTAAAATAGTATAAGGATTAAAGTAATTTTGAAATATATGCAAATTATGCTCTTAAAATTGTTTTTCTTTCACATCCGCAGTAAAGTTTCTAACACACATAGTACAAGTCATTTTATGTTTAAATTTTAAAAAGTAATAAAAATAATAATAATAAAAAATTTTGCATTTTTATAAAAGACAATCGGCATCGTGCTGCCTAAAAGTCAGCCTTGTTTGAGATGATCTTTGATTAATTGAATTTCGTCGGTTCCTATGACACGAGTAATTGGCTTATTTTTGTTCACACCACTCTTGTAGTAATTATTAAAATGACAACGATGTCGTTAAAGTTGCAATTAAGCAAAATATAAACAATTGTGTTAAACGTATTAAAAAGTAGGTATACAATGTTTTAAAATTAAGGGTCCTGCACTGCAACTAGATATCTATTTTTAGGTTGTTACGGACGGAGATATTTTAATTGTTGCAAACACGGTCATTTCGAAGTATGTAATAAAATCACACTTTCCTTGATCAACAGAGAACCGAAAACCAAATCTCCCACCGATTTTATAATATTCAGAGATGAGCGTTTAAGCATTATCATTGTGTGTTCATTATCACTGAAACGGATTTTTCATTAACACTGAATTTTTAAATGAGAATGTAAAATAATTTTCATTATTATTGAATATTTCATTGTAATAAAATTCCTTAAGGAAAATTTTATTTCACAATAAAGCCCAGTTTTTAGTTATATATATAACAACCGATTGCGTTATAATTAAGGGATTCAATGTTAATGAAAAATCAACTTCAATACCATTACAGAATACAATATTCATGAATGAAAATATAATTTCATAATCATTAACAATGTCAATGACAGCGAAAAATTACTTTCATTATCATTGAATTTCCCAAGGGTATTGAAATTGATTTTTCATTTGCATTGAATTTTAAATCGATGCATTACTAAAATAATGCATTTCGCCCATCTCTGACACTATTAAGCAAAATTAAATCTCCTATGCTCGAGAGGCATTCTATTTCGGAAGCGTGAAAACTCGGTTTATATTTCGGAATTGTTTTCTCAACAAAAAAGAACTGTTGAATTGAAAATTTGTATATCAGAGTTTTTTAATATGTCAAAAAATTACGAGATGAAAATCTTCTTTTTTTAATGGCTTGCAAAATTCTTCAGATTCTACTTAATCTTAATTTAAAACAAAGGGAGAATTTTCAATATATTAAAGATAAAATAAAATCAAACCAAAAATTTAAAAAAGCTCATACTCAAGGCACGCTAATTAGCAAAAACTCCGGCGAACTTCATTTCATATAATTATTATTATTATATTTTTTTGTTTATTTTTCCTATTCGTAATATACAAATTCTCAATAAATAAACTACCAATCTTCAAAAATAAATCAGGTAATTTTCGATGATAATATTAGCGAAGATAGAGTAATACATAATTTGCATATATTTGTTTTTAATATTATTTATATATTTTTTTTAATATTATATATTTATTTTGTATATGATATCTGCGAAGTGCACTGAATTTTCTGAGTAATCAACACTCTTACAGCTCAGCCAATTTTTTTGTACTGAATTTTTTACAAAAAGAGGCATCATTTATGATTTTTATCCCGATCTACATTTCACAATAGTTCCAAAACAATTCTTAAAGAACTATGTTTTCATTCTGTCATACTGATACATCTCCTTAAGCTCTAAAGCCTTTTTTTCCTTAATAATTTCTGAAGAAATTTCTGAAATTAAGTATAAAGTACTTATTCAAAAATTGTTATGCTTAGTTTTTGTTAATAATAAAATATTTGAATACACACTTTTATGGAAATCACAATAGGGACTCTGCCATTTGCAGTACCGACTACAATTTTTTTCAGAATATGTGGAAGAATTACCTTCATTACTTTTTTAAATCGGTTCGGTATACACATCCCATTTAATATAAATGAATTAATAAATAGCACAATGGTTTGAAACCAATTTATCAATAGTTTCAAAAACAAAAACACTAATAATATCGTCACTCAAAAAATATTTAAGTTCACTATTTGTTTTCTTGGGCTTAGTTGTAGTTCACATTAAAAAAAAATTAATGCAATGCAACTTAAGAGTAAAAAAATATTTGCAATAAGTATATAATTTCTGCAAATTTTCTTGCTCACTTTGCTGCAAAAACTAAAAATAATTTTCTGTTCGGAATAAAGTTCTTGTTTAAAATTGAAGGCAAGTAAATTCTTAATTCCAATTAGCAGCAGTCAACTTGTTACGATGTATCAATTTTGATTTCTATATAATAATCAAATTCAAAACGAAAAAGAACCAAATATGAGCACCTGTTTTGCAGAGACAATTTCATAGGTTTGTTTACTAAAACGCTGACCATTAAATGTGAAGACGCGATAGCAAACTAAATAAGCGATAAAAATCGCCTTCACCACAATTTCACGGCTCAAAAGAATATAATTAACATCGAACTTCTAGAAAACCCACCTTTGACTGCTGTTTTTTTATAAGATTTCATCCCGCGCTTGCGAACCGCTGTGGGAGTATAACTTGGAATTTTAATGGGCGATGTATTTCCGAATAAATTATCAAATAGCTCTGCTTTATTTCCTTTCCCCTGAGCGGATTTCGCTTGCATTCGACGCTGAGACATTTGTGGCATATTGGAGCCGTCCGTTGGTGGCTCAAATAAATCATCGTAATCATCCGAGCCAGGAGAATAGGGGGATTCAATCTCGTTCATACCACCCTCATCGTTTGCGCTATTCGCATTTTGGCGGTTGCTTGAATTTGTTCTAGGCAGGGGTAGTTTGGAGACAACGCTTTGTTGCGAAAGGCCCATTGGCTGTGAACTCTTTGTGACAGGACTTGTGATCGTCGTTAGATTCGAGGATCTCTGCTGCTTCCCCGGTGTAAAGAGAACGTTAGAAAATACTGTAATACCTTTGTTAGATATGTTTCCTTCATCAGGTTTATCATGGACATCGTTGGCCTCATTAGTCGACATTCCGTATTGTTGTTCTGTGTTCATACTACAAATTTCATGCGATTTACTCGATTTCGAGCTCATAAGAGCCATAACCAGATCAACAGGATTGATATTCTTCTCCTGTGAAGTTAAAGCCTGTGATCTGGACTCTCTACCATCCTCTGTAGGAGAGCATTCGTTTTGATTAGGCGTAGAAATTTCAGCTGGAGGCGGAGGAGATGGAGAAACTGATGGAGATTTTGTTGGATCGAATGGATCGTAGGCATCAGGTGAACAGGGTCCGGACTCAGGTGGAGTATTTGGACCTATTTTATTATTCAACGAGGATTTCTCTATATCTTCAGATTCTTTTTCAGCTCCTTCCTCTTCTACATCGTCTTGCTCTTCATGCAATGGATTCCTTGCTTTAAGCTGCTTCGACTTTGAATTTAAAGAAAATTTTATGACTGACGGTTCTGGCGGTGTTTTGGGACCCAATTGTAGAGATGAATCGAATGTGTCCTCTTGTACATTCTCTGTACGATCAGCGTTGGAAGCTTTCTCAATGCTATCATGCTTATTGGCATTCGCATGCTCCAGAGGTTCAATCTCTGTGTTAAGATTTCTGCCTGAGTAATCTCTGCACTCATCGCCTTCTTGATCGCTGTCAGTTAAAACAATTACATCCTTAGGTGATTGTACAATTTCTTGAAAAGGTGAACGATCCAAATCAATAATAGCTACTGGCTTTGCGTCAACTTTTTTATGTTTACGAGGACCTTGTTCCTTTGATTTTTTCCTTTTCTTCGCCCCGCGATCAGGCGACCGTCTTTTCGTCAGAATCTCCTCGCGAGTTGGTGGTAAAGTAACTACTGTCGTCTGCTGTGGTGGGGCATGGGCTACGTTTCCTTCCTTGTTAAAGCTTACACTTACTAAAATGTTATCACCAGACGCAAATACTTCTTTCGAAGGAGCCATTGGACTCTCTCGTATTTCGCTACGCTGTTTGCGTTTTTCTTTTTTATTGGATTGATCGCGTCGCTTTTCCTTCTTTTTCTTTTTATCACCCTTTTTCTTGCCTTCAACGGCGTTGTCCTTATTTTTCAATATGACAGTCAAATTTCCAGTGTTGGAGCTGGCCAATGGAGGTGTCCAGGAAAATTCATTATTTTCCACTGCAGAAAGACGAGGAGATGCAATAGGCCAGTGCTCCTCAATTGGTGATTTAGTCCTTGATCGGCGTTTCTTTTTATGAAGAACTTCACGATGTTCGGGTTGACGTGGACTTCGTTTTCCTGGTGAGATACTCAAGCTCGGAGAACGATTTTTCTTTTTCTTCTTACGTTCCTTGGACTTCTTCCTCTTATTTTTCATATGTCCAATACTCTTAGAACGTCCCCTCCTTGGTGTAAAGGGTCGCGATCGTGACTTTGACCTCGATCTCGAAGTTAGTGAATTTGATCTGTGTCTGTACCTCGGTCGCCTTTTTCCATTCGCTTTTGGAGAAGCTGAGCGCATCCGCAAAGGTGACCTAGACCTTCTTTTTGTTGACGGTCTACGAGGCGATCTAGATCTTCGACATCTAGACCTGCGTGATGAAAGTGATCGTCGACACGATGATGATTTCAAGTATGAAACGGGCGAAGGAGAAATGGAAAAACTGCGCCGTCTCTTTGAAGATGCTGATCGAGAACGAAATTTGCTTCGGGAACGGGTTCGCCTCCTTCGGCTGCGCGAGCGTGTGCGACTTCGACTTCTTGGTGGGCGAGAGGTATCCCTACCGTATCGATCTTTATAAGTCCTCGGCTGACCTATAACATTTCTTACATCGTATCTCTCAATCTCCTTTCGTTTCACACGTTTCCGTTCGTTCTTTTTACCCCTATTTTCCTTATCATTCGATTTTGAACGGCTTCTTCCAGACTTGTCCTTAGCACGTTCCTTGTCACCGCGATAGTTACGCTCTTTTGTATTTTTGCTAATTTTCTTAAATGTCTCTTTCTTGGTCTTTTTGCTACTGCTCCCCTCCTCCTTATCTTTCTTCTTTGAGGCACTTCCACTTTGTTCCTGATTTAAGATTTCTTCATCCTCATCTGATATTAGTTCCGTTTCCATGCCATCAATTACATTAGTGGACACCTCTCCTTTATCATTGCTCGTTAAATCCTTTTCTGGTTGTTTGGGAGGAGTGTGACTCTCATCTTTATCTTGGATAGACTCATCATTTTCCGTTTTTTCATCTAAGCAAGGAGTGTAAGACCGATCCTCCTCCTCCTCGCTTATAGATTCTGTTTGCATGTTCGTTTGAACACCCTCAGTTTCTTCAATATTAACATCATTTTCATCGGCAGCTTCTTCGTGAGGCTGTTCGTTTTCATCGATATTTTGTTTATTTGTATTAACATTCCATTGGTCCCAATCACTTTTATCATACAATTCCAAAAAACCTTGCTTAGGTGTTCCGGATTTTTCGTTAACATGATCAGGTTTTTCTTCCTCGGTTTCCTTATTCGACTGATCTTCAGCGACAATTTCTGTCTTATTCAAACTTTCATCTTGACTACTATCTGCACAATCAATTTTCTGTACAATATCTTCACTTTCTTCAGTGGGGTTTTCGGGTTCGTAAACCTCGGCGGAATCATTCGTTTCTAATTTCCCACTATTGATTGCATCAGGAATCTCATCGTCATCGCCCAATTGCACTAAATCTTCTTCTTTTTCTTCAAAGTCGTCTTCCTAATAGTTTTAAAAATGAAAAAGAAAAAGGATATTTTATGGTTAGTACCACTTTTAGTTACTTCAGTTAAGTTTTACTTCAATTTGCTTTATTTAATGTTCTTCTAAAATAATACACTTCTTCTAACAGGTGTAGTGGGGAAAAAATAGGACAGTTAATTCAATTCAATCAACTTATCAATATTAACATTAAGCTCGGTCCGATCAAATTAAACTATTGATCGAACAAAATTTCCTGGTGAAGAACATTCGAAGTAGAAGGTGACAAAACTATGAGAGCGACAGCAATAATTATTAATACACAAACGTTCAACTTGTTTTGCACGGAGCGAAGCAACTTTGGACTTTTAATCATTGATCAATTATATCGCCGCTATTTTATGTATTCAAGTTTAATTCATAAAAATACATTTTACGAAAAATAAATTTGTATGTTGAAATGTTTTTTGGCCAACAAGCCAAATGTTACTTTCGGAACATATGTATTTAGCGAAATTCTTTAAGTTTCTGTAAATACAACATATACGTATAAGATATGAATACAAAAATTACAAAAGAACCGAGAATTAAAACAGATCAGAAAAGACAAACTTGGACTACCCAAATATCAGACCCTTCATCTCTTTTAAAAAACATAAGGTGAAGATTGCTTAATATAACCTAAAAATGCCATAAATAAGAAAAAATCATGTTATACAAAAGTTGCTTGGGTTAAAGAATATTTTGATCATCTCATGCAAAAACACTCGGAATCATTACTTTTACCTTTCGAGGTATTCCTAAAAGAACGAACTGAAATTTAAACAATACCTTACGGGAATACCTGAAGACTACCTATTTCTTCTACCTTCAGTCGAAAGGTATTTTTTCAATAAGGAAATAATATAACTTCAATGAAGAAGTTCTTCTACCTTCAGTCGAAAGAAATTTTTTCAATATGGAAATAATATAACTCCAATAAAGAAGTTTTATAACTTCATACTAACCTTCCATTACATGATTATTAAATCTTCCTTTTCAAACTAGTTCAATTCATTTTAATTGCTATTATCGCTTTAATAACTCGGATTTGAAGGTTTTATTATAACATTCTTTTTAGCGCTGTTATTATTACAGCCTGTGATTGATATATGTATATTGTAAACAAATAAAAATATCCCACACCTGGTTAAAGGAATACCTACTTTTCACAAATTTATTATTCGAAAAAGCAATACTATTGCCTTTTCCGAACTAACAACACCTACCAATTATTTTAAAAGTAGGTGTTGCTTACAATTCGAACTTATGTATATCAATAATTTTTTTACAGAGTACTTTTATTTGGTACAGCGTAAAAGAACAGTAAATTTCGTTCATGTTAGAAACCTGCATCTCTATAATTTCTCTAATCGTCATCACTATCTTTATATGTAACATGAATGTTTTCTGTTTAAAATGAGTCACTCAAATCGGTTTATTAATCCCAAAATAATAGATTTTTCCACTCATTCACTTCAGAATGTTATCCGAAATGGAGTATAAATAAAGCGTTGCAAATTATTTATATAACACAACTTAACGAAATATAAACAAATAGTATAATAAAGAAATCAGTCAATAACTTGACACCTATTTATCATAAAAAATAATACTAAGTTCTTCTCGTGTAAGAACATTTTTCAGAGGAAATTTTCGAGCCCAGTAAAAAGGTCGAGAACAAACAAAATATAGAAACTGTGGATTTTACTGGACATTTAAAAAAAAAAGAGAATAGTAAAGCCTAATAAAGCTCTTAGCACGTGCCGCACGAGAAATTTTAGCAGAATTTTACCTGACTAATGAAAAGTCCGCCAAATGATCTGTTTAAATGTTTAAGATAAGAAGTGTATCAGATACAACACATATATAAAATTTACGCCGTTTTCTAATTTTTTATGACAATTTGACTTAACGTGGACATCAACACTAGTTGTTTTGATTTAGTTACGCGATAAATCCCCATTCTAAGAAATTCTTTTGTTCAACAACCCAAAATTTGATTTAGTAACACGATAAATCGCCATTCTAAGAAATTCTTTTGTTAAACTACTACACATTTCTTTCTTTTCAAATGAAAATTTGCTTCATTTAATACATTTTTATTTTATGTACAATCTTTATAAAATAAAGTATATAAATTATTATTAAGGTTCTAAAAAAAGTTTCTGTATGGTTTATTTGTACTGTTTGTACTGATTATTTAAGATCCGGACATATCTTCTATTGTTCCATAAATTCTATTTATTTTTTTACACGATATTCTTCATTACATATCTATCGTGAAAAAACAGAATTATGTTGAATTAAATTGAGTAAAAAGTGCAATTAGAAATTGTTCTGCATTTAAACTACTTTACAATATGTTATTCTTAACAATATGTGTTTTTTACAGCCCTGAAATAGGGTCATATCCAAAACCTCCTACAATTACAAGCTGTAACGTGGTCCGGGGCACACACCAGGCGAAAGGGAAAAGTGATGAGTGAAGTGAGTGCTTTGTAAAATAAAATATATTCAAATCTACAAATGATTTTCACTCGCAATTTACTCCGAGAACGTCTCTTTTAAATTCACTAGGCTTTTTGATTTTGAGCTAAAACACGAGACCACAAATCACTGCACTTTCGATAGGAATTAATCTGTATTTTTAGTGTACATTAAGTAAAATGTCTTTTGATTGAAATTTCTAGAACATTACATTTCCTTACAGTGCTATACAATAATCCGCGCAAATGAAAATTTCGAATGCATAATTCAGTCGTAACATTTTATAGCATATAATAAGGATGATTGTTAAATCTATGTAATAGAAAGTAAAATGAAAATAAATTATTCGAATTTTGAGCTTGGGAATTGGTAATTCAAAAATTTTCCTATAATTCCAGGAAAAAAAAATTAACATATCGATAAATGAAAAACTCTCTCCCAGTTAAGGTACTAGTTCCCTCAAAATTTTCCAAAAAATCCATTTTTGTTTTTTTGCATTTTATGATTCCTTATACCTTCAGAAATCATCTGCTAAATATTTGCAAAGAAATTCGAAAAAATCGAAGAACTACAGCAATTTTAGTGCGCACGCATTTTTGAATATACGCACATAAATATATCGTAAAAAAACTTTAAACGCGTTTTTCTCGAAACTCTTTTTGCAACATGGCGGACAGTCAATCTCCGAATTGGCTGAACCGATTTGAATAAACCTTATAGCCTTTTGTTTGTTAAGGTCTATTGTAGGGCAATTCACCAGAAAATTTGGAAAAAGTTGAAAAAAACATATTTGCAAACCGAACAAAGCGAAAAAAATGCGATTTTTTCAAATTTTTTTTCCAAACATCCGTAATTTTTTTTTTACCGATTTTCTTTTTAACATGCTTTTTTGTTTTTTTGTTTCGGACTTGCCGTTTCTGAGATTGAGTGTCCGCCATGGAACCCTCTTTTTTTGGACTGCTCATTTTTGAGAGCCCTTTATATATATAATAAAGTACTAAAAAAAGAAAAACAAGTTTTGTTGTCAACTTCAAAACTTAAATATTCAAATAAAAAAAGATGTAGTTAGATTTATAATAAAGGAGCTTAAAGAAAAAATAAAGTTTAAATGTCTATTTTTCCCTATTCTACAGGGATCTAGTACTTTAAGGCCGAAAAGAAATTCTTGAAGCTATACTATACATTAAATGTTATCTGGGGGCACGGCAGTGCCCCCGCCAAGTCGTCTAACTTTTATGCAACAAATACTTCAAATCATGATAAGATTAATATGATTCCCATTCTGGACCTTAAAACTTTTTACGCGTTCATGAAAAATAATACGCACCTTCGACTGCAACTTGGCAGTCTTTAGTTATGCGTGTGTGCGTGTATGTGAGCAATTGTTTTCCTTATAACTTTAGAAGCTATGATCTTATTTTAATGTGGTTTTTATAGATCATAGAGTAATTTGCCGAGAACATTCTAAGATATAGAATAGGCCATCTGTTGGTTTTTTTTTTATTAAATAACGTGTTGTTTTAATACGGGCAGCTCTTTCGCTACTGCCAAGCCAGCCGAGACAGCAATTTAAATGAAATCATATACCATAACTAATCGGAAGGTTTACTCTTTTCAATAAATCAACAAACTTTGTAAAATATTAAACAGTGTTCATTTTGTAGCATTTTTAAAAAGAAACCAACCGATGGCCCAACCTTTATATGATATAATATACCCTTGTGCGTGCAACCACCACGTTAGAATTTCCACATCGAGGTTCTTTAGAACTTATCTAATTTCGATGCGGATATGTTAATGAAGATATTTTTGGTGCAACTGGCATACAAGTTTTGAAAATGTTGTTGCCATATGGAGAAACTGTCCACTTTCGACCTCAACATTAATTCGCTAACACATTTTCGAAACTGTATGTAATAGGAAACGTTCTTTGTATTAACACCATTTCATGAAAATCTTAGAGATATAATAATATAGCTCTATAAACAATGCAATATTTCAGGGAATCTAAAATTTACATTATACTTTAATACAACTCGTGATCTTGTAAGAAACCGGTAAAATATCAATTTTTTAAAATTCGAATTCTACTATTATTCTACTACTCAGTGGGAAGTCTACTATTCAATGATAAAATTTCTTATAGAAGGCTATAAGGTCTCAAGTCTCTGTTGCGTAGCATTTAAAATCAGGCTTGACATTTCATCTGACAACAAGGAATCATTTGTGCATTACTAAAAGCGACCAATCTTATAGAATAGAATACTGGACGCAACGTTTGTAATATCGAACCGTCGAATCGTAGCATCATAGTTACACGTTATTATAAGGAAAGCTTCCATTTAAGCAAAGTTTTAAACCAGGAATTTCTGATATTAGCTTTTTGGATCATCTCCAGCGTTGGTTGAGCAAATTTAACGACTCTATCAAGGTAAAAATTGCGGTAAGATTGCTTTGAGTTTTCAACTCTGATTCAGATTCAGATGATTCGAGTTTGAACTAAAAATAAGATTAAATGGAGACTCTGGTAACCAGCTAATCCCGGCTTTAAGAAAATTATTAAAATTCTATTGGAATACGGTATCCAAATATATCATTGAACTTTAGAGGAAAAATGCGAAAACTCATTTCTATTTTAGAAGCTCTTAAAGAAAGTTTAACAAAATTTCAACGGCAAAAATGTCCTGCATTCTCAGGAGATTATATTTTGCACATTAGTTTGAGTATTTAACTCTTGATGACTGAAAAACAGAAATATTTATAAAGATAACACAATGTCGGATTGTAAATGATAATGTTAAAATTAAAAATTAAAATGCTGCAAGAAACTATATTTGTCGAAGACGTCCTTCTGAGAAAATTTACCTTGCTGCATACAATCAATGTTAACACAACCTTTTTTCATGTATATTAGAAAATAAAAAGAGCAAACAATCTAGTCTCCTATATTTTTTCTTCAATCGGAAATTTTTCTATGGTCTGGTTATTCTCCTACTCTAACCCTATCGCAAAAGTTTGGTAATAATCTTCTTTTACAAAAGTTCGAAATTCAAAACAAATTTTAGGAAATAAAACTTTTACAAATGTTTTTATTTTGACGATTTAATGACAATGGAGTGGAATGGTTAAAGAATTCTTTATCGAATGAAATCTTAGCTTCATGGGACGAATGCAAATTACGGGGCGTAAAATAAAAAGAATATTTACAACAGTGCATTTGCAAACGTTGATCAGGAACTTTATCCTATATATTTGCGAACTTGCTATATAGTACATATTATACATTTCAGCTAAATGGTAAAACCAGAAGTAGTAGCAATAGAAGTTTATATGTAGATCGTGTTAAGTCGTCTGAAATAGTCTTGAAAATTGTGCATGCTTTTATGTTCACTAAAAAGATTGTTGGGAGTGACTTCTTTTGCCACAAGGAAAATTGCATTAATAGTATGAAGATTTCGAATGAAACACACTCTTAGCAAAGCTCACTCTTAATAGTAGCTATTTAAGAAGAAATTGATGATACATCGACCAATAGCAAAGAAAAGAAAATCTACGTAAATAAATCCTTGGAATGTACACCTCTCTAAACCTATTTTGAAACAAATATTTTTTATTAGCACATTTTTAAGGATTTCTGCACAAACTGAATCTTCTCGACGACATAAAGATTTAAAAAAAAAAACAAAATATTGATTATATCGAATTGGAACCTTCGTGAATATTTTAAGACTCAAACAAAACAAAAATAATTCCATATCTGCTCAAAGTATTAAACAGCTCATATATAACAAATGCGCATGATTCAGTTTCATAGAATCACTTCACAAATTTACATAAATCAATTTAAATGGAAAAACCAATTTCGTATCTTCTACATAATCCGGACGATGAGCGAACGAAAACTCAATAATCACTAATTTTCTATAACTTCATGGAAATAGCAACCAGTTTTACTTTATTTAAAAATTACAGGACCAAGCCTCGATTTTCGCAAAATTTTATCTTCTTTAGTCCAGCATTTATTAACGTACCCCCTGATCTACAAATGGCCTTAATTTTTTTACTAAATAAATTTTAGTTAATTCACAAAAAGGCAACAATGAACAAAGACTTCAATTGTGACTAGTTCTTGTTTTCAAATTAATAAAATATGATGTAGAATCCACTTAATTTTTCATATATTCCTAAAACTGTTGGCCCATGCACTTTATCTCATACGTGTAAAAGAATCTATTCTTCTAAACTATGCGAGTTAACTAAATGTTAGACTTTGATAGACTTTGATGAAGTGCACTTATAATTTACCAAACTTACTCAAATGCAATTGGATAAATTTTGGTGTTGGTATTTACTTTGTAAATATATGTCATTTGACATTATGGATAATGAATTAGCGATAACAAATTCTTTTAAAGTTTACTCAATGGAAAGTTGAATTGAAGGTTTGGAAAAAATTAGCTAATGACTAAATTTTAGTTGTGTAATACGCACAGACCCTTAATCGACTGGCCGAACAAATATAAGTTTGGGGTGGTGAAGTCACAATAAGGAACACAATTCTAAACCTTTTCTTCCTTGCATTCTGGAAGATAAACTTCCTTAGAGAGTCGCCGGACTTACACTTAACAAACTCGAACAACCTGCAAGGTGCTTTCGTCGTTGAAGTTTACTCGTTTCCATTATGAATCAGACTAAAATTAATATTTCGCAACAAGATAATGCAAGGTCACATTCTGCCACGTCCAAAACTTGTAAAAGTTCTGATCTCAATATCGTTGAAAATCTGTGGAAGATCCGGTCGAATAAAGAGGAATCTCTCGGAAGATTTCGTGAGGAAATGAATGGAGTCTTTACAGCCGATCTTATAAGGACACCATATTAAAAGATAAGACACGTCTTCAAGAAGATATTGTTTCATGTTCTGCCAAACATGTTCCCACATCATACTTTCGAGTAATTATTGGTTAACTGAGTTAATTGCCGCAAGTTAATTTCTGGAAGGCCTTTTGGCAGGTGAATTGCTTAATAATTTCTCGTCCGCTTTGCATCCAAATCTTGTCAACTATGTGAGCGTTTTATGTGAAGCGTTCAGTTTCAAAAATAGAGAATTTTAATGAGATCAGAATCAGGTATCAAACTAATTTTATAAAAAGTCTTCAAAAAGAAGATGGACTCATATATCAATAGAATCATTTAAGTTTTTTTTAATAATAATAATAATAACACTAATAATAATTTTCAAGAATTTAGGGCCCTATTATGGAAATTGATGTGGACAGAAATTAGTGTCTTTACTAGACGAGTCGAGCGAAATCGACGTAATAATAGGGCCTTTACTTTCTGTAGTAATATTATGTAATATATGTATTTACATCTCTTCCACTCGTTTGAAATGCTCGTACTAGAATATAATTCGCATTTCGATTTAAAATTTTAATTAGGCATTCTTAAAATACAGAACAGAAAATAGAATAGATGTGGCAACATGAAGTTTAATTGCTGAATTGGGTGCAAAATTCCTATAGGAATCCTAAGCATGACATTCGGTTATTTAAAATTGTTCCGACTTGAGTCAAAATACTTTACATACTACCGCCCAAGATAATTTACACCATTCCAAAAATAGAAAAGTGAAGTTATTGTCATCAGATTTCACTGCGTCTTTCCATCTGTCACACAAGAATTACTTTGAAACACTTTGATATAGGTAATTTTGGAAAAAAAGGTCTTTCCGTTTTGCACACAGAATTATAAACACAATATGGGTTTCAAATAAAAGCATGTAATACATTTTTTAAAATATCAATAAATGTCCTATGTTTACTTCACTAAGTTATGAGTCATTTAATAAAAGCAACGCTTTTCAGGTCCTTATTTCAAATTGAGTTAAATGTCAATCAACAACTCCTGATCGTGAAAAATTATACGTAATTTAAAAAAGTTTAATTAATTATTCCAACACAGTATCCCTTTGATAACTTTACAGGTGTTTTGGAAATAATCAAAAATATAGAGCGCACAATTGTAACTGGAGTTAACTGAATATTCGATTTGAAATATAAATAGTACGGGAGACCGGGGATGGTTGACCAAATTTCAGTTTAGATGCTTATATGTTTTTTGTTTTAGTGTATATTATTGTAAAAACCAATAAATTTGATAGGTACACTATTAAGCTATAAAAACAAATGACAAAAGTCTCGCAATCAGTTATAATATAGAGTACAAGCATGATCTGGTGGAATATGAAATTTGAGTCAACCTACCCCAGACATGGGGTAGGTTGACTTGTCACTGGGAGTAAGTTGACCTACAAATTAAATAGTGCAAGATCTACGGATATATAAAATTAAAATAACAAGAAGTAATTGAAATAACATTTTCTTCATTCAAACAAATAATTATCAATTCTATGACAATTTTGTTAATTTTAATTATTTGGTAACAGTCTTAACTGATATAATTATTATAATTATATGATTTAAAGGAATAGATACATCATTTATGAGATCAGATTATGAAACCAGTCTTCTAAATCAGAGGTGCAATATTTACATTAAACAAACAATAGATTGCCATTTACACATTTTGTATGGGACTGGGTAGTCAACCAGCCCCGGATCACTTTGCAATTTTTACACACGTGTCATAACCTCAAAACTGCAGCGAAATTAAAAAGAATGATATGTAACATAAAGATTAACAATCAAACTTTTATTTTAAATTATTTGCAAATGAACAATAACAAGTATATAGGCGTCATTACAAATAATATAACAAGGAAAAAAATTACTTAAGTGTATTATTTTTCAATATTATGCTCCTTCTCCCGAACTACGTGCGTACGCGATGCAGCATTCGAGACGACTGAGGGGGAGGAGGTATCGGTTTCTCACGCCTAGTTGGATGATGCAACACTTTTGAACTAGTCGAGTTTTTCACAATTAGTCAACCTACCCCTATGGTCAACTATCCCCGGTCTCCCCTACATAGCATCTAAGTGACAGAACAAATGAATGTTCAATCACTCCTCTACCTTTTTTCATGTCGGAATTTTAGCTGATTAATTCTTAAAAATCGGTATTCGCACGAAATTGAAATCCAAATTTTTACATTTTTGAAAACCTCTTATATCCTAAAAAAAACGTCGCATGAATGATAGAATTTGTTTGAAAACGTGAAATTTGGAATAATGCTTTACCTTCGCAGGATGAATTATCTGGTCTGGAATAGGTGTTTTAAAATTTTTAAATCTCGGTATAAAAAAGAAATAATTTCATAGCAGAATTATTATAAGTACACTTCAGGCATACTCGGATAATATCTGAGAAATAAGCTCATCTAAAATTCCACTGGCACTAATTTTTTGACTGGGTCCACGTCTGTTCTCAATTTGAAAACTTCTGCAAAAAGCAACTTTGCATCAACAAAGCATCATCTTTTACTTTTTGTTATCATTCTTTTATGTAGTTCTAATTTGTTAATTCTATTACTGGCGATAGCGACAGTCTTTCTAATTAAGGCAAATAAAACGAAATCAATATTCGCTCAAAAAGGTAAAGCTATAAAATTGCCATTACCAAATTACCACAGCAAATCAAGCCTTCCATTTGCGATTTGGCGAACAATTGGTTGAGTTTTCTTTAAAATGAAAAAGTTGTCGTTTAAAACTTTTATTAATAGGCCAGTCAATCTAACCTCTGAAGCGGAAGTTTGTGATGGGAAGCTAATTTTTGGATATATTGTTGGGGACGGTGAGAAATGAAGCTCTTACTTTTTTCCACACTCAGGGGTGTTTGCGAAGGGGTGAAAAAGGGTGAAAAAGGGTGAAAAAGGTTTTTTGTTTATAACTTTGAATAAAAAAGTCAGCCTGGGTGGAAACGTTAGAGGGTGATATAATAAATGATTATTCATCTTGTATTAAAGTTTCAACAGGTTTTGTTTATTGCAAAATTGTTTATTAACAATTTCACTCTCCCAAACCGAAAAAAATCACGGCTGATTTTTTTAAAAATACTTAAGCTCGTACGATGTCTTTCATTTTCACAATATCACTAGAAGACGCAATCCCCCATCATATACCAAAAATTCAAAACGGTTCCATGCATTTCACCTGAGATAATCACCCAGATACCTCACCTGTTTTACACCGAAAAATGTACAGTTTTAATCCAAGTCAAGATATCCCCCACGAATCGTCGCCCTCCGACCAGATATCGCTGAGCAGCACACATTTTTCACATTTTTTCCCAGCCCACGGTGGGGAAGAAGAAGATTTGCGACTGATTCAAAAACGGAAATCGCTATAACTTTCGATGTATGTAACGGAACTTAATGTATGATGGCTTCAAAAATCACTTATTTTTTTCTCCATCTTTTCCTCATACACCACTTTCACCTAATATTTTTACTTTTTTTTATATTGAATTAAACTTAAAAAAAAAATAAAAATTAATTACATTTTATTCCTTTTCTCCCACAAAACTAAACTTTTTTTAAATATTCTTAATTTTGTAGTTATCTACAGATTCCAGCCTTTATTCCCATAATTTTTATTATTTTCCACAAATCCCCCCTGACCCCCCGAATAAATATATTACCCCTTAAATTTTACAAACAAAAAACTCGCCAAACATTTTATTTTTTTTCTCCAACAAAACTAAACTTTTTTGAAATATCCTTAATTTTGTAGTTATCTACAGATTCCACCCTTTATTCTCATAATTTTTATTATTTTCCACAAATCCCCCCCTGACCCCCCGAATAAATATATTACCCCTTAAATTTTACAAACAAAAAACTTGCCAAACATTTTATTTTTTTTCTCCCACAAAACTAAACTTTTTTTAAATATTCTTAATTTTGTAGTTATCTACAGATTCCAGCCTTTATTCCCATAATTTTTATTATTTTCCACAAATCCCCCCTGACCCCCCGAATAAATATATTACCCCTTAAATTTTACAAACAAAAAACTCGCCAAACATTTTATTTTTTTTCTCCAACAAAACTAAACTTTTTTGAAATATTCTTAATTTTGTAGTTATCTACAGATTCCACCCTTTATTCTCATAATTTTTATTATTTTCCACAAATCTCCCCCTGACCCCCCGAATAAATATATTACTCCTTAAATTTTACAAACAAAAAACTTGCCAAACATTTTATTTTTTTTCTCCCACAAAACTAAACTCTTTTGAAATTTTAATAATTTTGTAGTTATCTACGGATTCCGCCCTTTATTCCCATAATTTTTATTATTTTCCAAACATCACCCCCTGACCCCCCCGAATAAATTTATACTATTTACCTTTTTTTTAAATTATTCCCCATTTTTACTATTCAATTTTTTCCACCAATTCTCAATTAATCTCACTTTTTTTTTCACCCACATCTACTTCAAGGTCTTCCGAAACCAAATCTACATTTTTTCTCCATTATTGCTAATAGTTTGTCCCCAATTGGAGTAGATCTTTATGCAATAATCGTAAATCGAAACTGGGGAGAAATTAATATTTTGGGCGAAAAATGATCCGCTAGCACACACGGGGGCAGATTGGGGACAAACTATTAGCAATAATGGAGAAAAAAATGTAGATTTAGTTGGTTCCGGAAGACCTTGAAGTAGATGTGGGTGAAAAAAAAAGTGAGATTAATTGAGAATTGGTGGAAAAAATTGAATAGTAAAAATGGGGAATAATTTAAAAAAAAGGTAAATAGTATAAATTTATTCGGGGGGGTCAGGGGGTGATGTTTGGAAAATAATAAAAATTATGGGAAAAAAGGGCGGAATCCGTAGATAACTACAAAATTATTAAAATTTCAAAAGAGTTTAGTTTTGTGGGAGAAAAAAAATAAAATGTTTGGCAAGTTTTTTGTTTGTAAAATTTAAGGGGTAATATATTTATTCGGGGGGTCAGGGGGGGATTTGTGGAAAATAATAAAAATTATGAGAATAAAGGGTGGAATCTGTAGATAACTACAAAATTAAGGATATTTCAAAAAAGTTTAGTTTTGTTGGAGAAAAAAAATAAAATGTTTGGCGAGTTTTTTGTTTGTAAAATTTAAGGGGTAATATATTTATTCGGGGGGTCAGGGGGGATTTGTGGAAAATAATAAAAATTATGGGAATAAAGGCTGGAATCTGTAGATAACTACAAAATTAAGAATATTTAAAAAAAGTTTAGTTTTGTGGGAGAAAAGGAATAAAATGTAATTAATTTTTATTTTTTTTTTAAGTTTAATTCAATATAAAAAAAAGTAAAAATATTAGGTGAAAGTGGTGTATGAGGAAAAGATGGAGAAAAAAATAAGTGATTTTTGAAGCCATCATACATTAAGTTCCGTTACATACATCGAAAGTTATAGCGATTTCCGTTTTTGAATCAGTCGCAAATCTTCTTCTTCCCCACCGTGGGCTGGGAAAAAATGTGAAAAATGTGTGCTGCTCAGCGATATCTGGTCGGAGGGCGACGATTCGTGGGGGATATCTTGACTTGGATTAAAACTGTACATTTTTCGGTGTAAAACAGGTGAGGTATCTGGGTGATTATCTCAGGTGAAATGCATGGAACCGTTTTGAATTTTTGGTATATGATGGGGGATTGCGTCTTCTAGTGATATTGTGAAAATGAAAGACATCGTACGAGCTTAAGTATTTTTAAAAAAATCAGCCGTGATTTTTTTCGGTTTGGGAGAGTGAAATTGTTAATAAACAATTTTGCAATAAACAAAACCTGTTGAAACTTTAATACAAGATGAATAATCATTTATTATATCACCCTCTAACGTTTCCACCCAGGCTGACTTTTTTATTCAAAGTTATAAACAAAAAACCTTTTTCACCCTTTTTCACCCTTTTTCACCCCTTCGCAAACACCCCTGAGTGTGGAAAAAAGTAAGAGCTTCATTTCTCACCGTCCCCAACAATATATCCAAAAATTAGCTTCCCATCACAAACTTCCGCTTCAGAGGTTAGATTGACTGGCCTATAAGGTACAACATTAAAGATAAAATAACCAATTTCAAAGATTCAAATGACAATTTAGTTCTTGCTTGTAAGACATAATTTCGCTGTCCTAAAAAGGACTC
Source organism: Dysmachus trigonus (assembly GCA_949715965.1). Classification (NCBI taxonomy): domain Eukaryota; kingdom Metazoa; phylum Arthropoda; class Insecta; order Diptera; family Asilidae; genus Dysmachus; species Dysmachus trigonus. Next base: position 25,254,304 of record OX454320.1, read on the forward strand.
TTAACCCTTTGTTGTAGAAACAGGGACCGAAACTGTTGACATTATTAAGTTTGATAAACCTAACTTTTACTGACCATTTACCTGGCCAGACGTGGTTTTTAAACTCATTTAAAGATAATATAATAAAAAATTATTTTCTTTTTTTTTCTGTTCGTGCATAACTTTAGAACGCGTGAATCGATTTCGATAATTAATTTTTTTTATTGAATAATAGATTTATCGAAAATACAATGATATGCATGGAAAGCCTAGAGAGGCAGGGAACAAAAAATAAATGACTATGTGGAGATTTGTATGGTCGCTGATTTCAAATTCGGTGCCGGACTCTAATAATTCAAGATAACGGATCCAAATTGGCGGCCTAATTACTAAATTTGATTGAAATCGCATAACAATAAATATATATATTTCATATTCGATGCATCATTTAGAAAATTCAGAAGGACAACCTCAATACGCTTAAAATTCCAATTAAATATCACATTATTTCGTACACGGGTTAAGTGGGATCGTTAATTCCAAATTTAATATCCAATTCTGAATATAGCGAATCGTAAACGATGAAATATAAGCTTAAAAAACATGTACATATATATAACCGTATCCAAAAATTGATAAGGGTGCTAAAAAACTATTTGTTTTGAGAAAAAAATTGAGGACTAATTTTCTATCAAAATCATGCCTAATGCTTCAATATACGCTGCACGCAACTGTATACAGAGTCCTTATAGGTCCTTGTAAGGACATCGCAGAACATAGAGCTTCGACGGGAAGAGTACCTTTCCAACGATACCCCAACTTGTTAGCATATGTTCAAATTAGTATAGTATCTCCTACGTTGAATCATATTTATTAAAACTGAAAAAAGTCTGACTGACTTTTACCGAATTTACACGCCAATTTCAACCCGCATATGAATGCAAAACCCTATTACACGTTTTCATAATCTTGTGGGTGTTTTGAAATTACCCTTCAACGTTTCGACAGTGGTTTAATTTAAAGATTATTTATTCGCAAGTCAATTTTGAAGAAGTGAGAAAATCAGTGCTGAATATTATAGCAAATTTTTTATTTGCTTAAGAAACACAAATTGCGGCTACGGCCTATTACATAACAAACTTCTAGCCAGACTAAGTTTTTGCCAAGCGCTGAGAAATTTTAGAAATCCTTAAAATTTTTACAAATAGCACTAAAAGGAATCGCTACAGCTTTTCTGGTTCCCATTAGAATTCCTACCACCTAAATTAAAGGTGTTCCAGTACATTAATTAATTTATTTATACAATTAAAATTTTAGAAGGAATAAAAGAAGTTTTTGAAAATCATATAGTATACGTATTTCACGGGGTAAAATTAAACAATGTGCAAAGGGCCTTCGAAAAAACTAAATGAAAAGAATTGCTTAGTTATATCTCCCATAGCAGAATTGCGTGCGGAATTCCTTATTAAAATAACTTCATGCAATTCAGCAAAAACAAATGAAACACGTGATTGGTTTAATTTCCAGTTTTAAAAAAACAATGTAGATTTCTTTCATTAAGTAAAAAAATTCACAAAGAAATTGAGCAATTTTAGAGGAAAGTGAATTTCAAGGGCAAGTAAAGCTATATTCCCTAAAACGATACGAATTGTCTTGCTAATAGCAAATTGGTTCTACAGTGGAATAAATTTAAAAATACATCAAAACTGGTGCTTTATTATGGAAAACAAAACAAATCAATCTATTTTGTCTGTTATAGCTGATTTACATTACATCTTATAGAGAATTTTGAATGTAATTCAGCTATATTAGAAAAAACAAAGTGAATATTTTTGTTCCCCATAGTAAAACAACTTTCGCACAAATATCCCGAAATATTTAATACCCAGAAATTGTAAAGCTGAAATTTTGTACAGCGATTATATTTGCTGTATCACAATTTTTCTTTTTCGTCTGCAACAAATAATGACAGACAGACATACAAATAGATATAATAAGCATTTTTGCTCAAGCATCTCAGTTTTAAAACAACTTACGATATAGGCCATATAATATTTTTTTTTTTTTTTTTGTTATATAGATGTCGACTTAACTTTGTTCTACAAATCGCTGTTGGGTAAGACAAAATAATATGCATCGCGGCAAAAAAATGCACAATGTTCGTCTTTCCTGGCAGCCATTAGGTCCGTCACACATTAGAGCTGGCTGGTCAGCTTAATTTTGAAAACAGATTTAAATTTCTACAGATTAGAACTTCTGGCCGGCTCAATCTGAGCAATGTAACCTGAGCCAGCACGAGTTTTTCACATCAACAATTTCAAGCTGAGTCAGCTTAGCATCCGGTCTTTTGTTGTTTTTGTTTTTTGGAAATATCAATGGTTGTCATTTGAAATCTTACAGTTCACCAGGTTACCAAACAGACCTTAAGCTTACATACTATAAAGGTTTCTGTTCTAATATATTAAGCTTTTTTGAGATTTCAAATTTAAAAAAAAATTTGAAATCTGGATTATGCGGAGTCAAGACTTTTACTGATATTCTCTATCGATCTGTGTTTGATTATAGGACAAAATTTACAAATTAAATATATATTTAGATCTTTTTGCTTTAGCACTTGTATCTGATGATTTCGAATAAATTTTACTAAGTACTCATTTGCAAGAAAAAAGCAAAAGAAGACATTGACGAGCATATTTTTGAACTAATCGTTTTTTTCATTACTTTCTCTAAAAAGTATACGCACCTCGTAAAGAGAAAACTTCACTGACATAAAATCGAAATATGCAACGCTCCATTGAATTTCTTTATTTATAAAAGCGAGCGAGGATCTTAGCTTCTTATATTAGCTCATACGTTTTCTAGCTGACAGACTGACAGAGGATTCAATATGAAAAATATGAAAAAAAAGATATTATATGAGAAAGATAGCATCGTAAGTGATAACTGGGATATTTAGGGTTTTCAAATTTGCTATTCTATTAGGACATATTTCTGCTGTTACTTATAACACTGCCCGAATTTCACTAAAAAATAAAATAATAAGATCTTTTATCATCACTTATGGAATTCACATATATCTACAAATCCATCAAGACTTTCATGCCTATTCGAAACTATACAATAAATTAACTAAATCCTAAATTCCAATAAATAAATATAGTAAATAAACTGAAATATTGAATATTTTACTCGCCGACGCAATTCGTCTTTTAGCTGAATTCTATAGAAAATTAATGAATATTTCAAATGCAATTATCTTTCAGTAATAAACGGCCAAGTTAAGTCGAGCATAGCAAATTTCATTATAGAACTCATTCTTTGAGTCTAAGGCACATATTTCCATAATCGCATTAGAAAGACTAGTCTCATCCCTTATAGCTGAGTGATAAGTTAAATTTCTTGTGAAAATTTCGTCATCAATCTAACTATAAAAAAAACGAGATGAATTCCCATTACGATATTATGATTGTGCCTTTAATTGAAAGGAGTTTTCATGTAAAAGAGCTGACGAACCAGGAGCCCTATAGCATGAAACTATAGAGTACATATTGCCTGAAGAACTCTATTTCATTTCATGACCATTGCTTTGTATAAGAATTGTTTAAACACTCTTGAGACCAGCGGAAATCTCGAAGAGTTTAAACAGCGAAAAATAAAAATAAAATTGTACCGTAGCTGGTTCATAAATGAAACCTACCTGTTCCTTACTTGCATTTCCCGCTTCACGTGCATCAGCTTCCTCTGTAGATCTTGCAACTTGTAAGGATTCAGCAGAATATATAGAAAAGTTAGGGCAATCCGAATCATCGTCATCTTCGTCGTAGTCTCCTGCTAAACGGAACAAATTTTTATTCCAAGGAGGAGGAGCTAGTGGAGGAATTGCCGACGGCAGAGGGGCCTCTTGTTGAGGCGCATTACTATTTTCGGTTTCAGTTTTATCTTCAGTCGGGCTAGCATTTTTCACTGCATCTTCAGAACTCATTGCGACATTCACTTGTCCAGAAGTAGAAGGTTGATTAGAAGATTGATTTGTTTCAGCATCCTCTGGCTTTTGTCTTGCTTTAAAACCCTCATTTCTACCAAAACGATTTTTATTTCTTCGATCAGGTCTTGGGTTTCGTATTCTTTCAGCCAAATGTGGGGAGATTTGTATGTTATATGCGAAGCCTTCGTGAAAGCTTCTATTATTTCCGTGATCGTCTCTATTTGAATTTGACCTGAACCCATTTCCGCCTGTCGATTGGCGATACTGGCCACCGGAATTTCTATATCCAGAATTTTGTCTGAACTCATTTGATTGGTTGTCGTACCTATCACCACCCGAAATGTTTGGATTGTTGCCCCTCTGATACATGGGAGCTTCATCAATACGTTTTTCATTCGCGCCGTCTGGTTTAGCATTTTCTTGAAATATTAGCGTTCCATCGGTTCCTATATGAACTGAATTATATTGATTTCGACGGACAATATTATGCCAACGATCCTGTAAGTCCATTATACTTGAAAGTACGTCGATCTCACCGCCAGTAGGATTACGAACTGGAGCATCTAAATTGGCGATTAATTCTTTCGTCCTCCGGACTGTTGCGATGCTTCTTGGTCGAACTGCCGTTTGAACACTAGTGCTGCCTTCACCTGAAGGGCCCCCAAACCCTTCTTCGGTGTCAGAAAAATATTCAAGACCATTCGGATTTCCGAAGATTGAGAAAGATGGAATCGCAAGTGTTGATCTGGCTTGACTTTCGCCTACATTTGAATTTGAATTGCAACCTGTAGCCGTTGTATTTATGACATAAGTGCGCCGCTTCCTCCTGGTCCTCCTTTTTCTCTTCTTCCGTGTTCTTCTGGTTGCCGTGGACGGAACGCCTGCCTCGTTTTGTGTCCTGTTTCCACCCGTTCTAGCATAAACTCTAGCTCTTACCCTTTCCACCTGCCGTGTTCGAGGTACTCTGGGTTGGCGAAATTCAGTAATTCTCAGACGAGATTTGGGTACGCCTATTTGCTGCAAATTCTCGTAAAGCAAAGTCAAATCTTCTGCAATGTCTTCCTCTTCGATTTCGTAACAGTGATCACAGTACCAAGAGCCTTCAGGTATTTCGGTTAAAGGAGAATCCAGACAGTCCATGTGATAGCCTCGATTGCAGCCATCGCACAAAAGCATCACATCCTCACGATTGGACAGACGACAGATCTCACATTGAGTGATATCCTCGTTTTCTTCTGGGGGAGCATTGCTCGAGGCATCGATATTAACCTCTCGTACCACTTTCTTCGTAAGGAAGGACTCACGAACGACAATTGTTTCAAATTCCTTTCTATCGATCGGGCAGGTTTTAACGTTTTTAGCCCATTCCTCGAGACAAATAAAACAGAACACATGCTCACAGATCGAGGGAGAGGCTATCTCTTGGTTGCAAAATGTTATTAGACAAATAGGACATTTTTCTTGATTTTCATCGCTGCTACTGTCGGTCACAAAACCATCCTCCACAGCTTTTGATCCGCTTGGCGGCACATCTTTGATGCTACCGGCTTGTTCGCGAGCCACCTAGAGGACAACGATATAAAAGAAAAAAATATTTTGTAATTTTTTTTTAAATTAAACACAATTCGCGGGATGTTGCAATTGGGTTCCTTCTCACCTCACCATCACATGAAGACTCGTCGCTCGAGATAATCGGCCGCTTCAAGGCGGTCCGCCGCTGTGAACTGCTGTGCGGGCATCGGCGCCGCTCAACTTCGCTAGCATCACTGTCACCGCCGTCATCAGAATCACTCATTTCAATTCTCATTATAATTTTCCTTTTCTTTTCGCGACATCTCATATTCTCATATCCATCGTCACTACTTTCCCCGGTTTCCGACATATTTCTCACTTATATGTGTATCCGCCTGAGGATTTTCGCCACTCAACGTCCACCTAAACACATTTTCATCCAGCCCACTGGCCCTAAATTGGAACCACTCACAGGTTCCCGGAGAGCAACTGAACGGGTCGCGCTAATGGGGCCCCTGTTTTCCACGAAGCAGCACAGAACAAATCAGCTCCGGGCCATCAACACTTTAGCACTCTGCACAGATCAAATATCTGAAAGGCGTCTGCAAAACTCACAACTAAATTATTAACTTATTCTTTCACTGCAGAAACAACGCAAAGACGGCCATTTTGGTAAATCTAATTTATACTTCTTCGTAAATGGCTTCTGTACACTAGCAAAGTCCCAAGAAAAGCAGTTTTCAGTCTGCTAGGTTGGCCTGCCTGACCCATCGGTTTGACAGCGGCTACGCTTACACAGTCCGATCAATTTCTAGTGCACTGGGCTACGGGCTGCTCACTCTACTCTTTTCGCGAGTTTCCGAGTAGGGAAATGTTAAGCGCTTTGAGGTAAAGCAACTTTTAAGCCCCCAGAGCGAATCAGGGGGATAATCATGTATGTCCCGATTTACGGGAGGGGTTTTTTACTCTATTACTCTCGGCGATTCTTTTTTCTGCAAAGCAAGAAAAGCCCTATGACTACACGAGAAGGGCTTTGACCTGCACCAAAAAACCTGTTTACTTTCGTGCACAGGATTCCAATCACTTTGGCCATCAGTGTCAGTAGGCCTGAGATATTCCTATTAAGGGTTATGTCCCTTCAGGAGGAAACTATTTGGAAAAGAATTGATGAAGACTTTTTGAAGCAACTTCTAAAGATTTAATTTTTATCAACATTTAATAAAACCGACGATAATAACTTCCGCGATTACAACGGAACTATGGGAATGGCAAACATCTTTCATCCCATACTTCTTGCTCTGATTGGTGGATATATCTGAATTTGAAAACTTTAAATGGGCATAGCCGGAAATAAAAAAATCAATTAAATTTCTCTTTATTTTTCTAGAACCATTACTGACTTACTTTCATTTGAAAAACCTAGTCAACACAATTTCAAATTCGGCGGAATTCATAACTTAAGGCCAAGCTACGCGACGCGTTTTTGTAGCGCGTAGAATATCGTGAAACATCGTGCTGCAATATACAATGAGAGCGACGCTACAGCTGGAATGAAAGAATTGGACTGCTAACCGTCGTCTGAAAAACGAGACCATATTTAGCACAGGCTCAAATTTCATGTAGCAAATCATGCACCGTTATGTTTAAGCTGACGCAAATTAAGAATAATTAAACTTTCGCGAACCGATTTCTTTTATACCATGCTTATTCATTGTATCATCAAGCTGATTGCATTTTCGCGTATTCAAACTCATTTTGTAGCGCCACAAAAACGTGTGGCGTACATTGTATCTCGGCCTTTAAAGTTCCACCAAACTTTGTGGCGCTACAAAATTTTAGCGCGTATATTGTATCAAGCTGATTGCATTTTCCCATATTCAAATTCATTTCGTAGCGCCACAAAAACGTTTCGCGTACATTGTATCTCGGCCTTTATTTTTGACTAGGAATGTAATTGATTCGGTTTATGTATTTACGGACACAAAAACAAAATTACGCCGCTTTTTCCATGGATGCAATTGGTTGGGGCTTTTAAATCTGTCTTCCCTCTCCAGACGCAGGCAAGTGGCAGGCGTCACGTTTATGCATGACATTGTTACTGGCCATATAGACTCCCCTAACTTGCTGAGTCTCCTTAATTTTAATTCCCGACCGCGTGCTACTAGAAGACAGAATTTTCTTTATGTTGCTAGTCATCGAACCAATTACGGCTCAAATGAACCAATCTCAGCCATGTCTAAACTTTACAATTCTTCCTTCTCTGTAATTGATTTTAACTGTGATAGAAAGACTTTGAGAAACCGTTTAATTACTCTTAATTAATAATAATTTAATTACTCTTTGTATTTTTCACTTAAGTTTTGTTACGCTACTTTATTTATAAGTTTTGTTTTGCTATTTTATTTTATTCAGTTTTTATAGACGATTGTTTTTATGTCAGATGGTTTATGTAACCTGTTGATACGAAATAAAAGAAAAGAAAAGTGGGAGGGATGCATCACATAATTAAGAATTTTAATAATACAATGTGTGTCAAAATTCCCGGGACGGCATAACTCGGCGGGAATGCATTTTCGGAAAAAAATTTTCAGACAAGTTTTAGGATTTTCCCCTGGCTATCATGTTCAAGGTCAGGCAAATTTTTAGTTTATTTAATTCCGCTGTGGTAAACTGTGTGTAACTTAACCCTCAAGGTCATGGTCATGATTAAGGTCACTGCCCAGGTCATATTCGGACGAGGAATTATCTGTTCATGTCGAATTCGCTGAGGTTTCCATTTTGAAACGGACTTTGACCTTGACTTAACCCTCGAGGTCATGGTCAAGGTCATGTTCCTACGTAAAATTTCCCGCCTTTTCCAAGTCCGTGATAGAAGCCAGGGGTTCCCACTTTAACCCTTTAACTGTTTATGTCGAGTATACTCGTCATGAACAAACCACGATTTTTCACATAATGTCCATTGTATTCGCCACAATAATAAAAAGATAGCATTTGTATTATCAATCAACGAAATGACAATAATTTTTATTTCTGAAAAAGGGCAAATAAAGAAATTTTAAAAAAATTTACATTTTAGAATATTCGCTAGTTTGTGGGCAGAAAAAGTTCTTGAAAAAAAAATTAAACAGTTAAAGGGTTAACAAATTATTTTGACCTTGAGATGACATTGAAGGTAATGTTCAAGGTCGCCATCAGATAGCCAGGGAAAATCCTAAAACTTTTGTCTGAAAATTTTCTCCCTGGAATGCATTCCCGCCGTCTCGCGACTTTTGACACATTGTATATACATACGGTAGTCCAAGAACCGGCTGTACAAATCAAAGTATTTATATCGATAGTAACAAGAAGGGACACAGAGGCTCTCAAGCTCAAAAGTTATCGAAATTTCAACCTCTAAAAACTCTTCAATGGTAATTTTGAGGGCGGAGCATTTTAGGGGAGGGAGGATTAAGAACAAAAGTTTGTTCAGGATTCTCCAATTTAGAGATAGAAGTAGTAACCAAAAATTCACACTTGATATTTTCGAAAGAATTTTATGTCCGCCAGTATATTTTATGAATGTTACCACACACACACACACACGCCCATGTGCGCGTGAAGGATGAGAAAACGCAAATGCAAATTCTTAGAAAATATCGAGTGTAAACATTTTCAAATGGACACTTTCAGTTTTTAATGGCGTTGAAAACACTCCTCTGGAAGTTCAAAGTTGGAAATAACGTTTTTGCTTTGACAGCTCATAGCTCGGTTGAACAACACCACAGGAGAATTTAAGAAAAACCGTTTTAAAGAAGATACTCATACACTTTAATCAACCGAAAACAACGTCAAAATTGAAGAAAGTGAAAATAAAAACAAAGCGAATTATAATATTTATATAAATTCTTTTACTTACATATATAGCTTTTTTTGAACTTATCGTATTACTTAAATACTTACAACAAGCCTCAGCGACAGATACAAAACAATAACTATCTGAATTACATAAAACAGGAAAATATTCCGATATTATGTGATAAGGAGAGCTTGGAGCCTGTCTAAGAGGTACCCTGCAAAATTAGCTTTTTATCACTCACTGCTGTTCTTCTTTAGCCATATACGCCTGAAATAAAAAGGCAGTAAGTAAATTAACGTATTCAATATGACCTTAAGCTTCTAATCGTTAATTATGTACTCATAACAACAATGAAGCATAAACTTTACCTGTTCGGCTATTTTCAAAAGGGTATGAAATGTTGCCTTTCCAGTCTGCTTAACCATACCATAGAAAACCTTTGTTTCTGAATTTGTCAATAGTTCGTATGGAGGACCAAATTCAACAACACGTCCCGCATCCATAACAAGCACCTTATCAGAATCCATTACAGTATTTAGGCGATGTGCTATTGTTAACACAGTACAATCTTTAAATTTGTTTCTAATAGTTGTTTGTATGAGAGCATCTGTTTGTGGATCAACATTAGCAGTAGCTTCATCCATTACAAGTATTTTATTCTCCCTTAATATTGCACGCGCCAAACATACAAGTTGTCTTTGCCCAACACTGAAATTACTTCCTCCCTCAGTGATCTTACTTTCCAATCCGGATGGAAGCTCCTTAACTACATCCTTCAACTTGACCTTAAATATTCTCAGGTTATACCAAAAATTAGCCATATATACATTTTTTTAAATTTACCTCTTCCAATGCTTGCCATAATTTGCTGTCGGAATACTCATCGAAAGGATCAAGATTGTAACGCATCGAGCCAGAGAATAAGACAGGCTCCTGCGGGATGATCGATAGTTTAGTTCTTAAATCGTGGAGTCCGATAGATTCACTCTCAATGCCATCAATATAAATGTGACCATCGTTAAACGAAAGTCGGAATAGAGCATTTATGAGAGATGATTTTCCAGCACCAGTTCGGCCAACAATTCCCACCTTTTCTTTAGGCTCAATTTCGACTTCAAGATTTTTCAATACTCTATCAGATTCTTTATCTGGAAAATATCTTAGCGATAAATTACTGAATTCAATTCGTCCTTCTTTTGGCCAGTCTTTAGGAGGTTTCTTATCAATTGGAGCTTCTAATTCCCCTTCTGGCTCAATATTGTTATATTCAACGACTCGTTCAACAGCCGTCATAGTATTTTCTAATTCAGCAGATTGTCGCATGCCCCACTGAACGGATCCTGTCATGCCCAATGCCTGTGTTATAGCTAGACCAACATTTCCACCATATTGATTTCCCATAACAAAAAAGCTCAGAGTTACTATTGCAATGTACAAAACGCAGAAACAATCTAGCCAAAATCCAAATGCTCTGCTGGTGGATATAAACATATAAAAAGCTGAACTATGGAGATTCTGATGGTTATCAAATTCATGGATAAGTACAGTTTGTGCCTCATATGCTCTGATTGTAGATAGTCCCATTAACGAGGCTGAGAGATGTGAGTATATTGGAGATCGCGCTGTAAAGTAAAAACGTTAAAAATGTTGAATTCTATAATATTAATGTATATATTACTAATAGCTTCCATTCGTTTCACATTTCTTGAAGTTTTGAGATAAAAATCTCTGAGATTATAGAAAATAATCCCCATCAAGATAGTTGGTATCATGAGGTAGGGATTCACTATCGCAACAACAACAACGATACCAGCAAGTTGCAAAAATATCTGTATAACATCAATCATGACCGATGGAAGAATTTCATCTACTTGACCCATATCCTTAGAGAATCTGTTTAGAATTCTGCCCGATGGATTGGTGTTAAAAAAGTACATAGTTGCTCTGGTTACACCGCGAAACATGGCATCGTGAAGATTTCTAGAAGCCTTCATTGCTACGTTAAAAAAGAGAAAACTCCGAGAGAGTGTAATGATGACCGTAGCAATTGTTATTCCAGTGAAGATGTACACATCTAAAGAGTCACCAGTATCTGAATCACTGCCACTTCCAAAATCTTGAAATGCCCGCCAGATTTTTTCAAAAATTCCCAGTTCAGTAGCATTAGTATTCACAGGCATACTATTTTGTTCGTAAAAGGGTGTCGATTCTGTAGTTAAATTATTATCGTCATCATACATATCAAAGTAATCAAGCTTAAGAGCAGCTTCTGGCTGAGCCGCTGACATAAGTTCGACAGGTTTTTCTTTTTTGTTTACCCTAAAATGGAATATTATAAAAATACGATAAGGTTTATATTATGAAATAAACTACCAATAGTTCAAGAAGTAGTCACCGCCAGAAGCCAAAATTTGTGACAAAATACAAAATATGACCATGATGGAAACCAAACAGAAGCCTCCTCCTGCTCTGAAGTACTTGCGATAGAGAGAGAGTCCTATAGTGCCATGTTCTAAAGTTTCCTGCACCTGCATTCCTTCTACGACCTTATCATCTATAGATGCTACCGAAGCCTCACTGTTTTGTCTTGAATGAAGTTTACTTCCAGAAAGAGATCGGTGCAAATCTTCCGATTTATCTTCTTTATCCGGATCAGCAAGTAGCTGAGCAAAGTCCAATCCGGAATCACGAAGACTCTCATAGGTTCCAACAGCACTTACTTTACCATGTTCAAGAATAACAATTTGGTCAGCTTGTTGTAAGAACTGCAACTGATGGGTAACTAAAATTACAACTTTCTCATGCAGGTAATCTTTCATGCACTGATCGAACAAATGACGTCCGACGTGAGTATCTACGGCACTTAAAGGATCATCAAGAAGATATATATCACTTTCGCGGTATACAGCCCTTGCCAAACTTATTCTAGCTTTTTGACCTCCTGAAAGGGATGCTCCTCTTTCACCCACAATGGTTTTGTCTCCGTATGGCAACAGATCAAAATCTCTTTCTAATGCGCATTTTTTAATAACTTTCTTGTAGCGCTTTCGATCCATTTCCTGACCAAACAAAATGTTTTGACGAACAGTGCCAGTGAAGAGCCAAGGTTCCTGAGAAGCGTACGATATTGTTCCATTTAGTTCAATATGACCAGATTCAACGGGCAATTCCCCAAGAATTGCTTGAATTAAACTGAAAAATAAATATGCAAGTAAAAAAAAAAATCAAACGATCTGGGGACGTTTCAATGTGATTCCTTATCATTTTCATGGCTTACGACACAGAATCAACACCGATGTTAATATACCACAAAACAATTTCCGATGTTTGGACCAAATTAGACAAATAAAGCAAGTGGCAAATACAAAATCGTTAAATGAATTAAGAAAACTATATAAAAAAACAATATCCTCTTTTATTCAATAGTGAAAAGACTTCGTTTTGGTGTCCCTTAAGTAGCTTTCACAAATTCAACTTCTGTAATTAAATGGTAAATTTAGAAATTTTGATAAACTGAATATATCCGACAATTGACCGAAGAAGCTGATATGTTGAAAGTACCTTTTTACAGAAATATAGTAACAATAAATTAAAGTTGCAGAAAATGTCTAAAGTATAAAGGAAAAAAATATTGCCCGTTCTCTTCAATGAATGAATGAAATTGAAGTACTAAAAAGCAATCAGTGGTGGAAATTTAGCACTATAGGATTTTTGTGCAACTTGTATTGAAAACAATTTAAAGCAACCTGGAGAACAAGAAATTTTATATTATTATACATTAACTGAGCCGAAAATAATACAACAACGATAATTGACGAAAATTAACCTTGATATGACCTTCGAGGTCATGGTTAAGACCATAGTCGGACGTAAAATTTTCCGCTCTTTCCATTTCCGTGGTCAAAAATATGGGTTCCAATTTAAAACAGTCAACTTGACCTTGAAATGACCTTCAAGGCCATGGTCAAGGTCAAATCTACGGCCACCATTGAATAACCAGGGAAAATTCCTAAGACTTTTGTCTTTTTTTTTGTTGTTTTTCAATAGGTAATTAAAAATATTTAGACACTGATTCGAAATCAGTAAACGTAAAAATTTTAACCAATTTTAATGGAAATCTGTAATAATTGAAACTTAAAAACGTTTAATAACTTAGAAATTATACTAATTCCAACTAAATAATTTTTTTAACATTATCTATAGTCATAAGCCTCCAAAAATGTCTATAGTTTATTCAAAAAGTGATTTCGTTTCCAATATAAACAACATACAGCTTGTTTATTTTACTACTTCAACTTAAACCTCTGGAAGCTGTTACTAAAATGTCGACTAAAATATTTTTATAATAATTTCTGAAATTTTATTAATATTATTACAAATGCATAACGTAAAGAGCTTGGATAGGTAACTAATAAGTGAGATGAGCTAATCTTACGTAAAGAAATAAATTTTATTGTAAATCAAATCGTGAAATAATTTCAAATATTTTTTTTTTTTATTATTAAACAAGTTTTTATGAAAATATTTGTTTTTTTCAGCGGGATTTTCGTGCGCAAGTGTGCAGAATTTTTAATTTAGAATATGTGAAATATGAACGAAATTAAATTATAAAATTGTAATAAGTGATATTAAATAAAAGCTTGTAATATAACATTTTTGTGTAATAGTCTTAATATTTGTGGTTTTTTAAGGCACGTGAGATAAAAGGCAAACAATCGAATGTGTTAGTAGTAAAGCTCAAGGGATGAATTTCGAGTGTTACATAATACATGTATTTTAAATTACTATGACAACAATTGAAAACAATACTCTTTTCAATAAAGCAATAATTTCCACAAACCTTGATTTTCCTGCTCCCACTGGTCCTATAATCGCCACTAGAGTTCCAGGTTGAACCCTTAAGTTAATTTCATCTAGAGTGTTTTCATTACCTGCTGGGTCCCACTTAGCTGTGAGATTTGAAATTTCAATTCCCGCTTTCGACAACATTGCATTATTGCCTATTTCGCTGTCGATTGGCGCTGCCGCACTTGTTTCACCCTGTTGGCTATCCGGAGCTTCGTCAGATTTTTTGCCATTGCGAATTATTTGAGCTCCAGCTTTTTCTTTTTCAGATAATTTAATTTCGTCGTAAAGCATATATTTTTGAATTCTTTTAATCGACACAATTGTTTCCGCCAGCTGAGAAATACCTTATGAGATGATTATATTTTTAAGCGTTTCAATTTTATTTATTTATTTATTTTATTACCTTGTGGGAAGAATACTGTCATTGGTTGTTTCAGAATATTGTAATAGGCAGTTATTACGAATGCTTTCTCTGCTGTAACAACATAACCTAAGAGAACGTATGCTATAAGGCTCATAAATATTGACACCCTAGTTACAAACATAATGAAAGATAGCAATATTCCCCGTATGTACGACACATAACGAATAACACGAATTTCCTTTTTTCTCGCATAAGCAACCATTTTACCAAATGGTATTTCCCACGCATACATTTTAATAACTTGAATGCCCTGAATTATTTCATTCATTAGCCTCACACGTTCATCCGTCCGGAGAGCAGTCTTTAAGCGAAGACCCGATGTTTTCTTTCCTAAAAATCCTTGCATTGGAATGAACAGCAACATGAAAGCAACTCCAAAAATGGCCGCTATATTTATCTAAAATAATGATTTGATACATTTAAAATAACTAGAAAACTCATATACCTCTCTATACATAAGGTATGTTACGGCAACTGTTTCTAGTGGACCAACCCAAAGGTAGTGAAAGAATATAATTGATAAATCTAATCGGCCGACATCGTTGGAAAGCAAATTTACGACTTGTCCAGCTGTTGTATCGCCCAGAGCTGTTTTACTTAACTTCAGTGCTTTTCTGTAAATCATGCTGCACATAGCAACTCGCAGTTTCATTCCCAAATGAAGTTGCCCTAACATGAAGGGATGCATAAATAACACATTAATTGCACTGCATAAAATTACAGCTGCAGCATAAATGTACGCTTCACTTATGTCATTTTCCATGTCCGAATAGAATAATATCAACTTTCCTATAAAGATGGGCTGCGATATCCTGAAACAATTAAATTATCAAGTTCACTAAAGAGTCTGTAAACTGGCCAATTAATATTATTACCGCAGAAAAAATTCCAATGATAGCAATATAAGTCCAAGTAGCGCTATTTGCCATCCAAAAACCCTCACAGTTGCCTTAAGTAAACTTGGTTCTTTTCCTTTCTTTCTAGCCCGCAAAAGTTCTTTCTCCCAAGAAGCGCACAGCTTGTCGCCGAGTATTTCTAGAAACATAAAAATATTATTTTATTTTATTGTAAAAGCAAGAGACAAAATCTTCCCTTCTCGTAGAAGAACAAAATAAACAAAAGTACCATATAAATAACGAAATAATTAAAAAAACATCACAGCATACGAAAGATTCGTAAATTAATCGAAAAATAATAAATTCTGTAATGGCGCCTCACATAAAGTGAGTCCAGGGAGATCAACTTAAGCCTGTCCAGGTAAGGTGGGAGACATATCATTGACCTAAGATAGACCACGGAGAGTAAACCTAAGATACCTCATCTGGAAAATCTCAATTCGATTAATATAAAGAGTAGAACGGAGCCCAGACAGGAATGTGATGGACAAAAGTACAATCCCAAAGCTAAGTGATATAAGGATCATCAAATTCTTTGCACCATCTTGTTAAAAACTCAAAGGAGTAAATTATCATAATGTAGTATTGCCATGGGGACTGAATATCTATGCAAAGTTTCATGAGAATCAGTTAAGTAGAAGTAGTTTAAAAATAGATTGTAAGATTTAAAAAAATATGCAGAAAGTTAAGCTAAATAAAACCGCTTAAAAATATAAAGTATTTCATTACTACACTCATATGAAATTGAATTGGTCTATACGATTTATAAGCCCTAACAAAATATCAAAAGGCTGATGGAAATTTTCCATAGTGTGACGATGCAGGGTTAAGAGTCGTAAAATTGATTTGATATAAAATAAATGCAAACATAACTTTCAGTTTGCACTTAGCATCCACAGCTATTTTATAAAAATATGCCACAATAAGTAATTTGTTAAAAACGATACGAATCGCCTCATTATTAAAAATCGAAACTAGAAAAGTCAATAAACTAAAAATACGAATATGATTAATATTAATTACATAAAAAAATAATCTTGAAAATGGCTCTAGATTTTTCAGGGATCATCCAATCCCTGTACCCTAACATTTAGGGTTATTTTCCTACATTTTATCATCAACTTGCCTCTAAAAGTATTCAATTAAATGACTTAAATGAATTCCTTTAGGATTCAGGTACGATTATTTTAAAGCGCCCATTATCTGTTATCAAGAAAAAGAAAAATAACTTCGAGGAAGTGTCGAGATTCACATTCATTATATAACTTTCAATTATGAAAATATCAATTAGTGTACGAGATAAATGACGAATGGAACGAAAAATCAATGTCAGTCAGTGACTGGGCTGAGTTGACTCACTAGATGAAAATCTATGTAATATTCAATTAGGCGGCAGGCTTATCACAGCACTAAAAATCATTACACTTCTGTCTCTGGGAGATATTTTTTAATTAAATCTTTGCAGTTTTACTGATAAAATATTCTTAAATTATTTAATTTGATTTTCAAAACTTATGGACAAAAAATTAGGATTAGATTATGCGAAGAAAAAATGCGTCTATACTTATTTGTCAATTCCAAGATCAAATTACTCAATGTTGCGTGGTAACAATATCAGGGACTTATTATAGATTTATTTGTTTAATTTAAAAAAGTGCGTGAGTGGGTGTATTTACCTGATCTATGAGACTTGAGGGCTTTATACAAATCCGACGTATCGAGTTCCTTCTTCCTTCCTTTGAAAAAGACTGGCATTGTCCAACTGGAAGTTTTTAATTAATTTTATCGAATACTTAATAAGAGCTAAAGAGTATTATAAAGGTATTCTTACCAAAACAGAAGAAATGAAAGCGGATTTGCCCTCTCGCGAGGATTTTGTGGTAACTCTGTTGCTATTCCAGACTCCATTATTCCTTATCTAGTGGCTCCTTATATAAAATCTAAAAATATAAATAAATACATTTTTTTTTTTGTTAGATTGTATAGTTTTTCAAAACAATTGCTGTAATAGTATTATATATTTTCTCAAAAATGTAAATATTTGACTAGTTTAAGATAACGAAATTCAAAGCAAAAAGACACACTAGAAAGTAACCCCACCCCTGGAGTGATCAAGGTCAACATCCTCCATGCGATGGAGGTATTACGGGACGGTCACCCCCATAAAAAGGTACATCTCCATAAAGGCATTTATTAAAAGTAAAATATTTATTCATTGGGCATTTTTTAAAAGGAAAATATGGGCATTTTGTAAAAGGAAATTCTTAAAGCAATGATCGACTTTACACCAATATGGGAACACTAAATTAGTTACCGATGCTGTAAAAAAAACCATTGCGACATATAAACGCAAGAAATCTACTTGCTATACACCCCCATTTATTTATGGGATGTATCTTTTTTATGAAGGGGTGACCGCCACGACCTCCAGAGGCCGGTTATTTCCCAGACAATTGTCGTGATATCTATAAACAGAATTTGGCATTTCACATCCGTTATCTTTTGACAAACACGTCAAATCGACGTGTAATGCCAAAAAGAAGCCATTATACCAAAATCCATTTATTATTTTAATAAATTTGTGCCCATTTTTGATCTAATATTAAATAATATTAATATGAGCAAAAATATCTACGCCTTTACATTTTTACTGTCAGAAGAATCAGTTTTGATGACACATAAAATTGCTAGTAATTACTAATTCTAAACCTGAAATCAAATAGTAACGCAATGGACCAAACTACTCGTCTTATAAAAAGTCCCTAGAGAAAAATGATGCACACTTCATTCTTTATTGCTGTAGTTACATGAGCGATATCTTAAATAAAGCTGTGAAGTTTACAAAATTCTGAAATGTGGGAAACTTCTAAAATTTGCCTTCTATCTATCGATCTATCTAGATAAAGATCCAGATAAAAAAAAACTGTATCTTCACTTTGTATGGGAAGATCTATATATAAGGTGGGCCATTTGTTAGTTTCTTTTTAAATTGTACGTTATTTTGGTACAGACAACTCTTTCGCATTCAAAACATTGACAGAAATACTATCATATCCTTGCAGTATTAATAGATTTACATACACCAACCGCGGCTACGATTTGACTTTTTTTTGTGGGATGCCGTTAAAGACCGATGTTATACTGACAATTCAGAAACGATTCAGGCATTTAAGCACAATATTGATCGAGCTATTTGTGAAATACCATCAACCCTGTGCTGCAAAATTCTATTAACAGAATGGGCTATTACCAAGCTATCCCAAGCAGCCATTTAAATGGAATTATATTAATTCTAATAGGAAGGTTTACTCTTTTCAATAAATCAAAAAAACTCTGAAAAATATTTAACAATGTTTATTTTATAGAATTTTTAAAAAGAAACCAGCCGATGGGCCAACCTTTAGATCATTAACCCGCCACTGGTGACGCATATGTCTGTGAGACCGGTTAGTTCGAAAAAATCAAATACATATTTCACATGCATCCAAAGATATTGTCTAATGTTAATAAAAGAGATTTGACTTATGAAATGCTTATGTTTTACTGACAAAAAAATATCTAATTTCATAACCTTTCCAAAGTACCATGAACAGTAAATTACAGAAAAATTCGTAGTCAAAAACCCCGGTGCGTGAGACCGGGGACACCAACGATGTAAGTCAAATACACGTCACCAATGGCGGGTTAAAAAAACGCAGCTGTTATCAGTAATTTATTTCTCACATAAATAAACATCAATGAAAATTTCAACATTTACTTTCATATCTTAGAACTACATACTAAGAGATATCTAAGTTTCATTGAATTTAATAATGCGAAATTAGAAAAACATCCCGATAAAAGATTTGCAGATTTTCAGCTAAATGAAAGAATTAATCATAATAGCACCAAAACCAACTAAAAACGTTTCCTCAATTCAGTTCAGCCCCTCCAACTTACAATTTTTAGTATTGTACTTTTCTACAATTAAATTTGGGCAATTTTTTCACTTAGTTGCCGCAGATAGCACTTTTCGATCCCAATTTTGAGCCGAACTAGTCTTGTATTATTCCTATAGGATATTATCCGTAGATTACAAATTCGCAAAAGCAAATCCTATTACATATAACATATAACTATGTCCATATGATAAATGAGATATGTACTTCAACTCTCAACGCGTGTTTTTAAATTTCTGGCCGAAGAATTAATTATCGATTGCTTGAGTAATCAGAAATTTCTTACTGAAGATTGCAACTAGTTGAGTACATATTTTCAAATGTCTGACCGATAAATTGAGTAATCACAACTTTTGGAGTACAAATTATCGGTATTTAGGTATAAATAAATGTTTGCCTGACCAATTACTGATTATTTGCGCAATGAAAAATTCTAGAACGAGGATTATTAATTTGTTAATAGTTGATAATCGTAATGTTGTAATTAGAAATTATTTATAAATTGAAAAATCAAAATCGAAATACTGTTTTACCAATCTCTGGTCACTACATATTTAAAATTCGAATTCTTGTTTTTCAATTCATTTTATTTTATTTTCTTATGTAACCATCGGAATCGTTTTGAAGTGTTTCGGTTCAAAATCATATATAATTATACACACATACTTTATTGTAACAAGCGCGATTTCGTATAAATTATGAGATGATGGAAAAGTCATAATGAGAATTAAAAATTAAATAGCACATACGTTTTGCTCATTTTCTTAATATTACTCTAACCAAATTATACTATAAATGGATTAAACTTGTATTGCGGGTTAGACCTAGAGTCTATCTCTCATCACATCGCAAATATTTACATATTAAGTTTATTCTGCTGTCATGCTTAGAAAAGTGTTTCTGAAACTAGCTGAAAGAAGAATTGAAGTTTTATACATAAAAATTACTTGGATACTACAAACGCAGCAGCTGAACGATAATAAAAAAGCAATTTGAAGATGTAAAAGAAAATCAAATAATGATAACGTCTAAATGAATTGAAGTTTTTCACTTTTATCTCAATTATATTACTTCAAAGATATAACACAAATTATTGTTTATGAGCAGAACTAGAGCTAAAGTGTGTAGACTTTGTGATTTTCTGCATTACTTGATATAAACTGATATCGACCACAATTATTTACTTTGCTTATTTGTGGTTCAGCAGTTCTTTGTCATGCGTAAGTGACTTTTGAAATAACGATTAAAAGGGCTAAGATCTTTAAGATATAGACACAGGAAAATAAAGAGGTCTACAGAATGTATATATGTATTTTATTTTCATGGAACGATATGATTAGCGACATTTTTCTAATCAGTATTGAAATATGTAAATTATAATCAAAACTTAAAAGCCGGATTACAATTGAAGAGAAAAATGAGAAAATCATTAAATTGAATCCCGTTTCATGACTAACGAATGAAGCAATTGAAGCTAATTTATTTACGTTTTTCATCTTTAAGTGCGAGCGGCGGCACGAATTCACTATTTGCAAATTATTTGCACAGTAAATAAGTCAGATGAATTAAAATGTGAATCTCTGAAGTTTTATGGACATCATAGATATTCACATAACGACAATTCAAAAGACAATCCTATGTTTAACATGCCAAAAATAAAACAAGCAATATACTCGCATGCACTTTTCATCAAATCAGATTATTCTCTAATGAAAACCAAGTAACAATAGGAAGCATCCATCACATCTTCGCAAAATGATCACTCACTAATTGGTCTGAAAACAAAGCTCATTGAATTGAGCTCTTTTCCATGAATCACGTCGAAATCAATATGTTTCATAAAAATTACGAGCAAGCGCAAAGTTTACATTTAATTAGTCCTTTTCCGCAGAGTCACGACCGTACTGCTTGTAGATTAAGTACACACTGAATAGCTCTGGTAAAGTAAAATCTCAACAAGTGCTACCTCAAATAAAAAATAATCAAAGAAAAAAATATGCGATAGCAAAGATCACATTCTTTCGGTACGTTATGAATGAACAACATATCGCGCTAAGAATTTTTTTTTGTGATAAAATCTTTATCACATTCAATAATTTGACAAAAACCAGATAAAACTAGCATGCTTCGATTAATAAAAGTAAATAAAAAGTATGTATTGGTAGTAGATAAACTCTAGCCTCATTCTTTGAGTTCTTTTCTCACTGGTTGAATCAATTGTTTCACCAATAAAGCAGCAGTTTCATTGATTCTTATAAATCAATTTAACAAAATACTCGTTGACTGCATGCATGGCAGAGAGTACTGACTTCTCTGACATCTGTTATAATGAAATAAATTTAAATTAATAAAGCGATTGTAAGATATCTTTTAATACAATTTTTAGTGAATTGATAACACAATATAGGACATTTATTTAGAACGATCTTGCTACTTGTATCGCTATCAATTTGTATGTGTTTTGCATTGAATGTGTCGAAATGATAAGACGTTTTGAAAACTATTTCTGCAGTTCTGCAATGTAAGAAATACTATCGTAAATATTTTATAGAGATTTCCAATGCATGCAGCAATTTGTTCGTTACATACTTTAATCTTCGAGTGCGAAATTTTATGAGAAATATGGAGAAAACTGGTTTTCCGAATGATGTCTATGCGTGTGTCTATCTATCTGTAGTATTTTCTTTCGTTCGCTATGAGGCCGCTGTATGGTGACTAAGGCCAGTCACTGTATGGTGACTAATCAATCCAATCACTGTATGATGACTAAGGCTAGCTTTATGTTGGGATTCATCAAAAGGGGATCCCGTGAATTTTTCAATAGAGCTCTCTTGAAATAGCTTCATTTTTCTTTCGTTAGACAAATTCTTGAATACCCGAATCAATTTTGCTCGCTCTATTATCAAGTTCTTATTGACTGTGTCGAACCTGTGCAAAGACAATTTTTCAGATACGCTCTTAAGGATTTACTTTGGGACAATCCAGTTCTACTCTCTCCTTACATATCGCCATCCCTGTTGAAGCCATATTTTCGAAGAAATATTCATTGATCATGGTCCGGCAACTATCTCCATTGACCGTGACGCGAGCCGTTGCCGCATTTTTAAAGAAATAAGGACCAATGATGCCACCAGCGTGTAAACCGCACTAAATGGTGTATTTTTCTGTTTTATGCTTTGTCGTCAGTTTTGCATGATCATGCCAAATTTGTCAAACAAAACATTACGTGTGGACGGGAGTTTGAAAGTTTTGCAAAAGACTAATGGGCTGGAGCTTTGTGTACAAACACGACGGCACACACGCGCTTCGGTCCAAGCGGTCCTCATCAGTCTGCTCTTGGGGAAGCTAGGGTTTGCAACTGATATTTTTAGTGCGTGTAGTGGCGAAAGAAAATTGCATCAGACGTAGAGCATTGGTCTCATGAGTTTTTCACAGAGCTGTACCAATGTCTTTCTTGCCTCTGGCAAGTGAAATTAAAGGATTACAACAAGCGAGATAAGAAAAACCAAGCATACGCCGCTTTGGTCAATATTTACAAAAAGTGGATCTAGAGAGTGCGTCAAAAAAAAAAAAAAAAAATCAACTCATTTCGAATTTTCCACCGTAAAGTGTGCGAAAATGAAAGCGTCAAAATTTGGATTTACTTTCCTTCTAGAACGACGAAAACCAACAACCGAGATCAGGGACAAACATAGAATGGTCTAAAAAAAAGAACCACCGTCTTGTTTTTTCTTTAAGTTTTGGACACATAGAACTATTATCGTCACCAGCAGTTCTTCCTCCATGTCGATTTCGAGACGACTGAGCGAAAGACTGCGCAATCGTTTGAGTGGTGTAGTCGCACGATTTATGTTAATGTTTGTCTGTCTTTCCAGATCATGCAAAACTGAGGAGAAATCATTGCGTGCACACCAGGCTTTAGAATGAAAGATCGAAGGCCAGTCCCCAATTTGTGATACAGTGCAAATATTCATAGATTCAAAAAAGCGAAAGACCATCGTTCATTTCTTTTCGCAATATTAATAGGGAAAAAATTTTAAACAATTTAACAAATGCTTTTCCAAGTTTTACAAATCAAATTTGAACAATTAAGTTGCACAAGTTGCTTGAACAAATTTTAATTAGTAATGTAATCATCTTTCAAGTCATTGAGCAATTTTTGTAATAAGTCAGTAAATATTAAACCTATAGCGGTATCGAGTTGAAAAAGAATGTACATATATGTATGGGCATATCATTAAATATTGAAAATTAATTATTATAAATTTCGTTTATTTTACGGTCTCGTGCTTCTTTCCCTAAAATTTGTACATACATTTTCTTCAAAACCTCCGAGCGCAAAGCTTCGTATAGATGGGGTTAAAACATTCTAAGTACATTTTAAAGAATTATGAAACGGATATACCTTAATACCATACCATACATACGTTAAAATAAAAAAAAATTGTTTGATAAACGCAAAATGTTAATATTTAGAGAAGATATTTCAGGATGTTTGGTTTTCCAAATATCGAGCTTTACCATTTTCTCTGCTGGAAGATACAAGCAGTGCCTTGTTAATTTTATTTTTAAATATAACATTAAGGCTAAGTGCGAATAGTGACTAAATTGGAGACTAGACTAAATTGTAACAGATAATGTAGACGATATGATTCAAACGAAACGTTGTGCTAACTTTTTGACATTTAACAGCTTCTTGTTGTTGGCGATTAATATTTATAAAAACGTTAAAGACTGAAAAATCTATTAAAACCGTCGTGATGTGCTGCATTATGCATAACACTTGCCTTAAAAATTCTATAGATGATGAAGCCTTAAAATTCAAAGTAATAAGCAGTCTGCTACAAATATCTCTTTAATAGCTTATTACACGTATGTGAAAATGTATATTATATTGCGTTATCAGTTTAAATGGAATTCACAAACAAATAAAAGAATGCGAGAATAATGATGAGATCGTTTGTGAAGCTTTGCGGTAGTCTCAGTCGACCGTAAACAGGTTATTTATTTATTAATAATATAATATATCTAACCCATTGAAAATCATGAAACAAAAAGAATTTAATATGAAGAAAAAGTGCTGCAGCATAATTAACTTACTTCATCAAATTAAATAACAATTAATTAATGGAAATCCAATTATATATGTGCACTTCTTTTGCTTCCAATCTAAACAAGCGATAAAACGGTACACTTGAGCCAAGTATCATATATAATGTCTGTCAAAATAAAAATATTCCTCCAAAAATATTGATGTCTGCAAATTATCTGTGTTTACATCTCAAAAGTGTAAGTACCTATCTTCTCTCGCTATTTACGGAAATGATATAATTATTGCGTATTTTTACTCCGTGTCGGTACTATACTCTGCATTTGAATAATTTGGAAATTCTTACTAGGGTTAATCAATTTTCTTTCTTCAAAATATTGGTGTGGATATAATTATTGATGTTTTAACAGCAGACCTTCATACATTCACAGATGAAGAGTGACTCAAAGCTGGCTTTGATTATAGATTCCATAGTTCATAGCAAGCTTTGAAGCTAAATCATTCATCATTTAATAATCAAGACATAGAAATTGCGAAAATTCACTGCAAAAATTGTCAGAACATTGCAGAGAAGGTATGAAAATGCCGAATTCCGGAGCTGAAGACGTAAATTCGACGTGTTATTGACGAAATCAGTTGCAATTATGCCAAAATGAAATCGAAAATTCTGTTAAAGAGTGAACGTTCGCCAACAGAGTCTAAGCGGGCATTTGTCGAATATTGTAAAATAAGAATATTTTCATAGTTCAAATAAAATATAGTATTCGTTTTACCAAGAACATAAAATTAAAACCGTTCTTTAAACACCCTAAATAGACGAGTTTATATCTAGACATAAATATTGTTTAGAATTTAGATGATAAGTTATTTCATATTTTTAAAGTTTCTATTATTTACGATAAAAAAAAGTTTCCATTATTTACAATAAAAAAACTTACGCAAGTGGTTGTAATTCGAATAATTTAACATAATTTTTTCTATGAAACTTTTAGACAGCACCTGAAATATGTAACTTTATACCTATATAAAAAAATTGGGTTTTCGAAAATGCTAAACTGGAGAAACTCCTTAAAAAAATACGTTTCCGTATTAAAAATCGGTCCTTGAGGGTCGTTAATTATATTTAAAATTTCTAAACTTAAGCTTATTACGCAAGGTCTAAGTTTACCAACAAGCCATTAATCACATATACTTTCTTTTGAGCTTATCACTCATTCACGTGAAGAAAGACAAATTTGTTTAGGTGTTTGATTTCAATTTAAATCTTTACTTTTCGTAAGGGATGCAATTTTGAATCGATAAGTGCATTTTATGGATTATAATAATGTTTGTTAAGCAAATATTGAATTGTGTATGGTACATTTGTTAACCCCTGATAAAAAGAAGAATGTTATATGTTTGAACGCATAGTCTGTCTTTCTAAATATTTTTCTGGAGCATCGTAGCTGTAGAACGGATGAAACAATTTGAATAGTTTCAACCGTTTCCAGGATGTCCGACACTCATCACTCTTTGTGCAGAGATCTCACAATCAGCCACTATTGCAGCTAAAAACACTTCGACAATTTTTCCCTCTTTTTAAAAGTTTGCTTTTTTTATTGTTGCAGGAGACAGTAGTGGTGACAGAGAGACAATATTTTTTTATTGTAGATTCAAATTCTACGAGAAAACTACTACTACAAGTTTTTTTTTGGAATTCTGGCAGAAGGAACTTTAAATTGGTTTTTGTATCACCTTGTTTCGGGCCCATTATCTTGCGAAATAGTCATTAGAATAAAACATTATGATTCACGCTATAGAATGCGAACAGTAAAGCTACTGTAAAATGTAAATGTATTTGTAAAAATTTGGACTACTGCCGTCAGAGTTTAGAAATAACATTAGATTATGAAATCTATCTGTAATTCAAGATATCACTTCTGTCTCCAGTCTTGAAGATAGGAACAACAAAAGGCACCTTCTATGAGTCAAAAAATATTATATCACATTTGAATTACGACTAGAAGTATTGTTGAAGACTAGGGGAAAGTCGTTATATTTAGTTTTAACAAACTGCCAGAAGAATCTTGGATCCGCTCTGATTGCATTTCCCATTTATCCAAGTGAACGTCATAGGCTAGTAGAAAAGCATCACTGAAAGTTTCATACAAATTTAAATACTAAGTAAAATCTTAAATTCTCATAAACATATCGGGGGATTCTTATAGCCTTGGCCCCCCAGATTTATAAACAGCTTTCGAAACTTTTTGATGTGCTAAATATGGGAAAATGAAGGGAAAAAATTTATCTCGCCCCGTTTTCGAGATATAAAAAAATATAGTTGATACTTGCGAAGTATTAACAACGTAAAGCAAAATCTTGTGAAACCACGCAGCGACAATAAAAAATCATAGTCACGGTTGAACTTTCCGATAATCGCCGCACGATACCAATAATCACTGCCCGTTATTTATTAATAATCCGACAACCCGATAAACAAAATTCCACTGCGACTCTGTCAAAACAAACTGTGGTGATTCATGAAGGAAATTTGAATTCAAAAAAATTTTAATTTTGTAAAAACAAAATATAAAAAAAATGAAAATTAGTTTTATGAATTCCGGACACAAACGATGTCTTATCAATTTATAAAATAAATTAATTCTGAGTGTAAATACTTGATTAATTTATGAGTAAAGTAAGGTTTCCCTAAGATTTCCCTGAAAACCAAAAATACTCTTGAAGTTTGTTACGTTTGATGACAACAGGATAATCAACCACACATATAAAATATAAATAATGGACCACTCGATTTCCTCTCTCAAATGTTCTTAAATCTTACCTGGCATCACTTCTCAAACAATTTGGCAGTGAAAAGTTGCTTGAATAGGAAAGTTTTCATTGAAAACTTCGTTGAAATGTATTTGCATGTAATTGCATGTTTGCAATATTTTTGAGGGGTTAAGATGCAAAATGCATTAATTATTTGATGGATTTGTATCATTAATATTGAGAAATGCTCCAACCATGAAATTCGTCTTGTTCTTCCAAACTCAGTTTTAGGCACGCACGACGCACATGCTCAGTGTGGGCTGGAGTAGTGTTTTTTCTTGCCTTTAATTAGGAAAAATCTGCGGCTGAGGCGCGTTGAATGATCGTAGAAACTTATGGTGAGACTTCTATTAGTTAAAGAACGTGTCGCGAATGGTTTCAACGCTACAAAAGTGCTGATTTCGGCGTGGAAGATAAGGAGCGTTTTGGACCGGTGAAAAATTTTGAAGACGAAGATTTGGAGGCATTACTAGGTGAAGATTCATCTCAAACGCAACAAGAACTTGAAGATTCATTGAGGATACTTGGAATAAGTATGTAATCATTTTTCCGTAATAAAGCCTCAATTTCTTGACAAAACGGCGGTTTTCCATTTGTACTCTTGATATAAAAGGGAAAATATGGGTCAAGGAGAAATCGGAAAATATTTTAATATTTGTAATAATATTGCCTCCGAACCTATCATATTGTCCCACCTAACACGTTGACTGCCACACACTTTTTATATGGTGCGCTCAGGGAACCACAGTATAATTTTCTAATTCCTAATTTCTTAGCATATAATGGTAAAATATTAGCCCTATATGTATATACATAAAAATGAAAGTTTTTTTGTTTGTTTGTTACTCAATCGCGCCTAAACGCTTGCACCGATATTCTTAATTTTTTTTTTTTTGAATCCATCTTAAGATATAGGCAAATTTTTTTTCTATTTCAAAATGGCAGCTGGAAATTTTAAATTCGAATTTTCGGGTTTTGGGGGATGCTGATTTCCAATCCGCTGTCCAAGTCTAGAATTTGAAGATGGCGGATCCAACATGACGACCAAAATTTCTCGATTTCAACGGATTTTAATGAAAATTAGTACAATGATTATTCTGAGGCCACTAATTTCCAATATTATCAAAATTCCCAAATCCAAGATGGCGGATAGAATATGGTGACCAAAATTTCTCGACTTCAACAGATTTTATTGAAAATTAGTACGATTTTTTTTGGAACTACTAATACTGAATATTATCAAAATTTGCAAATCTAAAATGGTGGATCCAATATGGCGAGCAACATTTTTTCGATTTCAACGGGTTTTAATGAAAATTGTTACAATGATTATTTTAAGGCCACTAATTTTGAATATTATTAAGATTTGGAGATCACGGAAAAAAAAGAAATTACATTAAACAATTTTCATGAAAATAAACTCCAAAAATTACCCTTGATTTCATGTCGAATAGATTATATATTATTACCCCTTAAGGGGACCTTTAATTTCAAAATCGAAAAAAAATCAGTATTTTTTTTTTTTTTTTTTTTTTTTTTTCATAAAAATGCTTCTTAACATCACACAAACACTCTCCTAAAACCGTTTTAAGAAATTCGTAAAAGAAAAAAAAGTTATACCTATATTTGTAACGGCAGCTCTACGTGTTTTATATGTAAAAATTAGAGATGCCACGAATAGTAATTTGGCCGAATACCGAACACCGAATTTTCGGCGAGGCTCTTGGCCGAAGCGCCGAACATTCGGCAGCCGAATATTCGGCCACACTTAGTACTTTCCGCGGGCGACAAGTCACAACTGTCGCTACAGAAAATGTTCGTTCAGATGAAGGTGTGGAACAAAAAAATTCTGTTGCAAATGAACTTAATTTTTACATGGTATCTGTGCGTTTAGATCAGACAGCAGACCCTTACAAGTGGTGGTCAGCAAACGCGAAACAATATCCAACCCTTTCACAATTTGCTAAGATTTATTTATCATCTCCCGGTAGCAGTGTGTATAGTGAGCGGCTGTTTTCGGAAGCAGGTACAATTTATGAGGAAAAACGCAATCGTCTGCTATCAACAAACGCTGAAAAAATTGTTTTCATTCATCATAACTTACCACTGGTAGATTTTAAATATTAATTTGTTAGCTCTTTTTTTTGGTTAAATAAATATATCTTTGTGAGTAATATTTTGAGTTCTTTTTTCATGATTTATTTGGTAATCCTTACTATATTTTATCATAAATACGAAATTAAATCTGTTTATCACGATTTCACGCCAAAACTGCTGAACCGATTTAAATGAAATTTGGTACACAGATACATACTCTAGAGCCTTAGAAAGGACATGGACTATAATTTATGCGGACGGAGTCGCGGGAAAATAGCTAGTAATAAAAAAATAATAAATAAATTGCTATTCGGTATTCGGTCGAATAGTTAACCATATTCGGCCGAATACCGAATAGCGAAAAAAAGTGGCCGAAAAGCCGAATACCGAATAGTTGCCGAATATTCGTGGCATCTCTAGTAAAAATTATATAACAAAAACTTTGAACGCGTTTTTCTCGAAATCACATTTTTTAAAATGGCCGCATCTGTATCTCAAAAACTATTCAACCGATTTTAACAAACCAAACGCCATTCGATTCGTTATCAAATATACTAGTAACTAAACCTTTAAAAATATTATTTTACCTCCCCACTTTTTTATGCGGAGGTTAGTTTACCCCTAACTTATAGTCGTTTTTTAACTTTTTTAGAAAAATGTATAAAATGATATATTTATTAAAAACAAAAGGTTTTTTAGGTTTAGGTACTAGTTTTGTGTCTTATGAAAACAATCCACTAAAGATTTTTACTCTATCTATTACAGGAAGTCCTAGAGAAATGCGGCCGTTTTAAAAGTGCATTTTGGATGACGCCATCTGCAGGCATTAAAATAAACTAAAGTTGCATTTAAAAATCATTTTTATATTTTTCATAATCTTACCAACAATGTACAAAAGGTTTCAGAATAATAAGTATAATAGTCTTTTAAAAAAAAAGACTTTTAAAAAGTGTTTTTCCCGATTTTGAAAGTAAAGGTGGCACCACTAGTGTGACATTATTAAAAAATTTCATATTTCGATAGTCTATACCTTTAAAAATAACATACACTAAAGTGCATATCTATAATAGTTTTTGAGATACAGCCATCTCACCGTCTCTCATCGGATTGAGGTATTGAGAACTTTTAACGCGTTTTTCTCGAAACTACTTTTTTTCAAATTTGCTGCAGTTGTAACTCGAAGACAAATCATCTGATCGATTGAAATTTGAATTTTTTTTTTAAAACCGCCATTTTTTTAAATTGAAATTTTTGTTTTTTCGATAGAGGTTCATGCCACGGAAAATACCATCTAGTTTAATAAACATTTTGATTTTTTTGATTTCATGCACTGTTAAGGTCGCTATCGCTGCAACAGTGGGGGGACTTATTTTTTTTTTTTTAGCCTTGAGAAATTGCAAATAACTCGCTGAGTTTTCAATTTTTTGGTCAACAATTTTATCATGTATTTACTATATACCCACAAATATATCCTTAAAATATTAAAACATTCCATGCAGTAGTTGTCTTTAAAAAAATTCCCAAAAATCACTTTTTTAGGCGGTCACACTAGTGGTGCCCCTTAAGATGCAAAGTAATTAACGCAGGTACATTTATTAAACCGAACCTATCCTATTATCTGGCAGTGTATCTACTTATAATAGTATACAAATAAATCAAATTAAAGTCATAGTTTTCGTGTAATTAATTTAAGAAATTATCAGTAATTTTATCACCATCAAAGAACGATAATACTAGTTAGATATTAATTTAAGCTAGGACTGGGAGCCCCCCCAAGATTTCTGCTTCCACCACCTGTTTGAACGAGCGGTGCAGCTTTCAGCGCTCCACTATCGAGGCAATTTGCTAATCTAACTGGCAATTCAGCTGAAGTAGCTCTAATCTCAAAATGCGCTGGTCAAAGCCTTCGGGAAGAGGCACTTAAAAGACTCAAACGAAAGAACTTGCTCTTAAGACGCCGGTAGATAAGAAATGTCTCCGTAACTCCCTCCGGTTCTCGCGTCTTGCAACCATACTTTGAAGCTGACTAGACCGTTACAACTAAATAGGCGCTAATTGGACAAGGTGCAGCGCCGGTCAGCGAGATCATCTTCAAAGTAGTTCGCCATCTGCACATTTATTTCAATTATGGCATTTGAAGCACAACAGGAAAATTGATTTTGCTCCAAATGCTGTCGTGAATTGTGCCGGTTAGGGCCAGTGACGTCTCGCCGGGATGTCATAACACCGGAGGGGAGGATGCAACGCGACTTTTGTGCAAGGAATCAGCCGGTCGTGCTGAGTGATTTCACGAGGTTTACGCAATGGACCGGTTCTGGCGAAGAATGCACCAAGTGGTCGGGCGCTGCTGGTGGGACTCCCACGGGCTGTCACTGTAGCAGAGGAGCGAGATGAAGAGAATCGGGTGCGCGGTACCTTACTCCCTCTGCTTGTTATACATACCAAAAAACTATACGCACGATTCCCTGCAGGCAGTGTGCATTTTTCCCGGGATTCACAGTTCACAAAAAAGGCGGTGCATTTACTCCATGATGGCACGCTCTAGCACATTTTGCGACAACCAACACCTCGGGGCAAGAACACAGCCACACTTGTGCTAATTTGGAAAGAAGAAATTTTGGACTACGTTTGTATGAAGATCGTGGGTGTTTTTAATTTAATGTTTTCCCTCTTTATACTGAATATTAAGCTGCTTATTATATTCAGGAATTCTTTACTATAATTAAACAATTATAAACTCCTTATATTGTTAATATTTTAAAGGAATTACATTCTATGATTTGATATAAACGCACTATTGGTTGTCAAAATTGTCTTCCCAACCACTAAATATTACTACGTATACATGCAGGGTTGAGAGGTTGAGTTGAAATTGGGTTAAAAATTCGACCCGCGTATTTGGTTCGCCAGGGTTGAGAGATCGAGTTGAAAGTGGGTCGAACTAACATTTATTCGAAACGTCAAGTTGGTTATTAGAAAAACCATAAAATGCCTGGAATTGACCAAAATATTTTTTTACTTGTGGTTCAGTGGTAGAATGCTCGCCTGCCAGCCTCCGACTAACCTATAGTAAACAAAAGCACACCAAGCACACAAAGAAAATTCCAGCTGTCAACTCGACTCCTCAACTCGCGTCTACATGCAAAATTTCAACTCGACTCAGGTGGCTAACCTCGATCGAGTCGAGTCAACCCTGCTTGGACTCGACTCGCGTATATATGAGGTTGAAACAGGGTTCAACCTAGGTTCAACCCTGCATGTATACGTAGTATATGAAAGCAATTGAGAACCGGCTACGGTGTAAACAGTGCCAAGTCAATTGGATCTGCCTCTTTGACATCTTGTCTGTTTCCTGGTGAACCTCGTGGCTTTTTGTTCGAGTTATATTTAAGCTTTTATCATGGGTCGTATGCACGCTCCAGGGTTAGTACATGCAAATACGCGATATATTTTATGCTGGCGTTCTTGGGGGAGTATCGAATTCACCGAATAACTTGAATTTCTTCCAGAAAGGGTATATCCCAGTCGGCCCTGCCGTACAGAAGATCGGTTCCATCATGGCTCAAGCTGAACGCTGAGGATGTGAGGGAACAGATTAAGAAGCTCGGAAAGAAGGGCATGACCCCATCCAAAATTGGTGAGTTATTGCTTTTGTGGGTTACTTCATTGCGGCTCCCGATTGTTTTGGAGGATTCGGGGATAGCCGCGATTGTTGATGTGTGTGGGTCGTGTTTGTGGGGTTAGGTACGTCTAATTGAACGTTGCAATGGATGGCCCCCGAAATGTTCTGACCGAATTCAGCACAAGATTCAGAAAATTCAGAAATAATTAAAAAATTCGCAGGATTTTTTCTGGATATTTAGATTTTTTTTTGTTGATAGTAAGTTTGTTCGTTGACCCGAAAACCTGTATCGCCCCAGGGCGCCCCGGTGCTTGTCAGTTCAACGAATAGCTTATTAAAAACCACAATTTTTTTATCACATTTTTCACATCGAAATGCTAAAATTAATTTCTTGTGCCTGCACCAAGAGTTAATTCCACTTTAAATACCGCTTTTGTTAACAATTAAACTGATATTCCTCATTAGCCCTGAGTTTACCCTGGATTTTAGCTGGGGTAAAACCAGGGCGCTCTAGGGTGTCACAGGTTTCTCAAAAAACGCCGAACTAGCATTTGATGTTTAAAAACCAATGCGGCTAGTGCGTACTGGGTTGCCACAGGGTTGTCAACGAACAGACCTTAGTTCTTCCACTTATATGAATTCTTATTTATCGGATAATTCAGGACTACCTAATTTTGACAAAGAGTAAAAAAATATTAGTACAACAGTAATCTCCACTTTTTAAGCACTTTGTACAACGAAGGTCTTCAGTCAATAGACATTTTGTACAAGAAAAAAACGGACAAAGTCGAATAGCACTTGCGTCCTAACGATTCCAGACCGTTATATAGGGTGTTAAGAAATTAGTTTGTAAGAATTTTATGGTCCAAGTAGAGAGGCTTCATTGTAACCATCTTTTACCAAAATTATTACATTGTAGTAGGTTAAGCTATCACTATCAAGAAGACGCAAATAAACTGAACTGAACTGAACTAAATTTGATGGTTATTGGGTATCGGAAATTGAACAACTTTAGGAAATTCGTGAAGAAAATTTATAACTTCCCATAGAATTAGCAATTAACGATATTTGGAGTTTTTTCTTTACTTGTGCTCTGAGACATTTCGCGCCAAATTTGAAATTCTAGGACTACGGAAAGTACCCTACAGATTTTGATGTATCAGTCAGTGAATTAGTATTTTTTCAGTATGAAAATGCACTTTGAAAGGCCGTATCCTTTTATTGGATTGAGTTAGAAACTTGAATTTTCGAGGACTATGAGGCTGTAAACTTTAGTATTTGATATTCATTTCAATTCGATACCTCTAGCCGAGGCTGAGTAAAAAGGGGTCTTGACGGAAAGATAGACGAACAATAAAGTGATCCTATAAGGGTTTCATTTCGAGGTAGAGAATCCTAAAAAATCGTCCATCAATTGCACAAAGAAAATCTCCATCAATCTTAATCGAGAGAGTTTGCACAAAGAAAATCTCCATCAATCTTAATCGAGTCCTAGTAACCGTCTTCGATGTCCCAAAATAAGTCTTAAGAAAAATAACTAAGTAAAAATCGAATTATAAAGAAAGGGTTTTTTTAATTGCTGCTGCAGGACTTATGAATTGCAAACAACATCCGTTATTGCTATAACTAGGATTTTTTTTTTTTTCATTAGAACTAAAGTAGTTTAGATCCAGAAGGGGAGTGGCGGGAACATACTGCAAAATTAATTTAACTACTTAATAGACTAAATTTGCCTTGTAACGGAAGTAGAGTCACTTTAGTCAATTCGTATAAGAAAGTTTAGTCGATTTATGAGAAAAATAGGTCGGATATCGGTCAGCTGTTTCCACGCTAATAATATAATAAATAAAAATAATTTATTCTATATATTTATGCAACAATCTCTATGGCTATTTGGTATTTGGATATCTGGATTAACTAAATTTTCTAAAACAACATACATACATATATAAAATTTTGCCATGAGACATAAGAACTAGAAATAATTTAATTCTTTCCATCACAGGTATCATTCTGCGTGATTCCCATGGAGTCGCCCAAGTGCGCTTTATCAATGGCAACAAAATCTTGCGCATTATGAAATCCGTTGGACTCAAGCCAGACATCCCAGAGGATTTGTATTTCCTCATCAAGAAGGCCGTCGCTATCCGTAAGCATTTGGAAAGGAATCGTAAAGATAAGGACAGCAAATTCCGTTTGATTCTTATTGAGTCCAGAATTCACAGGCTAGCACGATACTACAAAACCAAGAGTGTGCTCCCACCAAACTGGAAGTACGAATCCAGCACAGCTTCAGCTCTTGTTGCGTAAATAATTCACTCGTATGTGTAATTCGAAATAAATAAATAAAAAAATGTATTTCTAAACTTTTAAGGGTATTATTGAAATAGAGATTCATGAACTTAGATTTTTGGGGTCTAGTGCAAATTTTCTGAAATGCAACCAACTTCAGACTGCCACGGCCAGAGAGCAGAGGAATACATAGAGGTACAACCCTCGAACAAAATTCGTGCCAGAGTTCGTCGGCTGAGCTCGAGCAAAGGGGGAAGTGTAAGACGAAAAACTCACACTGTGCAGAAAAGCTTTACATCCAGTGATATACTCACGGCTCTCACGAAATCTCTCTTTGCTATGCAGCCGTAATTCGGTTGCCAAGCGACGAGTGTGCGCTGCTGGTTTAATTCCTTTGCCCCGAAGTTGAAATATGAGATTGTGTGTATTATAAAATCGATATTCTGTTTCTATGGAATAATACAATACACGGATATCCAGGTCGTATTCTCAGGCCGATTTAATTTGTATTTCGGGAAGGCAAAAATTTTGAATAACTTTTAATATGGGAAAATTGACCAATATATTTTTTTAGATGCACAAGAACAGTATAAGTTTTTTGAAATTATTTGTTTCGGTTTGTTAACATAAAGGGAGAGCGGTAATATTGCCTTTTAAATATTCTGACCGAATCACGATTTAAGGGGAGAAATCACCTTAGAAATTAGAAGTACTTAGTTTTTGGAATTATTTTTACACGGAAGAATTCAATTGAATCTTTTTCAATTTCGAGGATGTTTTCATGTAAATCTCATTAAATTTTGAAATCATTGCAGCCAGAAATCCCTGCTTTATCTACAGCAGGTCTTCACCCGACTTATGTTATACTACTCTCTGTGCTAGTCGTATTCTCCGACCGATTTAAGTTGTATTTTTGGAAAGGAAAAAATATTGAATAATTTTTAATATGGGAAAATTGACCAATATATTTTTTTAGATGTAGCATTGTATAATTTTTTTGAAATTATTTTTTTCGGTGTGTTGATATAAATTGAACTATTTCCTTTTAAATATTCTGCCCCGAATCAAGATTTTAAGTAATACGGAAATATGCATTTTTAACCCTAACCCATTAAACCGGGGCGTTTGTGATCAGCTTTACTTCTAACAGGCAGTAGTTTAGGATAGGATAGGATGGTTGTGGAATAATAATATAAATAAATAATTTCCGAAATTTCATTTAGTCGACTTTTAGTTGAACGTATACATAATTTAAAAATTACAAACCCTGCAAAATATCTCCTAGAAGCTAAATCTATGGGCTGGTTAATTAGTTCAATTTCCGTATCTTCGGGATCTAAAATTTCTATAGGTACGTCGTCATTTTCAGGAAGACTTGATGCTTGATTTACGGAAGTTACTGGCTCTTTGTGACTTTGGGTTGACAGTGAAACGAAGTCTGATGATGTGGAAGAATTACACGATTTCGATATTTGCAAAATCTTATGCCAATCAACACCTAAAAATTCATCTTTATCGTCCTGACAATTAGACCGCGTTGAAGGACGTATGATGCGTACGGACGCTATTTTACCCATAATAAAATTTGATTCATAAACCGATGGATCTGAGTGATTTCCGGACATTGACCGTATTAGAGCAAATAGATTTTCGATTGTATCTTGATTTAACCGATTTAAGAATAGAAATTTGACATCAAAATCTTGCTGCAAATCTTCTAACATTAATAGTATTCCCCTAATCGTTTGAATTAGACCTTTTTTCCAATGAGTAATGTTTTCGGCGTTTTGAATAAACGTGTTATTTAGATATTCCCGCATTTTTACTAAACACTCGTAAGGAGTATTACCGGTTGATAAGGGTTTTCCCATCGGATTTCTACAATGAAAAGATTTGCTATTTAGGGCATCAAAAAGATCGTTAATTCTAGAACAAAAAGTAGCAGTGTTTTCAGCAATCATCTTTAAATTTGACTCGAAGTGTTCTTGAAAATTATGTGATCGAATTGCAGCAGCTACAGTTGCACTGAAAACCTGCATAGCTAAAGAGACCGACATTTTTTTTATCACCGATTGGATTAACGTGAGCTAAAGTTAATTT
The DNA here is from genome assembly GCA_949715965.1 of Dysmachus trigonus. NCBI lineage: Eukaryota > Metazoa > Arthropoda > Insecta > Diptera > Asilidae > Dysmachus > Dysmachus trigonus. Next base: position 25,291,693 of record OX454320.1, read on the forward strand.
AAGTGCTGCTTTAGTGACAGAATGCTTTTCTAATTCGTAAAGTCCAGTGATAATTATCCAACTCGCCATTACCGTGTTTGCCACATGGTCGTCATCTGTTTTACCTTTCCATACAAAATCATGTTTAATAAGTGAATTCCGCGAACACTTTATCATGTGTGGTACATCGAAGAGAGCATATATTTTCTTATTATTATGATTAAAAAACGGTTCTATGTTTGTAATACCAAGATCGGAAAACAGTTTTCTGTTATTCGGACCTTGATCGCAAGTAATAGCAACAATTTAATACCTATTTTTTCCGCTTCAATTAATAATTCATTTAACCTACCGGAACTTATTCCATTAACGGATGTGAAATATCCTAATACATGCTTCCATGGTGAAAAAAGACCGCGCACCATGAAAACAACTACATATTTAGCTAATTCATTTTTTCGACATTTACCGTCATCATAAAAACCTTCAATTTGGTCTGCGTTACATTATATTTTAATTCTCGCCTAACAACTACCTCATCAAAAACTAGAACAGCATTTTTTGATCTTTCATCAAATTCAGTGATTGCCGAAGCAATAAAGGGATATATTTCTTCATTGTGGCCTGGTTTCAAGTTTTTACTGGAACCCAATTTTGCAAAGAAGTACGGCTAGGTAGAGCTAAATTTAAGTAATTTTTTAAAAACCTATAACATGATGGAGCACGGAAATATAAATTTAAAGAAATTGTCTTCTCATCTTCGCTATAAGGAACATTTTTTCGCCTAGTGAATAACTTACACATCGTCAATGTATTTTTACTATACCTGCCTGCTGATAAATCTAACATATCATTTTGAACAGTTTTCTTAGTTTTAAAACGCGCTAATCTAGAATTCAAGATTTTAATTTTTCTTTTTAGATTGGTATTTTTTGTTGAAATAGTTTGAACTGCTTTTTTAAGCTTATTATTTTGTTTTAGATAAAATAGTGTATTTTCTGCGGACTTATGGCAAAACGAACATAGCGGCTCAACATCTTCATTACATTCACTATTTCCTGGGGTAATTAAATGAACTGGGGCAACTGGGTTTTCTGTACAAAGATATTCGGACTGAATAGTGCTGCAAGGGAAATCAATTCTTTGAGGGAGATTTAATGTGGGACATTGGTTATTACACAATTTTCTTTGCCCAGGGAATTTCAATTCAAAATGATTTTGGCAAACATAAAACCGTTTAGGTAAGGATTCCTGGAATTCTAGGCAGCACAGTTTCATCCACTCTTCCCGCCTAACAGAATCTCGCGGACAAAAGAAACTTATGGTTGAATTTTCGTCTTTGCCAATATTACAACCCGGGACTACACATCTAATACCTGTTTTTTTCCTTCTGGATAATGAGATCCCTCTTGCTCCTTCCATTATAAAAGCAAAGTAACAAATATAATTCAATATGCTTTTACACAATTCACCGCCACTAATTACTTTTTCTCTACAAGCATCAATCAATCAAGCAAATACCCTTAATATAAAGCATTTACTGTTTAATATGCATTCACGCTTAAAATCAGGCAAACAAGACCTTTGAAAAAACATCTTGCCATATGCATTGTTTAAGCATTTTGCATACCCTCCCAACTAAATTTTATATTGCATAATTCAATGCGGCACCACTATGGGAATTGTAAATTCATTCATAAAATCACAAGCTAAAAGAATTCATTCATTATTTACTACACCCCGCCATCCCTTTTGCAAATCCTTGATTAGGTATCAATACACGGTCAAATTATAAACAATATTTCTCCTCCTGTCTCGTTCCGAAAAATAATAACAGAAAGAGAAGGAAAGAAAACATTCTTAATAATTTAACCGTGTGCTCATACCCACACGTGCGTTATTCCTGCCTTGCAGCCACCCATAGCAACATGCATTAATCGCGCCGGTGTGTTCCTGTTAAATTTTCAGGCTGCACAGCCAACGTCATGAAATTGCCGTCGCTGCACAGGGAACTTTATGAGACCGCCGTGGCTGCACAAGAGCTTTTTCTCAGGGCTTTTATAAGACCGCCGAGCTTCTATTAGACCGCCGAGCTTCTATGAGACCGCACTTTGAAATGAAATGTATGAAAGCGAAATTCCGTTCGTGGCTATATGGCGTTGGCACTCTATATGTTCCTCTGCTCTCTGGCCACGGCATTTGCAGTTTACCGGGGGTCTAGTGCAGAATCTGTGGCGGATTTTCTGAAATGCAGCCAACTTCGGGCTACCACAGCATTTGCAGCCTTACCGATTTTTGTAAATAACTACGCGCATATTAAACACAAAATGAGTAATCATTAACACAACTCAGAATTGGTTAACTTTATGTTTGGATTATTTTTGAGGGGCTGTGATGCAAAACATTAATTACTGATCTTCATTGTAATCACTTGTTGGCTTTATGTGATTAAAACTGAGAAGTGTTTAGGAAACGGTTTTCGTAATAATTCAAATCCAGAGCTGACTGCCTAAATTATGTCTGAGAATTAGGAAAAATTAAAAGAAGTTCTACGAGAAAAGTAGTCTACTATACATATATAAAGAGCCTCACAAAAATTTGTAATACAGGAACTTTATGTTTATCCTGTAAAAAACTTCCACTACGGGAGCAGAATAAAATCAAACAAAACTTAAGTATTTACAATATCTAATCAGCTATTTTTGGTGTCGGTCCTAGCCGAAGCAAGCATAAAAACCTACAGTAATTTGAGTTTCTAAACTTGCTTTGGCTGGAACTGACTCCATAAATTAACCGATTAGAGTATCAGTAATATTGTATATTATCCTTTAATGCTCTTTTCTTTAAAGTAATGTAAAGTATTAGGCCTTTTTGTGATTGACTTTAAATATGTGGCAAAAATGTCAAAAAACTTTGTTTTTTTTAGTTTTGAGATGTAATAATCGATACTTTCACCTAAAAATACGTCCTAGAGTATTTGTGGTAATACGAGTGAACATTATGCACTTTAATTTTAAGGTTATATATCAAGTAAATGGTTAAAATACCGAAAAAATTAGTTTTTGTTCGATTTTTAAGACGTAAAAATGCGGTTTTTTCGATTTTTCGGAATGTCGCACCCTGAAATTCGATATTTTGATTGCGCCATTCGAAAGAACTGGGAAAAAAATTTAAAAAACAATGTTTTAATACTAAAGTAGGATTCCTAACCTAAAAGCAATTTGAAAAATTAAAATGGCTATCTTGACCAATTTTAGAGGTAAAAATTTGCAAAAATCCATGATTATAGGTAACATAAAAATAAAGGTTTGTGAAAATTTTCAGAATTTTTGGATAAAATCTACGGCCGTACGAATTTATTTTCGAAAAAATGGGACGAAACCGATTTTACCGGTAATTATAGACCTAGAGGGCTAAAAATTGGCATGGAGGCATCTTTTGACACAAACTATCGAAAGTGCCACCCGTCGTAACGATTCCGCTGGGGGCAGATTTCACCACCTTATCCCGCTATAGCCTTTTAGCGTCTCAAGTGTAATCGTTTCGATTTTCAATAGAAACTTTAAAACTCCCTTTTACCCCATTAGACGTAGAATTTTAAAAATATTCTTTCTTAAGGGAACATTCTCATTGAAATGGACAAAAAAAGGACTTTTTTTGGAATTTTTTGTTTAAACCCTATTGCATTTATTCAAAAAAACTTTTTTGATATATCGAATATATAGACATTGAAGTATACAACAAAAAAATTTTTGGGTGTTGTACGAAAAGTCCCTTTTTAGCTGGTACCAGTTCCTGCGGTCTTCCTGGAGAAGATAAAGACAAAATTCAAAATAGGTTTTGTTCTTTAGGCTTTTTTCTAGGACCTTTAAAAATGGTACTTTTAATTTTTTAAATTATTTTAAGGATTGTTTTTTTAAAAATTTTAAAAATTGGCCATGTTTTGGGGGGAAAGTACGTGTATAAAAAAGAGGGTGGGGTACTTTTATGCATTTTTAAAGGTCTATGTCCTAGTATTTATGTTAATGAGTCGAATGCTTTTTGATATTTTTAAATCTATCGAGCAGAATTTGAGATATCACTGGTACCAGGTGAAAAAAAGTAGTTTCGAGAAAAACGCGTTTAAAGTTTTTGTGCGACGCTCCAAATCTATAGAAACCGGTATATATCGTTACGTATATATAGCTATAACTTTCGTTTCGAATTTCTCACAACGGTTTGAGAACAGCATTACTATGATGTTAAGGAATACTTTTATGTAAAAAAAAAAAAAAAAAAAAAAAAATCGATTTTTTTTTCACGTCCAATGAGAATGTCCCCTTAAGGGGGTACATGGGTCTTAAATGACTAAACTTTGGACACATTTTTTAATGGTGCAATAAATACAATTATATTGAAACTATTGTTTATTGAAAAAAGCAACATTTGAACAATATTTTGTGAAATTTTTGTTTGAAAATTTTGAAAATTGACCCTCTATTGGCTATTTTTCGAAAACTTGGTGAAAATGCGGTAGGCATGATATCTTGCTTTAGATTTATCTGAAATAAAAAAAATATTCGTGCATAGCTCGGGGGGTGACCGAAGGATTTGTTAAAAAATCGAAATTTGAATTTTTGGCGGCGTTGCGCGCTAAAAAAACATTTTTCGGTATAAAAAATCAATATATTTTGCCACATAAGTAAAGTTGTAATGTACCAACAAGAAAATCCTTCGTTCACTCCCTAGAGAATACTATGTAGAAGAAGTATGCAAAATATTAGGATGATCGGTGGAATAGTTTTTAAGTAATCGTGACTACCGACTTAAAAAATGTGTTTTCGAGAAAAACTGGACTGGAAATGAAGAAGAAACCAGCGTTGTGAATATACGGTTCGTGCAGGTGGTAGAGCTTAGTGGGGGAAATCGCTCACTCTCTTAGAGTTTTGCTCCGATCGATTTGAAACTTTGAGAAAATACTCTTGTTATGATATACTTTAAAATGAAACAAAAACAAAAAATCGATTTTTTCAAATTTTGAAACCCATGTACCCCCTTAAGTGGGTGCCTACATCACGAAATAAAATACTAACGAAATTTAATATTTCTACGTTCAGCGGTTTGGATCAGGCATTGATGGTCAGTCAGGACTTTTTATTTATGTATATAAATTAAAAAATCCTACTTTGTAATAAAATAATAAAATGAGGAAATGAGGAAACATGTTTTTTCAATACACCCATTTTCACACTTTTAGGTGTCGAATTTCGAAAAATCCTTTCTTAGTGAGCATCAAGCCAAGCCAAGAGAAACACACGTCCCACATTTGAAGTTTGTAGCCTTTATAGTTCTTGAGATTGCGTGAATTTATATATACATAGTATATAAAATGCCCTGAAAGCAAACAATTTTATAATGGTTCGTAAATTTTGAACAAAAGCGAACGTTTTTAAAGAAGCATAGTAACATGGTTATTATATGGAGAAAAAATGGGTCACTTTTTGCGAAATATGGCGAGTTCTTTGCGAATATATGGGAATTATTTTATGAAAATGTTGTGTTCCTTGAGTATTATGAATTAAACAGAGGAATATTGTTTGTTTCGATGCAAAGTGCAAGTCGGCCGCACGTATTTCAAGAGTGCGGAACAGAACTCATTTCGCAGTACCTTCAGAGGAGTCAAGTCTTTTTACGTGTGGAATATATTTTCAGTTTAATTATCGAATGTGAAAAAGTTAAATACAAAAAAATTTTAATTAAGCATATCTTGTTTTCACTATTTCATATAAAATACTTGAATCGAAAGCAATTGTATAAGAAAAAAGAAATTAATAAATTCACATTTTTAAAAACAAGTTAGAGAGTTTCACGACCTAAAAAAGAATCGTTTAAAGTAATTCTTCTATATCGTCTGTTTAAAATAATATAGTCCTCGGGCCCACCCTTTGCCGGGTTTGGTGACAACCGCTCTCTCGAGACTTCGTATAACGCTTCATTTTCTTGAGTCGGACAAATTGTTTATTTTGGAAAATTCTGAGGAACGGTGCGTTTTCCTTTGAGGATTTTCCAAAGTCATTGATTTGATGCGAGCATAAAATTTATGACCGTAGTATTAATTTTGATTTAATTGAAAGATATTTATGTATAAAAAGCCAAACAACATACTGCGGACAAATGTTTTGGGTCAGTGGGTGTGACCGCCACCTGCAACATGGGTAAGTTATGACGTCATACTTATTTAGTACCGCATAGTTCATCTTTTGAGAACTGGTTAAACAAATAAAAATTAATTTTTTTGTAGTATCGGCGGACACATTTTTCGGGGCATAAGGGGTGACGGACGCCCTAAAGTCAAGGGTTTTATGCTAACATTTTATTTACAACCGCTGCTCTGATTTTTATTTTTTATTGTTTGAAATAGTTTTTACAACACACGGAGCCATCTGACCGACAATAATAGTTGGGCTTTTTAGGGAAAAACTGGAAAAACATACTCAAATATATATATTAGGGTGCTTTTTTTTCGCGACTATTTTTTTTTTTTTAAGTCCCACCTCGAAATTTTGTGGCAAATACCTAAACAAAAATTGCCTGAAAATTGAAGCCCTTAATATTAATATTAAGTACTAGACCAAGGCGTATAAAGATTTCCCATATAAAATATACGTAAACTTTGATTATTTTTCTTCAAAACTCTACAGCTCAGAGGAATTTTATGGTATAATCTTGGTCAATGGTAGGGTTTCTTCAGAATTGAATGGCCTACAAAAGTGTCCATTGCGGTGTAATCCTAACTCCCACTAGCGAGGTAGTACGGGTCACTAACCCCAATTTTTCCATGAAATTCTCGCTTTTTGGTCCTATCTCGTAAACAACAAGAGGCACAGAAAAAGTGAATATGACAAACTTGTAGGAAATTCAATTTCCTACAAAAAAGTTCTGAACACCAAATCGCTACCATCGATATTTCTTGAGATATTGGGGTTCGAGCTTGAGGTAGTGTGGAACTTTCATGGATTATTGAGCTGAATTGTAGAAATACTACCTCAACTTCAAAACCCAATATCTCAAGAAATATCGATGTTAGCGATTTGGTGTTCTAGAGCTTTTTGGAGGAAATTGAATTTCCTACGAGTTTGTCATTCACATTTTTTCTGTAGCTCTTGTTATTTACAAGATAGGGGCAAAAAAACGAGAATTTCATGAAAAAATAGGGTTAGTGACCCGTACTACCTCGCTGGTGGGACTTAGGGTTACGCCGCAATGGACACTTTTTTAGAGCATTGAATTCTGAAGAAACCCTACCATTGACCAAGATTATACCATAAAATGCCTCTGAGCTGTAGAGTTTTGAAGAAAAATAATCGAAGTTTACGTGTATTTTATATGGGAAATCTTTATACGCCTTGGTCTAGTACTTAATATTAATATTAAGGGTTCCAATTTTCAGGGAATTTTTGTTTAGGTATTTGCCACAAAATTTCGAGGTGGGACTGAAAAAAAAAAAATAGTCGCAAAAAAAAAAGCACCCTAAGATTTCCACTATGAAGATGTTATAATAACTTAAAATTGAATTCTGATATTTTTTAACTAAAGTGACATATGGTTGAATCAAAGCGATATAATAAATTGGATTTAAGGAGGTATCCCACTCTAGAACGTTCAAAAAATGCATTTTTTTTAGTTTTGAAAAATTCTGTGTTCTTTCCTGAATCGTTTAAGCTATATCTTGCCGCAAAATTTGAAAAGCTCGCGCCGCTACAAGCGATTCCGTGCGCAGCTGCGCGCTCTCCACCACTCTTAACTTTAACTTAAATGCCGTTTTTCTCAAAACACCGTCTTGATGAATGGTGTGCAGCATTCTGAGAAAACCATTCATCCGAAAAATTTCAGATTTTGGTACAAGCTGTGTTAGCTTTGTCTCTATGACCTAAGTGGAGCAAATCAGGCATTTTTACATTTACATAGCTTGGATCCCATATTTTAACAGTACAAAATCAACCAAAAAATAAAACTTATAGTAGAAAAAATTAAAAAAATGAATAAATTTATTTTTTCAAAATGTGCCACACTCATGCCATAGCCACATATATAAAGAGTACTAATGTGCAATCTCATAATTTTCAGATTATTTGTTTGGCTGTTATCGTGCACACCGTTCCTAAGGTATGAGTCCCAGTAGCAGGCCTGTCCTGACCCAACCACTCGTAAATAAATCTATTTTAAGCCATTAACATCATTTTAAGTAAACCACATCGCGATTAGTCCGATTATTTATTGATATTACAATAATTTTTTATGATTAATTTTAAAATTTTTATAATTTTTACTTATATCCTAGTACTGCGTCTCCGTCAGTGCACGATTTGACTTCGATAAATTTTTATTGATTATGTATGGCACGACATTGAATGTTCGCGAAAGACTTAATTTTGATTTTTTTGAAAATTTCACTTTTTCTGTCCGTCAGTTGATTTTACCCATTTTTTTTTGTCCGCCAACTACATCACTAATCAGTTAATTAACTATTTTACATATTCATGTTCTTGACGGACAAGCGGTTGTAAATAAAATGTTAGCATAAAACCCTTGACTTTAGGGCGTCCGTCACCCCTTATGCCCCGAAAAATGTGTCCGCCGATACTACAAAAAAATTAATTTTTATTTGTTTAACCAGTTCTCAAAAGATGAACTATGCGGTACTAAATAAGTATGACGTCATAACTTACCCATGTTGCAGGTGGCGGTCACGCCCACTGACCCAAAACATTTGTCCGCAGTATGTTGTTTGGCTTTTTATACATAAATATCTTTCAATTAAATCAAAATTAATACTACGGTCATAAATTTTATGCTCGCACCAAATCAATGACTTTGGAAAATCCTCAAAGGAAAACGCCCCGTTTCCCAGAATTTTCCAAAATAAAAAATTTGTCCGACTCAAGAAAATCAAGCGTTATACGAAGTCTCGAGAGAGCGGTTGTCGCCGAACCCGGTAAAGGGTGGGCCCGAGGACTAATACGTTATCAATTCATTTACGAATGGTTTGGCTTGCTGGCTTGTCATCTGAATAATTGTCTGAATAATAATTAAGTGGCAATTTAGTTATTTTAACTAAAAACTGATTTTTATTTCCAGAAAATTGCATGAATAATGTTATTTTAGCTTAAGCTTTAAACTTCCGATGAAACTTTGCAGGGATGTTTTAATAAGCGGGCAAATAACGACGAGAAAATGTTACTTATTCGAAAGTACGTGTTGCCGCAAATTTTTACTCGCTCGTTTTGAGCTAAAAAAAAAAAACCATGTGCTACAATGTTTCGTTGAAATCCGCGAGTGAATTCCCTGAAATAAACTTAACCCCATTAATGGCGAAGCAAACAATTAACAGTCTATTGGTTTTTCGTCTATAAAAGCCTAAGACCAACTTAATATTATTGAAGAAAAACATGTTCTACAGAAAAAAGACCTACTCTTTTCGAATCTGAGATCAGATTTGCAAAATTGTTCACCAAAAATTAAATATTGCCGCTTAAAGACACCCAAAACTGAAGCAGTCTTAGGCTTTTTATATGTAGACGAAAAACCAGTCGACTGTGAAATGTTCGCTTCGCGGTTAATGGGTTAAACTGTCGATACGTAGCAAATTCCTCGGTAAAGTGGTTGAAAACGGATAAGTTGCGCAAAACGCCCTATATTGTTTTATATTTTTGTTTTTCAGTCGTTATAAAATAACGACTTTTATTAAAAACAAAGCAAAAGTCGGTGGGTGTATTTCATAAAAATTCGAAACAAGCGCATGCTCAAACCAATGCTGTTTCGAAATTCCCATATGGCAGTATTGACGACAAAGTGACAAGTTGATTGTTTTGACGTTCACTAAAAACGGGGTTGCGTGGACCTTTGTCGGCGCAATTTTCACCTATTTTCCGTCGAATTCAGAATGAAGAGCAATACGGAGATCTTCTACTTAGTACTAGCCCTGAATTTCCTATCAGAATTCCTCGTAGTCACAGGTGAGCATCGCGAAATCCCCCGTTCCGGTGAGCCAGCATAAAACCGCACTGATGTGGTCATCTGTGATTGGCTGCCGCCGGGAGGCGGAAATTTCTGAAATTCTCAAGTGTAAAGAAGTAAATGTTTACAGGATCCAAGGCGAAGTATGTGACCTGCGGCTCGATGATAAAACTCATCAATTCAGACTACGACGTGAGGCTGCACTCGCACGATGTTAAATACGGATCAGGATCGGGGCAGCAGTCGGTGACCGCCACAGAGATTCAGGAGGACGTGGGGAGCAACTGGTACATCAAGGCGGCCACAGGGAAGACCTGCGAACGGGGGGCCCCGATCGAGTGCGGAGATGTCGTCCGATTCCAGCACTTGACCACGAAAAAGAATCTCCACTCGCATCACTTCTCATCTCCGCTGTCCGGGTACCAGGAGATCTCCTGTTACGGCACCGATGGCGTTGGGGACACCGGCGACCACTGGGAGATAATCTGCGGCACAGACAAGTGGATGAGGACCTCACCCGTCAAGCTAAGGCACGTGGACACGGGACGGTATTTGGGGCTCTCCGGGAGATCTTTTGGACGACCAATTGCCGGCCAAATGGAAGTGGTGGGATTCCCCGATGTGACGCATGCAGGCACTAGCTGGAGTCCCGCGGAAGGAATCTTCGTCCTGCCCAAGGATACCAAAGACCACTATCCACATACAGAGCTGTAATTTATTTATATTTTAGCGTACTTTGCTTAGTTCACACAAAATTTCGTACTGAGTGCATTTTTGTTAAAGAAAATACAAGAAAAACAAAACTCGTAATCTGTTTGTGTTTTTCTAATGCACACGTCCCTCTTCAATTTGAGTTGCATTTTTATCAGGAAGCGAAATATCACTCATCAAGGGTGGGAAAAAACGATTTAATACGAATAGAGAATAGAGGCCACCCTTAAAACTTGCTTTCAAAATATTTTTCCGGTACCAATGCATGGCGCTGATATTGTAGCGACCCATATTTCAGCCTTATTATAACAAAAAAAAAAGTCAAGTACGATTTCGGCTAGTGTGCAGAGAGTAAGTACTGTATATTCTAGAATTTCTAGAAATCTATAAGATCTAGTAGTTGTGGTTCTTTACAATTTTTCTGTAAACTTCAAGTAAGATGTTATATTCCTTGATTTTTTTTTAAAGTTTTAGGTCCAGTAGTTTCGAAAATAAGTATCTTTTTAAATTTGAAAGTTAAAAGTTCGATTTCGCCCTGAAAATTGGAATTTTTTAAAATACAAATATACAAAATATACACTTTTTCGTTCATTGCACAATAACACCACCCTTTGATGCAATCGATCGATGCGTAGTTTATTTCCTATTATCGCTACTAGCTTCGAAAATGATATTGCAACAAAATCGCGTTTAAAGTCCCTAAAGATAGTCTATTATATATACAGTGCTGATCGAAATAATAGGTAAAATGGTTAAAAAATAGTCTAAGTATCAATTCCGAATTTAACTCTTATAACTTTAAAACTGAGGTAAACCCACCAATTCCACATAAAAGTTAAGAGTTCTTAACATCTTAATTGTTTTAAAAAATCACTTTAATTCAGAAGAAGAAGGTGTAAATAGAATTCACAAATTATAAAAAATTAGCGTATTTCTAACATTTCGTAACTAAAGCGGTAGAATATTAATTCCAAAAAAAGCCAAATATTAATTCGGACCAGATTACTGGGAATAGGAAAAATTAATTCGGGCCGCAAGGGGTTAATATCTCTTTCCTTTGAAATGTAATTGGTACCATAATTTGAGTAAAAGAGGGTTCGTTATTTGTGATATAGAAAGTTAGTCATGCAGTCAAGTTCTAGGTGTTAAACTGCAAAGTTAAAAATTTTAGTGAATTTTTAAAGTGATTAAAATAATATAAATATTGTTTTTTTGGTTGGTGATAATCTCTTTTGTGAATGGGATTAAAAGGTAATTACTAGAGATGCCACGAATATTCGGCAACTATTCGGTATTCGGCTATTCGGCCACTTTTTTTCACTATTCGGTATTCGGCCGAATATGGTTAACTATTCGGCCGAATACCGAATAGCAATTTATTTATTATTTTTTTATTACTAGCTGTTTTCCCGTGACTTCGTCCGCGTAAATTATAGCCCATGTCCTTTCTAAGGCTCTAGAGTATCTGTGTACCAAATTTCATTTAAATCGGTTCAGCAGTTTTGGCGTGAAATCGTGATAAACAGATTTAATTTCGTATTTATGATAAAATATAGTAAGGATAACCAAATAAATCATGAAAAAAGAACTCAAAATATTACTCACAAACATATATTTATTTAACCAAAAAAAAAAGAGGTAACAAATTAATATTTAAAATCTACCAGTAGTAAGTTATGATGAATGAAAACAATTTTTTCAGCGTTTGTTGATAGCAGGCGATTGCGTTTTTCCTCATAAATTATACCTGCTTCCGAAAACAGCCGCTCACTATACACACTGCTACCGGGAGATGATAAATAAATCTTAGCAAATTGTGAAAGGGTTGGATATTGTTTCGCGTTTGCTGACCACCACTTTTAAGGGTCTGCTGTCCGATATAAACGAACAGATACCATGTAAAAATCAAGTTCATTTGCAACAGAATTTTTCTGTTCCACACCTTCATCTGAACGAACATTTTCTGTAGCGACAGTTGTGACTTGTCGCCCGCGGAAAGTACTAAGTGTGGCCGAATATTCGGCTGCCGAATGTTCGGCGCTTCGGCCTAGAGCCTCGCCGAATATTCGGTATTCGGTATTCGGCCAAATTACTATTCGTGGCATCTCTAGTAATTACATTCATTTTCGCCGATTGCAAGTTAAACTAAACATTGTTCGACTGAGGAGCGAATGAAACGCTTATTCAATTGGGGCTGGGCCGAAATTCTGATTTACCCGTTTACCTGGTAAACAAAATCCTGATTTTGGCCTACGCTAGGCCGACTTTCTTTCACCCATTTATCGTATATGCGTAGTTTATGTAAATTCAAAACGAAAAAATACTTTAGTGACTTTTGATACACGTTGAAAAAATAAAAAAAATTCAAGAATTAAGGTAAACGCACTAGTAGTGGCCATATTAAGGACGTTTTTTGAGGTTTTTCTTGATTACGTGGTCAGCTTTAGACTTTGAATCTTTTTGTGCGAAGATTTATGTAAAGTATTCTTTTCTGTATATGGCAAAGATTTCACATTTCGGTTTCTATTAATTTGTATGTCATAAAAACATCGATTTTGAAACATCGAAAATGCATTAGTAGTGGCCAGGGCAAAATCTAGTAGTGGCCACCTTTATGCATCAGTAGTGGCCACCCCAATTTTTTTGACAAAAACGGAATAAAACTCATGTTTTCCTAACAATCAAATAAAATTTATATTCCAAAAAAGCAATAAGAGAAGTTAAAAAACGCATACAAATTTTGTGTATTGCCTAGAATGGAAACAAGGAAATGGGCTAGAAAGAAAAGACATTTGGCAACTTACTGAAAATAAGACAAAATCAATCAATACATTTGGGCTGTATTCATTTAAGGGGTTATATACAGTCAGGAGGCCCAAAAAAGGCGAATTTTCAAGAATTTTTCTTGAGATGATCTTTTAAGTTATTAATGTAAAATTCTGTACACATATAATGGTAACTCTTGAGTGTATTTTAATGTTTTTTATTTGTAAAAATAATTATTTTAAAAGCTGCTACAGCTGATCTCCGGGAGCAACTCTAAAAAAAAAGCGTTTTGCGGTGTGCACGATATCTCTAGACTGGATTATCCAAAATGGAAAAACCAAAAATATTTCGTTAGTATATTGTTTTATCTCGTAATTAATCGAAGGAATAAGCAAAATAAGAATTTTTGACAAAATTGCGGCTTCTTAAAAAAAAAATCGATTTTTAACAACAATTTTCGCTCTACATTGTTTATAAAATTGAAAATATTTATCGGTGAGCAAAAAGCTTCGATTAATTACTAAAAAAATATACTTAAGAAGCTTATGTTAAAATTTGAAACTGATCGGGTCAGCCGTTTCAGAGAAATCTTGCTCACCGACTATAAGAACACAGTTTTGAGAAAATCGCGTGTAAAGTTTCAAAAGCATTTTACATTTAGTACAAGAACTCGAACACGTCATTACAAATATGCGTGTAACTTCGAGAATATTCACCGGATTGACATGAAATTTTATTTGTTATAGCTCTTTGACGAAATACCCCAACAAAATTTTACAGTCTGAAGAATTTGTTTTTTGAAACTAATCTCCTTAGTCGAATTCACTAGCAAAACGGCATCCGGCGATCCGTACGGTAGTTTGTGTTTATCAAGTGAAATTCCTCCGAAATAACTAATGAGCTAAACAGGTGTTTCGGGTCTAATGCCACCAGAGGGTACAGGTAGTGTCCCGTCGCGATTTGAAACTTCTGCGCGCCTTAATAATCTTATTTTGGACACAAAAAGTACAAAGTGGCCACTACTGGTGCATTTACTTTACACCGCTTAGGGTTCGTTATGCCTGTTTTATAATTTCACCATTCACTTCACAATCAAGTTTCTTAAGACTTAGATCTACATATGTATATTATATAGTGTATGAAATTTCGCAAGTAGATGCTTCATATGAAGAACTTAATTAATATGCAGAGAAATATTAATTAAAAATCACTTTTTTTAATGACTCCTAATGTAAAAGAGGGGTGAAATGTTTTATCGTACATCCCATCGAGTGCGGTGTAATTGGAGTAGACAGGTCTATTAAAATGAATTTGAATAAATGGTGACACGAAAACCTGGGGTCAAATATTTCAGGTTTTGTACGTTCTGCCTTTTAAGAAAACCATACCAAAACTGGTATCAAGAAAAAAATAAAGTAAAATTAATATTGTCATCGATTTTATATGTACGTAAAAACTTTCAGCTCGGTTGAATAATGGCAATATTTTTTTTTTATATATATTTATCCAAATTATGACCTCTATCGCTATTGCGAAACAAGTCTGAAGCCAAAGCATACTATTAAATTAAGTTTTACATACAAAAATTTATATCCGCTACAAATTCGGTTGAAAATTGTCGAATAGGTATTTTTATTATTTTACTATAATGTTTTGTATATATTTTACAAACTGACCCAGTGTGACCGAATAAAACACTCAAAGTATAGAGTTCATGCGACCGTGTGGCGTGTTGTTTAGATATTTTTACTTGGGAAGTTGGAAAGTTAGTGGGTAAACTCTACAACTGACTGATTGATTTTGTGAATTCGCAGATAGTTTTAAGAATTAACAATTAAATGTTAGGAAGTTTCATAGCATTTTAGAAAAGATATACACCTCGGATGAAGTACGAGAGATTTTATTTTATCTTGGTTCTATACATCACTTCTTACTTACACCATACCATACATTTTTGTTTTTTATAAATAATTAAACAAATTTTTATAATATTTTTAGTATTGCGAATATAAAAGATATCCTCCTTAGAAATTTTATATTATAGGAGCTAGAACATTTTTTGACAATGAACATGACAAAATTAAAAGGCTCACCTAACATAAATTTGTCTATCACCGAAAATTGTTATATATGGGCGTTTTCGAAAATTCATCGGTTTGATGCACCATCAATCACAATTTTACCCATAAGGTGCACCAATACGGTAAACTTCACCTACATTTATATTTTTATCGGTGAATTTTTGAACGCATCTCCGGAAAAGAAATTTAAGATATCAGCTTATCGAAATGTTACTGTTTGTCAACAAATTTCGGGCATTCCATCAAAAGCTAACCTTCGGGTCCAAAAATCTCAGCCATCTCATGCTCAACATTCGCCTCCATGATTGCACATTAAATAAGGTTGTCATTGGCAACCACAAACAACCGACAAATTTTATGGTGCACGTGGTGGAGATACTACATAGATGAATTTTCGAACGGAGTGAAATAAAGTTCCAAACTTATGTTGAATTTACGAACAAGGTGATGAAAAGTGGTTGAAATGGTTTACCCCATGATGAATTTTCGAAAACGCCCTATGTGATAATTAGCAGTTATTACTTGAGGTCATCTTAAATGTTGAACATCTAAGGTTATTCCAAACTAACAAGGAAGGTATACCAACGTGACACTGCTGATTTTGTTGCGACTGAAATAAGTATGTTAATCTTCATCAAATTAAATTCATATACGTATTTTTTTTGGGGATAAACATTTTCTTAGGAGTGTATGCTACATACATATATACACTGGTACACCTTAAACATATATATTTTTTTCAAAACGCAAGAACACGTATTTACTAATTTTGTCTGTTTTTCCAATTGCAATTGGTCTGCTTAAGGAATAAGCGATAGGTTTTTTCCATTGAATTTTTATTATGTTCAAGCATTGTAAATATTAATCAATTATAACTTTTGAGTGTGCACTTAGATATATGCATTTTGCATTATTTGTCATGTAGATCAATACCAATTTGGTTGTTTGAAAAAATATTGACTATAAGTAAACAAAACCTTCAAACTGTCTTTTATGGTGGTTATCTTTAGGGTTTTCCGTTTTTTCCCCAAAAAATGCTTATCCGCGAAAAACATGTAGAACCACATATTTCAAGCAACAATATCAGCGGTGAAACGTTGGGATACCTTCCTTGTAAGTAAAACTAGTTTTCGCATATGTGTTTTTATGTTCACTAATTTATATACTAAATTTGCGAATTGAAAATTATTGGATAAAGGGTCTGCGAGATACGTCTTTAAATAGACTGGAAAAGCTATTTCCAAGAAAACACTGTCGAAAATTGCAAAGTAGAGTAGGGATGAACTTGGATCTGTTAAATCAACTTTTATAATTATTTATAATAAATATGGTTTTCAACATTTTTTAAAATTTTATCAAAACCCTTTAAATCAAAACTAAAAATAACCGATTTGTTTAAACACATACATATGTACGTTGAGAGTAAACAAGATAAAATTACTGCTCAAGGCCTCAAAATCGTCTGTTATGCCTTACTACGTTTTATGTTCCTGCTCTTGAAAATGCGTAGAAGATTCAATTAAAATAAAAAGAGTTTTTAAAAACTTTTATCGTGTTTAGGTCAAAACATATTGACTGAAATTCAAAATCCAATTTATATGGTTACGAGAATTCACAGAAATGCTGGATAATTTATAAAAAGTACAAACATATGCTACAGTGGTATAAATCATACTAATATGTATACGCAGCATATCTGAGCATAGGGCGTCTGAAATTGTATGTAGTTTGGGTATTCTCGACTATTTGCAAATGTTCATTCAAGCTACGAGTAAAAATCACTTATTTCTCTTAATCACATTCTGCTCATCTATCAATTTTTATAGTCCTCCTTTTTATGATTATTAGTTCTAACCGAAAAAAAAAACAAAATGTGTTGCGTCGGCAGAGTTCATTATGTCGCAAAGTGTTATAGGAGTTTGTAAACTTTGTTTTTGTTTACTTTCCACCTTCCTTCCTATGGGGCAAATCCCCCCCAAAACAATTTTCGATAAAAACAGGATATCCTCGATGGTAAAGACGCATTTGTATATTCCAAAAGAGACAAGTGGAACAGTGTTTCGAGTCTCTTAAGTCTCTTCAAAAATAATCGAAAAGCCTTTCAATTTGGAGGCCCTATAAAGTGCTAAACGGTGGTGCTGCGACCGCAATTAGCTAAATAACAGCTTGCCCGGGGACAAAGCGTTTGGTCGTTGGAAACTGGTAAATAAGTACTTATAGGGGCACCAATTAAAAAGTTTTGCAACAATCCCCAGGGATTGAACGCCTGAACAAAGATAGAAATTTTGCCGATTATATCAGTCCTCCACGACGCCCATCTAAAAATTCCAAAAATTAAATTATAGATTACATAAAATGACAAAGCTTAAGCACAACCAAAAAGGGGGAGCAGCGCAACACTCACTAGATATTATTGTAGAAGAGGCAGGGAAAGAGCGGTCGTAATTTTTTGATATCTCAAAGTTATACGTTGTGCTAGATGGAGCAGCTTGGAGGAGCCCCTCAATAGGAATTGTCCTCGTGGATGGCGCTACCAGAACCAGAACCAGACAGATTCTATAGAAACAGTCGAGACGAGACGGTGGTCTTTTGCAGGGCGCATGGTTCGTATAGTGGTGCCCCATTCTCTTAGAGACGTTACTGCTGCTCCGTGCTAAGGCGAACTGATCGAAAGAACTCAAAGAACGTAGCCTCGAACTATGGAACAAGCTCCAGAGCCATCAGTTGCGTATTTCAGCTAAACGAGTTTGGATGGGGAGGTCGAGTAGTATAGTTGCACCTTGCGCGACTGCACTGTGAAAAATCTACCTCAGTGGCATTCTGAATGATAGAAAAAAAGACAAATATCATTACAGTGATAGTGTAGTCTATCGAGATTTTGCTTATTAGTTTTTCATTTGGTTTCTTCTAGTAAAAAAGGTGGCTCATTAAAAAGAAAACCAATACGAGACGGAATTACCTAGTGCGCCTGACGAGATTCTCTATATTTCGTATACGGGGAGTGCTTTGTTCCGTCTTAAATTGGAATGCGCGGCGGAAAGTGTTGGCCAAAACAGTGGTTCGAAAACGTGCCGTATGTGGATGTGCTGTAAGAGAGCCATTTTCGTTAAATTTCTCTTGTGGTCGGCTCCAGCACACTATCGTGGTTTTAACAGTAGACTATACTATATCATCAGCGCTGGGTAAAATCGCAAAAAAAAAAAAAAAAAAAAAAAAAAAAAAAAAAAATTGTTTTTTCCTTTTTTGGCAACTTTTTGCCAAGTGGTTCGAACTATACTCCAAAACTCTTTAACACCAAAATTTGGATACTTCTGGCCTGGTAGCTCCCAGTTCCGGCCATAGAGCCACGTTGAAGAAATGTGAGTATGCCTAGCCCAAACCAATTGTAAGTAGGTTTATGACATATCAACACCAAGTCATGGTCAGGTCTTTGAAGGTTGCGAGGACATATAGATACTCTGTGAAGAGAGAGAGAATCCTGTCTATATACCGCGAAGGCAGGGAACTTGCTATTCATAGATATGTATTTCCATTCCAAATATGTAGTATATAAATCACGAATACATCCATCCTAGACAGCTGGTACTCAACAATGTCCTTGACTGTTTTTCTCCCTTTTACCTCACTCCATTCTAACTGTTTTCTAAGGATGACACAAAAATGCATTGTTGCATCTTTCTTTCCTCTTCCTCTTGAATCAATTATCCTTATAATATGTGTGGGGGGGAATCGTTGCATCTGCCGGCTTCTTTGATCTTAAAGGAGCATGTCAAGGCCAGAGCACTTGCATTCCTATGTCCATTCAGTTCAACACATATGCTCTAGCTGACTGATTAAGATCGTTATTATTATTACTTTTCTGAATAATCGAGAATTTTTTTTCGGGCGGTTGAATTTTGCTACCTTTTGTACGACACCATACGTGCGGAGGGGGGGCACGTGAAAGAAGCGCTACGACAAACATGATGAAACTTTGGTCTGCGCCGTGTTTTGCGTTCTTGTTTTCGTTTACCGTGAAAAATCAATAATATTCCAGCTCATTGCCGCTTTGTTTTCCTCGAAACTAGAGAGGTCGATAAATATTTGGTATGGTATTATAGTTCCCTCGGACCAATGAAAGAAGGCAGACCGGGCAATTTGTGATCATAGCTGACCTGAATTTTGCACTGGTCATTTCTATATGTAGTGACCCCTCTCAACCCAACAGAACAATTCTGGGCACTCCCTTTTGGGCCCTGCTGCTGTTGTTCCCAGTCAACATTCAAGACCAATGGGCAAAAGCGCTTCTATACTACTAACATATCATTGCAATACTCAACGAGATACTTGTGGGAAGTTTTTTGGATCCTTAATTGTTTCAATTCAAATTTATTTGTTATTGCAACTTAATTAAAAAACACAAGATTTCTCTAATGTTGTTTGGCTAATATTAATGAATTCATTTTCTCAGCTGTTTCCTTAATTGATATCTACTTGTATACATTACAACCGTGAAAAGGCACACAAACCTTGTTTTAGCGCTCGACAGATTGGTTACCAAAAGCAACTAATTTCTTGTTTGATCTAAGGTCCACTGTTTGGACAACACAAATGGGGTGCGACTAAATATCTATCTATTTGTAGCTTTGTGTGTTTGGGCAGTATTTCTCATGATTTTTTCGAGATCCTGGAAATCGACACATATTGCAAAAGTCAATATAAAACATTGAAAAAAAAACAAAAAAACAATTATGTATTGAAGAAGTTTTACTGAGAGAATCTTTGCGGTCTAGGAGTTTCGAAGTAGTTCAGTTGGGGGCAATAAGAAACATTTTTTCATGAACGAAATAAACCTTTTTGCTCTGCTTTAACTGAGCAAAAATTTAAGGAAATAAAAGACTGAAATTTAAAGTAAGGAAGTTTATTATTTTTTCAATATTTTCTGTATAGTTTAAAAAAAAAACTAATAACGTTATAGTTTTCTCATTAATGATCTTGATCAAGTATATCGAAGAAATTTAAACAAGATAAAATTAAATCCGAAAAATTGTCTAAACCTTTGAAATAATGAAAAAGGAGATGATGTTACGCACAACAACAGAAGTAAGACGTAGATCTGAGTCTGTATTACGAACAATAGTTCACACTTTGAAAACGAATAAAAATATGATTGATTAGTAAATTTTATTTTATTTATGTGTAACATCTAAATTGCAATCTCCATTCTTTCTCAAAATTTTTTTGCGTTTACCATAGTGGTTTTCTTGTTTTGTTTGTTTTTCAATTTTGGCAACAAATCTATTTATTATACTAAATTACGTAAATAAATACAATTTTAAATGTATATACTTTTTAAAAAAAATTTTATTAAACCACAAGCATTTTGCACAAAAGCGATATATATTTTATCTCCATCTTTTATAATTCATTAGAAAATTTATTTTTTAAATCTTACTCATCCATACAAATCAGTATCAAAAATGTGTTACTTGAGTAAAAATATTCAGTTTAGTTTGTTTACACGGTTTACTAGACGTTAAGTGAATACCCTTATTATTTTTAGACAAGAACTCATATGTAAAAAAAAAACCCAAGACTGCTTGAAAATATCACGTGACTGAAGTACTAAAATTAAAAAGTTCCAAGACATTATTATTTGCATTTTGTAAGACGTTTCCAAAGACACGCTTTTCGATAGGATAAGTGAAAAGTTTATTTTTTTCACTTTCCACTGGGAATGATTTTTTTCGAATTTACTTTATTTCTGATTTTGGGTTATCAATGCCTTTACACCAAAATTTCATCTCAATAGGTGCTAAACGGGTTGTGAGAGTAACAGAGCTGTGAACTATAGGGGTTTCTAGCTGGCTAAAGAAATGGAACCCTAACAATTTTTAGTATATGGTCATTTAGGAAATGACCGATTTTATGTTTTGAGAATTGACATTACAGATTATTTTTGGAAAAATCTAAAAAAAATTAAATTACAACGATGAATAACGGTTTTGAAGAAAAATAATAAGTTTGGTTGAACCCTATCGATTTCATACAAAAAATCAATAAATTATAATTTTTTTTTTTTTTTTAGTATTAAGATATCAGTGCAATTTGTTCCATAGGAAACATTAATTGCTTTTTGTTAATTCTCCTCTACAGTTTACACGATGCACATTTTATCTACAATTTAATTTTGAACATTGTAATATTTCTCTATTTTTCCTAAAGTTCATTTATTTTTAAGCTTTAAATGAGCAGTATTTTTTAAAAACAACAGACAGTAAAATGTTATATAAATTCGGATATACCAACTTTTTAGAAATAATCTTTTTTATTATTTTTAACATTTGATTTGGAAATTAAAACTGTGTATTGGAAACACAACTAATTATTTTTTTCGCATTCTATGGCCTTGTCAAAGTGACAACTATTAATGTTCGGAAGCTTTGGTGGTAGATAAAGATTTTTATAAGAATTTTTTGATGAAGTTTGCAGGTAAAAATATGAAATAAATATTATTGTTTATTACATAGAACTGTGTTTAAATAAAAAAACTTTATTTAAAAACTACTTTTGATTTGTTTACCATAGTTCATCATCTCTGGTGACTGCGCAGTATAGTTTATAAACCACAATTGATTTTTTTGAAATAAATATACTACAAAATTATTAAATATTTTTGATTGACTTATATTCTAAATACTACCAAATATATTTTTTTGCCAATAAAAAGAAAAATCACGTATTTAAGGTTTAATGAGTATTTAATGCAGTGATTGGAACCTAAAAAAAATATTTTCAGTATGTCGTTTCTTTTCGGTTTCACTTACGTTAAGAACTAATTTTGCAGATCCGTTTATGGATCCAAAGCCGAAACAAATTTTCATATCGATTCCATACTCATTTCAAATAAGAGTTGGAATATTTTTCATTTTGGTGCTTAGACTGAATTTTTATTTGAAACTAAAATATAAAAATACAAATAAAATGGTTCAAAAGTATTTAAACATATTTATTTTATTAATTTTTTATTTGTTGATATTTAATATTGAACGTCATAATCGAATGATTTATTAGTAGGTATTAGCTTATTTCTTTGATCATTTAATATAAATTTTAGACCAGAGAACGGCGTGCACTATTTCAGTGAGTTTATCTAGTTAATTCATTTTATTTTCATATTCCAATAAAGTAATAAATCGGAATCCGAGCTCAGCCCGTCTAGTTTAAATGTTTCTAATTGATAGAGAAATGTTTCAGTTTCACTACTTCAATAAGAAGTTTCTGCAATAGTAATGAAAGCAGGTTTTAAATTTTTACATAATGTAGAAACTAGGTATCACCGTGTTCATTCGTTTTACAGCCCATATTTATCATTTAATTTTATATAATGTGATTTCACAATAACAAATCTAGTGACAAGCCAATATCTAGAGATGCACGGTAGAAGGAATTCATTACCATAAAGCCGAAATTTTAAATTGAGAATTTGTCATCTACGAATTCCATATTATATTTTGATGTTGAAGAAAAGGTTCTACGTCGGTCGGAAACACAATAAGAATTTAAAAAGAAAAGTCTCCAGAACCGATTTGAAATAAGTAGGACCGATATAAAGTTTCTTTTCGGTTCCCATCACTGACTTAACGAGTTTTAATTATTTTAAGTTCAGTTGTTTTTCTTGATAATTCATTAAATTTTAAATTGTATACACAGGGTAGGGATGTGACTTAATTTAAATTTTTATATCCAATTATTATATGATTAGATCAAATCTACCATCTTGGAGTTGAAGCTCTTTCCATTTCCGTGGTCAAAAACATGGTTTTCCCTTCAAAAAACCACCTTGATTTTGATATAACCTTCAAGGTCATTGCCAAGGTCATGTTCAAGGTCAAGGTTGTGGTCAAGGTCACATTTGGACGCAAAAACTTCCTTCCTTCTTTGCAAATCCGCAGTAACAATGCAGGTTCCTCTTTAAAGAGCCATTTTGACCTTGATATGACCTTCGAGGTCATGGTAAAGGTTATAGTTGGACGTAAAATTTTCCGCTCTTTCCATTTCCTTGGTCAAAAATAAGGGTTCCAATTTAAAAAAGTCAAATTGACCTTGAAATGACCTTCAAGGCCATGGTCAAGGTCAAATCTAAGGTCAACATTGAATAGCTGGGGAAAATTCCTAAAACTTTTGTCTACAACTTTTTGCTCCTCGAAAGTTATTTAGCCGTTTCCATACTTTTGGATCACCCTGTATATAGATTTTATTCACTTTATAATTTAATTTTCCTGTGTACCTATGTATGTCTTGCAATACTGCCAAATTATATAAAATTATACCAAAACAAAACCCCGAACTCCGTCATGAAGCCCTAAAATTTTCTAAGTTCACAAGCTTTTGGGCTGCAACATTGTTGTTTTGGAACTTGTATTTAATGTTGTCGCATGTTTAAAAATGTTCCCAGGAAATTCGTAAACATAAAAATAACCGCATTGTAAATCCATGAAGAAAGTCGAAGGAAACCTATATATGATAGAACCTCTATACTTTTTGCATGAATGATACATATTCCCTTGAAAACGAAATAACTACCTGAAAACTTGGTAACTGAAGGATTTAAATGCATGACAAGTTTTCGAGTGTTTTTCACCTGTTGTCTCGTTGTGTTTTTTAAAATTTCCGTGATGAAGAACGACGAAGAAGTTTCCTGTTTTACAATTATACAATACATTAGCAATCCTTCTCAGTCAATGAGTGAATGGATGTGTGCAGAAAAAAACCTAGAATTTCAAGATTTCTGGCACCCTCTCCGAGTTGAAATGGAACACGAAAAAAGAAGAGGGTTTTACCCGGTAGTATTATGGAATTTTAAAAAATCGATTAGCTTATCATGGTAGTGGTTGCGGCAGAGATGTGTTGAAGGGCTTCTGTTGTGATTTCACACAAGGATTAAGACTTCATCAGACTTAAGCTATTGGTTTCCGGATTATGCGGAAAATAAAGGGCGAAGAGTTGAGTTGAGTGGAATGGTAATTCTGTGCAGGAAAATCCGCACTCGTTGGTCATTACATGCACACATGCATCAGGGCGGTTGTGTGGGGAATGGGGGAAGGCATTTGAATTAATTTCAGATTTCAATTACGTGAAACTTTTTGTTTCACGAGAAAATTAACAAGAACTGAACAACGACTAACAAATGCGTTTAATGAGAGTTAACAAATGTTAAACAGAGTTTCAAAAAATGGTGATTTATTTGACATTCTGACACTAAGGCCGTGTGCCAACTTTACTTTTCGAATTTTTTACTTTTCCTCAGGCACTTCGAACATTTAAACTGTGCCAATTACCGAAATTTCTTTTCACTAACAGTTCTTTTTGACAGATTGAAAACATGAATGATTTTTTTTTATTAAGTTAGAAAGACTAAATTTAAAGTATCGAGATGGATTAATAGAAATAGGACGAAGAAAATATCGCCATTTCTGACGACACAAATGTACTCCCTGCAGGAGAAGACGACGATTTGGAACAGGATTCCGTTGATGCGTTGTCAAATGAAAAGGAGATACCTGCCAACCGAAAAGCAAGGAAAAAAATTTGCTTTTCCAAAGACGCAAACCTTCGAAAACGAACTGACTAGTCGAAATGGTTTTTTCATACAAATCTGCTTTTGAAATGATAAGTTGGCACAAACCCTAAAGTTATTTCATTTCGGAGCAGTGAATTAGCCATCAGCTTTGTGATTAGAGGGAGAAAATGCATTTAACAATTGGATTTAGATAAAAGGAGATGTGATGAACTCTTATAATATTCAAAGACGAAGGTCGTCTCCAAGTTCTGATCAAAGAACTTTTTTATCTTGATGGCTTTATTATATGAGAGAGCATCTCATACGATCATTAAGGCTTAAAGAACCATTCGTAAGGAGTTTGAAGCGTTCCTGTGTAAAGAAAATTTATAACAATTCATTGCTTGGATATATTCCACTCACCGTTTAGTGGCCATTAGCATGGGTTGCCTCTTTAGCAGCTGTTTTATCGATTTCGGCTCCCACGAAAGATACGGTGTTTTATTTTATCCTTGTCTTATTTGTTTTAGGAAGATACCTCTCTTTAATATTCTAATAGAAGAAATATAATTTTTTGGTATAGGTATACAATATTTTATAAAATGATAGATTTCATCCCAATAAGTTAATTTTTACTCGAAAGTTGAAACCAAACGAAAATCGAATATCTGTGCTATTAAAATAAATTAGCTCGCCTTGATGTAACATATCTGGGGGATATCATTCGATTGAAATTTCAGTCGCCATACATTCATGAAAATTCGATACTCGTAATAACATCGTCTTTCGTCATCGTCATTAAAGAAGCAAATTCTTACACAAATATAAGGCGAAACATCTAAAACAATGAGCTTATTGTTTCCCAAAAAGATATTTAACAACTAAGATTTTCAGTTTTGTCTTCGTAGACCTTTTTTTGTTAAATGTTTTCATTGTAATCGTTAACAAATTGAAAAACACCCAAATTCAAATCGACTCATAATGAAAAACCTTTTTTCTGCTTTTGAATAACAATATATTTTTTCGAGAAAATTATTAATGTTGTTACCATTCCGGATTTTTTTCGGAATTACCGCGCAATTCGTTTAAAACTCGAAGAATATACTTTTGTTGACCGCGGAGTACTGTGACTACGAAGATACCATATATCTTTCTAAAAAAATTTTAAATATCGTGGTAAGATCGACAAATTAGGAATGGTAAATTAATAAGTTTATTTAAATTTTATTTAAGTAATAAAAAATAATTAATTAATTATTAATTTTTATATTATATTAATTAAGTAAAAGAAATACTAAAATTAATTTTGAAAAATAATTCTATGCTCATTGAAAACGAACTTAGAAAATAAACATAATGAAGTGTAATAAAATAATAAATAACCAATATGAGACACATCCTCTAATAATACGATGTCTGCTCGGAAGCGATTGAAGACTATCAGTCAAATTGCTCTGTCTTACTTCCTTACTCAGCAAGGGGACTTGACACATTCAAATTTCCAAAAAATGAATATTTTTTACAATTGATTTGGATAGAAAATACCTTCAAGAATAAGAATTTCATTATATTAATGTCGAATTCGGTTTCGGGGCAGGCATTACAGATTAAATTTAGGTAAGCTTTGCTTTTAAAATTATCTTTTAAAAACTTGTTCTCAAAACCGCGTTTTTAGAGTTGGTGTAATGTACAATTAAGAAAAACACTTTTGGACCGATCGGTCTGAAATTTTGATATACTATTTGACACATGATTTTCCAGGTATTGAACCACGGACAAAAAAGCTTTTCCTAAAATGTTCCGATTTTCGTCAGATTTTCCGAGCCAAAAATGTGCGTAAATACGCCGCCATTTTGTTATCTTTCGAAATCTTAAATTTTGTTTTGTATTTTTTCAAGACTGAGAACTAAATATGCAAAGTTTCATTAATATATCTCTTTTTTTCCCTTTAATTATCCAATTCTCAAAAAAAAAAAAAAAAAAGTTCAACTTTTGGGTGTGTCAAGTCCCCTTATATCTTGGCAGTGGTTAATTTATCTATTCCTAATTTGCCTGTGATAAAAATCTATTCAACTCTTTCAAAATAATATCGTAAGTTTTTATATTTACTTATTTTATGTTCGCATTCTTTCATCTGCTTTATCTTTAAAGATAAAATTTTCTTCTCAGAATTTTGAACTACTTTTGAACTACATATGAGCCGTCCATTTTTTCATGAAGTGAAATATTTAAGGGTTTGCATTTGAATCAACTAAAAAATAATGGTAAAAATTAATCAGTTCGGGTAATGATTTTAAGACTTTAAACGTGTTAAATTTTATTGTGCAAAAATAATTAATAAAATTGTTTAAGGAAACAAACGATTTTTCTAGCTACTAATGGACTTATACCTCTTTCAATAACAACGAATTATGCAAAATTTTGAGTCGTTGTTTTTCAAAGTGGTATAAGTCCATTTATTTCTATATGTATTGAGATATTTAAGAGTTTGCGTTTGAATCAACTTAAAAATAACGACAAAAGTTATACAATTTGGATAACGTGTTTAAAACTATAGATTTGTAAAATTTTACTATTCAGTTCAACTTTTTTTGATTACTTTGTGAAGATATCTTACAGCACTGACTTTGTGACTATGTATAAATATAAAAAGAGGATAACTACATCTGACTAAAACTATCATTAACTCATTTTTTCCAAAAAAGGACTTATACCACTTTCAAAAACAACAGCTCATATGTTCAGACACTGTTTCATATACATTTTTGAACTAGATAGAGGATTTTATTTTTAGTTTATATCGGTTAAAAGGTATAATTATTAAAGAGAAACTTCTAATAAATAGTGAATAACAAAATAAGTTCAAACTATGTCTACTAAATAAATCCAAACCAAAGTGGATTTATTTATTTATTAGATTAGCGAATATATTTGCAAATCTACTGTCAAGATAATGTACATTAATATCTAGCGCCATCAGTCCCTTGGTTTAGATTTAAAATGAGAAAGTTCATACTACATATACTTATATGTAATCAGCATAAACGTCCATTTGCATTAATTGCATTCGAATGCCCACGAGCAATAAATATGTTATAAGTGCTTATAAATGTTAACCGATCAATTTGTGCCGTAGCAGATAATTATTTTGTGGTTGGATGGGATTCACTGACATATAATAATGGACAAATAAATTCGATCTAATTCACTCATTAGGTCTCTTCATTTTCTATAGTTTTTGTGTCATTTTCATGGGAAAATCAGGAATAAAATAGGAAGAATTCGTAATGTGAGATACTAAGCCATCGGATTCCCATCATTCAATAACGAAATTTCTAGGAAAAACATAAGTGTTTGTGAGAAAGTTAAATGTATCTAAAAATTGGCAATGTTTGCATTTCTTTTTGAGGAGCTGAGATTATTTATTATTTTGTGTAATTACTTGTGAGGTTTGTATCATTGAAACTGAGAAATGCTCCAAAAATGCATTTCGTTATAATTCAAACTCTTAGCTAACTGCCTAAAATCCTTTACAAGTGTGAGCTTTTTCGTTAATTATAATTTATATCTTCTAAGGACATTGTAAATAAATAAGAATACCAATTACAGCGGTGGATTTTAATGAATAAGTTGTCACAAATTGTTTACTTTTAAGCTTACAGGAAAAGAAGACTTATCATATGAGAAGAGAAAAACTCAGACTATTCTCATACATTTTTTATTCAACACTATTTTAGCAAAGCAAAAATCCAAAAGAAAATAGTTTCATAATTAAAAAATTCATAGTCCGTTTTATTTGGTTTCGATACATATTTGTAGTAGATAAAATTTCATATCTACGACTGTCCGCTATCCTTTATCTTGGTGAATGGGAGTTCTTGAAATTTCCACAATTATCCACAATTTATTTGGGTCTTGCTTTGGACAATAGTCCAAATCTACTCAATCCGAAGTTGTCATAAAAAGTTTTTATTTTTATCTATATGCATGTACAGCATATATTAGAGTGTAGTGTAAAATTTCTTTCGAAAATCATTTCATAATAATTTCAACCATTCGAAACTTATAGTGTCTGGAAAAGATTCAGTTTTTTTATTAATTTTCTACGAAATGTTTGCTTTGAATTTTATCATACCTTGTCAGCTTACTTTCGAAAATGAAATGAATGAATTGATATCATTTCAGAGATTTCACACAAATCCTTAGTTTTATTTCAATATGGAAAAAATATTTTCTTTTACTTCAGTTCGTCCAAGGGGACATTTTGCTGAAACTCGATATTAATTCGCAGTTTTATGAAGTGAGTACCAACAAGATTTCTACGTTTTTATGAATCATGTTGTTGTTGGTAGATTGATGTGGCTGTCGGAAGACACACTTAGGCCATTATAGACACATTGTGATACCATTTTTTGTGACCAGGGTTTCTGGTGGAAATTGATTCCACGACCTCTAGCGCCCTGTTGGCTTGCCGCCAACGCGTCGAGCTACCAACTAAGCTATTGAGGTTTTCCTTTTTATGCATGATACATGACTGACTACCGAAGACTAACAAGACCGAATATATTTCAGGTACTATATTGGATGGCTACTTTTTCTTGCAAGAAACCGATTTTCGTATTTATGTATATTACAAGGTGCTGCATAAATGCCTATTGCCTATTATGCGAGGTACTCCAATCAGTTGAATTCTCAACTCTTCTAGAAAAAACTCCTCTATAAAATAACTTTAAAAAATAATTACTTTCTGGTAAATTGAAACAAAATATTCTTCAAAAGATAAATTAGATAATTTAATAAAGAAAACACATTAAAGAAAACAGAGTTGATTTTTATGCATAAATATGTTTTGGTTGCGTTAAAAAAGCATTTGTACGGTAGGGTAGGCTGGCATAAGTAGAGCCATTTTTACTTCTTGTAATAAAGTCTTGGGATACTTAGTAGTGTGCTTCAATTAAACAATATTTGCATAACCACGAATGGGTTAGATTATGGTAACATCATTTGCATTTAAAAATTAGAATTTTATTTTGCGCAACTATTAATATTTTTAGAAGTGTCTGAACACAATTAATCCATATAGGAGCTGCAGAGAGCAATAGTGCTTGAAATACTATCTTACATATATATGTATTATGAGTTTATTTTCCAGATGAAGTTTCGATGTTTTGTTAATAAACCGATACATAATTAATAATTAATTATAAAAGAAACATATTTGTTAAAAATTAGTTAGCTAACACCCATTTCCAATCTTACATATGTTTGAATATTTATTTAGAAATAATAAAATTAGACTTAAAAATTAAACAAAAATGTCATACTATGTTTTGTTTTTTAAAACAAATTTTCGTTTTAATATGCGACTAAAATGATCTTTCTTGAAACATTTTTAGAATTGTAACGAGATATGACATTTGAATGGAACTGCATATGAGCCTGTTATACTATTATATATAACTACATTGTACACGTTAAAAAACACTGTTGAGTGATTTTTGGTTACAATTTCAACCTTTAGATATAAAATATAATAACACAAAAATATCTGAAGAAATATGCGAAGGAAGGCAGAAAAGGTGGAAAACCTCAAGCACTCAGACTTTCATTAGCCTATTGCGCTAAAAACTCCTGTTCTATCTGAATTTCTTCGTTGTTCTGATGAACTGAAGAATTTCAGGTAGAGTTCTAGAACTAAAGTCTTCAATTCTAAATGCATCAGCGCTCTTATGTGCTCTGTACCGTCCTCCTCCTAACCACACGAGGAGCACGCAGACGCAGGGTCGCTACTCTCTGGGGTCTTCAAATGCTTGCCACATTTATTGTGCTCTTTAATTGTCCCTACTAGAATCCTGCAATCTATCCTTAAGAACTGATAGCATTTTCACTCATTTTTTCAAATGTTATTTTTTTTTTTTATAAAATCATTGAAAATGTTACAAGTTTTGGAACGTTGACAGTATTTTGACTCACTGGAAGGGAGAAAGAGTTCTCTATCAATTGTCATCTTAATGAGGTTCGTAGAGTGTGTGTTAAGAAAACTACAGATTACTGAATGAAAAAAAGTATCCCTATAAAACTGGCCGTAGCTCCTAAATGACACATTTTAGCGGCAGGGTCTCGGTACAAACTTGATTCCATAGAATCGAATGTATAATATATGTTGGAACACATTGTTACGAATCACCCTACAGAACTAAATGCTATTTCATTTTATTTAAGATAAATTGGACACAACAGATATCTTGTCATAAAAAACAAAATAAAATCAAAAAATTGTTTTCTCTATCAATAGCGTCTGCAGGCCACATTTTTGAAACAAATATTTACACAACAAATAAAAGACCAGTCAAAAGAAATCAAAAGTGTGAATTTTATCAAGTACATAATATTTTGTAATAAAAAACATACAAAAAATGCGTTTTTCGACCGATAACAAAAATGATTCTACTCTCGAGTATTTTAAAATACGTAGGTACTTCTAAAATTTGTAATTATTTGTTGCTATAAGTTACATTCAAATGGTTCTTTTCACTTTTAGCCGTTTTTCTTTTATCCGAATATGTATAAGTATTTCTTTTAAAAAATAACGGACAAAACAAGAGACTTGGTACTATATATACTATAGTAATATCCGATTTTTCTTTTTATGAAGTTTTTCACTGACTGGGCTGCCGTCAGTGGGGGTTAAAAAAGGCGGAGTAGAAATAATTTTGGAATATATTGTTTAAGTAATGACCTTCATGAAAAATACAAGTGTTCGATTTTGGGAGGGGAGAGGGAGAAGGGATAGGTCTAGCTGCCATTTTATTTCTCAAATTTTTTCTATTTATACTTTTATTGTAAGTCGAATGGGGATTGATATATATTACAGTGGAGGAAAGAAAATTTGTAAGTCAAAACCCCCCATTGATTGGACTATTACGCATTGTCGACTGTTATTAAGATTTAGAAGACATCTCTCCCATATCCAATCCCTCAATCCATGCTATCAGTAAACAATTAAGTAATTAAGGGAGCTGAATCAATAGCCAATAGAGTACATGCTGGTGTTTCCACAAATAGACCCTGTCAATATCTTTTAGACTTAGGTGATAAGAAAACTGGTGAGGCCGGTGGTGGGCGACTACTAATGAAGTTTTGTTTTTCTTTTCAGGTTCGTTGCCCGTTCTCGTAACTCGCTAAGCCATTAACTCAAAGCATTTCTTGAAAGCTTCGAACTGTGCGTGTTACTTTTGCTTTTAACATTTTTCTTTGTTACTTTAATATATTTTTCCACTTTCTCTACGACGTTTTCCAATTCATGTGCCGATAGGGGGCAAACAAATTGCTAGAGGGTTTTTTGAAGAACTCCTCCCAGAAGCGTTTTGTTTGCCCCGTCCAGGCACTGGAGTCGTTATCGTTCTCTGCTCTTCTTCTTCTTTACGATTTTAAAATTTAGAATCTATTCTAGTTTTCCCTTTAACTTTCTCTTTTGAGCAATTCTAATTTATCTTGCGTTGCTTTGAGCATAATGCCCTAGAAGCAACTCGTTGGCCACATGTTGCGCTTCGATTCAGTTCCGAGTTGCTTCTAGTTGGATTAGACGTGCGCTTTTGGTATTTTTTTTTTCTTTGCTGTTATGCTCTCGTAAAAACTGCATCTTCTAAAGCAGCTTGTCTTCCTAATCTGTAAATTGAGAAAGTCTAACAAAAAAAAAGCGAAATTTTTGAAAAGTGATTGATTGATTTCCGAACTAACCAAAGACGAAAATGTCAACGGCAAAAGAGACCTCCCCCCGTCATAGGGCAAAAATGCAAGTGACGGCCACGACAACGACGACGACGACGATACAAGCAGCAACAGCGGCGTCGGGCGCAGTAAGTGGGTCAGACTACGGTGGCGCCCAAAGCTCCACCCGGCCGCAGTGGGCTGCCGTCGATCCAAGAGCGGGATCCGCGGCGGCCGGGACGCCACTGGTAGTGGCCACAGCGGCAGATAGAACGCAGCCACCCACCCCCCATTTCGCCCCTGTTTACGGGGGCACTAGTCCCACAGTGTCGACGTCGACGTTAAGCTCATCGCCCGCGGGAGGGAGCCCGACACTGCCGCCGTTCACTGGTTCGGGACCGAGCAGGCAGCGCTCCTTGCGAGATCGACTCAAAGAGGGCATCACCGGAAGCTTCACTTGGCAGTAAGTTTGTTTCGTTTAAAAGTTTTTCGTTTCTTCTTTTTATTTTCGTTCCTCCTTAGTGCGATTCTTGTAGCCGTTTGCGCGTTTGTTTGTTTGCTTTTTCCGAATTACGTTGGAAATTGCACCTTTTTTAATATAATTATTACAATTGGAACTTTCGTGCACGCCCGTAGTGAATTAAAAAAATAAAATAGTTATAATTTTTATAAATCGGGTACTGAATACGTACACAAATATATGAGCCGTTTATTTTGAAAGTGGTCCAAATCGAAATGATCATAAAGACTATTTTTCTACTTTATGATCATTTGGACTTAGGCCACTTTCAAAATAATTTTTAAAAACAAACAAAGAAATTATGCACTATACAGTCAATAGATACAAAACTACTACATATACAAATTTAGAAATTCTCCAGCAGGATAAAAGATCATAGCTGAAACATCGTGTAGAGATCATATGCAAGATTTGATATCTCCAAGAGGTCTCATTTTAACCTCATTTTAACACTTTACCGACCGCAATTTTGCTTAAGAGAAATTCTCTCGCACCAAATGAATTTTCTGCTCTAAGTATCTCTTAAATTATGTTTTGAATCTATTAATAGGCTTGCGATCGGTAAAGTGTTAACATGGACATGTCCTAAGGAGAGGAGTATTCTTTTTTACCTCTCAAGAATACATCCCTGGATGGATCCGACAAATACTACGTATACATGGAGGATTGAAGGATCGAAAGATCAAAATTCGATGTGCATCTATGACCAAACCGGATCGAAAGATTGAAAGCTCGAAATGTGATCGAAGTGAAAAAAACGCTTTAAATTCTTCCACCTTATTTCAATTTGGTTGCAATTTTTGGTATTATAACCTTTTTTCAAAAGTTCGGTTTCAATTTTTAGGTACACTTCTCTCTTTTTATAACGTTTTCCGTCAAATAAAGCAAGAGAATTTGTCCCTTGCATAATTTCGAGGAGAGCAAAGGTCTCCTCATGCTTCCACAAATTCCTCTTACTTATTGCATTTTAATAAATAATAAATTAATAAATTCAACCACAGTTCACTTATTGCGTCGATTTCCTACATTTGCGAGTCACTGCACATGCGATAATTTCGATTCGAATCCAGATTGAGAAGGTGGATCGGATCGAGACTATCTCGTATGGATTCAATCTGCATCTACATGACATTTAACTGGATTGAATCCCCGTATGTATACGTAGTAAAAGTGGAACTGGGGCTTTTGCGAAACCAAAGCAAATCTCCTTCTTTTCTCGTAATGGAGGTAACTGAATACTTTATCTGTACAATTAGGAGATAAGGTCCTTTATTTTACCTCGCAAAAGAGCATAATCAGAGCTTTCTACTGAAATCTTCTTTTTTCTACTACGAAATGAAACCGCACCGTTTTCGCGGTACTTCTATAAGGAGTAAAAAGACTAAAGTTAGTACAATTTGTACAAAGAGATTATAATAGCTATTTTTTTAAATAAAAATAATAAATTGTACTTATAAGTTCATTTAATATAATACTGCGAATCCATTGCGAAAATCCATTGTGAAACTTAACAAAATAGGACTATAAAAAAACTTGTTCAGTTACTAAAAATTAATCATATTCATCAGAAAATTGTACTTAAATTTCATTTAAAATATAATCATCGTGAATTAAAAAACAACACTTGCGCTGTAGACTGCATTTCAAAAAATGAGCAGAGAAAAACTACATGCGCAATTCAATGTACTCTTAGAATTTCTGTTGTTTCATTAATGAAGTAGGCAAAAGATATGCAAAAAAAACTCGAAACGCGAAAACTCTTCGAATGATCCCAAATTCATGTGCGCAAGAGGGTTGCGTTGTTAAAATTTAGTTTCCTTATACCTCCATGGAGATGGTCTTCGCTAAATTCCTGCTGGGTTGGTACAACACCTGAAAGAATGACAGCACAGAATAAAGACTAATCATAAGCCCCATATAGAACAAATAATCGTTCTATGAAAGTTAAATTTCTTAATATGTATATCAAAATCCCATTCCTTATCCTATCCTATCTTACTTGTCATCAAATAAGGTACAAAGATTTTTCATTGGCTCGGGTGGAAAAACATACTAAGGTAGGTGCGGGTAATAAGGCCTGTCGGCTAATAAAGCCTAACTAACAAAAAATATAATTTAAAATGATCGATGTCACTCAAGGTCATAATCGCAGGTAGCTAACACTCATCGACGGCACCTGAAACTTTTTGCGCCGCTTTTGTTGATTCGGATACATACTTTTTATTTTATTTCAAATCTCCCTTAGCTAGGCCTTATTACCCGCACCTACCTTATACCATATGTTGTTGTGTTTTTGAGGAAGAAAAAAGAGGCAGTGTGAATCAGGCCATTGGCCTGGAAAATAAGGACTTTTTTTTAAATTTCCTATCGATGCCAAATTTATCTTCTATTATGTCTACTTTTTTCTATGAAATTCGTTAGATGAAAGAAAGTTCGAAAGGAAATTATTCCTTTTACTCATAAATTATCCATTCTTATCGCATTTGTGTTTGTTCTTTAATAAATAATAATGTTTTGAATAAAATACGCATTCCTTTCTGAAATTAATGTTTTTATGGGTATGAAACCCATATTTCTATATTAACCTTTAAACAGGGCTCTCCCCTATAACAATACTTCGAATCATATGATTGGATCAATGTAAAAACTCTATTATCCCTATTAAATTTTTAACCTTGCTTCAGTCTAATTCGAAATGGAGCTAACAATATTATAATAAAGATTAGGGCTCAAGTTCCAATTAACATTTTTTCAGCTCGCTATGTTCGTTTACTTTCACACTTTAACGTAAATGCATAAGGTATGCGCATAAGTAAATAAGTAGCCGCGTTTGTAGCTCGTCTGCAGTGGGCTTTGATTTATTCAAAGTTTGTAGGCTCAAAGAAGGACAAATTTTCTGATCAGTCTTTATTTCGCGGTAATACGTTATTTCTATAGCCTATTTCGTGTAGCATATGCCAAAAAGTGTATTGAACGTTCTCACCTAGGCAAACAAAAAATGGAATAGAATCACTATTTGGGAGTTACAGGGTGATTCATAAATTCGAACTTTTCATGGTGTGCACATCATTATTTAAGTTCTTCTGATTTTCGAATTCTGTCAACTTGCAGGCTTTTATTCCTAACGCTCGTCAGTAGCATTTTAGAGTACTGTTTGGTCACAATATCATCAAAATAAAATTGACAAAGTTGACTCCGTACAAGTTAAATTTACCCGCAGCCTCCTCAGAAAATTCAATAAGCCATATATGCCCTATATTGAAAAGTTATCATATGTCCACTTGTTGAATGAAGACTTTATCTCGATGAGTGAGTGCATTCTTTATCGTATATGCAACGAAATCTGGGATACAGCATTGGCTGGTGAATGAAACTTTCATCGACAGAAGTGTTAATATTTTTACACTAAGTAGAGACATTCTCTCAGATATTTTTAATTCAACTATGATTCGATTTCAGAGAAACCATGACATTCTTCAGCTTGGTCCTCTGAAATGTTTAATCAGTTTAAAAATCGTGTACTTCCGAAAATAGAATCACGTTGGAAAGTAATTATATTTTGTTTATGTAATACTTGGTTTCATTTTCCGTAGCTTGCGTGTAATGAAAAATTATGTATTACTGTACATATTATAAATTAATAAATGTAGTAAAAAACTATACTTATATCACTGTAGGTACACTCAGTTACGAAACTGAATAAAATGTTACGCAATTTCCTAAAATTCAGGATTTCCCCAAATTTTCTCCAAAATTCATGTAATTAATACACATGTTTTTTTATTTTTATTAAATTATCCATCTTATTACCTTTTCAAAAGGTACAACATGTTCAGGTGGGGAAATTAATCAGGATACTTGGGTGTGAACACTGGCTAACACAAGCTAATAACGAAAATAAAATAAATTACACTAACCCTTTTATAACTTGTTTGCAAAAGTAATTAAAATTAATTACTTGTGTACTCCAAACAAAAATTTACGACCCTTAGAAATTATTTTATGAATTTCTCAACTGCCGTGCAATAAAATAATTAGGTACCAGTCAAAGTTTTTTAAGGAACAGCTTTTTCGAACTCTTTTTTACCTAGACATGTTGTACCTTTTTGAAAAGTAATAAGATGGGTAATTTAATAAAAATAAAAAACAGGTGTATTAATTACATGAATATAGGGGACAATATGAAAAAATCTTGAATTTTGGGAAATTGCAAAACATATTTTTCAGTTGCGCCATTGTTGACATTTATGGAGTCAACATTGGGATAGTAGTTTTTTGGAGTGAGCTTGATGTCGCTGCGATGAGTAGATCAAAAGATAAAAATAAAATAAAAGAATGATGTGAATACCACGAAAATTTCGAATTCATGAATCACCCTGTAACTCCCAAATGGTTGAGATTGCTCCCACTCCCTGCCATACAATTTTCTGTTTGTCTAGGTAAAATCGTTCACCTCACTTATCAAAAGTTCAAGAAATATCCGACAAATATCTTTCTAATCACGCTGTATTCAATATAATACACTTTTGAGTAAAAATTAGTTAAGGGTTAAAAGACTCCTGTACATCTGGCAAATATTTGCGTCATAATGTAAAAGGAAGATGAGGAAATACGTACATTAGTTTTGATCGATTTGTTGAATGCAGTTATTATCCAATTTGGAGATTAGGGCATTTTTTACAACAAATGACTAAAAATACACCATTGTTTTGTATAACGCCATTGTGTAATTATTTTATTTTATTTAAAGTTCATAAAGCTGAAATTAACTGATCATATTTCATTCGATTTGCAATTGAATTTTTTGTAATAATCAATCTTTCCGTACGCACCCGCACCTCACGTGCTTTTGCCACCCAATTAACTGCACGGCGTTTTATTATATTATAAATTTTTAGAGTTTTAATTAAATAAGTAATAATTAACAATCGATTAAGTATTTTTTTCAAGTGAAAATGCGCCGAGAGAAATGTTTATGCATATTACAGCGCAGATATGCTCCTTTATGTTTTCTTTCACCTAGTTCAATGCACAGTTCGTTATTTTTATACCATCTGAATTATAATACATGTTGTGTGATGAATGTTAGAAATAATTTATATTGAAAGCTAAAAAGCTTGCGACAAGATTAGAACGTAGGCGCGCAGCCGCGCCCTCTTTAATTATTGTATCGCATTCGATTTATAATTGAATTTCATATATTAATTAATCTTTTTTTTTTTTTTTAATTCAACAGATTGAGCAAAACATTTGTACGTAATAGAAATATTTAAATATTTTTTATTAGTAAGTTAAATATACAAGTGGTGGGCACCATATGATGGAATTTCCAATATCTAATTTTTCAAATAATTTTTCCAAATTTGGTTTTAATACGTTGATAAAATTGCGTGTGCTTCATTAGAGCATAAGCACGATACTTCTTATTTTCATTTGTCCGAATTAAATATGTACTGCTGTATTCGGTTGTAGGAAATTTTCCAAGATTAATTACTTTTTTTTTAGTTCAAACAACATCAAATGTTTATTTATATTAGAGCATAGATGTGCGCAGTAATACAGTTCTTTTCCAATTAAATTTTTTTATAGAATTTCCTATAAAAATCAATCTTTTAAATAATCCCTTTCAAGTATGTAAAAACTCAAACAGAAATAAAAATATTTACGTTCTCTTGGCAAATTGCATATGCAAGAAGCTTTCCGTCTTAATTCAAACGATCCATGCGCGAACATAATTAAATTTACCCTCACACCTTCTACAAGTACAAGGCGTGAACTGTCCTTTTGCATGTGTGCGTAAGTGGTCTGACAGTTCGAAAAATTTGCATTGACGCTTACGACGGGTCGGTAAAACTTCTTTGGAAATTCGCATTTATCTGAGTTACAATATATCATTGTTAGGTAGTAGTTGTTAATAAAGTAACGTTCTAGAAAAGAGACTTTTAGTTCAAATAAGCTAAAAATATAAATTAATTCCTAAGAAATTGCAGAGATTTTCTTTAAATTGCATTTTGTTTGTTCTGTGGGTCACAGTCCTATTAATCTTTCAACTTTAAGTTGACATTTGATAAACTAAAAACAGAATTGAAAGAAATTCGGAAAAATACATCCTTTTGACACTTCCATACTGTGAAAATTGAAGAAAAAACATTTTATCGTATCGGGTATCGTTGGATACGTCTTTCAAAATGCAATAAAAATTCTTCTTGGGCTTCTTAACTTTAGAACGTCAGTCCCACCCCTTTAATCTTTAAATAACATTAAAAAATCTAAAAAATTCCAAAATATAGCTCTTAGTAAGTACTTTCAATAAAAAATATAACAGATACTGAAGAAATGCTTTCTGAAAAATTTTGAAAAATTAAAAATGCCCATGATAAAATAGAAATTATTACATACTATATACATATATGTGCGTGTCTAATATGGTATAACGTTGAAAGAGAATGTTATTGAGCTGAACGTAGTTTTCTTAATATTAAATTTATTTAATAATAAATACAAAATTAAATATTAATAATAATTATGTAGATATTTATTCTAATACAACTACGGAACCCTCATGTACATGACCGACATGCCTTTATCATCTTTTTATTATATAATAGGGATTGTGTTTTTTTCACTAAAATATTATCACAACATATGGGTCTCTTTTAAATTTGATATTTGTTAGTAGAAGGTATGTTTCTATGAAGCAATAAATTGCACTGTTTTACTCTACATATAAAGTTTGTATTCATCAAGCAGAAATCAAGTGGAAATGTCATAAACATAATTTATCAAAGGCTTTATAGCTTCCATAATAATATAACTAACTAAGCTATTCAAATTAAAGTAATAAATTATCATTATATTCTCCATTAGCTTAAGACTGTCTAGTGCATATGAGTCAAAATATCGTAAAGAAAGCATAGAGATTAGTAACACTACGGGAGTGCTATTGTAATTGCAATTGAAAAGTGTTTTAAGGTCTTGTAGAGGAATTGTCCATCTACAGATGTCGTTCTGCTTATGGTTTTTTGAATAATTTTTAGTTTTAAAGTGTAACAAAATCCATTTAAATATAAAAGAAAATCTGTACTTTAATAATTTTGTGTGATTAAGAAACTAAATAAATTGGAAAATAGAAGTGCAGAAAAAATTTCAGGTGAGCCTTATGTTTTGTTATAAGCAATCATAAAATTTAATTCAACAACTCATATAATTTAATTTATAAACTCAATCCAACTAAATCCATTGTTGGACTACTTTAATCGACCTCTGTCATTTTTAATACCATAATTATAATATACGTTTACTATTATAAATTCGCAATGTTACTCATTATTTTTTGCCACACAACTGTTTTCATGAAACGTAACTTAAACTTTTTAAAAACAAATATTCACGAACTCGACAACAAAGTAAGAGTAGATAATGATGAACACATAATAAACATTACGTCTTGTACTGTCCCTAGATTTCGAATATACTTTCTAATATATTTTGGACTGCGAAGCAAGAATCTGCAATTGTGAGACATTGATTTTTGTAATTTATTTAATTGTTTCAAAACATATTGACCGATCATTTTCATTTGTGTGTTTTTTATAGTGACAAGTAATTAAATAGATAGCCTAGATATTATCCGACTTCATTCAAGTGAAGTATGACTCTCACACAAACATAAGGCAAAATGCTGTGGAGTAATACATACTTTTTGTTCCACTTATGTGGCTCAGGACCTGGATCAGGAAAATTTTGCATGAAATTGGAATTTAAAGCGAATACTTATAGCTACCATTTTAGATTTCTCATAAAAGCCATCAAAGTGCCACAAATAAAATGGATATAAATAAAAACTTCTACAATTGCAAGCCATAAACTGGCCTTTTGAATGCGAGTGTTCTGGCAATTTGAAAAACAGTGACCGCCAAAAAGGCCGTTTTATCGCCTGTTTTTGCACATTTCACAGCAAACTAAGGAAAAGACATAAAAAATTATATTAGGTATCAAATTAATCGTCCTAAAAAATCAAGGCAGGCATTGCTTTTAGTTTTTCGAAAATATTTAAAAATCACCCTAATTGAGGGTTGAAATCACCCTAAATTAAATCAATCTCAAAAAGCCGTGGAATCATCCCCCAAATATTGGAATAATCTCAAATATTTTTCAAAATTCTAAATGTAACATACTTTTAGGCTTCGAATGATAAAAACACGTGATTGGCAATTCTTCCAAGTTTTGAGGGAAAAATGACCTTCATCCTAGTACAGCTCTACTCTCTAAGGGGGTGAAATCAACCCTGAACATAAAAATACTGTTAAATATTTTTTTAAAATTCTGAATATGAAGTAATTTTGCGTTAATGAGTGATAAAAAGTATGGTACGAATAGTTCTTGTGATTCTTGAAAAAGGAACCCTGAGTAGGTTACAAATTCTTCTAAAGGGGTCAAATCATTCCCAAATCTTATTTGTATATTAAATAAAAGAAAATAGAGAATAGATACTTTTTGACTTGTTGGCAGGATAAAAAATATTTGAGCGTATTTCAATATTTAGTGGATGATTTCACCTCTTTAAAGAGCATTTGTACCCTGCTGAGGATTCTTTTATTCAAAACGCATAAGAACTGTTTGTACTATATTTTTCCTCACTCAAAAAGTAAAAATATTTCATATTCAACAATTCAACCTTAGGAAATTTACTTCAAATAGGCTAAAAATATGGATTCATTTCTAGCGAAATGTAGTGATTTTTTAGTTTTCCAAAGCTTAAACAGTCGTTCTTCACAAGTGGTTTGTTGTATTGAAACTTAAAAATTGTACATATTTTGTTTAAAAAAGTGATTAAATGTATCAATGGATTGAAAAACGGACTTCTTAGGGTAAACATAAATGAAAATCATTTTAAGATAGAAGCTTTCGTTTGGATGTTGTCGCGAATTTTTTGCCATGATTACATCGTCCGCCACAGCACCCAATTTATTTTATTTGAAAGATCAGAATACTTTGCCCTATCGCTGTGTGTGTGCGCCGAATCACATCACCGGCTTGTAATTTATATAAAAAAAATAAAACAAAATATTGCTATTATATTTAGCTATTCCTTTGTATCAAATACAATGAAAAACTTATATACTTGTAGCTTCCTGTAATAGTACGGCAATCTGCAATGCCTAGGTAAGCAGCTCCTTGAGAATTGTCATAAAAAAATAAAGAACAAAAAATCATAAGAAATTTCACGAGTATTCTCAATGCGACAATGACCCAATTCTATCAAAAGTTGGCAGTAAGCATCTCTGTAAGTATGTAGGCAGACAGGCGGTTTCTTAAGTCGCTTTGCCGCTTTTGTTCTGCTGCACTACAACGCCGTGGGCCATACTCATGTCAACCTGACTACAATTACAAATCTAGCGAAAAAAAAACAACAACAAGAAAAAAAACATAATCCGCGGTGCTGCCGAGAAATTATGAAAATATGTGGGCAGTAGTTTAAGACTCTTCATTAAGGCAAGATTGCGTCTATTTAATTGCTGTTCTAGCGTAATCATATTTATTGAGAGCGGCACGCTGTGAATTTGCTTTGTGAACGAATTAGATATTGCATGTGATGTGTGTTACATTGCTGCTAATGGAGGAAGGTGAATTGCGTAAATAAAAAAAAAAAAATCAATTCCTCACTTTAGTAAAATTCCCACGCTGTAAGAGCAGAGCGATTACATGATTTATCCAAATATTTACATTTCTAAGCCCTTGAAGAGGCTCCTTCAGAGATGCCGTCAATTTCTGTAGGCCACTGCATGTAGGAATAATGAAATTGCATAAGACTTTGAGCGAGTTGTAGCAGCTAAGTTGATTATTCTCATGTACCCTCATGGCCATTAAGGTCCGCTTTGGATAGTAGTATAAACGTTGTCAGCATTTCCCTTTGGGGCGAATTGCAAAAAATATAGAATAATTTCAAGGAAGCAAGCTTAAAGACAAATTTTCTGTCCCGGAATGTCGGCAACAGTTTAATACTTAATTCTTAAAAAATAAATAAAATGAAAATACCCGAAGGCTGTACATTATTCCAATGCCCCGTGTTACATTAACGAATTGAGTGCAAGATGTGAATTCAAAGCTGCCTCAATGAATCACAGCAGTAGCAATAGAAAAACACCAATAAATCTGCATCTGGGGCTCTGAGATAAGGTGAAGTATGTTCGCACCGGGTTTGCTTACTATGAATTATTCAACAGGCTGTGCCGGAAAAAGGTGAACGCATTGCAGAAATTCCTTTATTTTGGTACATTATGCTTTTATAAGCGTAAAGTAAATTTATCCATAGAGCTTTTTTTATTTTTGCATGAAAGATAAAAATTTAAAACGAATGGAATGCGGTAATTAATCATGCGATACAAAGCTCTGTCTGACACCTTGGTAATTATGGGAAATTACCACAACTGCTTCCATCTCGTTGAAAATTATAATTAAATAAAATCATAGAATTAATGTATTTTTTTATTTTTTAGCGGTTTATTTAATAGAGTTGAGTTTTAGATTAATTGTTAGATTAAGTACTATGTAATATTCTGCTATATTGCTAAGAAATAAATGTTAGGATTCTTAAACCATATCTGCAATAGGCTACAATATATCTACTATTTTTAACTTTTAAGGGTACAACTTTCATCAAATGGTATTTGATACAAAGGTTCCTTGTTTTCTTCATTTATGGTGAAATAAGAAAATGTAGGGGAGATTGCGGACACTTGATCCCCTTTGCCTTTTAGTTGGTGTTTCTACAATTTTTTGACTTATTTGAACAGCAGTATGGAATTTATTTAGAAATTTAAAGAAAGCAATGCAAAAACATTTGTACCGTGTTCTAGTTTATAAATAAAATAAAATATTTTCACTATTTTCAGTATTTTAAATTCCGTCGAACATAAATTAAGGCAAATAATATTATTAAGAATATCGAGAAAAATAAGACGACACTCGTATCAAGTTTCTCTTATTGTAGATTCGCATATCAACTGATTCCAAAACCGTTGAAACGATTTTATGGTAAA
Organism: Dysmachus trigonus; assembly: GCA_949715965.1. Classification (NCBI taxonomy): domain Eukaryota; kingdom Metazoa; phylum Arthropoda; class Insecta; order Diptera; family Asilidae; genus Dysmachus; species Dysmachus trigonus. Next base: position 25,336,039 of record OX454320.1, read on the forward strand.
ATTACAATATTTCGGAAAATTAAAATAAGTCTGAAAGCATTTAAAAAACACGTACAAAAGACATTAATAGACAAAAAATGCGGATTTCCAATCCAAAAGTCATGGCAAAAGGATGCAAACATTTTTAATTTAAGGGTTTACTGCAATTTAAACCAAAACTTGTTGGGAATATTCAGAAAATCAATAGAATCAATTGGTTTACTTTATTATTGTAGGTGTGGTTTACTTTAGTGTAGTTGTATTTAATTATTATTATTTTAGGAATATTCCAAAAGGTTTGAATCAGAATTGTTAGTCTATATATTACTATCTTTTTATTCCTTAATTATATACCTTTAGATCTAAAATTAATAGAGTGAGAGCACTATTATTTGACCTGCAAACCTGGCAATATAGAAATTCCATCAAATACCTCTTACTGGTTAATGCCTGTCGGTATATTCTGATTCCGAATCATTCCTCAGAGCATATTTTTCTGATACGGGAGCAGTTAGATATCGTTCCAGCTTGATTAATAAAGTATATATGTATATGTAAATCACTATTCTTCACTTTTTATTGACCTGAAAAACTGTCAACTGATTTGTTAAATCTATTAGAAAATAAAATAAATTGAAGTTGTATTCACCTTGCTGGAATTGATTGGATGACGACCCGGTAACGTTTATAATAGATCTTATGGTCGTATCGCAATTCTGCACGATCCAACACGTCTGGTTGCCACATTAGATCATCTGAACGCGTCTCAGTGTAATTGAACCTGGTCAAGGCAAAACCCGTTTGGCAACTTTCGTTTGCGATCACTTACACCAATTTCGACCTATAGAAACGGAAGAAGGAACACGGCTATTTTTAGTAGCGTAAGTCTGTCAATCTCTTCTAGATAATTCGTTTGGGTTTCCGGAAGCTAATCGCTGCTACCTTTTGCTTTATTTCTTCTTTTTCTGCGACTTTTTTTCTGACGGTTTAATAACCAGTCTGCACATCGATTGAATATATGTAAATAAGTGCTAAATTTGGCCATAGCATTCTGATTGTGATTTAAGTGCTAGTATTTCACAGTTATACTGGTAAATAAACTTGTACGACAGCTTTTTATTCTTAGAAACATGAGAATCAAATTTTATCGGTGAAGTTTGTCAGATCGTTGTAGTTCACATGTAACCATGTTTTATGCTTATAAATTCACTTTAGGTAATTTCTATGAAAATAGGTGTTGGGGGATTTCGGAATCGCTAATTTCATGCTTATTCACCATTTCTAAAACTTGCCGAAGCTCAACACGGTTTTCTTAGTACTATAGTAGAAGTCATTAGTGATTATTCTCATTGGCAAAACAGAAATGAGGCACTACCTTTTTTTTTGCTAAACATGGATTGGTTCTGTGAAGCAAAAGAGTCATTGACACTAGTAAGCTTGTAATTTGAATACTTTTCTATATTTTTATAGTAATTTGCTTTGCGTTTTTGGAAAAGTCGTACTTTTGAACTTTAATAAGCTTTGTCATAACTCTTAGGAAATAACTTTTAAAAATATAATTAATTCTAGGAAGGAATTGAATACCAGTCAATTTGAGTGGTGTTGATAGTTCTAGTGTTAAATAAATCAATATAGCAATTTTACATTTACGTTTTAACGTGTCTGAACATACCAGACCATAATTACTTCTTATTTATAAAACATTTGTTCCTAAAGAGGTCTAAAGACTTTTTACATGTTCTCGATTTGCTTGCATATAGAAAACTAATTTTGCCAAGGCAAAATTGAGATTTCCGTGAAGTAGTCACTACCTTATTTTGATAAATGTTTGAAATCGTTGTGCTGTCGGAACTGCCATTACTTTTTTAGTTGATGGTATAATATTATGTAAAAGATGTGATCATTTAAATTACTTTCTAAAGGTAGTGGAATGTGGAAGTGCGGTAGACAGAATAGTGACTTTTACTAATAATACATTAAAACTAAAAACCTTACTTTTACATTTACTTTTGGAAAATTTTCCGATTATCAGGGTTAAAGTGGATTGGAATTCGTAACCTTGAAATGCAACTTAATCTCTCTCTCTACATATCTACTTACGTTATTTGGTTCATTTTGAGCACATAAATTTCTTAAGCAAATAATGATAAAATGATTATTATTCATAACTTAAGAATACGAGTATATATAATTTCATTTCTTGAATAATTTGCATAAATGTATTTATAAATGTATTCATTTGCTATGTGCCCCTATTCTTAAATAAAGAACAAAATTCCATAAACAGAGAAAAATACGAATATAAATTTTATCACTTATAATTATAAATTTGATATATATATATATACAACACGAATGATTTAGAATCATAACAATATGCATTAAAAGATCATAATTCTGTTAATTAAGTAGAATAAATCCTGCGTTAAAAATAATAATATAATCCATGATCATTAATTATTCGCCAGTTTTAGTATTTTTAGTTTTAAAGGTCTGAGTTAAACATCTGTTTTATTTCTTAATCTTAATTACATATGAAAAAAGGCTTAAAATTATTAGTATTATGTTAAACATATAAAATACTTCGGAAAAGAGATTTAACTCACAATGGTTTTTAAATTCAAGATCATCAAAACTAATGCAAATTGATTGTCAAAATTCACAATCTCGTGTTCATTAAGTATCAAGAAAAAAAAAAGTTATTATTTAACTCAAGAAAATCACAAAGTTATGAATAATAATCGTAAATTTTACAAAAAACTGCTCGTGACCTAAACTTAATTGTGGTTAAGTTACGCATAAATTGTGTGCTAATATTTTTCAGTTGCTTGAATATAGTTGAATGAAGATTTGTGAATAAGTTAATCATGAGTTATACGTATAAGTTCTTGAATAATATCTAGTAAATATAGTTGGATAGTACTTTCAAAATTCATATACATATATCATACCATACAAACTTACAAATTTGCACCATTCTCTTCTTACGTCTTCGGTACAAGTGGGGTTTAAGTTATTCTCGTAGATTTTGATGAAACGTGATAGTAATAGTCAATTTCCGTAAGTTTCGCTGAAAATTTAATAATATCTTGGAGATATTTCCATTCTTTTGAAAAAATTTCACAAGAAACTTATATAAATATTAATAAAAGAATATTTCTCCTTCGTTTTTAGGGTGAATTCTCATATCGAAGTAATGGAAATTGTTTTTTAATTTGTTTATTATCGGTGCGGACAAATATTACTTTTCGTAATTTTTACATACTTCTTCTGAAGGACACTTAAATTAAGAGTTTAGTAAGTTGTATATCTTAAATGTTACCTTGGTATGCTGTTGCTGTTATGCCAGAAATTACTACACTGATTTAAGACTAATTCTGAGCTCTTCTCAATAAGGAGAATTTCAAAGATATACTTAGAGTTATTATTATCGTATATCTTTATGTTTTTCTTCAAGAAGTCATTGCATCGAAGTTGGTTTTACCTTTTAAAGTAAATTGAGTGAAAATCTTGCGACTTGAAATTTCATACGATAGTGAAATTTCAGTCAAGATCAAAGCAAATGTACATGTTAAAAGCCCAACGGATAAAAAGAGTTTAAATAAATATTTGGCTTAATTAATTAAATAACCGGTTTTCTGCAAAAAAGCGGTGAAGTTTTGATAAAGCCTTAATTACAAAATAAATGACTTTCTAAATATCCGAAATCTTATGAAATAAAAATTCTATTTTCTCAAAATGTTCCTATTGATTGATTGGTTCCTCACTAGATCCAGGTTTTTAAACCTGAGCAAAGGTTTTGGTTTTTGCAGTAAAGATAAATTAAATATCCCAATAGACTTAAACAAATTTTTAGTTGGTTGTTGGTACGTATTACAGGTAAAGATTTAAAAAATAACCAAATTTCTAATTATATTTTGTAAAATAATGCAATACAATAACTTCTACTTCGTTGCAAAGTACATAAATTATGAATTGGATATATGTTGTATCTGTCGGTATATTTATAAGTTTAAAATATTTTAATTAATATGATAATGAGTCAATACGAGAAAAATATTTTTAGATATCTTCGACTTTTGAACAAATCGCACAAAATAGTTAAACACCTGGAACTAATCACAAAATATCGCATAAAAAGGAATTGAAAAGATGTTCATAAAATTCATTCATGTTTAGTTCTTTCACCGAAAATTATGACCGAAAATCTTTCTACGTTCTATTTATGAAGCTACTATTTATTTGCTCAAGCTGGTTTTGTTAACTTATAGAACGTTCTGAGAACCAAAATAATACAGCTTCCTGCAATTTTATTACCTCTGCTTTCTCAATGAATGCTTAGATTTTAACAGTGTGCAAAGTATAAAATATGAAAAATATTTAAGGAGTCGGTGTGTGAAAAGAATTTTCTGGTAACTTTTGTTTATCGTTCGATTTCTTATTTTTTTTCTCCTTTCAGTATAAATTAGCTACTTGGAATTGAAGTACTTATTTACAGAGTGACCTAAAATAGAATAAAGAAGTTGGTTGATAGGCCCAAAATAGATCTAGAGGTTTTCTTCTGAGAATACTGTGCGAACAACTTTTTCCGATAGTATGAACTCAAATTAGATATCTACATATACAGGGTGATTTGTAACAATGTTTTCCAACATATTCCAGCCGATTCTATGGAATCCCCCAATCAACGTTTGTTCCGGGAGTCCCTTTCTAAAATGCGTCATTTAGGAGCTACGGACAGTTTAATTCTTGGGATACTTTTTTTCGTTAACACCCTGTAACTTTCTTAACACACACCCTATGAATCTCGTTAAGGTGAAAATTGATAGAGAACTCTTTCTGCCTCCAAATGAATTTTCAATCACTTCTCTACCCTGCTCCCGTCACGAGTTACAAATTGTCGAAAGTTCAAAAACCTGTACAATTGTCATTAATTAAATAAATAAAAATAATAAAATTTGAAAATAGGATATTGAATTGGCATCTGTTTGAACATATCGTAATGTACATTCTGTAAGTACATCCAGTAAAATCCAGAAAATGTGCAACATATTTCTTATTAATTTTAATTTAGGTTCAACATTAATTTTAAAATGTAATGTTCACCACATGCTGGTAGCATTCTGAAGTGTAAATGTAATCGGTTCAATTTTATGTATACCGTGTACACTAAATCGATAAAGGTCTCCAATAATTAGTCGCGAATAAGTTCAATGTTGGAGACCCATCAGAGCCCATAATAAATTTCAGTTAACAAAGAAGGCCAAGAAGCAGCTGGAGGCGTAATTCTCATATAGCGACGAGCCTATAAATTCTGATTTTCTGAATAAATTTTCTTTTTAAAGCTGTTAGTCATTTCTTATCTTGTGTATTTTGCTAATTGCTCAAGAGAGACGTCTACGAGACACGGTATAACGAGCCACAAGGAAAACTGCTGAAATTAAACTAAACGATGACAAATATAAAAAAGGACACAATTTTAATAAACTATAACTCGATCGAAGTTCGCCCGAGTTCGACATTGGACTTCACTCTCCAAATTATGTATGTAAATTAAACGTCGACGGACTTAAGTACAGCACACGCAATGACCTCTTCTGTTAAGAGTTAAGCAAATGTCCAATGAATTTCATTCGAACATTTAAAAAAATAAAACGCCGCCCTTGTCTCGAGGGCGTTTATTCATTCATTCATTCTTTCTTAGCGTTCCAATACTGAATTCGTATTAAAGTCATCTTACCAACAGCAGTTTCGGGATGGGTGATTTGTTTTTGCTTATTTATTTTTATTTTTTCATTCAAGTCCGGTCTCGTTTCAACAAGACGGGCTCACCTTGAGTATTAACGCGCAACGCTTCCTCTTTTGCCCGGACAAGAAAACCTCCGCGGGGCAATGAACAGTGATCAGCTGCGGTAAAAAAGAATTGAAAATAAAAACAGAGCTCACTTGCTTCTTTGGGCAGATATTGAGGTATCCTCGAAATTAAAAAAAACAAAAAAGGCTGCTACATAATCAATCCATTTGCCACTTTACCTTGTTGACAACAACTTACGAGAGTTATTGTGCCCGGCCGATAGTTGACAGCTTGGACACGCAACATTAAATTAAATTTAATAAAATTTTCCTTTACTCATTGCTTATCAAGCTCTATCTTTAGGTGATTTCACAGTTTGCACGTGAAATGAGTCGTCATCCATTACAAGTATGAATTCTGTCTCCCCAACAAGCCGCAACATCTAATTTCCCGAAGCTCAAAAAAAAAAAATTTGTTTTGATGACAAACGATTCAACTCAAAGAGATGGTTATTTGTACTTTTTTTTGCTCAAAATTGCTTTAACAATAAGACAAAAATAGTTGAAATTTTGAAAATTGCTTTTTTAAACTTTTATCGTTACATTTGCGAAAACAGTATCGTAACTTCGGGTTACTTTGGCTCAAATCTAAATTGACTTCATTCCCACTTTTTCATATACGTCATACGCACGTAGTATCGATATTATAATATTCCAAATACATACTACATTTGTACCATATATCTGTCACCTAATACTAGCAATATACAATTTTGAATATATGCGTAGTATTGAGATTTACAACATTTCAGAGGTATTAACATAATACTTGCATTCAGCTGTCAGTAGTTTTGAGCATTTTACGGAATAAAATGAAACCAAAAAATACGAAAAAATATGTTGAGAATGAAAATGTTACACTCCTATCAAATAGTACATTTGACATTTAAATTTTAATTTTTTCACTTGTTTACACTCAAAAGTTCAAATGATAAAGTACTTTGCATGCTAGATTTATATGTGTCCTGGTTGTGAAAATATCATGATATTGTCGATATTATAATATTTAAAACATGTGGCATCTATACATGTGTATAATAGGAGTTAATTAAATAGTTTAAACAGTATACAAAAGACACAAAATCTCGTTTTTAATAAATGCTGGAATAAGTTGGGTTAAAGTAACCCATTTGGGTTAGAATAACCCACAGTTACCGTAATAGATACGTCCAAATACTGTCTTGTCTTTTGTAGAACATCAAACATCGTTAATTTAAGAATTTTCTGTAATTTTCACCAAGCCTTTTTGTGTGAATACGCATATGCATAAAGTGGTAGCTTTTCGAAATTTTAAAATTAAATAAGATATCGGAAAGTATACAAGCGACCGATAAGATTTGTTTGTATATTTGTGACTTGAAATGAGCGTTCCTACAAGTTTCGCCAAGATTCATGAGAAGACCTCAAACCCAACTCAAGCCACTACTTAGTCTTTAGCATTTAAGTATAAGGTGTAAATAGTCTTGATTTTCTTCCTTCTTCAACAAATTGCTGTGAAATTTTAGTATTTGCCTAAAACAATTGAAACAATAGTCTTCCTTATCTGGACCAGACATGATTTTTTTAATTTAGCGTTTTTTTCATTTTGCTTTTATCTCTACCTTATCTAAATTAGATATGATTATTTTTTTCCACTTTGCTTTTATGCAAAATTTTTATGTGCAATGGTATTAAAACGAAGAAAAATTAAGAAAAAAAAAAACGATCAAACCTTATGGTCTGCTTAATTGTCTAACTGATGCAACTATGATTTGCTTTAGGAAATCGCGGCAAGTTTACATAACTGAAATGAATTTTCATGAAGGTAACGAAAATTCCCAACTAACTTGATATGGATTAGCGTTCGTACTAATTATGTTAGACGCGCAGTTTGTGCTAATTACAATGCTGTAGGTGTACTGACAGTGCTGAATATTATGGCATTCTTAGTAGTGTCCTCAAGGCTGAATGACTGATATATTTGAATTCATTTCAGTTGCTACTTTCTATAATTATGTCAGCAGATTTTTTCACCCCACAGCTGTCTTAAATAAATAACTTCCTTATTGCATGTTGAGAATTTCAAATATTCTGATTATAGTCATACATATTTGGCTTAAAAACTTACATGACATATGATGAAGTTTTTATATTTCGTTAGTAGATCCGGTTGTAATATTCTTGGCCAAAAAAGGAATTTTGATGAGATTTGGAGCGTTTGTAATGTTTTTAAATTATGTTCGTAGAATTTACGATATTAATAAATGCAGGATGGAGTTATTTTGAAGAAATGACACATGCAGAACTTATATGTATGTATATGATAATTTTGGAATTCATTTTATCTAGAAATCTTATATTATGTGATTAAAAATTTGCATAATATTAACTTTAGTTTGAGATCACATCAAATAATCTTAGACTGACCATTGAGCAAATGAAATTCTTATCCAAACACTTCGGTTTAATAATACCAAGAGTAAGGTTTTTTGTTTTTAGATCAGAAGGAAAGAAATGGTATAGTGTAAACCAACATTCCTGTTGTAACCATACATTTTTTAAATCCTGCGAATTGTTTGTAGATAAAGTTTATTTCTCATTTGCTTATTTAATATTTTTGGTTGCCCGTTCTGCTGCCTAGATTTTATTCTTATATGCTTGTATTGGTAGGCTAGACGAGGTCATCTATTATATAACCAACTTTCTTTTAATTACGTCCTCTCTTATGATGACAAATCACTTACGCAGGCTGTTTAAAATTTGTTTTTACAGCGTTTTTATTAACTCAGTGTTATTAGTTCTAATTAAGCTAGAACTTTGAAATTTTTTACACGTGTATAAGTCCGGTAAAAATGCAATCTAAAATATCTAATGACGGATTTCACTTTTTGTCACAACCCCCTTAATATGAATGTCAATTGAAAGAGTTTGACGAGTAGAATGTGGTTAATTATGTGCCGTCATTAAAATTAAACCTTAAATTATAAAATTAACTACTACACTAATTCCAATTCTAATTTATTTATTTTGCAACGTTACACTGGTAAGATAATATGATCATCTGTAATAAAGTAGTGCAGCTTAGAATTAAATATTTCCAATAACATAATTAAAAATAAGAAAAAGAGAAAAAAAAATGGATAAAGAGTGTGAGTACACGTTTTACAAGGAAAGTAATAATAAAATTAAAGAATAATTAAATCAAACACCCATGGCCGGATTATAGGTAACGCCAAGTACGCAATGACGTAGGACGTCAGATTTCTAAAATACGGTTCATGAAACATTTACAAAAAATTTAATATATTTTTGGAAGAAATGATAAAAAAAAAAAATACAAAAAATATTTATCAAATAATAAAATATTTTGTAGATGTGTCTAAAATCAAGGCGAAAAATTTACAAACCCAATAGCTGGGCTGGGAGGAGAACGAGTAGTACACTCCTTAAACCTTATCAGGAAAATTTAAATTAAATAACGTAGATAAAAGCAAGTGACACACGGCACTTTAAACAAAATTTAAAAATTTCATTCTTAATCCTTTTACCTTATAACCTGACAAAAACATGTACTTATTTTTGCACTACAATAGCCTTTGTAGTATAGAATTCAAGGAGTATAATACTTACTTTAGCCCTTGGCTTTTGCATATAAACATATTGCTCATGATGGAGTATACCATACGTTTTCCCGGAATTTATTTTAACTACAAATGAGCGTTATGCTATTAAACGCAGGAAAACTGAGATTTTAAATCGGTTATATTGTAGTCTACAAACAGGAGACACCAAACACTAAACGTTCTGAGAAAAAGTAAGTTTTATGCACTTGGCTCCAATAAATTAGGTATTATATTTGGTCCAAATTCGGAGTATCGGTGGCGTTCTGCAAACACCTACAAAGATTAAATTCAAAAACTTATTAACTCGTTCGCTACCACGGTCTTCTGGGAAAAACTTCCACCACAACCCATCCCATTATTTTGGTATAAAATTGTAATTCATTGGAATAAATTTTTCGTATATATGTTTAGAACTAATCTGATTATCTAATATTATTTCAGACCAAGTACCAGTGGCGTAACTATAGGGTGGCAGGGCTGGCAAAATGCCACGGGCCCCCGACCCAAGAGGGCCCCGGCCCAAGAGGCCACGAGCTCAGAAATAACCTAACATTTTTAACAAAAGTACTTAAAATCAATCAAAGTGGGACACAACTAAAGACCATATACAAATTCAAACTAATCATTAAAATTTCAACACATTCAAAACAAAAAGATGTGGATTTTCAGAACGCATCCATTGGTTGCTTCATTTTTTGTCGCGGTACATTGGTGACGCGGGCGAGCTAGTGACGGTCGGGGAATTCCCTCATTTTGTTAACCAAATAAGCTAGGAGCCGGTGTCACTGAAAGTCCCGTAATCGCGGATTTGAAAATTGTATATGTAAATCGATAGTTAACAATTATACGAATAAAATCAACTTGGTACGCGTTGACTTAGTAAGCCGAAAACATGTTAAATAAAATTTATTATTATAAAAAAGCAAAAATGTATCTTACTGTTATCGCGGATTTTGATGAATTTTAGTGTATTACATAGATAGGAAATTTCGCGATTTAACCGAAAATTTTGCTGACAAACTTCATTTGGCCGGAAGGGTATAACGTACCTATTTGAAGGGTGTGATAGGGGGTAAACAAATGTTTTTCTTAAATCACGAAATTTCCTATTGAATGCATTAAAAAAATGAGTCTTTAACTTCGATAACATTAAAAACATTGAACCCTACTAGATGGGCGGACGTTATGATGCTGTTTTTGCTTTAAAAGTTCGGTTTGTTGAAGTCCAAAAAGCGTTAACGAAAACAATTCTGTTAAATTGCAATAAAAGATGAAAGAAATGAAGCTATTTCACTCAAGAAGAAGGTAGAGAACTATAATTTTATTATGTTATTGGTTTTCCATTGCAAAATTCTACAAACTATCGATGCAGCCTCTAAAGCACTTCAGTCTAAAGCCACCGATCTTTCAAATGCCTTGAAACTTTTGAAAATTTCCCTAGAAGAATTGGAAAGGTATCGACATGGATTTGTAAATTTAAAAATGGAAGCAAATAGTGTAGCAGAAAAATGATCCATCTACCCTGAATTTTCTAAAACTCGTCAGAGGAAGATAAAACGCCATTTTGACGAACTTTGCGAAGATGAGCGTCTTCAAGATCCAGAAAGTTCGTTTAAAGTGAACGTATTTTATCGAGTCTTAGACATCATTATTAATCAACTGAAATTGCGTTTCCTACCAATGAATGAAATTGTTTCCAATTTCAGTGTTTTGCAACCTTCCACTTTGCAAATTTTAAATGACACTGATTTATAAACAAAAGCTCTAGAATTTGCTAATATATATAAAAAAGACATATCTGAATCATTTGCCAAGGAAATTATCAGTTTTCGGTCCACTTTCAGAGACGAAATAATAAAGTCTTCGTGTATTAGAGAACTTGCTGATTTATTATATTAATAATAAAGAATCATTTTATGTCGTACAGCTTTCCTGAAATATGTACTGCATTAATGTTATTTGTTAATATACAATTCCTGTGACTACTGCTAGTGCTGAACGATCAATTCCGAAACTAAAATTATTAAAAACTATTTAAGAAACTCTATGGCACAAGACAGGCTACGTAACTTGGCTATTCTGTCTATTGAAAATTCTATGGCCCGATCTTTAAAGTTTGATGATGTTATAGATACTTTTGCGGAACAGAAAGCTCGGAGAAAAGAATTTTATTAATAAAAATCTTATTAAAAGTAAATTGTTATTTCATTATAAATATTTGTATAAACATATGCTCTTCAAAATAAAACTTATTAGATAATTAACTAAAATGCACACAATTTTATTAATAGTTTTCGGTAACTACTTACATAAGTGGTCTATTAGAATTAAATTCTAAAGTGACTATTTTTACTGGTACGCCGGAGGGCCCCATCCGAAGAATTTGCCACGGGCCTCAGATGGTATAGTTACGCCACTGCCAAGTACTTTTCTTCATTTATTTTAACGTTTTAATACTTAACAATTGTGTTCAAAGCAAAACATTTTGAAACGTGTTCATAAATTGACCAAAAACGTCTGTCACATATATGTGATGACGGACACTGATAACAAACCGTTCTGTCACACATATGTGACTAGTGATGAGCAAAACAAGACTAAGGCTGGCCCATAAGAGCCCGTACAATGTCTCATAAACTGTAGAACTAAACACTTTCAAAGGAGTATCAGTTCAGAATAAAAGTTCGCTAAACCGCGTGTTACAGATAGATATAATTTTCTTAAAACTAGCGACTAAAGTAGAAGGAAATATTTTTCAATCAGCAAGACTTGGTGAAGTCTTGCAAACATGGTCTTGGTCTTGCAAATCGAGTCTTGGTAATGTTACCGCAGGTATATGTAATACTGGTCTTGGTCTTAGAATATCTGCAAGACCAAGACCAAGACAGATTTTGCCCATCACTAAATTCAAGACCAAAACCAGGTGTGCAAGACCAAGATTTGGTATTAATATTCGTATCGATTATCATAGTCTTGCTCTTGGTCTTGGTCTTGTTATGCTCATCGCTATATATGACTGCTGGAAACGAACGAGTTAAGATCCTAGATGCTCAAATAAATTTTATTAAAAGTTTCAATTGCTACTGTTTTTTTTTAAGGTGAAGTAGAAGCGAATTCAACAGTCTAAAAGCCTGGATGAAAAGTCCAACGTACATAACTAACCGGAGGGGAAAAAAGCACTCGAAAACTTATGTGAAAGGAATGCCATGTATCATGTCACATGTCAAATCATGTTTCATTTCGAGTATCATGTCACGTGTAAAATACCCGAGATAATTAATACTCAACAATATGTAATAAATGTTCATATTACCTAAGGACTATTGAAACAACTTCTACAGCATCTTTTCGCGCTCAACGCTTTTAGTTATAATAATCAATATGAATTTTAAAAAATTCTTATAAGATCAGAAAACAAAAATATTTTTTCCTTTTGAGTGCATTTATAAAAGCGTTGTTTTTAAATTAATTTCTCTTTCTACTCATTTTCAATAAAATTAATAAAAATTGTTTCTACTGCTTGAAAATTGTCATAGAACCATACATACCTCTTTCCTCCGTTTGACCTCAAAGGTCGATTAAGTTGGTTGCATTTCCCCATCGCATCTCATTCATCTTGCGAAACAGTGAAGGGTCTCTTTTATGTAATGCAAAAAATCATTTTGATAACTGCAGTAGCGCGAAGACAAGCTAAGAGTAGCACGTGTGCTGAATATTATTAGCCATTCACTTCGGCAGCAAACTAGTTTGAGAGAAGCTTTCTCGGCCGCTTGCCCTTGGGTGTCGGGCCAATCTGTAGTATGTAAAGTAATATCGCAACGGGAGATAAGAACAGCTTTCCGTATAGTTTGTGCCTCTTGGCCGCATCAAAGACCCGAACGCAAATAGATCACCTGTGCGTTCGCTAATGGGGAGTTAATCCAACCGCCCAGTTCGCACTTGGCGTGTAAAGTCGCGGCGGCGTTATGACATGTGGGGCTCGGGATCTCGGCTTTTCTTAATGTTGTTAACCTCCTGAGGTGGGTACGTGAGCTTCGGACAGCAGGCGGAATTTCTTAGCAGTAACTGAGAGCGCCCCACCAAGCCCCAAGTAGCTAGTAGCGTGGCTCCGTTCCAGGCCCAACTGCAGAAGTATAGACTGGCGAGTGGCGATGGCGACACTGAATTGCGCCCGCCGCCGCCGCTGCTGCTGCTGGCCCGTACTTTACAGCATAACAGTCGGAGAAGCAGCCGTTTAAAAGTTTCGCGCAAATATTTGTGCTGAGGAGAAATTTCCAATCAGTTTAATTTTTGTATTCGGAACGTTCGTTTGCGTATGGTACGTACCGTCGACTTATCTATCGAACTGAATCGTTGTCGTCTCACAATCGGAAGGTTTCAGTTTTCTTCATTCGTCTACACTCTGCACCGGACGCAGTGAAATGGAATTGTAGAAATTCTTGCAGAAGGTATCATACGCGTTTCAGTTTAATATTTGTGAATTTTCGCACCGTTTTTTTTTTCTTGCCCTCTGCACTGAGGCTAGAAAGAAAATTGTTTTCGTTCAAGTCGGGCTTGTGTTGGATTTTCGTGCCTTTCACACAGAGCAACGTAATTTCAGTGCACATAGTGTGTCCCAGTGTCTTAGATTGTGGGTCACACTGTAATCTTACCTTTCGTGTTCAGGTTGCACGTTACTAAAAATCGATTTATTCGGGCGAAAAAAGAAAAACTGAAATTTTTTTTTGTAAAAAAAATTTCCCAACACGAATCCGCTGGACAATGAAGAAATTGTTTCATTCGGTGTTATTCGAATAATAGTGAGATTTGTGTTTGTTCAAAAAATTAGTGTTCGTTCGTGCAAAATAAAAAAAAGAAAAAAAAAGGGAAAAACAAAAATAGGAACGCTCTCCGGTGGAATGTAAAACGAAACTGAAAATTGATTTCTGTGGCGCATTGCTGGGTAGATGATGTCTTACTTCTTTCAATTATAACTGTAATTTAGTTGGCTATTAACGAGTGAGAGTTGTGTAAATCTCTTTTCAAACATCTTAACGTGCCATTTTTCGACAACAATGAACACTTTCTGGGGTCTGAAATTTGTTTTCTGTTTACAATCTTACACTTTCCATTTTCAATCATCGATCTACTCTTGGAATGTTTTCCGCGCTTAAGCTTTACAGAATGCGGTATATCCAAATTAATCTGATCTTCCATCTGTTGAACATACAATGAAACATAAGGAAGACTGAAAATATATAGGGCACTTTGTATAATATACCTTCTTATGTTGCCTCCGAAATATAAAGAACCATATCAGTTTATTTGTATAGTTCCCAACGTACGATACGAAATATGATCCTTGAAATTACTAAAGTAGGAAGAAAAAAACATATAAAATTGTTCTATCTACTTATTAATAAAAACTGAAAATATTAAAAAATATATTAATTAGATAAATTTTAAACTTTTAAGAATACCATTAGTATAAATGATCGAAAATAACGATTATTTTTAGACATGCCGACAAGGATTCAATTTAAGAATGGCATCATGTATCTAGATTCCTTCCCGCCTATTTTTCTTTATCTCTCATGCGTAGGTATAAAGTAATTTACAAATTCTTGCAACCCTGAGAATTTTATTGTATATCGTAAATATTGTTTATATTTTCTTATTTTGACATCGCTTACATCGTAAGCGATGTCAAAATAATGGGACGGGAACTACTTCACAGTTTCCCTTCTTCTTATAGATATTTCGGCGTATTAAGATTAAACTTTAAAGCCCAGTTTATTGGGTAACTGGCACCCCCTGGTAGTCAACTCTTGGTAGAGAGTACAAATAGTAAAAAATTTTGAAAAAAAACATTTTTTGTTTTTCATATTTATAGAGTTTAAGACTAACTAAAATTAGTTCCTTAGATATGAAAGCCTAAAAATATATTATACACAAAACATTTATTTTCCAATTAATGTGTGAAATATCTGTAAAACTGTGTAAAATTTAATTTTCAACGTTTGCGGAAAATATGCAGTTTCCTCACTTTTTATATGGAACCTTAAAAATCACTGAAATCGATTTATTTCACCATAAAAAACAATATAGTTAACAAACCAAATATTTTTCTCGCATGATAAATATAATACAATTTAGCAGAGGTAGCTGAAGTTTTTTTTTTTTGTTTCATCTATATAAACCTATATTATATTTATTTAATACTTCTCCTATATTGTTTTCGTTGGTGTAAATTTTAAATAGATTTTAATTTTTAAGGATAAGGAAGCAAAAGTACAAATTCTTACCGAACTGTGTGTTTTTTATTTTCATTTTATGTCTAAAGATTACAGAAAGTCTCTACTTTGTAGGGTTAAAAGTAGTTAACTTAATATTGTTGTATAAAATATTGTAGATCCATTTACCAAGTTTCATTTTCTTATTATCAACACCTTCTCCAGAAAAAAAAAAAAATAGATATTGTTGGCCCAACAAAGTTGAAATCGTTTTTATATTATTATATTACTAAATTGTTGATGATTGGCGTATGCAGAGGCTATAAAAATTTACATATTACAATTGTCCACTTAAGTCCAAATAACAGACAGAAAATTCAATTATAAATATTTATCTTTATACAATACGTAACTATGTAGATAAAAAAAAATTGATGCCCAGGACTTTTTTCGTTATCTCCCATTGACCTAAAAAACTGGATACAAAGAAAAATGATGAAAATTTGCATTATTTCCATATCCACATTTTATGCCGCGATTTTTACATACAAAGGCAAAGAGAGATTTGTAAAATTGTCTAGATGATTTCGTGTACCCGAAAAAGCCAAATGTAATCACTTTTTCTTCATTATTCTGAAAAAACTAAGAATTAAATTAAACAAAATAAATTATAAAAAAAAGAGGTCAAAGTTGAAAAGTTTCCCTTATAAATTATACTTGCCAGTCGGCATTCATTGAATTCTATAAATAAAAAGGAAATTGCCCATAGAAAGCATGCGGTTGCATCCAATAAACGAAATAAATTTATGTAAAATCAATCAAACTGCATCCAATTGAAATTTCAAGTTGATGATACATAAGTTCGCTTACGGGGTACGCATTTGGTTCGTTAATCAATTAGACATACAAGGTTACATCATTAATTAGCTTGTGATATTAAAATGCGGCTTAAATAAGATCAAATCGAAAACAGCAACATTTCCTTTTCTTTTTTGGTCTAGTAACACTTATCAGATATTTATATGTTTGTATTATAAACGAATATCCTTAAAGATTCATATTTTATCGACACTAACACAAATAATGTAGTGAAATGATAATGAAGTATTATATACATATAATATATGTGTATTTTTTGAAGGAAAATTAACATTGACTTCTTCATGTTGACAGTAAATTTATCTATTAAATCCCATTTATTCACATATAGCCCGGTTTATTTGGTCCTTAGTATAAATTTGTTTTATAGTTTGTTCATATGGCTTGAACAGTATAGTTGAAAAGTATAAAGATTAATGACTTCCTACACCCAAAAACTATGTTGCTAAAACAAATAATTTCATGGTTCCTTTAACTCCTTTTGCTTTTGATTTCCACCTTTATTTAAATGTTATAAAACCATTTTGTTATTTAAACTACATATCTGGTTGAAACTAATATGACGGAATTAGTTCAGTCAGGTCTATTGTACATCTAATAAGAAGGCTAGTCGATCAGAGCTTTGGTTTTAACTTTCAAGCAATCAGGTATCTACACTAACAAAAAATTATATTCTGAAATAAAGAATGATTAAGACTATAGTTGAAGAGAAGTTGTAAATTGCCCTTATGAAAAACACTAAACAAGAACAAAAAAACGAATAAAAACTATAATGGAAAATTAATGAGTGTTTTCGTGAGTTAATTAGTGTTTTCTATGAAGTTTTAACTCAAGTTATTCTTAAACTAACCTCATACATACTTTGTATAGTATGATTCGAGATCACCGCAAAATCATATTTGAAAATTCTTATTATAAGGTATTATATTTTTCCCACTCTATTTTTTCTGCTTATTATACATACTTGTTGAAAAAAACATTGACCATCTTAAATTGTGAAGAATGTGGTCCGTTTAACGTGAATTAAAAGTTGTATTTAAAAATTAACAAATGTATTATGGTAAAATTGACATTCTTTCTGATAAATATATTAACTTTTGTCAGGTTATTCAGAGAAGCGATTTCGAAAAATTTTTTCTCCTAATTTCTTTGCACTATCCTTTTAACCTTTAGACGGCCGGGATTTTAGAGCTAACACCACCCTTGAAAAATGCCCAGATGTGTATCTGGTATTACGTATCAACTATATACAAAGTTCATATCACAGGGCGAGCCGATATATCGGCTCTCCGGTCCGGTAAGGGATAGGAAAAATTTTGTAGTATTAAATTTTATGAAATTGCTAAAATTCGATGAAAATGTGACTCTAGGGGTTTTCGGGGTCGCTGATTACGAAGTAGGGGAGGGGATAGTAGGGAGTAGGGAATGCATTTATCAAATCTGTCTCCAGATTCGTGATCAGCAACCCCAAAAACGCCCTTGTTCTTGTTTATGACAAAAAATTATAGATTTTCCTCCAAAGCCGATATATCGGTTTTCCGGTCCTCTAAAGGATAATGAATTCTTCTGGACTGCATAGTCTATTAATCGTGACATTATTTTAATTCATTTTAAACATCTGTCAAAATTTCCTCCTACCGCTCTTGAGATGAAGATCCTTCTCAAAATTATATTTTTTCATTTACAAATTTTTCTTCTGAATTTGTTGTAAAAAATCAAATTTTTCTTGTCCCCGTTTTTATTATTTCAAAAATGTTTTGTCTAATAGTAACCAAAAATCTTCCTTTATTACTCTGAAGCAAGAAAATTAAGATGAAATTTCAAAACATAAGTTTAATTCAAAACTGCCATGTAATGCCAACCCTTCTGGTCATTTGACCATTATTATCCCTTCTATCTCTCCGATTTTAGTTTCTTGTGTATGTTTTGACCAGATTTTTGAAATTTTCATTAAAGAATTTGTTTCAGAGTGTTTTATTTGCCTAACTCACATATCTTGCCAGATTGTCATTGATTGATTTGACAATGTTACACCATTTGAAACCAATTCATCCTGGCCCAACTAATTCATTGCTGACTTCCACTGAAATTTTAGTTTATTCTTATTGTCAGTCTTTCAGAGATTATAAACTTCATCTTCTTCCACATTGCTTAACTCCGAAGAAAGTAAAATACATATGATCTAATTTTTTCTATGCCTCCGTATTGTAATTCATATCAATTCATTTTTAATTAAAAGTCATTGAGAAGTTAGCACTCTCTATTAATTTCCTAGTTTCTTCTTCTCTTCAAGTAACGAGACGATATATGTTTGTAATAATAAACAAAACTGAGCGTGCTTTTTACTGACCCATATTTTTTATTTTATCAACATTTTCTGAGAAATTTGAGGAAATGTGTTGTTCAAATATTAAAATATCCACTTGTTCTATCAATCAATAGTCTAAATTATAAAATCCATAGGGTAGGTTTATGTGCATAGAATAAGTACTTGTATAAAGAAATGGTCGACTATCTGTGCATTTTTCCTAAATTTAATACCATTAAATTAAGTAGTTATCTAATATAATGACGAACTTTTTATTTTACCGGTTGTGACCGCATTATTTTGCTCATCACCATATATAATAACCTTACTTAGCTCTATTTTTTTAATTTTGTTTATAAGATAATAAATATTCTAGCCTCTCTACTAAATTTGCTGTTATTCACTATCAGGTAAATATGCTAGATATGTTAAGGCCGATCAAATATTAAATGAATAAAATGCGGTTAACACAATATTTATAAAATAAAGACGTTGTTAATCAACTCAATAAATATTATTTTGAACCTTTACTCTACTGCGTTTTCTTAGACTGTTTATTAAGAAAGCCACTAATTAGTAAAAATGAATTTCCTTGAGAATTATTTGCTTAAATAGATCGGTTCGGAAAGATAAAAATGGAATTCGTACAAGCGCACCCGCAATTATTCAGGGTCAGTAAATGCGTGAAGGTCGCGCGATTGTAAATGGCAATATTGGGTAAAGAAATGATTCACTTCTTTTACTCGAAGAAATTGTAAATATTTAATTGACATCCATCCAAGGGAATTTGTTATCGGAATTAAAAACATTCAGTGGACACGTTGCGCTTGATAAACGGACAAGTAAAATTGTACAAACCCTGTCGCGCAGAATTTCAGTTTCTTCGGGTTTTTGAGGTCGCAGGAAAAATACTAGACAGACGGAGGATGATCGTTGCCGCATTAAATGAGCATTTTTCAATTACCAGAGATAAACTTTGACACAATAAATGGATTGAAAAATTTCCATACATATTGACACAAAGGCAGCTTCGTTACTGGTATTAAATATTCAAAAGTAAACGTTTGCCGGGATGGTGCGACGTCGGCTCTGATTAGCAATGAAAGATCAGACCAAAACGTGATAACAACCAACGAACGTGCTGGGAATTTTTGGTGAACAAATTTTTTCTTCCCGGGCGTGCTTCATGTCTTGAACTTTTGTTTAAATGAATGGCTCAGTTTAAACAAAAAACTTTTTTTTCTTTCGACGGTAAAATAGAATATCCTGTTTGCGTGTATTTTTAGATTCCAATCGAAGCGTTCAGCCGGCTGAGCAGCACATTTGTTTTCTGTAATGCGGAAACATGAGGCAGGAGGAAAACATGAGCGAAATTTCATTTACACTAAACAGGGCACGGAAAAGATTTATTTTGCGTAGTTAGGTGGCCGTAGTTAATGAGCGCCAGCATAACGAAATGTTTCAATGTAAATTACTGAGACCTCTCATCATAATGCAAATGTTTAATTGAAATTTGTAATTTTGCATTGAGCAACGTGAGGAGAATGATCAAAGAAATTGCTGTAAACATAACGTCCTTGTGGGAAATTGATTTAAGAACTATAAAATGGTTAATTTACTTTAACACTTAATACTGGGGGGAGGGCACTTCAGAATTATTGGTGTAACGTAATGTTTTAAGTGGGGTACAAAACCATTGAATAACTCGGAAACTATAGTTCACACTGCATTGATTTTGGTATCATTCTAATCGGAATATAGCCCAGTTTTTGATAAAATGGACGTCACCTTTGCGCATACGCAATACACGACATGAGAAGGGCTCCAAATAAATCGGGAATTTCGGCGGCTGTAAAAGTTTAAAATCGGTACAGATGAAGATTTCAAGTAGGTACGATGCTGGTTTTAGTGTCAAACGCAAGATTTTAATCAGTACAATTCAATACAACGTCACTTCCGAAGTAGGGGTGGACGATATACATCGATGTTTTAAAAACATTCGATGTATTGTATCGATACATCGAATCAAACCGATGTATTGTTAATTCTTAAACATCGAGTATACATCGATGTTTTTTATTCGATGCATCGAAAAGGCAAACCTACTAAAAACATTTTTAATGGATGGATTTTCTGTCTATGGTTAATATTTTTTTGTCTTACATCTCCCAAGTCCCAAGCTAGCCAACATTACCTTTTAGGTTTGTAACCTTTTAGGTGATTTTTAACTCTGTCAGGTTATTTCTAGGTTACACTACTCAAAAGGTTACTTTTAGGTGATTTTTCGTAATTTGTAAAAATTATTCCTAATTTTTTACGTGAAACGAAAGCACTTTTTGTTTGCTGCATGTTGGCTACGCAAGAGTGTGTTCGGAACGCAGTGAGTGCAACTCTTATGCCCCCTCTACACGATGAACCATCGATGACGTAAATCGCTATACGTCGCCCACACGTAAATTGCGTATCGCTGGAACGCACTGAACTAACTTGGTAATGTATAGCAATTTACGGCATCGATGGGCCGCTCCCTCTACACAATGGCCATGATTAACACTGTGTATAGAAGAAGTAGATTTTAAAGAATAACTTAAAACGGAAAACACCTAATTAAGGGGACATTTACTTTCTAAATTGGAAAAAAATCACATTCTTAAAACTTTTATAAAAAAAAATCTATAGTATTTATTGACAAACTATTTTTTGATTGTATAAATATATATATCAAACTTACAGAAAAAACAATCGATGTATGGAAAACATCGATGTAGTTTTTGATATATCGATATAACATCGATGCAACTAACCGATGTATTGCATCGAAAAAAACATCGATGTTTTTTTTCAGTGTCCATCACTATTCCGAAGTAATTTTTGTGTAGAATTCGAATTCGAGATCAGAACAAACGTCAGAATTTGAAATAATATATTTGAGGTTATGTACACGAAAAATGGCTTTTTTTGGCTACTTTTGAGATCATGTACAGAACGCATAATTTTTTTTTTTTAAATCATGTAGTACTACTCTTACCCTTCAAAATTCGCTCTCGAATGTTACTATACGATTTTTACTTCAAAAGTTAAGGCCAGTTTAAGACTACGTTATGAGTTGGAAAAAATTTACAGAGCTATATCAAGCCCAACATATAAGTAAATTGTAAATGGAGTACTGAATATAAAATACTCCCGCATACGAAACTTCGAAAGATTTAAAGTCTTATTTTTATGAGATTTCAGTGAAATTTAGTAATGACAGCATTTTTGATCCGCCTTCATTAATTTTGAGAATAAGAAATTTTTATTTGAAATCAGCGACTCTATAAACCCTCAAATAGTGATTTTGTATGCGAGTCGTAGAATATCTCTTTATTGTATCGTTTGCTACCCTTTCAGGTGTTTTATAAATATCATAGTACTCGTACAACTTATTCAATTACAATTAAAAAATTATCAAAAAAATCGATTCACGATCAAATTGATTACCTCTTTTCTTAAGTCGGTTAAAAACGCATTCGTATTTAATAAAAGATAAGTATATTATGGGAATATGGCGTTTACAAACCTTTTAAATATAAAAAATTGCATTTTTGTCTGACCTTTTCGTTGTATTGGAAACAAATTATTCATATAATTCTTCTTTATAGAATATTTATTTGAGAATGTTTTAATCATTTTGAACGAACTTGAACTACTTTTCCCTTTAGAAAGAGTTCAAAAAAATAATAAATACATGCAGTCAGCTGTCAACTTAAAAACTCAATTTAAGTAACTAATCACAAGTCTAATTCTCTTCTTGTGTAGGCAACATTTTTGGAAAAGTATTTTCGCTAATAAGGTTGATAAATTTGCGATTTGTATTACTTATTTGAATAGTTTAGCAAGGTCACTAAGACCATTTTAGATATAAAAATCGAAAGCATGGCATTCCATAAATTTTAGAGGAAATCAAAACTGGTTCTGAAATGTTGATTCACAAACATGCGCATACGAATAATATAGAAAAATTCTTGTAGTATTATAATTTATTCTAGTTATAAATTATAATACTACAAGAATTTGTCTATATTATTCAATGCCTAATGGTAAATTAATAATAAAAATTTCAAAATTTTTAAGGTGGAGTATAAGTTAACTCTTCATGCGTGTAGGTATTTCAGAAATAATAAAAAAAAAATGTGTCATGCAAGACAGCATGTGTATCGCACCAAAATTGGAGTAACCATGGCTGCTGCGTAACTCTGTGCTAAAATGCGCTCAAGTAATTCGCCATTACTTGCCCAATCAATTTAAGTAGAGAGCCTTACAGGTGCTGTGGCTGCCTGAAGACGAATTGGAATTAAAGACAGTGTATCTACCTGGGGAAAAAAAAGCTTTCTGATCAATGTAGAGGTACAATCCATTGAATACCACCGGATATCAATGAAGATATATTGAGCTTGTGCAACATTTAGCGCTTTCTTACGTCTGCTTTGAAATATGATTGCAACTAAGTGCCACTTTGTTTTTTATTAATATGCACATTGCTTCACCTTTTCCAACCTTATTTTGATAACAATATAAGACAGGTAAATAAAGGGTGCATAAAGTAGGTTTACTTCAGTATGTTACTATGTAGCTATTAATGACCTTGCTAGCATCAGGTTTTTTACTGGCCCAAAATATTAGTATTATCAGATAGACTGTAAATCTGTTGTTGTCCTCACCTGCAAGCAAATCGGACAATGTACTTAAGAAAGCGTCAACGACTCGACCTAGAGAACGTACATAGGCGTTTCTTTCGGGCCGTTTAATGGTATATCATGCAGATGCGAATGCAACATACTGCATTTTATTATTGCAAGGTAAATCCATGTAGGTACCAATTAATTGCGAGAAGTTTTTCGCATTGTAATTGCTGTTTTTTAGTATCATAAAACGTTTTACGTTTTTTGCTCTAAATTTCTGTTGAATGGGTCGCATCAATTTAACCGGTGGTTTTGTGCTAGAGTAATTGGGTTAAACGATCCCATTTATTTTCCAATTTACATACAAATCACAATATCTGTTTATATACATATTGAATACATAAATTAAAGTTAAAGCCCATAATCGTTGCGAATTATACGAAAATCTAATTGTTTTCAAATTGTTGTGTTAAGGGATCTCTTATAATCTACTGGTGGGTTCCTAAGCCTAACAATGTTTTATCAATATTCACTTTTTGTACTTTGTACATACAAGGTTGTGCAAAAATTATGCAGAAACGAATGACTTTAAATAACCCCAAAGAATGAAGTCTGGATTTGTCAGATCGCCAAAACGAAGATAACACGTCCTTGAAAAGTATCCTTCACTAAGCCCATTGTGTTGTGTGTTGTGTGTGCGGTAGCATCGTCTTGTTGGAACCACATGTACTCAAATTCGCAGTCCTAAAAGACAAAATTCGACAACGAAAATACCTCAAAAAACTTCTTATGTGCATTATTACGTACGCTATTTTTTGAAGAAAAAAACGTAATGGGGTCAGGTGCGCTATAACATAAATTAATAATTTTTAGTCATAGCTCTGTCATGTAGAAGACTGGTACGTAAACATAAAATCCGCAGACGAAATGTTATTTCCTAAATTAATTTAATTTGAACTTTGTGATAAGTCAATATGATCAACGATTAATTCCACAGTTAATTTATTTAAATAATGCGCAACATATAAAAGATGATAAGGGGCCCCAATTGCTTACATTTATATAGTCATTATTTTTTTCCTTTTGAGAACTTCCAAATTGAGAAATCGGGTTTTTATAAAAAATTAATCTTTTTTCCCTATTAAAAAGAAGTGTAAAATTTGGTGTAGTTTAAACATTTTAATTAGTAATGGTTGTTTACTTTTGACATGTAATATAAGTAAACAATAGTTAAAAATAAATAAAGACAATAAATATATTCAGAATACCATTTAATATCAGAATAGAACAGAAAGTAAGTGTCTAATTAAAACGATTATGATTTTATGCCACAGATTGGGTGCTAAAAGTGTATCTTATTAACTCTAAGACTTATTTGACCTCAAAAAACGAACCATTTAATTGTAGCATTAAAAAATCAAATGAAAAAGAGATAGGCATTCATATCATATACATTCTTGTGGACAGTCGACCTCACTTTTTTTTCTCTCCCAATCACTATATATTTATCAATTTTATTAAAATAAATCGATAATCTTCACACGAAATTCTGATGAAAAAAATTGATAACGATTGACATACAACTGGTAACAAATCACGCAATACGCTTTTTGTTTTTAGTCCAATCCGGTGTTGTGCCGAGCCATTTATATTATAGGTGATTGCATAAAATCGAATTTCTTTGACCCCAGTCAGGCAGAAAGTAGATACAAATTTGTAATGTAAATGCGTCGTGAAATGAAATAATTGTTCCAATAAAAGCTATCATCTCTGCTACCAAATGAAGATACCGTCGGCCAAAGGGGATATTTTTAGGAGTTTTCTATTTACGCCGACGGGAACTGCTATAATTATTTGGTCAGCGAGTTATCTTCTATTCGATAAGGGCAATGTCGTATTTCCTTTGAGCCTTGAAGACTTTCGCATTACCTTATCTTCAATGACCCAGCAATGCCTCCGCTGTATTCTGATAAAGATTCAAACAATTTACGATTTTATCGCTCCAGGGGCTAATTAAGTGGACTCCAGTGGAAATGTAATATTTCGCAAAAGTTTTCCTTCGATAACGAACGAAATAAAAAATTCTTTTCGAGGACGTGTAATATTTAATTAAGACTTGGTAACAAAGTGCTAGACTAACACGCATCGGAACCATGACGAACATTTTGGATACAGGAAAGTATCGGTCCAGGAGCGACTGGAGCACAAGCTCAATAGTCGAAATATCCTCGGATCCACCTATGAATTCACCTGTGCCAACAAGTCTCCCACCGAAACCACCTCGAAGGAGCTCCCTGGCAATTGGCCTCTTAGCTGGAAAGGGTTTTGGGGATAAATCAGCTAAGCGAAGAAGCTCAATAGCAGTGACTTTTCTGGGCCGAAGGGACAGCAATAAGGTAAGGCCTATTGGTTAGTAAACTCCCAAAAATTTAGTGGTATATTCGTTATTTTCATCTAACAGATAACCAAAGAAAATTCATCATATGAGACACAAGTAAAATCTGAGAAGAGTGATGCTTCTCCCCAAAGTCCTGATTCGATATTCGCTCCATATCGATCGTACAATTCAAGCGGGGAGGAGAGTGATCTCAGTGGTAAATTCAACTTTATAGAGGAGGAGATAAATAATAGAAATGCACGGACGACTAAATTTGACGGATATAATTCTGATAAGGAACAAAATCGACGCCGCCGAAGCAGCTCTTGGCAGGCGAAGATAGAGCGCCGTCGACAAAAAAGTTTTGAAATATCCCAACTGACTAATGACAACGTCCACAGAAAACATTCAAGTGGAGATATAGGTTTTAAAAAAACTGAAAATGGTGAAGTAATTTTCCATCGACAAAAAAGGCACTCATGGTGGAATATATTTGTTCCCGATCAGTTCAAGCAGAGGTATTTTATCAATTAAGTTGCATAATGACTAACTTAAGGTGACTAACATTCATCATCATTCTAACTATCATATCATTTGGATTTGGCGGGCATTAGCTGCTTTAAATTCGACGAAATTGATGTTATCTTACCTAATCGACTATTATCAAATCTATCAATTAAACAATGGTATTATTAAATAATTAATGTCACTTAAACAAACATTACAAGATAACTATATTGAAACTGATAACGTAAAGTGGTCGATATTAATTCTCTGAAATAAATAATAAGGTCATTGTCGGTTATTGCTTTAGAAAACATATTGTTGTGTAACTTTTGCCACCTATCTTTATGGCAATTAAGTGATGAACTTATGTAAAGAGAGTCTTTAATAATATTCCAATTTAATTTTGATTTTATCATGCATTAAATATTTTTCTAAAACTCTTCTTAAACGAACCACTTATATCACGTGTTTATAAGTGCACTTACGAGTGTGTGAACAAAGGCACTTATTTATTTATTGGAGTGTTTAACAAAAATAAAAAAATTTTTAAGATTTGCAGACATTTGTTCCACAGTGAAAGATCTTCAGATAAAATACCAAAATAAATAGTCATGCACATCTAAAGATTGATTTTTAGACTACTAATATGTTTAGTTGATTTATTGAAATCAATTTGGACAATTGTTCTTCTGAAGAATTGGCTGCCGTATTTACTATTATTTATATATTTTTTCACTATATAGTGTTAGAATAAACTAAATCAAATACACACTCAGTCAATAAAAGGAGCAAGGGGCTATTCACACAGTCGATCTAAAATGAATTAAATGTTTATACCACTAGACTAAAAAGAGTCAATCGAATTAAATAATTATTCTAAAATGTTCGTATTTAGGCCATTAATATTAGTTGAATAATGACATTATACAAAAAAGGTTTTACAATCATTTTTCACTACATTATTTGAATAAAATGAAACACTTAATTATAGTTTGAAAAATCACTTAATATATTTTACAAAATTTTTCTAAAAATTAGTATTTACATAAAATCACAATTTTACCTTTTTTGAAGAGATTGTTATTTATTTATTTAAGTATCAACAAATTGAACAAACCGACAGGTTAATTATTCATATATCACTCCGTTTTAAATATGATGGGTAATTAAAATAAAATATATAAATGAAGAGACGTTTCTAACTACATACTAGCCTAGGTGTGATGAAATTGCTTTTTAAACGTTGCAAAAGTTAAGTTAACTCCTCAAAGTTACGGACACAAAAATCACACAAGTAATTAGTAAGAATGTGTCTTATTTTAAAAATGATTTTAAAGTATTGTGTAGATAGAATTTGAGTTATTTGAGAAACGTTTTGTGCACTGTCTTTGATTTTGTAAAACGAAAAAAGATGAGGTAATATACAATTTTATTCTAAAATTTCTATCAATTATTTTATGTTTGGCGACAACCGGTCAAAGATCTGATTTTTCAGATTTGAAGATATTACAAACAAAATTTCTAAAATTCTCACAGTTTGGGTTCTTATGAATTAAAATACTACAACAAGAAGGAGAAAATGGAATGGTAAAGAGTTAATTAAAAACTTGAAAGTCTATTATCAATAAAATGAAAAAACTATTTCATTTTTCGTTATCTCACGAAATTATTTTTAACTAGTTAAGTTATCCGGTTTCATCCGTTTAGTATATCCTAGGAATTGTTTTAACCAATTCGATTGCGATGTTACTAAAATCTGTGACAGTGATAATGAAAGTGGCTTGCTTTGGTATCATGAAGCTTAATACTTGCGAATCTGAGTCTTTGAATTCTAAATGTGGTTCGGCACTCAATGTTTTTTTGGGAACATTCAGTCAAGCTCGACTAAAGTTCGACTTTGCCCAAATCGCAATGATTTTTTCTGTCAACTGAAAATTCAATTTAAGTCGCCTGATAACTTCTCATTGTATTTTTTCCTATAATACAACCCGGCATTGTAAGATAGGGATATGATTTGTGGTTAATGAAAATAGGTGTAGTGTAGGACCTATAACCGTCAATTTTAAACGTTTAAAGCTTTGATATTTCTTATTTTAGTAACATTTAAAAATGAATTCATTCATTGAACAGTTAAATGCTTGTTTTAATGTTCCTGATTCTTTTATAAGTGCAGATGCCCTTATCTTTTTTATAGGTAAAATAAAAGTCATTCGGAATTAATTAATTTTTGACAAAAATGAAAAACCTGTTTTATTTATTGTCTTCAATACATTTTTTCTGATGTTATTACGTTGTTAAAATTCACTTTTATGATTTATTTAGATGCCAGTGTTGTTATAGTTAATATAGATAACAAAATAGTGTTGGGTTAATAAAGGAAATTATGTAGAATTTGCATTAAATTTGTTTGCAATTACTATAAAGTAATTCATTACACAGAGAAGAAACATGAAAAAAATATATAAATGATACTACATACTCCTCTAGAAAACTATGCAAAACGGGGCTTGATAAAAGGAACATTTTATACAGGGTATATGGCAATTCAATTCAACTAGATGTACTTCCATGGTGCATTTGAGTATCGTATGTATTTAAACTCCGTTCAAGAAATGTTCTTGGAATTTAATATACAGGGTATCCAATAGGAATGTGGGAAAACTAATGAGACACTATTTTTTTAACAAATGGAGAGATTGCTAAAATGTAATTACTTTTTAATAAAGGAAAGTCGTAATTTTCATTTCTTTGTCCATTTTATTATAAAAAAATAAAATCTATTTAATGCAAACCATTCATTTAAAAATATAGTGAAGAAGTTTAGTTACTAATGATATATATTTTCGATATTTTCACCATCTTAATTAGCACAAATATCCAAATGCTTTCTAAAACTATCAAAAACATATTGTAACGTTTCATTTGGAATGCCATTGACGATCCTCCTGATGTCTTTAATAAAATCCTCTATTGTTTTTGGGTTATTTTCATATGCCTCTTCCCCTAGCAAAGCGTGGGTATCCTAGGCCAATAACTCTATCGCCATAACATTTATTGATGGCTTCAAATACTTCTTGTGTGCGATGAGGTGCAGATCCGTCTTGAATAAAATTAAAAGATTTAACGAGATTTCTATTTTTCGCTTGACGAAAGGATTTGTCTCTAACATCCCTTTGTACGTCTCTCCGGCGACGGAAGATTCAAAGAAATGCAGGGAGATACCTTTAATGTAGATGGTTCACATTTCAAAAATATATATCATTAATAATTTACGTTCTTCACTATATTTTTAAATTAATGGTTAGTTAATAGATTTAATTTTTTTTATAATAAAGTGGACATGAAATGAAAATGACGAATATCCTTTATTATGATTATGTTAAACTCCTGCAATATTGATAGTTACATAAAATAGTTGTCAAACAATTGATAGAAGCTTTCAAGGAGTGTTATCCTTAATTCCGAATTCAAAACCGGAAGTGTTTTTATAAAGTCATGGTATGAAAGTAAAATTAAAAAGTAAAAACATTGTATTTAGAATATTACTGGTATTTAAAAAAAAAAAATATTTGAAAAAATGTTAATTGAATTCAAAATTGAATCCTTAACATAATTTAAATCGTACTAACTTGTGGAAAAGAAGTTTCAAAATGTCAAAATATTATCATCCTTGATACAAAATTGATATATTGAGATATTTGACTTGTACTTAACAGCATTAACAGTGAATATCCTGAAAAAAAAACGTCTGTCCCTTTTCATGTTGATTTGCTCCAAAGTTGAAGCTTTAAGTAAAGCACTCAAAACATATATTAGCGTGTATGAACTGAAATATTATCACTCTAAAAAAAACGTCTTCGATAAAAATTATCTACCTCCACATGCTTTGTTTTAGCTCTGTACGTATTTACAGAACAAACAATCGACTAAATCAAAAAACATTTAAATTTATCGTCAATGTTTGTACAGCAGGGTATTTTATCTTAAAGTTATGCAAACCCGAGCAGAGTAATTACGCGCATTGTTTTTCCGGTTCTTTCACAATTTGTTGGACATAATATATAGTATATGTGTAATTGCTAATTATAGTATCTATCAATAAGTGTTTATTGTTTAATGATTAGCCTCTACGAAACATGAATTACGACAGCAAAAACAAGGTGCTAACTTAATTACATGAGTTTTCGGAAGGCTATAATCTAACCCGAGTTTTGCTACGCTGATAAGGTTATTCGTATTTGTATTCCACTCATCTACCAGCTTCGAGTTATAAATGATAAGCGATTACTAAAGTCATCACCTGGCACCCGCAGCAGTGCTCTTCTCGCCTCATAGAGTCAGTTTTATCAGCATTATGTCTAATACTGTCCACTTAGCGCTTTAAACGATGCTAAACACTTTAATTTAACCAGTTTTGTTAATTTGAATGAATAATGACGTTTCAATAATGAGCCCTCGAGGCGTGCAGTAGAATCGTATTTTATTTTACTCATATTGTTCTCTCGGTTGCGATGATGAATCACTGCAAATGTTGTGTGCGGTCATTTGCTCGAGAGCTAGAATTAGCGTTCTGTCGTTCTGTAGACTATAATGCAGACAGTTGCAATTTTTGTTGTGGGAATATGTTTACGTAGTAAATTTTGTTGGTCTTACCACATTCGTGGTCTTACTCATGTTTTTTTTTTTTTTTTTTATTGTAAGAGATGTTAATTCCTAAGTATTACAAACTATTATTGTAAGAACAGTGTCGAAATTGTTTGAAATTAAATCGTACATTTACTTGTCGCCCAGACATATCCGGTTATTAATACACATCGCAATAAATAGCTCTTCTGCAATTTTATACTTAATCCTTGAATATTCCCAAAGCCTTAAAAAAAAAAAAATCTTATCACTTTCACTTCGTGCTAACTGAAAATCTTGAAATGTGGTATTTTATGGCCCCCGGTATCAAAAGATAAAGTAGATTTATTAAATGTCTACATGTGCCACAGATCTGCTTTTAGCTCAAACAAAAGCGGTTAGTCAAGTGTTTCATTCAGGGAATGATTCATTAACCCGTCTCCTGCAATATTTTTTCAAAAAAAAAAAAAGAATTACGACGACGACACCGAAGAAGAAGAAAATAAACAAAAAGAAACTTTGCGTTTCGTTAACGTGAGCCTAAGATGTTCCCACCTTGCTATCTACTTCAAATGTCGGGTAATAGGTCAGACCGGATAAATCGTTACATTCTTGCGTAAAAGTATATCGCTTCAGTTTGTCACGGAATACAGCACGCGTTAGTTATACAAGTTTTTTTGTTATTTTACGTGTCAGAATAAAATACAACAAACCAAACCGAAAAATAAATAAACCGGTGATAAGTTTAGATAGATTTTTGTTTAATAACACTCACTATACGAAAACGTAAATAAAAGTGCCGGAAGTGCGTTTAGATTGTTATCGGGAAACTGCTACTGTATATAATCATAGAGGCTTTTATCACACAAATACTGACTTATTTAGACTGGTGTCATGAGCGTGTTTTTACAAAATTAAAACGAGTTTTTGAGCAAGCTATTTTGCTTTCCCAATTGCTGCATCGCAAAATTTGAAACACTCGCTATGCATAAATCTAAATGGTATTAAACACTGCTCGCTATCATCATATATTTAAATGAAATGTGCCATTTTAAGTTATTTTCGAGTCATTAATTTTATTTAAATGCACTCGGTATTTAAACGTTATATAACAATAATACTTATAAACACAAAATAATTAAAAATTACACAGATCTGCAAAAAAAAAGGAGTTGTGATTCTTGTTGGGCTATTTTCAAAGTAATTTTTTGCGTAGAACCCGAATCCGAGCTCAGAATTGCCCCCACAACGTCAGAATTTTGAGATATTTGAGGTTATGTGCACGAAAAATGGCTTATTTGGCTACTTTTGAGGTTATGTACAGAATGCTCAACATTTTTTTCCTTTATCCTACATATTCCATCATTTAGTACTACTTTTACCCTTCAAAATGTGCTCTCGAATGGTGCAGTACAATTTTTCCTTCAAAAGTTAAGGCCATTTTAAGATGACGTGATGAGTTGGAAAGCATATGGTATGCTGAGCTTGGTCTGTATATGCTTTCCAACTTCTCACATGATCTTAAAATGGCCTTAACTTTTGAAGGATACTAGGTATTTTTATCATTTTTGGGTATTTCTTAAAATTTCTTCTAGCTGTCTACTTGCTGATACCCATTTTTTGTATGTGCTCAACAGAGGCCTTATATGTTAGTAAGGTTACAATATCGAAACGATGCAAAGACGATATAACAGTCGTCTACCTCTATAATGTAGGCTTTCGTTTATCAGATCTTGGTTTCTAATTGAAGATCCTTTTCTCACTATACCGATATCGATATCAATTCAAACTCAATTCCCGAGTGACACTGTTAAGTTCGCGCGCTGTTTCTTCCAGGGCAGTATCCATTATTCAAATACATCCGATTCCTCAACTTACACGGTAGATATGTAAAAATGGCAATAGGTTCAAATTAGCCTTAGGCCGTGTAAATCGAAAAAAAATGTAATGAAAAGTCATAGATACACTCATAATAATCGTTTAGAGTGAGAAAAAGATTATTTCGTTCTACTGAATAATAATACTAATACTAATTATTGTTCTAATATTCATATAAAATTTTAAAAGATTTATACTTTTGCGCTACGTATATACTATTTGAATTAATTTATTAAAACTAAAATAAAAATAAATAAACATGAATATATATTAGTAATGTTGTAATGTTCTCTCAAAAGAAAAAATAAGAAATAAATTATTTGTTTTTGTTTTGGAATACATATTCTCATTTCTTTTTGTTAACATTAACTATAATATACATATTAATAACAAAATGTTACCAAATGAGATCTTAAAAACATATGGTAAAACCGATCTTCCTTCTATTTATTTACAAATACAAAACATGTTCGAAGAAGAAGAAATTTCCTTATTTTTAAAATTTAAAATCAGTCTTAATAAATCGAGGGATAGGTGTATATATTTTTTTTGACTTTTGATAAGCAGAAAATTTCCATTTATGGCACTTTGAATGGACACATAAATTTTGACATCCATTCTGAATTTCTGAAAATAAGCAATTTTAATTATTTAGTTTAATTGCGGGTATATAGCTTAAAATACCATTTAGCTTTGTTCAATATTTTTATTCGAAAATTTAAAGCGCTTACCGACGTTCAGTCGGCATCAAATTGAAAACTACTTTCTACATTATTTATTTACTTTTTAACTACTCTCTTTTTTACTTTCTTTAATTAATTATATGTATTAATACTTTTCTTTTCTGTTGGACTGGTTAAACCTTTATTGATCTTCTCGCAAAAAATCGAAGAATAACGCTGTGATTAATACAAATGTCAGTGTATGACGCCACAAATTATAAACTGTACGGTCAAAAGTCCTTGAACTTTTTGATCATGGTAGTGTTTATATACGTATATAAATATATTATATGTTTCTTTTGAAGCATATTAAGGGAAACCTTCAATATAGAATCTTAATTTAACAAAATCAGCTTCATTCATGATTATTGTTTTGAAGACGTGCTCTAAAACAACAATCATAAAATATTCACCTAACATAAAGTTCATACCACAAATCAATCAAAATTAATGAGATCAGTGTCGGCATTTCGACTACGGTCAAGCAAAGTAATTAAATGTTTAAAAAAAAACGTCGCAACCAGGTGTCGACATACAAATATAATTAATCGACAGCAGAGCTCTGACAGGTTTAAAACCATTTAAGATATGAAAGATCTAATCGATGAAACTAAATATATTATAAACTGTTCCTCCCAAGTCTAATTAATTCTGTAATTTTTCAAAACATTTATTGCCGAAAGGCAGATTCAATCTACAATATCTTTGCCATATGAGTTTGTCATATAATCGATTACCAAATCGTGAATTAATTACAACCGATGAAATAAGTAGTCAGAATTTAAAATGCAGAATATTGCGATTATTTCACTGACATGCAACATGACATTAATTGCATAGCTTCGGGTGATAAAATTCAATCAACTTAATTATATATAACATGGAGATCTTCTCAGCGAAGTACTGGTAAGAATTGTTTACCCTTGCATACGTATAGTGAGTCCTTAATTTGTTTCTTTTATGAATTTTAGTATTAATTGTTCGTTTAATTAATTTGTTTATTTCTTCGCTGATGGATTGTAATTGTGTGTGCACAAATTTTGTTTGACTAATGTCATTATTAAAAGTACTCTAGTAACGGGGTATTTGAGAATTAATTAAAATTAATTATTTGTGAAGCTTTCAATTTGAATGAATAAATCGTGGTTCACGTTTCTTGATTAGTCACGTGTTTCCACTTGTATTATGAGTTTATCTGCACCTGAAATGAAGTGTGAATATTTACTACGTAAATAAACGACAATAAAAATTGTTTTCATGATATATTTGATGGTAAAAGGCATTTGTTCGTCTGTTAATCCATTTTTGAAACATTTGATATACGTGTATATGATAATTTTTATGATTCCAATATTCTTTTTCTCATTATATTCGAATATCGATTAACATAATGGCTTAAAAATAAAAATAAATAAATTATTAAGATTAAAAAAAACGGATTCATAAAAGACTCTTCATTACGTGTAATGGGAACACAATAACTTTTAAGATGTAATATGTGAAATGTCCGATTTATCATACTCATTCCTATGAAAAAAAATAGTTTGGAAAAAAGTCTGGTGAAATTTGTCTACAGCCAAATATTTGTTGTTTACTGAAATAAATAGCAATATTCTATTATTATTATTATAACAAAAGTTACTTAAAGTTACTACTCTAAAGAAATCACCTTGAAACTTTTATATCTGGCTCTGGATTGTTTATTTTCTATTTCTTAATGATTTCATTATTTGTAGATTATACTATACGAAAAGAAAATCAATTACGTTTTAGCAGTATTTTTATTAGTCATAATTCCCACATAAACAAATCAAAAATATTGAAACTTATAGATTGACCTAGAAGACATCAATTTAAAACTTTTACATGTACCAATTGCACTCTTTACAATTGTTGCAAAATAAGAATCAATACTAAAAAAAACACTTTTCAATAACTTTATTCATATAACGATCCCATTTGGGGTTTGGTTTTTTTTTTATTAGTACACTTACATAGCGTTCGATAATTTTCGTTTTATGCTTGTTTTTAGAGTAAATGTTTTTGTTATTTATTTGTTATTTTTGTTTTATTTTGTTTTCCTTTTGTTTTTAATTTTTACCAGGTCACGTAGAGCTAGCCAAGATGTTTCTATTATATCACGAAGTGCTGATTGTATTGCACCGCCTGTTCGAAGGTAAGTTAATTTTTTTAGAACATATTTAATTTATTCAAAACAGGAATAACGCAACAAAAAATACCTCAAAACTCAAATTGTAAAATTAATGGTGATGTTAGGAAAAAGTTTAAGAGGTATGATTAACTGCTGGTTGAAATATCGATGGGTTTCTGAACAATGTTTATATATGTATATATATAAAAAAAAACTGATTGAAAATTGTGTGATATAAAATAATTTTTATACTATAAAATATTTTACGCACAGTTGTTTTTACATTTTCTTTCGAAATTTCAAATTAAGAAAAAAGTATTTTTCTAATATTCGTTTGCATATTATTGGCATTTTATGCATGCATTATGGCTTGAAGCACATATTTTTTTAAGTTATATAAACAATGGTGGAGGGATATTGTGACAACTGAACTTGTTTCTTTCTGTATGGTTGAAGGTTTCGATTTTGTAGGGAAATTATGGTTTAAAATGTAAAAGGATACATGTCAAATCAATCAGTTTTTTCTGTATTTCCTTTGACTTTGACAGACTTTGAACTATTGATTATATTGATGTGGAACAAAATCACGGTATGGTGCATACAAAGTGTAATAAATAAATATTTAAAATTTAGATTTAACATTTTACCGAAATGTTAAAATAAATAAAAATTGTATGGACTTTGTAGAAATGAAAAACCTTCAGAATGAGAAAAAACTTCAATTACATAAATGCAAACAGCAAATTTGTTAATTTACCCCATGACAGAAATATAATAAAATGTTTCAAATTAATTTTTATATTTAAACTAAAGTTATTTAAATTAAAGTTCAGTTAGTTAATATATATTTTAATTTAACTTTATTCAGATTTCATAAATGAATCATGACCTTATTAAGCTGCACATCTTGCAGGAAATTACTATTTCAAAGAAAGGGAATACATATATCAAATCATACCAAGTTGTTATTTAAACTACATCAGTACTCAATGATATTGATTATAGATTCTTATAATATTTATAAATCCTTTGGCAATGATACTGAATTATAAAAAAAACATTTCATCGAAAAAAAGATTACTTATTTCTGAATACACCACTCATTCGAGTGTCCAGGAATACTCCAAGGTAATAACTCTGCATATGACAACTAAAACTACGTTTTAATATAATTTTCAATCAGCATTACTTCAGTTATATTTTCAGTATTTGCACAACTAATTCCAGAAACACAGCGTATGTACAATATTTTAAAAGTTGTCCATGCTATCTATAAACTGAAATACGAATATATCGCGGTGATTTATTTTTAATAAGCACAATGGTCTGACGCTGACAGGGTCAAGTTTGTAGTCAGCAATATAAACAGCTGACCTGTCCTTAAAAGGTCAAAAAGCTTAATTTCGCTTATGTGGGCTGATATTAGCAATGTTGTAGCAGTCATCATTGGTCATTGTCTTATGGACAAGCACGCTAGCAGGCTATAATGACTTTTGCAGAAGTTGAAGAAAGCAATACTCACGTCTTGTATCACTGCCCGGCTTTTGCCATTCGCAGGAGTCCTCACCTGGGCTCCTTTTTCTCTGATGACCTTGCTTGAACTCAAGTTCACTTAATTTCAGGAATATGAAATAGTTAAGGATTCTTAATGTCTTTCGAAGGGCCTATTTTTGTATCTTTATATCAATCTCCTTTTATGGGAGATTATCACGATGAAGGTTGCAAAGATTTGTTGTGAATCCATAGAACATGAAAGGGTTTTTTAATACGCAAGTTACACATATGCTGAAAAATGTTATTGACTTGATCAACTTTATAATTTTATCACTTTTATTTATAAAATATTCTTTGTTTATTTAGGTTAATTGGTAATAATTTAACAGCCAAAAGCGCCAGAAGGCGTGAAGAGGTCCAATAGTTTGTTTCCTATATTTTTGTTATTTAATAAATACTGCAAAGGTGTGCGAAGCGAAGTAAGAATTAAGATTTTAAATATAACGAATTTTTCCAAAAAAAGTCTTTACAATATTTTTATTCGATTTGTATTATTTCCGTTATCTCTGTTACTGTCATAAAGAATCTTAGGTACATTTTATAATATGAATAATTTTTTAAAAATTATTCTTGTACTTCTGCTGAAGTAATAAAACCCACATCAGTTATAAATAGTTTATTATTTCCAAAAAGTTTGAAAAAGCTCTTTCAGTATTAATTGCAATAAAAATGATTATTGATAGCAAAACAGGTATGTAATAAGTTGGTATAGCGTCTAAAAGTCAATCCAACACGTGTTAAAACAAATGCAGAGGAAAATCCTGTAGAGATTAATAAAGACTTAAACCTGCAACTTGTTTTGCAGGAAGAATAAATACAAAACTCATTGATATTTGGCCATCTATTTTTCATTATGAAATTAATGTTATTTATTACCTATAAATCATGAGCTAAGATCCGCCAATGAGTTATCTTTCAATATGCCAATCAAAGTGCTTCTTATTCAGACCTTGTGTTTTCTTTTCCTTTCTCAGCTCTATTACTTTTATTCTGGCCATGCAACAGCGCGTACCAAAAAAGTCTGAGAAAATCAATTGAGATTTGCATCTATTCAATGGGTACCCTGCTCCCACGGTTGCTATGTATATTTATTGCTTACAAATTCGATTTAATCGGTGCATTCAAAAGCACTTTAAAAACTTTTTATCTAGTTAAATACAAGATTTAAACCATAAAGGCCTAGGAATGACCATTGCTTGCTATTTATCAAATCAACACGATTATGACACTTCAAGCACGTAGCACAACTATGGGAAGGGCACTATATGTAACTTATACATGTATTTATGGATAGCGAACACATTTTATACACTGATTTATTTTTGTTTTTGATGCCAACATCATGCTGATTTATCCAACTTAAAATCTTTGCTTGTCGGAAGCTGACTCTTGGGTGCACTTACGGTTGGCATAATTTCAATTTGCGAAGGAAGTTTATATTGCTTAGCAAAGAGGGCCTCGAATTTTTGTTAGCATACGCCAACTAGAGTTTTAAGCTTCATTTTATGTGTATTTAAAATGTTCAATATCACCCTCAATATCATTTCTGCAGAGGTTTTAGTTACACTTCCTGATCACTCAAAGCAAGAGGATTTATTTTGTTTGTTTTTTCGAAATATGAGACTCAACTGTGGTACAAATGAAACTTTGAGAGGATTGCTTGTATTTACTTTATATGAGATTATTGCCTTTTTAAGTTACCAATTAGAACTTGAATACACTGCATCGACATTTTTGAAAATGTTTGGGTATAGTATTTGTTGCCAATTGCTTTGAAGGTCAACATTTAAATAATTAAAGTCACTGGTCTCTCCACCATGTGTAGAATATGTATATAAAATTATTATTTATTTTTATTTTTTTTTAAGAAATACAAAGACTAATTAATACAATTTTCTTTTAGGAGTAAATCAAGAAGCGTTGACCACGGACTAGCAGCTCCTTTTGATCTCGACTCTTTACGATCTAAAGTAGAAGGACGCTTTGAAAGTGTTGATCGCCTTTCAAAAGGTAAATAATTTAAAATATCTTTGAACTTTAAGGGGAATGAAAATAGGACTGAAATTAGTTATGTTTAATTTATGATGCGCCACGCCACGTCTTATTTATAGTGCAAAACTTATTATTACTTGATCACAGCTAAAATATACAATTAGTGAATTGATGTTATAATATGTATTTTGTTTGTGGGACGTTCCACGGCAACCGGATTGACCGAGGGCTCATTTTAAAGCTTAGAGTATCTACTTTCAAAAGTTGTATGCGCCTTTGAAAAATTCATCATGGCGGCTCCAATATGGCGCTTGAAACCTTTGAGGAAAAATTACAAAGACAGATAAAAAAAAAAAATTTGGTCCGTATTTGATATGTGTTTTCCGATGTATCTTCAGAAAATCGGTGAAGAACCTTACAAAAAAAAATGAAGGACTTCTATGATAGTACGTATCTCATATAAATATATATTATATATAGTATATAGAGTTATATAGTAGGCGGATGAAATAAAGCTGCTACTTTTTATGCCCCTTTCTATCGCAAAATCTAAAAAATTTGCAGGGGAATCAATCAGTATAGTAAAAAATCTCAGCTATTAAAATATGTATTGAATGGACCAAACTATGGAGAGATATTTCGTTTTTTTTTTTCGGCCGGCAGTTTTCTTTATGGAATAAAAATATTTTTTTTTTAATCGAATAAATTGCGAGAATTCCCACGATGGAACTGGTGGTTTTCAGGTAATTATTTATACCTGACAATAACGTTTTTTCTTAATAAAAGGTGAAGTTATGATGAAAGCTTTAAAATGCATTGAACCTAATTATTAGTTGCATGAATTACTTTATAAAATAAAACTGGGAACTGGCAACGTTTGTTTTACATGAAAGCTACCATGCCATCAGTCCGATAATTAAGTAACCCTTTGCCATATGATATGAGTGGCAATTATGTGTGCCACTTTCGATGGAAATTTTCCTCATGCGTCGTGACCAGAAGCAGTTCGATCATAGGCTCAATTTTGCTCAAATCCATAGACATTAATAGTACTGCAGTTAATATTCAATAAAACCACAGAATTTGATTAATTATTATTTTTTTATTATTTAATACATGATTTATGCCCGGTTTCACAGTGTCGGTTTAAACTTTCGCTCAGTTGAACCTGATTTTTAAGTTTAAGCTCTAGCTCAAGTCACAACTGTTTCACAGCTTGTTGTTGTGCTCAATTCAGCTGAACTTAGTTCAGCGGATTTTTGCAGTACACTGTGGTTGAATGAGTTTTTATTTTGTGGGGAATTTGTACTTGGGACGAGAAAGAATAATATTTTGAATGTTTAAAAGAGGTAAATGGCCGCAAACAAATGGTAGAAATTCTCCTGCTTCAAATCTTGATTGAGTTTTGAGTTATTAAAAATAGTTGAGTTATGAGTTGCTCCTGGCCATCTTGCCACAAAAGCCATAATTTTCATTGCAAGCATTGTAGAATGTTTGTACGTTGAATGAAAAGTACCCTTCCTTTTTCCGAAACAATTCTACGTTGTCTCTACTTGCACAATAAATGAACTAACAAATTACAACAATAACGTTCACCGCAACTATTCGAAAAATGGTGACGTTTCTCTCACTTAAACCCTGAGCTATAGCTTAACCCATTGACTGCCAGTTTTGAGATAACTCATTGATGGGTATAGCTGAATTAAAGGCTGAACATGATCGTGCCACGAGTTATCTTGTAGCTGGCAGTCAATGGGTTAAGCGGCCAAATTCGGTAGCTCAAGTTCAAGTCAATTTTGAACCAAGTTCAACACTTAAACCACCACTGGCAAACAGTAAAATGAGTTGAGCAAAAGCTTAGACGTAAGCGAGAGCTTAAACCGACACTTTGGAACCGGGCATTAATGTTTTTACTTGTCTGATACGTGATTCTTATTTCAGGAACAGAAAAGGGATCACGTCTCCCACACGTTGTTTTATGGCAAAGGATTAATGAAACCAATGCAATGATTACACTAAGATTCTTAATTAATTTTATATGCGGACTCATGGGCGGAGTTACGGGAGGGCATGGGGGGGCATTGCCCCTCCAAGATTTCAGACCGAAAATCGGAAAATTAGTTCCTTGTTCGTTTTTCTTATACTTGATAAAAGTTTGCCCCCCCCAATGGATGACCTCTAATTCCGCCCATGTCGGACTTCTGCATCGCCTACCAAACCAGCTTTTCAGAACTCTTTCAATTTTGCGTGGAAGTTCGTACAATAATAATATTATGGCCAAAATGCAAAATTTCTCAGCATATTTAATTTGAACAGTGGAAGAGCTGTAGCCCTAGACCTGAAAATCAATTATCTGCTGCTCTGGATTTTCAGAGTTACTGTGTGAGTGGCGAATACCGATTTTGCCTATCAGGTTAAATCTGACAGGCTACGAAACAAGCGAATTGTATCATGTGTGTGTGTGCAGTGAAATTGTAACCAGCCTATAGTCTTGGGTCATGAACATTGTGATCGCAGACCGACATTAGTTGGTCTGATCAATTTAGATGGTACTGTTCAGACCTGACAGTTGACCTGTGAGTGTATGGCGAGTCTAAGTCGCAGGAAGAACCTACAGGCCTCCAGGCTTGGATTTTAAAGGCAACGTCCTATAGACTTTTAACTTTTCGCGCGTCCTGTAAATGTGTAGCTGTTATAAATGTTGGTCTGTAATTAAGATCTCACCAGCTAAGGACGACAGGAAAACTATTCATGTGTGCTAGAATGGGCGCCATAATTCTGATTACATATACAGTGATTCAAATGAAAACTATTAAATGAAAAAGGTAGTAATAAAATAAAAAATATGAAGATATGATGAAATAATAGCATAATGTTTGTAAAATTTTTTTTGTCATTTTCTTTGATATTAAGATACATCCGAAAAGCTAGATATTTCCAATACATATTGTTACAAAATCCTCCTTCGTTTATAATTCACACTTTGAGTTATAATCGGGCAGATGTAGGGATTAGCTTTCGATTCCTCCTTTGTGAGTGTCTATGGCAGAGAAGCCAACTGTCATAATGATGAGATCAGCTTGGCTTCTCGGATCGAAACACTCATCGATCTTTTTGGGCTCGTCTACTTCGGTGGACGAGTAATATTCCCAACAGAAATGTCTGTCTGTCCGTTTGTCACTCGATATATAAGAAAAAAAGAACATACAAAACAACAAATAACTCCATATTTAGAGTCAAACGAACAATCGAATAAACTGGAAACAGATTGTAGCACTTATCGAAGTAACACAAAAATATTATATGATCGTAATGAAAGACGAATTATGAAAGAAGTATAAGAAAACCATTTTAAAACAGCCAGATAATCAAAAAATATTGCATAAGAGAATAAAGGAAAAGATGATTGTTGTGAAACTGTTCGAAATGTATTAAGAAGAAACGACTGAGTACCATGCGAGTTGCAAGAAATATTTTATAAGACCCTAAAGAATAAAGAAATATACGAACAAATATTTGCTGAAAAACGATGAATTTTGGAAAACGATAGGAGCTCTTTTCGGGTAGTTGTTTTAACTTTTTAATGCTTTCAATTATAATATTTCGTAACATCAACCCGTTGAAAGAAGCGTTACAAAATGAATAAACTAATATTGAATTTGCAGTTTGTCAAAATTTAGTTAAATCTATGCCCTTAAGTTAATAATTCCTTACATCTTGTTTGTATATGTATTTTAAAAACTTAGAAACTTACGAAAAAAGAATCACTAATATTGTGCAAATATTTCATTATATCTGCATGTGTTTTATTTTATTAATACCTTTATCCGATTATTAGTTTGAGCCACTGTCTATAATTTGCCGACTTTTAGGGGTATTTCTACAACAAATTTGGAACCCTTACTTAAGGCGGGACGTTTTCAAGCTTGGCTGCTAGTAGGTCTAGTATTTCAGCTGAAATCTTTGATTTAACCCATTAATGCCTGAATAACAAAAAATTGTACGGCAACTTCGAGGCGCTAACTTTTATCGAAGAGGTGGTCAATTCTCATCGAGACCAACTTTTCTAGACGTATTTTGAGTCGCCCGACACGATCCAACCAAAAAAAAAAGTGAAAAAAAAATTATTATTATTGTTTTTTTGCAATATTACGTAAATAAATACCTTTTTCAAGTCATTTTTTTCGAAAAAACGACAGTTTTAGTGGGGAAAAAGCAACTTTTTACTGCAATAAAGTGCATAAAACGTGTTATTAGGACTTAAACTTAAAAAATATGCAGGTATTTTTTTCGTTAAAAATATTAGACTGCATAAAAATTGCAACAATGTAACGCATATTTGCATTACTTTCGATCACTTTTTTTTATCTCACTATGTTCGACTATTCCCAAAAATGTATATAAACTATTTTTAAGGGTCACTGATTACGAATTTGCTATCAGATTTCCGTAATTCAATAATTTTTGGCAA
The DNA here is from genome assembly GCA_949715965.1 of Dysmachus trigonus. NCBI lineage: Eukaryota > Metazoa > Arthropoda > Insecta > Diptera > Asilidae > Dysmachus > Dysmachus trigonus. The sequence goes on from OX454320.1 coordinate 25,379,809, forward strand.
AATTCTCAATTTTTTCGAAAACAAATTGGGTATTCGGAGTTTTTGGGGTCACTGATTACTGATTAAATGCCTGCATATTTTTGAAGTTTAAGTCCTAATAACACGTTTTATGCACTTTATTGCAGTAAAAAGTTGCTTTTTCCCCACTAAATCTGTCGTTTTTTCGAAAAAAATGACTTGAAAAAGGTATTTATTTACGTAATATTGCAAAAAAACAATAATAATAATTTTTTTTTCACTTTTTTTTTTGGTTGGATCGTGTCGGCCGACTCAAAATACGTCTAGAAAAGTTGGTCTCGATGAGAATTGACCACCCCTTCGATAAAAGTTAGCGCCTCGAAGTTGCCGTACAAATTTTGTTATTCAGGCATTAATGGGTTAAATTACGGAGAGCAATCAGGAAACAGAAGCAACCGCATGCTGGCCACTTTCCGCTACAACGCTTATAAGATGATTTAGAATTTTACAACTGTCACTTTGTTAGTTGTCTCTTAGTAGCCTACTAGCCTATTGGAATAGGTTTTATTGTAAAATAACTATAGCTGCGTTTTTTAATTGTATGATCTGGATCTGGAATTTTGCATTGATTAAAAATTTGTTAATAGTTATTCATAGGAAAGTTTTTAATATTTGCTTTAAGAACATTTGCAAACAATTGTATGCCCGTTTTCCGTCAAAAAGTGTATCAACAATTTTTTTAATTTTAACATGTGAAGTTTGAATGGGTAAAAATCACGGCAATTTTATTGATTGCAATTTTTAAAATCTATGCTATAGATCACGGTTTAAAAAATGCAATTCATTGCAAAATTACAGATCCAGACCAGATTGTTAAAAAAACGCAGCTACTATTATAATGAAAAGGCAGTTGGGGTTAAAAGGTTGCAATTTATTTGTATATATTTTGTTAAGTTTATTAATTAACTTATTATCTCGAGTTATTCATATCAAGTAGGGCAGAAATGTACGTAAAGAAGAATAATATTAACAACTCAATATTTGACTAAATACACTAATAGCTGAAGAGAACATTTTATTTATGTTTTTATACTGGCTAAAATTTTATAAAAAATTATTATATGTACATTTTTTTTTACCTAAAGCTAACCAAAAATTTATAACAGACACAAAAACAAGCAGTCCATCGGTTAAATGTCAGTAATAACAATAATAGATTAAGTTATAATTTTTTTGTGTCATACTTCGAAAGACGTAAACGTTACGAATCTTTATAACAATTTATAGACACGCAAGGCGAAAATCTAAGTATTTCTCACATTTAAGCGTCTTCCGTTTCAGGTATCTGCGATTGGCGAGCAGGATAATCGTGTCTCGTATTATTGAGCACAAGATTAGCACGCAATATGTATTGTTCAATATATATACATATATAGATGTCCTGTCCCATTCCGCACGACAAAAATGCGGCGTACCTGTTTGTGAGCTATAATAAAATTTTTGTAAAGGAACCACTTGTGCGTACTTTTTTGTATGCATTTTTAAGTGATTACTTGTCAATTGTCATTGTGGTTTAGATTTAATTTACATTTCGTAGGAAGAACTCATTCATTGAACTTATGTTCCGTCATCCTTAAGAAATTGTTTAATGCATCTGCTAGTTCTTTCAATAATAAATTTGTAGCACCAAAGTATAGACCTTCTACTATGGATCCAAATTGTATTTCCTTCCATACAAATTTGTAAAAACGAAAAATGGAATTAACACGTGTGTACAGCCTTTTTTCTCAGACAACACAAAGTAGTGAGGTGACATTTTATATATAGTATGGAGCTGTATGTACTTAACTGTAGAACTACCAAGTCCCGCCAAATTGACGGGTATTCAACTCCTTCCTTAAATTAATTATATTTTTCAAAGGTATCTCTTAAGATTTAGCTCAAAACTTATTAAGGGTCAAAATTACGACTTATTCAAAAATATTTCCATTTATAATTCCTAATTCGAGGTTGAAAGCGTATTATATTAAAGGTGAAGAAAATTCTTTAAATTACATGCCTGAGCTCCAGTAGTTCTAGTGTTAATATTGGCCAAGCATAGATAAAGTAAAAAAATCTTAATTTGCAAATTAAGGGGTAAATTGCCGTAAATCTTTTTTTCCTGAAACTCATCATGTGGGGTGGTATCAAATGAAACTTAACTCATATTTGACTGTCTTTTTATTTATATTTAAAACAAATTTACGGCGCCGCAAAAATAATTTTATTTCGACTCCTAGATAGATTTTTGCAGTTTCCACTGAAGCTAAAAACCAATCATGCCATTAATAAGCATAATGTATATTGAAATGTTAAATAATCTCTATAATTGAGACATTTAACTGAAAATATTTGATAATATTGCAAATCCAAAGCAAACAAAAATTGATCCTTATCTGGTTGCAATCATCATATTCATAATTAATCCGTATTTAATATGTTTTGAAGAATCAATCTGCATGTATCGAACCTGCAGTTGCCTCAGTAATAAAATTGATAATAATTACCGATAACCAGAATCTATCTGTTCTACGATGGAGGGAATAAACAATTACAATGCAAATTAATTATCCCAATCCAGCATAGCGTGAACCATGATAAGCTGTTCTTAAAGAATATGCGTCGGCCACAAATAAAATAGGCCTCCACTTAATTGTTAAGATCAACAATACGAAAATAGCATGCGTTGAGGACTTGCGAAGTTTCATAATTGGCTTTATTATCGCTCGAATAAATGAACCCGAAAAAAAGCGTGACTGCAGAACGCTGCTGGGTGTTACTCCCCCATGATAAGTGCTCTGGGACCAGACGATGAGAGTCTAAATGATCTGTGAAATCGGTGGTAGTACGCAATTTCTGCGGCATTGAAACCATGAAGTTGCAATGCAAATAAAATTTCGATTTGAATTCGTTTAGAAAATATATTCTCGAAGCTGTCAAAGCAAAAGGCAAATCATTTAGCCTGAGACAAATGACTGCTGATTGAGTTCAATTAATTCTCCTGATCGCGTAGATCGTTGAAAACTCTTTTGCGGACAAATAGCTTGATGCCTTTTCGCATGCCTTTCAATAAAATTGATCTGCGCCCAGTCCGAGGGGTTCGCAGATATATGTAAGTCCAGTTTTCTCTATCAGTGGCAGTATCGTGAGGAGTGCTGCAATTTTTATCAGAGCTTATCAAAACAAATCTGCACCGATACCACGGCATTTTTAAAGCTTCTTCGGAGCAACAGCGCAATCTGCTGCAGCAACTTCGTGATTAATGAGTAAAAAGCATTAGCGTCCGGGTATAAGACTGCGTTTTCTGCTTATATTGCACTTTTTCTTCAGTGCCTCCACATGCTGGCCATTGGAGTAGCTTGAGTGCCGCAGTAGCGCGCTGTTCTTTAATGGGTGATAAGAATCAATTTTTTGAAGCCGGCAAGTGCGCGATGGAATTTATCCAGATATATCGCAATGTAAATACACGCAATTACTTAGTTGTAGTGTCAAAAACACAGATATTTTTATCAGAACTAACCGAACACTATGTTGCATTCGAGCATACAGCAAAATGTGATTAATAACAAACTTATATCGGTTATTGGCGAATTTATAATATGTTTTATTTCAGATGGGGAGAAAAAGAAGTCATCGTTACCATCGATCCCAACGACAACATACACTGTTGGTAATCGAGATACATTAACATCAGTAGCAGCCAGATTTGATACGACTCCATCAGAGCTAACACATTTAAACCGATTAAATAGCTCATTCATCTATCCTGGACAACAACTACTCGTTCCAGACAAATCAGCTAAAGATGACGCTTCTGCGGGATCGTCTGAAGATAAAACTTCATTGGTATCAGGAAAATCTAGTCCTGTGGAAAGGAAAATGTCTGGCGAAGAAGTCCCACCGGAAGAGAAAGGCAAGTTAGAAAAATCATCATAATTTCCTCGATTTCATAATTTAACTTAAAATTACCGCGATGTAATTTATCTTTAAAATACAGATGGTCAACATGACTCAAGCATTAACATTGCTCAAATTCTTTGAGTCATAATCTCTATAAATTTGCATTTAATCAATACAGTTGGTGTTTGAGGTTCTAATAAATTTAAATAGACATTCATTTTTCTCCGTTTAGGTGTTTTAAACGCTTCCATCTTTATAATATTACATATTTTTCAAATTATATAAGTCAAGAGTACCGTAATAAAATGAAAGCGTTTATTTTGAAAGTGACCCAAGTCCAAATGATCATAAACATTATTTTTCTGTATTCTTGTGAAGTAAAATAGTCTTTATGATCATTTGGACTTGGGCCACTTTCAAAATAAACGGCTCAAATATTGGTAACAAATTCAATTATATAAAACATTATTCTGAATTAATGTACGAAAAAAAGTAAAAATTGTTTTTTTTTTTATTGTCATCCACATTCATATAGTTATATGTGATTAAAAATAATAATAGAAAACTCGTAGGTATACACTTTATACTTTTATGAACGGAATGTTTCTATAAATGTCGATATATCGACATTTCAAAATTGAGAATCGAATTATGTCAGTTTTTATGCAGCGAAAAAAATATTCCATATGAATTCAATATTTTTTTCCTTATTAAATTTACATTTCAACAATTTTCTCCCAATTTTATACGAAAAATATCAAAATAATATGTATCGGAATCAATCCCATGAATTTAATGAAGCTCATACGTTAATTGTATAATTTCGATATACCTCCTTACCAAGAATCGTTTACTTTCAATACCTTTTCTTAGAAAAATAATGCGCTGCCAAGAAGAAATATGTTTTCATATCAAAGTAATACTCGCTTCGTATTGGATAGCTTTTGTATCGTAATCTTATCAATTTTACAGCGGAAATTTAATGTTCTTGCTTTCGGTGTAAAATGTAGAAATTTCTTATTAGTCCCAGTTGATATTTTGGAAAAATAATTTTATTATCTAGGGCTTTTTGATTAACCTATTTTTATTTAAAATTTTAGAAAATCGTGATATAGTTTAAAATATTGTAAATACCAGTTTTAGTTTTCTATATATTGGCCAGATAAAATTTAATTTTTTACTTTACTATATACATTAGGGTGGTCCTTATTCATAAGAAAAAAATTATTTTTCTTTAATTTCGCGGGGCACCACGTAATTTGATTATATACCATAAGAAAGTATTTCAGTATTTTTTTTTTGATTTTTGTAATTTCACTTGCACGTAAAATGTGATATAAACACCTAAATGAAACCATCATTTAAGCTGTCCTTCAACGCTTTTTGTAAAAATGTTGACAGCTGGTAGCGACCTCTAAATCTTAAAAAAAAAAAACCTTATTTCATATTTAGAGGTATATAATCAAATGAGAAAGTGCACCGGGGATAATTCAAAAGTCGAAAATTAAGGACCACCCTAATATACATACAGTTTAGGGATTTTAGAGACAATAGGTACTGAGATAATTTCATTTAACAATTGTATAAATCATGCTATCTCCAATTCTGTTGTGAATATTTAATTCAAATGAAATGCATTCAATATTCCAGGAAATTTTGTACCTACATATATGTATGTACTATATATGTTTATGTTATTCTTAAATGTAATGTGCCACAGTTATACCACAGTGACTTAATAGTTTAAATGCACGTTATAATACCATATCTGTTACCGATTAACTATGATTTTCTATACTATTTGGATTTTTGTTGTTGTACAAATACAACAACAACAAAACAAAAAAGGATACCACCTTCGCCTAACACAGCTGAAGCCTTAATTAAAATTAATTAAAGTTAATCCTTGCTCCTAAAAAGTGCTTCTACTTGATAAAAACCGATATTTAAAAAAAAACGATCAGAAAACCCAATTTCAGTTAAAATCTATCGAATGATACTTAAGGGACTACTACCGGTTAGATTGAAAAAAAAAGAATAATTTTCAATAATTTTTTTCTCAGCTCCTTTATTATATATCAATTTCAAATTTTGCATGGTGATAATAATTATTTCAAATATAACAAAAAAATGTTTTTTTATTTTTATCATTTTTTTCCTTGTTTATAGAGGGCGCCGAAGTTGGTAGCTCAAAAAATGACTCGTCCAATGGCGGACAACTCATCTCAGAAACGAAGAGTCTGAAACAAATAAACCAAACGGCATTTTATTAAGGAATGTCCCTTACGTAGGAAAAAACCAGAATATGTCAAAAAATGATTAAAAAAACAAAACGGAGGACGTTTGAAAATTTTTTTCAAAAAATCGCTTATTTTTTCACTTGTTTTCACTTGCTACATTTTTTTGGATTGAATTTTGACTAATATTGTGGTTTTTTCCTGTGCAGAATACTCAAATAAAGAAGCACTCCAAATTTGAGCCTAATCGGTTGGGCCAATTCGGAGTTAGTGTGTCCGCCATTTGATAAAAGGTCATTTTGAGAAAATCACGTTTAAAGTTTTTTCTTTACTTATAAATATATAATAGGCGGGCACACTTAAACTGCTGTAACTTTTATATTTTTGGGAATATCCAAATAAAATTTTGAGACGTGATTTCTGAAGGTATATTGGGTTGAAAAATGTAAAAAAAAAAAATTGAATTTTTCAAAATTATAACCGGCAGTAGTCCCTTAAATATTCATAGGGTGTATATTTCAGCTACAGGGTTATTAATAAACGCTTTTCGTAAAAGTTTAAAGTCTCGTTATGTCGAAAACAAAGGGTGATAGAGAGGAATGGGATTTCAATATTTTTCGCTCACAAATTATACAATACTTTGCCATAGTTTTTAAAATACGACGGAGTCCACTTTTCCACATATTAAGACCATTTGTCACAGACGGACGGCAGTCACAGAGCTATAAAGATTCCTAAATGCTACGGACAGAACCTTATATTTTCAAGTTCCTAGCTGCAATGAACTTATTTTTTTATTTATTCATTGCCTAGTTATTACATTTTATATAATAGAATTATTTGTAAAGCGTTAATATAGTCTTAAGCCTTCACCTACATCTGCTTGAAAGGAATGTCGAATTTCGTTTAAGCTCTATATGCGTTCAGTCGTTGTGATACATGTTTTTTTAACTTCAAGACTTATTTGAGTGCTACGGCTAGTGTAAAAATCTCATAAACACAGAAAGAAAAATTACAACTTTTAGGAAAAATGTTTTTTCGCATCCACGCATTAATATTATGAAAATATTGTATATGTAACTCCAACCAAAATTTGTATGATCCCAAAGCTGGGGGTAGTAATGTAACTCGTTTCGATTGCAGGAATTCAGTACACGATATTCAGGGTTTTAAAGTCATTTTAGAATTTTTTTTTTTTCAAATTTTTTATATTATTAAGTGAACATATCGCTCGTTAACGATGTCGTAAAAGAATCGATAACCAATCAGCTGTCAGATTGTTTGAACTTTCGCTATTGAATCATTTTAAACTGTTCTTTATTACTCCTTATTTACTCACGAAAACTAAGTCGTAAATGAATTTACTTCCGTTTTTGTCCGTAACTTACTTAAGAATTAGTTTTAGCGAGTTTATTTTTTGCAGTATTTTCTCCCAAAGTTAACGAACTTTATAAAAATTTTCAGTTGCCCCTTTTTGTTTCTAAAGTTTACATTTGAAAAATTGAAGTGTAACTAGTGCGACATTTGTTCGGTATTTATTATTTAATTATAGAGAATAAACTATAATCAGACTTAATTTGGTACTTGCAAACTGACCCGTTTTTTTAAAACAACCGAAACAAAAATCGCCAATTTGCCAATTTTTAGAGTATGCTTGTATGAGGAATCTCTTTGGAATTATATTGAATTTATTACTATTTGCCAAGATTCATGCCAAAACAACTGCCTAGACTAGAAATATACCTTTTATTCCGTATGACCTAACTTATAAGAGCTTAAAATTGTTTTTGAATGCGTTTTTCAGACTTCTTCCTTCTAATATATTACTAAGGTATGTTCCATGGTAAATATTTGTTGCAAGTACTGCGCTACCTTTAAAGAATTTGTTATCCATAGAAGTATTTCAAAGAATGTCTTGCACTCTCACAAATTCGAGCAATTTTAACGTGTGACCCTGCATAATAGTGTGATAAAACGAGCTTTCTATAAAACCGAGTTTTGGGTGTATTTTCTTCAGTAATTCACCAAAAAGTAATATTCGATTTTTTGACACACTAGAATTTATTAGTCAGGATCATATATTAATTTATTAATTCCTTCACATGCTTTTGCTTTGTATTTTCAGATAATTGAGAAATACGTAATTTTTAATTAGAAAAGCTTTTACAATTCATAAAAGAGAACTTTTTCAATTTAATTGCAAAAAACGATCCGTTTAATTTATTACACTAGTTTGCAAGGTTTCTGTTCCCTTAAAAAATTTACTCAGTATGTTATTATTAAGATTGTCTGATTTCGGAAAAAAAAGAATGAAAAATTCCATCACGTCACATTATCAAGAAAAATTGGATTCAAAATTTAAAAATCCATATTTTAGCCATTTTTAAAATTTTTATTTAATAATAAAGGAATGTTGTAACGGTCCCAAACGTAGTTGAAATGAATGCTTAAATTCTATACTATAGTTATAAAATATCAGTTAATTAAAACTGTTTTCAAGGTTTGTTGGGAAGATAAGATTTTCATTAGAGTTCCACTCCTACATATCGTTGGTTCATTTAATTTATATGGCAGAGGGAAGATTCATGAAAAACTCGTTTCCTGAATAAATTTTAATGAAATTTACTAATAACATATTATAAAGCTATAATTTAGAATTCAATTGATTTGACTTAAATTTCGAATTGCTACGAAATTCCGTTGTTTTTAAAATCTTTTCCAAAAGTGGCTAAAATATGTTTATTTTCATTTTTTAACCCTATTTTTCTCGAAAACTTAACGTGATGGAAAAAAAACCCGATTTCACATTATTGATGAGTTTCCACTAAAGGAAAGAAAGAATTACATATCGTATGAAGGGCAAGAAAAACGTTAAAATTTGTAAACTAGTGTTATTATCGATAACTCCCTTACAAAAAATATCACTCTAAAGAAAATTGCCACCTATTTTGGCATATCTGAATGGTATTCTGTATACCGTGTTTTTTCTGCTTTCTGTCAAAATTTTTTAAGCTTCTTATTCAAAGGGATTCTTTTTTTAACTGCATAATATTGTATTCTGACTGCTAAGTTTTCCAGCTACGGTTCCTTAAAAATTTTGTATTGTATTACATATGTGTGCACTTATTTATTTATAAAAATGTTTGTTTTTAAATGCATGTATATATGTATATCATAACAATACATTTGCTTTTATTATGACATTAAAGTTTCTCCTTCCTAATTTAGTAAAAAGAACTACACATCAGCAGAGCAAAAAAAAATAGAGAACTCATTTCAAAAATATATTTACGCGCCAAAATCTTGAAACTGAAACCGTTGTGCCTTAAGTAGGAACTTACATGTGGTAACCCTTTCTGCGAGAGAGAGCGCGTGCTTTCGTATAACAGTTTATTTTCTCGTTTATTACGATTCATTTGGTGAACAGCTGTTTGGAATTTCCCCTCGGTAGTTCATTCCAAACGTCAAAAATGACGTGCGGGTCTTCAAATTTCCTGAGATCTGCCCCTGAAAAGTAATTGTTCGGTCGACTCGTACCTAATCGCGTGTTGTTTGCTCAATTGTCCAGATTCCGGGGAATTGCTGCGTGAAATGAAATTTTATCAACCTCCCAGCGAAGAAGAAATAAACGCCAAAAAAGCGACAGAGATTTGAATATACACCGCCGCAACCGGGGAGCTTTCAAGATGCATACAGCGGTGTTCTGGAGGAACGGCGGTAATTTGTCTTCTTTTCACGTTTTTAGCAATATAAAGTGCGAATTATCAGTTAAATTAGGGTAGCACAGATATTCATTATTTAAGCAAATAGTTGGCTTCTATAAACTACTATTAAAAATTATTTTAAAGAAATTCATATTCTACCAGATTATTTAAGAAACGTTAGAAATACCTGATTTCTTATGATTTGCGAATTCTTCTGTACATAGAGGTGCTTCTAAATAAATGTGATTTTTTAAAACAATTAAGAGGCTAAGAGCTCTTAATTTTTATGCAGAATTGGGGGGTTGAGTTTAAATTAATCGCAGCAGCAGCGGCTCTGACTCAAGTAATACGTGTCACAAGTGCGCTCAGAACCTCCTCCTAAGTTTTGTAAAGTACTCCATAATTTTATCTTGCACCTGTTTGTTTGCGGGCAGATAAAAGTCGCTGCTGCCACTATTCTGTCTGCTTTATCTAGACATCAGAGCTTTCGACAGGTTTCCGCTCAGTCGCTACGCTCTGTTTATAAACAAACCTCCTTGCGAGGCTAATTTAATTTATTGCATTTCTAATTTTTCTGATAACATTTCTGTTCTTTCTCATTTTTAGGCACTAAAAAACATATTCAAAAACTCATTTCGAAAATTTTGACCGAATTATAACTATCTCGCTCTCGACTAGGTCCCACAGGCAGACAACTTTACAAAAAAGTCGTTCCAACAACCAAATGAAATTGGCGCTAGTTTGATTTTTCAAGAATTGTCAATTGTTTTGGCGAATAATATAAATACATATTACAAAGTGTTTACTTGCTTTCGGTTTTGCCTTTAACACCCTCCCCCGAAGTTACGTAACAGAAAATTGTATCACCCCCTTTATTTTATAATATCCTATTTTCTCTAAAAAGTAATAAATATTATTCCAATTTTAATACTTTAATTGGAAATTTAACTGTTCACTAAAATTCACAGAATTATTGGCTGACCTGTGTAGAAGCGAGTTAATAACAATTTTCTCGATAACAGAACTTTGCGCTTCATTTCTGAGTAATAAGCAGAAAATAAGTATTTGTGCAGAGCCTTTCTTTCTATTATATTTTGCATACTTACATATGTTAGGTTCCATAAAATTATATGCATCGAAAAATATTATGTTTATATTAATTAAAATTAACCCTTTGCCTTACGATTTACTTTCGAAGAATCGTGTGCGTGCACACAATTAAATTTAGCGCCAATCTATGCGTGGAGTTATAAATTCATAGTAATAGAAAATCTCATAAAAATGTTTTATTACAAGTTAGAAAAAATTTATCTGGTTTTTAAATCTTTAAATATGCGGCGGGTGTGCCCCGTCAAAGTCAGATTTGACACAGAAAATCTTGACGGGCGAGACCCGTCATTTCCACTCAAGGGGTTAATAAACATTTATAATGATATGTTGAAATTCATTTTTAAAAAATTAAAATTGCAACATTAAATCTGTTTGGATTAATAATATTACCTAACGGTTTTACGGTACGATCAGTAACGACCCCGAAAGAAATTGGTTCGTAAAAGTTTAATTATTTGCTTCTATTTAAGTGTTTAAGTATTTACGAAGTGCAGTATTTAACCCTTCAAGTCCCATGACGAGATTCATAGAAAAAATAATTTTATTTTCCTGTTATGTATTCCTTAGACATCCCCAAGAAGAATAGTAAAAATTTTCTAAAAAAATCGTTTAGGGTTTTTATAAAAAACGTGTCACCTACGGATGACACTTGAAAATTGGACACATATTTTGGAATTTTCTTTTCACACATAATATAATGCACTGATTATATTAGCATATTTATTCAAAAATTACATACAATAACAAAAAAAATATAATACTCAGTCTTTTGACATTTTTTTTTGCAATTTTTGCAGAGCAAGTCACTGTCATGCCAAAAAATTAGAAATATAATAATAATACCGTTAGAAATAATTTAATTTATTTGACAGCTGACATGTCATCAGTGTGGAAAAAAAAACCCAAATATTACTATTCACTAATATCCTAATAGTAAAAAGTTTCTTGAGTTATGTTATCATTTACATAATAGGGAAAAAAAATTATAAACTGCTGTCACCTACAGCCTACAGGTGACACTGGGAACTGACGGGTTAAGGATTGAGCCTGTCTCGTTTTTGAGACTAGGTTTAGCAGTGTAGTTCTTATATGTCAGTGTTTTTAGGGTTCCGTACCCAAAGGGAACCCTATAACTGAGTCTATGATGTCTGTCTGTCTGTCACAAGTCTCTATCTCAGTAACGGCAAGAAGTGGTCAGTTCAGGTTTCCACAGATTGTGTGTTGTTGTGGCATAAATCTTGGCTACTAATAAGAAATTCAAAAAGTTTAATCCCAAGATGCTCCCCATTTTCGACAAAAGTAGGGTTGTAAAGAAAAAAAAACGTATTTTGTTATTTTCTTAACAAATATATATATTAATAACAGGAAGTTGTACGAACCCGAGACGTAATTCAAAAGAAAACTTAAACATGCTACTTAACTGTATATAGAAAATATCAGTTATTTGTAACCTTTATCAAGGTTTGTTGGAGAGACAAGTTTTGCATGAAAGTCTCTCTCCTATGTCCAATCATTAATTTCACAGGTCATAGGAAAAACTAATAAAAGACTTGTTTCCTAACAAATTTTAATAACGTTAACAAATAACTAATTTTATATAGCTATATGCTATGTACTTGGAGCTAAAACGATATTCCATTATTTCTTAGGAAATCTTCAAAAATTTATAAAATAAAACTTAGAATAAGAAACAAAGAGAAAATAGAAAATGATTTTATTTAAAGTTATTTAAATTGTAAAATATTTGGGAACAATAGTAAACAATTTTGAATTTTTACAAACAAGTTTCGAAATTAAATAAATTGTCCGGAATATAGCAAAATTCTAAGTAGTTCGTTGAAAGAAGAAAAATGTAGAGAAATAAAAAAGACAAGACGATAATGTGATTACTATTTCGGCGAAGTACAACCTTTTTGGAACTAAAATGAAAAACTATCTGAAAGTCAGCACCTGAAAAATAAGAAGTGAGTTGATTGAAGCCCATCTTAAGAATACTAAGGAAGATATTCTTGTGTGACCCTAAGCCATCGATCAAAATTTTCCAAAGAGAAATTGAACTGGCTCAAATGGGATATGTAAAGAAAAAATACGTATAAATGCTGAATAGATATAAATAAAACTTTGACTCATCTAATCAAAGAATGTTTCTCTATTTTTTCTCATCTAACCAAAAGAATATTTCTCCATATATCTCTTTGACAAATTTTAGACAAGGGTTAACTTTCATGTGCAACTCTGACAAAGGTTCGCAGCGATTTTTCTGTTCCCGAAGAATTTTGTTATTTTTAGTTAATGCTTCGCCCTATATTTTTGTTTTTTGTTTTTTTTGTATATCTTTAAAACGGCTAAATAATATTTTATTTATAAATTTCCCCAGTTTTACTGTGGTAGAATGCGTCCTAATCCGTTTTAATGTCAAGGGGCCAAAAATAACGCAATTGTGGCCATAACTTGCTGTGATTTAAAAAATTATATATGTACGTTTTATAATAAACATTTATCACTGCGAAAAATGATAGAAACTATGCAATTTTCATGAGAGTATTTTCACACTTCATTTCAAAACTAATTATCAGAATTGGAGGCTAAAACTAAAAAAGTGACTACACAAAAGGTGAAACTTCATACATATTTGTATATAAACTCTTAACACTAGAACTACCGCCGTGCAAGCTTGTAATTTTAATAATTTTCTGCACCTTTAATGTAATATGTTTTCAATTTTGAATTGGTAATTATAAATGGAAAAAGGTTTTTGAATATGTCCTAGCGTTAAAACGTTGGCATAAATCTTAAGAGATAACATAATAAAATATAATTATTTCAGGAAGGAATTGAGTAAATTTGGCTAGTTCTACTTTTAAAATAACATTTCCTTTTCTTCCATGTGTTTTCAAGTTTTTCATAAATCGGTATTTTGCCACTTAAGGAAATGTGAACTTATTTTCATTATTTCCTATGAAAGTGCAGTCTGAATGCTAAGCTTCAAATTTATCGCTTGAATAATGCAACAACGAATCCCATAACGAAGAGTGATATAAACCAGATAGACAATTTCGTAATCAAATTTATTCAGAAGCTTTCTAACCCAGCAATAAAATGCAAACAATTTGTTTACGCAAATTTATTACCTTAATCATTCATGCAATGAGAGAGTTTATTTAAATGCTTTTAATCAATCAATTTTTAATATTTTCCAAAAATAACTATCAAATCACAACAATACATACACTTAGCCACAAAATTCTAAATACACACAGTAAAAGTTGTGAAGTCTATATTGAATCGATAAAATTCTTAATTATATATTTTTACTTTTTCAATAATTTGCCATTTTTGTTAAAATTAAAAAAAAAGTCTCAATTTAATTTCTTTAGTTTCCATGTAAATTAATAATATTATTAATATGTTTTCCTTAATTCCCGATTGTTTTAAATCGCAAATAGACTTTTGTGCCTAACTATAAGTTTTTCAAAGAAAAATTATCAGTATGCCTGAATTTGTATTTTTAACCAATATCGATTGCGTACAAAAATTTTAAAAAGTTTTTTAATTTTTGTAAAATTGGTAAAATGTTGAAATTTTAATTTTTTACGTTTTTTTCAATTATTAAATGCATATTTAAGAAAAATAATGGCATCATAGAATCATCTAAATGTCTATCAGTAAAGAAATTTTGGAAAATTGTATAATATAATAATACAATAAAACGTCGTGTCAGCTTAACTGTGGGATTATTATTTTTTGGTCAGAGATAATTGATAGCTTTAATATTTAAAAGCCAAAAGTTTAGCTTAAACGAAATTTTGGTACATAACTCCGAACTGGATTGGAATTATGAAACTTGTTTCGAATTAACTCTAGGACAAATAAGCTACCCTTAATGGAGAATATAAGGGGAAAAATGGTGCAAATGCAATTGGAAAACAATGAATTCTTCTTAAGAGTTCAATCGGGATTCAGACAGACAACTGGATAATAAATTAATAAAAGGAAGAAATGGATAAGAAAAAATACATAATAGCGATATTCCTGGTTTAAAAAGGGTAATCGAGGCAATTGAGCCGAAGGTATTATTAAGAAAGCTTAGAAAATATGGGGTTGACGAAAAGCAGCTTTTGAACACCAGAGAACCTCTCTTGGAGTACCACAAGAATTAGCACTTGGGATGATATTATTTTTATTAATATTCTTAACTGATATCGATAGTGCAATAACGTTCATTAAAATAAATCTTTATGCAGATGATGCGCTGCTATACATAGTCGGGACTGATATTAGTGAATGTAAAAGATTAATGCAAATGATTTGGAGAAGTTAACACTTAACCGGCCGATAGTTTTATAATAGCTACAACTGTCTACTAAATTACATTATAAATAAATCGATAATTGTTTTGATTAATAAGCTAAAAATATCTTCAGACAACAATAGAGTCTAAACGGGTATTAATAGCCGACCGGCCGGTTAAGTGTGTGGCTTGAGCTTAACTATATAGTAATGCTGACAGTGAGATAAACATATGTAATCAATTATTTAAGACCAGGGAGCAGTTAAATACCTGATATAATCGTACACAGAAAATTAAACTTTAAAAAACAAATATATATGCAAAAATGTCAGTAAAAAAGTGATCGAAAGCTCACTACTACCTTCTGAGAAATAACGATGATTTCAAATTATCAAAGTATAGTAGTAAAGCCGCAAAAATTTAATAATACTGAGTTGAGTCATAAGTTCTTGCGGTTTTGAATAGGGCAATATTTTATACGAACCGCAAGGATTTATGACTCACCACCAATATTTATAGATATTGCTTACTTTTCAATAAAGTACCAAATAGCTTAAAAAGTAAAAACTGGAAAAGAGTGAGAGCAATAAAAGGTATTAATAAGTGGTTGTTGTGAAAAAGAGTATGTAACATACTAATAATAATAATTTTTATTATTAAGTCGAAACGAGTTTAACAGCAGAATTGCATGTAAAGTACATATAGGAATCCTATATATGACATTCAGCTATTGCATGTAATTTCGACTTAACTCGAAACGAGTCACATAATTCACCCTTGAGCGCGCTATATTATCTAAGCACTGAAATTATAAACTAACTTCCCCACTGACATGTAAATATAAGGATAAGGAAAGATGAGTAACTGGCTCTAATCTGGCCTATTTGATAATAATTATAATAAATAAAATTCTAAGTTCTTATCGCAACAATTATTCGCAATGATTCATTACTTGCTACAGGTTTAAATTAAAAAGCGTAAACTTTACGCTGCTCATTTAGTGTTAAAATATTTGTACTCAAGATACCAGCAAGTATGGTAACAACGAAAAAGTTCGTTTATTAAAATAGTTATAGTTGAGTTTTTCTCTAAGATTTGTTTTCGAAAGGTGAATTCACTTGGCAACAAAACAATTTTTTTATCATCTACAGCTGTAATAAATAAAACTGCTGGAAAATGTAGTTAAAGTGATTTTAATTCACTTATTATTATTTAGGTGCAGACAATTTAAATCTATTGAAATTTCAGTAATAATAAAACAAATTTTTGTTTTTCCTTACAGAAATCCTAGACGGTTTGCGACCAGGATCTCCCAAACCTGGGCATATTGAAAGAGTATCACAGCCAAAAGGTCAAAGTGCAGATCCAGCTGACGATCCTGTAATAACCCAGAGATTTTTGAAAATCAATGTAAGGCATATCACTGACGGACAAGGAGTTGTTGGCGGTGTACTATTGGTTACGCCAAATGCTGTTATGTTTGATCCCAACGTTTCAGATCCTCTTGTTATTGAACACGGTCCAGAAAGTTATGGTGTTATTGCTCCCATGGAGCTAGTTGTTAATGCTGCCATATTTTACGATATTGCACACATGCGTGTTGCTGGTGGTGAATCTAGGTAGATAATATTTTATTAAAAGTTTCTGCAATTATTAATCTCACTTATTATTTTCTTGAATGCAGTTGCAATGAAAAAGTTGAAATTTACTATCCAAAAGCCTGTGAACGTTTTGAAGGAACACAGTCCCCTGGAAAGGATTCGTTGCTGGTCAAAGATGAAACTTTTCCAGAATTGGGTTTAGGATCGGTTGAGACATGCGATGATCAAGAGTCTATTTGCTCTAGTAATGAACGTGAAGGTGACGCCTTTCCAAAAGCCTTTGAAAGAGAGCGTGTTACTCCAACAACTTTAGAGGTATATTACTGACACAACTCCTTATCAATTTTTTAAGTTTAATGCCCACCTTTAACAGCAGAAGGATCAAAGCCACATATCTGGCAACGATAAAGGAAGTGCAGAACAGAAAAAGGAGCCTGAAGCCAAAGGTAAATGAATTTTAAAAAATTTTCCCGCACACTAGCCGCAAGTTTTCTTGTAGATTCTTCTAAGACTGAAGACAAACACATTGATGGTTCAAAGTTACCAGATATAGAAGGAAAGAAATCACTTTTGGATGAAGTTCGAACTCTAGAGGAGAGACGAAAAAGCTTACTAGATCATCACTGGGCAATACCGAGTAAGGATAGGTAAGTCGCTTGCGAAAATTCTTTTTATTAATGGAATACGAAATAATTTGAATTTGCAATAATTGGAAAAAATAATCTGGGAATATTTAAGCATGCCATATGTGTCTTGTCTTACGTCAATCAGCTTTGCAAGTACTCGTACATACTCTATTTTGACGAAACAATTTTCAATGGATCAATTTTGAAATTGAAATATATATAAAGTTATTCGTAATCCTTTTATGACCATGGCTATTGATTTTGAATAAAACTGCAAGATATCAGTGTAGTTGGATAGGAGATAGGATGTTGTATCGCATTTTGTACCACATTATAAGTAAATTCCATTTACATTACAGCCTGTGGGCTATTCACAAACAGAGCAGTAAAATAATGAATTATTCTGGGAATCCATTACCATACTCAGTACTATTACAAGTAATGCAAGCCAGAAAAATTATCAGGACCACTACCAGCATATAAACATTTAATTACCATTACCAAGTAATGGTATTGGTACTTCACCATTATCGTAGTTCAGAAGGATTACTTGTCATACATTATTTATTACTGCGCTGAACGCCTTCGAAAATATGAAAGGGGATTTTATTATTAATATTGTTTTCAAAAATTTTGCATCAGGATCTTGGGACATATTGTATGATGCGATGGCTGAAAGCGTAATTTGGTTTGGGGAATTATTTTAAATGAAATTGACGATGTCAAGTTGTTTTGGAGTAGGCAGAGGTTTAGGGTTTATTGTCGATAAGAATTAATATACGGAAGGTAGTGAGTTTTGGAAGAAAGACTAGGTTTTTGGACATGTTTTGGGGATGTAATGTAATGTCATTTTTGTTTTGAGTCAATTTTAAATGTTGAGTTTTAGTAGAGATAAAATTAATATGTAAGGCAAAGTTTGAAAGAAATTTTTTAAGATTTTTGTGCAAATATGCCAAAATTTGACATTTTGAAAATAACAGCTTACAAATAAATATTTTTGATATATTCGTTCACTTTAAGCATAATCGAATGTTTCTACAGAGTTGCATCGAAATTCAAGAGGAGATCAGATTGTAAACTTAAAGAAAAAAAAGACTGAAACTTTTATATTATCAATTTTTAAACTTGGAAAATTAAAAATTTCAGGGATAGAAAGTTGATTAAAGGTCTCTGAAATTAATTAGGTTGCTACGTAACACTAAAAAAAATTAAGAAGAGGGAAAATTTTGACCTAGTAGAAAATGATGACAATTTTGCTATGTACAGGGTGTGTCGGAAAGATATTATATGCACCACTATATGTTAATCGATTCTTTGAAGTGGGCTGGTCAATGTTTGTTTAGACACCTTATAATATGGTGGTGCACATATTTCCGAAACATCCTGTATAACAGCAGCTACTAATTTTTGAACATAATCAAAAGAAAATTGTTTTGTCAAAATAGGGCGTGTTTAACTTTTTTAATTTTTTTTAATCCATATTAAGGTAGTTAAAGAGTTTGGCTAAGTCCAAAAACCGTTAATGTGAAAGCTAACGAGTTTATTGAACCTTAATTAATGCTCGAATATGATCGAATCAAAAGACAAAAGCGAACAACTTCTAATTGTATCCTGAAGTCCTTTCCTAGAATACACAAAACGATGTCCGTTTGATATGTAATATAAATTATATTATCAGAGTCTTATCCTCGAAAAAAGAGACTGTTCGTCTCTTATGGCTGAATTAGGAATACAAATTCTTATTAAGTATAAAAATCCTTATAAGAATGTTGTGTGTAATTCAGCCATAAGAGAATTGCCTTCCAGAAGACTACGTGCAATAAGTTTAAAGCCTAAGAACTAAATAGCATGATGGCTCTAACAGAATTTGCCAATTGGACAAATTGTGAATTGTTTTTGGGAAGAACTACTAATTCAAAGACGTTGCATGGTGTGTCCATCTTTGTTAAGATTAGAGCAAATTACGTTCAAATTATTTTCTTTAATCCCCATTAAATTTTTTCCCAACACAAGAACTAGAATAAGTTTGTGTAATTCCCAAAGATCATCTGACGAAGAAGGTGAACAAGAGCCAACAGAAACAGCAACAGGAACAGCCACCACTGCTGATAATGAACTGAAGACAGGTGTAAAGCAAGAGGAGTCGACATGTTCATCCTCAATGACCGCTTCTGCTGTATCACAAGATAAATCCAATGATAATGATAGTCAATTAAGCAAGCAGTCATGCTACGATTCTGGGATTGATATTTGTGATCCCAATGCTATACCTGTTGTACAGCCAATGCCTGCTAAGAAGATCTTCAGTGACGCCGATATTGTGCTTAGCTCCGACTGGGTACCACCAAGAACCATATCACCAACACATGTCAGCGAGAGCCCACCAAGAAGTCAAGCGTCGCACACAAGTTTTTTCTCCCAGACGCACAGTCTGGACACAACTACGGGACGTAAGAAGACGTCTAGCGTTAGTTTTAGTGTTGAAGATAATGACCAAAGTCAAAGTGATAAGTCCAGTAGTGATCAGAATAAGAAGAATAAGGTATGATTTGGATAGTTTGAAGTTTTGAGTATATTGTCTAATTTTGAATTTCAGATGTTGAAAAGATTATCATATCCCCTCACCTGGGTAGAAGGGCTGACGGGAGAAAGTGGCAAGCCTGCTGAAACAGAATCAGCACCAAACACAGGTGACTCAAACCAGAGCGTTTTTTCAAAAGTGTTTTCAAGGTAAGCGGAATTCTGCATTTACCAAATAGTTTCGATCAAAATGGGATAATACGAATTTTCTTTTTTTAAACTAAAACGCTCGCCACGGGATTCTAAATTGAATACACTTATTTCACTTTTGATTTTCTCCACATCAAACATCGCTTACACGAAATTTGATCCAAAATTAAACATTTCACGAATGAAACATTGAATATGTCTTTCTGTTCTTTTATTATTTTCCAAAATGTTCACATCTCAAAATTAAAATATATATATAACAAAAAAATTAAAAAAAAAAAAAGTTCGCCCATCACATTGGTATCTGAGTTGGGCGGAAATCTGTTTCTATCAAAGACGCCGTCTGAGGATTCTGGAGGCTCTCCAGTGCCTCCAGTAACTCCACATTCTGAAGGTCACGTCACCCCTGGGTAAGGGACGCTTGTTCAAAAGATGAGGTTAATTTGTTTATTGGTTTTCGTTGGAATTGCTGTTGTTTCCTTTTATATTTTGACTAATTCCATACATTCCAATCCTCTTATCATCTTTGGCTAATCACACATTACTTTCCCTCTATTTTATATTTTAAGTCTTGTCTTTCGTATCACATATTTATTGGTGTAAATAATGTTTTACTATTGGATAGACATCTTGTATCTATAAATCGGACACCTTTTCATGTTTCTTGCATTGTATCTTACGGTAACAAGACCAAAAGCCGTCGGTTAAAAATAGAAAAAACTGAATTCCATCGTAGATTTTTATTAATATAATGTGATAAATCATACAGTTTATAAGGTCAAAAATCGTATTATTCAACTAGTATTACTTTCTACAATGACTGCAAGTATGTGTATCTCCTAATAAAGAAATTCGAAAAAGGGATTCTGGGTATTTTGGGGATTTCTCTAAAATATTGTACGTAATTTAACTACAAGAAATGGAATGGACTATCAGTATAATCTCAAAGACTTACATTAAGTGTTTAAGTAATTACAAATGCATTAAAAATACTTATGAGGACGCTAACGACGGCTTTTGGTCACTTTTCGGTAGAAATTTCTTTTTTTTTTTTAATTTTACTCGTAAATATTGTTAAATTTCTCAAATAATTTACTTTTTTAGACGCTCTTCAATTGGTACCTTCATGCGACCACATTCATCTGAGGGGACACATTCCACAACGAAACCCAATAAAACCAATCAACCCAAATTGGATTATCGTTCGATGGTGTCAATAGACGATATGCCTGAACTTTTTGTAAGCTTTGATAGTAAGTAATATTTCTTATTCAATGTTTTGGGGAAATTATTTTGAACTGCTTACTTAATATAAAATAACAGTTTTAAGCATTGCGTTAGATTTTCATTTCATATATATATATATATATTAGCGGTATAACAAAGAGATAAATTCAATACATCATTAAAATAGAGTCATCTCCTTGTTTTCCGCTTGATTTACAAAGTTTTTGCATTTTGTTTTACAAATCAGCACTTAACCACTAACTAAATTTTATTTTTATTTCTATCAAACCATTTTACAACACAAAATCAAAAAAAACTTTTGTAGTGCGGGCACCATTGTTTCCACAACTTGAACATCTTGGTAGGTTCCACAAAAGTCACTCTACCCTACCTCTTTTCTTTCTGATACTCTATATCTCTCTCTCTCTCTCACTGTCTCTGTTTATCTTTCTGTATTACTCTCCCGCTCAATTTGTTGCAATTCTTGTACACTATTCGTTGGATTATTATTTGTGCCTTGATAAAGGCAGAGGTCGGCAAAAAAATATCTTTTTTCAAATTTTTCAGTTTGTAAACAATTTCCAATTACAAGCCGCTCGGAATATAAGTCAAATCAACGTTTGAATTCTAAACTATAGCTTGGTAATATGTCATTTGTAAACAATATTAAAATTTATTCAGGAAACGAGTTTTTCGTGAATCTTTCCTCAGCGATTTAAATAAAATGACCCCCAATAGTTTATTAAAGTGGAAGTTTAATAAGGAACTTATCAACAAACCATTACAAAGATTTTAACTAACTGATATTTTATAACTATAGTATAGAATTCAAACTTTCGTTTGATCTACGTTTCGCACCACTACGACATCCCATTATTTTTTTAAAAAAAATCTAAAAATGGCTAAAATCCGGATTTTTTAAATTTTCAACCCAATTTTTCTCGAAAATTTGTTGTAATGGAATATTTTTATTATTTTTTGAAATCAGAGATTATTCATAATATTTAGTAAATTTTTTAAGGTATAAAAATCTTGTTAACTAGTGTAATTATTTTTCTTAAATTTTCCATTGTCATTGCGGTTTGAGAATCCCTAAATTCCTACAATTTAAAGAGATTTATCATTGAAAATTACAAACTAGTTGAGAGTTATATGTAAAGTAAAATATATTTTTGCTTATTACCAAATATTTAAATAATAGGAAATTTATAAATGTTTTTGTTAAATATTTCGATAATCAAAAGTTATAGAAAACAAAATGTAATTTTTATAGTATTGATTATAATCATTGAAAATATTGACGAAAATTATATTTTTGCCGGTCTCTGGATGAAAGCACCCTCACCATTTAAATAACTTTATTCGAAATTGGTTTTTGAGTTTAATTCCTGCTTTTTATCTTTAAATTGCTGTCCAACCATATGAGTAAATATGTATTGTAAATATGTATGTAATATTAATTTACGTAATTTAATTCGTAATTCCAATCCAGCTGGAACTTCCGGAGAGTTCGTCGCTTATCGAGCTTTCTAAACATTTTAAATGCAAAAGGCCTTCGGTGATCAGGTTTTGTCTGAAAGAAATGTTTACAAGTGGTATAAACAGTTCAAAGAAGGTAGAGAAAGCGTTGAAGACAGCATCAATAAATGAACAACATGCCAATGAAATCAAAAATTTGGTGCTAAAAAATCGTCGATTGACAATTAGAGACCTTGCTGATACTGTAAACATTGCATTTGGATCGGTCCAAACCATTTTGAAAGACCATTTGTGCTTGAGAAGAGTGACATCTCGATTGGTTCCAAAAACACTCAATTTCTTGCACTGCACTGCATTGGTTTTTCGAGACTTTTTCATCAAAAATTCGATGCATGTCGTTCCACAACTATCGTATTCGCTCGATTTAGCTCCATGTGACTTCTAGCTATTCTATAAGCTCAAAAGACCGCTTCATGGACACCGTTTCGAATCGAGTGATGAGATAAAAAAAAAATCGAAGAAAAAACTAAAGGCCATTCCAAAAATCGAGTTTCAAAAGTGTTTCGAGGATTGGAAAAATCGCTAGCATAGGTGTATTATATCGGGCGGGGACTACTTTGAAGGGGATGATATAGATTCGAAAGAATAATTAAAAAATTTTAAAAGTTATAAACAAATTGGTTCTACTTTTTGATCACAATAGTATATGTATGAAATATGGTAAACTAAAACTACTCAATGTCCAAAAGTAATTAATTTATTTTATTAGTCAAGTCAACACTAATCTTAAAGTGATCAGTGTCCAAAAGTTATTATTTTATTTCATTTCTGGTTATTTAAGAAACTTAATAATGTTATCCAAAAACAAAAAAAATAAAAATATTGTACTATCAAACAATTCTGTAAAAGAAGTCTTTAAAAGTTAGATTTGCTTGTAGATGCTTTACGGATGCTCTTCATCTTAGCAGTTAGCTCCCGACAGTTTGGCTGATGACTTGTTAGGGCAGTTCGTACAAGATCAGTTAAATGCTGATCAGTTAGAACAGACCGATGCTTATTTTTAATAAATTTAAGGGTTGAATAAAAAACCCAAAACAATACGAAGTACCGAATCGTTGTGGAGGGCTTCATGAATACATGCTAAAAATGCAGCCTAGTATTTATATAAATTTTAATTGTATGAATTTGAATGATCGAAAAATAGACAAATTTTTTGTTGCAGGAATGCAACAAATAATCTTATTGTCTAAAAAGAAAAAAAATCTACTTAGTACTTAGTACATTATAAATAAAAGTTTTTTATTAAATATACATATATAAAATATTTTTTTAAATTATGTACATACAACATTTTGGTCCGAAAAACCTAGTCTGTGTTGACGGGTCAAAAAACCACTAATTTAAAAATAAAAAAAAGTACACAAAAAATGTTGAATTTCGTTCAAGGTTTAAAATTAATTCGAACTTTGAACAAATTACACCTTGAGCGTTTCTTACGTAAAATGCTTATTTCTTGGGAAACTGGCGCACGATATTATACTTAAATAGTTTATCCGGGAAGAACATTGTTTTATTTTTTATTTCTAGCTCAATTCAGCAACTTAATGTTAATATATAATCGCTTAATATAGCTAAGCATATTCAGACAAATTTGATACAGTTTTCAAATGTTCATAATTTTGCATGTAAATAATTATGGGACTTAATTAACTATGGTTTTTGTAAAAATAAATAAAATCCGAGTATTATAAGTATTCGTTGATAAGTTTTATAATTTTTGCTTCATTATTACATCCTTAAGTTAATTGCAATCTCCAGTTTTTGTTTTTGCACTTTTTAAAAGATGCTATTATACTTTAAAACTTGTACAAGTCTTTTAAAGTAAGTTTTTAAATATTATTTTACTACAACAATGTGTTTTTTCTGTTTCAACTTAAGAATTAATTCCTCGTCCGGCGCGTGCATGTCCGGATCCTCCTCTTTACTTAAGGCTACGGATGGGTAAGCCCATTGGAAAAAGCATTCCTCTTCCTACCTCGGTAATGTCCTATGGAAAAAACAAATTGAGACCGGAATATTGGTTTAGTGTTCCCAAAAACAGGTAATTTGATATATTTTTTAAAACCTGAGGTTATCTGCAAGACAGTTTTATAACAAATACAGGGTGGATGAGTTATTCCGGTTTATTAATACATGGGTTCCACATCTTTATGGAGAATTAAATGAAGAACAGATAAAAACCCGTGGATTTGAGCTTATACAACATGATACTGAGTGGACGAAGGGAAATATCACAAAGGTACATCTTATCACTAACTTATAAAAATTCCTAATGATTTACTGATTTTTACCATTAAAGGATGGCCAACCAGTTGGTGATGGTGAAGACATTACTGAATTCACACGGGAGTCATGGGAGGTAAGTCTTTTCTACTGTAAAATATTGACTGATGGGATATTATATTTAGAGAAGCAATATTAATGAAATTTAGTTGAATTTACATAATTATTTAGATATCGCTGAGGGTACAATTTGATTAAATATATACTTTACAAAATTTTTTTCAAAAATATCATAATCAGCTACTAAAGGCACCCTACGTAAAAATCTACAACATTATCAAAACAGCCGGGTCTACTGATTTGGATCTGTTGGGCGGCGAGGTTAGGATCTGTAACCTTAGATAAATTTTTATTTATAAAGAAATCAGTACCAGACTGTAGATCATTCGTTTCAATTATTATTATTATTTTTATTTAACTATTAATTTCCCTTAAAATTCACCCGATTGTTGTGTTGCTGTCAACAGACTTTTTTATGTAATATATCAAAATGAAAAGTTTGTTGATATAAAAACGCAAATAATTGTTAAATGTTAGAGAGCACCGTATTGTATGTTACTGTCTGTGACAAGCTTTCTAAAATTCAGTTTATATGTTTCGTTTTGGCTTTTAAATTCGTCATTTTTATTATTTGATGTTTAAAATAAATTGAAATCTCTTATTTTATTCAAGAACTATGTCATGGACTATCTAATACTTAACGACACATGTATTGCACTCTTATTAAGAAACATGATAAAGACACTTACATTGTCCTGTATAAATCAGAGTGTGGATGTTAACAAGAAGTCACTTATAGCTTAATCCTAGGCTTTTGCCTTGTTCGACAAATCTTCGAATTCCATTTTTACCAGCTTGTTTTGGCTTTTTATATTAAAAATGTATAAAAATAATATGATACTATAATTTAATTTAATCTGAATATACAATCGTGATAATTGCGATGATGTTTAAGCTTAAAAAAAATTGTGGAACTCAAAGAAAAAATTGTGCACGCGAGCGAACTTTTGCTCGCGAGCAATATTTGATCTTAGACGTGCGCGCTTCACAATATTCTCGTGCTTATATTGGATATCAGTTAACTTTCTATTGGTAGCAGTTATTGAGGAGAAACTTATTAATGGGATTCTTGCCCATTAGAGTGCTGTAGCAAATTATCTAATTATATTATTTATTAAGCTATTACTAGGTGCCAAAATGAAGGCAATATACAGAAATCGTATCTCACCTAGATTTGCCCACAACATTTATTTTTACATTCGTTTTATAGTGAATTTATGAGATTTTTAAATATTTTCTATTTGTTAATAGACGATTTAATATTTGTCCCAATATTCTTATCAGAGCAAGGGAAAGTGTAAAGATGACATTTTCCATACTTTTCAAAATGTGTTATGAATGGGATTTTTCAATATATTAGTTTGATTTGTTTATAGATTAAAGATTAGAGTGCGATTTCAAAAGAATTTTGTTGATATCATTTCTTTGTTCAATTGAAAAATTAAAATAAATATATATAGGCCTCAATTTATTTTTTTTAAATACCTATTGCTCTAAATAGTAATGTTTAAAAAATACATTTTTAATAACCACACTATGAAGTGTGGTAATCACCATTTTGAATATATTAATATTTTTACCTTGCTCACGTACACAGAACTAACGGAACTAAAAATCAATCCAACTGTACAGTTATAAAGCTTTAATATTTTCATAATTAAAAGCCATTTAGAGAAAACTAACCTCTTAAACCATTCAAGTAATTTATTCGTAGGTGCTGCGGTTTGTGTATGTAAATCCTCTCACGTTTCTACGCGCTTGTTTTTTTGATCCACATATTTGTGAATAATTTAACATAATTAAGTTTTTTGATTTCCGGAAATAATTTTAAATAATATTGCTAATAAATTGTCAACAGCTATTAATAGTTTTGAGCTATTTTTAGATTGAAGAATGTAAAGGCGGAACAATTAAATATCTGAAATTTGTTTAAGATTATAATGAGTCATTAGTTCCAGCAGTTTCGGTGTTTGTTCAATGAAATTTTAAGTTATTTCTCAAATGTTCGCAATTTCTTTATATTTGAGAAAAAGTTGTGAATTGTTTTATTTTCATAAAAAAATATAGAGTACGGCATTTTTGGAGACGGTTTTAGTTCAACTGCGAACATTTTTAAGTCAAAATATTCTTTTCGTATGTCACAAGTTTAATCGTGAACTTAGATTTCTATAAAGGAAATAATTGTTTTCAGTTTTATAAGTTAATTTATTGAGTTTCACGACATGTTTCGTCTTAAAGAGGATTATCATCTCATTGCGTCTTGGAGATCTGCTTTTATGATCGTTTCTGCAATTGTTGTGTCAACAAAGTAATGAAAAATCCGGTCAAGTGCGAATTCGACTCGCGCGCAGTGGGTTCCGTACCATATTTTCTAGATTTTCTAGAAATCTGTAAGATCTGGGCTGTTACGTATCATTTTGTTGTAAACTTCAAGTAAGTCATTATATTCCCCGATTTTGCCTTTTTAATTTTAGGTTCAATAGGTTTCGGAAGTACCTAATTTGCCCACTCTTTAAGTCTTTTATGAATATTTTAAAGTATTCACTAGAGCAAAATATGTGGACTAATATATTACTATGCCAAATTTAAAGTTTCTATGTCGCATGGTTTCTGACAAAGTAGAATTTTATTTTATCAAGGAGAAATTGTATAACGATCTATTTTGCTCCAAAATGTGATGTGATAGGACATATTTGCTTGTGAATTCGTAATCTACTGTAAATGTCCTATAAAAAAATATACATCTTATGATATATGACTTGTTCTATATCAAATGAAACATTAAATTTTGTGAACCAAAGATATCCATGGTGGAAGACAGGTCTTTTGCTGGTGCTCGTGAATTTCTCAGTTGGAAAAAAGTCAATATTCAAGAATTGAGGAATAGAGTTTTATTCGGAATCGTTGTATCGCCCCTAAAAGATTTAATTGATTTTATAAAAAATTGATAAAATAGCGCCAAATGTTCTTTTACTGTCGCGTTTTTATCACATTTAGTTTGAAAATATTGAAATTACTCAGGTAGGGGCTAATAGCGTATACGAACATTGTGTAAAAATTTCAGGCAAATCGGTCGTGAAGATTTTGTTTTATTATTACCACCGACGAAAAGCAGTAGTTACAAGGAGAACGCGTTTAAAATTTTAACAGAGGAATACTAAGCAAGCTTCTGCTCTTACAAAAAGAACTATGAATCACTAAATACTACGAATTTCGCCAGAACAAATTAACGGTGTACTCTTCAAAGTACACATGTACAATAAACAAAAACAAAGAAAATTCTAGACCAGACTATCACCTTAATTATTTGTATTTAGATAAGCTCTCGGCTGAGTTATTGCAAGATAAAATTAAAAATTAATACATGCATGTGCATTTGCATGTTCAAAAGAAAATGATATTTTCTTTCATTTTTGAATCGAGTTAATTTCAGTTACTGCGTAAATTAAAATGCAAAGATTTTTTCAACTCAGTTTCATATCATTCAAGCGACATTCTCAAATTTGTTCTCTGAAGAATAAATATTTTAAATCTGCTTATCGAAGACGTACAGAGATATTAGCCTTCAAAATTAAAAACCGAAATGTAAAGGCTAATTACCTATATATGAATATGTATATGGTCATTATATTGGCTATTGGAGTTATGAAGAAACAATGGATTAATGACAAATTATGATAAAGTAAACACTATCTTCTGTTCAAATGATCATCCAACCGGTATGACGTTGTTTTTATTCGGCGTGTTATTGAGAAGCAAACGTATTTCTCCCATATCTGAGGTATCGTTGAGAATTTTCCACATTTGTTTCAATTTAACACCTTTTGCAAACACAGATGTTCTGATAAAAAAATATGAGAATAAAATTGCTTGTGTGAGACATATCTGGGAAAATATATTTCAATTTACCTAATGCGAGATAAAGCGACAGCTTTGTCCTTTTAAAATTGTTTTTTTTCTTTCTTTAATTAATTTATTTCCTCATTGTGGAGGATAAAACATAACACATAATAAATAAAAACAATTAAAGTAAAAGCATAACTAGTGAGTAAGCAAGTCATTCCTTTTAAGGAACATAAATATGGAAACCAAACCATGCTTGTTGGGGCATAAATAAATTGCTTAATAAAACCAGTTGTCTTCCCAAGTCTCTATTTCATGTGTAGAAAAACAGGAAATTAACTGTGGAGGCGCTTCCACTTAACAAAAGATTGTAATACCATTGGAAACTCTTCCAACAATTGACAATCGTGAGTGCTCAAATGCTCTCTCGCAAATTCAATGGAATAAATCAATCAGAAGATCTTAAGTGTGCGTTCTACTTTATGTCACCATTCCGAAATTGTTTTTATTGCTGGCAGTATCATAAAGCCAAGTTTCTATTTATTAGACCCAATGGAGAATGAATTTTATAGTTGTGTCACGAAAATTGCTTGTTTGTTGAATTAATTGTTGTAAACATTTTATTGCTTTTAAGTTGGGTCGCAACAATTTAAAACTTTTCGTATAATAGAATAGAAAAGTATAAAAATAATTGGTTGAAGAGGAGATATAATGCAAAATAGATATTGAATTCAGCTAGGTCTTTTTCAAATTGTTAAGTATTAACATTTTTGGTATATATCGATATATTGATTAATTATTGCGAAGAAAAATCGATATTTTGATAATCGATCGATAAATCGAATCTTTGATTAATACAAGAAGAAGCCGATAAATCTATTCTTTGATTAATACAAGAAGAGCAAAAAAAAAACCATGTAGCACAATTAATAATTGGTTGTTTGACTGTGGTGTTAGAAATCCTTGGAAATGGGTATCCAAAAATGTATTCAGATTTCCACTATTAAATTATCATTTATTAACGACTCTATCAACTTAATTTAATTACTTGAATATTTCGCATACTCTCGTTTTTGTCCTGGTAGACTTCAAAAAGATATTAAAGTCTCTGTTACTTTCTTTCATTCAAGTACTTAACTTGCCATGATCGACATTTTCAATATTTCTATCTACTTAGAATAAAACCTCGAAATTTAATTTAATATCGATGAATCTATATTGCCAAACTCCACAATTGTCCACAAATAACAGCATATTGAATAAAAAACATTCGATATTAGATGTTTTCTGGGGTTTGAGCGGAAAATTAATACCAATAATAATTTATTTATGCGTTTTAAACAAGAGTTAATTTTGCCTTGCTTATTATTTTAAACATGCGCTAAACACATAAAACTGACAAAGTGAATATGATTAAATTTTTGAAAAAGCTTGCGATCATTGTTTTTTTTTTATATATTTTATGAAGTGCATTTTATGTAAATCAAGAAGTATTTTGCTTCGAACAAGGTTGTATAAAATTTCACCTTGAATTGTTAATTCGGGAACAAGTTCAGGTTTTTTTAAGTTAGAAAGGAAAAATACAATATTCTTAACATTTTTGAAAATGTCAATAAAAATAATGAAAGTCATAAATATTCAGAGTAATTGAATTTCATGATTAAACTCTTAAATAAAGTTCTAAAATTCATCCTTGAGTAGATTAATTAATGAAAAATCCAAAGGAGGGTATTTTTGTTAAGTTTTGTAAGAGTTGTAGACTTTCATTTGCAATTAATGGGGAATTTTCGTTTCGTCATCCTGTAATGCCAATAAATAAATCCCTTCATTACAATTCGCAAAATTTAAAAGTTCTAGTTCGCTATTTAAGATCGGCTTCTTCTTGAGTTCCTTAATTTGAGTAATATATTTGAAATGAACAATCTTCAAGAAATATTTAATTTTATTCAAAATTTCGTAAAGTTTATAATTTTTTATCTTGGATTGGTCTCCGAATTTCTCAATTATAAATATCATAAACATGATCAGTGAATTATGCAAAGGAAGAAACGTCTTTTAAGGTAGTCATCACGGAAAAGATAAGACTAATTTCCGCATATTATGAACATCAATAATACTAACACATAGTATTTGATTGCTGAAAAATATAATATGCTTACATTACATTCATATGCGGAAAAGCTATTAGTTTTTGAAAATTTTCAAAAATAACTGACTATCCCGCTTTTCAATTAACATTGAAAAAAGTATCACACAAAACGCAAGCTATTTAAAATGTTAATATAGTATTAATTATTCAATGCGGCTCTAATTAGATTCCTTGTGTGACTGTCTTTTATTAAATATAATTAAAATTCAGCGAGGATCATGGTCTTCGCATATCTACATCATTAGCAATATTTAAAAACTTTATTCTGTCATTGAAAAAACATCTTAAAAGCTCTTTATAATACGAACCAAAATAATTTATACAATTTAACATCAAAAAGCTAAAACAATCTCGAAACTTCCAGCCGTCTCAACTAGTGCAAGTTTATTAACCTTTTACATTTCGCTCAAAACTTGCATAAAACATGTTATATTAATAAACTGAAATTATCATCTTGACTTGTGAAGCTTAACAAACCATTATTGGTGCCAACACTTTCTTCAGAATTGAGAGGAACCATTGATATTTGTCTATTAAGAGATTATCATCTTTGAATAATTAATTGAGTGGACTACAACAGTGAACAATTAATCGATGCTTAAGTTTCTCGTCAACGTACTTGGGACCGCACCTCGGCTTGCATTCCAGAGATTTTAAATGAAAACTATGTGCAAATTGACTTCCTTATATTTTGTGGTTTGTTATGACCAGAATTTAAATATTCTGTTTATAAATTAATTACCATAATAAATTTCTAAGTTTCAAAACGAGTTTGTCGAGTTGTTCGAACTAAAAAAATCATGGACCCGCAGAATAGTCTTATAAATATACTCAACTATCCAAATCTAGCCTATCTAGTTTCGTGTCTGTAAATTCAGAAACACCTAAGTCTACTAGCCGTGATCACTTGCAGATACAGCCCCCAATGAATAATGATCTAAAGTTGTGTGACATTCACCAAATGTGAAACTTTTTCAGTCGGAGAAGCGTTGGAACACGGCTGGGGAGAAAAGCTAAAGTCGGATTAGGCCCCCCGTCGACGAATATCGCCAGCGTACCAGTCTTAGCCCAGAAATGGTACTGATACGGTGCACCACGGATCCTGTTCTTCTTAATGCTATCGATCGATGACCACATCGCATTCTAAAAAAAAAGGCTCGTATTCTTAAATTGCGCTTCTTAATGAAATATTCTGTGGGAGTGGAC
The DNA here is from genome assembly GCA_949715965.1 of Dysmachus trigonus. NCBI lineage: Eukaryota > Metazoa > Arthropoda > Insecta > Diptera > Asilidae > Dysmachus > Dysmachus trigonus. The sequence goes on from OX454320.1 coordinate 25,412,312, forward strand.
TCAGTAGATCAGAAAAGTTTGTTTGTAGTCTATTTAAAATTATTGCATCTCAGACTGGTACTCAAGAAGTACAAACTGATTTATCTTGATCGTGTACTAAATGCGGCTGCAACTGATCTAGCTCATAGAGATTTTTTGATATTATAGAACGTCGCGTTTCGTACGAAAATATTTCATGATTATATTTTCACAATAAAATAAAACCCGGATAATCCACATAGTGAAACGTGTGAAAATCAGTGAAAGCTAGCTTTCGAGTGTCTTTTGATACCGAGCCAATATTTGTGTTTATTTTAAAACGATAGTTCGTTTTAAATGTGCAGTTTTTTTTTTTTTTTATTGGAAATCTTAAATAAGTGAAATCGTTAACAATGAGTGCCAAATCTTCAAAAATTTCAAAACTGGCGAAATATATAAAAAACAAGGTAAACTATTTGGGATTTTCGAATGATTATGCAAATTAATGTAATTAAAATTTAACCTTCATAATTGTTTTGAAGAAAAGATCAAAAGTATGTTCGATACCTTAAAGTCAAGAAAATACTATTTTCCGGTCGAATTACGAAATACTACGCCGAATGTTGTATGTTTTGAAAGATGGATGGCTGCGAATGTTCAGTAACTTTCCTTGTTTTAAACAAAAAGTTATTTATAGCATCCTTCTGATTCTGTTAGAGCATAAAATTCAAAATCAAAAACTCTCTTCTACGTCTTAATGAAAATTGTTGAATGTTAGCTTAGAAATCGAAATATTTTAGTTTAATTAATTTAAAATGGATCCTATACATGCGTGTACTCTGTAGAAAGCATCTTTCTCCATCTCTTTTCATCGATATAGCCAACAAGTTGGAATGAGAGAGATTAATTGGAAATTTTCATATGAGTTCATTTGTTTATTTTCTGAAATAGAGAACATTCAGCCGACAATTGAAAAAGCTTCACATGATTGATTGAAAGTAGAATTTGATTCCTAGATATGACCTAGAAAAAGTAGAGCAATATCAAAATCATTGAAAGAGAACAAAATATTAATTGGCGTTAAATTCATACCAAAAAATTTAAAATAACGAAAAATGATCTCATATTGGTTTATCTACGCTTATGTTTAATGATTAAAAAAATACATTCATTCAAGATAATTGACTTATGACATCCTTTCAAAATGTCCAAAAGAACCCTTGAATTGGAAATCATTTTTTGATACATTTCCGACCTAATAAGTACATACATAATTAATTTTTATGAAGCTTCTGTAGTAAAAAAGGAGCTCGTTACGGTCTCCTAGCACCTTTAATTAACAACCTGTTGAGATAAAATGTAGATGAATGCAAGCAATAGACATTAAAAAAACGTTTGATAGGAAATTTGTTAGGTTTTGGGTCAGATGAAGCTAAGAAAATTATTATTATATCCCATGGAGCTGGGTGTCATGTAATTGAATACATAGATCCTTTAAAATTCAACTCAAAGTGTTGTTTGAAGTAAAAACGCTTACATGAACACTGATTGCAAAATTGGTCCAAAATTTGGATGTAGAAAAACTGAATCGCTAAATCTTGTTATACCTTCACTTTTCCGTGAACAATTTATACGAATTTCATAACATTATTATTTAAGGAAGCTCTCTGTGTGCAATTATTTTATGGACGATTGATTTTAATGCACGCGCAACAAAAAGTAGATATCTTAAGAAATATTTCAAAATTATTTAATATGCTTTAACTAAAGTTCTTCATTTAAATCAGAACATTTCAATTTAAAATCACTGTGGAAATGGTTTTCTTTCTGTTTGCACTTGAATGAATTGAGACAATATTCCAACGCTTGTACTAGTTGGAGTTTTCGCTGTTTTGTTACTGGATTAAATCGTCAGAAAATAAAAACTTAATTTCAAATTCATGAAAACATAAACAAGAGCTCTTACTCTGCAAATTAGTCGAATCCACAGTACAATAGACTTAACTATGATTTTACTTAACTCGGTAGACATATTTTGCATCATTGATAATTACTTCCTATTGGTGAGATTACTCTATAGTATAGTATTGAAAAATAAATAGGCCAATTTAAAAAAGTCTAAATATTTATTAATATCAGTATTAAATATAACAGAAACTATTCGGGCCACTTCTATCCAATTAATTCAGTAAACAAAGTAATATGTCAATGTTTTAAATAGAAATGCTAATTAGTATCCACTAAGCGTATATATGTATGTATGCGTCTTTGTTAACCAGCCAACACAGCCAAAATTAACATTTTTTTTAAAAAATAACTTACAAACATTTTGACTCAAAAATTACTCTGAAAATTTTTCAGTTGAAGATTTGAAGTTTTTTATGGATGAAAATTAGGAAATTTGATGCACATTTCCAAAAATATCAAATCTTTATTCTGGATAGCTTCCGTTGAATATAAAATGTTTTATTGTTCTGAATAGATGAACAAAAACGCAGCTATCATTTGTTTTTCCTTCGTTATTTACAGTTTTTGATCTAAATATTGTTTGTATTGTAAATTTCTGCCTTGTCGTTGCTTTAATTCAAATATTTTACAAATATAATCACTGCTAAATTTATTATTTTCATCTATTGTTTTTTATACATGCATTTAATTCCCATAGAACATTAAATTATTATTTCCAATTCGCTCGCATTATCATATTGATGTTAGTCTTAAGATATTTAGCATAACTTATAAAAGTTTAATTATATGCAACTGTCAAATTATATCGTCTCGTGTTTAAAAAATAAGACCCCTGTTTTGAATATTTAGAATGAGCAGAGAATCGCTTTTTTTCTTGTACAAAAACGTGTTTTTTAAATATTTTGTATAAAAAAAAACTACGCTTGATTAAATTGAAAATTGATGCTTTAATTTAAACAATCTATTTATGTTCATATGTATATATAATAAAATGATAACTAGGGTTGTGTCTGTGCCATCATTACACAAAAACTACTAGACAGATTTTAATAAACCTTTGCCATTTTATACCTTAGAGGCTTGGTCATTATCTCCAATTAGAATTATCACAATATTCCTCATGGAAGTCAAGATATTAAATATATTAATTTATCTATATCTGTACGTATAATACAACTGTAACAGAGTCGTGTCACATCATGCGCATCATGATGATTTTCTTATAGTGTATACATTTTTTATTCATTTATATATTCTCCATTTTTGTCCAATACCGTTTGCCATCATTCTGGCAGTAGCATGATTCCACGCTCATAAAACTTCTGATCTTTGGTAGGAAAATACTGATCCAAGTCATTTTTGACGTCCTCATTTGAAGCAAAGGTTTTTCCGTCTACATTTTTTTGTAGAGACTGGAAAAAATACTAATCTAAAGGTGCCAGAACCTGGGAATATGGTGGGTGTGGTAGTACATCCCTTCCAAGCTGTAAAAGCTTTTGGCGAGCTACCAAACTTGTATGAGGTTTCGCATTATCTTGGTGGAAAACTATACCTTTTCTATTAATCAATTCTGGCCTTTTCCATTTGAGTCAATCATTCAATTTATCCAGTTGATGATATTACACTTCAGAATCGAACGATGGAAAAAAATTAAATTATTTTCCGAACAACCCAATAGCTTATGTCCTGGGCTAATATTTAGGATATACCGTAATTTGTTCTGATAAAATATAGCGTCTCAATATGGCGGATCCAAGATGGCTACCAGGCTACTAATTTTAAACTTGGCAGCACTAATTTCGAATTTACTATTAAAGTTTTGAATTTCAAGATGACAAGTCAAATATGGCTACCAAAGTTTCTAAAATTTCAGAATTTCAAGATGACGAGTCAAATATGGCATAAGAGAATTTAATGATATGGTGGGCATTTGAAATCTATTATCAACATTTGGAAATTCAAACTAATGAGCCAAATTGTGCTTGTTTTAAGAAATTTAACGTAATTGTAGCTTATGCCATATGTTAACTATTTATTGTAAATTTTATGTCTATCCGCAATCTACCAAATTTCAAGTTTCCGTACCAATGAAAGTTCAATTTTGGTTTGCGATTCAAATTTGGTTTGCGACAGTTATAAAATGATTTGCTAGTGGCATTTTTCTGTAAAATAAGTTATATTCAGTTCAAGCAAATCTTCAGGTAAACGCGAACAAAGTCGAGGGCACAGCTAGTTATTTTATAGAATCATTAGCATCAGATATTTCTAGTTTCGCTTTCATAAAAAGTGCTACATACTTCTCTCAGATTATTAAGCTATTAGAATGGAATCAACGTTGGCATATTATAAGTTTTTAATCCTCTTATATTTTATTTTCTCAAAGTGATACAATGAACTGTGCGTAACAATTAGAGCTGCCATACCTGTATTCAGAAAATAAAGGTTTTCAATATTCACATAACTGCCAGGTTGTTAAAAGCAATTGGACAACTCGAACAACAATGAGCATGATTTTCAGATGGTGCGTGCGGTGGTGCGCCAGCAACAAATGAAAGTTGGAATTATAGAAATTAACTTTTCAGAAGTGGCAACACACACGAAGAGTTCAATGAAATGTTCGAACTCTCCAGCAAGGCCCCTCTCGTTGGCTTCGGAGTAGCATAGGGAGCCTAGTCCCAGATAGCACTCGCTGGCTGCAGCAACAATCGGGGGTTCGGCTGACCGAGCAATGTAGAAAATGTTCTATAACCTACCGGGGGTAATTTGGCCGAGTACCGTGTTTTATACTGATTAACTAGCCGCCCCTTTAAATTCACGAAATCCGGTCAGACAGTGTCGCAAAGTACATATCGTCTATCGCATCGCATTTTGCAAACCTCAAAACGTTCAGTCACGCGACAGGCAATCATTTGTCAGAGCAGTGCAGCTTTTTAAGTTCGGGCAAGGTGGAGCTTTTTCACAAGAGCGTGTACATAAGCGACTGCAATATAAGAGAATATATAAGATATATAAACCAATTGCGGCCACGACGAACTCTAGGCACTGAGTACGGGTGAAATGAGCTTTCGTTTGTTTGCAAACAAAACTCCACGAAAGCGATAAACCAACATGTGGCCGTTTTATGTTTTATTTGTGGCTGCAGCTATTTTAGTTGCAGCACGGAAATGGGGACGTGGATTTTATGTTCGGTGGGGTCATCGCTTCTTACCGCGGTGGGCGATCACTGTGAAAAGTAGACCATCGACGCCTCCAGTCGATAGTGAAAATGTCGAAGGGCGCCTCGATGTAGCCGGAGAAATGCATGGGACGGTAAGACGTTTGAGTCATCTTAAGATTTATTGATTTAAATAACGATAACATATTATGTATCAGTAGGACAAAATCGATTAATTTATTCGTTTTTTATTTTTTCCTCAACGCCAAATCAAACAATGCTGTATTCATCACTTTCTGTAAGAAAGGCTTATGAATTTTAATTTAATTGAATTCGCTAAGAGAATGTCGATGGAAAATCATTGAAAATAGTTACCTTGGATTTAGAATAACAATTAATTGCACAGGGGAACGGTTAGATTCCCCGGGGTGGCCTTGATCGCTTCAGTCGGCCACACTGAAAGTGAAATGTCGCTCAACGTAAATGGTGCCAGAGATTCAAGCGCCATCTACAATGCGAACGTGGATCTGGACGGAAGCATATGTAAAGCTGCGTGACTGAAAACGAGTTGCCAATTTATAATGGAAATTCCTCTTTACAAGCGAACTCATGCCAGATATTTAGAGCTTTTTTGTTACATGAACATGAGTAACGCGACCAAAGCATAAATTTACATTGGATTTTAAAATTGCAATAACCCCTAACATTTCATTAATGGTTATTTCAATCTATGAATTCTTATTATAAATATTTATTTATATTTATTTGGTATTGGTTCGATTTACACTGCCCCACGGCTCCTCCTTCATGCGAGACACTGCAGGCGTTTTCCTTAAAATGTACCGAACCTGGCCTCTTTTCATTCATTTACCTGCACGCCAACGACCGAAGAGGTAAAATATTAAAGCCGGGAAGCAAAAGTGGTTCAGAAACATATTTCCCCTTCAAAAATTCAACGTGCTGGCCCATTGCTGATTATTTGTTTACGCCACAGAATACACTGCCTTAAATATTTAAGAGCAAAGTCAAACATTATTAGATAGACCTAACAACGGGGTAACTATAAAAATATATTTAGGTATTCTTGTCCGTTGGCCTACCGTCGGGCAACAGCAATAAAATTCGTGTTGAAAAGGTAGGAAGAAGGTTAGCATTATCCTTCAAAACAATAACAATTTCATACCAAGCAATAAAATCCTGAGCTAAGAGGATTGAACGTTCAACTCCTGGCTGCCTTTTTTTTTTTTTTTTTGTATCAAATTGACTGGTACTCAATTTCTTCCTTGAATTAATTCCATTTTTTAAAATTACCTCTTAAGAGTTATGCCAAAGCCTATTAAAGTTCAAAATTAAAACACATAAAAACATTTTTTCCATTTATAATTACTGATTTTTAACACTAGATTTACCGGCGCGAAACGTTGTAATTTTGATAATTTGCGGCACCTTTAAAGTGATATGCTTTCAGATTTAAATAAGTAATTATTAAATGGAAAAAGGTTTTTTATATTTCGTTATTTTGAACCTTAATAAGCTTTGGCATAAATCTTAGGAGATAGCTTTACAATATTTAATCAATTCAAAAAATAATTTGAGTATCAGTAAGTTTGAATGGTCTTGGTAAATCTAGTGTTAAAACTTAAAGGTGCCGAAAATTATCACAATTAAAAGCTTAAATTAGTTCACATATATTATTATAAAACCTATGAATCCTAAGTGGATATTTGAAATTTAGCTACTATGTTTAACCATTTTTTGCTTTATGCTTCAAAAATTTTTTTGAGAAAAATTGTCATCAGGTGTTTGTGCCGTACTTTTTTATATAAATCAGAAATCTAAGAAAAATGGTCTTCGAGTTGAATGCCTGCATATAGCCAAATTGCTTGGAGTGCAAAGGGATAAAAAGCATAATCTAATCTAATCTAATCTACTCTAATTCAAACTACCTACTCTAAATCTAAAACTACCCAATCTAACTTAACGACTTAACCTAACTTAATGCTGTAGCATGTTAAGTTTTTAATTTTTTTTTGTTTTGTTTTTTGTTTTTTGTGTTATAGTTTTCTAGGCCCAGATTCAGTATTGTTTCAGCCACCAACATTTGGAGGGAGCCTCAAGGGCTTCCGCTTTGTTCATCTCTGGGACACTGCTACAGAAGCGGATCAACCCAGCGGGAACCGGAATCATACAATAAGCAATGAAAAAGCAATATTTTGGAAGCATAATTTGCTTACTCTCTGTTTACCTATCCGTATCTTTTTAGTATGGGCATGTCATTGGAGGGAAGCAGTTTTAGAGCTTTCTGCCCAAGTGCTTCTTTAGAAGATTATTCATTAGCAGTTAGTACTTTCTGAGGAAGTTCTTCTTTAGAAAATTATTAGCAGATTTTTATGCTTACGTCGGAAGCAATTGTCGAAGGGGACAAAAGCAAAAGAGAGAAGTTTCACAGGGAATATTAAATCATACATATGTATTGCTGGCTTTGATTAGAGCGCTATATGGACGAAATAATAAAAAAATTATCGCAATGCAAAACGGATCAATCACATCACTAACAGCTCCTCGAGCACCTAAACGAAAATGAAGTGAAATGTTTCATCGGAAAGATTTCACAACGAAATGATGTCATCCCTACTGCATGAAAACACAAGCATCTTCCTTTTTCATTCGCAGAGTGCACAATCGGAATAAAGCTTTAACATTTTCCTAACTAGCCTTTTAAGATATTGGAGGGAAGATCTTCAAATTTGCTTCTGAGGAAGAATCAGAATTTTTTCCCGCTGGGAAGTTACAGTCGTAATTATTGGGATTAAAATATGTCGCTTCATCTCTCTCACATCTATGTACATAATATAAAATAGGAATACCTTCTGAATTTTGGGTAATTCCCTCACAATCTAGGTATATAAATAGCCTCTGGAGGGATGAAGTTGTAATCTAGATCTTTCATGGTATAACCTATTTGGGTAGAAAGATCCCGAAATCAGATTATTATCGGAGCTCGGATGCATTGTCTTTCGAAGATCCAGATTTTTCTCATATAAGGTGGGCTTAATTGTAATTTTATAGCGGAGGAAAATCAATAACTTTGTGATAATTTTTTTGATTGCAATAACTTAATAGGAAAGTAATAACCTTAGTCTGTTAATTGCTAAATGCAATTTATGGAAACTTTCATTCAAAAATTATTAATTAAAAAATACGAAGTGAAATTAGCTTTGAAACTGAATGTGAATGGGGACCCTCCGCCACTCCTATTTGGAATGATTCAGAACTGAATTCCATTATGGTAGTACAAGCAAATTACTGATTTATCAAACAGTCCATTAATTAATTAATTTATTAACTGGCACAACTGCAATAGAAGAAGTGAAGATAATGTACGTATGTAGTTAAGGAATCCCATCATGTAATTTGATTGGAAACGTATTGTTTCGTTTTTTATATCTATTATATGGATTTATGTGTGCAGCTGTAACAGGTAAAACAATGGGATTCGTGCCAAAAATTCCAATTCTATAATGATAAACCAAAATGTTTTCAAACAAAATTGGCATCCGTCCAACAAACCACAAAGTTTCTTTAATGCATTATTCTAAAAAAAGTGTAAATATTTTTTTATCTGGCAATTGCAATGTTGTGGATTTTGACATAATTCTTGATGCGCAATTCAACTTTTTCCGCACAAACTCGACTTTGGGTTTCACCCAATCTTTCGCAAGACGGCTGTTCAAACACAGTTTCTGCTTTTCGTGAGCCATGGAGTCACCCTCCTTAAAAACAAAAATTTGTTTTTAAATTTGATGTCCCTTTCTAAACGTACAGAAGTGGCAAGTGTTTTGTTTATGGATAAAATCGTTACTAGTAATATAGATTCATTCACCCTTCTAGCACTTATAAATTTCTATCCGAGATATCCTTTGACCACGAGACAAAGGATCGTATACCCATTACTTGTCCTTTGAACCAGTCAAGACTATGTTTGGTAAATATAATGCATTTTTTTAATATCATTGATTTGTGATAAACTCTGAAACGACTGTATATTTTTGTAGGAATCTTAATTTCTTCTATTTGCAATATCTGTTCTTTTAAAACGAATACTTTTAACTCCCAAAGTGTAGACTATCGGAGATAAGCAAAACTACACTAGGTATGCGGTCGGTACTCAACGACTTTTAATCATGTTTAGTAGTGTAAGCAATTTTGAAGAGGAAAAATGGAAATTTGTCTCCAAGACTTCTCATCCCTTAGCGTTTCTAAATACCAGACAGAAGAAATTTTACTGTAGGTTTCTGGTATCCCACCCCCGGTGATGGGGGTTATATTAAATATGAGTAGCCAGTTCTTCGATTGGAATAAAAATTAAAATATGGAAGAAGTTTGCCAGTTATACTTGATTCTATCTATGCCTGAAAAACTTGTTGTCCTTTTAAAGAGATATCATTTTATACATTTTTGAAAAAATTAAAGATTTATGATAAGTCGTCAAGGCATGATTAATTACCGCACAAACACCAAGGAATCGCAATTTCACTGATGTCTCGTTATGTTTTTGATGCCATATCTATTTATCTAATCTACCAAGTTTGAAATTGTTCACACTGTGCAGTTAATCTCTCTTTAGAGTGCAAATTTCTTCTACCATTCCTGACTGCCTCTTTTACTTTGTGCACTATCCAACTATTGGTTTTTGCGCACTATACAACGCATGAGTATCCGTGAACTAATCTATTTGGAATTAAATCTAGTCAGATTATATTATATTTTGTTTCACCAAGCTAACATTGTATACAAGAACAGAAATTACGAAAACTTATTTCTAATACAGTAATAATGGAATGTACATTTTTTGTAACTAGAATGGAATTGTTTTTTGAGAATATCTCACTCTCGACTCTTGTAGAAATTGCAAGTATTCAATGTGAAGAAGAAGATTGAACCAAGAGGAGCTATGATAAACTCGAAACACATTAATTTATGCCCAATTTAGTGGCAGTGATGAATCTCTCAAAAATTTAAAGTTCCGCTCCTATTTTATGCCACGAGTCACTCATTTTTTTAAAATATTGTTCTTACTTTATACCTGATTTTGCGTGTGCAGCTTAAGCTGAGGATGAAACGTTCATTGTTTAAAATTCTTAGGTGTTCTCATAAATTCCGAAATGAATTACGTTCACTAATTAAATAAAAGATAGAGATACAGAAGAATTACGCTCAAATAATTAATGCTTTCTTTGTACAGAAACGAATGTTGACGTGACTTGGCAGATGTACGGCCCCATTTCCATTACGGCATCATTTATAATCACCTCTATTAAACAAGACGTGTTTTGAATACTTTGACCGCTTTAGGGTTAAGATAAAAAAAAACCGGTGTGATATTTATTTATTCGATTTTCAGGACAATTAAATTTTTTTGTTAACAAAATTTAACTATACATGAAGTAAATGAATTTTATCTTTTAAAATATTTTATAAAAATGTTTGCTGATACTTTCTTTTAACCAGATATTTAGTCACAGACTCCATACCAAAAGAACGTATGTTTGAGTGCGTTATCGCTGTAACGGTTTGTGCCTCTATAAAAAACCTGATATGTGTCATATTTGCATTAAAATGCAAGATTACCGTGGGGTTGGGTGTACATGAATGCCAATAGAATTATCAAGCATATACTTAAAACTATGTCTAGAATAATCCAAGTTTTATTGAAGTAAGCAAATTTGTTTATCGTTGCCCATACCAGGATATCAAAAAATTTGATTTATTCTTCAATCTATCAATTAAAATTATCGTGCACATTGTTTCAAAAACATTTTGGAAAGTAATACCTCAAATATTAATATATTGGTTCTTGAGTCATAATATAAAACAAGTTGCAGGTGAATTATAGACCTAGTGTGCTATTTTTATTTTTGTACCAGGTGCATTTTTGAATGAAAAAGATTCTTTTTTTTACATAAGGCAACACTCCTGATTTAAAATCGTAAAAAAGTGATATTTTGAAAGGTTATTTATGAACAAAATTTAAAATTGAGCAAGAACCGATTTTAGGCTCGTAGATTCAATCAATATTTGATATGTCACTTTGCTCTGTATTCTGAAAAAATGTATTTTCTTGATATTCGAATTTGTTTGTTCTTGTATTTGCTTGTCCATAGTTTATGAAAAACTTCTGCCGCAGGAATATTAGTAAGGATGCACGGTTCCCAGTATTGCTATAGGTTCAAGTTCAAGGACCTCTTTTTTCAATTATCGAAAATGACTGAATTTATGGTATTGTACATTTTTCGTTTCTAACTTAAATATCTATTGAAAAAATTATATCAATATGTTCCATCAGCACCTTATCTATTAAAATCGATTTAGTCGTTTAATAAAAATCGAGTTTGCAAAGATCAAAATCTCGTCACCCACTATTTAGACCCGCACGATCCTTCAAAACAGTTCAAAGTTTACTTTATTATATCAAAAAACAGATTTGGTGAATTATTCGAAAAATGTTTCAACCCAATTACTTGATTTCATCAATCTTTATATTACTTAAAGTTGTCCAGAAAGTGAGTTTCACTTGGTGCTTTGAAAGCTTAAATCGCAAAATACGTTCAACCTGAATATGTTGCGAAATAGGGCACCAAGTTAAAATTATAAGTAATGATAAAAGTGATTATAACACCATTCCAAGAATAGAGATAAGCGTATAATTCCTAAAATCTTGTTTATTTAGGATTTGTCTATAGGAGTAATTATTTTATGGCCAATTGAAAAATTAGAAAAAAAAAATAATAAATTGAAAATTTATGGATTTATGATGGCTTATTTTCGTTTCTACTATCAATGATAGCATGTTACTCATGTTTTGAAATTGGTAGAACACGAAATGCATTTGAAATGCCTACGCCTACTTATTTATTATTGATCGATTTTAAAGCAATCATTTAATGAAGTCACGGATCGATTAATTGGAGTTGCTTGATATTAATCAATGGAAATTTATTCGGCATTTGTCAGGTTCCATTTTTGTACTCATGTTAAGAATCTCATAAAACTATATAATGTTGCATTATACTTTGATCTGATTTTTTATTGACTACTATAGTACTGAGTAAAGTTTAATACTTTATCTTTCACTATCAACAAAAGATAGTGTGTTATTTTTATTTCCTGATATTTTCATAATAAGATAAAAACTAAAATCAAGGACAATTTTCAAATTAGATCTTAGTGCATAAGTAAACTTTATAATTGGTCACAGCCGATCATTATCATTGATGCGGTGTTATTTAAATTGTTAATTCAGTTGGAAATAAAAATAAAGGATTATTAACTTACACAAAATGTCCGCTTCATATTGATTTAAATAGCGCAATGCTAATGCTTATAGAAACGACATACATATAATATATACTAGATATTGTACAAAGGTTTTATGTGGACCTAAAAAACTCATATCAGTAAACACCTATTCTTTTAAATCCGACAAATAAATGTACAATAAATATAATGACTGATAACTACACATTTTTTACTAAAAGGCGGCACTAAAAACTGGTTAACCTCTGCTCAAAAATATCATTTTTAGTAGGTATTAGTAATAAATGTAAAAAAATTAAACTATTTTATTTCTTAGAAACTAGTCTAAATAAAAAAAAAATTAATTTAATTGTGAAAACATGGAAACTACATGTTAGTAGTTAACAATCATTAAATTATCATTAGCATTTATTTTCAATTTTTTAAGATTATATATTAGTTTTAAATATTAGTAACTTAATGAAACAAGATTGACGAAAACCCTACACTTCTGCCGAATGATAAACATTTTTTGAATTCTCGATGATATAAACAGATGTTATTGCAATCACCCTCAAAATCGAAAATCAAATATTTATTATTTCTACGCGTTAAAAATTTGTTTTCTGTATATTATGCACGTGTTTTGGACGTTTGCACATATGCAGACAACATTTTGGAACCCATTTCGGTTTTTCCGCGAACAGATGACGCAATTCAGCTTGTTGATATCGAAATCGACTAGTCTTGATACATATAACCCTGATTGGATTTTGAGCAGCGGAAAATGCAAAACAATTCTAATGATTTTTCCTCTTACATCAAACAATTCTCCACAATGGTCAGACCCACAGTCTAGTATGGCTTGTTTTTTTATCAATACCTGTGTAGTCCAACTACCGGCTTGTGGAAGACACTAGTAAAAAGTTGTTGTGATCCGAATGAAATTTTGATCCGAATGAAATTTTTCAAGGATATTAACAATATTGGTTGCTATATATTTTACCAGATTTATTGAAATTGATCATTGATATTTTTTCCAAGAATGGAATTCTAGTATTTGCTTTCGTCTTGTTTGTACTGATTACTTAACGTCCGAAACCAATCTTCTATTTTTCCATAAATACAATGTATTTTTTTACACGTATTTCTCGGGAACGTATCTATTGTGTAAAAACAGAATTGGTGTATTCAATAGAGCAATTAGCCATTAAATTGACGTATATAACATTTAAAAAAAAACTAACATATAGTATTCAAGTCAGATTGCTTCATCATAAAAATTAATGCTACAGTATTGATGTCCGCGAACGTATTAAGGAAACGAAAAATTGTTTAACAATAAGTTAAACTTGTTAGCTTTTAAGTAAAGCATCGTACCTAACAATGACAATTCTTGGCTTCTAGATAAACACTCTATTCCAGGATTTTCATATCTCTGTTAATTTCACAGTGAAGAGTATAAATTGCTACAATTATTTATCAATTAGAAAAAGTATATGAATAAAGCATTTTGAAGTGATTTAGAACTGTATGAGAGATAATAATGACATTAAAACTATCACTTTTTATATGCATTAACTTTGTTTTTCAAAATACTATAGTCAAATTCGCATAAGTGCACGACGAATAAGCGCTCAATTCGTTTTATTGCACGAATGATTGAAATCAGTTTGCTTTTCTTGTAAATTATATCTAAAAAGGTTCCCTTAAGGCACTTAAGGGATATGAATCAAGATCGCTTAACTACCTCATCTTCATGGTGTGATTGTTATAAATTCCCTAGAAATTCACTCACTTTAAGTGCATTTTAGAGAAATGAAGACAGACGATTTGTAATTTGATTCTGATATAATGATTTTATATTGCTTCATTTCAATGCTTTTTGTGTGAATTCAGCTTTACTTATTTTTGTTTATATTTTATTCAACAAATTTAATTTGGTTTTTTTGTTAATAATATTTTTATTATGTATTCAGGGTGTCTACCGATCCTTGAAAACCCCTTGAATTTATTTGTTGTCCTTGATATCCTTGAAAACCCCTTGAAAATAGTGAAATTGTCCTTAAATTTTTAAAAATGAAGTATTTTTTCATAAAAAAAAGAAAAAATGAAACTTGGCAATCATGAAAAATCAAATAACCTATTTCATTTGTAAATAATGAATAAATAATACAGTGCCATTATTTAAATACCTTTTAGGTGCTGTTAATATCCTTGAATTTTCCTAAAATCCTTGAAATCCCTGAAAAGTCCTTGAATTTGAAAAGGAAAAACCGGTAGACACCCTGTGTATTGTAGCAGTTAAACGAAAATCGGATAAGTGGCTTTACAAGGCTCTCATGCGAATTCGGATAATTGCTCAATTTGGATATTTGAGGTGCATATATGTATGTTGATATTTTTGCAAATGCCTATCAAATTTAGAAATACTTTTGTATAATATATTGAATCAAAAAAATTCAGCAAAATCGTTACCGTACCGAAGATTAAATTTATATCGTCAGATATACGATTTGTTAAACATCGTAATAGAGAAGAATTCTATGAAAAAATGCGTATCAATTTATTATTGTAAATCTATTGAATATTTTTCGAGTTATTTACTTTAATATGACAATATTTGAACATTTAAAGCATTATTCTTGCCGACGTAATAAGTATGTATGTATCGAGGTACGAGTTATTTGATACTTAGGCAACGTGAGCTGACTTTTGAACGTATCATCTTACAATTTATTGCAATTTCAGTACAATTGTTGTATAAATTTTAATAAAATAAATATAAAAAAATCTTCTGCGTCAAACAAACCGACAAGTTGAACATAATATACATACATTATAATAAGCTGAATTAAAATGAAATATGAAACACTATCATATGACGTAACCAAGGCTTCGCTCTATTGCACAAAAACTCTTTGTTATTTCAATTCTTTTGCGTATTTTTTAATAATGAAGTTCGATTCACATATTGGAAGCGGTTAAAGCTTCGAACTTGGTCTAAAATTAGAAACATTATCTTGGGATTATTTTTCGTTCAGACATCAAAACACAAACGGCTGAGCCAGCAGCTTCTTCAGGGCGCACCTGTATTTCTTAAATAGTAAGCTTCTTTTATTATTGTTTGGTTTTCGATATCAGAAAGCAGTATCTGGTATAACTGCCTATTCTATTAAAATCCCATTTGATAAAAGATAGCGCTCAGTAAGGGGGCGATAGATACGAAGACGCCAATGAAGCACGCTTCGTTGGTTAATGTCGTGCAAATCTTGAACTTAAATGCACCTGTGCGAATAGTATAGTAATCCCCGGGCGAAGAGAGGTCGATGGGACACTTTGTTCAGTCGGACTCTCTTTTTTTGCACCTTTTATTTGCGGAAACTGTTCGTGATGATGGCGCTCATTATTAAAGCACAGTCACATTGGATGCCGCCGCAAATTGCGCTTTTATTACATTTATTAAGTCTGGAATATGTCTACTACATGGCTTCTGTTTGCTAGTATTTATCTCCAAGCTTACCGGTTTCTCAATAGCGCGCGCGAATTTCTTCTTTGCCTTTCCACTTTCCTCATTCAGTCATATTTAAGATCTGCGAACGTTCAGGTGCGTAAGAATATCCATTCGTTGGTCAGTCGGCAGTACTCTTCGGGCTCGTTAGATTTATTTTACGTTCTTAAACTTGTAAATCTGACGCTATTCATCTTCTTAACAATTTAATCAAACAAGAAATAAATAAAAAAGTCATACGAGAAAATTTTGCCTATGGGCAAATTGAATAATTCGTTTCTAAAATTTAAACAAAATCAATTGTGCATAATATCCGTTGATTTATTGAACAATAAACTATTTAGTAAACGTGAATTGAATAAGATTTTATCTTTTGAACATATTTGTTACGAACATTCGGAAAAAAATGTGTGAACTATTAAATCCACACTATGGACAGGTAAATTTATGTGTAGTTTTTAGTTGTGAATTATTGTTTTATTTCATATGTATAAAAAAGGTAAATCAAGGCAATTTTTTTCCTTTCGAATTGCATGCAACCTCGCTTACTATAGCTGGAAGTAAAATTGAGGAAACACAGTTCAAAAATAACTCTTCCGTCCTCTGAATTGACGATAACCGGTAAACGAAGGTCTTAATCGATATTAAAGATCCAGAATCGTTGACACGCAATTATTTCAATCACAAAATATTATAAATATTTGTGTCTTTAAATCGAAATATTTTAATAGCGCTTTATAAAAAGTTAAACCTCTAATCTGACGCTCTAAAGTGGACTTCTGTATGAATGTTTTTCCCAATGTTTAAATGATTCACAAAAAAAAACGTTAGAGAAAAAACAAACAAAATTCGTGACCAGTCTTTGTACCATCAGCTTCAATTGTGTGAATATTGCATGAAAGCCAGTTTAAAATTAATTACATTTCGCATACACTTCCCCAAAACATATTTATTCGTGTTGCCAGAATTTCCTTGTTAAATTCATTTGAATTGTTAATTGAGGAATCGCATTTTGTGAAGAAATATTTTATGTTTTTAATGTGTTATGAGCTAAAACTTATTTTATTATTCATAGTTCGTCATCTAAATCATTGCATTATGCAAACTTATTACTTTCCAAAAAAAGAATTAATTATTTAATTTGTCGTGTCCATGAAACACAAAATATAGATTCTAAGATTCAAATACACTTTTCAATACACGAACGTTTGTAAGACTCCTTTTAAAATTTAAAAAAATTATAAATCAAGTTTTTTTCGGCTTTCTGGTTTAGCATGACCCTTTAAATAAATGTATGATTTCTTAATGACATCATTTAGTATACGAATTTTCTCAAACCTCACTATGCAATTGAAAAATTCTGTAACTGTCGTACCACTGAAGAACGAAATAAAGCTGAATGAAAATTCTTGTATTTCCAATGTATTCGTAAGCTAAAATTACATAAAATTGAGAATTTATTAAGGTAGCTGAAACAAGTTCTACCAGTTAATACTAAAAAGTGTATGAATGAAAGACGGTTTGTTTCTTTTGCTAATCTACTGAGTCTACTTCTCTGTCATATTATCACGCGATACTATTATAAATAGCAAAAAGAATATTTTTTTTTTAAATTCTTACATAATTCTTAGGGATATTGTTTCGGGTTATTTAATATCGGATCTCTCCACTAGCGTTTGTTAAGAAGTATATAAATAAGTTTTATTAGTACGTGATTAGTTTATTGAATAATTGTACGTAATTTTTTAATTTGGCTTATTTGGGATTACCACATTGAAACATCTGAAGATGTCATTTGTTAGATTGATGCTATTCAACACGAGGCAGTTCTTCTATAATACTGCAAAACTTTAAGGAGTTCCCCTTAGCTGCACGTGTTATTCAATTATTTAAATTCAATACTATAAGAGTACTTATGTGTATTGACCAAGTTATGTTTTAATGCATGATATCATCTGATTGAAATTTGTGCAATTATTAACTTCGGTCAATTAGGGGTAGATAGACCGAGAAGGGTCGGAAAAATCGATATACTCATTGACATGACATTTTTATGTTATTTAATAATTCTCTACAAAGTTTTTTTTTTTAATAACAAATTCGTCGATTAATTTACGTGAATCTTGGCAAAGATATTCTTAAATCTTGATACATTTTATTTTATGGGATTTTTCAAACATCGTAGTTTACGTTTTGTAACTTAAGGGGGGGGTATAGTCAAACATGCATTTTTTGGACCCATTTTTAAGATTATTTTTTTTATCGATCTGGTAAAAGTAAGGTAAATGGGCGAAGGCCTACACTAAAGAACACCTTTTTAAGAGTATTCAAAAAAATTTTTATTAAAAAATATTGAAAATTGAGTTTTTCACATTAATTTTAAATTGACGCTCCGAAAGAAAAAAGTCGATTTGCGGTGAGACACGTAACTCGAAAATTACTTGACCGATCCTTTTGAAATTGTGCACACTTTTTCTGTAGACAATTTACAAGGTAACCCTGTCGAGATATTTTTTTTTTCTATTTTCTTTTTTTTTTAATAGAATTTTTCCCGATTAAAAACAGAAATTCCAAACAAAAAATTTCCTTTTTTTTCGTTTTTTTGACTTTAAATTCACACCAAAAATTCAATAATCAAAATAAATAAAAAAACTCGACAGCGTTACCTCAAGAAACTTATTAACTAACAAAATCTTTTTGGTTTTTTTGTTTTAGATGATCCAGCTATTAGTTATGTGTCTCACCGCAAATCAATTTTTTTTTCGGAGCGTCAACTTACAATTTATGTCAAAAACTCAATTTTCAATATTTTTTAATAAAAATTTTTTTGAATACTCTTAAAAAGGTGTTCTTTAGTGTAGGCCTTCGCCCATTTACCTTACTTTTACCAGATCGATAAAAAAAAATCTTAAAAATGGGTCCAAAAAATTCATGTTTGACTATACCCCCCCCTTAAGCAGGGCTAAATTTTCCTATCTTTCATATTTTTTTACGCCCCTTATTTTGCAAAAAATTTTACGAATTCGGCAGTGTTAATCACGCTTTTAAGTCTAAAAAACTTTGTTTCCACTACTTCTTCTCTTACTAAGTGGCATAGTAGTACTTACAAACATAATTTAATTACTAAATATAAACTTGCGAGCATTCATGAAACAAACACAAAATTTCTGCTAATATAAAAACTGCTTTTTTCAGCTATGAGTTGAAGGTAGTTCATCTTTTTTTACGCAACAAATTTAAAAATAAAACACATAAACCTTTTTTTTTTTGTCACCTTAATATCACAAACAGTTAAAATTATATTCAATTTGGCGCAGGACTCTTATGAAGCGATATAAAAATTAAAAGTAGGAAAATAAATCCCTAATCATCGAAAAAATTAATATACTATAAATCGCCTTCCCATGTCTAAACCATAAAAATGAGTATATTTTAAGATAATTTTTAACGCGCTCTGATTCCAATTTTAAAAGAAAAACTAACAAAACCTGTGTTATTCAAAACCTGAAAATGCAACGAATTCAGCACGTAAAGCAATTTGCATTACTAATTATGAGATTTTTTTTAGTATTCCACTTTTAAAGTTCAATAGCCCTGCGATGGCTGGATCAGAAAATGAATTGTTAAAATATTTTAAAACACACCGTAGAATTCTTCATCGCCTGAAGTTCGAAAGCAAGAAGCGTATCTAATTGTTTAATTACAGATCTGAACATTTTATTTTCATTGCAATACACACGTACAAATCCGCAGCTCAAGTGGGTTGTTCTGATCGGCTATATGCCACTCATATAAATAGACGATGTGCTCTTGCTTTCATTGTTAGACTCATCAAATCGTGGACAAATTAGATGATGTGTAAATTATCTCTAAAGTTTATTTTTCGGCCAATTTCATTTTAAAATGGTAGAATTTCATATCAAGTCGTTTTTTTTCGATCAGTAACTGAATAAGAAGTTGCAGATAATCCACCTGAAATATGATACAATTTTTCATTGCAATCACACTATTTAAAACTGAAAATTGTATGAAAAGACCTGTGAGCTGAAAAATACTTGAAGAAATCGTTAAGTGAAATTCGTGAAATTAATAATTTGACATTTTTTTCATAATCAGCCTTATTTATTATCGTTTGGCAAATAGCACTTAATTCGACCAATGAAAGGCCACAAATCAGTGGATGCGGAATGCTTGGTGATTGGAAAATGATCTGATGGAAACTAAATTAAACTCAATTAGCAAAATTTTGTTTGCTTGAAAATGTTTGTTTCTAATTTTTCCATTATATTTATTTTGCTATTTCATTATAATTGTTCTTTTCCATCGATTCCTTTATATTGCGTAGCATGAAATTCACTTATTTTAGTGCGATAGGATTTTGTATAAAATTTCATCCATTATATTTCTGCAAAAAAATAAAAATAAAACAGACATTCTTCAATACATGTGCTACCAAAAAAAACTCAGAAAAAGACGAACACTTCTTCTCCAAAGTAATAACAAAGAAACAGTCAGCCATACAAAAGCCCTAATGGACTCACCGCTGCTTTGGCCCTTAAAAAACCAACACGTTCGCTACTAGAATTAGATGTTTAGAGATTCATATTTGTTTGTAGGTGAATGCTGTCTAGTTAGTAGTATACCTTGAAAGGCGGCTGTTTTAATGCTATTCAACATTTTTCCCCCCAAACAGGTCCTGTCCATGAGCACAGATGACTACAGAAAAGCATCGCTCTTCGCAACAGGCTCCTTTGATTTAGAGTTTCCAATACCTGAATTAATAGGACAGACAGAAATTCTAACAGAAGAACACAGGTAATAATTACTTATAATAAAGTTAATTTACGTTTTTAAAATAAAATTATCTAATTGTTTACTTAGAGAGAAGCTGTGTGGACATCTACCTGCACGCGCTGAAGGCTACTCATGGACCTTAGTATTTAGCACGTCACAAAATGGCTTCTCACTTAATTCTCTGTATAGAAAAATGCAAAAGTTAGAGAGCCCTATTCTGGTAGTCATAGAAGACACTGACCACAATGTAAGTAATTTTCATTGTTAGCGTTATTAAAGTCTCGTGATACATGTGCGGCATTTGACAATACCACATTTTCACAAATTACACGATTGCTTATATATTATTAAGTTTCTCATTAGAAAGTTGTATTTTTGTTTTCAGGTTTTCGGAGCTCTAACGTCTTGTTCATTGCACGTGTCAGACCATTTTTATGGAACGGGAGAATCACTTTTATTCAAATTCAATCCAACTTTCAAAGTTTTTCATTGGACTGGTGAAAACCTCTATTTCATTAAAGGAAATCCAGAAAGTTTATCAATAGGAGCTGGAGAGTAAGTACAATCCTTTGGTTTTGAATTTTCGATTAAACATTTTTAACAATAATTAATTT
Organism: Dysmachus trigonus; assembly: GCA_949715965.1. Classification (NCBI taxonomy): domain Eukaryota; kingdom Metazoa; phylum Arthropoda; class Insecta; order Diptera; family Asilidae; genus Dysmachus; species Dysmachus trigonus. The sequence goes on from OX454320.1 coordinate 25,433,607, forward strand.
ATTGTATAGTAGAGTATGATAAATAATATAATGAATGGTATATTATCTTAATCAGAATGCTGATGGCTGGGGATAGATATGAAGAGGTCACATTATCTTTCGTTGACATTGCGAATACTATTATCTTTACTATATCGGCGCTATAATTTTAGTCATCACTATGATAATGTCAGTTAAATGCGTGTACATTATTATGGTAGGCGGTTCTGCAAACCATAAATTTCTCGGAAAGCACTAATTGGAACGGGCTGAAATATTAACGAATCTAAGGATCGCCTAAGAGATTACTTGAACAATATTACTTTATTACAGTTTTGCAGTGACTAAGTTGTTTAGTACAAATACCAGTTTTTTAATATAATAAGATTACGAACTCGTAAACAAAAACGTCGCATCACGTCACGTTTTTGAGAACAATAGATTTGAAAAGTACAAGAGAATAACATGACTCAAATCAAAGCTTAAATTCTTATCTAAAGATAAAAAATACTATTATTTAGTAGCACTTACTAAGCATCTTGGGGTATAAGTTTTTCATTAGCATACGATCGTTTACAAATCAAAAATGACGTGTTGGGTGCAGAAATTGTTGTTGACCAGTGTAATTACTTGGATTGCTGACTCAACTTTTAATTTACCGAATTTGCATTCTTTTTAACCGACAAAAAAAAAAGAGGTTACCAATTCGACCTGTATGCTTTTTTTCGTGCATAAATTTACAACGCATGAACCGATTTTGATGATTCTACTTTATGTATAAAAGGTCGGAAGTGGCAAGGGACGCCACAGTTCTGCTTGAAACTGATTGTATGCTTTTGCGCCAATTTCAAATTTCTGGTAAAATCAATATTGAAAGTAGTAGCAAAGTATTTTTAAGTAAAATTATTTAATACTTTTTTGAAGACCACTGTGATTATATTTAACCGACTAACTTAAAAATTAGTTTGTTTATAGTATTTGAGTTTAAAAAGATCTTATATTTTTAAACTCAAATACTATAGGTGCAAGTAGAAAAATAATTTTATATATAAAGGGTGTTTTTTTTTTTTTTTGTCGTGATAGAATTTCAGTAAGAAACAATGTCATTTATCAAATAATGACAGTTCTACGCTTGGGACCGGGGTCGATTCGGATAATCGAATATTCGGATAATCGGACATAGACTGGTAGGTTCAAAGTTGGCAACCAGAGACTACCAGTTTTGAGCTTGTTGAATATATAGCTTGGTAGGTATATGGTGAGAAGTATATCTATATATGTTTGTTTGGCTGGAGCTTCGAGCTCACCTCAAAACTGGCACTCTCTGACTACCAATATTGAACACGGCAATTGCCACTCGCATTTTTGTATTCTTGTTTTTATTGAAAAATTACTTGGTTTTAATTTTTTATATTACGCTTAGGACAGATTCGGATAATTGGCGATTCGGTTAATCGGCGTTCGGATAATCGGCGTTCGGATAATCGGCGTTTTACTGTAATGTTAAAAAACGAAAATCTATTTAAAAAAAGTGCACATATCGAACTTTGCAAGCATAAAAGATTATATATTGTAATTCTTGAAAAACAGATAAACTAAACTTCAACTTATTATTACTTTTCCCCATTATTTATTTGATTTTTCTTATTTCTTTCAGCGGAAGATTCGGCTTATGGCTAGACGGTGACTTAAATCAGGGACGATCACAGACCTGCAGCACATATGGAAACGAGCCTCTCGCGCCGCAAGAGGACTTCGTTATAAAAACGCTAGAATGTTGGGCATTTGTTTAATTTTCATCAGCAAACTAGCTAGAGACAAGCAACCTGTTTTTTTTTTATATAAGGCGTAATATTTAGTTCAGAATTAAGTTAGGCATTTTCACATTTTCGTTGCTTGTAGTGCGATATATGTATGTGTATTTATTTATGAAAAGGAGAAGAAAAAAAAAACATAATAATAATTTAATGAGAAAACAGAGATATTCAAGCGATTTAAATATGTTGACTACGGTAGTGAAGTCGAAGATAAATATTTATATGAAGCAAAACAAAAAAACAAAAGCAAAAAGTAATTACCTTCAGAAGAAAAAAAACAAATATTGTTATGGTTACTGTAATGTTGTTATAAATTGAATTATTCTTAGAAAATATGTATTTATATAAATGCTATATGAAGCGTAAACGATGTAGAGTACTGAGGACTTTATTATAAAGGAAAACAAAACAAACCAATGCTACAATGTAACTGTAAAGGAATATTTCAACACGTAGAGTACAAGAAAATCCTTCTTTTACTCTCCTCGTTTTGTTGCAATTCAATAAAATTCTATCCGTTCCGTTGTCAATCTCACCCGCGCGTATCATTTTATAATTTAATTTTTATTCTTTTGTAATACAATTTTAGATCACGATTCATTATGAATGGAGGCGTGCTTGCTAATAAAAACACTATATCAATTTATGATCTACTTTTGAATTTGGTTCTCTTATTTTTAATTTGAAAATTAACTAGTACAAGTGATTCCATGAGTATTGAATGTTCCAATCCACCAGTGGCTAAAATTTACGCACAGCGTTGTTATTAATATAAAATGTTTGATTATTTCTGGCAATTGTTGAAGTTAGAGAAGCGTGTGTTAACTACACTAAAATTTCTTATGGTCAATTTATACATTATATCTGCTTTTCGTTTGATTAAGGATAAGGGATTCATTGGTTACCAAGGATTTTGTGTGACCAAATTAATGACAGGTAATTTTGTAAGAAGTTTTTAATTAGATTACAAATTCGGAAATGAAAACGTTCCATCAGAAATTGTCGAGAAACATTAATGGGTACTTTTTGCTAACAAACAAAATATTGGTATATACTAATGTTGAATGCAGAAAACGTTGCTATTCGAATACTTGGAAATAAAAAAGCAATTAATACAACAGAAGAGAAAGATGATATGTTTGCTCTCGGTACATACCGAGAAAGGCGACATTTTCAGTGAGCGGATAGTCGAAATAAATAGCGAATTAGAAGATGAGTTTTGTTAGAAGAATCAAATTGTAGCCAGTCATGAAGAGTATGGAAATCTAATCGGATGGCAAGTTTTTCTTTCTCTTTGAGGTATGTGCCAAGACCACATGGTCTAAGTCAACCTTCCAAAATTTATATCTACAAGATGAAGTTTAATAAGTGAGTTTTATCTCTACAACAATCATTTTTCGGGGGTCACTTTGTTTTGTATTTTATAGCTGAAATTATTGAAATTTGCAAAACATAATCTTCAGCTTTAATACTCGTTTATTATAGTTGACTTGCATTTTTTGCTAATTGAAATCAAGCCATCTGTTCTGTTTCTTATATAAATTATAATCAGCCCTATTCTACATCCCGACGTAATTGCAATTCCATTCCGAAACCTTGCATGTAGTATTCCACACTCCGAATTCCTACTTTTTGTTATTCTACACTCCGAAGGACTCATATTTTTCGGGGGGACACGTTAGAGGCGATTAGTGTGTCGGAAAGATCTGATGTGGCCTTAAACTAAGTCATGAAAAAGGTATGCAAAAGCTGGTAATTTTGTTGAAACCTGATTTTTTTTTTAAAATTAGTATACCTAATAAAATCAAATGATGTAGCTATAATTTACAAGATGTCTTCTAGACTAAAAGAATTGTAGGAATCTCTTAAAATCCTTCTTTCTAATTTTAAATTTCCAGTTTGAACCATCCCTTTATCTGAAATAGCTATGGAATCTATTCGAGATTAATTAAGTGAATGCGCAAAATTTAGTTTTACGTCTTTGTAACTTTATAGATTTTGTTAAAGGTACCAACATAAAGCTCCGCGGGCCAAAGATTTCTTGATTAATGCGGAAATATCAGATACTTGCGCTCGGAAAATTAATTTAGCCGATTCTTAAAGGGTCAATGTTACCAAGTTTAAGCTTGCTGGAGTTGTGGAGAACCAAAGAATTCAATAAAATCCGGAGGTGCCCTTCATGTGGTAGTAGATATCGATTTAGTACGGAATCAAGCCAATACTTCCAGAAAATGCGAAACAAGAAGGACAACGAAATCCTTAAAGCCAAAGGCAGGGGACACGTCCTGGGGATATACTTGCAATAGCAAGTCTAATTAATGCCGAGATTAAAAGTGTAGGCACTAGAGGAAGATCTAAATGCATTGTATTTTAAACGGTGTTGTAAATTGTAAATTATCCAAATCCGATGCATTTCCACGTATAAAGTTTTAAGAATGCAGTATCTATCGATTTCTCAAAACATTTTATGTTTGAATGAAGATTTTACGTATTACTAAAAAACCAAAAGGATGTACATAGGCCCATGGATTGAAAAATCCTTATTTGGGTTTTTTAGCATTGGTTTCTCTCTCAGTAAATAATGTAGAAAATTTAAACTTTTAATATTTTTGTGTGAATAAATGACGCTTTTTTTCGAAAATGGATAAAATCGAACATCAAGTATCAAGTAATTGATGAATAAAATCCACAACTGCGATTTCGAATTGTTGCCGTGTGCACCTTATTCGCTTTATTTTTGTTATAGTTCTTTTAAAATTGATTTTAATTTTCATGTTTAGGCCACGAACTTTTCAAATCACCCCCCGTATATTATATTTAGGAATCTGATTTATAAAATACGTATCTACTTTGTCGTATCCTATAATTTAATTGTATAATCAAATTCTTATAAATATTATCCAGCGTTTTCGTATTAGGCATTGAGACTCTAGATGGTTCCGAAAATAGACTGGAAAATCTAATCAATTTCCAACTAAAATTTCGAAAGGAGTTTGCAATTATACATAGGTATGTAATATATTTTCGAAACCAGTTAAAAGCCTTAAAACGCTATGCGACATTATATATATATTACAAATTAAGGGATCTGGCAACCTGTTTTCTCGAAAACTTCGAATAACGATGCTTTTTCTATTTCCACGTTTGAAGTCTACAAAAAATGTATCTTGTTTTTATAAGAAAAATTAAAATGTTGACCAGTGTCATTCATTTGTATCAAATTTTGGCATTTTGGTAGTCAAATTATGGGAGATATTACAACTTTTTTCCAAAAGGGTGAGTGAGATGTTTTAGCTATAATTTTGTTCGTGTCATGGATAAACGTTGAAATACCCTTTAAGAATTTTCTTTTTCACTGAAATTAAAACAACAACAAACAAATGATACAAAATTATAATATGAAATAGTTAAATGTACTCCTCATTCTTATTTAAAATGTTTCATTAATTTATTTTTGTTCTTCATATTTCTACAATAATTCTCCACTGCACGATGCTTGGAGTATAAACACCCTAAATGATTAATATAATAATATTACTTGAATTATAATTATCTAATTAATGGGTATTATTCAAACGTATTGACTCCCATTATTTGACTCTATGAAAGCAAATTCCGAAAAGTAATAGTAGCATATTTTGGAGATATTTATGGGGGAAAACAAATTAAAGTAGACCCGTTTTGTATATTATAAGATTTATACCAACTACCCAGTATGATTAAAATTTCTCAATATTGTCTACAACTACACAGTATTTAATATTCCAAAGAGGATTCTAAAAAACAAAATACCTGAATCATAATAAAAAAAAAAAAAGTACGATTTTTGTACGTAAAGGTATCAAAAGCTTTAAAGCTTTTAAAACTCACATTTGTAAAACGCAGCAAATCTTTTACCATATTATCCTATAATGCTGTCGCATAATCTTATCACTAATAATACAATTTGGACATATAAGAGTACGACACTTAAACTTTATAATATTACGAAAAATAAAATTGTTGATGGAGATCTGCACGTTAGATTTGACTGAATGAATGAATGTCTACTTAATGCGCCACAACATAAATTTTATAAAAATGCTTTATGACAATTGTACCTAAGATACTTTCAAATTGGATTTAAAATGCGGCAAACTGCAGGTCATGAAAGATCTATCCCTTTACTTAAGAGATTCATCTTATGGACACATCATCAGGTTCCATTAAATTTAATAATTTTCTCCTATTTCCATTATCCTAAGTTTAAGTTTTTGTTAATTTTTCTTCTTCTTTTTTAATTTATTTCTATTGTTATCATTATTTACAATTTTTTATTTTCATAATGCGTACTTATTATTACATTTGAAGTCACATACATACGACTACATTATTGCACTATTAGTGAAAAGTTTTCAACTTCATATATATTTTTTGAAAAGTAGATTTTTATCTACATTTAAATTTTTATTTATATATTTTTTGAAAAGTAGATTTTTATCTACATTTAAATGACGGTCGAAATTTTTTCTGAATAATCTTAATTATTTATTATGGTCCTCGAATTCGGTGATTTTCATTGATAAATGTTGGGTCGCAAGAAGGAATTCCCCCCCCCCCCCCCCCCCCCCCCCCCCCCCCTCCCCACGCGACGGCTCTGCTTGTACGCGTTATTCTTCATAAAAAGTGGTCTTAAGGGCTAAAAGGGCAAAATTAGTAAAAATTCTCAAAAAGTTTGGAACGCCGTCCTGCCAGAGTGCGAAGGATAGGGAACAACAATCGCACCGTCCACTTTTATATGAATTATATACGTAGACGAGCAGTCCATTATGTTATTCGTTAGTAGGTGTGGTCCTTTTTTTATGGGAACCGGAAAAGCAGTCGCGTACGATAGTTCTGTCATTTGAATCAATCGCAAAAAAGTATGCTAACATCTATTTTAGGATTTGTACAGTCAAGACATCTGGACACTATATAACAAGTCGTGCATAGATCTGCTCACTGCTAAACCTATAGGGTAATGTAGTCTGTTAATCGCAGCGAAATAATCACCCTCGCACACTATCAATTGTGAAGGCGTTTTATTGATCAATAATATTGACGGGACTGAAGTCTACAGACGGCTCAATATTAAAAACAATTAATTGAGATGACTATGTAATGATATTTCTGTATAAAATTTAGATAAGTATGTAATGAGATATGGCTATATATATGTATATAAGTTATATATATTTTTTAATGCCACATCCCATGACACTTTTATTTACCTTAATTTTTGTTAGCACCATCTTATAGAACGGACTTGAAAATGCCCAGAGATAGGTGAAAACACCATTTGGATTGCATAGAAAATCACTGCCAAATCCAAGGACAATAAAGTACAGAGATCCATTTTATTTATTTATAATACCATTATTAAAATCACCTAAATTTATGTAATGGGAATGACCTATATCTTCTTTTCCCTTTCCCTTTGACTTTGTCGTTAAAGAAAGTGGTAACAACAGAAAAATACACTTTTAACGACTCTCGACTTTTTTTCATTTTTGCCAGTCGTTTTGGCCGACTAGGAGAATACCGAATTTCACTTATTGTGATTTTCGACAAGTGACCCAACTACGGGATTAAAAGCGAATATTGCTTCTTATGACGGTATAATACTCCACTCATCACTCGTTCGCCATTGCTTTTACAGGAAAGAGATGCTCTCAAGTTGTAGCTAGGAAGAAATGGCTTTCTTATGATATCAAAATTATTATAGGGCCAAGAATAAAATATTGTATTAAAGGTATTATTCTCATATATACATATAGAAGGTTGTCCATCGGCTGGTTTCTTTTTAAAAATGCTATAAAATAATACAAATTATTTTCGAAATTTGCACCGTTTTGACAAAACAGCACTCGCTGTGGAAATAAGTTTTCAATATTTCCCAAAGTTTTGCAAGCGTACATCTATTCATTTCAAATTGCAGAGATATGATATGATACTATGTTTCTATGCATATTTTGACCGTGAAAGAGCTGTATGTGTCAAAATAACATGTAATTTAAAAAGAAAACAACAGATGTCTTATCCTTTATATGAACCCCGTATATGTTGAGAATTGATCGATAAATACCTTACCATATTCTTTAACCAAAATGTCAAAGAAATTCTTAGATCGGTTATATATTACGAAGTAATACATGTAGCCCTTTAATCTAATTTCTATGTAAAAATTACATATACCAGTTTCACAAATTAAATTATTGAGAGGGTTGACGAGGTAAATTTCAATCGTGCAGTTTAATCATTCGCGTGTAGGATAAACATAAAGAAGGGTTACGGGGTTTGGTAAAGTTGGTTTGTTTTATATATACCCTCATTTTTGTTCTTTAACGTTCATACTGATTTTTTTTTTTTTTTCAATATAATTTTGGTTAATTACAGTACTTATTTATATTTTAAATTTGTAAATTCACGTATTTCAAATTGAAAAAAATCCATGAGCATTCTAAAAATTTGCCAACTCTCATTTATTTTACTTTGCATTTTACATTTGAAGAATGTATTAAAAAACAACAAATCAAGTTGTTCGCCAAAAATTTAAATTAGAATTGAGTTTACAGAATTTTAATATTTACATCTATACCCATTGTGTAGTGTACCTTTAGGTTAAGGCACATGCCAAAATTATGGTTCGATGTTTACAATTTAAAATATTAAGTGTGGCTCCTTCCACGTAACCTGAATCCCTCGATAACCGGTTTTTTATGATTTTTTATTAATAACTTGTTTCGTGTTTATAAGAAACACACACTCGTGAAAAGGGAAGATATGACAACTTATTGCTCATTGTGTCGTACTTAGAAAAATTAAGTTAAGTTGCCTCACTCATCTCGCAGCTCCAAATTTGTTATGATTTCCCAAAGTCAGCTAGGAAGCCACCCTAATTATAGTTTTGCCATGTCCATCTGTTCGTCTGTGGGTCACAGCCCTATTAATTTACTCAGATACTCAGAAATGGCGTGAGGATGAATGTTGATAATCCAAAACCAGAAATTCTTAATTCCAAAAAAATAATTTTTTTCAACCCTCCCACACAGTGAAATGTGAAGAAGAATTAAATTCCCAAACCCTATCGAGTGGGGTATTGTTGGAGAAGATAGCATATGTTTGGGCACTTTTTAATTTTAGTACTTCAATCGCCAGATATTCACTTTCAAAGTCCCAAAATCAAGGCGTCTTTCCCTAAACTTTTTAAATATCGTTATAAAAAATCTGAAAACATGCAAAAATATAACTTTTAGTAATTATTTTCAGTGAAAACTAAAGCAGACCCTTGACAATTAGTTCGATAGTGCAATGGTGTAGTATTTGGTGTTTAAGCCTTCGGATTTTCATTGGTTTTCAATAACCATGAGTTTTCTTATTAATAAAGTCAATGTATGATATTTATTAAAGTCTCAAATAATCGTCCAAAATTATGTGTGTATCGGTTTAATTTATTTTTTGGCACCCTGTAATAATTTGATTCATTTATTCACAAATCGTGGACGTCGACCAAAAGTCGTTGGTGCTAGGCTTGGATTTATGGAAGAAAAGTCTATCATTTTGAAAAATTTTAATAAACCTAGTGATTTTCCACCTTTAATGAAAAAATATCCTTATTAAAAGTCAACTATGTACATTTAAAATTATTTTTATTTATTATGAAAAAGTTTTGTTTTTTATTTTATGTTTTTTTCCAGTTTCTGCATCACATTCCATAAAATCATACACATAGGTCGTTCTGAGGATAATGCATAAAGGCTTACTGCATAAAAATTTTTGTAAAGCAGGAGATAATACAGGTGAAACATTTGCCTTTATAATACTAATGTTGTGTGTCAAATAAGAGCTTGAAAGAAAACCAACCGTTTGACCTAAAGGAAATTTTATATGTTTACAAATTGAAATCGAATAGACCCTTCGAGTATATTTGTAATTGCAGGAAATCATGCCGGCTGATTTCCCTTTTTTATGTTTTTAATCATTCGTTATAATTTCGGTAAAATACAATTTTTCCTTAAACAAAGCACTGAAATTTCCTTTTATATACGACAATTTCATCAAATTTTATATGACCGAGTAAAGTTAAAAAAAAAAATTTAATAAATGTAAATCAGACTTTTTGATACACCTACACAAGATACACGACCAATAATAATGTGAAGTTTAATAAAGAAAATACAAATTATAAAAATGGTAAAAATCTCTACGCTATACTAGGACGGGAAGCATAAGATAAGATTTCATAGAGTTATTAAACTTTGTAGCTTAAATCATTGTTAATTACTTTTTGTATAGAACTTTTGAGAGGAGGTATAAAATTTGTGGAGTTTTTTTAAAACGTATGAGAAAAATATTGTAACTTCTGTCAATTACAAAAGTAGACTGGAATTTTCCAAGAAAATGTTGATAACACATTAATAACACTAAAAAAAAAATATAAAATTTAATAAAAAAAAAGTAGTACTAAAGAGATACTACACCGCTGAAAGTTCTTGTGAATTGATGAACTATTGGCATAAAATATTGCATTTTATGTGAACTAAACTTTAATGAGGTTTGTTGTTATAAAACTGTTCCGTGTGAAGTGTATTTGTATTTGTTAGTTTGCACGTTTCGCTTTGTTAACTGACAATGAATAGAAACAATTTTACTTTGGCTGATAAACTAGCAAATATGAAAATAAAGGAAGTGAAGAATGTGTACTCGTTTGTTTAACAAATAAGATATTCAATTATAAAAAAAGAAAAAGAAAAAGGAACTATGGCTAAGTCTCTACAACCCTAAAGCAAATAACGATTCTTTTCAAGAGTAACACTCGAAAATGGTAAAAAGTATAAACCGACGTTTTCCACAGAGTTTTCATAAAAACAACAGAAATAGAGTAAAAAAGCTTGTTAAAATTATATTTTTCTACAGACAAAGAAAACTGGAGGAGTTATTTTTATGTCTAGGATTTGTATAAAGTTACATAAAATTAACGTGACCACATAAGTATTCAAACTATTAGATAATGATTCGTGTCTAGTAACAGTAGGTGCTAGAGGCTAGCTATTGGAGCCAGAACTAAGGAATTGTTTCAACATAATTTAATTACGTTGCTCCGAAATACTACAAATAATTTTACTATCTGCAGCGTTTTATAAAAAATGACCTTTCTGCAATTTGAAGCAAAAATCATTTCTATTCAATATTAATCAATATCATATGCAGGAAAAGGCTTCTCAACTTAACCCTAATTTAGAAAAAAAAAGTATAATGTTTGAAAAGTGCTTTAAAGGCCTTGACACTTAAATGGAATTCTGAAACCCTAAACCCTCAAGCCTAAGATGTTTTCTTCATTTATTTAAATCCAATTATTTCCAGTACCAAAAGAAAATTTGTTTTTTGAAAAAATATCAAAGTATTTATAATATGTGGGTTATTAATTTAATATTTACGTATTCACACATAACTAGCCCCTTTTCAAATTTTAAATATATTTCTACAAAATAACAATAATTTGAATTCATGCGGCGAAATTATCAAGAATTAAAAATTTAAAAATTTCACATGCCAGAAAAAATTCCTACATATCTACTTCTTATGTCGTATGCACTGCCAGGAATGTGGAATAAGCATGCAGAATAAATATGTTTCAATATATAAAGCACGTAGTTACACATAAACAATATTCCCAACTTAGTAACTCTTTTCTCCTTATTTGTCTACAAACTTAAGTAAAAAGAAGGTATTAAAATTACGCTGCAGAATTCAGTAAAAATTATAAGAACAAAATGCTTAGTCATAAATATAAAAAAAAGCTAATTTTACAACTGAACGCTGTTATATCTTGAAATTTGTTAGTAATTATAATTGTTGAAAAGGTTCAGTTCGAAAAGAAAATGAAAATATTATGAAAAATAAGTTGGTAATCAGCGTAAGTTATCAGTAGTTTGAGACGAATAATCACTGCAAAAGGAATAAAATGTTTGCATCAGTTGTAGCGGCTTTGCACGAATTTTCTGCTTGGATGCCATATTTGTAAGAGTACATAACCAAATATGTATGTATAGGGGCTTATTTTAAGTGCATTAACAAAACATGAAACAACAAAAGCAGAAAAAAGATTATATAACTTATAGAAACAATTAATTTTTGAGATTAAAATTTAATTTGTTGAGACACTTATGCATACCCCTTAATGTAAAAAAGTTAGATCAAATATATTCATATATATATATATACATGATTTTGGTTTTTTTAATTGATCTTTTTATGTTAGGAGAAAAATGCACAATTCTTCGTTATATGTTTTTCTAAGGTAATCCCGAAAGGTATAATATATAATTGAACATATTGGGAAACTGCGATATCGGTAAGATATTTTGATCAGGAAAAGATAAGTGTATTGTTATTTATTCTATACTTACTACACAGTGAGATAAAAAATTTGGAAGATAACAATTTTATTTGAATGGTTTTAAATATAAATATTTTGTTCACAGTGCCTCAGTTCCTAGAAAAACTTACAAGGAAACGTTCTCAGGTGTGTCTCACCGATTTTGATTAAATTGAAATATGTTGTAGAGCATCGAAAAATAAGAGACACGTATTTTTTTTATCTGCGGATACGCAAGTCATTGTATTATTGTTTTTTTAATAAAAATTGATGTATTTTTCAAAAATTTGTTCACCATGTTGGATCCGCCATTTTGAATTTTTTAAATTTAACATCAGATTCGTAATCAGCGACCTCAAAAACTTTTATTTATAGTTCTGTTTATAAAAATTGATGTATTTTTCAAAAACTCGTCCGCCATGTTGGACCCGCCATTTTGAATTTGTTAAATCTGACATCAGATTCGTAATCAGTGACTTCAATAACCCCTTAATAATGGTTTTCACGAAAAAAACTGATGTCTGAAAGAATATACATCATGTGTTAGTGCTAGGGGTAGTTTACCCCCTTGAGGAGCTCTTTTCAGGAAAACACAAAAGCAGGTCAATTTTGTTTTGCAAAATCGTATGTAAAAAAATATTTGTCAATGATTTTTAACTGAAACTGTTATTTGTGTGACGCAAAAATATAATTTATTCTGAAATAAAAAATAAGGGCTGCAACCCCCGGGAACCGTATTACTTACAAAAGGTTAGTAATTTCATTCGAAAAAATTCATTAGAACTTGAGATATTTAAGAAAAACCGTTTTTGGGGGTAAACTTTAGGGGTGGTTTTCACCCCCTAAACTTGCGTATCCGCAGATAAAAAAAAAATACGTGTCTCTTATTTTTCGATGCTCTACAACATATTTCAATTTCATCAAAATCGGTGAGACACACCTGAGAACGTTTCCTTGTTAGTTTATCTTTGATTTTTGTGAGTATTATATATCTTTTTCAATTATAATATAATTTTTTAGTGTGCAATACATTGTTGTGGTCGGGGGAAACAGAAGAAGGAAAAAAATCTTTCACAATTTTTGCCTACGCCCATGAGCAGCAGCGCAAGCGATGCCCCTATCTTTCGCCCAAAATTTTTACGGCGGCTCTGCCTCAATTCGTAACCGGGTCCCGCTGCTCGGGTTTCGAGCGTTGAGTTGAGCTGCCCAAAAAGCAGCCAAATTCGGCGTTCGGCATTCGAGGAACGGGACCGGGTCATAAAATCTCCGTCGCGAGGGCCCGGACCGAGACCAAACTCAAAAGTCCACTCGAAAATTCTCGCCTCGGTCGGTCGGAGAGTAGAAATTGTTCGCGACCGAAAAGTGTGTGGCGTCGCAAAGCCAAAACTCGGGCTCCGGCGCGAATGGGCAAGGAAAAGAAAACGGAAAGGGAAACGGGTTCGGGGTGGCGTGATGCATCGTTCGAGTCGCTGAGTCGCAAAGTCGAGATTTTTTTTTGGCCGCCGGAGACAGAAATCGGGGAGTCGAATTTAAGCTGCCGAGGAGGAAGGAAGGATTTTTTTTTTAGCCGCGGTGGAGGAGTGATAACCACCGAGGAGATAGGAGTGCTCCTGTAATTTAAGTGACCTGCAAAAAGATTTCAATGTAAATCATATATTCCTTTAATAATTCAATTTTACTTACCTGTGAACTTAAATATCTTAACTCTTCGGTGAAATTTTGTGACCTGCAAAAAGATTTCAATGTAAATCATATATTCCTTAATAATTACATTTAACTTACCTGTGAACTTAAAAATCTTGATTCCTTGGTGAATTTAAGTGACCTGCAAAAAGATTTCAATGTAAATCATATATTCCTTTAATAATTAAATTTTACCTACCTGTGAACTTAAAAATCTTGACTCCTTGGTGAATCTAAGTGACCTGCAAAAAGATTTCAATGTAAATCATATAGTCCTTTAATAATTAAACTTTACTTACTTGTGAATGTAAATATCTTGACTCTTTGAAATTTTGTGACCTGCAAAAAGATTTCCATTTAAATCATTTATTCATCTAATAATTCAATTTTACTTACCTGTGAACTTAAATATCTTGACTCTTCGGTGAAATTTTGTGACCGGCAAAAAGATTTCAACTTAAATCCTATATTCATTTAATAATTAACCTTTACTTACTTGTGAATTTAAATATCTTGACTCTTTGAATTTGAGTGACCTGCAAAAAGATTTCGGTTTACATCATGTATACAATTGAATAATTAAACTTTACTTACCTGTGAAAATACATAACTTGATCCGTACCGGTGAATATAAGTTGCCTGAAATTTAAAAAGATAATTAATTTTAAAGCATGTATTTATTTGCCAATTAAACTTTACTTACCTGTGAAAATACATAACTTGATCCGTACCGGTGAATATAAGTTGCCTGAAATTTAAAAAGATAGTTAATTTTAAATCATGTATTTATTAGTCAACTCAATCTTACTTACCTGTGAACTTACATAACGTGCCCCGACGAATTTAAGTAAACCTGTAAATTTTAAAAGATACTCCAAAATAAATCATGTATTCATTTAATAATTAAACTGCACTTACCTGTGAAATTTCATAACTTAACCCATCTCGGGCATCCAATTTAACTCATAAAATGCAATAAAAATTTAACCATCGTATGGGCCCAATAAGAAGAGGCCAAACAGCATCATCAACAGTACGACGGCCGTCCAACGAAACAGAGCAGCAGCCCCCCTTCGAAGGCAGCGCATCACCCCGTCGTAGGTTTAAGTTTTCTTGTAAATGTATGTAAGAAGGGACTACAAGAAAATATAAGGTATGTCACTATAAGTCTTTCTTTACTCTCTCCGGTACCCTCCACCCTTGCTTTTTTTCAGCCCTCGGAATTTTTTTTGTGATTTCTAAATTTTTCAAGGGACCTCCCTAAAATAATGGGCCCACGGAGAGGTCGTTGGGTGGTTGGGGCTATTGCCTAGCGGGGGTCGTCTGTCATCTTGACCCCCCCCCTAGGAGTCATTCATGGACAGGGACAGGGGTTCTGTCCGTCCTGCTTTGTCCATACCCTTGCGATTTTTCAGGTCGTTCCGTCGCGGGAGAAGAAACTTTTCGTTGTCGGTGGTGGTCCGCTTCGGCGGCTGAACGCGGTTTTTCGGCAAACCCCCCCCACAACTGCCGCAATGCTAGCCTGCCAGCTCCCGCAGCCGCATACCGCCGGACCAGGTGCATTAGCCGGGCCCTGGAGTACCAAACCACGTTTTTCGATAACAAATATGGCGCCCAACGTGGGGCCTTCCTATTCCCTTCCCCCTTGGAGCTAGGCTCCCCAATTTTTTTCTACTTACCTTTCCCTCCTTCCCTTCGAGGCCCTATCGGCGACTCCCGTGGCTGGGGTTGACTCGAGGCCTCTCGAGAATTACGGCAGCTGGCTTCGTCAGCCAACCAGCCGTCTCGAGGTCTCGGGAAAGCCCCATCCTAGGGATGAGCTGGTAGTGGGGGGCTCCTTTCTCGGCAGACCCTGTGGGTTCTGCGTGGGGGAGACGTCCGAGGGCCTCCCTGGAACTACAGGAGTTGGCGGTCGTCTTGCCAACCACCTGTCCGGGAGGATACTTTGGTCGTTCTCCATCTCGCAGCCCCCACCGGTGAAACCGAAAAAGGGCCCTTCCCTCACCACATCCTTTCGGCGGACCGAATGCTCGGTGGTCCGTGAATGACTCTTGGGTTTTTTTTTCAATTTAAAGTAAATTTTCAATTTTTCGTGATGTCGAGGCTGAAGGAGAGAACGGGAGTTGGGGACCGGAGATGGAAGTAGGAGTATTGGGATTCAATTAAAATTTCTGATTAGGCGATGCCTTTAATTAATTCGTATTATTGTAAATACTTCTTGATTATATCTTGATTACATTTTGATTATATTTTGATTATATTCCGATTATATTTTGATTATATTCCGATTACATTAAATCATTTTAGCGATCTATATAAGTGATTAGGCGATGCCTTTAATTATTTCGTATTATAGTAAATATTTCTTGATTACATCTTGATTACATTTTGATTATATTTTGATTATATTCCGATTATATTTTGATTATATTCCGATTACATTAAATCATTTTAGCGATATATATATAAGTGATTAGGCGATGCCTTTAATTATTTCGTATTATAGTAAGTACTTCTTCATTACATCCTGATTACATTTTGATTATATTTCGATTATATTCTGATTACATGAATGACATAACGTTGATTTTATGTAAGATCCCTTTCTCGATTGTATACATGATGCTATAATTTTTTTTTTGGTATATACACAATAATTTTTTTTTATCATCACCCGGTGTGCATATCGATGAATTTATCCCCTAAGCATTGCTGTTAAGTATATCTAAGGCACCAGGTAAATTAATAATTTCCATAACTTAGGTCACTTTGCAGTTCACTTTTCACCATTCGCAACTACAAATTGATATTATTAAATAAGTTTCTCTATTCATATCCTATTAGCTTGGTGCTGGGGAAATATAAGAAATCGTTACTTTGAGATGGCGGAGCCAAATACGGGCGCAATCGCAAAAAAATATAATACACGGCAAGCTGTTCGCGAAACTGAAACTCCGGCTACGTTGAGACCGGATCGAGGAAGAGAAACGGAACAGACGGTTGTTGAACAAGTCACGGCCGAGATGGAAAAGTCGGGTTTGCGGGAAACCCTGGATACGAGTCTCCGCTTTCGTGTAGCCGATTTGGTGAGAACTGAATTGGAGCGGATCGAACGTGAAAAACAGGAACGGTTAATTGCTATGGAAACACCGCGAACTCGAATCTCTACCATTGAACATCCGTCACATAGACCGCAGGTTGCCAGACAACCCAACTTCGATTTCAGTCCTGTCTCTGTGCCGGCAAATACCAGACGTCCCGAATTTGACAATCGTCCAGAACCACCACCACGTTACCCCTACCAGTCCAGACCGCAGTTCACGGCCGAGCAATGGCCAAGCAGCCCACTTCGTCACTGGAAAATTCAGTATGACGGTGACAATTCTAAGCTACACCTCGAAGAGTTTATTTTCCGTGTCGAAAACCTTACACGTGACACACTTCGAGGCCGGTTCGATCATTTGATCAGTAATTTCCATCTTTTGCTCGGAGACTCGGTGGGAAATTGGTACTGGACGATCCGTCGTTCGAATGTGAATTTATCCTGGCAAGACCTTAAAACAGCCCTCAGAGCGGATTGGGGAGAGCGTTCGCGAGATATCGACATCAAGCGAAAGATGCTGAGCAGGCGACAGCAGCACAACGAGTCGTTCACCTCGTATTACCTGGATCTCGTGTCACTAAGAAATAGACTCACGGTTCCAATGCAAGAAATTGAATTTGTGGAGATGTTGAGAGCCAATCTGCTTCCTTACATTCAGGAGCAGATTTGCCTTCACCGTATCTACACAATTGCGCATCTCAGAGATTTAGTGACCGAGGTCCAGGTGACTCGACAGCGAACGAGGAGTACGCTGCTGTCGACTGCACACCGTCCCGCGAGAGTCGAAGAAAATTTTGCCTTTGACGACCTAGCTGACACGCTACCTAAACCCGTTGTAATTGAGCCTGTAGAGGCCCTAACGAAACTACCACCTTCTATTATTAAGTGCTGGAACTGCGACCAGAACGGCCATTATTACCAAGATTGTCCCTCAGAACCAACCGGGTTCTTCTGTTATGGCTGTGGCCGAAAAGGGGTTGTCAAACCTCGCTGCCCTAATTGCATTTCAAAAAACCAACGCCGGGTCGGGAGCAACAACATCAGCCCCCGGCCCCAACGGCCGCTGGCAATTACAGCAGGCGAGACGACGACCACCCCTTCTCGGCCCCAGACATAACTACCCCGTCAGAAAGTAGAATTTCACCGGATGTGTCACCACCACCTTTTTCATCAAATCTTGTAAATGCAGATCCACCTGCAGAGTTAGAGGATAACCCTGAACCTGAGATTTCGTTTTCTTCATCTGTAGTGAAGCAATCTCCGAGTCAAAAAATTATTATACTTCAGAGACCGAACAGTCTTCAACCTCCGGTTCTCTTTCCTATTAAGCCATACCATCTCAGGCTTAAAGAATACCAAGCGGCTCGTGAGAGAATTTTTGCTTCTCCAGTAAATTATTTAGAAGGTCAGGGAGAACACCCCACAAAGTCTAATAAACCCCTTAAGTCCAGACGTTCCACAATGAGATTACGTGCGTTCTGGAAACGGGTAAAGAAAAACCGCCGGAAATTATCATCAGCTTTCGTCTCGGTTCCTAAAGATGTTAGACCCTATGCCACAGTAAATATTCTCGGCCAGAACATCGTGGGCCTGCTAGATAGTGGGGCTAGCATTAGTATATTGGGTAAAGGATCCGAGAATTTGTTGCAGGAAGCAGGTCTAAAATGGGTCAAGTATCGTTCTGCGATCGAGGTGGCCAACGGAGCTAGACCGGAGGTGCACGGGCATGTTGATTTGGAAGTGCTCTTTAGGGGTGAGACTAAAACTTTACGACTTTACGTTGTACCTAGCCTCACTCAGGAATTATACTTAGGAATTGACTTTTGGAGAACTTTCAAGTTGGCTCCGGACATTCTCGGTCTAGTCTCTTCATTGGACACCCCGATTGTAGCGAAACCCAACCCTGCCGAACACGTACTAACTCCCGATTTTCAGAGACGTATAGATCAAACCAAAGCACTTTTCCCATCCTACGCTAACCTGGGCTTGGGGAAAACTCATCTGCTTGAACATACTATAGACGTTGGGGAAGCTACACCTATAAAACAAAGATTTTATCCAGTCTCTCCGGCAGTACAAAAATTGATGGACGCCGAGCTGAGCCGAATGCTCTCGCTTGGAGTGATAGAGGAGAGCCAGAGCCCTTGGAGCTCTCCAGTCGTCCTAGTGAGGAAGCCAGGCAAAGTCCGACTGTGTTTCGACGCCCGTAAGGTGAACTCTGTTACAAAAAAGGATGCCTATCCGCTTCCACAGATAGATGGCATCCTGAGTCGCCTTCCGCCGGCAAAATACATAACCAGTCTGGATCTGAAAGATGCCTTTTGGCAGATTCCCCTAGAACAGAGCTCCAGGGAGAAGACAGCCTTTACAGTGCCTGGTCATCCCCTCTATCACTACACAGTGATGCCATTCGGTCTCTGCAACGCTCCACAAACAATGTGCCGGTTGATGGATAAAGCTATACCTTACGACCTTCGCGATAATGTATTGGTATACCTCGACGATCTATTGGTTCTATCCCAAGATTTTGATTCACACCTAGCTCTTCTCGCACGGGTGGCGGACTGTCTGAGGAGGGCGGGACTTACTATCAACGTGGAAAAGAGCAAGTTTTGCTTAAGGGAAACTAAATATCTTGGCTTCATTATTGGTGAGAATGGAATGCGTATGGACCCCGATAAGATCTCCGCAATTGTTGATTACCCTGCCCCTAAAACCGTAAAACAAGTACGTCGATTCATTGGAATGGCAGGATGGTACAGAAGATTTATTCCCAATTTCGCAGATCTTTCGGGTCCTATAACTGATACGCTAAAAAAATCTAGTAAATTCACGTGGACCGAAGAAGCCCAAATCGCGTTCGATAAACTTAAGCAACACTTGACTTCTGCTCCCGTTTTAGTGACTCCCGACTTCTCCAGACCGTTCATCATTCAATGCGATGCAAGTACACAGGGCGTGGGTGGAGTTTTATTGCAGGTTGACAATGACGGTAACGAGAGACCCATTGCCTACGTGTCACAAAAACTTAATTCAGCTCAAAGGAATTATTCGGTGACAGAACTGGAGTGCCTAGCGGCTATTACAAGTGTTCAGAAATTCCGTCCGTACGTCGAGCTCATGCCTTTCAAAATTGTTACGGACCATGCGAGTTTAAAGTGGCTTATGTCACAAAAAGATCTAAGTGGCAGATTGGCCAGATGGAGTCTGAAGCTTCAACGCTTCGACTTCACCATCGAGCACCGTAAGGGGAGCCTGAACGTGGTGCCAGATGCGCTATCGCGGGTGGAGTGTGACGCGTTGTCAGCTCCGGGAGACCTCGGGTCTGAGGTCAATCTCAGCTCTCCACATTTCACTTCAGCGGAATATGTAGAGCTGGGACGACAGGTAGAAGAAAACCGGGCCAAATTTCCTGACCTGACGGTTCGTGACGGCTTCATTTATATTCGTACTGTCCCACGTTCAGGTGACCCGGTGCAAGAGGACGAAGCGTGGAAGCTTTGGATTCCTCCAGGCCTAGTTTCAGATGTAATTTCCCGTGCTCATGACCCTCCACTATCGTCTCATGGTGGTGTCGGTAAGACCCTCGAGCGAATACGTCGTTATTTTTATTGGCCACGCATGACTGCTGACGTGAGATCTTATGTTTTATCGTGTGACACTTGTAAAGAGACTAAAGCACCGAACACTACACTCCGACCACCGATACAAACCCAACCTATAGCGGAAAGACCGTGGCAAAGAATTTACATGGATCTTCTCGGCCCATACCCTCGCACTACATCTGGCTATGTCTGCATTTTAATCGTATTAGACCACCTTTCGAAATTTCCGTTGTTGAAGCCCCTACGTAAAGCTACGACGTCTCAGATCTGTACCTTCGTCGAAGAAGAAATCTTCCACATGTTTGGCGTTCCTGAGACCATAGTTACCGATAATGGTACCCAATTCCGGTCGGCACAACTCGCTAAACTCCTGGAACGCTATGGAGTCCAACACATGCGCACCGCGCTATACTCTCCTCAAGCTAACGCGTCGGAGCGCGTAAATAGATCAATTTTAGCTGGCATTCGAGCATATATTAAGGATGAACATCACAAGTGGGATGAAAACCTTAGTAATATTGCCTGCTCTCTTCGTAGTTCCGTCCACCAGGCAACAGGTTTTCCTCCTTACCGGATGTTGTTTGGACTTCACATGGTCACCCACGCTTCCAGTTACGAGTTGTTGCGCCGCTTACAGGGAATTGATGAACCCCTAAACGTTGACACTTCAGATAAGCTTAAGCTCATTCGGGATAAAGCCCAAGAAAATCTGAAGAAGGCTTTCGACCAAGGTGCGAAAACGTATAACCTGAGAGCAAAACCCGTAGAATTTAAAGTAGGCGAAGAAGTCTACCGTCGTAATTTCCAGCTAAGCAATTTCGAAAAGCAGACTAGCGCGAAACTCAGTCGCAAATTCCTAAAATGCAGAGTAAGAGCAAGAAAAGGCAACGCCCTCTATGAGCTAGAAGATCTTCAGGGCAAGTTGATAGGTACGTTTCACGCAAAGGACATAAAAAGGTGATGATGAGATTTTCCTATATTTTGGTTTCCTTTTTTTTTTCAAACATTACTTATGTATCGAGGCCATCCTTGATACATTTAGTACTCTATTTAACGTTTAATTGGTTATATTGAATTTTCTTTTGGCGGAGTCCTTAATAGTAGGCTATTGATTGAGCTTGGCTCACATTATCTCAAAAATAAAATCGGTAGCCCTAAGAAGGCATCCGACCAGCCTCACTGGTAACGTTAGTGTGTTCATAAGCCGCCTCTGCTTGGCATTGCGGCTGACTCATATTTTATATCGGTAGCCCTAAGAAGGCATCCGACCAGCCTCACTGGTAACGTTAGTGTGTTCATAAGCCGCCTCTGCTTGGCATTGCGGCTGACACATATTTTATATCGGTAGCCCTAAGAAGGCATCCGACCAGCCTCACTGGTAACGTTAGTGTGTTCATAAGCCGCCTCTGCTTGGCATTGCGGCTGACACATATTTTATATCGGTAGCCCTAAGAAGGCATCCGACCAGCCTCACTGGTAACGTTAGTGTGTTCATAAGCCGCCTCTGCTTGGCATTGCGGCTGACACATATTTTAAATCGGTAGCCCTAAGAAGGCATCCGACCAGCTTCACTGGTATCGTCCGAGGGTGTCCTTAAGCCGCCTCTGCTCGGTTATGCGGCGGACACACCTTTGTTACCCCTTTTATTTTCCCATCCTAGTTAGAGTTCCCTTCCCTAACCCTATCCTACCCCTAGTTAAAACATTTTTTTTCACACCCTTCCCCACTCCAAGAGGCCCTGTCTGTGATTCTCCTGGCCGAGGTCGGCTTGAGACCTCTTGAGAATTACGAAGGTTGGCTTCGTCAGCCAACCATTCGTCTCGAGGTCTCGGGTCATCCTCTTCCTTGAGGAGTACAGGCAGGGAGGGGCTTTGCTTGCCAACCCTGCGGGACCGGCGTACCGGAGACGTTCGGAGTGCTCCCTGGAATTACAGGAGTTGGCTGTCGTCTTGCCAACTACCTGTCCGGGAGACTTCTCCGTTCGTCATCCGCCGCTAGGATCTCGTGGTGTTGGTCGGTACGGCTTCCTTTCCTCGAGGAGCGCTCTCTCTCCCTATTCGGTGTCGCTGGAGCCTTAGTTCTGGCTATTCCGCCTGTGCGACATTTTCATTTTTCCCTTTGGTACTAATTCCCCCAAGACATGACGGGTTCCTTGTGTTCCGGGTCATTTCGCAAAAACATTCTCTTTTACACACTCTTAACCTACATTGTCTCCTATCGTCTTGATCAAATACTTACCTATACTCATAACTCTTTATAATCTCTCAATACCTATAATTCACCTTGTTCTTGGCCTTAACTGTATATTATTCATCTTGGAAATGGATTACCCAGTATTAGTAATCAATTCCGCCTTCATGCTCGGCGTATCTCACCTCATCCGTATATTGCTCATCTTGTCTTACCTATGAATATCATTTTCTCTTGCGGTCTCTCGAGGCAACGTACACATACATACTAGTCTTTCCTGCCCGGTCTTTTGGTGTCGTTCAGGAGTCTCGTTAACCTGCAGTGAACTCCACCAACGTCTTCCCCCTTAGGCAGTGCGCAGCGGTCGCAACGCGACGTAGTCAATTTTGTTTTTTTATATACACATTGATATATACTTACCCTTTCCTCTTACCCCCATTTTTACCTTTCCCACTTTTTCACATCCCTACATTTTGGCTTGATCGCCACTTCCCTTATTCGGAGCTCCTGTACTCCGATCCGTCCCATACCTTGGTAAAGACTGCACGTCAAGGGATCTGACAGGGGATTCCCTTCCCGTAATTTAAGTATTTTAGCGCAAATTTCACAACAACCCCCATCTCCAGACTCCCGGGAACAGCAGCGCCCTATCGCTGGAGTCTGGAAGGATGCGGATCCGCGGAGCGGAGGTTCATCTTGGGACTGGGATGCCCGGGGGGTTGGTTTACAGCCATACTATTTTTCTTTATACCTTCTTTTTTTTTTTTTCTCTTTCTCTTTCTCTTTCTGAACACCTTACAACCATTTCTCCCACGATCGGGGCTGGTCCGAGACGGGGCAGCAGCTCACTTCCACTGACAGGGAAGCCTGCCTCTCATTAGGGCTGGTCTTCCCTGGCAGTGGGATTGAGTGGTCAAGTTAGCCCTGGACCAACCGACCTCTCATAAGGGCCCGGGAAAGTCCAGTGCTGATGTTGGCCGGCTAGCTCAGTCTCGGGCGAGTCTAGGTCGTGGGTCGAGCCACATGTTGGGCACCCGTAGTTTTTCAGACATACCAAGCCTTTCCTCAGGACTTGGACTGGCCTGGGATGGGTCGGCACCTCCCTCGCACTGGTGGTGGGGCCACCTCTCATCAGGGTTGGTTCTCTCTGCCAGTTCGAGTGAGTGGTTGGGTCGACATTGGATTTACCTGGCCTCTCATTAGGGTTCAGGAGGGGGGGTCCAATGCCGACTGTCGCCTGCTGACCCAGCCTCTGGTCAGATGTGAGTCCTGGGTCGAACACCATCCTAGGAAATACCGGACGACCATTCTTCAGCTCCTTTGGTCTAGGAGGCCTGTCCAACGGACCTGTGCTGTTGTGGTCGGGGGAAACAGAAGAAGGAAAAAAATCTTTCACAATTTTTGCCTACGCCCATGAGCAGCAGCGCAAGCGATGCCCCTATCTTTCGCCCAAAATTTTTACGGCGGCTCTGCCTCAATTCGTAACCGGGTCCCGCTGCTCGGGTTTCGAGCGTTGAGTTGAGCTGCCCAAAAAGCAGCCAAATTCGGCGTTCGGCATTCGAGGAACGGGACCGGGTCATAAAATCTCCGTCGCGAGGGCCCGGACCGAGACCAAACTCAAAAGTCCACTCGAAAATTCTCGCCTCGGTCGGTCGGAGAGTAGAAATTGTTCGCGACCGAAAAGTGTGTGGCGTCGCAAAGCCAAAACTCGGGCTCCGGCGCGAATGGGCAAGGAAAAGAAAACGGAAAGGGAAACGGGTTCGGGGTGGCGTGATGCATCGTTCGAGTCGCTGAGTCGCAAAGTCGAGATTTTTTTTTGGCCGCCGGAGACAGAAATCGGGGAGTCGAATTTAAGCTGCCGAGGAGGAAGGAAGGATTTTTTTTTTAGCCGCGGTGGAGGAGTGATAACCACCGAGGAGATAGGAGTGCTCCTGTAATTTAAGTGACCTGCAAAAAGATTTCAATGTAAATCATATATTCCTTTAATAATTCAATTTTACTTACCTGTGAACTTAAATATCTTAACTCTTCGGTGAAATTTTGTGACCTGCAAAAAGATTTCAATGTAAATCATATATTCCTTAATAATTACATTTAACTTACCTGTGAACTTAAAAATCTTGATTCCTTGGTGAATTTAAGTGACCTGCAAAAAGATTTCAATGTAAATCATATATTCCTTTAATAATTAAATTTTACCTACCTGTGAACTTAAAAATCTTGACTCCTTGGTGAATCTAAGTGACCTGCAAAAAGATTTCAATGTAAATCATATAGTCCTTTAATAATTAAACTTTACTTACTTGTGAATGTAAATATCTTGACTCTTTGAAATTTTGTGACCTGCAAAAAGATTTCCATTTAAATCATTTATTCATCTAATAATTCAATTTTACTTACCTGTGAACTTAAATATCTTGACTCTTCGGTGAAATTTTGTGACCGGCAAAAAGATTTCAACTTAAATCCTATATTCATTTAATAATTAACCTTTACTTACTTGTGAATTTAAATATCTTGACTCTTTGAATTTGAGTGACCTGCAAAAAGATTTCGGTTTACATCATGTATACAATTGAATAATTAAACTTTACTTACCTGTGAAAATACATAACTTGATCCGTACCGGTGAATATAAGTTGCCTGAAATTTAAAAAGATAATTAATTTTAAAGCATGTATTTATTTGCCAATTAAACTTTACTTACCTGTGAAAATACATAACTTGATCCGTACCGGTGAATATAAGTTGCCTGAAATTTAAAAAGATAGTTAATTTTAAATCATGTATTTATTAGTCAACTCAATCTTACTTACCTGTGAACTTACATAACGTGCCCCGACGAATTTAAGTAAACCTGTAAATTTTAAAAGATACTCCAAAATAAATCATGTATTCATTTAATAATTAAACTGCACTTACCTGTGAAATTTCATAACTTAACCCATCTCGGGCATCCAATTTAACTCATAAAATGCAATAAAAATTTAACCATCGTATGGGCCCAATAAGAAGAGGCCAAACAGCATCATCAACAGTACGACGGCCGTCCAACGAAACAGAGCAGCAGCCCCCCTTCGAAGGCAGCGCATCACCCCGTCGTAGGTTTAAGTTTTCTTGTAAATGTATGTAAGAAGGGACTACAAGAAAATATAAGGTATGTCACTATAAGTCTTTCTTTACTCTCTCCGGTACCCTCCACCCTTGCTTTTTTTCAGCCCTCGGAATTTTTTTTGTGATTTCTAAATTTTTCAAGGGACCTCCCTAAAATAATGGGCCCACGGAGAGGTCGTTGGGTGGTTGGGGCTATTGCCTAGCGGGGGTCGTCTGTCATCTTGACCCCCCCCCTAGGAGTCATTCATGGACAGGGACAGGGGTTCTGTCCGTCCTGCTTTGTCCATACCCTTGCGATTTTTCAGGTCGTTCCGTCGCGGGAGAAGAAACTTTTCGTTGTCGGTGGTGGTCCGCTTCGGCGGCTGAACGCGGTTTTTCGGCAAACCCCCCCCACAACTGCCGCAATGCTAGCCTGCCAGCTCCCGCAGCCGCATACCGCCGGACCAGGTGCATTAGCCGGGCCCTGGAGTACCAAACCACGTTTTTCGATAACAACATATACATGTTAAGATCTATTATGAAGGTCCAGAATATTTTGGCCCTCATGCTGGGCCTCAACCACTTGCTCAAGCTATGGTCGATTTTCTTTAGGGAAATCTTTGACATTTTTTAGGGACATCTTTGACTGGCTGCAGTGTTGCCTTGCATTTCATCTTTTATTATGCTCATTAATAGCCCACTCATCAAAGACAAAGTCAACAAAAGAGGGTGCTACTTCTACGTAAGGCTCTGGGTGTATCACACGAGATCGAGATCCTTTCCTGGACAAAGC
Organism: Dysmachus trigonus; assembly: GCA_949715965.1. Lineage (NCBI taxonomy): Eukaryota > Metazoa > Arthropoda > Insecta > Diptera > Asilidae > Dysmachus > Dysmachus trigonus. Next base: position 25,460,266 of record OX454320.1, read on the forward strand.
ATCAGTTCTAGCGAGCCTACATACATTCATTTGGCTTATAGAACTAGTTTTGTCGCGTTAAGTAGCTTGGTTTAAGTTAATTAAATAGACAAACTCAAAAACAAAACGCGAAAAATCCAACTTTTTTACGATTTTTAAAAATTTGTCAGTTCTGCATCTCTGGCCTGTTGAAAATTCAACTTATAGGGCTAGTTTTTCGCGTTCCTTAACATCGTTTAAGTTAATTAAATAGACAAATACAAAAAACCAAAATAAATCTACAGTATTTTGGTTATTCTCTGTCTTGTTCAGTTTCACAACTAATTTAATCATATCAAAGATGATTCAAATTAAATTTCCATCATTTAATGTATTCTCCCACTTTATATACCTTGTATATGATGCATAAATAAATAAATAAAACTAAAAACTATTTCCAAGCAGATTTCAGTCTATCTTTGAAAACTGAAAAATAAATTTTTAACCGCTTAGATTACGCATATCAGACCTTGCGCCATCTGTGTGTTCCACGAGGAAATACAGATGACAGTTTTATATGCCAAAACAGCTGACATAACCGAACAAAACGTCATTCGCACTTCCAAAACGTCTTTTTATAAATCATTTCAATAATACTCTTGTGTGGTGCGGAAGTTTGGTTTTGAGATGGAGTTTCGTTTAGTTATTAAAGTGCTTTGCTTCCTGTTTTTGTCATGGGTTGGGATCGTAGCAGCTCTGGAGAACGATGTAAGTCGATGACATCTTCTGTTTGTGCGAAATTTACGTAGAAAGTAAAGAACGTAATTCGCTAGCTGATGTAAAAGGTAGAAGTTGGACGTTGCATACTCCTCAAGGTGAATTGGCGAATCATTCATAGATGACGAATGAAATCCGCTAATATTTGGTTAGAACTTTTAGACAATGGATCGGATTCATCTTTAAATCAAACATTTTAAATTTGGTCTTAAACGGAAACTTTCTAATCATCAGCAATTACCATCTAGTAAAGAAAAATAATTCAATTTCTTGCAATTTCAGCATTTTTGTTCAAATGCTTTTGCAACATCCGGGAAAGCCGGAGTAGTTCTGGTTGCGGCTAGACAAAAAATTATAAAGAAGCAAATAACACTTAGCTAACATTTCGGTTTCATATCTCGAAAGATATTCATGAAATTTTTCTCTTTTTCAATAAATAATCAGTTTTTTTTTTATTAAACTCCAATATTCTTTGCCAAACGTTTATATCCATAGACGGGTGGATGCATATTAGATAATAATGATCATGGATATCGTTCATGTTTAAGACCAAATCATAAGACAAACCTTGGGCAAGGAAAAAGAAAAACTAAAAAGCAATAGTGGGCCTTGCAAAAATTCTTGCGTTACTCTCTCCTTTTTTTTTTTTTTAATAGAAGCAAAATTAGCGACAACATTAAAGATTTATGGGATGAGATGAGAAATATTTATAAACGTTTTGGGTCTCGCTTTTTTTATTGAGTTGCTAGCCTTACATAAGAGAAAGGATGTAGGAAAGAGCAAGGTGCATAACATTAGAAGATTTGCGCACGCGATTTTCACGCTTATTTGTTTTTATAAAGAACAAATTCTCTTTCACAAACTACACCATAACTTGCCACTCTTGGCCTTTGCATCAGTTTAATGGTGATTCTGTATCTGTAGATTTAAGAAAATTAACATTAGAAACAACTCTGATATCTGGTTATGTTCCTTGTGAAAATATCTTTGCAACAGTTTACAAATCATTGAGACTAATTTATTTCAAGTCGATTTGGAAGTGGTTATAAAATGAAATATTTAACCCATTTGCATCATTAGCGCATATATGCGCTCAAATTTCCTGGTCACTATCACCGGAGCGCATATATGCGCTCAATTTAGTTGTTGTTTGTTGTGTTTGAAATATGTACAGAACACTGAAATATGAAGTTCCTTTTACTTATTGTACTTTTTCTACTTAAATATGATTATTAGATAGTTATTATTTATTTTATTTTACTTTTTAGGGGGCCCTTGTGGCGGGCACTGCGACCAAAAGGTCTTTTGTGCCGAAGACAGTTGGTGATAAGACCCTTTTTCTCATTCTTCCTCATGATGCAATTGGGTTAAGCATTATTCACATAGAAATTTACTATTTTAAAAGTAAACTCATTTATACAAGTGCTCATTCTGTTAACTATTAAAAAGTACTCAATATCTGTTTCATGATTGTTGAGGCATTGAATTCGTAATGAAGCAGTCACAACACAGAACTAGAAACTGATTGTAGGCCAACATTTTTATGGGTTTGTGCTATTTATGTGTGTATAGCTGTATGAGAATATTTATTCTAATACTTTTGAGGCGGCCCTAAATCAAATATCAAAGAGTGAAAAAGGATATCCTCTTTTAGTTTCCTTTATAATGTCGAAATAAACTGAAAATCTGAGCAATAAAATAGTTGTATTAATCAGCAACCCATCATTACATAAATCATTACAAGCGAACTTCATATTTTATAAATCGGATTGTTTTCATTTCCAGGGCAGCAGAAATGTAGAACCATCGGTTGTTTCAGTTGATATAAGTAAATTAGGCGCCACAGAATATTTATCTCCGCATTTGGTTGAATTACAAAATTTCGTTCGCTCGTATTTGCCGAAAGATCTTCGGCTAATTAATATAATCGAAGCGTTTCGCGAAATTATAAATGGTGTCCGATATGACTTATTAATAAAAGCTCTCGACAGTCAGGATACAGAAGTCGTTTGCCATCTAGTTATAAAAGAAAAGTGGGAATTCAGTGTAATCGAACACACGAACTGCTCCTCATATTACATGAACAGCGATCCTTATATAAGCCAGTATGAAACAAGGACCATAAATCGGCATAGAGATAACAGTGATAGACCGCTTAATCTTCGCGATCTAGAGCATCAAATTGTTCCGAAATATAAATACAACTCTGCCGCTAAAGTAAGTGATGTCGATGAGGAAGGAAGTGCGGAAAATGAAGAAAAATTAACTGATGCTGCTAAGGATGCTCTTTCAGAAATATTTGGTGATATACCTGATTCAAACTACATCCAAAAGTCTCCCAATGAGAAAAGTACTTTTAACTTATAGGTAACCTTTTTAAACCAATAATCGTTATTTATTTAAGTTATGAGCGGTAAATCTTCCGAAGAAAATCCTCCAAATCGTCGGAAGAGAGCTGCCATCGAAAAGGGAAATACAAAATTGCCATATTCGCTCAGTTCAAAGGTATGTGTAATGCCGAAAAACACATTTCCGTTATATTATGCAACTCCTGCACCCACTAATTGGCAGTGCATGCTTTATTAACAATTTAATTTAATCAGCACTTTTCTAAATGGGAGTTATCCTCCCTTTGTAATGAGACTATCACAATCATATAAGCAATATATTGGGTGTACAAATAAGTTTCCGACCTTTTCAGATAGGTGTCGTTAGTATCACTGCTTGCATATTATTCAATCGGGCAATACATGTTTTTCGGAGGTTAGATGTCAAGCTTGAATAATTACTAGTGAAATTTGTTCAATGCGTAAACAAGAATTATTTTCATGTAATTGAAAATGTCGAATTTTGTGCCGAAAAAACAACATTTGCGGGAAGTTTTACTTCATTATTTTGTGTTGAAGAAAAGTGCAGCGGAAACAAATCGTTTGCTTGTGGAAGTTTACGGTGAACATGGGCCATCGAAAACAACCTGCAAAGAGTGGTTTCAACGATTCAAAGTTGGTGATTTTGACGTAAGAGACAAAGAACGTGAAGGCAGACCAAGAAAATTTGAAGATACAGAATTGGAAGAATTGCTTGATGTGGACTCTTGTCAGACTGAAAAACAATTGGCAGAAGAGTTGAATATTACCCAACAATGTGTTTCGCAACGTATACGAGCCTTGGGATTGATTTCGAAGATGGGAGCTTGGGTGCCACACATGCTGAAAGAAAGGGACATGGAACGTCGGAAAACCATGTGCGAATTGTTGCTTCGACGACAACAAAGGAAGGGGTTTTTGCATCGGATCATCACTGGGGATGAAAAATGGATCCATTATGACAATCCAAAGCGTAAACGAGCGTGGGTCAAGCCCGGTGAACCAGGGCCGTCGACGCCAAAAGCAAATATCCATGGTTCGAAAGTGATGCTTTGCATTTGGTGGGATGTGAAGGGTGTCGTATATTATGAGCTGCTGAAACAGGGTGAAACCATTACGGGAGAAGTTTATCGACGACAACTGATGGGTTTAAAGCAAGCTCTAGCTGCAAAACGACCGGAATGGGACAACAGGCACAATAAAATTATTTTGCAACAGGATAACGCTAGGCCATATGTTGCTATACCTGTCAAAAACTACTTGGATGGGCAGAACTGGGAAATTCTACCCCACCCGCCGTATTCACCAGACATTGCTCCCTCTGACTACCACTTGTTCCGGTCGATGCAATCAGCCCTGGCACAGCAGCACTTCACTTCACATGAAAACGTGAAAAAATGGGTCGATGACTGGATCGCCTCGAAACCACAAGACTTCTTTTCCCGGGGAATCCGTTTATTGCCTGAACGATGGGAGAAGGTTATATCTTCCGAAGGAGCATATTTTGAATAAAATATTCTTTAATTTTCTACACGAACTAATGTCTTTTATTTCAGTAAAAAAGGTCGGAAACTTATTTGTACACCCAATAACTATTTTAATTTTATACAGTATGGATATTCACGCTTTGGTGCACGTACATAGATCTTGCACCCCTGCAACTGATATATCGTAGCACAGAAATGCACAAAACTGACGTATTGCAAATATGGCTTGTAAAATTGCAAATTGAAAACTCATATCTGCTGCCAAAGAAATTAGAATTAGAATATTTGTAGTACCAAATTCATCTGTCATCCAAATTTCATCGGCATCTTTTATTAAATTATCAATTAATTGCTTTTTGGCTGAATTTCGCAACATTCTGTACAAAATTTCAAAAAACTTAAATTTTTTGAGATATTTATCTGACAGTTTTTTTTTTGACATATGTTCTTTATGCAGCTCTCTCCATTACAAAAATCCATAGGAAAAATGTACGTAGCACAAAGTTGCACCAAAGCGTAAATACCCATGAAAATTCGAGAATTAATTTTGAAAACTCATTGCCGAATTTCGAAAATAGCCACATAGCGTAATATATATATTTAATACATATCTGTATTTTGTAATTTTAATTGAAATTTTTTTAAATCACTTATTCATATATGGAGTTATTTCAACAATTTCATCAATTATAAAAGCTAAAAGAAATGTTTTCGCATTAATCATTCATAAGAAATTACACAGGTTAACAAGTTTTTGCCCATAATTATCAGGCTTTCATTTGAGCTACATTAAAATTTCCTTTTACATTCCGTTATTTTTTAATGATTTTTCAAAAAAGGCGTGGAAAGAATTTGTCTAAAATTAAGTCATTGCAAAATTGATTTGCGGATTTGGTAAGAATTAAAACCACATTACGTTAACGATTTTCGGACAACTGGTACTCTGTGTTAATTTCAAAACTACAGTCAACACACTAGGGGTAATCACGCTTTGGTGCAAAATCTGGTAGAACTCAAAATTGTTGTTTACTGTCAAAATTTTATTTAAATATTAGAAGTCTTTCGGATTACTAAGGAGAAATTTGGTAGTCTCAAAAACTGATTTAGAGCATTAATTCCTAAGAAATAAGACGCCAAGTTTTATATTGGAATAAATTATTAAATAAATAAAGAATTAAACTTCGCTTCACACAAATCATTTTATTTTCCATCATACTTAAATTACTTCTGTATTTCCATTTTAGGTTTTAGATCTTGTTTCTCGATTACTAATTGTTTTATAATCTTTCTCCATTCTCAGTTTCCTTAAATTTTCATATCTCCCAGTTGTTGTTGTTTGTTTCTGACATTTTTCTTTATATAAATTAATTTTAATTATTTGGACAGCCTTGAGCATTTGCAACTCAGTTTGCAATAATTTTAAGTTCTTAGTCCTTTGTCATTGCTGTTGTAAGGCTGTACATTTTTGCACTTCTGCAACGATGCAAGATTCATTTGCACCAAAGCGAAATTACACCTTTTAAATAAAATAACTCATCGAATTTAGACTAAAACGCATAGAAATATAACACTACTAAATTTTGTGTTTCAATGTACACATATTTTACACAACCTTTGAACGGGGCATTACTGAGGTATATTATTTTAACTTACGGATGGTACTAAAATTTAAAGATCACATAATCTAATTATGCTAACATTAATTTGATCTCAAATATGTAACTACAGTACGAAGATTCCAACAATACTTTACGTGTGATATTGGGAGTATGAATTACACTGCACACATAGGTTAGTAAGTAATCTTTCTAAACAATACATCAAGCTACTTTTAACAAAATAAATAACAAGTTGTATTAACAAATTCTTTTCCTTTCGCGCTTGAAGCCTAAGTAATCACATGCTAGATGCATACAGATAATTTAGAATCTTCTGGATGAAATACTTTTTGGAGGTTGCTAATTATAAATTTTATTCTGTCGCGGAGTTACTTCACAGTCTTCTTCTACTACGAGTTTATTGACGAACTGCCTTAGTATATTTTTTCCTTTGGAGCGTTAAACTTAAAGGGAGAGTTTAATTGTGATTATAATAACAAATTGGTTCTAATTTTAATTATAATAAAAAACAAAAAAATTCCAATAATTGCAATAATGGATTATGTTACCTTTTGCTCAACTGCTTTTCATAGATCCAGGGAAATTAATATAAAAAAATGTGCGAAAATGGGGAAAGAACATTGGTATGAACAATTTTATTCTGCCAGGAAAGTCTGACATACCTATTTTAAGGAGGCGGCCGGTATGTAATCGTTTTTCCCTGATGGTTGACGTTGATCCTAGCGAAATGTGATTTCACCAAGACGGCACCCCACAAATCATCGAATTACGGAAATCGCGATTGGACGACAAAGTGATTTCGAGAAATGGTCCTGTAAATTGGCTTTTAAGATCGTGTAATCCGACACCTCTCGACTATTTCCTATGGGGTTACGTGAAGTCACTAGTTTATGCTGATAAACCAGCAACAGTTGACAAGTTAGAAGCCAACATTTTTAGTGTTATTCGTGTCGTACGGCCAACATTGCTCGAAAATTGGGCTGACAGAATGCGTTTCGGCAAGAACAGTCGCGGTGGCCATATGCCTGAAGTAATTTTTAAATATTAATGTCATGAATTAATGTTTCAAATAAAAAAATAAAAAAATCTCAACAAGAATTAATTCTTTATGTTATTTTTTTTTAAATTTAAAGTCCTATCAGGACCTATTACAAAAGTTAAAAAAAAAACTGCTTTAAAAATCAAATTTACCTGTATAAGACATATTTATATGTATGTACGAAAGGTTACCTTTTTTTATCTATAGGAAGATGGAATAATTAAATCAGCTTTTTATTAATTTATATATATATATTTATTTATATTTTTCAAATATAATGCTTCACAGGTTAAGGGGCAAAATTAATAATATTTAGTATTGTAGTTTGGTGGATGCTTTAAATATTAAAAACTTAATTTTCATTGGTATGTTATTTAATTTGAAACTGGTGTCGCTTGAAAGTAATAGGAACATAAATATATTCTTTTATGTTTCTATTGTCTTTTTCAGAGTCCATTTTTCACTCAGTCTAACCTTTTGGAAAAAGCGGAACATTTATTTTCCAAATATCAATTAAAGTACAACAAGAATTATGAACCCTCTGAACTGAAGGAACGATTTGAGATATTTCGGAGCAACTTAGCACTAATTGATGAACTTAACAGAAATGAACAAGGTAATAAAAAAGGTTTTTGTAAGTGTCTTAATTTCGATGTCAAATTAAATGCGCTTTTCTTCTATTTTGTGTTTTAAAATATCATCGCCTCATTTATGAAATTACTACTTTCTTAAAACGATTGTATTATCACGTTCTATATAAAAATTAAAGCATATTTTTTTCCTAATTCACGGGTCTTAAATGGTGCCTAATTTACATAAAGAATATCATTGGGAAACATGTTCATATGTGTATTTCAGGTACTGCAAAATACGGAATAACAGAATTTGCTGATATGAAGGAAGAGGAGTACAAACAGCGGACGGGACTTCTTTATAGCGAATATTCCGAGAATAATATAAAGAATCCATTGGCTGAAATTCCTGACTTTAAGCTGCCTAAGCAATTTGATTGGCGCAAGAGGGGCGTTATTTCGCCGGTAAATTATGAAAAGGATTTGAAAATGTTTTTTAATTAAGTGTTATTGCCAGGTGAAAGACCAAGGTAGTTGTGGATCTTGTTGGGCGTTTAGTGTAACTGGAAATATTGAAGGCTTACATGCTATAAAAACAGGCAATTTGGAGGAGTATTCGGAACAAGAATTACTCGACTGCGACACAGTTGATAAGGCTTGCATGGGTGGACTGCCCGACGATGCTTACAAGTATGTATAAGGATAAATTAAATGAATTTTTCAAACCTTTTTATTCAAAAATGTATATTGAAATGAAAATTATAAATAAATGGAAATAATAATTTCTTATTTCTTTTTTGCAGAGCCATTGAACAGATTGGCGGTTTAGAGTTGGAGTCCGATTATCCCTACAGAGCCAAGAAAGATCAGTGCACCTTTAACGAGAATAAAGTACATGTCAAATTGTCTGGTGCAGTTGATCTTCCAAAGAATGAAACTGCAATGGCACTGTGGCTAGTTGCAAATGGTCCCATATCTATAGGTCAGATACAAATTAGTTTTAATATTTTGCATATTTGAAATCAGCCACCTTTATCTTTAGGTATAAACGCAAATGCTATGCAATTTTATCGGGGTGGCATATCCCATCCATGGAAAATACTGTGTCGAGCTGGAGGAATAGATCATGGTGTTTTGATTGTGGGCTTTGGCGTCTCAGAATATCCCAAATTTAATCGAATTCTGCCCTATTGGATTGTAAAAAATTCATGGGGTGAGAAATGGGGTGAACAAGGATACTATAGAGTATTTAGAGGTGACAACACTTGTGGAATCAATTCCATGGCAAGCAGTGCAGTACTTCAATAAGTGCCTTAAGGTCAAAATATTTTTTTTGTGTTATTTTAAAATTCTCAATCATTACTCATATTATATTTATCATATTGTACATTAGATCAAAATCGTATATAAATGGAACAATATTGATTGAGGTTTCGACTCGAATATTTTTAAGATGTTATGTAGTGTCAATAGATCAAAAAATAGAAACTAAGAACAATTTGTAAATGAAGCTGCTAATTTTCTCATTAAAGTTTTTATCTTCAGAATGGTATTTTGATTTTAAAACCGTATTAAAATTAGGTTGAATTCTCAACGATGCAGAACTGCTGCAGTTCTAATTGGAAGTTGTATTGCCGCAAATAAGAGGCAGCTGATTTTGCTCAAATGCAGATCAGATCAGATCAGATGTCTTTTGTCATTATATAATCTGTTATATACAGAAAGCACTTAATCCCCATATAACAAGCGATGAACTATAAATGTGAATTTGATTGAATTCATTGATGTTGAGATGTGAAGTGAAATGGTTGTTCCAATGCTTTATCAGCGTTCCTGTCGTGGACATAAAGTATAAATTGCGTATAGAATGGTACTCATTAGATATTACCGTTCGAGTTAGTCTTAACATAAGGGAAGTTAGAGAGGTTGAAGTTATATAATGTTGGTCTCATAATAGAACCTTGTAGAACCCTAGGAGGAACTTACAGGGTTGGAAAGCCTGTCCTTCAAGCTCATAACCAAGCTGCTATCTGTAAGAAAGTTTCTAAATATTCTGTATTAGAGGTTTGTGGCCACGGAAGCGTTTGTGATTAGACCGAAACGCGATGCTGTCGCATACGTTATTTTTTTACAAATCAGATCCCTGTATTATTTTATGATAAAACAATAAGAGGAATAAACATATAACTGAAATATATTTAACACGTTCAACCCGGCGCAGTTTTCTATACTTCACTTAATCGGGTGGCAGTACAAATCGTATTTTGCTTTATCTGGACAAAAAGAAACCAATAAAAACAAATAAATATGTAAATACATTGTCCATTATAGCCTACCTGTAAAAATAAGCTCTTCAATTTTTCAATAAAAAAACATGTGATGTGAGCCACCGGTGGTACACGCCGCCAGATGAACCATTCGCCTGTGAGCCACCGGTGGTACACGCCGGGTTGAACGTATTAAATGAAGGAAAGTGGTAAAAGCAAAGTGCCTTTTTGAATTATGCGGTGTACTACTATTGCAGCCGCTGAGCAATATGTAATTAGTCCAATTTGTTTCTTTGACTGTTTGCACTCAGCCTTATTTAAACATTTGCTTCCACCAACTCGATAAAAAAAGTCTTTATTTTCTTCCATGTTATTGCCCTGTTTTATTGTTTAATTCGCGCTCTGCCTTATTTATGCCAACAGTTTTCGCATTTCAAGTTTCCGGAATAAATGATAATGCCAGCAATGCTGGCATTTAAAACTTCATGCCAGCAATGCTGACATTCCGAATACAAAGGATTAGGCAATTCACGTTCACTGAAAACGTAGCACCAAAAATACCACTGAATCATATATTATAACTTATGCTTAGAGTGCAGACTATCATTTGAATCTAGTTTTAAGCTATGTATTTCGAAGTATTTTTTTGCTTCCTGCTTATTTTCTTTTTCAGGCTTGGTTGTCTAGGCTTAATCGAGACCTGGAGATAAGTTAATATATCTTGGGTTTAAAATTAACATAATTCCTCAAATTCCAAAATGTTCATTATAAAAGTATCCTTAATACTTCTTTTGGCGAAAAAAAAAACTTTATTTGCAGACAGAGAAAAACGTCAAAAAAACTTCTGATTTTTCAAATTAGTTTAAAGGGTGTTCATAGGGTACACATTTGGTAAGTTGTAGGGTGATTCAAAAAGTAATATAAGAGTACTTATCACAATGTATCTTCAGAACTAAGAATTTTTTTTAACTCTTTATTTATGAAAATTGGTCCTCTTGTCGTTTCCTTATTTTTGAGGCAATCTGTATATGTGAACAGACAGATAGGTACATAAATATTCTCATTTACATGTTTCTTTAATTTGTTGGTAGTCTCAATTCTTGTTTTCCAAGAGCAATTTTTTTTAGAAGAATTTGAATAATATAATTGAGAATAGCATTTCTTTGATCATAACATGTACTTATTACCATCGACACACTACGCTTCATTATGAAGTAGGACATCATTATGATGTTACTTCTAATGACGTGTTGACACACAGCATTTTACTTCATTAGAACTGACGTGTGACCAATCTTCCCGACTAGCTTGATTCCAAGAAGTGCCGCGCTCACAGCTGATTATGTGATTTCTTATTTTGAATGTTAAAAACCCTTTTATTTAACGACTTTCGCAAATAGCTTAAAAACAACTCACGAGTAGTAGTAGCTCTACATCATCTTCGAACAAATTAAGTAGCTCGGGCTTTATTTTGGCTACTTCATTATTTATTATTATTCTTCATAATGAAATGCTACTTCATATCATGGTATAAATTTGAAAACTAGTTTATTTTATATTTGTTTCTGAAACGCATTTGTCGACGATTACTTCTTTAATATTTGTAATTTGTAAAAGTTTATAAGAACAGTATTCATAAATATTAAAATTAAGTTATTGGTAAGTAATTGAAAATAGAGGGCGAAAGTTTTCGAATAATCCTTGTTCAATATAAATGATTCTGTTGTCAAAGGTATAGAATTAATTTGAAGGAATACATCATCAGCTGATTACTGTGTGTGGGGTCTCAACATATCTTAACTGGGGTCTTGAGCCAAATTATAATACTAAGCTCTTCTTTTACTTGCCCCTGAGCTTTGTGCTTTCGTTGGCGAAAGCTATGTCGGCTAAATTTTCGGCGATTTTTTATGGAAAAAATTTCCAGTTGTTCGGCTTGAGATTTCTTATTGTATTCTAAGTTTTTTGCTTGTGTGGTGCGGGAGTTTTTGAGATGGAGTCTCTTTTAATTATTAAAGTGTTTTGCTTCCTGTTTTTTTCATGTTTTGGGATCGTAGCAGCTCTGGAGAACGATGTAAGTCGATGATATTTTCTGTTTGTGTGAAATTCCCTTCCTGATGTTAAATTTAAAAGCTGGACGTTGCGTACTCCTCAAAGTGAATTTGCGAATTATTCGATAGATCACGGATGAACTGCGCCAATATTTGGCTAGGATTTGTAGACTGTTATTGAAATTAAACTTTTTAAATTTTATCTTAAACGGAACCTTTGTAAACATCGGCAATTACCATCTAGTAAAGAAAAATAATTCAATTTATCGCAATTTCAGCATTTTTGTTTAAATGCTTTAACTATATCCGAAAAAACCGGAGTAGTTTTGGTCTGAAGAAGTAAATAACATTTAGCTAACATTTCGATTTCATATCTCGAAAGATATTCACGAAATTTTTCTTTCTTTCAATAAGTAATCTGTTTTCTTATCAAACTGTAGTATTCTCTGCCAAACTTTTATATCCCTAGACGGGTGGATGCATCTTAGTTAATAATGATTGCAACCATCAATCTTCTTCATATTTAAGACCAAATCATGAAATAAAACTTGGGCAAGGTTTTTTTTTTACAAAAAGAAGCAAGATTTACAATTTATATTCCACTTGATCGTAAAATATTAGACACTAATAAAGTATTGTTAAACTGGTTCCTCGATTTCAGCGATAACATTAAACATTAATGGGGTGAGCTGAGAAATATTTATGCACGGTTTTGGTTTTGCGTTTTACACAGTTGCTATGTTTGCATAAAAGAGAGGTTGCAGGAAAGAGCAAGGTGTACAACGCACCACGACATTCTAAGATTTTTGCACGTGATTTTCACGGGTATTTTTTTATAAACACAAAATTATCTTTTACAACAACATCATGACTTGACGTCCTTGACCTCTACATAAGTTAATGTGACGTATGCCTGTTAACTCTAAAGTTTTTACACATGGGTAAAACTTTTTACTTTAAAAGGTCTGTCTGGTACTTTTGGGTAAAATTTTCTAGAATAAAAATTTTGTAAAAAGTTTCTTATGGTAGTGGGAATAAACATGTAAAGTTACCAGACGATTTCAAGCAAAAATTGGGTATATGTACCTTCAAAATCTTATTTGTGTATGTAAATAGCCAAAAATGATCAAGATGTCAGAGGAAGAATATGTTATATGTTTTTTTATTTATTTAAAAATATTTTCAATAACTTCTTCTATCTAAATCAAAGTGCAACTTCTGTTAACTTCACGGAGCTCTTGACAGCACTTCTCCTCTTACCCAATTTTACCAGATTTGACTCACGCTGCGAGACCGAGTAACTTTGGGTAAAATTTCTGATTGGTTGTCACTGTGTAATCTGTGATTTGCGCGTTTATATTTTTCGTTTCGAATCAGATAGAAGTAAGCTATTGAAATACATTTTAAGCAAATATGGTAAAAAACCTAAAAATAAAAATCTTCGGAAATATTAAATAAATCCATAAAATCTTCCTCTGACATCTTGACCATGCTTGACAATTTACATACACAAGTAAGATTTTTAAGGTTTACCCAAGTTTTACTTGAAGTAGTCTTGCAACTTTTGCTGTTTATCCTCACTACCATATGAAACTTTTTACAAAATTTTTATTCAAGAAAATTTTACCCAAAAGTACCAGACAGACCTGTGATTTTCAATTTATTGGTTCTTCTAAGTACAAGATTTAAATAAATTAGCATTAAAAACCTCTCTGGTATCTGATTATGTCCCTTCTGAAAATTTCTTTGCAACAGTTAGAAATCATATTGAAACTGGTGTCGCTTAAAAGTAATGGAAACGTAAACAGATTATTTTATTTTTATATTATCTTTTCCAGAGTGCATTTTTCGCCCAGTCTAAACATTTGGACAAAGCGGAACATTTGTTTTCCAAATATCAATTAAAGTACAACAAGAATTATGAGCCCTCTGAACTGAAGGAACGATTTAACATATTTCGGAGAAACTTAGCGCTAATTGGTGAACTTAACAGAAATGAACAAGGTAATAATAATTCGAAGCCAAATTAAATGCGCTTTTCTTCTATTTTGTGTTAATTTTTTGTTTTAAAATATCATCGTCTCATTTATGAAATTACTACTTTCTTAAAAGAATTTTATTATCATGTTTCATCTAAAAATTAAAGCATATTTTTCCTTAATTCACGGGTCTTAAATGGAGCCTAACTTACCTAAAGAAATATCATTTGGAAACATATTCAATGTTCATATGTGTATTTCAGGTACTGCAACATACGGAATAACAGAATTTGCTGATATGAACGAAGAGGAGTATAAACAGCGGACGGGACTTCTTTATAGCGAGTCTTCAGAAAATAACATAAGGAATCCATTGGCTGAAATCCCTGACTTTAAGCTGCCTAAACAATTTGATTGGCGCAACAAGCGCGTTATTTCACCGGTAAATGATGGAAAAGATTTGAAAATGTTGTCTAATCTAGTATTATTGCCAGGTGAAAGACCAAGGTAGTTGTGGATCTTGTTGGGCGTTCAGTGTAACTGGAAATATTGAAGGCTTACATGCTATAAAAACAGGAAATTTGGAGGAGTATTCGGAACAAGAATTACTCGACTGCGGCAAAGTTGATAAAGCTTGCAAGGGTGGATTACCCTATGATGCTTACAAGTATGTATATGGACATGTTAAAAGAATGTATCCAAACGGATGTTGTACAATTTCTAAAACTCACCTTCTTTATATTCGAAAATGTATATTGAAATGGAAACAAAATTAAGAAGTGAAAACTAATTCTTTTTTACTTTGGCAGAATCATTGAACAGATTGGCGGTTTAGAGTTGGAGTCCGACTATCCCTACAAAGCCAAGAAAGATCAGTGCGCTTTTAACGAGAATAAAGTACATGTCAAGGTCTCTGGTGCAGTTAACCTTCCAAGGAATGAAACTGCAATGGGATTGTGGCTGTTTGCAAATGGTCCCATATCTATAGGTAAGATATAAAATAGTTTTAATATTTTGCAATTTTTAAATCAGCCACCTTTATCTTCAGGAATAAACGCAAATGCTATGCAATTTTATCGAAGTGGCATATCCCATCCAAAGAAAAAATGGTGCCGAGTTAGAGGAATAAATCATGGTGTTTTAATTGTGGGTTTCGGCGTCAAAAAAGTTCCCAAATTAAATGGAATTCTGCCCTATTGGATTGTAAAAAATTCGTGGGGTGAGAAATGGGGCGAACAAGGATACTATAGAGTATTTAGAGGTGATAACACTTGTGGAATAAATTTCATGGCAAGCAGTGCAGTACTTAAATAAGTGCCTAAAGATCAAACTATATTTTGTTATGTTATTTTAAACATAATTTGTGCAGAAGCACCCAGGAGAAAATTTCTAGACAGAAATCATGAACAATATTAATTGAGGTTGTAACTCGAATATTTTTAAGATGTTATGTAGTGTCAATAGATCATAAAATAGAAACTAGGAACAATTTGTAAATGAAGATGTTAATTTTCTTATTAAAGCTATCTTCAGTGTGGTATTTTGATTTTAAAATTGTATTTGCCATTATATCGGACACTATTTTATTACCCCAAAAAAATGTCATATTCGAAACAAAAACTTTTAAATATTATAATCGTTTTCGTTCATACTAAATGAGCTGCATACATTAAATAATGTATTAATAAATAAAGCGTGATCGTACTTTCATGGATAATTTTGGTTGACCAACAACCAGGCGGTGTTCTAGAAGACCAATGAGATAAAAAAGTTTAAGGTTTTAATTTGGCGTAAATTAATCGTCCTTTAAATCGATGGATAAAAAGTACCCCTTAGAAATACCACCCTTTTCGGTTATCGCGTACCATCCAGCAAGATAACACGCAGCAGGCCATTTTTACTTCGTTACGCTACTTAAGTGCATTGAGACAGACATAATTTTATTTATTATTTTTAATTACATGAGCATTTAGTGGAATCTCAGAGCGATCAGGGCGTAATCACCCTCTTACAAAACTCCCACCAGGACAGAGGTTGAACGACAAAATTGTCTCTTATCAAACTATTACTAAAGTTAAAGTAATCAAATTTTCGTTAAATCTATTTATATGAGTTTCCGAATTCTAGTAAAAGTACTGTAAAGTTAAACTTTATTTGATTATGGAACTTTAAAATCATGATATTTACTTTCATTGAACTCTTCTGCACCGAAGCGGTTAAACGTTAAAGTAAACGTGCCAAGTTTCTTCTGACAATATATCTAATTATCTGTTCAAAACTGCAGCAGGTATATAATGATCATTATCTTAAAATATTTCTTTTAAACGTTTTTCTTTGCCTTTGGTTTTTTTTTTACACTATCAAATGATTATAATAACACTATTAAGGGAACACTGAGCCCAAAAACGCAATTCAAAAGACACGCTTTGTTACCCAAACAAATCACTCGGTTGTGATGTGCACCCATAAAACTAATGATCCCAACAAAAGCATCCTAAGGACGATACAAAAGTATTCGGAATTCGGACCATCCCTTATCCATTGCCAAGGAATAAACCCACAGAATATCCTTCCTCAGAATACGTGTCCAGAAATTTAATTGTCGAAGCAATACGATCTTTTTTCGAAATTTCTTTTGAGGATTCATTCGGTTGCCTCTTTCCTTTTTCCCTTTTTCTCTCCGACGACGGGTCACTGCATAATAAACTGATTATTTATGGTGATCGGGTTCATGTAAACGTCACGGCTCGCTTAAAAGAATTAAAACTTTTACTGAACACTCCATGGGGTGGATGCTGTAAATATAACAAAAAACACGTAAAATTGTAAAATTTTGTGCACGTGCACAAACTGATTATGATCAATCATTTTGGGTCTCTGCATTTCTTTCCGAGTCCGAAGTTTACTTGCGTCTTTTGAGTTCAATATCGTTTCCTTGTCGATGTTTTGTGCTTCTCAAGATGAAAACTGTTAGGGCGTATAATGTGGCATCACTTTCTACCTGGCCCTTTTTTTTTTTTGGGCTGTCTAGCTATGTGTGGATTTATCACATATTTTGTTTAGCTAATGGTTTTTAGGATTTCTTAGCCAACGAACTGGCTTTAATTTATAAACTAGCCAGAATGAAAATTCCAATAAACAGGTGTGATGAATCCTTTGAACTGGGAGTTATTATTGAACACGAAACGAAATTTCTATGAAAGCTATGTTCGAAATATAATTTTCGAGTTTACAAGATCAAAAAACATCTACCTGCGCCCTACTATCTAGTCCTGAAATCCTACTTAAGTAATCATTGCTTCTATGCCAAACATAGAAACGAATAATCCGAAATCTTCGAAATTAAGGCCGGAATACCATAAGGTAGTGTATTAGGGCCAATACTGTATACGATCTACACTTCTGGCATGCCGATCTCTGACTGTTGCGACCTATGCTGATGATACCGCTGTAATCGCGTCAAGTACTTGTCCAGAAGAAGCATCAAACTGCGCGCAAAAACAAAAGTAACAGAAAAGTGGTTAAAGAAGTTAGTACATCAAAGTAAATGCAGAAAAATCTGGGCACGTAACCTTCACACTGAGGAAAAATGATTGTCCGGCAATCACAATAAACGAATCTGTAATACCACACAAGGACAGCGTGAAATACCTATTAATGCACATCGACCGGCGAATCACCTGGAAAAATCACATCAAAGCCAAGAAGCATCAATTAAAAATCAAAACCAAATTGTCGGATTAAGTTTAGAAAATAAAGTAAAGATAGATATGATAATCATATACAGCCAGCAAATCCAATATTAACGTAATTCAAACATACCAATCCAGCACGCTTATAATGATTACACTGGTCAACAAATTCAATGTTTTTTTTTTTATCCGAACGAGTACCAGATCAGTTCTATAGGATTTTTTCCGTAGATTACGAATTCTTAAATGAAAATCCCGTTTTCAAGAAAAATAGAGTGGAAAATTAAAAATATGGAATTTTTGCCATTTTTGAAAAATCATCAAAAAATAACAGATGGTCACTGGAACTTGTAACATGACTCAAATCAAAGCCTGAATCTTATTCTAAAAAATATCAAATACCACTAATTTCTATAATTTTTCTAAACATTGTCACGAAAAAGTTTTCTATGAGCGTGTATTTATTATAGCCTTCATTCAGCATCTGTTGTATGAAATAATAAGTTTGGTCAAAAATTTGAATTTCAAGGCATATTTCGAACATTTTTAAGACCTTTACTATTTTGAGATAATAGCTCAAGGTTCTAACTTTGATTTTAGCCACGTTACAAGCTTCTATAATAATCCGTTATATTTTAATGATTTTTCAAATATGGTCAAAATAAAGTCTTTTGACTTTTTCACTCACCTATTCCTTGAAAACGGGAGGTGATTGAGCATTTTCATTTACGAATTCATAATCTACGGAAATTATTTGCCACATGTTCGGAAAAAAATTTGGTGTTGATCAGTGTTATCAACGCCCCTTGGTTCATAACAAATTAGTGCATACACAAAGACCAAGACCAAGTGGGATACTTGTAAAGGACGAAATTGCAAAAATTAACGAGAAGTATTTAAATAAAATGAGTCATCACATCAACCCGTTAGCGATATGCCTTTTAGAGAATATACGTATATAAAGGTAAAATACTTATGAATTATTATAAAAACTTAATGTAATACCCAGGCATACTGGGGCATGTCTACCTCTGCCATACTCTTAAGTAGATCAAGTTTGCTTATTATCTACAATATGTAAATAGATATATTGCAAATAAAAGAATTGGAAAAAAAAATACGAGTTATTATTGAATATGAACGGATTACTTCTAAAGTATGAAAATTTCAGTATGCTATGTTGACCAGCTGTAAAATTTAAACATTTTTTTTACCACATTTTAAATGAAAAAAAAATTTGGGGTTATGCAAAAGTAATCGAAGGATATGGACGCAACAAAGAGTAGCCTGCTTTTCAAACACCTGTAACTTCGACTGGAATTAATAAAATATAACGTATAAGTGGTCAAAATTTTTTGTCTGAAAAACCTAAACATTGCTTTAACAAAGGGTTAACAACCTCCTTATTTTTGCATAACGCACGTGCGAGCAAAAGATTAATTATTTATTAATTTAGTAGTTGATATTGTTATTTATGTAAATTTCAGGATGACGATTTCTTAATCATTTTAGTCATGAAATTTAAATCAAATGTATCATTCATAGTTAAGATGCGAAGTAGTTGGTGTTTGTTTTTTATTTAAAATTCTAATTTTGCTTTTTAAACTTTTTATACCTGATTGTTATGACAAAATAGAACAATTCGCAATTTTAGGCTTTTTATGTTGCCATTATTTGTATGAAACTAAATCTCCTAATTATGGGAGTTAAGAGATAAACGCTTATTTTGTTGAACAAAACAAGATTCCGATTTTGAAGAAAAACTATGATAAGCGTTAAAAGACAAATCATTTTCAGTGAGAGAATGTGAGTTATATTTTTGTTTCTCCGGAAACTAATATCGGTAGCCCTATTATTATTTATTATTATTATGTACTAGTGGGTCGTTATAGCACTCTAGGTGCCTCTCGAAAGCAACGTGACCTATAAGATTGTGCTAATCGGTAACCCTGTAGCTAATAGTGTTCAACTAGCCGATACCTAGTTTCAATTGGCTAGTACTTGAGGAGAAAAAATATTTTTCAGAAATTTAAAATTTAAAAATGATTGAATTGTATTTTTTTTTTTTAAATATATACATAATCATTCACAGAACAAGAATTCAAAATTTTGTGGAAAAAAAATTTTAGGGTTTTAAAAAAACTTTATAAACTTGAATTATTATTATTATTATTCATTATAAATGAAGATAGAGATCGCCAAAGTGCTCTCACGTGCACTGAGCTGCTTATTATTTTTTACACGGTATGCTACCTACTCGTAATTTAATAAACTGAAATAACTCCTAATAAGAACAAAACTAATTAATTTGTCAAGACTGCTTTTAAATTTATGTTAAGAGATGTAACATTCTAGTAAGCCGGACTTGTGTTTTATTTCTTTTAAGACGTTTACAATAAGTATTTAGTAAAAGAAAAGTCATATATATATCTCAAATACATCTTTACGCTGATGAATGCCAGCTATAAATAACTGCTCCATCTCAGCTATCTCTCGTTTGCTGATAAGCAAAACTGTACCATAGATCTTATATTGAAATGATCTGAAGAAAACGCCTTAACTCTCAACCCTTCTAAGTCATGTTACGTCATTCTCTATCCTAATGAGTCTGAAACTGGCCCCCTGAATATGCTCAATACCACGCCACTTACTCGTGTGGAGAAAGCTAAGAATCTGGGGGTTTGGCTTAACAGCAAAATGTCGTGTTATTATCAGTTTAATTCCGCTCTTATTAAGATTTACGGCACTCTAAAAGGGCTGTGGACAACGGCATCACGTGTCTTGACGGCCACTCGTCTCTTTCTGATAAGTCCTTCCATTCTTTATGCATGGCCGTGCAGTGATCCTCAGTATATACCAAACAAACAATTTTACGATGGTTCGTAAAATTCAAATAATGTTTTTAAAGTAGGATAACCAACGGAGAAAAAAGATATAATGAAGAATTATTCATTTTTTACGAGTATATGGAAATTGTTTCCTGATAAATTATACGCTTCTTGAGTTGAGTATGACAGAAAATGTTTCTTGTTTTCATTTAAAGTCCAAGAAGTCCAAATTTTCATGTAAAGTTCAAGTGGCACGTGTTTTCTGGGTGCGTTAAAGAATTAATTTTCGCAGTAGCTCCGGAGGAGTTGAGAAATGCAAGTACACTTATGAATCTCTTTTTATCGTGGAACATATTTTCAGTTTAATTATCGAATACGAAAAATTGAAATAAAATTAAATTAGCATATATTATTTTTATTATATCATATCAAATACTTACAATTCTACATGAAAAAATAATTTATCACTTAAACACTCGACTTTTTATTTTGCAGCTGTGCGTAAACACAAAAAGCTAGCGTGATCTAAACAATATTATGCTTAGATAAATAAACAAAAGCCAATAAGGGAAAATTCAATGCCAGATATTTAAATGTTAATAATATCATATTACTAAAAACATTGAAAAAGAAGCTGTCGGACTATTTGGATTTTCGTAAGTCGCTTAAAGCGTTTCTTTACTAAATTGTGGAACTTTCGAGAAAAACAAATGTAATTCTTCTTATTCACTAGCGAAAATTAATTTTTAAGTAGGTTAAAAGAAGGTAACACTTTCTTAACAAAATCTGCAAAAAAATGTGATTCTATTTTAAAAACTGATCTGTTTCATATTAAAACAAAAACTTGGTACAAAGCATTTCTTGTAGAAAATGTTACCCAAATATACCTAGTTACTTCTGAGATATTTACATAGAGTGAAGGCTTGAACCAGTTTTATTTTGCTACGATGGTATTGTATTAACTATTACTTAATTAAAAACATATTATCAATTGGTTGTGGTTCACGGCTGCGCTCATATAGGCCGATATTGTTAGGAAAGTGTTCTTATTGTTCGTAAATAACTCGATAACGATTTAGTTTTCGCAAGTAAAGGAGAATTTTATTCGTGTTTTCCGGAAGTTTTATGATTTAATAAAGAATAGTTTAAAACGATTCGATATCCAAATATCGAAAATCCAAATAATCCGACATCTGATTAATTGTCGATTGTTTCTCGCTCGATATCGTTAAAGAACTATTTGAATTATTTGCATAAAATAATTCTTTCCCGATTAATTTACGAATCGTTTGGTTTACTGGATACAAATAAAATAAATGTCATATTTCAATGATTGTGCTCATTTTGTGCATGGTTTGCGTGGTGATCACGTTTCATCATATGTTTCGTTCCTAGTTGGTTTTCCTCTTAATATTTATATGGCTGTCAAGTCAAGTTCACCTTCCTATTTTAAGCGTCATTGTAATATTCTCTTATCCAGGTGTGGGTCCTCGCGAGCAGTCGTTTTCTTTTCAGGTTGCTCGGCTGTGGAATTGTATTTCGAATTTGAAAAATTGAGGAACTATCTGATCAGCTTCCGTTCAAGAAGGGTTTATATAGTTTTTATATTTTTTTTTCTACTTCAAGCTAATTACATAATTTGCTATACAGTCTGGATATGCAAACTTCGCTAGAATTGTTTTATTTAAATGCTTATTCTTAGTTAGCAACAAAAATATTTTTTTTTATTTCCAAAATTTCTATACAAAAATAACATAATTCTTTATTACTATACTTCATTGTTCATTTCAGACTATTAAGTGTCCCTCAGACAAAATTAAATTAATTCAGAAGAAAGAGTTCTATTTACAGAAGAATTCTCAAATTTTAAGAAATCAGCATATTTCTAACATTTCTTAAATGATGCGATAGAATATTAATTCCTTTAAAATGATTTTTGATAGCAGTTAAGAGGTTAAGAACTTTTAACTTTTATCCAGAATCGGGAGGTGTGTTTAGTTAAAACTATGAGTAACTTATTGACCGTTTTAGGTATATTCATAAACGAATCTCTGTTCTTGCTGTAGCATTATATAAAATAAATTATTATTATTACTATTACATAAATATAAAAACTAATTCAAAAATCAGCATGTTGAAAGTAATGAAATTTTATTATTATATTATTTTTTGATTAAAAATTAAGCACAGAAAAACATAGTTAAACTTACCAAGATTTTAAAGTAATTAACTGAATCACATCCTGAAAATATTTTAATATCCTCCAACGCAATAACTCAATACCCAGCCCCTACCTCACAATACCTTACCTGTTTATATAACTGGCCTAATCACCTCACCAGTTTCCATATGGTTTGAGTCCAGCAATCGAGCCAACTACCAAAAATGGGATCTATCGACTCGATAGAAAAAAAAACAAAAATTAACCTTAAAAGACCCTCAAATCTCCCCCTTTCTTTAGAAATTACAATTGGGATATGGTGCTGATTGCACAAAAACCGATATGACCGTGCGATAAAAAGACAACTCAACAGAAAGACCAGGAACAGTGGCGGCAGCAGCCAAGATCTTTCCATGACATAGGAGAAGAGACGGAAGACGCCCGAATGAAAAACTCTGTGGAATACAAAAAAGGTCAATTTATTCAACAACATCCCGTCTCTGCAGAAGACCTCAGCAGTCAGTCAGGTAGACCCCAATCGGATCGTGAGAAAATGGTTTGGAACGTGGTTCTCACACGATCGACACACCTGCCCTGCTTTTTTCTGCCATCTTATCGTGTCTTCTTATTTTCTTTATTTTGTTTCCCCCTTTTTGTATTTTTCTCGTACCGCATGCCGCTGCTTGCTGCCGCCTATTGCATTCGGCAGTAATTTTCAATTCACCCGGTTTTTGCTTTTCAGTAAAGATCTGATCTGAATTATCATGTTTTGGCCTGTTTTTACCGCCGATTTTTTTCATTCTCGTTTTCGGTTTCTTCTGCTTTTCTGTTTTAACTTCTGCAATGGCTTTATTTTTGCTCCCGAGTAAATTGGTTGGGCTTGCACACGATGAAAATCTTCTGCAAAAGCTCAATTCACCTTTTTATTACCTGCACCTACTTCGTTGCCAATTCAATACATCGGAATCGAGATCGTTTTGAACGGGTTGCGCATGATCATTTCATAAAATGCCCCTCCGTTAAATAATCGCGTAATACCTGTTCCGTTCAGGTCAGCAGTCCCTCCGCAGAACTAGTGGCGTTTGTTGATTTAATAAGAAGGAAATGTGTAATTACAGCAGCGATCTTCGGAGACTTGCGTTTGTCTTCATACGCCGAGAAGCTGGGGTGAAATGAAATGGAAAGACAGGTAGAAGAAGTGATGCGATGAAACTGGAGAAAGATAACACGACACAGAGATTTAATCGGTAGATTTGAGTGATTTTCTCCTTGACAGATAAGATCGCAGCTTCGGTGTGTCGATCAAGAAGTGGCGGATGCTGATGACCAGTTCATATGTTTAAGATAGAAGAACGTGCCAATAATAAGGCTGGATGCCAATAGCAACCTAGTGATTGGAGATCGTTTCAATGATATGTCGCAATTAAAGACGAAACGTTAATTGGAGAGATGAGGTGAAAACTAGATATCATTTTACAATTTCCCTAATTAAAGCGGAACGAATTTTATGATCAATCGGAACAACGTATACTAAGGGTGTTGTGAAGAAATCATCCACCTGTGCATCCGCAGCATCCGTTGGCACATAATTAATTGGTTCGTAGCTATGGACTTATCAACTTTTTATCTACATTTCTGAATGATAAAAAAGATAATTACATGACACTCACACTTGTCAGTTTAATTGGGCAGTTAAATTACGGTCTTGTCTTTTTAACTCTTAAATTGTATCATGGGTAAAATTTCACCCCAGGCAAATTGGTCTTCTCAAATTTTTAGGAAAACCCAATGAATTTTTAACAGTGATTTTTTCCGGCATATATTTATGCGATCACTATAAAAGTAACATTGTTATAAAATATAACATTCAGAAATAATAATAATATATTTCATTGTATTTTAACGTCTTTATTACTCTTAATTTAGGTGAAATGTCACCCATGATACCCTTAACGTGATTTATTTTGATGATACCTTTTAAAGGTTAAAATGAAAGTATTAAAATTATTACTAAATTCTGTCAGTAAAGCTTATCATAGGAAACAAAAAATATATTATCCTCGGCACCAGGGCCGTAGCCAGCGGGGGGGGTCAGGGGGTTAGAACCCCCCCCGAAATTTTGAAACTTAACTAAGAATTTACATGATTTTTTAAGAACAAAACAAGGGTTGAATAGTCAGTTGAGTAAAACTTCCGCTCTTCTTTTTTCTTTGACAATGATAAAATATGTTAAAGACATATTTTGTATCTTAGGCAAATCATTTTTTATTCCAATTTTTTAATTTAATAAAATTAATTAATTTATTTTAATGAAAATATGTGTTCGATATATTCAGTTGCATTCAGTTGAGTTGAGTTTGTTGTAACTGACAACTGAAGAAGTTAAAAACATATTTTTTAAAATATTTCTTACTCTTTCTTTTGCTGCGAAAAGTCGCAAACTAGATTTTCTTTTGTAAAATCCTTTTTTTTACGTTTGAGAGATATTTTTTTCGAAAAATTAAGTGTTTTAAAAAATTAGAGCTTTTATTTTGTATTTTTTAAGGGGTTACAACACCATGAAATTTGCAAAAAAATGGTTTTTTTTTACTAAATAAATTGTTTATACTTTTAATAATATTTAAGCGTTCAAATATTCCAAAATTCAAATTATTACGGAAGTTATAGCAATTAGAAATGAGCGCGTCAGGGAACCTACCCAAAACTCAGGTAGAGTTATAATTCCTTTGGAAAGATTAAACTAACAGTAACTCAGGTAACGGAGGATATCGCAAAAGCAGCAGAAAACCTTATGTACGGTCCAGGAATCGCAGATTAAAAGTAATTTTTAAAAAAAATTTACTTTTAAGGCGTTAACTTCGACCTTTTTTTTCTTTCAAGTTTTTCTCTAAATTACTGTTTCAAACTGGTGTACACGATATCTCAAAATCTACTACACCGATTTGACTGAAATTACCACCACTTATTTTTTATAATATTACCTAAAGCGTGACGAAGGATTTTTTCGATTGGGTTCCGTATTCAAAAGTTATATATTTTTTAAATTCAAAATTTTGATGGAAATTCGAGTTTTTTTCTAAAAGCTGTCATTTCTCCAAAAAAATTTTTTTAATTTTTTTCCTTCGTCACGCCTTAGCTATTACACTTCTGAAGAAGCAATTTTTTCGGACAATGTTGGACGGAGAAATCATGTACACCGTCAGCAAGGATTTGAAAATGAAGGTTCCACTAAGCGACTCATATCTGCACCATTTTTAATGTTTTTTTTTCAGTATTGGAAATTGTTTATAAATCTATTATATGTATACGTAAAATAAAAAGAATAATTCATATTTTTAATGGCAAAGTAAAAAAAAAAAAGTTTATTTTTATGCCTATTTTTTCGAGCGTC
The DNA here is from genome assembly GCA_949715965.1 of Dysmachus trigonus. Taxonomy (NCBI): domain Eukaryota; kingdom Metazoa; phylum Arthropoda; class Insecta; order Diptera; family Asilidae; genus Dysmachus; species Dysmachus trigonus. The sequence continues at coordinate 25,486,450 of OX454320.1, forward strand.
AGAGTGGTGTAACACCTTAATAAGAGTAGGATAGTACATAGCATAAATATTTTTAAAAATATTTTATTAAATATATATTGAAGATGTAAAAACTAAACTTTATTTTAAATTAATATTTTAACGCTATTTAAAAAAAATTGAATTGAGGTCGAAAATGTAAATTATCAACCCCCCCCCCCCCCCCCCCGCCCTCTTCCACTATTTATTTTGAAAACCCCCCCCGAAAAAAAATCCTGGCTACGGCCCTGCTCGGCACCAACGAAGGACGAAGAAATTATGAGTAAATGCTTTGAAATACTGACTGGATTTAGTGACAATGCAATATGAAACGTTTAAGTAATTGATAAATGAGATTATTTAAATGCTTACCCATTGAAACACACGCTCTCCTCGTTCGCCCGTTAGGCGGATGTTGGTTGGGCTCATGCTGGGGGGAGAAAGAGAATGGTGTTTGGTAGTCGAGTTTGTGGAGAACACTCTACGCACCAAGCACCAGGAGGCCTTCGTCCTGCGCCCCGCTGTAGAGGGGCCAGCTTGAAGAAAACCCACTGGGTTAGCTTTTTAAGGCCCAGCCCGAAGTAATGTGCTAAACGGTACCGGGCTGGTGTTCTTGGAGCTAGGGGTTGGGGGTTTTAGCCGGTAGTCCACCCGAAAGGGTGGGAGTCCGGCACGCCGTTCGTAAAGGAATTTCCCCTACCTCCACAAATTTTCTGAAATCTTTGCGATTTTCACATTAGCTGAAATATTTACCTAATTTACACTGCATGTCCGTTGTCATCTGTCATGTCATTTAACTTGGAATTTCAGATTTTAAAGTCAAGCGCAGCGAAATCTTCTGCTTTCTGGCTGACATTTTGAAAGAACGTTTTAATGTAGTCAGAATATTTGAATGAGTGATTGCACCGGATGTGCAGGCGGATGAATTCTTGAAAACATTCTAATACTAATCCTATGGAAATTTAAGCGTTTTGAATACAATGGAAAATTCTTTCCCCAGCCGACTAACAGCTATGGCTATTGTTTGTTCGTTAGTTTAACAATCATGTGCTCTTCATATTATTTAACTCTATTCAACGTAAATCAATTTCGCATTAACCCAAAACATTTTTTTATCTTTTTCTCAGTGTTAGTAATTTTATTGAAAAATTTCCAGCTACATATTATCCATGTGTTTATTTGATATCTTTATAATGTAACTGCTCAAAAAAGAATATTTTTGTTATGCCTTACTTGTAGAAAAGTTGTGGTAAGCAAACTAGGATTTAATCCTCCAATTTTTCTTAAACGTTTGTGGTAATAGTAGCTAAATTAAGCTGCATACGAAACAGATTTTTCTCGTAAGAGGATTTTCCAAAATTTGATAATTCTAAATAATTATTTACTTTATTAGCACATTTAAGTACAAAAATTACTCTTTTACATTTGCAAACTCCAAAATTAATTATATTATATTTGACCAATATTTATAATTCAAGTCCATATATAAAAATTAAGAGAGAACTAATTAAATACACGAAAAGAAGACGAACGAAAGATTAAAAAAGCAAAAAAGATCTAATTTTTGCAACTAACATTCGAAAAAATATTAAATTTATAAGCCATTCCCTGAATATGTGAACATGCCCGCCTAGACATAACGAAATCAATCCTGCAGATAAGCTAGACAATATCCAAGATTTGTCTACTATATTGTGATATATGATCGAATCGCTGAAGATGAAAGATATGTATATCTAGCGCAAGAATTCAATATTATATTAAATTTCAACTTCGTTGTACTACAAAATTTGCCATAAACCACATCACAATTGGTTATTATTAGTGAAAGCAATGACTGAATTCGCCTATTGAATCCAAATTTTACACACAATGTTAAGTACCTTATAATCACGCGCATCAGTTAGTACGAAAACGTTTATCGGGTCAATCGCACTTGACTGGTATTTTTTGAAAATAGCGTCTGTTGTGTTCTGAATTTGCGCATATATTGCAAAGACTTCGATAAATCAAAAAATGAAGCATTTATACATTTTACTGTATATCCAAGTATGATAGTACCATTTCCTGTTTGTGTATGAATAAAACATTTCGGTCCAGACCTTTTAAAATATCTTTCTTAACTTGGAGCAACTTTTTAATAGCTCATAATATTGTTATAGTGTATTTTTAGAAATCACTAATTTCTTGATGCCCTCTTGAAACAAACTCAGAATATTTAAATTCAATCAACGTTTCTATATTCTCCCCATCAATTAGCAAGCCCATGTTCTCCTCTCCAGTAATCAGCATCGCCTACGTTTCTTCTCTATTAAGCTTTAGCTTATTTTTGTTTAACCACTGACTCAAGCTATCCAGATCTTCCTGTATGTTCACTTTTATCTCCGTACAACCACAGCCCGCTACATACATCTAATGTATTATCAGCAAAGAGTGCCAGCTTTTAATGCTTTATTTACAGTTCCCATGTCGTTGCTATAAAACAAAAACAGAAGAGTCCCCAAGGTCGAACCTTGCGGTACACCTAAATAAAAACACAAGATATCGAATTTTGCAAATAGATGTGGTATTTTTTGTCTGCAATTTGGCTAAAAACTTTTGATTGACTCTAAAAAATTTTTAATTTAAGAAAATTAAGTTGCCCCTACTTTTATTTCGTGATTTGTTCAAATATGTTATTTATGCAACATAAATTCACCTTTTCTTGGATTTACCAAAAATGTAACAAGTTAATAAAATTGGGATAATTGTCTTATTACTTATTGACCAGTAGAGTCCAGTAGAACCAAACTTGACTTCTCATAGAAAAAGTTTGGATAATTCAATTAATTTTCGATTCTCAATTCGAAATTGAATTACTTATTTATTCTCCCTCTTTTAGACAAAATATGAGAAAGTTAATGTGGAGAAAAAAAAAATTTAAATTACATAATAACTGAATACTCTGTCACAAATATGTAGAAACACCTCGAATCGGTACAACATTTGAACACTATAAAGCGCCACATCTTTCAAAAATTAAGTCAGCTTAATTCTAGAAACATTTGAAAAGTCAATCCTTTTAACTGTGATTTGACAAAAATTTGATTTCGATAAAAAAGTTATGTTTTGGGTAAGTTATCTGCTGAAAATTTGGACGAATCAAAGAAACACTTTATAAGCCAAGCAAGTCTGCCCAATTCGATCATTACATACATTTTTGCCATGTTAAACTACTGATTTAAACATAATGTGTCAGAATAAAGTGTGAAAAATACAAGTTAACATGTTTCTAAATAGGGTCAATAAGTGAAGTATTTTGTATCTTCAGAAAAATGTTAAAAAAACTCAAATATATTATTGTCAACATTATTTATTAACTTAACCGTAAATCACAACAATCAAAAAATTGCCTATGCCTAAAATAAACAACATTTGAAACTGTTTAAAGCTACCGTCCGGGGGTATCACAATAAAATGGTCCTACTACTAAATTAAAGCTTCTGGAAGTCCTGAGTAATGCAGCAACGACGCTACTCACTAAATCACCACGGTCTCCAAACATTATCCTCCAACTCGGGGCTGCACTGGGGAATGTCAGTCTGCTTAGCGCTGTTTGGTCGTGGACTGCCAGAGAAGCTTGAGATCGGTGAAAGGGGTACAGAATAGGGCGCCGATGAACTAGAGTAGCCGCAATTAACAGTCAACGGGTGCATCATGGATGTCATTTTTACAGGAGGCTGGATCTGATTTAAACGCTGTCCCAAATGAGTCATCAGTTGTGTTCCCAGCGACACATTCACTCCTGGGATCCTTGAGAGGGTTTTCGAGACCTCGTTGGCAGCATAAATGTATCCAGATCGGAATGCTTCCGTTTGCGAAAGAGATCCGCTTCCATTCAGCCTCTTCTGCTGCTTCAATTTTTGCAGATGCGTAACAGTCAACTCCAAGATATCGGCCTTCTCCAAACGTGTGACGTGCTCACCCTCCGATTCAAGGGTGGTCACCATTAAATCCTTGAGTTCGTCGAGACACTTGTTGATCCTCGCCCGGCGCTTGCGCTCCAACATTGGCTTCATCACTTTCCTGTATTGGTACGTCTTGGACATTTCCATTTCAATTGCTGCCATTTCTTACACGTCACACAAGACTTCTTTTAACATATATCACACACTAATGAAAGCAAGACTAAAAATCCCTGTCTGAAGGAGATCCTTCCTCTTCGAGCTGTCTGCTGCGAATGAATCGAATTCGAGCCAACTGCAGTATATATACCTGTCCTGGGGCTGGTCTATGCCTTCCTTGAGGATATCACGTCACCACCACCAACCCTATGCCCTACACACAGGCCATCTTGATATTTGAGGACCTTACTGATCCCTATTCGGCGCGATCGTGGGAAACTTTCTCGACTTCAGTTTCTCACAGCAAATTTGCCCACCTGCCAAAGGTTTCGATGCTACCCGGGACCGGGAGCGCAGCTGTTTTTTGAGCGCTGCATAGAAATCTTAAAAGAGGACGAAGGGTTACTTAAGACGATCGCTCGAGTGAGGAATAGGAGGGTAAAAAAATTATTTCTTGACCGATTGCTTTATAAAAAAAGGGGCCCATCGATTCCTCCGGTGGTTCGGGTGTCTGTCACGTGAACCAGCATTAAGCCAAGCAGCATGACACCCTTTTTATGAGATTCTTGCGTTATTATCGAATGCGGTTATGTGTGCCAGCGGATGGACACACTCTTGGCACGGTGGTGAGGAAAATAAGCCTTACGCGCCGATCGGCCAGCCCGGGCCCTTTACTTTTGTATGACCCCTCAATTGTTTTGATGCATTTCAATTCTGAAGGGAGTTCTTGCAATGGAATTATTTCACTTGATTATTAAGGAAGACTATGGGTATTCATGGGGAGGAACTGATTGCATAAGATTGGGAAATGTGTTAATGTAGCTGCGCAACTTACTTTTGGCCCGTGGTGTCGATTTTAAGAACAATATTTTCAACAAAAAAAGCAGTATAATGTTTGAGTCAATGACTGTATGAAAATTGTTTCAAAGCACTTTATGATGGACTAAAAGACAAATTTATTTTTTACAAGACTTGAAGCTACAAGTTTTTCGATCTTTATCAAGAAATTAAATTAACTTATACTTCAACAATTACAGGGTGTAGTTAAAATACGTAGGATAAATTATGCCAATTGGTTCCTTAAAGTACCTAAATAAAGTTTGTTTTGACACTTCCCCCAAAAATTAACTATTCCTCTTCAAAATAGGGTTCGAAATGTCTCCTCACTTAAATGTTTGTAAGTCCTTGTAAATGAAAATATTTTACTACTCATTCATACTCAACTCACCTTAAAAAAACTTAATCCCCAAAAAACTATCAATTATTTCCCTAAACTAGACAAGAATTGGATTAAGGCTCATTCCTTCAATATTCTGACTAATACCATCCCGATATAACTTAATATGAAACAAAATGTTACTGACCCTTCATATAGAATTCAAGACTTTACTTGGTCCAACACAACACGCATGAAGAACATTTATGTTCATTTTCCTGTTTTCAATAATCATATTTAATAATTTTAATATCTTAATGGTTTTTTCGCAAAACCAAGATTGATTCTTTTCAACGATATCCAGCATATCATAATCTTTTCACAAGTATTTGAGCATCTAGGCTTCATATTATTTGAAATCAAAGTTTAAGAAAGAATGTAGACAACAATTTGGGGATTAACATTACTAAAATTTCAAAAATGGTTTGAATCAATCATACCAAATTTTTCACAAAAATCAGAAATACGATTGCGAAGTTTTTGGAATTTTTTCTAATACTCCTTTTTATTTTTTTACGCCCAGTTAATTTAAAAAATTTTGAAATTTCACAACAAATCAACCATTCACACCCAAACGATAACTTCAAGCCCTCCTTGCCCAAACCTGCTAGAAAACCTAAACCACCTAGCATTCGCCAGCGTCCTTCCTCTCCCGTCTCTGCTACTAACTCTAGCAACTCGCAACTTAAAGCTAGCTTATTTCCTAACTTTAAGCAAGCTACCCCCTTTAAGTACCCTAACTTCGTGTACTCTCATACTTTAAACCCCCCAACCCCATCCTCTCCGACTGTAACTACTGGCTCCTCTGTTACTGCCCCCTCCATTTCCAATAAGCGTAACCCTACTTCAGCTCCCTCCGATCCCACTCTCACGGACCGCACCACCTCACCCGCCACCGCCTCGGCCTCTCCCCCCTTAACCTCTCCTCCTCCCGTTGCCGACAAACCTTCCTTTATTGACCCTCTTCTTCCCCCGGTTGTTAAACTAACTAGGCTATCGGCCGAATCTCCTGATGGCCGCTACTTTCTCGCCTTCGTGAACGCAGGATATATGATAACGTAAGACTCTACCTTGCCTACCTTCATGACAAAGCGGATCACATCTGCATTGACGGCAAAACTCGTACTAACGTCATTGTCTCATTACACCAAGAGGGTCTCTCGACCGATCCCACTGTCCTGAGACAGCTTTTCCTTAAGTTCCACGCAGCATTCGACGTCCCACCCCAACAAATTTCTGACGATCTGACCGCCTACGCCTCTTACCTCAGTTCCAAACGCATTTCCCATCTACAGAAATGTCGCATGGACTCGAAAAATTATTTTTGCTCCTAACCCCCCCACCCTCTCCTCCCCTCCTCTGCCCATCCCCACCAAATCTTTTACCTGCTGCTCGATTTACTACCAGAATGTCAGAGGGCTTCGCTCCAAAACCCAAAACGTTTTTCTAAAATCCCTATCCCTCCCCTACGACATCTTCGCCCTCTCGGAAACGAACCTAACCTCCGGAATCAACAACTATGAACTATTCTCATCCGACTTCAGTGTTTTTCGCACCGATGGATGCGCAACTAATTCCGGTTCCTCTGGTCGCGGCGTCCTTATTGCTGTTCACAACCGTCTCAGCTCCACCTTGATCAATTCCTCTAACTCATCTTCATTTGAATGGGTATGCGTTAAAATCTCTCTTGATCGCCGCTCCCTCTTCATCTTGTGCTGCTACATTCGCCCTGCTCAGCCTCTCCAAGCCTACTCACACGCAACTGTAGCACTCGATGCTGTGTCGGCTCTCGCCCATCCCCTCGACGACATTATTGTCTTGGGTGATTTTAACCTCCCTCATCTCATCTGGTCCCTCTCCGACGATGACTCCTCCTATTTCGCTACTAACGTGTCCTCTTCAACCGAGTCTCTAATTATCGACCACTTCTCCGATTCTGGCCTCTACCAAATGAGTGGCGTCAAAAACCACCTTGGCAGACAGCTTGACCTTATCTTCTCTACTAATCCGCTGGACTCAGTTGTTACTGAAAGTCGCCACCTTCTTTCTACTCTTGATTTACATCACCCCCCCCCCCCCCCCCCGCCCCCCTCTTTCTATCTTTTTCCTATGAACCGTCTACCCCTCTTACTATCTCCGAAACCCGCTATCACTACAATTTTCGTAAAGCCGACTTTGCGAAACTTAACCTCCTTTTAAGTCACTCCAGCATCCTAACATCCCTAGAAGATTTGCAACTACCTATTAATAACTGTGTCGCCCTATTCTATACCGAACTCTTCAACTGTATGTCAAAATGTGTACCCTTTGAGCCCGTTATAAACCGCTCCTCATCACCACCCTGGTACGATAAAGAGCTCCGCTCCCTGCGTAACAAAAGGAACAAACTTTGGCATTCCTTCCTCCTGTCTAAGTCCAACACTGACTACTCTTCCTACTCAGCCATTTCCTCACTCTTTTCCGAACGTTGTGAATCCCTTTACAAAGACTACCTGACTTCTATGCAATCCAAACTTATTTCCGATCCTAAGCAATTCTATAAGTTCATTAATATTAAGCGCAAATCTAACGGCTACCCCTCTATCCTTAAACTCGGCGACTCATCCTCGTCCAACCCCACAGAAATTGCCGATCTGTTTGCCGAATTTTTTAGTCAATCCTTCTGCGATCTTGTCTCCGACCCTGACCTTAACTACTTCTCCGCCCTAGAAAACTGTGCTCAAACCTCCTTCGTCTCCATAAACATTGACCCTTCTCTAGTTGCTTCTAAGATCAGTGCGCTCGTCGACGATACTGACCCCGGTCCTGACGGCATTCCTGCTATTGTCCTCAAGAAATGCCTTGCCCATCTAATTCAACCTCTTACCCACCTCTTCCAACTTTCCCTTTCTGAGGGTACTTTTCCTGATCACTGGAAGGACTCTTATATTACCCCTATCCATAAAAAGGGTTGTAAAAGCGATATCTCAAATTACCGTCCGATCGCTAAACTTTCATGCATCCCTAAACTCTTCGAAAGCCTCATCTATGACTCCTTGTCGTTCCACTGCAAGTCCATCCTATCTCCATCTCAACACGGATTTATCAAAGGTAGATCTACTACGACCAACTTATCTACCTTTGTGTCTCGCACCCTTCTTTCTGTCGAGAACGGGAACGAAGTTGACGTCGTAGCTACTGATTTTAGCAAAGCCTTCGACAAAATCTCTCACAAAATCATCATTCTAAAATTAAACTATATTGGCCTCCCTCCCCGACTCATTTCTTGGATCAGTTCCTACCTCGATAATCGCCACTATAGCGTCCGTTTCGCCTCTTCGATTTCCAAACCCTTCTTATCCCGTTCCGGTGTCCCCCAGGGCAGTCATCTCGGCCCTTTACTTTTCATATTGTCCATCAACGATGTCGTGAACGTTATCAACCACTCTGACATCCTAATCTATGCTGACGATATGAAAATCTTCAAACAAATTTCCGACACATCCGATTCATCGCTACTCCAAAACGACCTAGACAATTTTCGTACCTGGTGCTCAAAAAACTTTCTCGATCTAAATATATCCAAATGCCAAGCGATTACCTTCTCCCGTAAGCGCACCTCTACTCCTCCCAGATCCTACACCCTCTCTGGAGAACCCATCCCATCTGTTACCTCCCTCTGTGATCTTGGTGTCATATGCGATAGTGAACTCAATTTCCGTTCCCACATAGATCACGTTATTAGCAGGGCCAATTCTACTCTTGGCTTTGTCAAACGATGGTCTAAGGAGTTCTCCGATCCTTACGTTACCAAATCGCTCTTCATTTTCTTCGTCAGACCCCTCCTTGAGTATGCCTGTCAGGTTTGGTCTCCCTCGCAATCCTCTACCATTAACAGAATTGAATCAGTCCAGCGTAGATTCATTCGTTTTGCCCTGCGCAACCTCCCGTGGACTGATCACCTCAACCTCCCTCCGTATGAAGACCGCCTAAAACTAATTGACCTTCAACATCTCTCCTTCCGTCGTGATATCGCTGATATCGTCTTCGTCCACCAAGTCCTAGCTGGTCTCATCGATTGCCCCGACCTCCTACATAGCATATCCCTCAACACTAACCCCCGCAATGTTAGATCTTTCCCCACCTTTCGTCTTGCGACCCACCGTACCAATTATGGGCACTTCGAACCCTTCACTAGAATGCTACGGAAGGTCAACAACTCTACTGCCTTCGATTTCCACCTCGAGAAATCCTCCCTTAAGCGCGCCCTATCCCAGCCTGTTCCACGCCCCCTTTGACTAATCAATTTAGGTTAATGTTATTCTAGTCGTAGTTTAAGTAAATTTCTGTAGCTTGTATTAAGCGAAACAATAAATAAATAAATAAATAAACACCTACATGATTTTTCGCTTGAATTTCACAAAACTAACACAGTTTATTTCAAATTGTTTTTACAACTTCCTAGGAAGGAAATTATTGTTATATGAAATTTTGATATTTATATGGCAATTGGTATCATAAACGTTTACAACTTGAGGGTTAGATAAATTCCTCTGTAGGCGCCGAATCGGCGCTCTTCTTGTCTTGGCGCCTATGTGCGGCACACACCGTACGGTTCAGTCCTTTCAAAAACTAAGTAACCCGCCCTCTAAACTTTATTAAAAATAATAATAGGTATATAGAAGAAACACAAGAGGCCAGATTTATTTTTCCAATTCGAAAATACAAAATATACCATATCATCAACAATTAATATGTGTATGATAATGATAATCTTGAAGTGGGTGGAATAAACAATATAGTGAGTACGGGCTATTTGGACCTCTTGTGTACTTAACGTTTTTTAAATTGCTACACATACGCGCTATGAAGTTGACTAGAGTTAGGTTTCATTTGGTAAAGAACTCTTCATGCGTTCCAATAAGCCAAAGTTGACAATAATGTAGAATTATGAGTTCCTATACAATAAAAAGTTATGGAACCTTTAAACTTCGCAAATTTGAAATTCCTGATGTGATGGATGATTTCGAACTAAATAGAATGGATGCAGGATTTCTTCATCGAGAAAATTACAGGGTGATAACTGAACAGTTTAGCCAAGCACAAATGCCTTTATTTTTCTCGTCAACAATTTTAGACTTGATATTCTTAAAAATTATTATTTTACTACTTATTTATTACTTATTTCATCGATATCAATTATGTTTATAAGCCATCCATTACTGTACCCAACAAAATCTTTCATTTGTACAATATAGCCTATTATTCCTATGTTTAAAAAAAAATTATATATTGAAGGCTGCATACACTTTTCCCAATTTCCTTTTATATTTAAATTTATACCTATCTATATCTCAAATCTAATATATGTATTATATAAAAACATAAGCCTTTTTAACTACTTCATATAACAACTTTATTCAACTGCGTCATTAAGAAATAGAGGTTAGGTAATATTACTTAGTTCTCTACTTAGTAGTAATATTTAACACTGAGAACAGCTTAAGTTAAGGCAAGAAACAATCTCAGTTCTTTCATAAATAAATTGTATCATTCTTCTTTGGAATAATGTGTTATTGAAATTATAAAATGTGTAAGAAAATAACAAATATAAATCTTAGATAAATAATCAAAATAAATAAAATATTAAATTTAAAAAAAATGAAAAAAAAAAATGTCTCTCTTATATAATACTTCATTTACAATGGCTTTTCTCTCTTTTCTTTTCTTTGTAAGTTCGTACCATGTTTTTTCCCGAAATTAATATTTAAATATACTTAAATTCTTAAAAAATGGGGTATTTTAAGACATGACTTAATGTCCTCCTAATATTATTCATTTTTCATTTATTAAAATTGTTTTTAGCTAAGAATTACTAATTTAATTTTTTCCACGTGTTCTGCGTAGAATCTTAATAATTTAAAAAACATATATCCCCTGCGTTATTTAATCTTTCCAAATAACAAGAAAAACTTCTCTACCAATTTACACAAAATTCATTCAGAACTACCCAAAATAATTTTATATTAAAAAAATGCAACTCGATCTTTTCCTTCCCACGGTTTAAAAATCTCCTGCATACAAAAATTCATTGCAAAAGTCAATCCTAAGAAAAAAATAACCGCCACAAAGCCTGACCAACGATATGAATGTAAACAAAGCGGACAAACTTAACTCCCTCAAGGGTTGGCTTTGTAGAAAAACCCTTTTCCTGCAACAACCCCGCACATGCAGTCCCGGAATGTGGTGTATGACCTGTGTTGGTCAATTCATGACTTCCCTTCCAGACGTGCCGTGCCGTGCCGTGTCGTGCTAATTCATCAAAGGCGAAAAGTTCCCCCGGAGGTGTAATCACGAGCTTATCTTATGCCCCTAACGTGTGGTCATCCCTGCGACCGGATGTGATGATTCGTTACTGACGGTACGGTCTGGAACGGAAAAAGGGAGAAGCGCAACCAAATCAAAAACTTAAGAAGGTCACCGTTGCGGACAAAGGGTTCCGCACTTTTACTACGGTTTACTCGTGCGCGTATACGGGGACAGGGAGCAGGACAAAAAAAGCGACGAACCGTTCAAGAAGGAAGTAAAGAAACCAGCGGCATGCGTGAGACGATCGTGAGAATCACAAACCTAACGAACCCTGTAAAATGATCCGAAGACATTCCGCAGGTAGGGCCAAACAGTGAGCGCACTTAGGGAAGAAGGGAGGGAACCACTCAGAGCTGGAAAAGGGACTTTTTTCTGGGCTCGGCTCGACGAAGGTACAAGGAATTGAGCGAAGTAACACAACAGCTGCAGTAGTGCAGGTGATTTGGCCCAGAGTATGTGGGAATTTCGTCAGAGAAGTTTCTCACGATCCTCAATGAAAGGGAATTGTCCAAATGCCAGCACAGCGCTATGGCGGATTGCTGAGCACACTTGGGAGCTGGGAGCAAGAAGGGCCCATGCCGTCGTCCGTCGTCGGTCGTACACACGACCCAACAAAATACCCCTACACACGAGAAGGGCACGCATTCTGGCTGCAGGCAGAACGTGAGCCACCGAAGGAAGTATACAAAAGGATCAGAGTGTGTATTTTGGATATCATTCCAAGTTCGGAACTGGAGGAGATCAGGTCGTCGACTAACGGTCGATCGTCGCATAAGGATCATTTCTTTCGTTTTGATTTGCGTAAAAAAGTAAACCATGGCAATCGAAGGTCAGCGAACCATGTCTAAGACCCAGCACTACCGCAAGGTGACTAAGCCTTTGCTAGAGAGGAAGCGTCGGGCACGCATGAATCACTATTTGGATGAACTGAAGGAATTGATCGTGGACACCATGGAGTCTCAGGGCGAGCACGTAACAAAGCTGGAAAAGGCAGACATACTAGAACTTACTGTGACCTATTTGAAGAGCAAAAAGCACCAGCATCAGGGGAGCACTACAAAACCTTTAAATGCCGAGAAGTTTCGTGAAGGTTACACCCAAGCCGCGTACGAGGTCTCACGGATATTCGCATCAGTTCCGGACATCGATCTCAAATTCGGCTCCAGAGTTATGAAGCATTTGGGACACCAGATGAAAGACATTGAGCCGACTTTATCACATCAGGATTTGGATCCTAAGCACACGCCGCGACAGTCACCTGACCCAAACGGACCATACCATGACAGGGAGGACCAGCATGAAGGAGCCTCCGGTGATGTTTGGCGACCATGGTAGTCGGTGGCACTTTAAAATTGAGCGCCAATTGATCGAAAGCTTTAATTCTTGTGACCTATTTAGTGTTTACTTAGTCCGTAAGTTGTGTTTTTAGCGGTACTCGAAGCTTTAATATTTGCACTTAGGGTTAATAGAACGTAGGCTGATCTCCTGCACTTGTAGCTGCTTTAACTGTAGAGGTTTTGTGATAGGTCTGTGATAATCTTTTTTGTGCCCACATCGTTTATACTATGTTTTTAATGTTTCTTCCATTTGCACCAGGAGAACATTGTAATTTGTGTGAAGTATTATAAATAATAAATGAAGTAATATTAAAATTTTCATACTTATTTTTTCTAATTGAAAATTAATTAATATTTTATTTAATAAAATATGGGTGATGAGCGGTCCTGGTTTGTGGAGTGATTTTGCCGAATGTAAAAAATGCGTTAATTTTTTGTAAATATGATGTTGAATATTGAGTGTAAAGTAATTTTATTTCAAATACATATATTTAATATAATTGTTTGTAAAATGACATTTTGATCGACGTAGCTGGAAAATTAAAAAAAAAGAGCAATCTTTAGACAATTGTTGAACTGTAGATATCTGTACAGAAAATTAATTTGTTGTGTTCCGGTTCAAAGTCTAAATTTCAATGTTTCCTTTCTTATTTAGAATAAAAACTTTTTAAAAAAAATTAAACTGACGAAAAAAGAAAATGAAAAGCGAAAAATAAAATAAACGCTTTTAGTCTTAATAACTAAGCTCTTAAACTGATGTAAGTAACCAATTTTGAATTGGGCGCCAAACAAATCACGAAATGTTATTGTTTTTTGCTTTCTTTAAAGCAGCTTAATGATCTTCGTTGATTGTTTGTTTGGTGCTGACTCAAAATTATTTACATTAGTTTAGGAGTTTAGTAATTTAAAGACTAAGAAGGTTTATTTTATTTTTCGCTTTTCGGTTTCTTTTTTTCGTCGGTTTAATTTTTTGTTAAAAAGTCTTTATTTTTTAATTTTTTGTGGATAAAATCTACTAATTCTTCCGTCTCCATCATCAGATTAATTCCATTATTTTGTAGTGTCATCAGAACTACATATTTCAACATAATCGGTTCACAGGTGAATGAAAAATCAATCATTTCCAATTTTTTTCTACCCTTAGGGGTGAAATTTAATAAAAATTTAAATGGGACCAACTTCAAGGTACACCTTATCCAATAAAAAAAGAATCATCGAGATTGGACTACTCTGTAAAAAGTTATGCGTCATACATAAAAAAAATTATCAATAACTTCGTGGGTAAATTTAGATACCCACAACGAATCGTTTTTGCCCCTAGTACTTCCAAAACAGTTTATAAATTTCTTGTCAGAAAAATGTATCCCGGTAAAAACATTATTTTATTTTAAAAAGTATAATAAAATATCACTTTTAAAGTATTTTCTCAATTATGTGTAAAAAAATCGGGTTTCACTCTAATTCACCAGAAAACAAGCTTTTCCTTATACGATAATAATTATATTGTCTGATTTTTTTTTCCTTTCCTATTGAAGATAAGTTATAAGACCACAAACATGAAATATGTTTTGCTTGAAATCGGTATGAGCTGGCTTAAAATTGCAGTATGCACAATGCATTATGTTGGGGTTCTAGTAATATATTTGCCCGCGCCTTTTGGTAGGGAGCTCATTCGTTGCTTCGTCATCCACGAGTGTTCTTTGAGAAGTTTCCGGCGACTTATTATTCACATATATTCAAAGTGTAGCGAATTCAAAAGTAAATTTCATAGTGCTAGTTCGCGAGGTTAAAAAACAAAATTTTTAATGACGGACAAAAATCCGACCTCCCAAATATTTATGTTTATATTTGTCTAATTTTATAAAATAAAATATTTTCAGGGGAATTTTTTCTCTAGTTTAAGATCATATCATAGTTCCTTTGAATAAAGAAAACTCAGAAAGCGTAGAAAGCATGCAACACTGTCCAGTCTGGTTCTATCTTTGGGATAGTACAATTAATTAGATACAAAAATATTACTTATTATCAAAATTTTGAACAAATTTAACAGATAAACCCTTTAAACATATTGTCGTTGTATATTTAGAGAGAGAAAATATTTTATTTCTTAAATGTCATTGGCTTGATTCCATTTTATGATATAGATACAAAAGTTTAATCGATTTACTTGGATTACGTGGGTTTTGAATTCCAAGAAAATCACAATTTTTTGGATTTTTTTTTACAAAATTTATAGAATTGATTTATTTCAACTATTAGGATATAAAAGTAGATTCTTTGAAAAAGTTGTAAAAAAAATTTCATGAAAAAAAAATGAAAATTGAACCATTGACAGCTGGTTTACGAAAATCGATGATTTTTTAGCGTAGGCAGAATATCTCGAGATAGGCTTATTTGAAATCAAAAAACAATTTTTTTCTATTAGTAACTTATAGTTTGTACTTGGACGAAGGATTTGAAAAAAAAGAATACTTGCATTTTTGACGTTTTTTTAACAAAAAATTGATTTTTTTTTTAAATTTCTTTGATCATTTTGTTATATTTTGGTGATTTTGTCCTAGTAAAACGACTTGTAATAAACGAAATTAAAAATCCTTCGTTCAAGTACAAGTCAATACTATGTAGAAGAAGTGTGGACAATTTCAGTAAGATTGGATTATTAGTTTTTGAGAAATCATGCCTACCGGATTCAACAATGTAATTCTGATAAAAACGTGTTTAAAGTCAAATTACTTTTAAAACTAAGAAACATTTTGTTTACAACTTGTTCAAGTGATCTACTTTTATATCCTAATAGTTGAAATAAATCACTTTTATAATTTTCGTAAAAAAAAATCCGAAAAATTGTGATTATTTTTGGAATTCAAAACCCACGTAACCCCTTAAAGGGCACGGACAAGAGTAAACGACTTTGTTGAATTTGACGTATGACGTCGTCCCTATCATTTGGATCAATAATTTCTAGAGGCGCCAGCTCATTTGATGTGAATGAGTAGTTCTCGATTTATTTGTGTTTATACTACTTACATTCGATTCATAAAGTAATTTTATAAGGGTTTAATTAAAAATCACTCTGACAGTAACCTAGAGTTAATATTTGGAGGCTATTTCCATAGCAAGTTTATTTATTAAATGGAAATACTTAAGAGAAAGAGAAGGAAATTAAATATTCAAATATACTACCGTGTCAAATAAACATCCTCTAAAATGCAGATTTATATCTTTCGGAAATTTTTTTTTTTTACGTAGCATATATGTATACTTTTAGAATGGAATGGTTTTGATCTACTTTTTTTAAATTATAACTACAATATTACAGAAAATTCTGTAAAAAGTTCGAATTGCATAGAAGATACTATCCCTAGGAAGTTCATTGTAAATTTTTGGCTCCACCTCTTATCATGAGTTCTGCGTGGAATATAAATATAATAGTATAAATTTCACTGAAATTGATTGATAAGAGTACCATATGAAATTTAAAATCGAATTGCCTTGCCGAGTCATAAACAAAACCAAGCTATAATTGATTTTCAGTGAACATGGATAATTGTGGTTTTTTCTTAGTTAGCTGCGGCCAGCGAATTCCGCAAAATGTAAAAATTACACATGGATTTTATTTATTCGCCAAATTTGTGCATCGTTGTTTAGAGGTCCTAAGCTATTAAGATGAGCAATATTTTACCAAAAGCAATTCGCATCGTTTTTTCCTTTTCTTCAAAAAGATTTTTGCAATATCCAATATCGTTGGTTTGTTTTCGCCATTGTTTAATTCACTTAAACAATTGCCAGCAAACAATAGCTGAATTGAGATATTCAATTTGTATTGTTCAGTTTAAGAAGCAAAATAAGCGTTAAATAAGAAGATTTACTTCCACTGCATTTAGTCAACGGAAACAAAATTAGTAAAGAGATTTTAGTTGAGATTATGATGCGTAGATTTTCGAAAATTGATTTTACTCCAGGGGATTTTATGATAGTGATCAGTGGATCGGAATTGAAAACGAGACTTCAGTGGAGCTAAGAATAGAGTGTCAGATAAAAACACTATTGTACTATGTATTATTAAACAATTCAATTATAATTTTTTAAATTTCTGTTTATATTTTGTAATAAAAGAGAAAACACGTCTCGCTGATTCTAAAAGATTCTACTTCAACTGGCTTTGGCAAAATAAAAATTTCAAACCCTTCTTGTTGCCAAATAAAGACAAAATATAATTCGGTAATTTAATGTATATTTAAATGAATTTATCAAACCTTGGAGTGCTAACTCTATTAAAATCCAGGAGAGAAAAATTACAATATAATCCGAGCATATTGAGGAACCTATCCCATCATCTGAAAGTTTCAAAAGTTAAATGGATTTTTGTGTTTTCTCGTTTCACTTTCAAATATAGCTGAAAAAAAAATGGAAAGAAAACAAATTGAATTCTGTAAAATCTTCATTTATTCTTATCCTCCTTTCTCTCATATAGGAGTAGTATTGGTCCTTCCGAAGAAGACTGATTGCAACATTAACAATATGTTTTACTTTAAATTATCACAGCAGAAAAACAGTAAACAGTTTCAAAAACAATAAGCACAGCCATTAAAAGTATTGTTACAACTAATGCAACTAATGTGAGATATTGGGGACTGGATTTCATCACCAGGGCCTCCAAACTGAGCTGGATTCGCTTGGTGTAGGGCTGTTTCCCCGTTCACTGCTGCAATCCGACGGTGGTGGTGTTACAATTTGAATAGCCCCACGGCTCACATCCTCGAAGTAATTGGGCGAACTATTGCAGAAAATATTCGTTGGGGATGTCGATGGCACGGCTATTGTTGCTGCGGCTGCTGTTAGACTCCTTTGCGGCTGGGGTGGGAAGATTGGCGTTTTTGGTTGGATTGGTGGAGTCACCACTTGGAGGTAGTTGAGACGGTGTCCTAAGTGACTCATCAACTGGGTCCCTAGATCCACACTGACCCCTGGCAGGGATGCTAGCGCCTTTGAAACCTCATTGGCTGCATGTACGTATCCTGCGCGAAAACTCTCGATCACCGAAATTTTTGGATCTTGATTGATTCTCAGCTGTTTTCTCTGTTTAAGTTTCTTCATGTGTTCTACCGTAAGTTCCAGGATGTCTGCTTTCTCTAGGCGGGTGATGTGTTCACCCTCTTGTGTAAGGCACTCAACCATAATATCCTTAAGTTCGTCCAGGCACTTGTTAATCCTGGCACGTCGCTTCCGTTCTAACATGGGCTTCATCACTTTCCGGTACTGATATGTCTTGGACATCTCCATTTCAATAACCATATCTTCTTTTATTTAATTAATCACTGATTTTCACTGATTTCCAAAAAGTCACTTTTGTATGCGTGTATCCGTATCGCACTGAATTAAACAATTATCACTTGTCTTCACCTGTGGCAATTACTCGTATCTCGATTATCGCTACTACTCCAGCAAAGATTGCGTAAAAGTCGAAGAGAACTAAACTGACTTAACTCGCCAGCGACTGCGCAATGAATGAATCAGCCCGACCATTTGTCGTCCCCTTTTAAATGCATGCGGCCTGCGGTGCGGCGGTGATGGCATAGCATGTCAAGCGGGCAAAGAAAACGGCGCGCTGCTAACAGCACGTTTAGTCCGACTCGTGGGAAACTATTCCGGAGTCGATTTCTCACAGTATTTGGCCACATGCCTTCAATAACGAGACGACGTGCGGCATGCACAAAAAACGAGGAAAGCACAAAAAAGACACACTGAACTGAACAGAAGGAGCACGAACAACAAAATGAGTCAAAAGAGAAGTAAAAAAAACAGCATAAAAATAATATAAAAAAGAATTAAGAAACGGAAAAATAAAGGGAGTAAAAAAAAGGCGAGCTATAAGAAGACGAAGAAGTTATCAGAGCTAATGCGGTTTCTTTATCTCTTTTTGGCATAGAGGATAGCCATTGCGAGCCCGGATTTTATGTGGATGCGGCTTAAGATTTGTTTTCCTGTTTTGATTATTCTCCGCGCGATCTTTTACTGGTGGTGTGGCCTGTGCCGTGCCATTTTAATTCCCTGCGGGGCGACCGACCACAAAAAGAGATTTTTATTAGATATATCTGCCCCCAGCCGAAGAGGTTTAATTGCTATGTGTGGTCGCGCAAGGTACCATCAATGCGCTTTTGCATTATACACGCCGATCTTCTAGTAGGCATTCACGAGGAGATTTCAGCCCAGAAGTATAGGATGTACTAATTGATCTTAGAGGTTTCGTTTGCGTAGTGAAATTATTTCGAGAGATCGTGGCAATTTCTGTCTGCGTAAGGAATTTCAATTAGGTTTGATCAAATGTTGGCAAAAAAATGTATGTATGTGCAAATAAATATCAGCAACAAAACATGACATTTTGCTGAACCTTCAACCTATACAACTGTAACCCTTGACCCAACAAAGGGCATTCAAAGGCGAGAACTAAAACCTCTGGAAAATTTTGTTGCGACCCTTCAGTCCGGAGTTGTCATTGTGTAAACAAGTAACCAGGGTCGTCACTACACACACTACACACACAATGAGCACAACGGTCGTTTTTCGTGTCATAAAACTGTATCTTTTTTGTGTGTTCAAATATTTCTATGAAATTGTTTATACATAATACTGAGTATATAGGCTTTCTAACTACTTATAGTATATTGCTAATTTTAAATGAAATCCAATGAAATTAGCAAGAAAATGACAAGGAAATACTAAGAAAAATAATATTTCTATAAAATTTAATTCTAAAAACAAAAATCGGAAAAAATTCGCAAGTTTTTTTATTCTAGATAAAATTCAATATAAATGTAAGCATCGGCAAACAGCAGTAACATTTAAAATTTCTAACAAACTTTATCAAGTGCATAAAACCCTATATTTTTCTATTTAAAAATGTGAAAGTTCTTGTCAGGATTGGCTTTTTAATTGTTAATTTTATTGCAATATTATTTTAATCGAATTTCGTTGTTAAAGGGGAATTTTACACAAATAAATAAATTTTCTAGTAGTTATTTTTTTTTTTTTTTTTTTTTTTTTTTTTGTATTCGAGAACTGTAATATTGAGTTTTTAATTGCTTAATATAAAAATTTCAAAGTTGTAATGGTTAATTAAGAAATAAACATGGTTTTTTGGATTTGGCCAATTTTTGAAAAATCCAAAAATAGTCGAAAAAATTCTGAAAAAATTCACGCGTGTTCTTTGGCTCATTTAAGGTATTTTCTGTTATATAGAATTTTCTTGTAAAGTTGATCGTTTTCGTGTAAAAAAATCGCGAAATTTTTTTATTACTTGGGTGTACAGCAAATGTCTCACGCTTCACCCCTCTATATCTCCGCAACTAATCATAGGATGACTTCGTGCCCATTGAGACTTTTGATCAGCACGTTGAAAACTATCACTATGCTAAGTTTGAAGAAAATTCAGTGAAACCCATTTTCCATAAGAAATTTGCGGGGTCCTTTTTTTGAGGTTATATGCGATATAACTAAAAAATAAGCTTTTAACTTGAAAATCGAGCCAGAGGAATCGATAGGAAATTTTCTGACGAATATTTTAAAAAAAAAGGCTTGATTCGATATAAATTGACTTCAGAAAGTGCGTTTGAATGAAAAACCTCACTTTTTCCCCACTGTGCGCCGCCGTTTTGTCAGATAATTAAAATTAAGCGTCGTTGCCGTCTTGCCGAATTGGTGGTATCATTTGATACACACTTTTATATGAAACACAGAATCAAAAGCTTTGAACGTTTTTTTATTTTGATTTTTCACCAAACTACGAGTTCGAAGACATCTTTTGTCATAGTGACTTGAATAATTGCGATAAATGCCTAAGATTTCATTCCATAGCTTCATAAAATTTAAAAAAATAAAATTTACCCAAATGTTTGAAGGCAATTTAAAAACAAAAGTCGCGTAACTTTTCCTGAGGTCGAGACCTGAACTAGAAAGACAAAAACTACAAGAAGTAATTAAAGCTTCATTCGGATACATTATCGTGTAAGAGATTTGGAATTGTCTTGCCGACACTATAAAACAAATATTTTATATATTTGAATCCAAAATACTTAAATAACCTAATAAAAACAAGATGATGCACTGATTGCACAAGTCTTTTCGTTTCAAAACGAATTCAATGAGACATTCTTAAAGTATTTTGGATTCAAATATATAAAATATAGAAACTGCTTCTCCCACAAGCGAATATTTTCGAATATTAAGTGATTGCTCACTGCATACGTGGTTAATTTACAAATTTGGTCAAAAAGTGAGTTGGTGCTAGGCGAATTGGAGCCGGTGACGTTCGGCACTTTGTAATCAAAGAGGATGACTATAAAGAATTCATTTTAAAAGAACTATTCCGATACTGCATACACCTAACAAGAACGCTAGTTAATCAGAAATTTAATATTGAATTTTTCCAAAAGATCATAATCGCAACCAATTTTTACACTTCTAATATTCGCTCATGTTAAGGACAAAATCAAATTGACAAAATTTCTATTTGAAAACCAACAATTATATTCTAGTAAAAATAACATATATTTGCTGTACAATCGCCATACTTATTGTATTGGTATATTTCCTTAAAAATGCAGTACACAAGCTAACAATTTTTAAACATTTATTTAAAATTCGTATCTTTTAAAAATTCTGGCAAAGATCAATTAAAATTTGGTTTTTCTATTATTTATGACACCAAATCGTCGTTTTTGCAAAGAAAAATATAAAAATTAAAGACAAAAATTAATATGTGCATACTATTTGAATGCATTCATTTATCTACTATGAAAAATGTATCAGTGATCTTTTTTAACTCATACTGTCCCTCACTGACCTCAAAGCAGCTGAAATAAGCGAATGCGTCACAGTTTCAATTCAAAAACCGTCGCTGTCGACTTTTTACATCATTTGCATTTTATTCGCCTGGTATAACGAGGAGCCCCAAACTCATTCGTGACTTCGGCGGTGACGAACAAATTTCAATCTGAATCTGAATTGAAACTCAGTCGTGCACGAGCCAATATATTGCCGAGGTCCAATCCGGTCTGACGTCTTTGAGTCTTTCATAATTGAAAACGAGTTTGGCTTATCCGCGCGCATAACTTGGAGCGGATTGCGCTACGGGTAAGCGGCACCGGCTTAGGCAAGCGGTTCAAAACATATGAAACCAAAACCATGTGGGAATCGTACTCGTTTATGGCCACTCCAACCGAGTGACGCTATTAGTCCAATTGACTAATGGCATTTTTGGAAGGAGAGGGACCGGGCTCCGGTACAAAGTGTTACTACTTTACTACCGTCCGATCGTCAGCGGCGACTTTGTTGTCCGTAATAAAAAAAGAGAAAGACCTCTTGACTGCTTTCAATTAAGACTATAGATACAGATACTAGATAGCGATCTTTCTAGCACGCTTTCAGCAGCGTTAAAAGGAAGTGTCGATCACTGGAGATCAGTTACGGGTGTCGGCTGCAGCCGGTACACTGCTGATGCTGTGCTGCTTTTGGTGCTTGTTGGAAGCTCTTTATTCCTATTAACGGCTTGATATTTGACATATGTGTCAAGCGCGTGTTCGTGCTGAGATTAATGTTGTTTTGCCGCTACCTTTAATTACCTCCGATTGGAGGAGCAGTTTTTCCGATTGAAGATATCGCAGCAATTATTTAAATTAGCTGATATCATCTGAAGTAGA
The DNA here is from genome assembly GCA_949715965.1 of Dysmachus trigonus. Lineage (NCBI taxonomy): Eukaryota > Metazoa > Arthropoda > Insecta > Diptera > Asilidae > Dysmachus > Dysmachus trigonus. The sequence continues at coordinate 25,509,149 of OX454320.1, forward strand.
AAATAACTTTGAATATTATTACTATTTTTTATTTCAGACCAATGAATAAATCAACATATTTGCAAACTTCAAAAAAGATTTTATTTTCTACACATATACACTGAAAAATCAAACAATCAATGATTGTTAATTCATCGGTATGAGTTCTCTGTTTGAATCAACTAGATCCTAGTTCATCTAACTATTTCAATATCAATTTGACTTAAGAATAATTGAAACAAAGGGAATGCGTGTCAATTTTATTAGAATATATTTGTTATTTTTTAAACGGAAATTATTTCAATTCACCTTTTAGTTCACGATCAATTGATCACGTTTTCTTCATAATTTAACATGGAAAATTGTTGTTCGAACAAGCATTATTATGCATATACATACATATAGTCGCATTTAGTAGATTCAAGTTCTTGTCGCTAGCCTTGTCTTATGCTAAAAGAGGGAGAGTGAAATATATTACATTTCTTACCACTAACATTAATTAGTTTTTATAGGAGAATTATTGTTATACAAAATAAAAACAAAGGACCCCGCACAATTCGTATGGAAAATGGCTTTCGGCCAAATTAGCTGAAATTTTGCACAGAGGTAGCTTTCAGCTCACTGATGAAAAGTCTCAATGGGCGCAACCCCCAAAAATCAAACCCCGATCCCCCACGCCCCCCCGAAGTCTCAATATATACCAAAATCACATTATGATGAAAATCAGTTCAAAACAGATGTATTCATTTGAAACTTCGCACAGTGGTAGCTTTCAGCATGCTGGTCAAAAGTCTCAAAGGGCGTAACCCCCAAAAATCAAGCCCGCACCCCCACGCCCCCCCCAAGTCTCAATATATACCCCAAATCACATTATGATGAAAATCAGTGCAAGAGAGATGTATTTATTTGAAACTTCGCAAAGTGGTAGCTTTCAGCATGCTGGTCAAAAGTCTCAATGAGTGCAACCCCTTATATCCAACCAAATCCAACCAACCCAGTCGCAAAATATACAGGGTGATCCAAAAGTATGGAAACGGCTAAATAACTTTCGAGGAATGCATTTTGGAGAAAAAAGTTGTAGGCAAAAGTTTTAGGAATTTTCCCCAGCTATTCAATGGTGACCATATATTTGACCTTGACCGTGGCCTTGAAGGTCATTTCAAGGTCAAGTTGACTTTTTTAAATTGGAACCCTTATTTTTGACCACGGAAATGGAAAGAGCGGACAATTTTACGTCCAATTATGACCTTGACCATGACATTGAAGGTCATATCAAGGTCAAAATGGCTCTTTAAAGAGGAACCTGCATTGATACTGCGGAATTGCAAAGAGTGGAAGTTTTGCGTCCAAATGTGACCTTGACCACAACCTTGACCTTTAACATGACCTTGTCAATGACCTTGAGGGTTATATCAAGGTCAAGGTGGTTTTTTGAAGGGGAATCCATGTTTTTAACCACGGAAATGGAAAGAACCATTTCCGTGGTCAAAAACATGGTTTCCTCTTCAAAAAACCACCTTGACCTTGATATAACCCTCAAGGTCATTGACAAGGTCATGTTAAAGGTCAAGGTTGTGGTCAAGGTCACATTTGGACGCAAAACTTCCACTCTTTGCAATTCCGCAGTATCAATGCAGGTTCCTCTTTAAAGAGCCATTTTGACCTTGATATGACCTTCAATGTCATGGTCAAGGTCATAATTGGACGTAAAATTGTCCGCTCTTTCCATTTCCGTGGTCAAAAATAAGGGTTCCAATTTGAAAAAGTCAACTAGACCTTGAAATGACCTTCAAGGCCACGGTCAAGGTCAAATATAAGGTCATCATTGAATAGCTGGGGAAAATTCCTAAAACTTTTGCCTACAACTTTTTTCTCCAAAATGCATTCCTCGAAAGTTATTTAGCCGTTTCCATACTTTTGGATCACCCTGTATATTTTGCGACTGGGTTGGTTGGATTTGGTTGGATATAAGGGGTTGCACTCATTGAGACTTTTGACCAGCACGCTGAAAGCTACCACTTTGCGAAGTTTCAAATAAATACATCTCTCTTGCACTGATTTTCATCATAATGTGATTTGGGGTATATATTGAGACTTGTGGGGGGGGGGGGGGGGGGGGGGGGGCGTGGGGGGTGAGGGTTTGATTTTTGGGGGTTGCGCCCGTTGAGACTTTTGACCAGCATGCTGAAAGCTACCACTTTGCGAAGTTTCAAATAAATACATCTCTCTTGCACTGATTTTCATCATAATGTGATTTGGGGTATATATTGAGACTTGGGGGGGGGGGGGGGGGGCGTGGGGGGTGAGGGTTTGATTTTTGGGGGTTACGCCCTTTGAGACTTTTGACCAGCATGCTGAAAGCTACCATTGTGCGAAGTTTCAAATGAATACATCTGTTTTGAACTGATTTTCATCATAATGTGATTTTGGTATATATTGAGACTTCGGGGGGGCGTGGGGGGTCGGGGTTTGATTTTTGGGGGTTGCGCCCATTGAGACTTTTCATCAGTGAGCTGAAAGCTACCTCTGTGCAAAATTTCAGCTAATTTGGCCGAAAGCCATTTTCCATACGAATTGTGCGGGGTCCTTTGTTGAGGAAAATTTTAAAAACCTCGTAGTGAGTATAGTTCGCTATTCTAGTTTAACACTAGTAACACGAAAACTACTTTAACACTAGAATAATCGTGGTCCAGAATGTTGAACCCTAGATTAATTTTATTAAATTAAATTGTCTAAAATACTTATTTTCTCTGTGTTTTTACCGTTAGTTCTAAAGAATTAAATGAATAAATATCAGAATTAATATAATGTCATAAAATCAGAAAAAGCCAGGTTTTATATAAGTTAGAGTAAATTATTTATTAAGTGTGAGACCCGTCAAGTTGACAGATTGATTGTTACAATGTTAACAATGGGGCTCGTTGTCTGAAATAATTCCATCATATCGTTTCAACAATATATTATTGAAAAAATAACAAAATTGTTTTATACTTTTTAAATAGATTTCTCTGGTGAGGTTAACCAGTAATATTTTTAGGTGACAATCATAAGCAAAAATAGTTAAAGGAACCACGAAATTAATTTTTGGAATCAGATATTTTGTTGGGTGTGGTACGTAGATACAACTCTTATTTTTTCACTCGACGATATGATAATAAGCAACATTTTTGTTTCTTTGCTCGATTTTAAAAGTCTTATGAGTTAAAGGAATTGTTTAACAGTTCAGTGCACAGATACATTTAGGGTATCGATACGGAATGGAGCTCTTTGTATTCGATACCGATATTTTTGTATGCATCGCATAGTAAATATACATATTTACATATAATCCTATGTTCCGAATTTTCCATGAATGAAATGCATTTAATGCATGTGGATGAATGAAATGCTTTTAACTATTTAGGGCTATTTCACAAAAAGTACCTACCTACTAACCCAGGAAACCTGATGGTAATTAAGAGCAGACCATTAGTTAGCAACAAAGAAGTGAGGTATGTAGACAAGGCAGGGCCGTAGCCAGGATTTTTTTTCGGGGGGGGGGGGGGGGGGGGGGGGGGGGGTCAAAATAAAAAGTGAAAGAGGGGGCGAGGGGGAGGGGGGTTTGAACTAAATTGAAATTTTTTATAAATAGCGTTAAAATATTAATTTAAAATAAAGTTTAATTTTTACATCTCTATTATCATCAAAATATCTATACTATGTTACTCTTGTTAAGGTGTTACACCTTTGGTGTAAGGTATAAAAATAAACTTTTTTTTTGGCTCGGCCATTAAAAATAAGAATTATTCTTTATTTTACGTATGCCTATAATAGATTTATAAACATTTTCCAATACTGAAAAAAAAAAAAAATACTAGTGAGATATGAGTCGCTCAGTGGGATCCTTTTTTTAAAATCCGGTGTACATGATTTCTCCAGCATTTTCCGAAAAAAAAAATTGCTTCCTCGGAAGTATAATAGCTAAGGCGTGACGAAGGGAAAAAATTAAAAATAGTTTTTTTGGAGAAATGACAGCTCTTCTTAAAAAAACTCGAATTTCCATCAAAATTTTGAGTTTAAAAAATATATAACTTTTGAATACGGAACCCAATCGAAAAAATCCTTCGTCAATCCTTTAGGTTATATTATAAAAAATAGTGGTGCAAATTTCAGTCAAATCGGTTCAGTAGATTTTGAAATATCATGTACACCAGTTTGAAAAAAGTAATTTCGAGAAAAACGTGAAAGAAATACAAAGTTCATATCACATTGCGAGCCGATAAATTTTGTAGTATTAAATTTTATGAAATTCCTAAAATGCGGTTAAAATGTGACTCTATGAGTTTTTGGGGTGGCTGATTACGAATCCGGGGTCAGATTTAATTAATTTACATATCCCTACCCCCTACTCTAGCTCCTCCGCTACAAATACAATTTTATGTCGGGGAGGCATTTGAAGAGTAGGGGAAGGGGTAGTAGGGGGTAGGGTGGATGCATTTATCAAATCTGACCCCAGATTCGTGATCAGCAACCCCAAAAACGCCCTGGATCTTGTTTATGATAAAAAATTATTGATTTTCCTCCAAAGCCGACATATCGGTTTTCCGGTCCTCTAAAGGTTAAAGATAGATAGATTGGTAACGGTCCGAACTCTACCTGAGTTTTGGGTCGGCTCTCTGACGCGCTCACTTCTAATTGCTATAACTTCGGTAATAATTTGAATTTTGGAATGTTTCAACGCTTAAAATATTGTTAAAAGTATAAACAATTTATTTAGCCCAAAACAACAATTTTTTGAAAATTTCATGGTGGTGTAACCCCTTATAAAAATACAAAATAAAAATTCTAATTTTTTAAAACACTTAATTTTTTGAAAAAGATATCTCACAAACGTAAAAAAAAGTATCTCACAAACGTAAAAAAAAGTATTTCACAAAAGAAAACCTAGTTTTCGACTTTTCGCAGCGAAAGAAAGAGTAAGAAGTATTTTAAAAAATATGTTTGAACTTCTTCAGTTATCAGTGCTAAAGATGTTTGTTGGTCGCATCTAAAATGTACTATTTATAATATTCCACTACTTTCAAATTAAGTAAAGGCGCCAATATTTATTGCCTAGTGGAGAGGACCTCTTATTTTGTTCCCTTCGTTTATGAATTTTGCGATTAGATATCTGAAGTATTCTATTTTTTCATTCCGAGAAAATTTTTTTAATACATCAATTATTTTGATGGAAATAGGGTTTTTTTTTTAAAAGAACCTTGAGTAGGTAAATGCTAACCTACCTTTGTAGTATGAGAAAAACATCACTGATTAATTTTAAAGTTACATCGATATAGAAATTATACTAATTTTTATATTGTATGTAAAAGAGAAGAAATTTACAATTATTGCCTTTTTTATATATAAGAATGTACTTTTATAGAAGTAAATATTACAACATTAAAAATGTAAATAAAACTCAACTCAGCTGAATGCAACTGAATATGTCGAGCAGTTGCACATATTTTCATTAAAATAAATTAATTAATTTTATGAAATTAAAAAATTGGAATAAAAAATGATTTGCCTAACATACAAACATGTATTTAACATATTTTATCATTGGCAAAGAAAAAAGAAGAGCGGAACTTTTACACATCTGACTGTTCAACCCTTGTTCTGTTCTTAAAAAATCATGTAAATTTTTAGTTAATTTTCAAAATTTCGGGGGGGGGGTTCTAACCCCCTGACCCCCCCGCTGGCTACGGCCCTGAGACAAGGTAATAAACTTAACCTTAGAAAAGGGAAGGATTCCTGCCTTGCCCGACTCTGACGACAGTGATACTTAAACCTTTTGTAATAAATACGTCCGTTCCTGCAGAAAGGTAATTTTCTAAAGAAAATTGGAAATAGATTCTCGGGTAAACGATGAAACAAATTATTATTTTCAGGAGACTGCTTAGTAGAAGATAAAAACCCTTGGATGACTAATGACGGTCTATCCTGGGCTTTGGCCAAGACCGAGATAGTCGTCCTCACGAAGAGAAGGATTGACACTATCCTGCCGTTTGATGTCGGAGGGGAGCGTGTGGTGTCAAAGCCGACGGCTAAGTACCTGGGGGTGATGGTTGGTACGAAACTCACCTTCGTGGAACAGATCCGCCGGGCGGCTGACAAGGCGGCAGCAACGTTGCCAACCTGAGCAGGATTATGGCAAATGTCCATGGTCCCCGCTCGGGAAAGCGCCGGCTGCTGATGACCACGGCCGCGGTCCTCGTCATTGCCGGGGTGGTACGCCGGCTGCTGATGACCACTGCGCAGTCGATGCTGCTGTATGGTGCTGAAATATGTGGCGGGCAAATGAGACTCGACCTTACTGTACAGAAAGCGCTTAGCTTCTGTACAGTGTCGTAGTGACCTGAGGGTGGCCTGCGCCTATCGGACGGTCTCGGAGGCCGCGGTCCTCATCATTGCCGGGGTGGTACCAATTGGCCTCCTGGCGTTGGAAAGAATGACCACCCACGGGCGAAAAGCCGAGATCGGCCGATGGCGGGCCGCCAAGGAGGGGAGAATCGGCACCATGCAGAAATGGCAGGAGTCCTGGGATAGTGAATCTAAGGGTCGTTGGACCTACAGGCTCCTGCCACGCATTGAGCCGTGGGTCAGCCGTACATTCTGCGAGGTGAACTACTGCATCACTCATTTCCTAATCGGGCACGGGTGTTTTCGGTCATATCTCCACAAAGTGGGGAGGGCCGAATCACCCGACTGCCCGTACTGCGCAGGTAGTAAGGACGATGCCGAACATACGCTCTTCTCGTGTGGAGGCTGAGCTCGGCCCGCTGTCGGCCGACAGCGTGGTTGGGCTCATGCTGGGGAGAGAAAGAGAATGGGGTTTGGTAGCCGAGTTTGTGCAGAACACTCTACGCACCAAGCCCCAGGAGGCCTCCGTCCTGCGCCCTGCTGTAGAGGGGCCAGCTTGAAGAAAACCCACTGGGTTAGCTTTTTAAGGCCCAGCCCGAAGTAATGTGCTAAACGGTACCGGGCTGGTGTTCTTGGAGCTAGGGGGTGGGGGTTTTAGCCGGTAGTCCACCCGAAAGGGTGGGAGTCCGGTATGTCGTTCGTAAAGGAATTTGCCATACCTCCAAAAAAAAAAAGAAGATGAATAGTAAGTGTAAAATGTAAATATTATATGTATGAACGACTCTGTCAATTTCATTTACATTATTTCTTTGCAAGACTTGATGTGCATCTATTATGTACGATCAAGATTTAGGAAAGTAGTACTTAATATTTATATGTCATTTTTATAAAATTCGTGACTCCACTTAATTAATTGGAATCAATGTTTTGGGCTTAGGATAAGTATCTGGCAGATAAAGCAATTTACTATGAATGTCGTTTTTTGTTAAATTCTCGTATGTATGTATATAAATTCATACTGAGGCAAATTCAGAGAAAAAAATAAAAATAAAATAAAATAACAACAAAAATAAAGCGGTTTTTCATTTAATATACAAGATAAATAAAATAAATAACAAAAACACCTAACTTTTCATTAGAACGTTTTGAGAGACTCGATGAACAAAATTATGAGTCAAAGGCAAAATTTAGGTGTCAAAGGGTAAGGCGTAATAGAAGCTAAGGCAAGCCAGTAATTAAGAAAAACTAGTAACGATGATCAAGAATTGGATATTTCAATAACGAATAAGTTACTATTTGCACAATCCTACTTAAAACCTGTCAGTCATATAAATTCACATATACAAGTACTATATATTCAAAAGTAAGAACTGTCAAAGAAAAGTTTCGGCAACTGAAAATAAAAAGTTAAGCAATAATAATGATAGAAAAAAATACCTTGTTTTAATATTTGAAAACTGTAAGTTATTAAGAAATAAATAAAGAGGTATGCCGAAATACTTGCAATATTCCAAATATACTGCATTCCTATACTTAAATACTTACATATTCTACTACGTCTACATATGTGCAGTACATGTAGAGTAATATTTTGTTTAATCCGATACGCAATTTTTATTTTGTCGTGAATTAACATAAGTTCTGTATACCTGTAATAATTATGCCATATTGCAAATTAAATAAAGCCAGCATCTTTAAAAACGGTGTATAATTAAATTTTTTTTATCATCTTTATCGCGGAAAGAAACCGACAATCAGAAAAAACACTTAAAATTTTGTTTTTCATTTTCGAGTGTTCCATACGAATACAGAGGAAAGATAATTAAAATATTATAGCTATATCCATTATACGGGTAGTAATAAAAGGCCAAATGTTTTGCGATGTAACTTACAAACAGTCAAACTTGCGAAAAGAATTAAATTCACTTAATAAATGCCTGATAATTGCATGTTTTTGGATATACAGGCCTACTGTTATTAAATAATAAACTGCAGTAGTTAAAAATGACGTAAAATACCCCTTAATTATTCTGCCTAATTCAGTTTCAACCGACTCAAATAATTACTTATTGATTATACCCTTATGAAATTATAATCAAGTGTAATAAAAGTCGTGTCAGTATTCACAAATCCAAGCCTGTAATCTGAGAACCGAAATTTCTTATTGTAGTAGCATTCTTATAGATTGATGAATTGTACTTGTTGACAGAGTCGTTGATTTGATGAAAACAAATAGCCGTTTGAATAAAGTATTTTAATAAGGAATTTTCACACACAGACTATTATTTTTGTTTTATCACAATCTTTTAACACTGAGATTAAGATTTGCGGGACCGTTAATTTGGTGTGATTTCGTGATGGAACTTATACAAGTTATATTTATTAATTTTTAGTGAAATATATTACATTTAATTGATATAATAACATGAGGATATATTCTTGTAAATTCCTTACCTCTACAGCTTATAAAGTGAGATGAGTCATCATAGAGAAAGCCTGAGTAATGCCTATGACACACATAGGTTGGTTAGCCAACTATTCTAGTTAACCAACCTCGAAACCAAACACAGTAACACACAGCGGTGAGTTGGTTTATTTTGACATTGTCCCACCATTGTAATAATTCTTAATGCTATATCTATTTTATCCGATAGCGAAGCGGCCGGCGTTTTTCATCGAAACTCTTTCAAGAGTGGTTTGATACATTTCAACGACTTTCTACGTTCAACAGAGTTACACTCTGTTGGATACCTGAACACTATAAGATTTTGAATATAGAAGATGAATAGAGAAGGACATTTCGGCCCCAGTCTGCTGGATCCTATTGGAGTATGGACAAGTGGATATCATAATAGTCTCTATACTGGGAATATTTCTCTGGATTCGTCACACTAAAAAACTTGTTAGACTCTATCACTGAAAAAAATATTTTTTAGTAGATTCAATAGTGAGCGCATGTTAATTCATCTGGTCCACATTTTCTGTTTCAAACAACTAGATCCTAGTTCCTCTATTTTAATATCAATTTTCAGAGAAATGTTAAAATAAAGGGAACGCATGTCAATTTGACTAGAATACATTTGTTAATTTTTAAACAGAAATCTTGTCAACTTTTATTCCACGTTAAGTTGACTAGGTATTCTTCATAACTTAACATTATCAATGTTTTTTATACCAAGTATATATAGTTATTGCTGCTAGATGTCTAGTTGCTTCAAAGGTATTCAAACCAATAGTATGATCGACTAGCCTTTTTGGAAGATGTACTAGATGTATAGTTGTTATAACGTTAATTCTTGTTGGTCAACCAGAAGCCTAGTCTACACCGCAGGTATGCCACTCCACGCTCCTCAACTATTACACTATAACTTTTAAACAAAAATAATGTTCTACTAATTATAACTAGAAAAGAATATCTTTCCTATGATCTAAAAATCGTTATAGTGACAAAAACAAAATATTCGAATTTTTTGCATTTACAAGAATTCTAGCACGACTTTCCGGGGTGTTTTTTTCAATGGGCTGTAAGAGTAACTTTTGATCGGAAACATCTTTAATATTTTATTCTTGTCCCTTTAATGATTTTGGCGCCATAAGGACGGTATTCCTCCCCAGTTACAATTAGTAGAATACCACTTTTCCGTAAAAACTAAAGTTTAGTATATTCACCTCGTGGAATGGAAGGAATAAGGTATACCGCCATAAGAAGCAATGATACTCGCGGCAATCATCGGATTACATCATCCTATAAATGTGATAGTGTACAGTGCAGGTCTACTACACGGCTTATTATATAGTTTAGGCCTAAAAATAAAAATTTGGTCGCAGCGCCTACCATAAGCATCACCCCCATTAAAAATAAATAAATACCACAAATAACGATGAACTCAACCCAACCCCCATTGCTCCCTGTCTTTATTGCTTCAACAATTAAGAAAAATCCAAAGCAACGATACGATTAATGTTACCTCCAATACCATAACATATCAATTAAAACCTGAAGCTTGCCGTTCTTGCGCCGGAATCATGCCATGCCTACGCCTTGCTTTAGCTACTCACGAAAGCGAATCACGCACGTGTTAGCAGAGTCATTCTCAAAAGGCAGTCACCGTCCTCATCATCATTCATTAAGGGACCCATAAGAAGCTCACTGATCACGTCTTGAAAAGGTCGCCACAAGCAAGCAGCGCGGACAATGCAGCAAGCAGCATCTACCTAACCCAGGCCGGGAATACACTTTTCTTTGGTGCTGTCGTCCTCGTAATCGCTTCCGCTACAATTGGCCATCCCATCAATCGGCCCTTCGTCAATGGCAACAGACGGTCACACGTGTGAGTAGTTTTTATTGAAAAAATATATATATAAAAGTAAAAAAATTAAAAAAAAAAAAAAACCCTTGTAGTGGCACAATTTTATTGCAAGACTCTCGGTGCGTGGGAATTTGGGAAAACTTCACTTTCCCACGCATTCCCAAAGGCACCAAAAGACCGAAGTGCACAATTATTCGAAACTTGTTGTCCCATTCTGGTTGGTGCAAGTGCCAATAAGGGTGTCCCACTTCCTTAAAGGGACTCTGAAGATTTTTTGAACACCTGCCGTTTTTTATGTTCACCTTGATTAAGAAAGAGGCGGGCGACGGGTGCAGGGAGAGATAGTGCCTGTGGCTGAAAGCAAGGTTTACCCGCCGCACATGCAGGGCCAGGTCCTTTGCTTTTTTTGTCGCTTATCGGCGCGGTTCAGCAGGGCTTCAAGGCACTATCGTGACATGATCGTTCGAGTTCCGCTCTTGCCTTTTGGCGTGCAGGGCTTGGGAAGTTGGGTGTAAAGGAATCCAAAGAAATGACGTCTACCGCCGTATATAAGGGAGGTGGTTGAGAATTTTGAATCATTCGGAAGTGAGCCTTCCTGCAAGAAACTGTTATAGAAGAAGATCAGTAAAATTTTTAACAAATCTCGTAAAATGTGCGTTGATAACAGTCAAATTATACGAGAAGGGATGGAGTTAAGCAAGAAATCGAAGCCGGCATCCTACAGTATCAAGAAAGTGTTAAAGACACTCTTCAAGAAGCAATCTCGCACCAACAGCGATGATTTAAAGTCATCAAACTCTTTAGAGTCTTTGGACAACATAAGGAATTCCCAGGTCGAGGAGCATTACGAGGAGATCGAGGAGAACACCGCTAACGAGAAGCTACTGTCTTGCATTTACGATGAAGTCAACCGACATCCGGAAGCGTTCGAGTGGGACATCAACGCTTCGACCGGTGAGGATGAGGTTTATGTTCCCGTCCGGTTCGCTCGGACAGACGCCGGCACCTTCTTCTGGACGACAAACTTGCAACCTGTCGACGTCGATCTTGTCCAGCCCGCCTACTGCTACTCAACCTGCCAACACCCGGAGCTGCAGTTCCAAGATAGATGGGCTCAGGCCTAATCGAGACTGTGACTGAGACGACGTGGAGGGTAGAGCCCTGTTCTTTCCTCGGGGATCGTGAAGCTTTAATTGATATGTGATAAATTGTTTTCCCCGCTGTTCGCTATCTATCTAACTTTAGTACGCTGCTTTAATTTTGCACATGTATGGATTGAAACTTTGTGATATAAACCTTTTTCTTATTGTTAAGACATTTACACATTTTAAGGAAATTATAAAATTAAATGATATACAAAAAACTCATATCTGTTTTTTTGGTTTTCATAATATTTTGAATATTCTGTTTTCAAGACCTTATTCTTTGAGCGAGACAAAGTACATAACATAAACATTTATTTGTATGGGATGGCAACAAACATTGATAAACTAAATTTGTCTAGCTTCAGATACTTCATACACGTACGGTATTATCACGGTGGTTATTCATTTTTTATAACGTACATTTATTTCGTAGAGAGCTGAATTTTAATATATAGTTATACTACTAATATTATTCCAAACACATACGTAAAATAGAAAAATCTTAATTTGCAGGGTAAATATGAGGGCGTTAGGGAGGTTACCAAATGTTCTTTTACTCTCAACCCCATCGTGTGGGGTATCAAATGAAAGCTGATCAAATAACAAACGTATAACATTCGTTTATATATTACAAAAACAACATTTTTAAGTAAAAATCGAAAGAGGTTTTGAATGTAATGATAAAATTAAAGACGCATCCTTCACCAGTCATTTTACGCCATTTTAGGCATTACGTTTTGTTTTCTGTTCCAACCAAATAGATCCTAGTTCATTTAATTATTTTAATGTCAATTTTACTATAAAATTGTCGAAATAAATGGAAACTAGACTAGAAACATGTTTTTAGCTAGGCCCTTACAGGTAATGAGTGTAAAAAGTGCTCAGGCGTTCCTTTTTTAATATGCGTTGGTTCCTAATGGGTCGAGTTGATTATTTTAAGTAAACGATTTTTCGTAAAATGAGTCTAATTACAACTCGTTGAGAGTTGTTTAAAGGATCGAAAATGCGAATCATTTGTAAAAAGGTTTAATAACTCCTTCGGACAAATAGGATTTTTCGTATATTGCCTAAGAAATTATTAAACCGTAAAGTAATTGTGAAAATAGAGTTATTGATGTAAAGAATTTAATATTCCCACATCTAATTTCTAGCTTTAGGCTTAGAAACACACGTTTTTTTCCACTAATTAATTATTATGTATATTTGTAAAGAAATGTCTTGTAGTAAAACATTTCGATCATGTATGCAACAAAATGCAAAAAGAGTGTCATTATTATTAAACACTAAAAATGTATTACACTAAAACATTATTTCAACATCTTTAATGTGTTTAAAAAGGAACATCAGTGTGTTTCGATTTAAACCACTTTTACTGAGTGATCACTATAATTTGCAGTGATTAACTACGTATTTCATTAATGAGTCTTTTGCCACATGTTATCGTTCGTATTCAACCGTTTTATGGGTAAAAGAAAAAAATTGCAATAAAAATTAACTCGCCTTAATCGCAAACAAATTTTAGACTATTCTTCTTTCTGGTTCTCAGAATACTGAATTTAAGACTTAAATTGCGTTTTACTTAAAACGGAAATTAATAATCTTTTCATAAATTTACGACACCACGAGCGAGAGAAAATACAAAACTTTGTACGGGAACAAGCAATTAATTTTTAATTATTTAGAAGTCGCAATTTAGTCAAATGCGTATTATTTAGCTTTTGTAAGAATTAATAAACTTTTTGCAAATATTAAATATTTAATTCACAACAACTACTTAAACGGTCGAAAATTTTGGAATAAATTTAACACTTTTTGGATTGTATATATGACCACACAAAAAATAATATAATAATATTTTTATGTATTAAAAATTAGTTAATAAGTTATTAGAAAATGTTATATTCGATTTAATTATTATAAATCAATAAAAATATATTTTTTTATTACTCCATATTAATACATAAATCTAGTTTAACCAGTAAAGGTAATTTCTTAGGATTAGAAGCTAAACCCAGCTAAGTAAAATAATTTAGGAGTACTGCTGCAATGCTAAGATGTGGTTTAAAATATAACAAATAAATTATTTTTTTATTACTGGATCTTCTTCTACAAATTAAAATACGATGTAATTCATGCTAAGATATAAAGTAAGTTATTAATAATAATTAAAATATTATTTTCATTGTCTGGGTAATTTCAAAGCAATTCAAATTTTCATTTAACACGTTTGCGGACGGCTGCTATATATGCAGTGTTTTCACTTTGCTCTTGTAATTATTTATTTATTTTTTTTACAGAATACAAGCTTTTTATTAAGCCAAACATTGAAATTTTCTTCTGATATAGAAACCGTATCTATAATTGATAAACACAATCTATCCAAATTGTACACAGAACTTTCTCATAGTTTATATTTATCTTAATAAAAAAATAATAATGGAATAATATCTGCACAAGAAAGCACAGAACAAGAAAAGGGAAAGGAATTTGACTAAACGCAAAATCAAATCAATTTGTATTACGGTTTAATACTTTTGGATTATATTTTACTCCATACGTCTAAAAACGAAACCAATTAGATTGACGGCTAATCCAATCTAGCTAATCTTAATAGACTGATTTTTAATGTGTAATTGTATTTTTTAAAACACTAATATTAACAATTAGTCTTAGAAGAATATAGAGGCTTGTCAAATGATGCAAAAATGCGGGATTCAACAATTTAATAATTAATAATTTAATAGTAATAAAGATAAAAATCATTCACGAATTTTCGACCATGCGGGATTACTTCTTCAAATTACAAATTAATTGTATTTATTACAAAGATACCAATTTTTTTCTTAAATTACTATAGAAAGTAACCAGTGTTTTTGCAATACTCGCAGAAAAATTTTGTTCAGTGTACTTACCAAAATTAGTTCCGAGAAAGGGATGATACATGATGGTAGTACTTTTTAAGCTTGATTTGTTTTCAGTTTTATTTATTGTTTCTTTATACTGGAACGCTTAACACGTAGACAGTAATAATCGAACTGCAGAAAAAAAATAAGTGATTTATTTTCAAACTAATTGTGATATTCGTTATTATTATTAGACACATTTTTCCCGAGTTTCAAATAATTAGTTAAAAATTAAAAATAAAGAATTGAATGCCGATAATGCGGCTTATGAGTTTAAATGTGATTACGAAAATTAATGCTTTAGTATTCATGTCCGCGAATATGTTAAGCCAGAACTAAGAAATATATATTTTCATATTTTGGGATTTTGCATTTTCATGTCATGTCACTTGCGTAGTACAAATTACAAAATGTATGAAGAATTTGCTGAAAATCGATTGGTCAATGTAAATACGTAACTAGTTCTTTCTTATTCGCATAATGCCTTCAGAGTTGCAATATAAAGCAAAAAACGTACAGTGGCATTAATTAACTATCCGAAAAAAGGGGAGGAAGTGGCAATAGGTGAAGGTTGCTGATTTTCAGTTATCAGTAACAGAGGTATCAAGCATGCGAAATTCGTTGTATATTGTGAAAATGTTCATAAGGTCGCCAAGTGTATACACAAGCGCCTTCCAAGATCGCGTAGTGCTGGTCATCATTCTACGACACAACCGTCGATCGCACAATGAAAGAGCCGTGCCCATGCCCCATCGAATTAGCATAAAAGCGCGATAAACGGTGCTTCTAGAGACGTTCCAGGGAATTAATTAGCTGAATAACAAAAAAAAATTTCTCCGCGCAAATTTCGCCTGAAGCGCCCGTATTTATCGCGATCTCAAATTATGCGGCCAACTGCGTCGACACCGCCGGAATACCCGCCGTCTTTTAAATTCAATTCGTCTAATCACGTCCCGGTCCCCCATTCGATCCGAGGATTATTTGTCATTCGAATCGCTCGAAAATGAGTATATAAAGTCGCAGCTAATAGCACACGTGTTGTGGCCTTTTAAATATTCCGCAGCGGTGCCCCACGGTTTATGTCTTCACGCGATAGAGGAGCCTCCACTAAAACCTCCGAAACCCACAATACGCTGCGCCGGGGCGAAAAGAAAAAGATTAAGCAGCAAAACGACCAAGACGAATAGGACGCAAAAGTAGAAATCCGACAACGACGAAGACGATGATGAGGACGTACGGCGCGGGCTTTTTAAGCGTCCGCGGCCGAGGTCTATCCGCCTCCATGCTGCGCGAGCACGTTCTCAGGTTCCCACGGTCCGCCGATGGAGCCAAGACATTCCTCTTAAGTCCGTTGCGTCAATTGTTCGTTCGTGTGGTGGAATTAGCCTGACGTGCAGCAGCAACCAGCTTGTGCTGCGGAGTTATGTACTCGGGCCGGCGCGGCTTGGCGCGACTCGGCGTTCCTGGGAAGGCGAAGGCAAGGCAGCAACAACTCGTGCTTATCGCGTGTAAAGAGCGCGACCAGTGCATGATAATTGCGCCGCCGACAAGATACGGCTGACGAGGCCAAATTATGCATTCAAGAAGTCAACTACAGCGCTCACCACGGTTCCCAGGCAATCAACGGCCTTTAAGGCCGGCCCAGAGCAGCCTTTTAAATATGTGTGTGCAGGCATCCCGTCTTATGTGCGCAGTACACTCTGTGGAAGAAGAAGAAGAAGAAGAAGAAGAAGAGGCAACCTCAAGCCGTCGTCTTACGTGCGGTCGGACGTCTTAGCTCCGCGGTCGCTTATCGCTCCGTCGCCTTCTTTTGCACACTACAACACACTCTCGAAGAGGGCAGTAAAATCGAAAAATCAAATTAAGTCGGTTGCGCAGTGCGCACACGTTTTTTTGTCGGTGGCAACTTTCCCACGAGTCAAAATGTTAATAACGGCTATGTCGGCGACGTCTGAGCGCCGCGCCGTTTGTGGCGGATATTAAGGGGCAACCGCACGGCCGGATCGCAACCAAGATCAGATATTTTCTTGGGATGGGATAACCCATTCCGGCTGGTGTGGCCGAGTCGGTGCGGCTTTAAAGATATAGGCTGCCAGCTCCCCGGCTTGCGGCGACTTGGGGAGAATTGAAGCCAATGAAGATCACTTAGTGATTTTTTTTAGTGCGACCTGCTTTGATTTTCTTATTCAGAACGCGTCGCGGTATGTGGGCCTGAAATTTATTAGTAATGGGGCACGGACGGGCACAGCTTTAACGGCTTCTCTTTTAATGTCGTCGTTGGTGTCGGGCTGGTTCTTTTTTTATCCGTATACCTCCAGATCTCTTCAAACTGGACTTCTTCACAACTTAAGCCTTCTGGGTGACGACCTGATGGCGCAATTAAGCACTTTTTTTTTTCATCTTGTAGATTTTTAGATAAATTTTTTAAGTAACGATCTGTCTAGACGTATATTTTTAATTGGCTCACCTTTTGGGCTTCTTCTTAGCGATAACTGTGAGCTCATCGTACTAATAATGTAATATGAATTTATTTACAAATTCAAAGATTTTTAGGTGGACTTAGCTCTTTTCGTCTAATTGACGCAAAGTACAACTTCCACACCTAATTAATAACATTATAAAAGCATAGATATAGGTAGACGATTCTTATATGTAAAAAAATTCGATTAAAATTTAACATTTTATCGAGGCCATATTGGATCCCCAATGTTCCTAAATTATCATAATTTAAAGTCAATGTCCTTGAAGCATCCTCCTAAGTGCCAATTTTTATGATAATCCTTTGAAGTTCAGAATTTTTGGTCGCCATATTGAAATCGTAATCTTGAGTGCGTAATTTAAATGGAAGTTTCAACATAGGTTTCTTAGCAAATCCTTATATAGGAAACCTCTTGAATATGATATTTTCGTACGACGAAGAAAATTGAGGTTAATTGAAATGTTTCTGTATCAGAAAACTTCCTGATGATATCGATTAAGCAAAGCCTAAGACCCTCGCTAGATCGTAAAGAACATACACATGTTTCTGTAAAAATTCGATCAAAATAATTCGAGTAGATTTCGTTCGAATTACTGTTCCCATACAAACATGTAATTTTAGGTTTTTGTATATTATTATAGATATAGATTAGCATCCGGAAAAATTCATGTAATTTTAAAGTATTTGAGCCTAAAGTAAATATTTCAGATAATTCCTTGATTATAACTGTACCTTAGTATTGCTTTTCCCTGCTAAAAAAAAATATTATTTTTTCTCAAAAAACTCCTTCGGTAAATATGATTTTTATGAATTTGAAGGCTTGTAAATCTATAATCAATAGGGATTGGATAGAAGAATAGTGAAGTAGTAGAGGAATAGGAGTAATTATAGGATAATTCCTGAAACTTTACATATCAATTTTATGTATATATTTTTCTGTGGAGAATTTCCGAAGAAGAATAGACAGAGAGATATTTACAAAAACTGATTATAGAACTCGATTCGAAAAAAAAGTCAGTCGATTACTTATTTCGTGGTTGATATTTGATTTGACGAGTGCAATTTCGTTAAAATAAAGATTTATCGACTTTATCATCAAATCATACCATCAGTTTTAACCCTAATCAAAAAATTAGATATTCTTCATATTCTCTTCTAATTATTGCACTTAATTTAGCAGCACTTGAGAAAATATTTTATAATAAGTCCAATGTTACATAAACATGAAGATATGATTTTGAGATCAAAGGGGACCCGGTGGTCTAGAATTTTCAACAAATCGATATTTCGAAAGTATAATCTTTTAAGAATATACAGGGTGTTCAGAGGTGGGTGGTCAATACTGAAGGGGGTGAAAGGTCAGACCGAGACAAGCAAAAAATCGTATGGGTGGGGGGGGGGGGCATCTCGCACCGTTTGGCAGTTACAGGGTGATTCGTAAATCAGGATTTTGCCTTATATGGGAACCGCTCTTGTATTTTTATCTTTTTTTCTACGCATCGCAGCGGCCCCAAACTGATTTCAAAAAATCACTATTTGGAAGCCCTTTCCAAAAAAGTTTACACCACCCCCCTATCCCCAACCCCTTGGCCACAATCCCCCCTGGAAGTTGAAAAAATTAACTTTTATTTCACGATTTTTCACCTTTCGCCCCACTTTTCTCTGAAATTCATGTTATTAACATACCTACCTTTTATTTTTTTTAAGTTGCCTATCTAATTACCTTTCCAAAAAGGTGCAACATGCCCAGGTAGGAAAAGGATACGAAAATTTATTTACAAAAATCCTTTTACAGAATATCATGATAATTCGAATTTTTAAGAAATTGTACTTAAGTTAACTAAAAAATACATTTTGTTCGCTTAAAAACTAATTACAATTAAAACGTATGTCCTTCAAAAGCTGTTCAAAATGTTCTCCGCCAGTTTCGATGCATGCAAGTAGCCTTCGTTTTATTTCACGTTTGAGGTCTATGGTAGCCAGTCTCTCCCGTATTTTCGTGGCTGCAGTCACAATCCTGGCAACTAATTCTTCTCTGGTGTTGATTGGTCTTGAGTAAACTTCATCTTTCATCATTCCCTATAAGAAAAAGTCCAGTGGAGTAAGGTCCGGTGACCTAGCAGGCCAAGGAATCGGTCCACCTCGTCCAATCCAGCGCTCTGGGTAATTTTCATTTAACCTTGCCCTAACAATGTTCCCAGTATGCGCAGGTGCTCCGTCGAGCTGTAAATAAATTGCGGTTCTGGTGGCCAGGGGGATGTCCTCCAACAGATCCGGAAGGGTATTCTCCAAAAAGTCCGAGTATAGCTGACTATTCAGCACTTGGGGTAAGATGAAGGGTTCTATCAACTGGTTGCCGATGATGCCAGCCCAGACATTGACACTAAATCTTTGCTGGAAGGACCGACACCTGGTCCTATGTGGGTTCACATCTAACCAGGTGTGGAGGTTGTGCAAGTTTGTGATGCCATCCCGGGTGAATTGCGATTCATCCGTCCACAGAATTCGGTCTAGAAACCTTCTGTTTTCGATGTCAGACTCGAACAGCCAAGTGCAGAATTGCAATCGTCCTTCGGAATCTCCTTCCCTAGTGCTTGGACCGGGATATGGTGGTATGGATGTAGTCCCTCTCGGTTCACAACGGTCCAAACTCTCCCTGAAGACAATCCTGACCTTCGTGCGACCTGACTGATGCTTATTACAGGGCTGTTCCTGACGATGTTGAGAATTTGTTGGTCGGGGTCCGCCGAATCGGCCGATATTCCTGCTAGCGTTTCTGCTCTGGGGGCGGTTACACTTCCGGTTTCTTTTAACTTTCTGAAAGTCCTTGAAACTACCCTTCTGTCGGGTACACGCCGATTCGGGAATCTCCTTTGGTATTCTCGTACGGCCTCACCATCATTTCCTTCTACTAAACCGTGCACGTAAATTATATCGGCATACTCGTCAACACTGAATTCTGCCATTTTATCTTAATTTTTTCTATTAAACACCCGTTCTTTTCGCTTGCTTCTTCAACTGTGGTCAATGTCCTTTCAAACTCACCCATTTTTATACCATAATTCATAGGAGGTATTAGAAACGGAGCGTCAGGATACTTAGGAGTCAATACTGGATATAATAATCTAATAACGCTATTTAACGAGATTACATTTATTATTTTATTACTGTTTTGCTGAAAAAATAAAAATGTATTACCTCTGTTTCCTAAACAAACATTTCCGAACTTGCTGTCATAAAAATTGTTTACTTAACGACATTTTCCATTATGGTGCAATAAAGTAATTAGGTACCTGTGAGGATGTTTTAATTTCAGGACTTTTGCAACCCTTTTCTACCTGGGCATGTTGCACCTTTTTGGAGAGGTAATTAGATAGGCAACTTAAAAAAAATAAAAAGTAGGTATGTTAATAACATGAATTTCGGAGAAAAGTGGGGCGAAAGGTGAAAAATCGTTAAATAAAAGTTAATTTTTTCAACTTGCAGGGGGGATTGTGGCCAAGGGGTTGGGGATAGGGGGGTGGTGTAAACTTTTTTGGAAAGGGCTTCCAAATAGTGATTTTTTGAAATCAGTTTGGGGCCGCTGCGATGCGTAGAAAAAAAGATAAAAATACAAGAGCGGTTCCCATATAAGGCAAAATCCTGATTTACGAATCACCCTGTAACTGCCAAACGGTGCAAGATGCCCCCCCCCCACCCATACGATTTTTTGCTTGTCTCGGTCTGACCTTTCACCCCCTTCAGTATTGACCTCCCACCTCTGAACACCCTGTATATAATATAAGGATATTGACAGTATTTCAGGTTTTACCGCCTTATTAGCTGGTAGCGAACGGTCGGCCTGCACCATGCCCCCATGTCTTTAAAAATATCCATATAAACTTTATGTTATGTTATTCAGAACACCAGTGGCTATGGCCAGAAATAGAATCAACATTTTATTTCAAAAACTGCTTTTTTTTTTACATTTAAAAATTGGTAAGAAAAAGGCCTGTTTTCAGGGTTTCAATTTCAAAAACTCGTTACTCTGTCAATTTTCATAACTGCACTCATACTGATTAATAATTTTCTTGGTTTTTCTTTTCAGATAAATAGAAAAGTCAAAATCTACCATACCACCCAGATACATTTTTTCGAGATTTTTTCGCAATTTTTAACATACTTAAACATTTATTTTTTAATTTAAAAAAAAAAATGTTTTTGTATGCACTATGAGTACTACAGTCATGCGTATAACTTTAAGACCACCTGTGTTTTTCATGCAAGTTACAAATTTTGATCCTCATTATTTCTATAGATTTTCAGGTAGGAAAACACTTTTTGGCAGAATTATTTATGAAATGGTCTTTATTACTTTCCTATATATTGATCTTATTTTCGTTAGCAAGAATACAAGACATTTAAATAATTGTCTTGGGGCAACCGCGTATAACAATAAGACCATCGACCAGCCTTTAAAATAAAATCCTTTTGCTTGTATACAAGCCTCAACTCTCTTTGGCATAGATGCCACCAAATTTTGAATGGCTTCCATAGGAATATTTTTCCACTCTTCCTGTAACATTTGCGCCAGTTCGTTAGTGTTTCTTGGCCCTTTTTTGGAAATTCGGTCGCCCAGCATCTTCCAGACATTCTCTATTCTATTAATGACGAGACTACAGGCGGGCCAGGGCATGACGCTGACATTATTGTCCCTCAAAAATGTTGATGTGTTCTTTGCCACATGTGGACGAGCATTATCTTGTTGAAACACTGACCCTCTTAAAGGCATTTCGTCTTCGAGAAACGGCAACATGTTCGTCCTTAAGATTTTGACGTATTTTTCTTGGTTTACTGATCCGTTAATGATCACTAAATTTGTGAGACCATAACCAGAAATTCCTCCCCTGACCATTACTATGCCTCCTCCGCTTTGACGCTGTGTATGTACGTAGGATGGAGAAAATTGCTCCAATGGATACCTACGGACCTTAACATGGCGATTAGGGAACAATTGAAAGCAGCTTTCATCTGTAAAAAGAACACGGCGCCAGTTCTGAATATCCCAGTTTCTTCGGCTTAAGCACCAAGACAGCTTTACGGTAGCATGTCTTCTGGACAGGAGCGGTTTTTTAACGGCACTGCAGGATTTTAAATTGATATCGCAAAGAATTCTTCGAATATGACCAGCAGATACTCGTGTACCAGTTTTTTCGAAAAGTCGATTTGAGAGCGCAGCACTACTTGCACGACGATCTTCTTTAACAAGTTTAATAAGAGCCCTTTTTACTCGTGCACTAACTTTTCCCTTTGGTCCCCCTTTGCCTATATTGTTCACAACTCCCCTTTCGTTGTGTCTTTCAATTGTTTGAAGGACACAGGTCTTGCTTATTTGCAACTGGTTAGCAATCGCACGCTGCGACAAACCGTTATTGTTAAGTGCGATCACCTGTAAATTAGAAATGTGCTTGATTGGAATCTTTACTAGTGTAAAAACTGGAAAACCAAGCAGAAATGACCTGCCACAACTTCATTTCGTCCACTGATTTCCTTCCCATTTTGAAAATTTTCGTTGTTTACCAAAAAATTGAATTTAAATGCACCCAGATGGAATACTTTAGCGTACTGAACTCTATGAAGTCTAGTCAAAGCAAACTAACGAATTCAACGGTACAAAAGGACGATTCTGTCAATTCTTTGATATAATTTTTGTGAACGATGTTTGTCACGAAAAAAGTGGTCTTATTGTTATACGCGGTTGCCCCAAGACAATTATTTAAATTTCTTGTATTCTTGCTGACGAAAATAAGATCAATATATAGGAAAGTAATAAAGACCATTTGATAATTAATTCTGTCAAAAAGTGGTTTCCTCTCTGATGGTTTGTAGAAATTATGGTAATCAAAATATAAAACGTTCATGAGAAGCCCAGGTGGTCTTAAAGTTATACGCATGACTGTACAATATACCTAAAATTTTCAATAATGTTGTTTATTATTTTAACCTTAAAATACCTTGCTAGACCAACCTTTAAGTAAATTGTTATCAATGCTGAAGAAGAGAGTTGTCAATTGGTAATCGTGCATACGAAAAGTCATCTACTGGTGCAAATAGACCGCAAAAAGCAAGGAACAGGAAAAAATATGAATTAAAATGTAATTAAGTAGTTGTATACAATAATATTTTTTCCCTATATTTAATAAGCTTACGAATTTCAATCTTGTATGGTTGTATGTTTATCAAGTCATCAAAAACATGCATAATATCATATTTTATCACAAAAATCGTATATCTACGTGTAGATAAATTTCTGAAAGTAGTAAAAAGACTACGGAGCATATCAGTATTATTAAATTCAATTATCTAGTTAATAACATTCATCAAATGAGGAAGAATAGAAAGTATCGATAAATCCAGATGCTAATATAGCGTCATGAAACTATATTTATATTTTATAGGAATAACAAATAAACTAGAACGTTCAATGGGCTTTATTTATTGACCATTGATTTAATAATATAATTCGAACAATATTTTATTTTATTAAAGATCAATAGATTTTTTTCCAAGAATGCTTCTTCTCCTATAACAAAAGAAAGACGCGGCTTACTTAGCTTGCCTCAAATTTAAAATTAAAATTCGCCAGGCTTCCTTGTCTGCCACAGTAAATTAAATCCATTATGAAAAAAAATAATCCTAAAAGAGCCTTGAATATGAAGAGGTCTCAAAAGAAGAACAGCCATTATCAATGAAAAACTTGCCGTTGATATCAACTAAATTTAAGAAGAAAAACATTGGATTCTATTATTCCACAATTTACATAATATTTGTATTATGAATAATAATTTAAATTAATATCCTTGAAAACATTCCTCCCAGCCACTTTAATAAAATATTTTATTGCACTTCACTATTGGAATCAAGAACTATCAAAATTCAACTCAACCCAACTTGCAATGCAATGTAAACCTAGTTTCAGCTCAACCTGCGATTATATGGAGTTGAACTCGAATTCAACCAAGGTTCAAATTCTGCTTCTAAACGAAGTGTCCGAAGGAACATCAAGTGAATGAAAGAAGCAACCTGCATAAATCCCAAAGTCTGTGAAGGTAAAAAACTATGACATGATCCCGGTTACCACTATACAAAAGAATTTCACATTGTAACCATATATTTCTAAGATATTAAATATTAATATTGTTGTTTTCTAAACTCATTGATGTAAATAAAATGTTATGCTCCAACTATAATTCAGATTTTCAGATCAGTAAAATCCAAATCAAAAATAGGATAAGGATATAAGGATGATATCAAGACTCCCAAGAGGAGAGAAACCTTGAAGAATAATAAAGTATAATACATTACCACAATTTAAAGGCCCTAATACATACATACATAAGGCCGACATATAACAGCTTCAAAACAAAATCAACCAAAATATACGGACAAAGCCGGTACCCAATTCGAATTACATAGGGGTTCGTATTTTAATAAAGGGCTAAGAAAACATTTTCGATTAATATATGATAACAATTTTTATTTTTTATGAAAACAAAGAAAACAAGTGGCGACAAAATATCACAAACATTAAAGCTTTGAGTTCCAAAGGAAGACAAGTAAATTTCTCGCCGGATTCTCTCAAGCCTGAGCCCATCTTTCTAAGTACTGGAGTGAAGGCACTTGATGGCTGGTGCAGCAGATCTCAGACTGGACGAGGTCGGCATCAACGTCCTGAGGGTTTGTGGTCGACCAGAAGAATGTCCCTTGGTTAGTGCGGACGAAGTTGACTGGAACTATTGTTGTGCTGTGGGTGTCGCTATCATCCTGAAGGTCCAAAGAGGAGAGGTGTTCGAGCCGCTCATTAGCCTCGTTTTCCGCGGTCTCATCGGTATATTCCTCAGCTTGAGAATTTCGGCTGTTGTCGATCGACTCCAGGGATGTTGACTTGCACGCCTTCCTCTGTTTTTTGAAAATCGCCTTTAAAATTGTTTTGATGCTGTAGTTAGTCATGCTGAATTTCTTAGTGTAGTCGGCACTGATCTTGCTGCTCTTGATTTCTACGCACATTTTCACTTGGATGGTTTTCTTTTAAACGAACTCTACAACTGACAATTGATTTTGGAATGCCTCTGAAATCCCAGTCCACTTGCTTATATACAAGTGTAGGGCATCCCCACTCTTGAGCAGGCGGGACCAAAAAATCCCGAGCCCATGAAAAGAAGGAGCCCTTCTTTACTGGATCGTATTAAAAGATGTTTTTCTCCTTTTTTTTTGTAATAACACCAGGACTGGAAAAAAACGGCAGGTGTTCGAAATCTCGATGAAAGTGAGACGCTTCAATTGGGACCTGTATCTGTTGGAGGAGTATAGTAGTAAGATTTCTTAGTCCTGGAGGATCGGATTTTTTGCTCTCTCGAAAGATTCAGGAACGTGGGAAAACTGAGTTTCTCGATGTTCCCACACATTAAATAGCAAATTTTTGCTTTGTTGGGTGAAGGAATCACTAAATCCGACAAAAAAATTGTTTTTTTATAGGACCCACTCGGATAATGGGTACAGAAAAGGGACACATGTGCTCTCAAAGAGAAATAATCTACGCCTCTGATAGAGGGATATGATCGCATAAGAAAAGTTTTTAGGCGTGCCATGGGTCAGAAGTGTAATTTGAATCTTTTTCTTAGCCTATAAGGTCATTTATACTCTTTGACAAGACCGTTTTTTGCCTTATTATGATCCTGTTTCTTTCCTGACCCATTCAATGCATTAGCAGTTCATTTTTGTTTGCTAAGGGCATTTCATTTTAGAGCTATATGAGTAAGAAACGAAACAAATTAACAATCTTCCGGTAACCCTCGGATTGTGTGTATAAAACCTTTTTGTGGGATCATGCAAGCTATATGCCACTGGACGCTCGTTTAGGGGATGATTGAGTTTTTTAGGTTTTCGGTTATACCCTGGCAAGCCAGTGATTACCACAGAGGAGGGTATTGGTTTCAGTACAGTTTCTTGAGTTCTGAATAATTTTTTTAAAATAAGTTTTCCCTCAGGATGTTTCACTGCACTTGTCTCTTTTCTTAGTAATGGTTAGGGTTGTTTAGGTTTAGAGATTTTTTGGGTGGAACCATTTATTTGTCAACATTTCTTGACTGGACGTATATTTTTAGAAGATTTATTTTAAATAGGAGTACCGAACAGACCACCACTCAAGAGTTTTTTTTTAAATAGTTGATAGAGTGAATGAATAAGGACATTAAGTGATTAAATTGTATTTATGGTATTAGGGCTTGAGCTAAATTGGAGGTATCCTCATGGATTTGGATGAAGCATTGTAGGAACATTCATTTCAGGTCAAAAGTGACGAATATGCAAAAAAATTTTCGGTCGCCTGTAATTCTCGAGATAATATTAACTATAAAATTTTGAAAAGATACATTTTGCCGCCCAAATTTTCTGTATATTCCCATAGTGTTTCGATGAAAATTGAAGAGAATTCTTAAATTAAGGTAGTTTCTACAATTCTCCTGTAAATAAATTTGCAAGATTCCTGAGAATAAAAAAATTAAGAGAAAACTTTGCATTTCTTCTGTCAGTCTTTTCTTAGAATAAATGCACGTTTTTGCCGTAATACGTTTATTATAAGAATTCTTGCGAGAATTTTTATATTAAAAGTTAGAAATATCTTAAACTTAAGATTTTTACGGAATTTTCTAGGAATATGCCGAAAAAAGCACGACAAACATTTTTCAGTATTATTGTACTGCTGTGTGTACGGTCCAGTGTTTAAAGATAAAGATAAGCCGTTTAAAGAAACTAATCCTAATACTAAGACTTTTAAAATTAAATTTGGTCATACTAAATAACGTCTAAAAAGTGTCCGCTTATCCTTAATATACGTTTATGGTGTTCATCTACGATTTACATGGTAGATAGGTTTCTCAGAAAACCGTGTAAAGCGAAATCAGGGTTTCGTATATGTAAAACCGTGTAAATCGAAAACAGATTAAAATGTGCATAATTCGGTCATTTATTTCAAGTAAAATAAAAGTAAATATATTTTGAAACACATAAAAATACCAGTCTATTTATAAAATTACTAGTTTATAACTTATAAGTATGTAATTCATTTTACATATAGAAAGAAGAAATCTAGTCCTTACAACTTTTCTTTTTAATCTTTTTCTTCCTGATTAGTGTTGTGTAACTTTCATCATTCGATAGTACTTAATGCAATACTGGTTTTATGTAGAGATATAAGAGGCAATCTCCCATCGGCGAAACTTGGTACTGAAATCCGTAATTAAAAATTGTAGATTAATAAATAAACTCTTACTTAGACGATTTTTGTTGTGAACGGAATTAAAAAATGGCAGTATTCAATATTCACTTTTACCTGTTGTTTTTTTTAAATCTCTGATTTTAAAAACCGTATGTAAAAAAAGTACCGTGTAAATCGGGGGATAGGTGTATAATAACAATTGGTACAGAAAGGGTTAACTTATTTTTGCAGAGAAGCAGCTAATTTCGAATGCAACAAATTTATGCCCTCTCACTTTTCCGGGCAAAGCTAGTTAAGATTGAGGTCATCTGACGGATTTTGATTAAACTTGGTAGGGACTTTCATTTGAGGTCAGAATTGAAGAATAAAAAAGCAATATTCGTTGATCGGATGTAAAGTTGTTGTTATTGGATATTCAGTATTAAAAAAGGATAAACTACAATGACATAAAAAATCCAAACTACATATAATGATACTATACATATACAGAAAGCTTACAAAGAAAGAGCAATATGACAGATTTTTTTCTAAGGCCGTTAATACAAAAATTGCACCACCGCTATACCAAGACCGTCGGATGCCAGAAGTCCGAAGATAGAATTAATGAAAACGGAAGTATGAACAAATTTTTAGAGCGGTCAAGCTATTAGCTAATCATGGAGTTATGTAAAAAAATATAAATTTATGACGTTCATATTGTTTTTGTTTATTTTAACAAAAGTTCATATATAAAAGTGAATAAATAAAGGTTGATTCTTAATTTGTTGGTCTTGAATTCAGAAACAAATCCAAATAAAACATTCAGTTAGAAATTAAGTTGCAAAATGACGCTTCGGTATTTTTGCAAATTTTGAACTTTATTGTATATTGTCTATTAAATTCTCAGATATTTTGTTTACTAAACAGGTTTATTAAATAGACAAATTTATGCGTGCGAAACTCATAAACAAAATATGGTCGAAGCTTTGTTCAAAAGAAGGTGGTGTCATAAGTATTTTTTTATATTCTAGTTTAAGAATTATTATTAAATTCCCGGATACTGAAAATATTGAAACTTTTTCTAAATAACAAGAGAAATTCGTAACGAATCATTGGCATAAATGGCGTTTTCTTCCAAGTTTTCGAAATGCTGGTTTGCGAAATATATTTTTCTTTTATTTTTTAAAAGGAACCGTCAGTAAAGTGCGACTTGACATTGCATTAATATGACAGTCATTAAGAGGCTATATACGTGTATTTCGTGTGATTCTTGATGTATTTATAAAAGCATTATATATGCGACTTTCACAGTCAACAAATTGATTAGTCTGTAATCTCAAAGATAATATCCGAGGTAGCCAGTAACCTGCATTCAAAATGATCAACTAAAAAAAAAAGCCAAATATAAGCGAAGCCAGGAAACAGCCTTTTAAAGAATATAGCGCCATTAACAGTATAAAAATAAAAACAATTTTATACAAATGGTAATTAAGCTCAAATTGCAATATCACACCATTGTGGTTAGGGCATTGCCTTGCCTTTATCGAATTGCCGATTCTACAGTTTATATAAGAAACAACGTGACCAGGAACCAGATAGGAAATCCGAACCATTTCCCAAAAACCATTTCAGCACAACAAGTCTTAAGAAAAACAATGCATTTGTTTAGAGCACAGTTTATTTTATTTTTTTATCTTTTGGATTTTTCATTTTTTTATCATTAAAGCTTTTCCCATATCACAGTAAAAAAGGAAGAAGATTGCTTTCTCTGCTTTGATCAGAATTGCACAGCCTCATAGATCTCCGGTTGTCCAGCAGGTGGCTGGTGCTACCACGGCCTCCAAACGGGGTCCTTCGACAGGTCCATGACTGAATGTTTAAATTCAATTGGTCGTCGGTCGCAGAATATGGCGGTGGGGGCGTGTTGACTTGTCGTCCAGGTCGGCGGGTAATTATAGCTGAAGCTGATGCTGCAGGATGATGAAGGCGATTGTGGGGGAGTTGATGGGGTTCTCTCCGTCCCTAGATTTTGTAAATCATTCAGTCGTTGTCCCAAGTATGTCATCAATTTTGTCCCGAGCTCGACATCTACTCCGGGCGTTGAAGCGAGGACTTTGGAGATTTGATCGGCTGCATGCACATATCCTGAGCGGAAGCAATCAGTGCTGGATGGAGACTGCTTAGATCCCAAAGATAGTGCTCCGCGGCGTTTCAATTTTTTCATATGTTCAACTGTAAGTTCCAAAATATCTGCTTTTTCCAATCTGGTCACGTGTTCCCCCTCCTGTGTAAGACACTCTACCATCAGGTCCTTGAGATCATCTAGACACTTGTTGATCCTCGCCCTCCGTTTCCGCTCCAACATAGGCTTCATCACCTTCCTGTACTGGTAGGTTTTCGACATTTCTATTTCCATCACCATTTCCTCACGTTGGCAAAATCACCAATTACTCGCTTTTAATGCTATTGTTCTCGGGTAATCGACTTATATCGACTTCGATTGCGCGTGCCCGCTGGCGGCTACCTCACTTAATCCACTTTTGAATCACTCGAAACCTCGACTTGGCTGTCGGCGAAAGTCCCATGAACCGCTCGAACCGTGCCTGTCTTGCAGCAACCTTACTTGAGAATGACTCAAAAACCCGTTTGACATCCTCTTAAATATAATTCCAGACCGTGGGAAACAGATTTGTCGTGTGATTCCCACACGATGCCGACCACCTGCCCTAGCTGGCTCAGAGCGCAGGCATGCCATACCCATACAAGCGGCGCGTACTCATGAATCCGGCTTAACTTCTCCTGACTCCAGAATTAACGCCGACATTGTTCAGCATGCCCGCGTGATACCCTGGGCCCCTAGCGCGCGGGACGATCGGCTGCCGGGGCGTGAGGTTGCCGCTCGCTTGGCACAGGGACCCGACGAGCGCTCACACAGCCGAGTCTCGGGTAGGGCCGGTAGTTGTTAGCCCCTGGACAATCTCGCCCCAATCTTGTCGTTTTCTTATTACGGCGTCCGTCTTGCCATTAATCTTGGCCATGCATAAATGCGACGGCGCGGCGGACTGGGCGGCGCGGTGGACCTGCCTCTTCTCTCCTCTGTTTCTGACTTAAGACCGCTTGCCGGGTCGTCACCGTGAGAAGCGAGCACCGCTTGCAAAGAGCACGGCACCATAAAATGAATCGTGAATTGGATTGATCGCGCTCTAAACACGCGATCGGCACGGGTTATTGCGTCTTGTTGCTGTTGTTTTTGCCTACTCCATGCCGCCGTGGGACCGGAGACCGGAGTGCTACAAGCCTGTGACTCGGCGACTTGTCCATCGGGCACTTGCGCGATTGTGGGGCTCTGAGCCCCCTCCGTTCGGCCCCTTATCGCCCCGTCCTGTCCCGGTGGATATTTAATGGGCGGCCATGAGGAACGTGGGATCAGGCCGAGATGATCTTATGACGGCGGCTTAACTGCACACGCTTGGATTGGAGGTTGTTGCCGTTATGTTTTTTGGTGTTGTTGTTGCTGCTGCTGCTGCTGCTGCTGATGTTGCTGCAGCCAGCTAAGATGACGATGCCGCCGATGCGATGGTGCTGCTGATGCCGAAGGAAGTCAGCGCTGGGCTGATTGATGTGAAGGAGTTAAGATGCCACTTCTGGTTCACATGTGGCTCTGTCAGTCGCCACCAATGGAAAATCTCGCTTCATTTCGACGGCGTGATGCATATAATCATCATCAGTTGCACTAATGAATTTTATAACCTGAAAGAGCTGCTGATGACTGCAGATCGTTTTCTTTGGAAGTGACGATTGTACTCCACTGAAATTGATACCGCGATGGGGGCAGTGGATGTTGCGGCCGAATCGTGGGAAATTTTCGATTTTTCGCTGCAAGGTGATCTGTCTGAGTTTAGCAATTATATCGTTTTTGTTCCGCCAGATCTTTATCGTCGGCCTTCGAGCGGGAGTTGACCATACTTTTGTTCTGCGTAAATGAGCGGATGGAGGTAGTGATAAGGTGAAAACTGTTCTATGGGAAAAGCCTAACTGCGGAAGTCGAATTAAAAATGGTCTGGAGAAAATAGAAGGCCTTGCTTAAGCCCACGACACGTTTCATCGTAAATGGACTTGTAATTTTATTAAAAGTGGGTGACTGGGTGAAGTCGCTCATAAACTCAAGTTGTGCGAAGTTTGGCTTTTACTTCTCTTAAAAGAATAGTAGCCTTGAAAGAATAGGAGACCGCTGAGAGTTCATAGGCCATCTTATTTAGTACAGCACAAGCTTTAAATATTGTATGAAATTACACTTTAAGCAAATCCGTCATGTGTCAGCATTTTCTTGTAGTAATTTATTTCATCTTCTTAAACTTTCTCCAAATAAACTTCAAAAATGTTCAAGCTTTTTTTTCCTGAAACTAAATTCTTAAATTAAATTAAATTAAATTAAATTAAATTAGTGGTAAATTAATAAAATGTTAACTAGCCTAATACTCAAATCTTGATCGAATTTAGTTATTCTAAAGGGGCACCACTCTGTTACTGTTGGGAATTTTTTTAAAGACAACTACTGCATGGAATGTTTTAATATTTATTATTATTATGGATATATATTAAATGCATGATACAATTTTTGGATCAAAAAATTTAATATTGGCAATTTCGCAAGGCTCCACAAAAATGTGTTATAGCGACCTTCACAGTCAAATTTCAAGCGAAAATTTTATGATTTTTGGCCTGCCAAAATTACATTTTTTATTCGATCCGGAAAACGTGGTTTTTGGCATGGAGAAACACGTATAAAAAAAGTTGCAATAAGAATCAAATCGATCGGATGATTTGTCTACAAATTACAACTTCAGCAAATTTGAAAAAAGTAGTTTCGAGAAAAACGCATTTAATACATTGAGCGGCTGCTCTTCAGATGGCTGTAAATCAAAAATTATTTGAGATATGCACTTGAAATTTTAGTATGTTATTTTTAAAGTATAGACTATCGAAAATCAAAATTTCACACTAATGGTGCCCCTTAACTCCGACATAATTTAGTCTTCAGGTATGACAAAAAAGGCATGGTAAAACATGTCAGAAGTAAAGTAATATCGAAAAATTATGCTTTTTTACCTCTTTTGAAAACGTACACTAGAAAAATAAGATTTGGCATTTTAACTAATTATAATTAGATAAATTTTCATTAGGCTCTTTGCCTTTTCTTATTTTCACTGATTATTTAGTGTACAGATTATTTGCTTCTATTGGGCAATACTCCTGATTTTTAGAAGGGTAGTTCGATAATGGCAACCAGGCTTTTATATGTTTTATGTGCTGTGTGCAAGTCAGGCGCAGTCAGAGCGCTATTTAAATTTTATTGCTTATTTAAAGTGCATAAAAAGCATAATTTTATTTGTGCGTATTATGACACCGGAAGGTCTTAAAGAATTCGACGCTGTTTTTTTATGTATTTATTCGAGTCATGGGATCATAATAATAAAACACAAGTATTTACGATAAAGGCAATTTTTTTCAAGTGTAAATTTTTATAATAAAAAAGAGGAAGTGTAAATTTTTTGTAATGAAAAAGAAGTGAACATTTTTTTACTAAAAAAAAATCTTAATGCATAAAACTGGTTATTTAAATCCATTTCATGCCTCGAAGGCTTCTAACAATTTAATTTATTAGGTTGGGAGAAAATTTCAAGTTATCAATGTAATTTTTATTTGAAAAAGTGTAATATTTTGTAGATATGGGTCATGTTAATAAGTTTTTCTAGTTTACTGAAAATTTTAAACAAGTTTCATATCTATAAAAGACTATACATTTTCCAATAAAAATAACAAGTTTTAAAAATTTTTGGTACAGAGTTCAACCTAATAAAAAAAGACCAAATGGTAGCTGAATCTTTTAATCTCAAAACAACAGTTATCTAGAGTAATAGCAACATTCCCAAGAAAGATATTTGAATCAACTGATTATTATACCTCGAAACAATAACGTATTGGTCATATGGGGTCAAATTGACCCCATGTAGGATAATAGTTACCATTTGCGTTCTCTCACATGTATGGACATACATTTTGTGAGAGACTTTAGGGTAATATCTGTTCTTTATA
Source organism: Dysmachus trigonus (assembly GCA_949715965.1). NCBI lineage: Eukaryota > Metazoa > Arthropoda > Insecta > Diptera > Asilidae > Dysmachus > Dysmachus trigonus. The sequence continues at coordinate 25,542,676 of OX454320.1, forward strand.
ATTCAATAGTTTTTATAAACATTTTTAAATTTTAAAATGGTGAAAACATGAGAAGAAAAAGAAATTCGAAAAATTTGACTTTTTTCACAAAAAAATTCATAAAATTTTTTTTTTTTTTTGCAATATGGAAAAAAAATAGTCACATTGTACCCTTGATATAGTAGGCTTTTAAAAAAAAAATAAGCTTTATAGTGAATATTTTTACCAGAAAAATTATATATTTTATGCACTTTAATATAAGAGTTTTTTTCTGAATCATTTTCCATTTCAGAACACTCAGTTTCTTCTGAGACATAGTCTTCAGTTTCTGAACCTACGCCATCGATGCATTCATAATTTTCGTCCTCTTCTATAAGAGCAGTGCTGATATTACGAGGTCGAAGATTACCAGGGATCAATACAAACATTATTAGTAGCTCTTAATTACTGACAGCAACAAAATTATTTGAGTATATGCAGTGCACTAATACTTACGTTTTCTACTGGATTTTAACACGTACAAAAAATTAATTTAAACGTGTACATTTTTCAATTTCGCAGCACTATTGTCATATGGGGTCAAATTAACCCCAGCAAAAAATACGTTCACATAAAACGATGTATGCGGAAAGTCTTTGGCTTATTGAAGTAACACAAAACAAAGACAGATGGCGCTATAAGACTGATTTTGAATAGCTTATATAAAAAATATATAGACGTAAAGTTACCGTGGGTCAATATGGACCCCATATGACCATTACGGATTAAAAAGTCTAAATCAACTAAACAAATTCTTTGACTGTACTAAAATTATAGATCATTTATCTAAAATTGATCAAATAATCGTTTACTTTTTAAAGGCTCAAATTAACTAATCTTGACTACTTATTTCATATTATTAAAGTAGTAAACTGAATTTGTTCATTTATTTAGATGAAATTTTAAACGATTTTTTTCAGTGATAAGTCTTATTACATTTTGGTAATATGTATTTTGCTTTTGGAAGACGCAAACACACTCTTTCGGAAATAATTTTCTATGAATTAGTTAACGCAACATTTCTTGTTGCGAATCACATCCCTCACTCTCTGACTGCATGGGATTTGGTATTTATAAATAGTTTCCCCACGATTAGAAGAAATTTAACATCTGGAAAGTTTTCAATTTCCTAATTTGAATTATGTTATACATTTTAATATTATTATTTTATTGGAAAATGTACATATGTCTAAAACATTGAAGATTTTTCTAAAGTTACTAAAAACCTAAGAAAAATTTCTATGCTGACGTTCAGGATGGGAGAAAAATATTATTGGTATGTAAAATTTTTTCTATCGGTGATAACGAGTTTTTCCAAATTTTTCAAAAGCAGAACAATGCAGTACAATTTTTGTTTTTTATTTTTTCAAAAATGGCGGGACCAATTTCCTGGACATTATAATTTCAGAAATTGCTGATGAAATTATTGCTGCTATTATTATTATTTAATTTCGACAATATGCGGCAAGTACTGAAGCAAATCTTCTCACTGTATATTTCTTGATTGATGAGGAATTATGGTTAAAGTATTCTTACAGACTTATGACTATACTAAAACGCCATAATATTTCACTAAGTTGTAAAATAGTCGGCCGATATTTCTTCAATTCAATTCATGCGATTGTTGGAACTTTAAATACGTTTTTTTTTCGAAACATTGTTTTCAACCTATACCAATAATGCATGTTTGCATTTAAATCTAACGGGCATTCCAAAACCCACTTTAAAGAAAAATTTATTTGTTCATTAACATTCAATTAGTTTTTATTTTCCGAGGAAAGAGGCAAATTTGAAAATGTTTTTGTACAATGACTTTAAACAAACCAGCTAATTGATCATTTCGGTTACACTTTGTTCGGTAATTATTTACTTAAGATGTAACTCTCCGATGCAGCGTGAAATATGTCACGCTTAAGGTCATTCTGAACAATATGCATATATGGGTATTTCTCACCAAATTTCGAAATTTCAGTTTGGATTACACGTAAATTTTTTGTGTTCAGAAAATCATTTTTTATAGCGGAAATCTAAAGTTTTACTATGTGAGGTCTTTTTGAGAGTAATGGTCTTCCATATTTTTGTTCATAACATTATAAAAAATGGGTTTAATAGAAATACAAAATGAGAGAACTTCTTTCGTCGTGCAATTTTTTATCGCTCGAAATATCGGTTTAAAATTAAAAGTCATACAATACCAGTTGTAACTAAGCAGTAAAGAAGTCCAAAAATACATTTTTTTTATATAGGTAGTTTATTATAATACTGTATAAATCATTCCCTCACACAATCGTCATTCCCTTTACTTTTTTAAATAATGAGGGAATGGCAGTGAGGGAATGACGAATTCAGACAAAAGCTAAGAAAGCATAAACACATAACCTCAATTTGATTCAGCATTTTGAACTATGCATTTTACTCACCAAAACCTATTGAAAAGAATTAAAACATTTATTTATACTAACTTTATCGTCTATATATGTTCAGTGATACAGAGAAATGTAATTTTTAAATAATTTTAGCCAAATGTATTCTTCCACAAACGCGTGGCGTAGTTGAACAAGAAATCGCCATATTGACATATTAACAGTGTTGGTAGGTTTCAAAAACTGAAGGTTGCGTTCAAAAATGTCGTTCGGTGCGATCATAAATCGAATATACGTAACGTAGTGAAGGAATGATTTTATTTTAAAGGACGGATAATTAAAACCCTTTTATGTTTAATGTATTTGTCGTAGCGTAAAAAAACTGAAATACAATAAACACTATTTTTCGAATATTTTAGCAATATTTAATTAATAAGAACATTGCTTTATTTGAGAAAGGCAGATTTTTTATCTATTAACTCGGGCTGCGGGACAAGGTGAGGGAATGATTTTCATGACATTAAATTGACCATAACTTTTTTTTTTATTGAATGACGTCTCGTTTTTTGTAATAATAGTAATATAAAGTTATCTTGCTTTGAATAAAAATATTACATCAACAATAAGTGCATGCGACTCAGCAATAATAGCTCGGGACTTTAATTTCGGAATTTGGTCAGAAATACCCATATATGTGGCGCGCTTTTGCCTCCTTCATATTTTTTTTTTAGGTTGAAAATTTTAATATTTCGTTCTTCTAAAAATGCCTCCAAACTTAAAAATGTTTTGAAATTGCATACCATAGGGCAGTTTAGGGCATATAGTAAATACACAAAAGAGCGAAATGCATTTTTGAAATCTTTTTGTATAATTTCTTAACATAGTTCTTTATAGCATGTATTTTTTCCAGATTTTTTTTTTTTCATCTGCGTGACACTCTAAAAAAAATTTCGATAAAATAAAAATCGATCGACTCGTAAGGAATTTGCATGCAAATTTAAACACTGGACTATTGAAGACAAGAAGCAGGTAAAAGGAGGATGGGCAGAAACGTCCTACGAATAGCCATGAATGGCGTTTGTTTACTTTTTATACTAATCTTGTGTAGATTAATTTTGCAGAGTTTCAGTAAAATCGGCCACGGTAAAAAAAGTTATTTACCATTAGGTTATATCATAGTAAGATTTTTCTATACTAGTAGGGATTTTTTTCGATTCGTTTCGTTGTAATTCTGTAATAGTGGTGCAATTTTCACACATTACACGCTGCCTTTTCCACAGCCACACACCAAACACATTTTATTATGCTTACCCATCATTTATCTAAAGCACATTTAATTTAACTAAATTAATTGCTTCCAAAAAAGCACCTTTTTATTCAACAGCTTGAAGCTTGTTCACATTTCCAAACAAATCAAGACCTCCCGGTACTTTTCACAAAGCGAGCGGAGCACACAATAATCTAAAACCAGAGCGCCTTTAAAAATGCACAATGAAAAAATGTAAACAATCTCGTCCGTATTTATGCTCGATGTGTGCTACCTGCCCCTTCTCCCTTCTCCGATTCAGCATTTCCCTATAACTTAACATTGCTCAAAGAAATAAATGTTATGGATGTGATGATATAGATGATTCTGAGTAAATTTCTGACTAATTGTAATAATATATGATGTTTGTATGTAGCTTAATCATATTAGTCCAGGCTACCAAGGTAAAAAAGAGGTATTACCTCCGAATTTTTTGAGCATGCATCGATTTTAATGAAATTTTGACAGCATGTAGGGAATACCTCAAAAAGCAAAATCTACCCTATCCCGATGTGTGCTTTTTCCCTGGGGTTACACCCCAACTAGGGGGTGAAAATTTTTTTGTGGAAAATAACCACGGAAATCGATAGAGGAACAAATTTTAAGCAAAAATTGTTCTTAGCATTTTTTTTGAAAACTCAATAGTTTTCGAGTTATACGCGATTGAAAATTGGCATTTTTCGTGAAAAAAACCACGTTTTTAATCGATTTTTTATGAATAACTCAAAAACTATTCATTTGATCAACAAAAGTGTACGAACCAAAAATGAAGCTTATAAAAAAACAAAGAGATTGGTGCCTTTTAATTGATTGTAGGCCTAATACAAACCGAGTAATGATTTATTGAAGGTTGAATACATTATTTGAACGAAAATTTTTTAAAATTCAACGTCAAATAACGGAAAAATGGTCAATTTTTCGAGAAAATTGCATAGAACCTTTTTCAAAGTATTTTTAAAAAGCTTTAAACTGAGGGTTACTAGAACTCTCTAGCATGAAAACTAAGAGAGTTATGGCCGAAATAAAATTGATTTATATTTTTTTTGTAGAAATTTGTTTTTTGTTTTTTGGCCATATCTCGGTTAATTTTCAAGCTATTTAGTCGCTCAAAACGTAGTTTTAAAGGGAATTTCATAAGCTATAAGCATATAAAAGTTTTACATTTTTTGAGCCCTTTATTTTTAAAAGGGCAACGTTTAAAGGGTTCTAAAATGGCAAAAGTCATACGTTAGGGCAAGCTTTGGAAGGTCATATCTCAGTTATTTTACATGCTAAAAAAAATTTAAAAAAGCAAAATGTTTTTTAAAAAAAAACTTAACTTTTTGTTCCTTACTAATTTTTACGTATATCCTATAGTTTTTCCAAAATTTTGAAAAAAAGAAAAAATTTTGAAAATTTCGAAAATAATTTTTCGACTTTAATCATAATTTTTTTCGAAATTATGCATTCTAAATCGTTCAAACTCTCTCAAATCATTGTGAGTACATAAATGAAGTAAATTGACCATGAATTATCTTTTTGTTGCAATTTGGGTACTATTGCCAAGGGTGACATTGAGTTTTTTTTCTACAAAAAAAATATAAATCAATTTTATTTCGGCCATAACTCTCTTCGTTTTCATGCTAGAGAGTTCTAGTAACCCTCAGTTTAAAGCTTTTTAAAAATACTTTGAAAAAGGTTCTATGCAATTTTCTCGAAAAATTGACCATTTTTCCGTTATTTGACGTTGAATTTTAAAAAATTTTCGTTCAAATAATGTATTCAACCTTCAATAAATCATTACTCGGTTTGTATTAGGCCTACAATCAATTAAAAGACACCAATCTCTTTGTTTTTTATAAGCTTCATTTTTGGTTCTTACACTTTTGTTGATAAAATGAATAGTTTTTGAGTTATTCATAAAAAATCGATTAAAAACGTGGTTTTTTTCACGAAAAATGCCAATTTTCAATCGCGTATAACTCGAAAACTATTGAGTTTTCAAAAAAAATGCTAAGAACAATTTTTGCTTAAAATTTGTTCCTCTATCGATTTCCGTGGTTATTTTCCACAAAAAAATTTTCACCCCCTAGTTGGGGTGTAACTCACCCCCAGGGAAAAAGCACACATCGGGATAGGGTAGAATTTGCTTTTTGAGGTATTCCCTACATGCTGTCAAAATTTCATTAAAATCGATGCATGCTCAAAAAATTCGGAGGTGAAAACCTTCGTAGCCTGGACTATATGACCTTCATTTTCTATTTCTCTTGTTCCTGCATTTATTAAATAACTAATGTATAGAAATTGATAAAATTATGAATAAATGGAATGTTGAACTTTATAAATAAATAATGTTTTCCAGCAATACATTTGAATCAATGACCTATACTTATTCCTTTCCTTCCTGGTATTAGTTTTTAGGGTTGAAGCGATAATATATAAAGTGGTGTGACAGACTTTTCTGCCAGGATAAACCCTGGCACACCAAATTTTTTTGAACTTAGATAAAATTTGCAATAAAATGGTATTAGAGACATTAATTTCCATAAAAGTGCAAATTATTTATAATTATTAAAAAAATAAAAATTTAAAAAAAATATTTCTGCCAGGATAAACCCTGGCACACCGGGCCTATGTTGTAGCTATGATTAAATACTTTTCATTCATATGCTAAATTTTAGAATCCGTATAAGTGCAGTTTTACTGTCACCGGCTCCCGGACTACTTCTTCTTCCTCTCCACTAGCTTACTGTTTATGAATTAGCATTCGAATCCTGAAGCTAGAAGCCGAGCAATTGAACGAGTTTCTCGATCTGATCAATCTCGAGCTGGATATAATCCCATGAGTGCCTATGAGTTGCTGACTAATTCCAAGCTTATTTGCAATTTTCTTTAAAGATTCAACTTTTGCTCTTATGTTTTTTATTTTGAAGTGTTTTAAATATCCAGGCACTTGTTATCACACCGGAAAGCATTCAAAGTTTAAAATGACGCGACTGATCTCTTCGAGGTCACTGAAAACGTGGTGAACTACAGAAGAAGAATAAAACAGGCAAAACTCTTGTTTGTTCGCATGAAGATTTTAAATTTATAAAGTGCAACATCATTTTTATAACGAGTATGCACCAATTGTATTGTAAAATGTGTCAGAAAATTGTGTTTTTAAATTTCTCGACATCTAGTAATAATTGCAATTAAGCATGCACTTGTTTGATTTGTAACAGTTCTCTCACTAGATGTTATAAAGGGCAAGAGCGAGAAAATCAACTCATTACCGATCTAATCACGAGATATATTCAAATTAAGAATAAAAATCTTCAAATTAAAAATGAAAATCCTAAATTAAAGTATTAAATCGTGAAAATGAATTACTGAAAATTATTTATTAAACCTTGACCTAATTTCCCTTTTGAAGAACCACACAATTTAAAATAGGTAATCAATTGACCCAGAATTACTTTCACCTAGCATACAAATTTTTGAACTCATAGGCCCTTTAAAAAAAAAATACAGGTAGCCCAAAAAAAGAACCTGAGCCAAGAAATCACCAAATCTTATTCTAGGCGTGGGAATCCAACAGAAATCCTTCTTCCCACGACCGTGATTTCTATTCCTCAGGTTCACATCCTTTTCATATCTTCTGAAAGATTCGTGCAGCTGCACCTGTTTTTCCTTCATCCCGAGATTTTGTTCCCAGGGATTTTCCGGTCAGAATCCCACGATCGTTGTTAAAAAGGATCTCGTAGTGTTGTATATAAGCCCGATCCACGAGGATCGTCAGCATCAGAACATCGCTGTTCGTCACAGTGAGAACATCTCGTCCCAGGATCTTACAATTTTACACAGAATACGATCTAAAGCGAAATTTAAAATGTTTACGGAAGTGAAGACGTATAACAACGGCCAGGTCCAGCAGAAGAAGACGAGGAAGCAGTGCAGCGGAATGAAGAGAATTCTAAAGCCGTTGATAAGGATGCTTGGAAGACGAGGCAACAAAAAGCAAACTACTGATGTTCCCAACAACTTGAAGAATACGACAATGGATGACTTCGCCTCGGTCATTAGAAAAGCAGCCAAAGACGAATCCTTCCTTCAGAGCTATTACGAGATTGACCCCTTCAGCGAGGAGCCCTTCTACAGTGAGGCCAACTACTGCGGTGACTTTCAAGACTACGCTTATTGTGAAATCGAGAATCGGCAAGTTGTTATACCTGTGAACTACATCAGAACGGAAGCTGGGACCTTTTTCTGGACAAGTGCTCAGGGAAGAATTGACGATGATTTGATAGAGCCATTGTACTGCGCCACAAAAAACCAAATTGCCCAGATGCAATGGAACAACGGAATCGGATGCAGGCAGTCCTAAATGACATTGTGTTGCAGTTTTGTGATTTATTGCACTCCCAGTGATAACTCCTTGAGGCCTTGGCAATAACTTGTGATATATTTGTAAGCAGTAGGAAAATGTTAATAGATTTTAGATTTAATTATGTTGAGAGGCTTTTGTTTTTTGAATAGATGAATTATTGAGTCGAAAATACCTAAATATAAACGTAGAAAATTACATTGTTTTTCGATTGCGTTCTTTTAACTTCTGTTGAGGCAAAGACTATTCAACCTATGGTACAAAGACTGTTTATTCCGGCCATCCACACCTTGTCTTCTCATGACCTTGGTATCATTTTTCATCCCACCCCTACAATCCTGCTAGAATTTGGAACAATCTTTGTGAGAGAACCAAAGGAAATGATACGTCATGAAAAAAGCGTAGCTACTTTCGTTCTTCTTCTTGTTTTCTTCGAGTAGCCAGGGGCGGAGTTAAAAACTGTTAGCGTCTTAAATTTCACTAGCGGGAAATCTTCTCCTTTGTAAGTACGTCTCTGCGCCACACACCCGTGCATGTCAGTTGTAAACAAAACAATTATTCGAAGTATTGAGTTGAATTTCTCGCAATAAATTTACTTGTACTCATGATGAAATAGTTACAGTGAGTGTAAAAAGTAATCGTACACCTAGGGTTGTAATAAAAACATTTAAATTTGATAGGCTTTTTGTAATTATTTCATTTGAAAAAAATACTATTAAGTAGTTCAAGGTTACAGCATTTTGATTAGGGCAGAAAATTTGTTTAAATATAAACTCTCCGCAACATAAAAATTCTTTTACATCAACTATGCAAAGAATCACAAACAAAATATTCGTACACTTAACAAATTAGCAATTAAATATTGAAAAAAGTAACAATTAATATTTTGTTGATGGAGGTGGACCAACAACAGTATTGATAATAGCTTTTAGTCTCTGCGGCATCGAATCAACTAGTTTGGAAGTATAAGAAGACCCATTCTGCGTGAAGCTCAATTTTCAGTATTTCTTTGAAATCGGTCGTTTTCGATTTTTATTATCGAGATAATCCCACACATGCTCTACAGGGTGTTCAGAGGTGGGTGGTCAATACTGAAAGGGGTGAAAGGTCAGACCGAGACAAGCAAAAAATCGTATGGGTGGGGGGGGGGGGGGGCATCTCGCACCGTTTGGCAGTTACAGGGTGATTCGTAAATCAGGATTTTGCCTTATATGGGAACCGCTCTTGTATTTTTATCTTTTTTTCTACGCATCGCAGCGGCCCCAAACTGATTTCAAAAAATCACTATTTGGAAGCCATTTCCAAAAAAGTTTACACCACCCCCCTATCCCCAACCCCTTGGCCACAATCCCCCCTGGAAGTTGAAAAAATTAACTTTTATTTCACGATTTTTCTCCTTTCGCCCCACTTTTCTCCGAAATTCATGTTATTAACATACCTACTTTTTATTTTTTTTAAGTTGCCTATCTAATTACCTTACCAAAAAGGTGCAACATGCCCAGGTAGGAAAAGGATACGAAAATTTATTTACAAAAATCCTTTTACAGAATATCATGATAATTCGAATTTTTAGGAAATTATACTTAAGTTTACTAAAAAATACATTTTGTTCGCTTAAAAACTAATTACAATTAAAACGTATGTCCTTTAAAAGCTGTTCAAAATGTTCTCCGCTAGTTTCGATGCATGCAAGTAGCCTTCGTTTTATTTCACGTTTGAGGTCTATGGTAGCCAGTCTCTCCCGTATTTTCGTGGCTGCGGTCACAATCCTGGTAACTAATTCTTCCCTGGTGTTGATTGGTCTTGAGTAAACTTCATCTTTCATCATTCCCCATAAGAAAAAGTCCAGTGGGGTAAGGTCCGGTGACCTGCGGGCCACTGCGATGCGTAGAAAAAAAGATAAAAATACAAGAGCGGTTCCCATATAAGGCAAAATCCTGATTTACGAATCACCCTGTAACTGCCAAACGGTGCGAGATGCCCGCCCCCCCACCCATACGATTTTTTGCTTGTCTCGGTCTGACCTTTCACCCCTTTCAGTATTGACCACCCACCTCTGAACACCCTGTATAATATTAATATCAAGTGATTGTGGAGGAATTTCAAGGTGTTTTGGCGTGTTAAAAAGGATCCATGCTTTGTTTTGGATAGTTGTCTTGTAGAAATATCCAATCATTATTAAAACTCATTGCTGCTGCTGCTGCCCTTGAAAGAAGATTCTCTTTTAGGAAATTAATATATGTTTTATGATCCACAATTCCATCAATAATTGCAAGTTTTCCCACCCCAGTAGCACTCATGTAACCCGATACAAGAACGGACATAAATTTTCTTTTTTAAATTCCATATTAGGTTTTCTCCATACTGTCTGATGTCCATCCGATTTGAAAATATTATATTTCCACTAATCTGAGAAAATAACACGCCGTCAAAAATCACTTTTTTCATGAATATAATTTTTGGCGTATCTTTTTTCTCTAGTAATATCATTTACCCAATCTACCCAAACGCGCTTATAAATGTTACAAGCGCAACTAAAATAAATCACTACGCATTACAAATGACCTTGAAATCTTACACATACGAAGAACTCGATTGAATAAACAATATACACAATTTAACTTGAAGAAAAATGTATATACGAATACTTTTTGTTTGTAATTGTTTCTCAGTGTTTTTATTCAAAAAAATCTTCTTTTTCATAAATAAACAAATAGAAAGAAAGTCGATCAATAATGTGTTTTTTCTTACAACTCTAGGTGTACGAATACTTTTTGCAATCACCGTATTTCACAAGGGAAAAACAATAATTATTTATGCTTACATGTGAAAAGACACTCCCGCAAGTTTGTTCTGGCTGTTGTTTTTGCATAAACTGAGTATACACTTCATTTTGCATTTTCTTTGGATTTCCATACTGTCAGGACATAGGTATAACACTGTCTATTAAGGCCGTTTTCGAATTCACATGCACTTGCACTTAAATCTATTTTTCTCACTAAAAGTTCTCCTAAAAACTCCGAATAGTGCGTAGGGCGATCGAAAATACACGTAGTTTGCTTTGCAATTGCACTATTTTATCTGTCGAAAAAAAAAACTGGTTAGAGAATACTGCAAGTGCATGGGAATTCGAAAACGGCCTAAAAGATAAAAATAAATGCACATGATTTATTACACTTATAAAATATTTTCTTAGGAGCAAATTAATAAAATATCACTTCACGGCTCTTTGTTTACAAAAATATGTCGGCCAAATCTCTGCTAAAATTATTCAGTATTCAAAATGGGAAATTTTTGGCCACGCTATCATTCATATGCTTTCTTGTAGGCTCTAACCTCCATTTGTTCTCTCTTCAAAGGGTAGAATACTCAAGCATTGTGGTCAAAGAGAGACGGAAAGTATAGAGGAGAGGCCTATAATTCAAACCGATCAAAGCGCTGAACACGTTTTTCTGTGACGCTATTCTGTGACGTTGCCACGTAAGTGACATTACAAAAAGGTTAATCGATCGAAATCATCATCGAATTGTTATTTAATGTCTTAAGAGTATGGATTCTTTATGAAGAATGACTTAATCAAACACTCATTATGAATATTTTAGTGCTATTGCAAAGATAAGTTTGTAATTCGTTTCATCTCAACCGATAATTGCATGGAATCAACATTTCATACATGAACAGTCTGTGTATACTACTGCAATGACTCTCCTGTAGTATGGCGCGTTTTGACATGAAGGCAAACTAATCTGCATACCCCTTAAGTCTGTGAGAAATCTATTTCGTTCGCATTTTCGCATGCCCTTATAGAAAAATCACAATCAGTAGGTACACCAAAATAAATATGATATTTCTATCTGAATTACAATTAGGGCTTGCTTGCTGTTTGAATCAACTAAATCCCGGTTCAGCTAAGAATTTTCTTACTAATTTTACTAGAGGATACTTGAAATAACGAGAATATATGTCTAGTTTATATAAGAATATAATTTTTGAAATTATGTCAATTCATAATAAACTGACTAGACATATTATATATGCTGCTCGTTGCTTTAAAGGCATTCAATATAATAGTTGTTGTAACGTGAATTTTTCTTGGACAACTAGATATCTGGTCACTTGAATCTCTTCAGTTTACTTTTACTGCATAGCGTCGAGTTTCGTGGGATGACATCCTCATGGGGTCACCTTACTTTTATATACCCAATATTTTAATTAAGGAGAAAAATCATTGTGAAAGCTATATTTTATGTTTTTTACTACTTAATGAATTATTATTATTATTTATTTGCTTTAAACATGAATTACAATATTGTGTGCTATATAATATAAAACCGTTCAGAGTTTTATGCAAAAAAAACGCATATTTTGTTTTATGATCCATTCAGAAGTGATCGTGAGTCCGTCGACGATGACGATCATTCTGACATGCTATCGATGTCAACAAGTGATAACAGCATCGATGCAATTCAAATATTATTAGCCGAAAACCGTAATTGACCATCAGAGAGTTAGTAGAGGAGATGAAAATCTCATTTAAAACCATTCAAGGCATTTTAGTCAATCAATTGAACTTGAGATGTGTCGTTGCAAGGCTAGTGCAGAAATCATTGGATATTTTGCAAAAAAGAGACCGCGTTTAAATCGCAAAAGACATTCTTTCTGTGGCTGATTCCGTCCAAACATTCATCAAACGTATCATTACTGAAGAGACAAAGCAGACACCAAAAGAAGATATTTTAATATCCATTTTAAAAATCGCAAAAAATCGACGAGACGCAAAAAAATGATGTTAACAAAACGCTGTAATTATCAGGTCAGTCCAAAAGTTCGTGCGCATTTTTGGGAAATTTTTAAATAGTGTAAATTAAACACAATTTTACATTTAAATCAATAATATATTTTACTCCACTATCTACAGTTTCTCACCATCTTACAGGAAGCTTTTTAATTCCATTGCTGTAGAAAGACTGGTTTTGATGCATAAAAACTTGAAAGTTCATTTTGTACATCCTGTTTAGAATTTAACTTTTTTTTCCCTAGTAAAACATTTTGTAAGGCTCGAAATAAGTGAAAAAAGGTGTTTTTTCAAGAATGGATTTTGTATGAAAAATTATTCTCATCACTGTATGTAGGCAACAGTGGCGTGGGGTGAAATTTTTGAGAAGGTAAGCCGGTGCAAAAATCAGAAACTTAATACCGAAAAAAAACTCACCAAATGAAGTCAGATATTACAAAATGTGTTCAACAGTGACTGCGTGTATTCTTGTCGAATTTAGTCGGCCACTTCTATCATACTTAAAGTCATTGGAAGTTAAGTGCTATATGAAAATTATGAATAAATATGGACATATATACAATGAACTTCAAGAATAATATAAGTGGCTTTGAAAAAAACCGTTATAGTCGCGTGTATCGTGCAATCAAACTAAAGCGGTTAACAAAAACTGTGAAAAGTTGATATGAAATATAATTATTCTTACTTATACTCAAAAACTAATCTACGATTTTTTTTTATAAATTCGGCCAAAACATCATTGTAAAAATTCGACTGATTTCTAATTTGTAAAAGAAGGTGTTTTTCTATCGATAAGAGTGCTAAATTTGAGAGCCTTTCTTCGGTTTGAGAATTTCTTAAATAAGTATGTATTCTCTTAAGGGCTGAAAAAGATCTTTCCGCGGAAGCAACTGTAATGGGAAGAGTTAAAAATATACAACACAAGTTTAAAATTTGAGGAAAAGTATCTTTTAAAATGCCACATTTAATATGCGAGTAAAGCGCGAGAATATCAAATTGCCGTAATGAAGAAGTGGTATATAAAACGTTCAATTCATTTTTTAAAGCAGAAAACTGGAAAATTCCCGGGAAAACTGTAATTAAAAATGATGTCTTTTCGTTAGGACTTGATTGAGCAAAATAATCATATTTTGATTTATTAAGTAAATCTAAAAATTTTAGTTGACTAAAGGAACTATACCGAGTTTTAATCTGAGAAATGACGAGAAGCCGGATTCTATCGTGTTATCGAGAGGTAATAAAATAGCACCACACCACACTCATAAGTCACAATCCGTTGAGCACCAAGGCAAAAAGAGACACAAGTTAACAATTTTTTTATTAAAATATAATAAACAAAACCACAACACCCCTTCCTTCCGAGAAGACGACTTCTGCCGTGTTCTTGTGAAATAAGGGAGCATTCACTCCTACAATTCACAGCCCCTTCAGTATCAAAGAGATTTAATAACCAAACCCACCCCAACCAACCCCACTCACCCGAGAAGCCGCTTTCTACCGTGTTATAGAGCACCACTACACTCACACCCGTTCATAGAGAAGACACGAATCAGCTGACATTCTAAGAAATAAACAACCACCCGCCGAAGTGACCCGAATTTCAACTTCTGCAAAACAAAAACAGCCGAGAAGCCGGTTTCTATCGTGTTATTTTCTTATAGGATTTGCCTTTAGTGAGCAAAGGATATTACACACGATTTCTTTGTTACTCGTGGAGAAAAGTGTGGGCTTGAGTAAGCCGTAAAAAGACCGGCTTACAGAAGCAGCGAGCGAGCACTTCATACCCGATGCAACCCCTTGATAGAACCTGCTACGGTGCGAGGGAAGGTTCCATCGTAGTGCAACAACAGATTATGGTTGTTTTTGGTTGTAACACTTGTTTTGCCATGTTTTCTTTACGAGATGAATTTTGGGAGCGCTTTCCAGGAATTTTACAGGCATAGAACAAGTTTTAAATTTACGGGAATAGGATGAGTTCCCAAAAGGGAAGCCGGTAGGAATCGTGTTATATGGACCCCACGCCACTGGTAGGCAATGGTCCTTCAAAATGTCTCGTTCGCTTGAAATAAATCAAAAGACGGTCGCAAAGCAAACGTTCAAACCTCCCAATATTACAATTGTTCAATTCAGTGATAAACAAAACATTTTACACTAGATATGTACATACACATGCCAAGCTTTGTTACCTTGTTTAACAGTTGTTCATGATTCCATGTTGTCGAATCTTTTTTCCTGTTAATCAGCTTACTATAAGCATTAACATACTCATATGTAATACTGCCTCAGTTTTAGTAGCCTAGCGTAGAGTTGTTATCTCAAGCCAGTACCCCAGAATAATTGCGTATCATCAATTAGCATGCAGCACGAAACATAATTCGCATTAAATGGGTTTCTCTGGTTCTGCAACAATGAGGTAAAACAAGCAAAGCAAAATCTACTATTCACCTTTTCCAGTGCATATATAACCCCACCTCACTTGGAATCAATTTTGTTCTGCTTTAATATCTGTCGCTTCACCTCAATATAATCACAGCTAGCCATTAACAAAGAAATGATATAAAAAATGCCGATGACGTGTCTTTAAATTCGAGTAGCTCCGGCCTCAGGAGGCCACGACGACGACGTTGTTATATGCCTGCCATCGGAACCGTGGGAACGGATTTTGTCGTGTGTTTCCCACGCGATTCGAACACCTGCCCCTTTTATAAAAGTACTTACTTACGGCCGGAGCCAGCCGGCAGGCAGCCGAGGGGCTCCGGTCAAAAGATACCTTCAAGACGCGGGGCGCACACTCCGCTGATTGCTCCTCTTCCGTTCCACTGTGATCAACTCAACACTCCGCCCCTCCTCAAGACGCTGGGTATCGTACAAAGTATCGCAAGGAGAGATACGCGAACCAGCGTGCAATCGGCGAAGGCAAGAGTGGACAGCGTTGTCCGCAAGCATGATCTTTCTTGATGCAACTCGTTTGCGCATGTTCGCCTATTTATAGCGACGAAGCCAAGCCAGCGGCCACTATCAGCAGCCGGCAGCAGGCGGGCGGGCAGGGCGCGCGGACCGATATAGAAAGAAGGCCTCTTTTATGCCAAAGACGATCGTGCTGCACGATCGCACAGCAAAAGGCCTACAGACGGCGCACAAAGTGCGGTGCGCGTAGTGCGCTATGTCAAGAAAATTAACTGGTATTGAAGGAACGGAAGCATGACTTACCTGGCCGCAATCGGCTTAATGTAGTGATCATACTCAAATTCGTCATTATGTAACAATTACTACGCAAGGCCACGGTCAGTCAGAACCAAAACAGCTAACGCCACACGAAGTCAATGCACGAGATGTAATTTAACCCTGCTTGCTTTCCCCGTGCAGTGACTCACACGTAGCATACGGCGCTTGCCCAGAACCTTTTGTTTCTATGAATCATAAATTAAATCTGGGTCAAGCAAAGTGCCAAACAGCTGATGATACCGATTCTGACCCTTTGCGAAATACACCCTGAAACATATGTGATAGCTATTCTATTGTATTGTAGTATTGTATAATATGTATACTTAGCTTAGGAAATATTAGTGTATCGATTTTTGTATTTAAGGGAAGAATATTCAAGAAAAATATAGTTCGATTTCTGAACTGGACTCTGCCGCACGGCACTCTTTTCTTCAATAGAAATATCGGCGTATCCCACTTGGTGACGCCATTATACAGTGCGTATCCCGAAAGGTGACGCACTAAGCTAGGCCTCTTATCACTCCAAAGGAACATTACATTACATGGCGACCCTGCCCAACGAATCTTCAATTCTGATCCAAGAGACCTGCCCAACGAATCTTGAATTCTAATCCAAGAGACCTGCTCAACGAATCGTGGAGGCACTATTACTGGCAATATCGACACCGATGACTGAATTATCATCCACAGAAGAATTCCAGTCTTTATTTAACAGCTTGATTAAGCTAGCGGAGGAGGAATTTGAATACAATCCAGGTACAACAGAGGTGGAGGATAACATTATACCATACATACCAACACCGATAGAGGAGCTAAAGAAGAGAGGACCGAAGCCGATAACAATAGAAGAATACCGACGGAGGGTGAAACCCGAAGCACCACAACAACGACAACAAGGAAAACGCTCAAAGAAACGCGGCGGCAAAAAGGTAGCCCTGAGAAAAAAACGAGCTGAATTACACCGGATAATCCCCATCGCCAAGGGATCAACCAAAAAGGCACTATTTGAGGAATTGGAAAAACTTCGATAAAAACAATGGGAAACTGCAGCTCAACGAACGTCCAAGCAACCTTCTTCACCACATACCAGCAAGCAATAACGACATCTTCGATCTTTATAATTATAATAATAATTGTAATTCTTTATAATAAGCACAGTAAAAATTATGTAAAGAAACAGTTGAATAGGACAATTAATGTTTAAAAAAAAAAAAAAAAGGTTATTAATGTTTTAAAAAACAAAAATAAATTTTTTCAAATATTTAAGAATATATTAATAAACAAATTCAATTCCAACGCTACAAGAAGAAAACACATAGCAAACTTAAATATGTAAAAATCTCAAGAGAACTAAGAACACTGATAGATAGAGCGTTAACACAAGACAACGAGATGGCAAATTTTGATCTAAGTACGGCCATGAAAGCCATCCCAGTATTTGAAGGAAAATACAACGAACTAAATGCATTCTTAAAAATTGTAGAATACATACATAAAACTTTGAATGAAAGCGCGAAATCGGATTTATTGGACTTTGTTTTTAACGTGAAGTTATCACTAAGTGTCCAAACAGCATTAGGAGCTCAGACGCCAGACACATTGGAAGATTTGAAAAAAGAGCTTAATGTTAGATACAAAAGTAGTAATACGGTATCACAGATCCACACCATACTTAGCCACTTAACGCAAAAGAGATCTACTATTTCAGCATACAAGGAAAAAATATTAACTTTGGTGAGCGAACTAAATCAATTACAAATAAATGCACTTGGCACCACTACAAGCACGGCAGAGAAAAACACAATTAAAACAATTAATGACTCATATGCTTTAACAGTATTTAAAAATGGTCTTAATGACCAGTACAGAAGTACAGTATTCGCATCAAGACCAAAGACCTTCCAAGAAGCAATTACAATTGCACAAGAACTGGAAAAAAATGAGCAACACCAACCAGTTTCTAATAACATCATGCATATGAGGAGGCAACATAATCAAAATAGATTTCAACAAAATAACAGAAATAATAATCGCAACTATACCCACAACAAATATAATGAAAGGAGATATTACAGAGGCAACAATATTCGAAATGAGAACAATAGGCCTCATAACAATAGTTATAACAAAGACAACAACAGCAATAACCATAGAGCTAGTAACTATAATAATAGAATCAACCATAATAATCAAAACAGAAATATAAATTACAATAGCAATACAAATAAAAATTCAACTAGAAATATTAACTTTATTCAGGACCAGGGAAACGTCCAGGGATCCGGAGAGGAATAAATCGACCTCCCGGAGAATCTAAAAAGATATACAGAATTTCTCATGATTGCACAAACTATATTACAGTATATTGTGAAAATGCTAAACAACATCTCAATTTTTTGATAGACACAGGAGCTGATGTATCGATAGTAAAATCCGATAAATTGAATGTCCATACTTTTGATTTTAATCCAGGTAACAAATGTAAGCTAACAGGCATTACCAACGAAACAATAACTTCTTTAGGAATAATTAATTTAAAACTATTGATCGGAGATTATACAATCCATAACTCATTTCATACGGTAGATGAAAACTTCCCAATAAGCACAGATGGAATTATTGGTCGGAATATATTAAAGAAATACTTGTGTAAAATAGACTACGAAACTTTCACTATATCATTCAACATGAACGAACAAGAATATGTTTTACCCATGGAAACAAAACCAATAAGCATTGCACAAATTAGATTACCACCTAGGACGGAGGCGATTATACCAATAAACATAGAGAGACAAGAGGACAGCATAGTGTTGAATAAAGAACTAGAAAATGGTGTGTTCATAGCAAACACAATAATACCAGCCAAAGGTATATGCCACATCAAGATACTTAACACTAACGACAAGGAAATAACGATACCAAACTTTAAGGTAGAGATAGAACCCTTAAAGAATTATTCCATTCTGTCTAAAACTAGAAGTAAATATGATGCGGCACGAGTAACCAAACTCTTACAAACAATAAACATAGATTGCAAAGATACGGAAACCAGAGAAAGTCTAATAGAGATAATAAAGGAGTACAGCGATATATTTCACCTTCAAGATGAAGTCTTAACGACAAACAACTTCTATAAACAAAAACTCCAGACTATAGATGATACGCCCGTATACATAAAAAACTACCGATTGCCACACACTCAAAGTGAGGAAATAAGGAAGCAAGTTACAGAATTGGAGTCAAACGACATTATTGAACCATCCGTTAGTCCTTATAATGCTCCATTACTAATAGTACCCAAAAAGGGCTCTGGCAATAAAAAGCAATGGCGATTAGTCGTAGACTTCAGGAAATTAAACGACAAAATAGTTAGCGACAAATTCCCTTTAACCAGATTAGAAGATGTCCTAGACAAATTAGGTAGAGCGAAATACTTTACAACCCTTGACATGACCAGTTCTTTCCACCAAATCGAACTGGAAAAAGAGTCAAGACCGCTCACGGCATTTTCGACGGGAGCCGGACATTTCCAATTCAAAAGATTACCTTTTGGATTAAAAGTATCTTCTAATAGTTTTCAAAGAATGCTAACCATCGCACTAACTGGGCTTAGTTCTGAAGCATTCCTTTATGTTGATGACATCATAGTTTTTGGATGCAGTATCAAACATCATAACGCGAATCTAAGAAAGATATTTCAGAGATTGCGCAAATACAATCTCAAACTCAATCCAAGTAAATGCCAATTTTTAAAAGCAGAAGTCGTATACCTCGGCCACTTAATAACAAGCGAAGGTATAAAAACCGATCCATCGAAGTACGAGGTAATCAAAAATTACCCCATACCCAAAAACGTGGATGAAGTCCGCAGATTCGTAGCTTTCTGTAACTACTACAGACGATTTATTCCCAATTTTGCAGAGATTGCGAAAAGTCTAAATTCCCTTCTAAGGAAAAATACACCATTCGTATGGGATGAACCTTGCCAAAATGCATTCGAAACACTAAAAGAGAAATTAACACAACCACCAGTACTTCAATATCCGAATTTCGACAAACCATTTATCTTAACAACAGATGCATCAAACTATGCCTTAGGAGCAGTTCTATCACAAGGCGACATTGGTTCAGATTTACCAATATCCTACGCCAGTAAATCGCTGACGAAACACGACATCAATAAACCCATCATTGAAAAAGAGTTACTTGCGATACATTGGGGTATAAACTTTTTCAGACCATACCTCTATGGGAAAAGATTTGTGGTAGTCACTGATCATAGACCATTGGTATCATTGTTTACACATAAGAATCCTTCGTCAAAATTGACAAGAATCCGATTAGACTTAGCAGATTACGACTTTGACATAGTGTTCAAGAAAGGAAAAATCAACACTAATGCTGACGCTCTGTCAAGAATACAATTAGACTCCGATATTCTGAAAAATATGGTTCCTAAAGAAAGAGACTTAACAGTGAGTAAAGTGCTAGCAATAACAAGGGGTATGTTAAGAAGACAAAAAGAACACGAGAAAAACGAAAGCATAGGAAATGTTCCCCAACCACAATTAAAGCTTGATCACCTTTATATTTGGGATTGCACTTCCATATCTGACGTTAAGAATATGAGAAAGTTAAAATTTATAATGTTGCGCAACAATAAGAATAAAATTGAAATTGTACGTACTAGCAAAGAAATAATAGTCTATTATAGCGATAATCCTGATATGAAACAAGATTCTATCACGGAGAAGCTACAATGTAGCGACAATAACGATAATTCTGATATGAAATACGTCTCTATCATGAAGAAGTTATTAAATGCTACACACGAAATGAATATACATGAGCTAGCTCTATCGAACAGAGATAATATATTTGAATGCATTCAGAAAGAAAGATTTAAAAATTTATTTAATAAGTTGCAACAAAGAAAAGAATATAATAATCGCGCGAAACTTGAGATAATATTATACGAACCCCCTAAGAGAATAAATAACATCGAAACACAGAAGAAAATAATTGAGGAATATCACAGTTCACCACACGGAGGTCATTTAGGAGTCAGAAAAACTGTATTGAAAATCAGACAACGATTTTGCTGGAAGAATTTGAACAAAATGGTAAAGGAACATATTAACAATTGTGAGCAATGCGCATTCAACAAACAAATAAGACACACCAAGGAAAGAATGCTTAAAACCGACACACCCACAACAAGTTTTGAAACTGTAGCCATGGACATAGTAGGACCATTAAGAATCTCGAACAACTACCGATATATACTCACTATGCAATGTGAACTAACAAAATTTGTAGTGGCATCTCCCTTAGAAACTAAAGATGCTCACACGGTAGCTTCAACCATAGTAAACGATTTCATTTTGAAATATGGACATTTCAAGATCCTGAAAACAGATCGAGGTACGGAATTTACCAACAAACTGATGCAAGAAATATGTAAATTACTCAAAATCAAGCAAATTTTTAGTACTCCTTACCATCACCAAACTTTGGGAGTAGCGGAACGGAATCATCGCGTTCTTAATGAATATATGCTTTCATTTGCAGATGATCTAGAATGGTTTAAGTGGATACCTTATTACACTTTTTCTTACAACACTACACCTCATGTAGACACTGGTTACACGCCATACGAATTAATATTTGGTAAACTACCCTATTTACCATTCGATTTAATCAATGATAATAACACTGTTTACAATCTAGATAACTACGCTAACGAATTAAAAGTTAGATTAAAATCAGCTACTTCAAGAGCTAGAGACTTGATAGAAAAAATTAAGCAGAAACGAACGGAAAAACAAACTGCAACAAATCCGATATACATTGAATCAGGTGACCTAGTTCTATTGAGAAACGAAAATCGCAAAAAATACCACAAACCTTACAAAGGTCCATATAAAGTCTTAGAAAGAAAAAGCGTAAACTCAGTAATTGAAATAGATGGCATACCCAAAGAGGTTCACAACGACAGATTGAAGAAATACAATGTAAAAAAATAAAATAGTTAATATCATAATGTAATTAATACATAATGTAATATACATTTAAGCATATTAGTATAAGAGCATACTTGTAATCAGCAGTAATATCATACTACTATAATATTCATATTCTGTAATAATACTATACTATCATTTTTGTTTCGCTTTAAACTAATATCATACTACTATAATATTCATATTCTGTAATAATACTATACTATCATTTTTGTTTCGCCTTAAACTAAGAGTTAAGACTCAACATAAAGGGTGAGGGTGTAGTGATCATACTCAAATTCGTCATTATGTAACAATTACTACGCAAGGCCACGGTCAGTCAGAACCAAAACAGCTAACGCCACACGAAGTCAATGCACGAGATGTAATTTAACCCTGCTTGCTTTCCCCGTGCAGTGACTCACACGTAGCATACGGCGCTTGCCCAGAACCTTTTGTTTCTATGAATCATAAATTAAATCTGGGTCAAGCAAAGTGCCAAACAGCTGATGATACCGATTCTGACCCTTTGCGAAATACACCCTGAAACATATGTGATAGCTATTCTATTGTATTGTAGTATTGTATAATATGTATACTTAGCTTAGGAAATATTAGTGTATCGATTTTTGTATTTAAGGGAAGAATATTCAAGAAAAATATAGTTCGATTTCTGAACTGGACTCTGCCGCACGGCACTCTTTTCTTCAATAGAAATATCGGCGTATCCCACTTGGTGACGCCATTATACAGTGCGTATCCCGAAAGGTGACGCACTAAGCTAGGCCTCTTATCACTCCAAAGGAACATTACATTACATTAACAAGAGGCACGTGTGAAATTTATGTATTTTGCGCTTTGCACGGCGTTGCAATGACCCAACTATACGACTTGACATGTTGAGACTTGTTAGGACAGTGCATGGGTGCAGCTGGTTATGGAAAATATTAAAACATAAATGTGTCACTTTTGAGATAGGGTCTATTGTTTTAGCCGTACTCTTTTACTAAAATTATTTGTAAAATTCTATTATGAATCTTTCATGTACACTCTCTAGTCGGAATGTAACTTCAAAAAGATTATTTGTTCAATTTTAAAACGATTTTGAAAGATATTGGGCATTTTGGATAAACAATTAACTTCGGATAGCAGTGATCCTTAAATCCCAGCGGAAATATGTATACGGAATTTCGAATTTCATCCCACTGGAATTTCTGATTATAAAATCCAACAGAATTCATTATTTACATAATTTTTCTCCCTCATAAAATTGCGACAGAATGAAGATGAAATGGGGAAAACAAAGATTTATATATATATATTTTTTCAATTTTATACCAACTATTGTTTTTTAACTAAGATTTCAAATATATACCAGGACTTAAATAAATTCATACAAGCTCGATGGCACCATATTGTTGTATTGTCATCAGAATTGCAATCTTATGATAAGTTTCAAATCGATACGACAATTAGAAGTGGATGAAAAGTGAATTGGAAGATTTGTTTACAATGTTAGGAAGTTGTAGCTCAACCTAATAAATGCGTTTAACGCAAAATTAACAGACCTCTATTGTAAGATTTGTAGTAATTCTGAAAAAAATTAGTTTAGAATGCATTCCCGTTCGAAATAAGGGACTTAAGAAATAAGAAATTTACAAGGACATATCCTCGATTTATAACATCAATTAGATCTAACACATTTGACTAAAAATTATTAAATATGATTTGTTTTGCTACGAAATCGAAAGTGCGTCAAATTGACGGGTCCCGTAATTCTAGTGTTAAAAATGGCGCTAATTTTTGTTTTGGTTTCAATCGATGTATTTCACTTCTGGTATTTCATCTCCAATTCAGTCAGTAAATACAAAAAAGCTTCTTTGTTGACTTCGAAGTTTTTGTGTGAAATAACTTTTAAGATATGAATAATAGCTAATAATACTAATTGTTTAATAACTTTTAAGATATGAATAATAACTAATAATACTAATATCATCAAAACAAAGTGCTTGGTTAAAATTTAAAATTCCGGTACCTGTTCATTTTCATAAAATGTTTAATTTACTTTCGTGAAATAAATTAATGAAGGTTCTCTCTCATATTCAATCTCCTCAGCTGATTGCATAAATCAAAATTTTTTTTAAATTAAAGCGGAAAGATGAATTATACAACTCATTCCGCTGGAACTAAACGTTCATCTGAAATTTCACGCGGAACTCAGAATATTCCCGGGGATGGCAACTCTATATTTTTTATTGCAGAAAAACCATTTTTTTTATATTTTTGCGTCACAAAAATAACAGTTTTAGTTAAAAATCATTGAAAAATATTTGTTTACATACGATTTTGAAAAATAAAGTTGACATGTTTTTGGGTTTTCGTAAAAAAAGCTCCTAAAGGGAGTAAACAATCCCTAGCACTAATACATCAGACATCAGTTTTTTCGTGAAAACCAGTATTAAGGGGTATTTGGAGTCGCTGATTACGAATCAGATGTTAAATTTAAAAAATTAAAAATGGCGGATCCAACATGGCGGACAAACTTTTGAAAAATACACCAATTTTTATAATAAAAAACAATAAATAAAAGTACCCCCTAAATGTGCGTATCCATAGATAAAAAAAAACGTGTCTCTTATTTTTCGATACTCTATAACATATTTCAATTTGATCAAAATCGGTGAGACACACCTGAGAACGTTTCCTTCTCAGTAACGGCCTATGGGAAGACTTCGCTGATGCTGCTGCTGCCGTGCCATTGTGATTTACTCTTAGGATCGGACTGATGCTGTTCGAAAAATATTTTGTTTCTAAAGTAGTAATAAATCGATATAAACGTGTCCTTATACTAAAATTTTGTAGTCCCTAATACTTTATTTTCAAAAAACCGCTATTACACTCTCATATTATGATTTGAACTAAGTTTGGAAGAGTTGTAAATATTTTATTTGAATGCAGGAGGTCCCTTGCATGTCAAATTCCTTGACATTTTTGCTTTTAATGTATAACATTATGATATGTTAATAGAGCACAATTTATTAAATTATTATGCGCAAGGTTTTGAAATCGTTAGCATAGCAAAGGTTTCTATAATGACATACATATAATTTAACACAGAAAAAAATTTCCAACCCATAAGATAGTTTGTGACTGGTTAGCCAATCAAGAAAATAACAACTTTTTTAGACATTTTCAGAGCTACTTTGCTTGGTTGATTCATGTTTTGGTCTTTGACTGAATAGAAAATCCGCGGGAATAGGCCTGTTGGCTAGAATTTCAAAATTGCTCGCGGATAATAATCATAGTCGTATTATAATCATATGTATAGCAAAAAAATCCTGGATTGTACTCTGAAAAGTATATAAATTTTAGAATCTGTTTAATGGTATTTAAAATAATAAATGGGCAACGCCACATCTATGCGAAGAATTATCTTGATTTTTTATGTCCAGGCGAGCACACTTGCTTTAAACGTCGCTCCAGTCCACAAAACTCGTTTCAGTGCTTGCTCCCTTTTTGTCTACGGCACCAGTTCATTTTATGGAATTCCTTACCGACTTCTATAAAAGCCTTGAGAGCTGCTGACGATTTCAAAAGTACTGCGTTTAAACATCTTTTCTCTCTGCAAAAATCAGTTTCTTAGTTGAAATTTGTTCTCTTGTTAAAGAGTGATTATTTTCTTATTTTTACCACAATTATTTTTGTAGTTTTAAATTAGTAGATCAGCTTAAATATGTAGCTTGTAAATAATACTGGCGTATGGAGAGAATACATTAGTAGCTAGTTATTTTTTAGCTACACACGTCACAAAAAATGTATTATTATTATTATTATTATTATTCCAAACGGTAAGAATCTTAAAGAAACGAATATCGGTATCATGATAAGAAACACATTTGTTTCTTCAAAATTTTTCGCTTTCTTGTCGTCAGGAGAAAAAAAGGAGAATCTTCCAAATACGTGGCTTAATAAAATTTCAAAAAATTTTAATTTCTGAGATTAAGCCATTATGTAAACCCTCTACATACATGAATAAAACCATACGAATTGAAACATTTGTGTAATTCTATTTAGAAATCCGCATTTTGTCTGCGCCGGATTATATTCTTTTCCAGAAACTCCGAAAGAAATATTTGTTTTTAATTTGGATAGGTGCGAACAGATTTGGATACAGCATATTCTTTGATCAGCAATGATCACAAAAATCTCCATATAATTATTTTAATGTTGATCCTTTTAAATTTAAACCCTCAATCGCCGTATTGGATTCGCCATTGTTACCTAATGTAACAAAATATAAACTAACCTATAGGACCTACCTAGGACCTCAAAATATCATAAAATGAAATCCGTCCAGACATTTTTGTTAGAATTGCGTGGTCAAAAAGACCCAGCGTTCTGTTCAATAGCTTAAATTGTATCCCTGATTTTTTCGTATTGATAAATAAATAATTACACCATTATAAATACTTTATTTTGTACGGACTGATTTTTGGCACAAAAGACCTTCAAGTCGCGATGTCTACTACATGGGGCAACGCAATCCTAATAATAATTATGGACTGATTCTTATCTAGCTAAAAAAGCACATAAAATAAATCATTTCACCACTTTCGCTTTAATTTATTGCATGACACACAATTACTTTGGCAATATCTTTCACCCTGAAGATTTTCATCAAAATATTTCCTGGGTATATTGGAATAAAGAAACTTGCTTACGTACATAGACGAACATTAAAAACAATACCGCAAAGGAGGGTTGTGTTCGCAATCGGAAAACACAAATTTCGTTTCGGATAGACAACCGCGTAGTTCATTGACATAAAAATTGCAATTTAACTGGCACTTTCTCTTTCCCCAAAGATCAAAAAAAAAGTTAAAAAGAAATCCTAAAACTTCAAATAATAATTCGCATAATTGCAAAATTTAAGACCAACGGGAAAAAACACAGAACACCTCTTCCTAATTGTGTAAGAGGAAATTGCAGAAAATTGTGAGTAGTGCAAAATTACCAAAAAATGCTGGAGATAACAAGATACCAAGATCAGCTGCAATTAGTCCGCGAAATGAGACTTACAGCGTGCTACTTAAGGCTTAAAGAATTGATCGAGAAAACCCATTTTTTGTTTATTTTTAATTTGATTTTATTTAAAAATATAGTTCATAGAATCTTACATCAAATATCACAATTAGTGCTTTATAGTAATAGTAATAGATACAGGGTGTCCCTGGCAAGTATGGCTTAATGTAATTATCACAAGGTTAAAGCTATTTTCGAATCTGAACTTAATAAACTTATTTTTCTGACAATTTTACGGATGATTTTCTATGCCTGGGCTTGTGGATAATGAAGGTTATGTGGATCTTCTGGTTCAAACAAATCTCTATCAACAGGTGATGTCTGAATATCCCAGAAGAATACGCCTGAGTCCGTCTTCGAGAAGTTCACAGGAAGCAGGTCCTCGTCTCCGTCCAATGTAAGAATCGAAGATGCCAATGCTTCGTTCGCTTCATTTTCGGCAATCTCGGCGCTCTGGTCGATGATACACTGTATTTTTGCCAAGTCAGTAGAAGCTTTTTTGAAAACCGCCCTAATGACTCGCTTTAGGATTTTTGATGCTCTTAAGCGGTTTTCACTCAACTTCTTAACAATACACATGTTCATAAAATAAAATAACTCGAAACTCGTCCGAAATTTAAAATTCAAAATAAATGCTTTAATTCCCACCGAAATGCTCTACTCGACCACCGCACAGCGATGATTGCTTATTGAATGAACTGGAACGCATCGGGACACCCCTTTTATACAGGCGGTGGTCTGATTATACACGAAAAAGCCTCTTCCCTCATTTTATTGATATCAGCGCACGCATACACTAATGCGGCAAATTTTCCTGAATCGGATTTTATCTTGTTTTTCTGCAAGATTGACGACGGCAGCGATGGCACCGCAATGACGAAGACGACAGTAACGGCAATCGTCCAACCTTGCGCGAAGGATCAAATGTGAGCCACACGCTTAACACTATCAAAGTGGCCATAGAGAGTGAAGATCATTCGCTCTGCCCTCTGTCCGGGTGGAAGTTCTCTTCCTTTTTCTTTTTCCATTGCAGCATTTTATTCATGGGAATGAAAAAAGCGACAGATGTTCAAAAATTGAGCCCAGAAAGAGATACTTCACCCTATATATGCGTAAAAACAGCCCGTACATATAGTACATGTATCCGAGCAGGTTGAAGGGGGATGCACACGATCAGGCTCTTGAATTCTGAATCGTGGGAAAGTTCAGCCTTTTCGACACGAACCCCTCGGCAAAGTGGATTGAGGGAAGGAAGCAAACGCCTGGGAAGAGATTATTTATTTATGGCCTGATGGGATGCCAGATAGCGCAAGCATCTCTTGTTATTATTATATTACTCACTTTTGTGCCTTCTCGTTCGTGCCCCGCAGGCCTAGCGACTTGTTTCGTTGCTTGGGGACGATGATTGTTACAGTGACAGCAGAGTAATTATGTAGGGCACCAAGGAGTGGTGAGGAAGGCTACGGTAATTGCTGTTGATTACGATCCCTTTAAATGTTGAGGGATATTATTGAATCACTACCTGTTTTCAGAAATTAGCGCAAGAGGATTCAGGCACTTGTCTTCCAATTGCCAAATAAGAGGTGCTTGTGGGAATATTTTTTTATTTGTTTTGATTCAGGGATCTGTTTATTTGAACTCTCTTCGTCGAATACAAGATGTTTAAATTATCGACAGTATATTTGATTTTACAAGTGCAGTGCTTTAAATAACTCACAAGGGAAGTCAGATTTCGAAGTTATTGAAACGCAATCCCAAAATTCAATTTAAGGAGGTGAAATGTACGACGTTATAATAAATCAGAAAGTTTGTAACCAAATCAATTTTTCTTTAACTCAAAGTGTTTATCTTATCATTTGCAAAACCAATAGAAAAAAGAAATTCTGACTGTAAATTATGGGGCAAAAATCACATCATCCAAATTACGACCATACAGCGCAATGCACTGGCGCAACCGCTGTTTCAAGTCCTCCTTTATTGCGTAAAGTTTCCAAGGCGTGAAAGATCTGAAAATCTGGCGACAAGAGGTAGTACACTTACGGAACTTACTACACAATAGAGTTCAACTATTCTATTACCTACCTACAATTTAAAAATTGAGCTGTTGTTTTTAAAAGTTTTTTTTTTGTTTTATAAGTTCATTTTGGGGAAAAATTTAGTTAATGGTAGTTTTAGTCAGATATAGCTATCCTCTTTCTACATTTACAGTCACAAAGTCAATGGTGTCAAATATCCTCACAAATTAATCAAAAGAAATTGAAGTGTATAGTAAAATTTTATAAGTCTATAGTTTTAAACACGTTATTCAAATTGTATAACTTTTGTGGTTATTTTTAAGTTGATTCAAACGCGAACTCTTAAATATCTCAATGTAGAAATAAATGGATTTATACCACTTTGAAAAACAACAGCTCAAAATTTTGCATTATTCGTTATTATTGAAAGTGGTATAAGTCCATTGGTAGATAGAAAAATCGTTTATTTTTGCATAATAAAATTTAACACGTTTATAGTCTTAAAAACATTACCCGAACTGATTAACTTTTACCATTATTTTTTAGTTGATTCAAATGCAAACCTTTAAATATCTCACTTCATAAAAAAATGGACTTATACCACTCTCAAAAACAACAGCTCAGTTGTTGATATTAGGTCTGTCTGGTAAAAAGTTTCATATGGTAGTGGAGATAAACATCTAAAGTTACCAGACGATTTCAAGTAAATATTGGGTATACCTTCAATATCTTACTTGTGTATGTAAATTGTCAAAAATGATCAACATGTCAGAGGAGATACTTATGGATTTATTTAATATTTTCGAAGATTTCGAAATATGTTTTTTATTTATTTAAAAAAATGTTCATTAAACTCTTTTTATCTGAATCGAAACGCAAAATTTAAACACGCTAATGACAGATTACACAGCAACAAACAACCGGTGATTTTACCCAAATTTACTCGGCCTCGCCGCGTGAGTGAAATCTGGTACAATTGGGTAAGAGGAGAAGTCCTCTCAAGAGCTCAATTTTTCCCCTTCGTGAAGTTAACAGACACTTTGTGTAAAAACTTTAAAGTTAACATGTAGACCTATTGTCTGTTGAGCTTGAGCGTTGTAATGACTTTGACAACTGACATTTACGTCTACTTAGTACTTTTCATACATTACTTAGTACACTCACATTCTTGCGGTTAATTACCGACAAGCAGCATAATCCTTATTTATAGATCTGCAAGCGTACAAGGTATAAATTGTAGGTATTAAATTACATTTCCTTACTTTTCTTTACGAAGTTAGGTAAAAGAATTAATTGCGAAGCTGTTAAAATGGAAAACAGCATTTTATAGCATCCTTCTGTAGTAATTTTATGTCGTACGGGAATTTTATTCAAACTACAGTAAACGAGGGGGTGTTTTATGGATAAACACGAAAGGGCCCCCCGCTACAACAAGGTACTCATGGACCTATGCCTTCAAATTCAAATATTCTAGTACCATATCATAGAAGGGTATGAGATGTGATCAGTACTGAAATATTTATTTCCGCAACCTGAGTATAAAGGAGATAGAGCCAAAAATTGATTTGACAATCCTTTGCTCTTGTATCAAAACGACTTAGAGTTTAGAGATGAATCATACATAGCTGGTATAAGGAGACAATATGCTATCATATGATACAAGTTTCATGAAGGTGAGTCAAGTAGATGATGGGGGCTAATGGCATGATCAAACTTTAGACCTGCCAAATATATACTATTTTAGGAGGTGCGGGCATGAGAGATAGATATGTTATAGAGCATAACATAGGCCCTAATTAGGTACTTAAATGATTGATTGAAAATCTTGGGAAATTGAGATGTGGCGCATATTTTGATGATCAAAGGCTTTTAAGCCGTGTCCATCTGCTCTTCACTCTCATCTTCTGGTGGAAGCCCAGTTTCGCGATTGAAATCTTTGTCAGGGTCTTCATCATCAAGTGTCATTGAGTCTGGGTCCAATTCGTCCAGAATATTTTCGAAATCTTGCTCATCTTGTTGAAATTGAATCAAGAGAGATGCCACATGAGAACAAACATAGTAGACAGCCTACAATCGCAACACATCGTATGACCAACGTATCTCAATGCTTATTCCAGTGAATCAGAATTGATGACTCATGTATGAAAGAGTAAGACCCCACTATACCATGCATAGCAATGATTTGCCATGAGGCTCTTATTTTTACAAGTAATGATCAAAAATCGGATAGGTCCACAAGTCAATGCTTATAGCGGGGGGCCCTTTAATGTACCATCCCTGGGCGACATTTAAATGTATTTTTGATCTTCGCTGCGTACAGATCGGCCCGTTTCAATAAAAGTGTCGTAAGTAAACACGTGAATTAGAGTACTAGAACAATTTTAATTGGATGATAGCGAAGCATGTACCTAGCAAGAACGAATTATGTAGTTGCAAAAATCAATTGTAAAAATAGTTTCAAATTGTTCGCTTTCTAAAATCGAAAATTATGAGTTGTTTATTAGCGTTCAATAATCACTCAGAAGACTGAGAATGGTACTAAGAAATTTGGGACAGGAGGTTAGAATGTGGGTAACTGTGAGGGATTGTGTACAGTGTGGGCAAATGGGTTGGTGAGTAAGCCGTGGGTCCTCAATTCTCAGTCTGAGTAAAGACCCAGGAAAAAATATATATTGTTAAGCACTACGTCAGAAAGTCACAAACAAATTTCAGCGAATTTGCCGTACAGTCATAACCTCCAAAAACAAATTAAAATCGAAATTTTATTTTTTTTAGATGTTACGCCGGTTAAAAAAAATTCTGGAAAAAATATATGTTATAAAAGACTATGTTAGGAAGCAGTTTTCAGTTCCACTGATTTTTTCTGTGATGCGTCTCAATTACATCTATAATATGTCAAAATCTCATCCAAATCGGTGAACGTGTTCAAAAGATATTAATTTTTGTCGAAATTTTTAAAATTAATTCTCACCCCTTGGGGGTTAATTATTAAGGGATGAAACCTGGCCAAATTGTTACTTGTGTTAGTCCTGACGATAAAAAATATAACGGTTATAATCGGCGCGAGAGCACTATTCCCCTATGGCGTTGTTGAAATATCTATTGCAGGCAACATTTTTATTTTTTCGTTTATTTATTGTAATTTATTTGTAAGGATGCCAATTATTCCCAATATATTTGCATTTAAACGCAAAGGTGTCAAAAGACACATTTTGGTCCAAATAGATGTACACAAAACCGTGGTAGAAATAGTGTTAATGGAGATTTCGCTTACTTAATCCAACATATCATTCAAATTTAGTTTTCTAATTTTGAGCCTAGTGAGCGAACTATTTCGCATCGGCGTAGTATTGTAAATTCAAACCTAAAATCTAGGCTTTCCTAAAATCCATTCCTGTGAAAAAAATCAGGACTAAACGTTTTGAATGAATAAAACTTTCGTGTTGTTTAATAATATGTTGAACAATGTTATGACAATTTTAATGAGACAAATGAACGCAACCTGCGTTTGTTGTTGGGCCGTAAGCCATATTCACCTATAACGAAAAGCTTTTTCTTAATAGTTACTGATTTGTTCTTTATTTTCTCCCAGAAAATGTGGTCAACGTGCAAGTACTTATAAATCTATACCATCCCACTGACTCATCGACTTATGAACCCATCAATAACTGAAACTTAATCAAGCGGTCATCGCTGAAAAGCAATCTTTCCGAGCGCATGATCTTCAATGCATAGTGCCGGACACACGAGACCCAGAAAAACAGCGGAGGCAGCTTCTTGCAGACACCAGATCAGCATAACTCGTGCTTATCACGTGTGGGGAATGAGGCTGATATCCCGCTCGCTGGCCGGGCGAGGTAGGGCGCATCCAGAAGCAGAATGAGCAGCGAAGAAACAAAGCGAGAAGAGCAAAGGGGCTGAGCCCCACGTCAAGTAAGCACACATATCTTGCGTTGTCGAATTAACGACAATCACATGCGTGCAAGAAGCGGGCTATGGGCCATGGTTCCGATGGGAGCGAAGGGGCAGGGCTGCTCCGTGCGGTGAATTGAATGAAGCCCTGTCGGAGCGTTCCCAGGATGATGATGATGATGACGACCACTACCAGGATGATAGTGTCCCTGCCATCGAGAAAAAGGGAAGTGTGGTTGGCATGCCGAGGAGCGCACTTAAACCACAGCCGACGACGAGCTATCGCCCTGCCCTTCGTCTGCCCTCCTGCAGGCTGCTGTAGGCTAAGGTTCGGGGTTTGGGCCTGGGACTCCGCCGAAGTGAACCGTAAACGAGAGTTGAATAACAACAACAGCTGTGCGTACTTTGAAAAAGGGCAGGTGGCCAAAATTGTGTGGGAAACTCACTTCGAAATTGTTTCCCACGATATAAGCCTCGGTAGTCAACACTCGGCAGACGTGGCTGATTGCCGTAAGCCGGCAGGCTGGCAGGCAGTCAGGCAGCCAGTTCGGGCCCTGATTGGTCGAGAGGGCACACTTTCGGGCGATTCTCCTCGACAAGATCGTCACTTAAAAAGGGACTGTCCGAATCTTATCAGGGCATTCTGTGTTCAGAACTTGAAGAGTGAACGTCTCTGGGACTGCTGCATAAGTCTTGGCGGTTAATTCATCCACGTGCTATATATAGTGTCGAGTCGAAGTTTTTATTAGTGCGAAGATCTAAACTATTTTAACAATGGAATCTTATGAAATGTCGAAGACCTACCAATACAGGAAGGTGATGAAACCAATGCTGGAGAGGAAACGAAGGGCGAGGATTAACAAGTGCCTTGATGAACTGAAAGATTTGATGGTGGACTGCATGAAGGATCAAGGGGACAACTTAGCAAAGCTAGAAAAGGCTGACATCCTGGAACTCACCGTCGAACATTTGAGGAAGTTGCGCCAAAATCGACATTCCCAGCCTTTGCGGGAGAGTTTCCGTTCCGGATTCGTCCATGCTGCTAACGAAGTATCTCGTGCTCTTGCCACTGTACCTGGAGTGAATATCCAACTGGGAACAAAACTGATGACCCATTTGGGTACGCGCCTAAACCAAATCGAGGAATCGCAGAAGCAACCCCTCTCACAGACGAAGCCAGTCGTTGGACCATTGACTGTTGTTTGCGGCTCTGGCAGCTTCTTATCATCGGCTCAGCTCAGCCCAGCTTCTTCGGGGTACGGAAGCGATAGTGAATGCTGCTCCCCAGGGCGGGGGCAACAGGGTCTACTCAAGATTGCCCACGTTCCGCAGAAGGACGCTGTCTGGAGACCGTGGTAAAATTAAGACGATTCAACTGAAAATGCTCATCGGCTGTGCGATTATTTGCTTGTTTTAATCTGTGATAGTAGTAAAGCTTTAACTTGTCTGTGAAGTAGATCTAATTTGTTTGTAATAAACGCTATGTCAAAAAAAAAACTAATTTTTTCATTCGTTCTTAACTAGTCTTCATTTCGAGCGACTTTTTTGAGCCGAACACTGGGGTTTATTATTTAAAGTGGAAGGCCACTTTAAAACTTCCAAAACGTCGATTCTTGTCCCCAAAATTTATTATGGGTTACAGGTTGTCATGTTTCCAAAAAAATGATGTCGTTTATTTTGGAATAAAATTCTGTTTTCTTATTCGTGCATAAAGAAAACTAAATTTGGTTAATTTAAATAAAATGAATTGTTAAAAAACCGCGCCAAACATATTGTTGAAACGCCGTAAATTTGTAACCCTTAATTAGGCGCTTGACCCAATTGACCCAGTTTCAAATTGAAGAAAAAAATGTTAAAGTGCGACAGCGCTTTTTCTAGCTGCCTACCTCCCAGCGGGGTACACAAATCAGTTACGGTCGGATTGTGATTATAATAAAGCATTTAAATATTTTTGGTACTTTGTTATATTTATTTCTTCCATTTTCATTTATTTCTTTGGGGTCAATAGTGACCTCAAGTGACTATTTGTGTGATATTCTTAATGCGTCTAATTAAGGGTTAAACTTTTTCGTTCAATATTAACTACCAAAACTAGTTAACTCCAAATTTTATTCTTACACAGGCCACACATCGCATTATTTGCAATTTTAACTGCTCGTATTGTTTATATCTACTTTCTATTTTAATAAACTTATTACTTACTTATTTTCATAATTTATTAATAATTTTGGGATCAATTTTCATGAAATTCTTAGTTTAGAGCGGAACTGTGTCTAGAAGTTAGATTGTTTTTCATCGCGCCTTTCAAGTACATAATTTCAATTTGAACCCTTTAAATGCCCGAGAGAATTTTCATACATATTCGAAAAGTGCCAAACAATTTTAAACAGTATTATTATATTGTCTTTTGAAGAAAACATCGACTACACGACTGCTGGCTTTTAGCTAAAAAAGAAATTAGCTAATCAGGCGTTGTATGATATAATTTTTTATATATATTTTCCTCTCCTCATTCTCACAACCTCTCTATCAAATCGCTTCGTCTGAGCGGATTCAAATAAGTTTTTAACTAACCGAAATCGGATGTAATTAGACTGAAATATCATTTAAATAATAAAAAATGTCACTATCGAGTAGATATTATCTTAATTAAACTTGCAACTCGTTTCGTTTTTGAAAATTTCGTAAATTAAAATAAAAAAGCGTTAAATTGTTTGTCTACAATCAAAGAAACCTGCAAGGCGAATTTTCTGCAACAAGTGCCATTTTCAGGTATATTTCTATTGCATCTGTTACGTTTGATTGAATAATATTGAGAGTAAGAAGAAATGTTGATGAAAGACCGAACGGAAATAATATTGGGAGCAGAAAGTAATGTTGGTGATAAAATGAATTAAAAGTTATTTTTAAAGATCGCAAATTACATTTGGATGAGCTTTTATTTTTGAAATGAAATTTCCGTTCAATCACATAAGGTTTCATCTACAAGGGGGAGGGCATAACATGATAAGAATTTATTTGAATAATTTTTAAATATGTTGTAGGGCTTACGCTACAAAGTTTGAGCTTGATTATAGCGTGAACGAAGTAGAGTTGCATAAAATTCCTTTACCATAATACATAGAGGACTAGCCAGTATAATATATTTAAAAATTATTCAAATCCATTTTTATCACGTTATTAGTGATAAGTTAGATGAGTCCGCTGAAGATTTGAATCCACTCTAATTTTGGGCGTTAAACAATCGCTAAAATATTCAGCGAATTTAATAATTGGGCGTACTCAGTGCTTGCGTTGTGCAATGAGTTTTGTCAAAATTTAAGTTTTTTAAACCACTGCTAGAAGTATAACACGCATTGCGGATTTTTAAAATAAAATGGTTACAAGAAACATAAAGCAGATACATTTAATATTTCTACTCTTTGTTTAACCATTTCAGCCACTAAAATGGCACCATTTTTTCCATAATTTGTCTGCAATTGTAAGGGGAATCTCAATTTTTTGGGCATTTTCAGGTACAAACTTACTTGGACTTTAAAATGATTATTTTGCGAATTCTTGATTGTTTATAATTGTTATAAGCAAATATACGAAAAAAAACGTATTTTTGTGATTCTAAATTGTTAGCAGTGAAATTTTTATTATAAACATATGCATCGATTTCGATACCAAATAAATGGATTTCGATACCAAACAAATCGCTTCGGGGGCCGAATAATAAATTTCGATTCCAAATAAAGCTACTGGGGGGCCAAATAATTAATTTCGATTACAAATAAATCGATTTCGATACCAAATAAATCGATTTCGATGCCAAATACATCGAT
Organism: Dysmachus trigonus; assembly: GCA_949715965.1. NCBI lineage: Eukaryota > Metazoa > Arthropoda > Insecta > Diptera > Asilidae > Dysmachus > Dysmachus trigonus. The sequence continues at coordinate 25,579,569 of OX454320.1, forward strand.
TTCGGTACCAAATAAATCGATTTTATTGCGAAGTAATTCATCTCAATAAAAAAATAAATCGATTCGGGGGCCAAATAAATCGGCAAGCCCCAATGCTACTCACAAATACCGGTAAGCCGCGAGCGCCAACCGCAAGCGGCATAACCCTGGCGGCAAGCGGCAAAAACGCTAGCTGTGAAATCACTGGTGGCAAAATTGCTAGCAGAAATGTGTAGCGACATATGCCATTAAATTTGTAACTTTCTCTTATACTTGTAGGAACCTGCGCCCTTTATTATTGTTATTTCATTTTGCTAAAGGGTCTAGCCGGTTAAGAAGGTTAAAAGTGCCCCGAGCGCTTTTAAAAAACAAAATAATATCCTTATATAGTACATGAAAAAGTACATATTTGCTGACATTTTCAGTCCCATAGACCCTCACATATCCTCAAAAAAAAATTAAAGCATGATTTTCAGTGTTTTGACGATATCTCGGCTTCTTGCGGACATAGAAACTTCTTATCTCAAATTATAGAGTTTTTTGTCAGCTACACAAGATTTTTTTTCGAAATTTTTTGGTGGGAAATTCAAATTTTTATATGTGTTCGAAATTTTTAAAATTAAATTTAAAAAACAACTAAAACAATAGAAACGACGAAAAAAATATATTATTTTCTGGATGTCAAGCTATATCCATGAATTATTTCAGATTTTGGGTCAAAATATCGAAATACCGTTTTTTTTTTCAGCATTTTTTCTTCTTTTTTAAGTCTGAATTTTTTTTAAGTCATTTCCTACCTTGAAAGCATCCAAGCAGTTTTTGAAATTCACAAAGAGATCATATATCAACGGTTTTCCACCTAAAGACAAGATTAGTGAGACAAAATGAAATCGAAGCAAAAGTCATCTGCGATTTTGGGACTGGTTCCAAATACAGTAGAGTCCGGATATAACGACTTCGTTTATAACGACCAACCGGTTATAGTGACGAAAATACAAACTCAAGTTAGGTTTCATATAGACTTACTATGAAAACATATCCGTTTAGTACGACTCCGGTTTAAGCGACCAACCGCTTATAGCGACCTATTTTGACAAGAAATCGTCCGCTTAGAACGACGCGCAGTGTTGTTTTCAATACCTACACACAAGCAATACCTCACCGCCCCGCGTCCCGGCATTCTCCCTCTCCTACGTACGTATGCTGATTAGCGTGTGTAAATCAGCCAGTGTTTTTCATCTGATGTGTCAAGGTCAAGGACTCATTAAGTGCGCTAAAATGAGTTCCGAACCCGAGGAGACTAATTCGACTTCCAGCGCGTTTGAGGCTCTGAAGGCTGCAGAAGCGCTCAATGTGTTTGTTCAATCTAACTTTGACGATAATGTAATATAAAGTTTGGTATTCACAATGCTGTACGTAATTCTTACTATCGAACAAAAATCAGTCAAAAACAAACAAAAATTACAGACTTTCTACGTCAGTAAATCATATGAATTTACATGCATAGAATGTAGTGTGCAATTTTTAAGTTCCATTAAAGTTATTTTTTGTTTATTTTAATATGAATTTGTTTTATTCAAATATAAGTTAATCTTACTATGTATATTATTATTTCATAATTACGGTAATATTAATACATAAAACAAGCTTAAATTCATTCTTCGGTGTTCGTTCGTTTTGTGCGACGTCCGGTTAGTACGACTAAGTGTTGCCGGTCCCTTGAGGGTCGTTATATCCGGATTCTACTGTAATTGGAATATAATTTTTTATAAAAAGCGAGATTACATCACAAAGTATACTGGTCCACTCTCTTCTACACTCACTTCACACCTATTTTTAATTACATATAATATAAAACCGTTTTATACAAATTAATGAGTATAAAAATAAATATAAATTCGGCATTCTATTGATTTAGTTTTTTATTTTTTTTAATTTTAAAAATTTCGAATGCGTATAAAAATTTGAACTTCCCCCAAAAAAATCTCGGAAAAAATATCATGCTGTAGCTGACAAAAAACCCCATAATTTGAAAGAAAAAAGAATTATCTACATCCACAAGAAGCCGAGATATCGCCAAAACACTGAAAATCACGTTTTAATTTTTTTTTGTGAGGTTCTATTGGTCTGCAAATTTCAGCAAAGATGTTCTTTTTCATGTACTATATAAGGATATTTTTTGTTTCAAAAACGGTGGTGGCACTTTTCACCTTTTTAACCGGCTATACTCTTTGCCTTTTACATAATAAAAAGGACATATTTTTCACAAACTATATGGTAAGCTCCTATAATGCCAGTAAAATATTTATTGTACTTTATCCTAAACACATTTTTTCGTAATTTTCGTAGGTTGAAAACAAATAAAAAGTTGGATTTATTGAACAACAAAAAATAGTTAATATCCCAAAATGAGATTGAAATTTGCTTACTTATTAATTTAATGTTAACCAACACTTATGTTAGTTAATTTACTGTGTGCCAGGCCCAGGTGCAAAGCATTTGTCGTTGTAAGATGACTATTTAAATGTAATTCAATCACAACTTTTATTGTAATTAGTCAATAAAATTCTCTAAAACAAATTTAACAAAATTAATCTGTTTAATCAGTCCACAGGCTGCTATAAGAACAAATAAGCAACTTCGAACTTTTTTATCTAACGTAAATTGTCGTTTACAAGATTTAAATAAGCGCGCTCACTTAACCTAAACCCTGCAAATTTCCATATCATGCGACACAGCTGCCATCTACCATTTCAAACCGTCGTACCGCAGCATTTACAAACGCTTGTCGCCGGGTTCATTTTGCTTCGCCAATAATCAAGCGAAGCACGAGACGCGCCATTTTATTTTGCAATCTTCGTGTTCCGTCAATGTTGGTCGCTGTAAATTTACCAGAAAGTGAATTAAATCGGTGCGATTAGTGTCTAAGTACAAAGTGGTCGATGTGAAAAAACGCAAGGGATTGCTCAGTGGTGAGAATTTCAGTGTTTGTTACGTAAATCGCGACCGAAGCTATTTTTCCGGCTGAGATAATTGGTTTTTGTGCTTGAAAACGATATTTCTGTGAGCGCGGCAGATTAAACGCACGTTTGCCGTGAATTAAATGGAAGGAGGTCCTCCGTCGTCTCAATCACATCAAGGACCACCACCAGGAATGAGGGGTGGCTTTAGGGGCCGAGGCGGCCCTCCGATGAGGGGCTATGATCGCGGCAGAGGCAGAGGAATGGGCCGCGGCGGGCCCATGGGCATGAGAGGAGGCATGGGTGGCCCCCCAATGATGCGCGGACGCGGTGGAATGATGCGCGGTGGCCCACCCAGGGGTATGGGCTTCCAGAGGGGGTGTCCTCCTCGTGGTGGCGGGCCACCAATGAGAGGAGGCCGACCACCTGTACATGTACAACGTAAGTAGATTTATTTTTCTGAAGTGAATACTAAACGACTCTCAACGAAGTCTGTAACTTTCCAGCTCCGCAGCAGCCCCCCTCGTCCTCTGAGAACGCATCGACTCCAAATGCCGCGACTTCGACGACACCCGCGTCAACAACAAACACAACACAGCCGCCTCCAACATCAGCGCCGCCGCCATCTAGAGGAGGGCTTCCGCGCGGGCGTGGGGGACCTCCATCTAGAGGACGAGGTTCGTACATGTCGAGCACAAACGGGTCAGCGTCTATGTCGCAAGATTCAAAGATGGGAATGAATAAGACTTATCGTGGCGGACCACCAAGAGGAAGAGGGGGTTTCGGTCAAGGTCCAGCGCGTCCGCCACCAAATCACAGCGCGAACACACAAGTGGCTCCAGTTCCAACACTGAAGCGTGGTGCTCCATCAGGACCTCCAGGAAAGCGAGGCAGATATGATCAGGGTCCTGTGAATCGACAGCTGATTCCGAAACATCATTCGCAGGTCCAGACTGTACATCCACCACCACACAGCTATAACAACCAGTCCCAAGTTCAGAGGTGGGTAACACCGTTAATATATATATTCCCGTAACTCTTAGTAAAATTTCTGTTTTACAAGCAGCCATCATGGTGGGTACCAAAACGATCAAATGCAGTCGGTCGATCATTACGGGCAACAGTCGTATAGCGCTCCTCCGCCCAATTCAGCGTACAACGGATACGGTCAGTCGTCGTACGGCTCCAACGCCTCGAGTGGATACACTCAAACCTCTGAGTATGATCACAGTCCATACCAAAATTACAAGTAAATAGCTTTTTCTCAAGTCTTGTTCCTCCCCGCGACACGCTTTCGCCTGCCCATTAACTAACCGCGGATCACTTTCATTTCATTGCTTTGACTAATCATCCTTTAGTAGGTGTGCAGTAGTTCGGCTTCTGATTTTAACTTTTATTGCAGTTCCTCGGGCTACGGTCAGCAGGACACAAGGTATCAGGGGTACTCGCAGGATTATAACCAATCGTATGGAACGCCAGCGGTTGACTATAGTGCCCCACCACCTGATTATTCCCAGCAGCAGTCTTACGATGACAGGAATTATGGAAATTATGGTAAATTTTTGCATGATCCATTTTAATTTTTAAGAGGATACACGCTAGAATGGCAGTTGCGAATTCACGGAACCAGGTGCACCTAGTTATAAGTGAAACGGCTTTTAATTCTCTTTAGACAAACGTCGTTGGCACCAGTATACTGTGCAAAGGTATGGGATATCCTTTCAATTGATAACAGAGAAGAAATAAAGCACTTTTAGTAGTCACAACAAAAAAAGAAAAATGTTATTTCTTCACTGGAAAATATGCGAAATGTATACTCTGATATCGTTTGCAGCGATAAGTAGTTTAATATCGTTTATTTCACTAAGCACTCTGCATAAGTGTCGTGTTATGATAATGGGGAGAAATGAACAATATCGGTGAAGCTTTTTGTGTTCGCAAAAAGTCGTTTTTTAACACAGAACTTCAAGCAGGCAGTGCCAATTGGTGATTGCTACAGGTCTCAAGGATATTACATATTTGATACCGACGTTATTATACATGTTGGATGTTGCGTAACAACTCATAAATTACGTTCATATTTTTTTTCCGCACATGCGTTACGAATTAGAATTTAATAATAATTTTTTATTAAGTACATTTATTTTAAATTTTCTGATTTTAATTGAAAGAAAACTACACAACGAATTAATTTTAAACACTTCGTAAATGTGAAACAATGGGAATATAAAGATACAATCTGTTCAATTTTGAAGTCAATTCAAGTCATAAAAATCCTTTATTAGTTGTATGTATGTATCTACGGATTTGTATGGTTTTATTTACATTCGCTTTTATTTTCTTCTAAATCAACAACTCTATTTTTTTTCTTCTTCCCCCTGCTGGGAATGTGTCGTCAGCAATTAATAAATAGTAAAGAACGGGCCCAGTTTAGCAAGAAGAGTCACGTGTCCATAAGATATTCTGACGCTGGTTTGCAGCCCGCTTGAAAATGTTGATAAGTGCTAATTTGATTCGGAATCGCAATAAGTAACATTTGTAATCAAATTAATTTTACAAAAATAAATAAGTGAAAAATGATCAATACCTCTAAAAATATATGTAATATGGACCATGAACTTCTAAGAAATTTTCTAAAGAATAGGCAATTATTAATAGATGATTTTCAGTATTGAATTAAAACATGGTTTGAAGCGGATGGCGCGATAGTCATCAAAATAATGGTTAAATTTACATAACTAAGCATGTATTATGAAGAAATTCAGGGATAATCCAGAAATTCCAAACTTCAATATCCCGTGGTATATATATTTATCCCTTTTCTTAATTATTTTTCGCTATTTTTCACAAACGTTCGTAAATGGTAGAAAGCATATCGTACAATACACAAATTGTGAATATTGTTCAAGAAAATTCTACAAGCGACCAAAGTTTAGATTATGACGCTAGAATATGGAGTTGAGATAATACGACTTTAAGTAATTTATTACTTTATCGAAGAAAATTGCTAATTCGACGTTTCCGTCACAACTTATTATTTGAAACAACCTTACAGATGTTTGGAAGTCGGTTTTTTTAAGCACTATTGTCTTTATATCCCCCAAACTTCTGTATCTATAAATTCCAAGAAGTACTTCTACGATATCAAGTTAAAAAATGAGAATCATAAAAATCGATCTATGTTCATTTTCAAATCTGTAGGAACACCTTATTTTGAGATAAAATAAAAGGAAATAATATAAAAGTGGAAACCATTCCTAAAATACACTACGATCTACTACTTATTGTTATTTTTAAGTTAGAGCTCTGAAAAATAACTTCAAAAGATATTTTTCTTTTGATATACTGATAATTTAGCCTAAACTGAACACAGTATGAACTTCAACAAACGCAATTAGTTGGGCTTATGAGTGGTTGTATTTTCTTAGATGTCTTAAATCGTTACCGATTCAATTCAATAATCTGAAATAACATTAGCTTGTTAGTAATGGATCAAATACTGACATAAAACTTGAAAACGGAAACTTAAAGTTATATGTGCAATTTAAAATAACGAAACAGTTGTTATTTTTGGTATCAAATGAAAGCTAGAACTTGTAGAATTCTAAAATGTGTAAAATATGTAAATTTAACAACAATGATTAATAACAAAACAGAGCCGAAAACAGATACAAATTCTGAGTCTGTACTATAAATATTTACCGAAAATTATTGGCAACTTTATAAAAGGAGAAGGACTAAATTCTATGCAAATGTGCAAACGATATGTTCTTCCGCTTGCTACGTCCACTCCTGCAACCTGTAAAAGTCCTAGAGAAGAAATACTCTATTATAAAAAAGAAAAACTTTTGGATTTGAGAGCGTGATCCAACTAACTCCCATGTATTTTCCAGAACATTCCGTTTAGGCTGAAATCGGTTTAAAATTAATGATGATGATAGAGAATTTTTTTGATGAAAAAAAAATTCGGCTACATTTGCATAGAATTTGGCCATCCTTTGCTAGTTCATTGCAATCAAAAACTAATTTATGGCGAACTGGGCTTTCATACAAATGTCAGTAAATAAGGCGTCAACTAGGACTTTATAATAACTAACTTGAATGTAAGAATTCTTATACGAAATTTTGCATATAATTCAGGTATAACAGACGAAGGAAGTGAATCATTTCCTTTCTCAAAGTTATTTGTTGATATAATTAGAAAACAAATTTTGCTATACATTTCTGTAAGTATAAAACACTTCGTGCTAGGCCGTATTTTATGATTTTGACTTATATGTACAATTGTTTCAAAATATTTTGCGTCAAATCAGTCTGTGTGTGCATATACTACGTTTTTAGCAATTTAACTACAATAATAATACATAATAACAATCATTGTGATATTAATTGTAATTTGAAAAAATAAGGTCCGATGTTTGCGGGGTAATTTAATAGTTGAATGTAATTCTAGTTTACATTATAGTATTGTGGTTCAGTGACATTATAAAAGTAAAGAAAAACTACTTTATACGTCCACAAAATTAGGAAAATTGTGATCAGGGATTATTTTTTCGAAAACCTTGGACAACCTGTAATGGCTGATCGTATACCATAATAGTTGAGAGTAATAAAAAAAACAAAAGTTAAAACTATTTAATTATATTATTAAAATTCGCTTTTTCTGTATTTATATATAAGCATTATTCTTATCATTCTTAATAAGACCCACCAACTTTATGAAAATATACCATGCCAATTTTTGTTACGTTTTTTTACAGATGCTCAGTCAGCTTACGCCCAAAGTTACACAAATTCAGCAAGTGGTGGCTATTACTAAAAAATTTATATAGCAGAAGAGTGTATTGATAGTTCATAAAAGATAACAGTAGATTTTAAGTATAAATCCAACAGTTTTGACAATTCTTGTGTTTGTTCTCGTTTTTTTTTTTTTTTTTTTAATCCGAATTAAGAAAGCAATAGAGTCAGAGGCCTCAATCTAAAAAAAAATGCTAATTTAAAACTCAAAAAGTAACTTTTATAATAGACCACAAATTGTTTAGAGTTAAAAATAAAACTGGTGTTAAAATTAAGACTAAAGGGCTAGAATATAATTTTCGTCAAACAAAAACTAATACATTGTCGTATACAAAGTTTTATTCTTTGTTCACTAGAAATTTACGTTGTTCTATACTATTGACAAACATTATTTTGCGATATAAAATTTAAGTAATTAAAAGAAACAAAAAAGGAAACACCGATAACATAACCACAAAACATATGAAGTGCAGATGATTACTGCACCTAGAATTATGAAAAGGTATTGAGATGGAAAGAAAAAAAAAATCTATAAATGAAAAGGCAAATCATTCAAGCAAACTTAAAAGCATTGTGTTTATAGAGTTATTTGAGGAAGGTGGAAATGATGCTGAGGTCGCCTTTCAGCCTTTTAGTTGTGTAAGAGAAAAATATATTGCTCTTTATCAATTACTGTTATTTAAAAAGTAAAAATACAAATAGCAGAGATAAGCATAAGTCTTCTAAACGAAACCAACAAAGTATCTCACATCAGTCAAGTTTAATATAGAGACTGTTTAATTTAACTTTGGTAAATGTAAGTAAATTGTAGTTTATTTGTCCATTGCAAAAGATAACAAAGATATAGGCAAGATAAAATGATAAAAAGAAATGGATGGGACAAAAATCGCCCAATATTAATAGGCTTTACAAGCAAAGTAATATTAAGAAACAGTTTCCGGAACCTACAACAAACAGGCTAATATCAAGCATATATTTATAAATATATTTTCCTCTTTCTATCAGTGTAATTTGATCCTCTTTATATGTTAAACAATTATTAAAAATAAACAAGTATTTTAAAAATAATTGACAAATGAAAATATTATTTAATTAACAAGTGAAATGAGTTACATCAAATAAGATGCAAATAAATCAGAGGAATTTTAAAGGAAAGAAAGAAAATGCGATTTATCGAAAAACTACAGACAGACTCAATGGTATCTATAATTTTAGTTTGTTATATTAATTATTTATTTTCAAAATCATTCCGTTGATATTTACTTAAAATGTTTAAAAAAAAAAAAATCCAAAGTGCTTGTGGCAAACTGACGAGACAAACGCTGAAAACTGTGTAAGGCTGAAAGGTATTCTGTATGTCTCTGCATATATACCCTTTATTTATTTTATTTTCAAAAGTTTAATCAAGGAAAATTATTGTTTGTTTTATGCCTTTATTTAAATTTTTTAATATTTTTAAAACATGAGAAAAGTACAATTTTGTGGGCTATTTTGTGATATTTTATTAAGAAATCAATTGAAACATACAAAGTTAATCGAAATTAAGAATCTTTGAATAAGGGAAGTGAAAACTGAAAACAGGTATAAATAAGAACAGTAAAAGAATGAACTAGTACAAAAGTAGTTTGAAATGTTTAAAAAAAAATTTATATATATAAAAATGAAGGGGAAATAAATACAAAAAAATACACAAATTTAAACAAAGATGAGAAATATATATTCGATATATATAAGAAAAAAATTCAAAACTAAGAGGAATACTTAAAAAAATACGTTCAAAAACCAATTACAAAATTAAATACATAGTAAATAAAGAATAAGTACAAATAAAAAAAAATATTCAAGAGAATATCTATATGGAAAAAAAGAGCTTATATAAAATTATAATATTCGAAATAGCCCATTTATTGCTACATTTAGTTTATTTGTCTTCAAATTATTTTTCAAGTCCATTTTGGACAAAATTATTCATAAGTGATTATGTACTTGAAAGTTGTGTTCCATGGACTATGATATCGCCAAATCAACTTTACGCGTGATGAGCTTCGCAGGCTGTTACATCAATAGCGGTAAGAAACATTTTGTCTTTATCTTATATTTATAAAATTTGATATATTTAATTATATAATTATAATTTAACGAAAATATCATGCATATGAATGGCAAACAGCATAACTTAAACAAAAATACTCTATAGAGATGAAAGGATGTTTAAACTAATCGTATTTTAGTAATTCAGTGTGAAAATAATTCAAAGCTGCTATTTACGTCATTAAATGCAGTAGTGTTCGATGTTTACACGGACTTCCAACAACTTTTTAGTGTAACTGCTATTTCCACAGACTGTCACCAAATTGCAGTCTTAACATAACTCATAAAGTATTTAATTGGCTATTTTAATAATGAATCCGAATATTGTATAGTATACTTGCATTTTGATACAAGTATACTATTATATATTCATCCAATGAATTTCGACATTCTTAATATTAGATATTTATTAAAATTTATTTATTCTTTTTTATTTTATATAAACTCATTTTTATATCGCATACATGTATATTCTTAATTTTTGTCCAGTTTATGATCACAAGAAACAAGAACATATTTGTCAGTAATAATGCCAACTAATAATGTATATTTAGACAGTCTAAAAGTATCAGCTAGCTTCCAACATACACACCTAAAAATTTAATATTAAAATTCAACGATATTTTAAATTAAATAATTAGTTGCTACAATCGGCATTATACAATATTTCAGAGCTTTGCATGTAATATCTAAGCTTATATTTTGGAAGAAACCTCGGGGGTAGGTTGTGCCGGTCATAATAATTGACCATTTTTATGAATTAAAATGGATTTAGAAATAAGAAACCATCAAATTTGTAGACTTTATATTTATTAATAATTCAATTTTAATTCAAATCAACATAATATAAACTTTAATAGTTTAAAGTAAACATAAATTAGAAAAAAAAAAACAACAAGCAACTCCTTCTTGTTATTGTAAACTCAAAATACCTCCTAAAAACAACTAGCTTCCTCTTGTTGTTGTTTATATTTATTCATCACTGAAGTTTTGTTCAAGTCAACAAACAGCAAACTTCTTGTTGATATTTTAAACATCTTTTAAAAACAATAGTCATAATTTGTACTTATTATAAATGAGATCTTGTTAGAGAAGGTAATTAAAAATCAGCTTTTAGAAACTACGTTACTAGGAATTACTTCTAATGCATAAGGTAACTCAGTTCTGCTTCATGATTTACATCTAATCAGTCTCTCAAAGTTGTGGACACTAAATTTTATAGCACGCTGGTATGGAAGTTGTCTAACTTCTTCAGGTAGAAGGCCGAAGTAGATAGAGGCACTTTTTCGGATATATGATTGTCGTCTCTTGTTGTTCATTATAAACTAATCTTGGTTTATATCCAACTGCAGGAGTAAATCCACTATTTATTTTATTCACATACCCTTGCAGTGTTGTATGGCAAATTTCTAAATCACGTGCTACGGTTTTCAATTTCTGCTCCGGAATAAGTTCCACTAATTGTTCTAACATCCAATCCGCTTCCGACGTTCTTAGGCGTCCTTCCATAAACGTCGTGTATGATTCTGTTGCGAGGAGGCATTTGACGAAATTCCAATTGAGTACTTTTTTTTAATTCGATCCCGAGGCTGTCTGATTGAATATATCTGACACCCCGCGTTGAATCATGTAAATACAACTCTTCACTTTCATTTGGCGCTACAAAAACATCGGCACATAACCTCAATTTGCTTGTTACATTTCGAATATGCATTTTACTCCCAAAAACGCATAAAAACAACAAATTTTATATATATATATTAAAATGCTTAATACATTCATGTAACATGAGGTAATGATCGCCATAAATGTAACTCTTAACAATTTTTCACATAATATGTTTTTGCACAAACTCACCTACGGTTGAGAAGAAATCGCCATCTTGAATCATTTGAGAGTGTTGCCAGGTACTAAAAACTTAAGGTTGCGTTCCTAAATATCGTTCGATACGTTCAGAAATCGAATATTCGTAATAGGGTGAGGGAATGCCGTTGCCCGTGTGAGAAGATATAAGGCTTATCTTTCGCCAGGGGTGGCGTTGCATAACGGTACTTACCGTTACATTTCGAATATTAAAATTCGGTATGTACCGTTACGCAACACAGTGAAAATGTCAATAAGTAAGGAGTACTTGGCTGTGAATAATAGGCATTCGAGTACCCGTTTACAACACCCTAAAAACGTTTGCAGTTCTAATTGGGTCGTAGCACTTTGTCCGCCCGTGAACAAAGGGACTAATTGGGCTGCTAATTTAGCTACTTTTACATAGTCTGCCATTTTACGCTTAATATGGTCTGTCGGATTTAGTTTCGCTAGTAATGTGTGTTCTACCTCCGTCAGAGAAAGGCTTAGCCACTCAATTACTAATTCACCCGCGGTAGTCTCGCAAGCATTTCGTTCTTAAATTTTTCCGAATTTATTTTAAACTGGTTTATTTTTTCAAGTCTTTGCGCTCGTTCTTCCTCTAATTGTTTATCAAGAGCGTCGCACTGATTTATTGTTATTTGGGATTCTCGCGTCTTCTTGTACAAATTATTTAAATAGGTTTCAAGACTTACTTTATTAGGCTTTGGGTCAGTCAGAACTTTGCCGCTTCGGAGTCTTCTCGGTGACCAGGGTCCCTGATGGTTTTGGGTAGATGTGGGTGTTGATTCCTGGTGGGTCCCGAGTTGTGATGCTGTGCTGGGGGTTGAAGTAGCCGCTGGTCTCTCGTTGATTGTTCCTTGTGCTGTGGGGTCGTTCTTGTCTCTTCCGTTCCGTCAGCTGGTGAAATATCGTCCGGCATAGGGTTCCTGACTTCTATTTAGAGTTGGTGGCTGGGATGAAGCCCCGGATTGTCCACCGTTGGTGCCTTTTTTCACTATCGTAGAGGAAAACGCTTGTCTGCTTGTGACAGAGGCGCCTAAGTTGTTTTCCCCGAGCGTTGGGCTTTGCGAAGCCCTTCGATTCGTAAAATCGAGGATTTTCAAGCTCTTATGGTAACTTGAATAAACCTGGCTTCCTCGATCCGGTAACCGGCTGCGCCAAAATTTGTGGAATTCTGTTCTCAGCGAAAACTCTCAAGGGGAATATATCATCGGGAGCAGACACACATATTTTCACTCTTGTCCCGTTTATAGTTTTATTAACTTGGATATCGAGAACGGCACTCGGTAGCGACTATATGAAAGGTGTTGAAGAGGGCTCTTTTGCCTTCTTTGACTTAGGCAGAACTTGGTTCTTAAACCAAATCTGGGTGTGCAAGCAGAACCGCAAGTACACCAAAGAAGTATTTAATTATTGGCACATAAACTAATAATTGCTTAGGCTGAAAAGGAAAAATGGTTATTAAATCTGAAAAGGGTTAGAAATAATTTGACTAGTGAAACGCGCGAGTTACTTTGCTAGACTGAACGATTTATTTTACTCTAAATCCCTTAAATGCTAAACAATACAATTAAAGTTAGATACTTACTGTACCCGTAAAACTAAACAACAAACAAACAAATGCTCCCGTGGGAAAGCATAAATGCCAAAAAAGCAGAAATTATCGCACTATCGCCCCAACGTCAAGGTTGTCTCCACCAGGTGGGTGCCGACAGTGCAAAATTCCGGCGCAGCGTTCTTACGGGAGCATGGTATGCGTCGCGGTAAAAAAAAGCTTCGCATTACTTGCTGATGTGCGCAAGTTTTGGGTATGCGAAGTAGATTTTACTTTTGTTTTCCGTAACGCATTTTACATGATTGAATTAATTAATTAATTAATGAATTAATGATTAATGAGGCATGATTGAACAAAAGGGTTACCAGTCGCGCCCAGTTAAAAATCTTTTTTTGTTTTGATTTTTATATTTAACTCTATTTAAAATCACGACCTGCACTCAACTCGCGACTATCTTTCTTGCACGCTGCGACCGAACTCCCTTCAATTTATTTTTCATCGGCTCGGTTCACCCTGCGACTTTTTAACCGTTAGCAGTTTTGGTGTCATCGAACCGGGTCGCTGCATGCCGCCGCTTCATGGGACAATGTTTTATTATTGATGACATCGACTCGAATCAGGCGCGTGTAGCTTGACCCGAGTCGATGCACCTGCCTGTTTATGATCCGGTCGATGCACCGATGCCTAGGGTGTGCGGGCGGCCGATATGTAACATCAGGAACATGTTGATGAACAATGCATATACTGGGACTGCAGAGGATGGCTCCCTTTTTTCTTTCTGGTGATTCAGAATCCTACTACAATACTGCAGAAACGAGTGCTATCGTTCAATCGAACTTGACACTTCCAACACCTTCCTTGAGTTCCGAGGACAGGAAATGCACCACTTGAGAGCTTAACGAGCACTTTATCGGCACTACTTAAGGGCCTTTTTCTGGTTTGGTTTCCCTGCACTACTTTAAGGGCTTTTAGGGTAACCTTAATTGATCACTGATCACAAACAGATTATAAAACACTCACTAATGTGGGGCACAACTTTTATTTTATTGTAGTCATAAAGAAATTTTTTTTTAAATTGACTAAACCGTCAATAAATGTTTCACAACTAAGGTAGGTGCGGGTAATAAGGCCTCTCGGCTAATAAAGCCTAAGTAACAAAAAATATAATTTAAAATGATCGATGTCGCTCAAGGTCATAATCGCAGGTAGCTAACACTCATCGCTGACACCTGAAACTTTTTGCGACGCTTTTGTTGATTCGGATACATACTTTTTATTTTATTTCAAATCTCCCTTAGCTAGGCCTTATTACCCGCACCTACCTTACATAATTACAGAATGAATCCTTGCGACTTATTGACTAAGTGCTAACCTCTCTTAACTCTAGCGATGATCTCCTGCTCATTCAGCAGTTCTCACGTCTTCCAGATATGTTGTCAGCATATCCGCTGTATGTGAGTTGCGGTCACATTACTTTACGCGGTGACCCAACCGTTGTGCTGCCCGTGGATAATATCTATAATAAAGTACGTTGTTAACTTATACAATTGATGTAAAAGTCATGAAGTCAAGTGAGAAAAAGGAATAATATTACATAGAATGATATAATCAATATCTTACAATCGGTATCTTCTTCTTGTAGCGTAGTTACTAATGCTCTGAACTCTTGTTCTATTTCTTCAAGTTTGTTTAATTTTGATCTGAGAGTGTCAATCTTATAACCACGATACTGACTTTTCTTGAAGTTCGCTAGCGTTTTTTCAATTTCTTTTAGTAGTTCTGTCAACCTATCCATTCAGCAAACAATTCCTTAATTAGCTATGCAAATTCATTTATTTGTGAAACAAATATACTTGCAATTGAATTTATTTATTCATATATTCTTATATATTTAATTAATTTTTGTTTTAAACATTAACTGTCCTACTCAATTGCTTCCTTACATAATTTTTGCTATGTTTATTATAAAGAACTACAATTATGATTACAATTATAAAGATTGTTGACGTCGTTATAGCTTGCTGGTACATGGTGAAAAAACTTCCCTTAGATCGCTTTCCCTGTTGTCGTTTTGGTGGTGCTTCGGGTTTTACTCTCCGCCGGTATTCCTCTATTGTTAGGGGTTTTGGTCCTCTTTTCTTCAGCTCTTCTATTGGTGTCGGTATGTACGGTACAATGTGGTTCTCCTCCGCCTTTGCTGTATCTGGATTGTACTCAGAATCCACGATTCGTTGGGCAGGATCGCCATGTAATGCTTCTTTTTATTGGATCGCCATGTAATACTTCTTTTTGAATTGGTGAATTGGTTGTGGAGGAGCCTGACTTAGTGCGTCACCTTTCGGGATACGCACAGTGTAATGGCGTCACCAAGTGGGATACGATACGCCGATATTTCTATGAATGAAAGAGTGCCGTGCGGCAGAGTCAAGTTCAGAAATCGCACTCTATATTTTTCGAATATTTTCCGTTCTTAAATACTAAATCGTTATACTAATATTTCTTAAGCTAAGAATACATATTTGCATGAGTCACTACAATACAATAAAAGAGCTATCACATATGTTTCGCAAAGGGTCAGAATCGGTACCATAAGCCGCTTAACACTTAGCTTGACCCAGATTTAATTTATGATTCATAGAAACAAAAGGTTCTGAGCAAGCGCCGCATGCTACGGGTGAATCACTGCAAGAGGGAAAACAAACAGGGTTAAATTACATCCCGTGCATTGACTTCTTGTGTAGCGTTAGCTGTTTTGATTCGGACTGACCGTGGCCTTGCGTAGTGATTGTTACATAATAATGGATTTGAGTATGATCACTACAGTACGAATGTTTAGTATTAAGATTAAAAGTTTTCTACTTCGTTTTCTTCACATAAAAAAAAAAAAGAAGAATCAAACACTTGTAATTTCTTTTGAATAAGTCAACTTTATTTTGTGGACTCTAGAACAAGACTGGGACAAAACTGCAACAAGACTGACTTACCACTAATTACTTCGTGGGAGCTTCAAGTTGTCGCCAGGTGCACGCGCAGCTTACCTGGCGGTTTTCCGCGAATTGTGTCTGTGGGAAATTAGGAAAATGCTTGTGTAGCGTCTGCGAGGAAGGACGGTGGGAACGTGAGCCATCGTTCACGTGTTTTGGGGTTTTATTTAGATAATGTTAACTCGAATATTATTATCAATATTGTTAATAGGGATATCATTAGGATTGTTAGTAGGGTTATTAGGGATATTGGGGATATTGCCTATAACAATTAAACATTAAGAGAAATTAAGCATTAAGAAAAATTATATTTCGGAGGAAAGTAATTTGAATTGAAATCTTGAGAAGGTATTATTATTTGAGGACAAGATATTGAAGCGAACACAAAAAAATCTTTAAGTTTTGTAATAGACGCTACCGGCTACTAATAAGGGTTGCTACATTACTTTGTTAAGATAATATTTTTCCCTTAATTCTGTTAAACTAAGCTCTAAATCACCTATAACTTTAATGTGCAGGACAAGACAATCCACACCGTCTCTTATTGTGACCTTCCACCTTTTCTTTTTTGATTCATCGTCATGATGAAGTGTCGCGTCTTTGCGACAAGGACTGGAAGTGCTTTTCAACAGAAGATCACTAGCCCTTTCTACCTTTACTCACTTTCGCTTCCTTCTCACTGATGCCCACAATTATAAAATCAATTTTATTTTCGGGTCAACTCGATGTTTCGTCTTACAATTCTCAATAAATTTCTGGGATACGTAAGGAGATGCATAACTTCATATGCATTGTGTGTCGTGGCAGTTAATGTACCAAAGCTACCAGCCGGAACAGTTTCAGTTGGCAATTTTGGTATAGCAGTGGTCGGTACATTTGTTGTCACATAGTGACCTGCCGGAGTGATGTGAGTGCCAATTGCAGCCAAGTATTCATACACTGGTGCATGAAAATTCATCGGCGTCTCATCTGCGTCAAAGATGGCATAGGGTGAACCCTCATCGGTGTACCGATTCTCGCCTGATTTCGTTTGGACATAATTGATGAGGTGGGCGTTAAGCCTTGAAATGTTTGCGTGCTGGTACACGCAATATGGCATGGAACGCTCTATTCTATTGTCTACGCTTTTAAGCGCAGCATAGGAGGCCTCCATAACAGCTGGAAAACCAGAAAAGTCCAGATTCTGGACAAATATATCGCCGTCAGGGCTGTTTGATGAGTAAGTGGGAACATCCCACATATCCTCATCCTTAGGTGGCGTTTCCTTCAAAGTCATATTTGAGTACTTAGCCGTTGGTGGAACACGTGTTCCATCCCTCACCGACTTCGGTGGCCGCCGGGTATTTGGTTTCCTACGTTTCGTCGAGAAAGGAAGTTCTCAAAAGGAAAATAAATAAAAACACGCTTTGGGACTAAATACGCTCATTTATATTTGCTGCCCAAAAAAATCGAGGGGAAAAGCCTTTCGGCATAAAAAACCCTCGGAACGAGATACAATAAGTAAATACAAAGGTTCACAAAATAAAACTTAATTAATACCAGGACAAAACACATTCAATATGCCTGTTTTTGTGTGTATATGTGTGTGTGTGTATATTATAGTTTGTGGCGAAGTGCATACGCTGCTTCGGACACATGCGATGCGTTAACGACTGCGTTTGTATGAGTCGACTTGGTGGCGAAGTGCATACGCTGCTTCGGACACCTGTTCGTGTTATACCCGGTGCACTCGGGTTGCTTTGTAAAAAGCTTGATTTGTGTATGGCACTCACGGAAAGTGCAACCCTCTCTTGCGAGAGTAGATTGATTTGTTTACGGCACTCACGGAGAGTGCAACCCTCTCTTGCGAGAGTAGATTGATTTGTTTACGGCACTCACGGAGAGTGCAACCCTCTCTTGCGAGAGTAGATTGATTTGTTTACGGCACTCACGGAGAGTGCAACCCTCTCTTGCGAGAGTAGATTGATTTGTTTACGGCACTCACGGAGAGTGCAACCCTCTCTTGCGAGAGTAGATTGATTTGTGTACGGCACTCACGGAGAGTGCAACCCTCTCTTGCGAGAGTAGATTGATTTGTGTACGGCACTCACGGAGAGTGCAACCCTCTCTTGCGAGAGTAGATTGTATAGCACATTGAGTGCGACTCTCTCTCGAGAGTAAAGAATAGCATTCCATGAGAATGCAACTCTCTTTCGAGAGTATCCCTTCCCTTTCTTCCCCGCGACGCACGCGATCACGCACAAGAAATTAAATATTAATTTCGCGATACTATGTTTTATAGTTAAAACCCGAACGATTCCTCACCAATGATGTACTTAAAAACACTTAGCACGAATATTATAAAACTTATCGCACCCGCTCTGCTGAAGTTTCGTCAAAGACTGACGAAAATTAAACTGCGCGCACCGTACCGGAAGTCTCCTTCGCCTCCTTCGGTCACTGTTCGCGTTAGTGTTGGGCGCTCGGTCGAATATGTAACGAAACGAAGAAAGGAAAGAAGGGTATCGATAAGTTCCGCGCTACCTTTGGTATATGTGCACGCAAATGTGTTCATATATAAAATCCACTTTTGTCTGTGACGAAACACTCGATTTTATTCTTATTCGAAAACCTTTATTTCCTTTTTATTCCTATCCTATTCCTTTTTTTCCTATTTTATTTTAGTATGTAACTTTTCTGGGCACTATCACTATTACCGGCTTATCCCGCGATCTTTTTCCAACTCCTCGATTGATCGATCGATCGGAGCCTCCTAAGCTCGCACAACCCTTCCTCCACTCGTTATTAGTTTCCCCGCTTTTTGTTTATACAAGTTAAAATTTATGAAATTTTTATTATTAAAAAAACACAAATTTTAACTTGAATCGGAAGGTCCGATTCGTTTATTATTCAAATTCAGACTTAAGATTAATTAAAAAAATTTCCTATATTTAAAACCTACTCAAAGCCTGTGTCAGCGGATTGGCAATTGGGGCAGCGGCGCACAGTGGGCGGAAACGATCAAAATTACGCGCGGGGCAGAAAAAAACGTCCAAATTAAGTCTTTCTTTTTTTTAAATACTCGTTATTATGTCCGCTATCTTGTATCACTGCGGAAATCCAAATTTATAGGGGTAAAAACCACCCCTAAAGCGGTCAACCCTCAGCCTATATGTAGTTAAGGAAGGAGTATATTCAAAGATAATCAGTTGATTCAACGTTATCTGTCCAGGGTTAGCCTGCTGGGGGATTGGTAGGGGTGGTTTTTAAGGGTTGTAAGGGTCTGTGGGGATGAGGAATGCAGGGTTAATGTGTTTAGCCTGTCTGTTGTTGAGGAATGCATTTTTGTTAAGAAACCCAGTTGATAGAAGTTGCTCTGCCCAGGGTTAGGTAGGTTAGCCTGCTTGGGGGTTGGTAGGGGTGGTTTTTAAGGGTTGTAAGGGTGTGGGGGATGAGAAATGCCCATGCCGGGTTAATGTGGGTTAGCCTGTCTGTTCTTAAGGAATGCATATTTGTTAATAAACCAAGTTGATAGAAGTCGCTCTGCCCAGGGTTAGGTAGGTTAGCCTGCTTGGGGGTGGGTTGACCGCTTTAGGGGTGGTTTTTACCCCTATAAATTTGGATTTCCGCAGTGATACAAGATAGCGGACATAATAACGAGTATTTAAAAAAAAGAAAGACTTAATTTGGACGTTTTTTTCTGCCCCGCGCGTAATTTTGATCGTTTCCGCCCACTGTGCGGCGGCTCGTCTCGCTGTGTCATCAGCAGGGTCGTCGATCGCCGGTCGATGGTCACGTTGCGCATGCAGGTGTTGCGAAGACTTAAGCTTACGTTGCGTTAATTGCGTTAACTTACATAACGACCCGCGCGCGGTTGGCCGAAAAGAAAGCAAGCATGCACTTTCGTGCACTTTGCCCTGGCGCGGTGCATCGACCAATGGCTATATACTTGGCCGTCCAAGAATGGCGTGCTATTCGACACACATTGTGTTTGATTTTTGGAAATTGAGCTGAGACGTTGGCAATTCTTGAAAGTGCTCAAAATATTATCGGGGCACTTGTAGGGGTGATTGAGCCACTTGGACTCGAAAATATGGGAATATCAAATCTCAGCATTTATGTTACTATGCGGGAATTACGATCCGCTGAGTGAAAAGGGAAAATTTATGGGGTAAAGGAAAAGTAATGAGTGCTCAAGGGATATTATATCCCGCCACTCAGTACAGCAGTCTTGATGTTGGGTGTATTACTGCATTCAGTAATAAAATGATAATGCAAACTAACAAAATAAAATATTAACCAAATATTGATGAGTAAACTAATTTAAATATTACCTTCATTAGTATTTGAATCTTTTATCATTTTTAGTAGCTCCTCAATTTCCTTGTCTTTTATGTGCTCAAAATATAATGATGTGACTTCTTCTCGAAACACCTCCCATTTTCTAAATGATAGGGAACATTTATTTGGTTATATTAGGGAGAAATCGACATCAGTCTAAAAAGATAGAGAAAAGAGATAATTAGTGAATCCAAATGCTTTTATTTGGAATGAGCTAAGGTGCTTGTACCTTCGCTCTGTAAAGATTTGTGATCGTGGTGAAATGTACCACTTCGCAATTAACAGCTGGATAAATTATGCAAAAAGCTTGCTTCCTATGTAACGCTGGCCGCTGAAAGGATTGTTTTCTGAAAGAGGAATTATGATTAAAACACCTTGACTTCTTACTGACTGAACCCCCGTTTAATATTTTTCTTCTCTTAAATACAAATCAAAATTGAACATATATCCGACATTATTGCATTCATATGCGACAAATTTTCGGATTGCATAATGCTTATCATGCCAAATTCTATGGGGCGCTGACCGGTGAACGGCGAACTTACGTGCATGGGGCGATGACCCATGCCGGTGCATTGCGCATTCGCGGTAATCCGATCGTGTTTGTCGCGTATGGATGCTGACAATTAATTTTTACAATTGGGTCACTTAGCTAGAACAATTCTTAGTTTTTATCTTTTTACATTAAATAGATTAAATTTTTAACTAGTTTAAACAATTAGTAATAATTTGGAATTTAAAATTGCTAATAACTTTAATTTCCCCAGCTGGGAAACCAACCCTCGCACTATGGGTAAATGAAATTGAGACATGTGGGAAAGGCGTGAAATTTGTTTTATATTATGTTATTGGATGGGGTCGTAACAATTAAGCTCAAGATCCAACTTCTCGAGTGCTTTCGAATTTCGCGGCTTCCCACCCGGTTACGGCGTTGACCCATTTCTTCGATCACGTTGCCTGGGCTCAATGCGCAAGCTTTTTTGCGATCGGCAAGTCTTACGCTGTTCTCCGCTTGGGGCCAGTGCCTAGCGGCGAGCTGAGGTAAGCTTGCCCATGCACTTTCTTGCATGTCGCAATATTTGGCCGAGGGGGCTTTGTTTGCACTGACTCTGGATTACATTAATCCAGGTTGAAAGTATTGCAGTTACCCTTAGTCAGCCAAGCAACGGCACATGACACACTGAGTGGTAGATTGTCCTCACTATCAAACTGCTCCGTTTCTACTGTCTGAATACTGTTACATAGTCCCGCGTGACGAAAAGAATGCTGTATTGTTGCTGCTGTTACCTGTTTCCACGCTTTCGATATGAAGTTCATTGCTTGTAGCATATTAATGGTGGTTTCAGGGGGAGGTCCATCAACAATTTTTTTATTAACAATTTCCATTAGGAGGTCCATCTACAATTTTTTTTTATTATTAAACACGTTTTATTCGTTTTTGCAGTGGTGCGGGAAATGCTTTGTATCAAGGTCGATTATGAACAGTTATTTGGTCATAGTGCACTTTGTTATATAGAAGAGCACCACTTTACTAGTATTTCTAATTACTTTTACTGGGCAAAAATGTTTGTTTTTGCAGTTTATTGAGCAAAATTTCAGAGGAGGATTGATTTTAAGATTTCACAATTTTTAATAGTCGAACATTTAACTTTAAGACTATTGTGTAAGATTCTGTTAGCTGTGTAGTGGCAAAGCGGTTGTCTGCTCGACAGTTGCGGAAGTGCGGGAGTTCCAAAATTTGAGATTGATGCGAGCCACCAGTTTTTGGTATCAGGCAGTCAGTGTCGAGCAGGCTACTGCGATAGTCTTATTTCTATCAGCGGATTTACGCTGACGATCCCACATAGTGATTGTTAAAAACTGAAATTAATAAATCGTGGAAAAGAAAAATGCTTCTATCATTTACAATTGATGGTGACAGCGGTGGGATTTAGGAATAAGCAGAAGCAGTAAATGAACTAACTAAAACAAAAACCGTTCAGTGAATATACCTGTGAGAACTTGTGAATAAGTGCGCAGTTAAATAAGCCGCATTCCAAAGGATTAGACAAATTAATATGTACATATATGTGTATAGTGTACCAGCCTTGCGCTACAATAGTTAAGCATACACAGTATATGCGAGACTACATAAACCGTGCAGCTCACTTGCTTTCGAGCGACTTTTATTGTCGCAAAATCATTACTATACATAACACTATTGTGGGCAATTTGTGTCACCGCAATAGAATCATCGGCATATACATATGTCAACATCATCTCTAAGCAGCTTAGACGAAGACTCGCTCGACAAAACAATAATCGCTAATCCATTGGCTATTAAATTTGAAACAAAATCAACTGTTACGATGTCGCCTGGTGCAGATGAGTACGATATAAGCAGCCTACTGTCGGAACAAAGTGAAGACTTCGACTCGTTGAAACGGCAAATAATAGCTGTAAATACACTTCTCACTGAGAATAAGCCCGCACCGGTATTCAGCAGCAGATACGACTACATGAAATTTCTTTGGACAAACTGTCAAGAGCGCAATGCGCAAATCAGCCGTACAGCAACGCAGGATGAACGTAAATCATTGGAGTATTTTACAAAGGGAATTTTTGGCGAAATGGAACTGTCGGTGTTCGAATGTTTCGATGAAATCACAGCAAGAATAACAACGTTGCAGCCACCACCACCACCGCCTCCTGCTAATACAAGTAACTTACAGCATGTCAACAGCGGTATGTCACATATTAGACTGCCTCGTATTAATTTAGTTACCTTTTCTGGACAATTTACTGAATGGCAAACGTATCGGGATACATTTATTTCTTTAGTTAAAAATAATAATGTATTAGACAATATTTCTAAATTGCACTATCTTCGCAGCTCTCTTGAAAAGGAAGCTTTAGATATAATTCGACATGTAGAGTTAACTGCTGCTAATTTTGATGTCGCTTGGGAGTTACTGTTAACGCAATATGATAACCCCATTTGTCTAATAAATGCACATCTGAATGCACTCTTTTCAATTGAACCTTTACAGAAAGAGTCATCCGCGAAACTTGGAGCTTTAAGGCATTCTATAAGAAAGCATATCGGTGCTTTGCGGAGTTTGGGTAGAGACACTGACGGGTATAATGATATACTTATAAATCGCGTTGTCGCTTTATTAGATCCCCGTACAAAAAGAGATTGGGAACTCCTACTCGCTGGTAAATTAACCTACCCTAAATATGAGGATTTAGATAACTTTTTACTCGAAAGAATTCGTGCATTAGAATCTCTTAGTAGCGCGTCTAAAGAAACGCCAATTAGCTCCCAAGCGGCTTCACAAAAGGCACAAAAATCTCAAAAATTGCAGCATTTGAAATCGCATCATACTACAACGGCTGCAGATAGGTGCGCTATATGTAATGAAAATCATGTTATTTTGAAATGTAAAAAATTCAAAGATTGTAATCCACAGGAACGTTATAATTTGGCAAAACTACACAATTTATGTATGAATTGTTTAAAGGCGAATCATAAGTCTAATGATTGTAGGAGTAAGTTTGCTTGCTTCAAGTGCCACAATAAACATCATACTTGGTTGCACCGTGAGCTGAAAGCACAGGAATCGGATAATAATACTGCATCATCAGCTGCTTCCGAGGCGAGTAATGGAATGCAAATAGTCGCGCAAACGCATTTTTCGTTCGCGAAATCGATAGCGGTTAAGAGAATCTTGCTTGCTACTGCTCGCGTTTGGGTCCTGGCAACCAACGGCCGTAGGATTCGTGTGCGCGCTTTACTTGATCAGGGGTCGACGTCATCGTTTGTGTCGCGTGGTCTTGCATCGGCCCTTGGTGTGAAGCTTTGTAAAATTAATACAACAATGGAAGCGTTAGGAGAGGTACAGGTTTGCGCCTCTACACATTATACAGAGTTTCATATTTCTCCCCGCATGGAAGGGAAACTTTCGTTTGCAATTACTGCCTTCGTAATACCTAAGATAACCTCGTATGTACCCAATTGTAAACTATCTATCTCTTCGTGGTCGCACTTAGCCGATCTCGAATTAGCTGACGACCCGTCAAATAATGATCAAATCCATTTATTAATCGGTGCTGATCTGTATGGTATGCTTCTTCTTGACGGTCTGAAACAGGGTAAAGTTGGAGAGCCTGTTGCTCAGAACACTGTCTTCGGATGGATAATATCAGGTAATACTTGCAAATCTCAATCTTCGCCAAATAACACAATCACTGCACTTCATTGCATCTCGAATCAAGCTCTTGATCGGTCTTTGAAAAGATTTTGGGAAATCGAAGACGTTCCTCTCAAACCCATTTTATCTGTCGAAGATGAACTCTGTGAGGAGCATTTTCGACAAACACATAGGCGTGACGATAATGGTAGGTATATCGTTCGCTATCCATTCAAGTCACCCCTACCTATCGATCTTGGTGAATCGCGGCACATTGCTGAAGCGATGCTTAAGCGTAGTGAGAAACGTTTGGCAAAGAATGAGAGTCACTACGCTTTGTATTCAGATTTTATGAGTGAATATCGCACACTGCAACACATGACTTTGGTAAAAAATCTAGAAGAGTCTATAGCTAATCAAAATCTTGTTTATTTGCCGCATCACCCAGTTATTAGAGAAGGCAGTCAAACGACAAAACTTCGCGTTGTTTTTAACGCTTCGGCTAAAACATCAAACAATAAATCCTTGAATGATCACATGTATACAGGGCCAGCGTTACAAGCGGATCTTTCTACTATATTAACAAACTGGAGATCTTATAAATTCGTCTTCACTGCAGATATTGCCAAAATGTATCGGCAAATCCGCATTAGTCCTCTCGACGTACATACTCAATGTATACTTTGGCGTGATTCCCCACAAGATGTAATAGAGGAATATTGTCTATTGACAGTAACATACGGTACTCGTGCCGCGCCATTTTTGGCACTACGAGTACTTCAACAATTGGTGGAAGATGAAGGCGATGCCTATCCATTAGCTGCTAACATATTGAGACATGATACTTTTGTTGATGATCTTCTCTTTGGTGGGCATGACATAGAATCAGCGCGTCGAGCTCAGGCAGAGGTCATCTCTCTGCTTGCACAAGGCAAATTCCAAGCTCGAAAATGGGCAAGCAACTCGCTAAAGCTTCTTGAAGATATCGATCCTTCAGATCATGGTTTGGCGAATGCTATTTCATTGGGGGATAGCGAAGGCGTGAAAATTCTCGGCATAAAGTGGAATCCTCATAACGATGCTTTCGAATTTAATGTAGTTAGCAAGCCTCTTAAGCTCGTTACCAAGCGTATTGTCATCTCATTATTAGCTCAACTATTTGACCCTTTAGGTTGGATTTCTCCAGTAATTGTTATTGGTAAGATGTTTATTCGAAGTTTATGGCGTGGTAATTACTCATGGGACGAGCCGTTACCTCAAGAGGTAGCAACCTCTATAGTTTCGTTTTTTGAATCCTTAAATGATCTGTCTCGCCTCTCTATACCTCGTTGGACGGGATTTTCTCTCGAAATTGCTAATGCTTCGCTACATGGCTTTGCCGATGCCTCGGAGCAGGCATACGGTGCTGCTATATATCTTCGAGTGGTATTGCCTTCGCAGCAAATAATTACCACATTACTTACTAGCAAAACTAAAATCGCTCCAGTCAAATCAGAGAGTATACCTCGACTTGAGTTGCAAGCTGCAGTCGTACTAGCACGCTTGCTCGTATCTGTACGGAACGTTCGAACTTTGTCATCGCTTTCGTATCAATGTTGGTCAGACTCTAGTTTAGTTTTAACATGGTTACAAAATCATGCATCGAAGTGGAAAACATTTGTTGCAAACAGAGTCGCACAAATACACACATTGATTCCTGATCATCAATGGAGATATGTACCTACTCTGTCTAATCCTTTGATATACTGTCTCGAGGCATGTCAGTCCAGGAACTAAATAACTCTTCTCTTTGGTTTCAAGGGCCCTCTTGGTTGAGAGAAAATGAAAATGAATGGCCACAAATCCAATTTAATGTTCCTCGTGATGCAGACCTCGAAGAAAAAATACACATACATACTACGCACATATGTAACACCTCAGGCTTCATTGAGGCCTTTGAACGATGTTCCTCTTGGGAAAAGGTACTTCGTGTCACAGCACGAGTTCATCAGGCAATCACGATGTTCAAGAATTTGAATAAAATTCCACAAAATATTTTGGCTTCAAAATTCATGGCAATAACAGCTTCGGATATGAACGTAGCTGAGAAAACAGTTATAAAAATATTACAAAATTTGTTTTTTCCGGAAGAGTTGCGTTCGCTGAAAAATAACCTCTCCGTATCCAAATCAAGTAAGCTTTACGCGCTGAATCCCTTCCTAGAAGAGGGTATAATAAAGGTCGGTGGTCGTCTATTACACTCAGACCTAGACAGCTCAGCTAAGCACCCAATTATTCTTATGCGTCATCACGTTACAAATTTGATAATTTTGGATGCTCATAAAAGATGCCTACATGGAGGTGTGCAACTAACTTTGGCGACTCTTCGCCAACATTTTTGGGTAATACATCCTCGTCCTCAGGTAAAATCGATAATCTTCAAATGTGTAATATGTGCTAAAGTACGTGCAAAGTTGTCATCCCAGCTGATGGCTAATTTGCCACGTTCGCGCGTCACGCAACCGAACAGAGCCTTCACCGATTGTGGTATCGATTATGCAGGTCCTTTGCGATTACGCATGGCGGGTGGCCGAGGGCACAAGTCTCACCTTGCATACATTGTCATCTTCGTTTGTTTTGCCGTAAAGGCGATACATCTAGAAGTCGTTTCGGACTATTCCTCAGCAACATTTATTGCTGCTTTTAAAAGATTTACCTCAAGACGTGGTCTCCCGGCTCGCATATACAGCGACCGCGGCACCACCCTTACTGGTGCTGATAGAGCAAGCAGCCTTTGATAAGGCTTGCTCAAATGACGAATTTAAGAATTTACTAGCAAAGGATCGTATTACGTGGCACTTTAATCCCCCTGCAGCACCTCATTTCGGTGGGCTGTGGGAAGCCGGGGTTAAAAGTGTCAAAGGACATTTGAAACGAATTCTCAGTGATAAAACGCCTACATTGGAGGAACTTAGTACATTGTTGTGTCAGGTTGAAGCTGCACTTAACTCACGACCCTTGGGGCCGTTGCATGATCATATCGATAACTGCGATCCGTTGACTCCGGGTCACTTTTTAACGGGAAGTAATTTAATCGCTATTCCACAAACTTCGCTCATCGATATAAATACACACCGATTAACACGATGGGCACTGATGCAGCAGTGCTTCGAAATTTTCTGGCGCGAATGGTCAACCGATTATTTGCAATCCTTGCAACAGCGCTCGAAATGGAGAGTAGTTCAAGCAAACGTAAAGGTTGGACAGCTCGTTCTCTTGAAGCAACCAGGCTTACCCCCTACAAAGTGGCTCTTGGGGAGGATTGTGGAGTGTCGTCCTGGCTCTGATGGCATTGTGCGTGTCGTGAAAATTCAAACTGCAAAGTCTAGCTTTCTCCGTCCGATTACTCCAATCGCGCTTCTACCAATCGATTTAGAAAATGCCACTCAGGAGTCGGACGATAGTCCTCAACCGACCTAGTTGATTTGTGTAGTTTTGGTGGATGTTTCTATTATGATTTATCATATACAATATCAATTTCAATTATGTATATTATAATAATATATATAGCATATTTCGGAAACTATTCTTAACAAAGTGAAATTATTGTGTAATTCAAATATGTATTATCAAAATATTTGTAATTCATCTCTTTACAACTTTTGTTTTTCTGCTATCTTAATTTTAAAGATAAAGCTATCAGAATTAAATGTTATATCCTTTAAAAATAAAATTAAAATTTCTTTTTTGGTAGAAATAAGTTGATTAATGTAAAAAATTAAAATTAAACACATACCATATGTAAACTTGAACCAATGTATATTTATGAATTAACTATTATTTTATTTTGAACCATAGTTGGTTCAAGGCGGGCGGTATGTATAAGATTCTGTTAGCTGTGTAGTGGCAAAGCGGTTGTCTGCTCGACAGTTGCGGAAGTGCGGGAGTTCCAAAATTTGAGATTGATGCGAGCCACCAGTTTTTGGTATCAGGCAGTCAGTGTCGAGCAGGCTACTGCGATAGTCTTATTTCTATCAGCGGATTTACGCTGACGATCCCACATAGTGATTGTTAAAAACTGAAATTAATAAATCGTGGAAAAGAAAAATGCTTCTATCATTTACAATTGATGATATTAAATATTTTATTTTGATTTTATCAATGTTTCTGCGTTTGTACATCCAAATAGTATAGACCAGGAAGCAAATTGTTGCAACAAGAAAGGCAAACATGTAAACTCTATATGGGTGAAAGAAGTTCAAGCTGTCAATTACGTCTTTTCTTTTATTATTCTCTGAACAGATCTTTTGAATTTTGAATTGGTAGGACAAACAGTTGTTGCAGTCTAAGTAGCTTGTCCCATTTGAGCATCTCCAACTTTTCATTGAGGTAGGGCATGTTGATAATTTACTGCAGAACTCGTTCTGATATTCCTCGGTGATCATTTGAATGTTGCATGGTTCAACCAAAAAATAGTTTTTATGCGGACACGATTTTTGATCCCATATTAGGCACTCACTTGTGGACCCTGTTGTCTCTGTCATCTTTTTGTAGGGAACGGTTGTTTCTTCCTTGGGCATCGTATTTAAGTTTTTTGCTCCTTTCTCACCAACAATAGGGTTTCCTATTGAATATCTGTTTATGCTGCGGCGAAACATTGATAAAATCAAAATAAAATATTTAATATCATCAATTGTAAATGATAGAAGCATTTACCACTTTCTGCCGCGATCTTTCACCAATTGCCCGATCGATAGATCGATCGGAGCCTCCTTTATTATTTTCCTCACTTTTGCTTACGACCTGCGCGCGGTTGGCCGAAAAGAAAGCATGCGTGCACTTTTGTGCACTTTGCCCCGGCGCGGTGCCGGGGCAACGTAGTTTAAAAACTGTTCTGGTGACAGTATAAACCGTTCTTGTGAGTTTTGGGTTACGACCGCGGCTGCATTTAACTGTTCTATTTGGGCTCTAAATGCGACGATCTGAGCCTCTTGCTGTTCGATCACATTTCTCACTTGTTGATTCATTTCTTCCATATTTCTATTTGAATCAAACTTTTCACTTCTGCCTAATTTTTATTTTTGGAGGCACTAAACTTGCTCATAAAAAGCGTCACAAGCACTACCACTATATGATTCGTTAGCTTGAATAAAATAAAACTTTCAGGCATTTCAAAGGCACAATAAACTTTAAAATTTTTGAAGCACAAACATATGGCACTTCTTTTTTTTCTCCAATTTAGTTAAATTTTGTGTTAACACTTCTTAACTCTTAAAGATGATTTGAGCACTTGGAACTTATTATTATTATTTTTTCTTAATATGATTGTATTCGCACTTGTTAATTTAAACCTAAGAAAACACTTTTAAGCACAATTAATTTATTAATTGTTGTTTGAATGATCGATTCGATTTTTCACTGGACCTCTTCTCTTTAGAGAGAGATCCTATCGACTGAGCCAAATAAATTCTTAGTTTAACTAAGAATTAAGAAAAAATTAAAAGTAAAACTCCGTTTATAGAAACTAAACTTTATTATGTCGACTTAGGTCGAGAGTTAACAATGAACTGATGTCTTAACTAAGTTCCCTTAAAATTAGAACTCGGGAGCGGTGTGTCATATTACGGGATAAATGCTGGTGCATGCAGCGTCTTGTCTGGGAACGCTGGGTGCATCAGATCTTGTTATTTGCAAGCTCTGCTTGGTTCCCATGATCATCGGAAACCTAGGACGTGATTATGAACATTATAATTTCCGTCCGCTTCAAGATAAAAAATAAGATACTGCTTTATTCGTTTGACGAATATTTTTCAATTAGTTAGTTCTTCTGCCCGTAATATAACTCGCGGCGTGCTATTCGACACCCGACGTGTGTGTTCGATTTTTGGATATTGATCAAACAATAAATCCTTGAATGATCACATGTATACAGGGCCAGCGTTACAAGCGGATCTTTCTACTATATTAACAAACTGGAGATCTTATAAATTCGTCTTCACTGCAGATATTGCCAAAATGTATCGGCAAATCCGCATTAGTCCTCTCGACGTACATACTCAATGTATACTTTGGCGTGATTCCCCACAAGATGTAATAGAGGAATATTGTCTATTGACAGTAACATACGGTACTCGTGCCGCGCCATTTTTGGCACTACGAGTACTTCAACAATTGGTGGAAGATGAAGGCGATGCCTATCCATTAGCTGCTAACATATTGAGACATGATACTTTTGTTGATGATCTTCTCTTTGGTGGGCATGACATAGAATCAGCGCGTCGAGCTCAGGCAGAGGTCATCTCTCTGCTTGCACAAGGCAAATTCCAAGCTCGAAAATGGGCAAGCAACTCGCTAAAGCTTCTTGAAGATATCGATCCTTCAGATCATGGTTTGGCGAATGCTATTTCATTGGGGGATAGCGAAGGCGTGAAAATTCTCGGCATAAAGTGGAATCCTCATAACGATGCTTTCGAATTTAATGTAGTTAGCAAGCCTCTTAAGCTCGTTACCAAGCGTATTGTCATCTCATTATTAGCTCAACTATTTGACCCTTTAGGTTGGATTTCTCCAGTAATTGTTATTGGTAAGATGTTTATTCGAAGTTTATGGCGTGGTAATTACTCATGGGACGAGCCGTTACCTCAAGAGGTAGCAACCTCTATAGTTTCGTTTTTTGAATCCTTAAATGATCTGTCTCGCCTCTCTATACCTCGTTGGACGGGATTTTCTCTCGAAATTGCTAATGCTTCGCTACATGGCTTTGCCGATGCCTCGGAGCAGGCATACGGTGCTGCTATATATCTTCGAGTGGTATTGCCTTCGCAGCAAATAATTACCACATTACTTACTAGCAAAACTAAAATCGCTCCAGTCAAATCAGAGAGTATACCTCGACTTGAGTTGCAAGCTGCAGTCGTACTAGCACGCTTGCTCGTATCTGTACGAAACGTTCGAACTTTGTCATCGCTTTCGTATCAATGTTGGTCAGACTCTAGTTTAGTTTTAACATGGTTACAAAATCATGCATCGAAGTGGAAAACATTTGTTGCAAACAGAGTCGCACAAATACACACATTGATTCCTGATCATCAATGGAGATATGTACCTACTCTGTCTAATCCTTTGATATACTGTCTCGAGGCATGTCAGTCCAGGAACTAAATAACTCTTCTCTTTGGTTTCAAGGGCCCTCTTGGTTGAGAGAAAATGAAAATGAATGGCCACAAATCCAATTTAATGTTCCTCGTGATGCAGACCTCGAAGAAAAAATACACATACATACTACGCACATATGTAACACCTCAGGCTTCATTGAGGCCTTTGAACGATGTTCCTCTTGGGAAAAGGTACTTCGTGTCACAGCACGAGTTCATCAGGCAATCACGATGTTCAAGAATTTGAATAAAATTCCACAAAATATTTTGGCTTCAAAATTCATGGCAATAACAGCTTCGGATATGAACGTAGCTGAGAAAACAGTTATAAAAATATTACAAAATTTGTTTTTTCCGGAAGAGTTGCGTTCGCTGAAAAATAACCTCTCCGTATCCAAATCAAGTAAGCTTTACGCGCTGAATCCCTTCCTAGAAGAGGGTATAATAAAGGTCGGTGGTCGTCTATTACACTCAGACCTAGACAGCTCAGCTAAGCACCCAATTATTCTTATGCGTCATCACGTTACAAATTTGATAATTTTGGATGCTCATAAAAGATGCCTACATGGAGGTGTGCAACTAACTTTGGCGACTCTTCGCCAACATTTTTGGGTAATACATCCTCGTCCTCAGGTAAAATCGATAATCTTCAAATGTGTAATATGTGCTAAAGTACGTGCAAAGTTGTCATCCCAGCTGATGGCTAATTTGCCACGTTCGCGCGTCACGCAACCGAACAGAGCCTTCACCGATTGTGGTATCGATTATGCAGGTCCTTTGCGATTACGCATGGCGGGTGGCCGAGGGCACAAGTCTCACCTTGCATACATTGTCATCTTCGTTTGTTTTGCCGTAAAGGCGATACATCTAGAAGTCGTTTCGGACTATTCCTCAGCAACATTTATTGCTGCTTTTAAAAGATTTACCTCAAGACGTGGTCTCCCGGCTCGCATATACAGCGACCGCGGCACCACCCTTACTGGTGCTGATAGAGAGCTGCAAGCAGCCTTTGATAAGGCTTGCTCAAATGACGAATTTAAGAATTTACTAGCAAAGGATCGTATTACGTGGCACTTTAATCCCCCTGCAGCACCTCATTTCGGTGGGCTGTGGGAAGCCGGGGTTAAAAGTGTCAAAGGACATTTGAAACGAATTCTCAGTGATAAAACGCCTACATTGGAGGAACTTAGTACATTGTTGTGTCAGGTTGAAGCTGCACTTAACTCACGACCCTTGGGGCCGTTGCATGATCATATCGATAACTGCGATCCGTTGACTCCGGGTCACTTTTTAACGGGAAGTAATTTAATCGCTATTCCACAAACTTCGCTCATCGATATAAATACACACCGATTAACACGATGGGCACTGATGCAGCAGTGCTTCGAAATTTTCTGGCGCGAATGGTCAACCGATTATTTGCAATCCTTGCAACAGCGCTCGAAATGGAGAGTAGTTCAAGCAAACGTAAAGGTTGGACAGCTCGTTCTCTTGAAGCAACCAGGCTTACCCCCTACAAAGTGGCTCTTGGGGAGGATTGTGGAGTGTCGTCCTGGCTCTGATGGCATTGTGCGTGTCGTGAAAATTCAAACTGCAAAGTCTAGCTTTCTCCGTCCGATTACTCAAATCGCGCTTCTACCAATCGATTTAGAAAATGCCACTCAGGAGTCGGACGATAGTCCTCAACCGACCTAGTTGATTTGTGTAGTTTTGGTGGATGTTTCTATTATGATTTATCATATACAATATCAATTTCAATTATGTATATTATAATAATATATATAGCATATTTCGGAAACTACTCTTAACAAAGTGAAATTATTGTGTAATTCAAATATGTATTATCAAAATATTTGTAATTCATCTCTTTACAACTTTTGTTTTTCTGCTATCTTAATTTTAAAGATAAAGCTATCAGAATTAAATGTTATATCCTTTAAAAATAAAATTAAAATTTCTTTTTTGGTAGAAATAAGTTGATTAATGTAAAAAATTAAAATTAAACACATACCATATGTAAACTTGAACCAATGTATATTTATGAATTAACTATTATTTTATTTTGAACCATAGTTGGTTCAAGGCGGGCGGTATGTATAAGATTCTGTTAGCTGTGTAGTGGCAAAGCGGTTGTCTGCTCGACAGTTGCGGAAGTGCGGGAGTTCCAAAATTTGAGATTGATGCGAGCCACCAGTTTTTGGTATCAGGCAGTCAGTGTCGAGCAGGCTACTGCGATAGTCTTATTTCTATCAGCGGATTTACGCTGACGATCCCACATAGTGATTGTTAAAAACTGAAATTAATAAATCGTGGAAAAGAAAAATGCTTCTATCATTTACAATTGATGATATTAAATATTTTATTTTGATTTTATCAATGTTTCTGCGTTTGTACATCCAAATAGTATAGACCAGGAAGCAAATTGTTGCAACAAGAAAGGCAAACATGTAAACTCTATATGGGTGAAAGAAGTTCAAGCTGTCAATTACGTCTTTTCTTTTATTATTCTCTGAACAGATCTTTTGAATTTTGAATTGGTAGGACAAACAGTTGTTGCAGTCTAAGTAGCTTGTCCCATTTGAGCATCTCCAACTTTTCATTGAGGTAGGGCATGTTGATAATTTACTGCAGAACTCGTTCTGATATTCCTCGGTGATCATTTGAATGTTGCATGGTTCAACCAAAAAATAGTTTTTATGCGGACACGATTTTTGATCCCATATTAGGCACTCACTTGTGGACCCTGTTGTCTCTGTCATCTTTTTGTAGGGAACGGTTGTTTCTTCCTTGGGCATCGTATTTAAGTTTTTTGCTCCTTTCTCACCAACAATAGGGTTTCCTATTGAATATCTGTTTATGCTGCGGCGAAACATTGATAAAATCAAAATAAAATATTTAATATCATCAATTGTAAATGATAGAAGCATTTACCACTTTCTGCCGCGATCTTTCACCAATTGCCCGATCGATAGATCGATCGGAGCCTCCTTTATTATTTTCCTCACTTTTGCTTACGACCTGCGCGCGGTTGGCCGAAAAGAAAGCATGCGTGCACTTTTGTGCACTTTGCCCCGGCGCGGTGCCGGGGCAACGTAGTTTAAAAACTGTTCTGGTGACAGTATAAACCGTTCTTGTGAGTTTTGGGTTACGACCGCGGCTGCATTTAACTGTTCTATTTGGGCTCTAAATGCGACGATCTGAGCCTCTTGCTGTTCGATCACATTTCTCACTTGTTGATTCATTTCTTCCATATTTCTATTTGAATCAAACTTTTCACTTCTGCCTAATTTTTATTTTTGGAGGCACTAAACTTGCTCATAAAAAGCGTCACAAGCACTACCACTATATGATTCGTTAGCTTGAATAAAATAAAACTTTCAGGCATTTCAAAGGCACAATAAACTTTAAAATTCTTGAAGCACAAACATATGGCACTTCTTTTTTTTCTCCAATTTAGTTAAATTTTGTGTTAACACTTCTTAACTCTTAAAGATGATTTGAGCACTTGGAACTTATTATTATTATTTTTTCTTTATATGATTGTATTCGCACTTGTTAATTTAAACCTAAGAAAACACTTTTAAGCACAATTAATTTATTAATTGTTGTTTGAATGATCGATTCGATTTTTCACTGGACCTCTTCTCTTTAGAGAGAGATCCTATCGACTGAGCCAAATAAATTCTTAGTTTAACTAAGAATTAAGAAAAAATTAAAAGTAAAACTCCGTTTATAGAAACTAAACTTTATTATGTCGACTTAGGTCGAGAGTTAACAATGAACTGATGTCTTAACTAAGTTCCCTTAAAATTAGAACTCGGGAGCGGTGTGTCATATTACGGGATAAATGCTGGTGCATGCAGCGTCTTGTCTGGGAACGCTGGGTGCATCAGATCTTGTTATTTGCAAGCTCTGCTTGGTTCCCATGATCATCGGAAACCTAGGACGTGATTATGAACATTATAATTTCCGTCCGCTTCAAGATAAAAAATAAGATACTGCTTTATTCGTTTGACGAATATTTTTCAATTAGTTAGTTCTTCTGCCCGTAATATAACTCGCGGCGTGCTATTCGACACCCGACGTGTGTGTTCGATTTTTGGATATTGATCAAACAATAAATCCTTGAATGATCACATGTATACAGGGCCAGCGTTACAAGCGGATCTTTCTACTATATTAACAAACTGGAGATCTTATAAATTCGTCTTCACTGCAGATATTGCCAAAATGTATCGGCAAATCCGCATTAGTCCTCTCGACGTACATACTCAATGTATACTTTGGCGTGATTCCCCACAAGATGTAATAGAGGAATATTGTCTATTGACAGTAACATACGGTACTCGTGCCGCGCCATTTTTGGCACTACGAGTACTTCAACAATTGGTGGAAGATGAAGGCGATGCCTATCCATTAGCTGCTAACATATTGAGACATGATACTTTTGTTGATGATCTTCTCTTTGGTGGGCATGACATAGAATCAGCGCGTCGAGCTCAGGCAGAGGTCATCTCTCTGCTTGCACAAGGCAAATTCCAAGCTCGAAAATGGGCAAGCAACTCGCTAAAGCTTCTTGAAGATATCGATCCTTCAGATCATGGTTTGGCGAATGCTATTTCATTGGGGGATAGCGAAGGCGTGAAAATTCTCGGCATAAAGTGGAATCCTCATAACGATGCTTTCGAATTTAATGTAGTTAGCAAGCCTCTTAAGCTCGTTACCAAGCGTATTGTCATCTCATTATTAGCTCAACTATTTGACCCTTTAGGTTGGATTTCTCCAGTAATTGTTATTGGTAAGATGTTTATTCGAAGTTTATGGCGTGGTAATTACTCATGGGACGAGCCGTTACCTCAAGAGGTAGCAACCTCTATAGTTTCGTTTTTTGAATCCTTAAATGATCTGTCTCGCCTCTCTATACCTCGTTGGACGGGATTTTCTCTCGAAATTGCTAATGCTTCGCTACATGGCTTTGCCGATGCCTCGGAGCAGGCATACGGTGCTGCTATATATCTTCGAGTGGTATTGCCTTCGCAGCAAATAATTACCACATTACTTACTAGCAAAACTAAAATCGCTCCAGTCAAATCAGAGAGTATACCTCGACTTGAGTTGCAAGCTGCAGTCGTACTAGCACGCTTGCTCGTATCTGTACGAAACGTTCGAACTTTGTCATCGCTTTCGTATCAATGTTGGTCAGACTCTAGTTTAGTTTTAACATGGTTACAAAATCATGCATCGAAGTGGAAAACATTTGTTGCAAACAGAGTCGCACAAATACACACATTGATTCCTGATCATCAATGGAGATATGTACCTACTCTGTCTAATCCTTTGATATACTGTCTCGAGGCATGTCAGTCCAGGAACTAAATAACTCTTCTCTTTGGTTTCAAGGGCCCTCTTGGTTGAGAGAAAATGAAAATGAATGGCCACAAATCCAATTTAATGTTCCTCGTGATGCAGACCTCGAAGAAAAAATACACATACATACTACGCACATATGTAACACCTCAGGCTTCATTGAGGCCTTTGAACGATGTTCCTCTTGGGAAAAGGTACTTCGTGTCACAGCACGAGTTCATCAGGCAATCACGATGTTCAAGAATTTGAATAAAATTCCACAAAATATTTTGGCTTCAAAATTCATGGCAATAACAGCTTCGGATATGAACGTAGCTGAGAAAACAGTTATAAAAATATTACAAAATTTGTTTTTTCCGGAAGAGTTGCGTTCGCTGAAAAATAACCTCTCCGTATCCAAATCAAGTAAGCTTTACGCGCTGAATCCCTTCCTAGAAGAGGGTATAATAAAGGTCGGTGGTCGTCTATTACACTCAGACCTAGACAGCTCAGCTAAGCACCCAATTATTCTTATGCGTCATCACGTTACAAATTTGATAATTTTGGATGCTCATAAAAGATGCCTACATGGAGGTGTGCAACTAACTTTGGCGACTCTTCGAAAACATTTTTGGGTAATACATCCTCGTCCTCAGGTAAAATCGATAATCTTCAAATGTGTAATATGTGCTAAAGTACGTGCAAAGTTGTCATCCCAGCTGATGGCTAATTTGCCACGTTCGCGCGTCACGCAACCGAACAGAGCCTTCACCGATTGTGGTATCGATTATGCAGGTCCTTTGCGATTACGCATGGCGGGTGGCCGAGGGCACAAGTCTCACCTTGCATACATTGTCATCTTCGTTTGTTTTGCCGTAAAGGCGATACATCTAGAAGTCGTTTCGGACTATTCCTCAGCAACATTTATTGCTGCTTTTAAAAGATTTACCTCAAGACGTGGTCTCCCGGCTCGCATATACAGCGACCGCGGCACCACCCTTACTGGTGCTGATAGAGAGCTGCAAGCAGCCTTTGATAAGGCTTGCTCAAATGACGAATTTAAGAATTTACTAGCAAAGGATCGTATTACGTGGCACTTTAATCCCCCTGCAGCACCTCATTTCGGTGGGCTGTGGGAAGCCGGGGTTAAAAGTGTCAAAGGACATTTGAAACGAATTCTCAGTGATAAAACGCCTACATTGGAGGAACTTAGTACATTGTTGTGTCAGGTTGAAGCTGCACTTAACTCACGACCCTTGGGGCCGTTGCATGATCATATCGATAACTGCGATCCGTTGACTCCGGGTCACTTTTTAACGGGAAGTAATTTAATCGCTATTCCACAAACTTCGCTCATCGATATAAATACACACCGATTAACACGATGGGCACTGATGCAGCAGTGCTTCGAAATTTTCTGGCGCGAATGGTCAACCGATTATTTGCAATCCTTGCAACAGCGCTCGAAATGGAGAGTAGTTCAAGCAAACGTAAAGGTTGGACAGCTCGTTCTCTTGAAGCAACCAGGCTTACCCCCTACAAAGTGGCTCTTGGGGAGGATTGTGGAGTGTCGTCCTGGCTCTGATGGCATTGTGCGTGTCGTGAAAATTCAAACTGCAAAGTCTAGCTTTCTCCGTCCGATTACTCAAATCGCGCTTCTACCAATCGATTTAGAAAATGCCACTCAGGAGTCGGACGATAGTCCTCAACCGACCTAGTTGATTTGTGTAGTTTTGGTGGATGTTTCTATTATGATTTATCATATACAATATCAATTTCAATTATGTATATTATAATAAT
Organism: Dysmachus trigonus; assembly: GCA_949715965.1. Lineage (NCBI taxonomy): Eukaryota > Metazoa > Arthropoda > Insecta > Diptera > Asilidae > Dysmachus > Dysmachus trigonus. Next base: position 25,618,572 of record OX454320.1, read on the forward strand.
ATATATAGCATATTTCGGAAACTACTCTTAACAAAGTGAAATTATTGTGTAATTCAAATATGTATTATCAAAATATTTGTAATTCATCTCTTTACAACTTTTGTTTTTCTGCTATCTTAATTTTAAAGATAAAGCTATCAGAATTAAATGTTATATCCTTTAAAAATAAAATTAAAATTTCTTTTTTGGTAGAAATAAGTTGATTAATGTAAAAAATTAAAATTAAACACATACCATATGTAAACTTGAACCAATGTATATTTATGAATTAACTATTATTTTATTTTGAACCATAGTTGGTTCAAGGCGGGCGGTATGTATAAGATTCTGTTAGCTGTGTAGTGGCAAAGCGGTTGTCTGCTCGACAGTTGCGGAAGTGCGGGAGTTCCAAAATTTGAGATTGATGCGAGCCACCAGTTTTTGGTATCAGGCAGTCAGTGTCGAGCAGGCTACTGCGATAGTCTTATTTCTATCAGCGGATTTACGCTGACGATCCCACATAGTGATTGTTAAAAACTGAAATTAATAAATCGTGGAAAAGAAAAATGCTTCTATCATTTACAATTGATGATATTAAATATTTTATTTTGATTTTATCAATGTTTCTGCGTTTGTACATCCAAATAGTATAGACCAGGAAGCAAATTGTTGCAACAAGAAAGGCAAACATGTAAACTCTATATGGGTGAAAGAAGTTCAAGCTGTCAATTACGTCTTTTCTTTTATTATTCTCTGAACAGATCTTTTGAATTTTGAATTGGTAGGACAAACAGTTGTTGCAGTCTAAGTAGCTTGTCCCATTTGAGCATCTCCAACTTTTCATTGAGGTAGGGCATGTTGATAATTTACTGCAGAACTCGTTCTGATATTCCTCGGTGATCATTTGAATGTTGCATGGTTCAACCAAAAAATAGTTTTTATGCGGACACGATTTTTGATCCCATATTAGGCACTCACTTGTGGACCCTGTTGTCTCTGTCATCTTTTTGTAGGGAACGGTTGTTTCTTCCTTGGGCATCGTATTTAAGTTTTTTGCTCCTTTCTCACCAACAATAGGGTTTCCTATTGAATATCTGTTTATGCTGCGGCGAAACATTGATAAAATCAAAATAAAATATTTAATATCATCAATTGTAAATGATAGAAGCATTTACCACTTTCTGCCGCGATCTTTCACCAATTGCCCGATCGATAGATCGATCGGAGCCTCCTTTATTATTTTCCTCACTTTTGCTTACGACCTGCGCGTGGTTGGCCGAAAAGAAAGCATGCGTGCACTTTTGTGCACTTTGCCCCGGCGCGGTGCCGGGGCAACGTAGTTTAAAAACTGTTCTGGTGACAGTATAAACCGTTCTTGTGAGTTTTGGGTTACGACCGCGGCTGCATTTAACTGTTCTATTTGGGCTCTAAATGCGACGATCTGAGCCTCTTGCTGTTCGATCACATTTCTCACTTGTTGATTCATTTCTTCCATATTTCTATTTGAATCAAACTTTTCACTTCTGCCTAATTTTTATTTTTGGAGGCACTAAACTTGCTCATAAAAAGCGTCACAAGCACTACCACTATATGATTCGTTAGCTTGAATAAAATAAAACTTTCAGGCATTTCAAAGGCACAATAAACTTTAAAATTTTTGAAGCACAAACATATGGCACTTCTTTTTTTTCTCCAATTTAGTTAAATTTTGTGTTAACACTTCTTAACTCTTAAAGATGATTTGAGCACTTGGAACTTATTATTATTATTTTTTCTTTATATGATTGTATTCGCACTTGTTAATTTAAACCTAAGAAAACACTTTTAAGCACAATTAATTTATTAATTGTTGTTTGAATGATCGATTCGATTTTTCACTGGACCTCTTCTCTTTAGAGAGAGATCCTATCGACTGAGCCAAATAAATTCTTAGTTTAACTAAGAATTAAGAAAAAATTAAAAGTAAAACTCCGTTTATAGAAACTAAACTTTATTATGTCGACTTAGGTCGAGAGTTAACAATGAACTGATGTCTTAACTAAGTTCCCTTAAAATTAGAACTCGGGAGCGGTGTGTCATATTACGGGATAAATGCTGGTGCATGCAGCGTCTTGTCTGGGAACGCTGGGTGCATCAGATCTTGTTATTTGCAAGCTCTGCTTGGTTCCCATGATCATCGGAAACCTAGGACGTGATTATGAACATTATAATTTCCGTCCGCTTCAAGATAAAAAATAAGATACTGCTTTATTCGTTTGACGAATATTTTTCAATTAGTTAGTTCTTCTGCCCGTAATATAACTCGCGGCGTGCTATTCGACACCCGACGTGTGTGTTCGATTTTTGGATATTGAGCTCAGACATTGGAAATTCTTGAAAATGGTCAAAATATTATCGGGGCTTGTAGGTGTGATTGAGTCACTTGGACTCGAAAATATGGGAATATCAAATCTCAGCATTTATGTTACTATGAGGGAATTACGATCCGCTGGAAAGTGAAAAAGGAATATTTATGGGGTGAAGGAAAAGTAATGAGTGCTTAAGGGATATTATATCCCGCCACTCATTACACAAAATAAAAATTACATAAGAAAAAAAACTTTATCTTTTAGGTGTAAAAAAACTGACTCCAGATCCCGCTTTCGAAGAAGGTTTAACAGCTCCAAATCCCTCGAATCTTGACTCACAAAATCTTCGCTTTCACACATTTTACACACATTTTAGAGAACCTTCTCCTTTAAAATCACTTCACTGAATAACAAATATTCATCTACATTTTTAACAGACACAGCAGTACATTTAAATATATTATATTTAACACAATCGCGTGTGTATTTAATACTACAGGAGGAGAATTTAGCATGTGTTGGATCAAAATTTTATTCACTTGGAAAAACTGAAGGAGCTTGTTCACAGCTTGAAGGCACACAATAGAATGAAAATGTCAAAAGAAAGAATAATGGTGACGATCCAATAAGAGACCGTTCGTTAAATAAAGCAGATACGAAGCGTTATATTCACTTCAGCATGAAATGTATATTTGAAATTTTAAAGAACAATTTTTTTAGCATATTCATAGAATAGTAAATTTCTTAAAATATGATTTGTTCTCAAATGATTAATAAGTAAATTAGGTGAACTAAAGTGTTCTTCACATAACGAAGAAAAAAACATGTTAAGTGGTATCAATAAAAGAGTTCTTGATGCATATATAGGTATGCTTCTTTTATACGGTTTAAAAAATTAGTATGCATTTCTAATTAGGTTAGAAATATTCGAATTAAAGTCATCAAATTTGTTTTGATAACCTTCATTCTCCAAATTGAATATTTAAAAACACTTGCAATCTAAAGATTTTAAAACCGAATTAAGCTGATACAGAATTCTCTCATACGTAATGAAAACCATCGAGCTTGTTGATTTCTTTGCCTATTACTATAATAAATGGTTGCAAAGTCAAACCTTTATCCAAGTGCTTTTCTCTTTGTTTATTTTAATCTTTCCTGGTACTCATTAACCGTCGGACATTGTATCATGACTGTATGCTGCACGTCTATCACTGATGGTTTCCAGCGTGACCGTTTGGTGTTTCTTTAAATGATTACTGTAGGCTTCCAGATAGCATGTTGTTATGAATGGTTGTGGGTGCGGGCCTATATGAGAAACCCACACTAACGGGTAACACTCCAGTATGCTTTTGGGGAGATGTTCCCGAGCTATTCGCGTTATTTCAAGTGCTAATTTTAGACACCTGGACAAGGGTGACCGCAATTGTTACAAAGTTTTTACGGGTGCAACTGAATAAAACAGATTGTGATGGTTTCACAGTTCAGTAGTTATTCACCAAAACTTTATTTGCTTTTTGCAACCAAAACTATATGGACTTTTCACAAATTAAACTCCATTTGCTTTTAACAAATTAAACTCTATTGGCTTTTCACAAATTAACGAATAAACTAATCTGGTTATGACCAGATAAGAACACTTTGTTAATTTAATCACTATCTCCCGGAACCGCTTTCAAATGCCTATGAACGGTTTCTCTGCTTAGCTGGAGCTCCTCTGCGATACTTCTGATGGTCACATGTCGGTCTTCGAGGGTTTTCTCAATGATTTTGTTGACATCAGCAGTTATTGGCCGTCCACTGGGTACAGGGTCTGTTGTGTCGTTTCGGCCGACTCTAAAGCGAAGTTCGAATCGATACAGTACCATCTCCTACAATACCATTAATCTTGCGATATGATTCGTGTGCAGTTTCGCCTTGCACAAAGAAAAATTTCAAACTAGCGCGAATTTCGGCGTTAGTAAACTCCATGTTTGAGGGACTACTGCTTATAAACAAAAGGTCAAATTAAGACAAATGACATCTTTTTGTAGCTATTGTCATCACCAATCAAGTCTCATACAGAGTTACCAGATGAAACTTCATGTGTTTTCCCCACAACGCTTCAGATTCCCTCTAAAGGAAAAGCGGCCAGTCATTACCAAACAACCTGATATTATGTGCATAATCCAACAAATTTATTAACGTGTTCTTAAACATATTCATTTTACATTTCATTTACATGTTCTTGTAATTTATGGCTTATATTTTCTACTAAATAACCGGACTTTTCTTTTGATACCTCCCATAAGATTCTGCACAGTAGAATTATCAATATTTGTTGTTGCTTGGGTCCACTTTTTTTTTAAATCTTGTATTGATGTCGATGATTTTCCTTCTTTTCTTAAGTTTCTTTTTAAGTTTCTTTTTATTATAGTCCCAATTCCACGAAGTTCGGGACAATTGGGCACGAATTTATTATTGTTGGCTACGTATCATTCTTGCGTTCTCGAAGAATAGTGTGAAGTTGCGAGATCAGGTCAGAAAAGGGTAGAAGTGTGGTGTCTTTTAATAAATGGCAATAATCTCCGGTTTAAGCATTCTCGAATATATGTATCGGTAATTATAGTTCCCTCAGTGACAAAACTTCTGCTTCTTTCACCACATTGGCAAATGTGTGCTAATTATTTTTTTCCAAACTTTTCAACTTGTATGGTTTTTATCTTGTTTTTCTTTTTTGTATAAAACTGTGGCCCTGGTAGAGTCTTGAAATCAGCTTTAACGTAAGTTTCGTCATCCATTATTATACATCTTTTAAACCCAATCAAAATTTGATAATAAAGTTTTCTACTTCTGCGTAATGCCAGTTTTTCTTGCTTTTCACTGCGTTTCGGTACTTTTTGTTTTTTATATGTTTTATAGCTATGCAACTTTTTTACTTACATTTTCAAGTATATAATGACTGGCAGTTAAAGGTAAAGAGAAAATTACAAGCCAATAAAAAAGAACAAAATGCCACGGGGAGTGGACCAAATAATCTCCACAATTTTCAATGGTAGAAGAGAGAGTTATACATGTCCTTACTCTCGAAAAAGTAGCCAGTTCCAGTAATGAAGAAAGGAGTTGTGTTATACGAATCAATGGGCCCTATTATGGAAGTCGGGTTTGGTTGACTCAACTAGCGAAGACACTGTTTTTAGTATGGCAGTGGACCAAACTCGACTTCCATAATAGGACTCAATAAGCAACCATTTATGTTCGTAGCAATAGAGCAAGGAGTCCCAAAGAGACCAAAAAGAAATTTCTTATGTTCCCAGTATTATAGTTGGAGAAATATAGTTTGTTTAAATAAAATAATTAACATTTTTCAGTAATAATTTTTATCTAAAAGATTTTCTGGATTATCCATGTGAAATGGAAGATATAATCTCGTCTCTAATTCTTACGCTTGGTCTTATATCAGCATCTGCATCTTGTGCGTTATCTTCATGCCCTACTTTGTTCCTGTTGTGAAACATATTCTTCCATACTTACATTATGTTACTCAATTCCAGCGGATTGGAATTATCCCGTATTCTTAAGCATACCTCTTCTTGGTCTTAAGCATACCTCTTCTTGGTCTTCTTCCTCGTTACTGCTAGTGAACCACAACTTACTATACTATTCATTTTACTATTATTATTATAACGATTTACGCTCTAATAGAACACAAACTTAACAGGGTCGCAGGAACCTCAATTCATTGAAATATCAAATCACACTCAAGTGTTACCGTTTAGATTTTTTTTTTTGTTCAAATGCCTGCTGTGTCACATCACTCGACTCCTGGAATAGGCGAATGAGTTTCATGTGAGAAATCTCACTAGGTGAGACGACTGCCAGAATAAGCACCAATAACTAATATTTAGTAAGATTTCCTTTGCTTTTGATTAGGGCGTCGACTCTTTTTGGCATGCTGCTTATGCAGCTTGTAATCATTTTTTTCAGATCATCGTATCCTTTCCAGATTTCTTCAATATTTTGCTTCAGTATTTGCACCGTAGTATTATTATAGTATTATAGTTGACTTTAGGTACGCCCAACAGTTTTCTATGGGGTTTATGTTCGGCGAATTGCCGGGCTATGGAAGAATATTGATTTTATGCTCATTTAAACAATTAACGCTCTTTTTATATGTATGACACGGTGCCCCGTCCTGCATAAAAGTGTATTCACTCACAGGACAATGAAGATCATTCATATACGGCAATAAAACATTATTCAGAACGTAAATGTACTGATAGTTTGTTCATAGTTTTGTCCACAAAATAAACTGGTCCTGGTTCTTCATAAGAAATACAACTCCAGATCATAACGGAAGGTGGGTGTTTTATTCTTTAGTCGACACATTCTTCATAATAACGTTCATTCCTACCGACAAACTTACTCTGTCGTTTTTGTCTGAAGTTTAGCTTGTAGGATAAAGGCGAAAGCAAGGGCAAGAAAACAAAGGTCTTCACCGGCAGAACGTTTATTTGAGACTGCTCTTCAACTACTAATCGGTTAGAAATTACTCGATAGCCCTATTCCGTTAGGCCTACAACTATCACGCTAAACAGTATACATCTCAAAAATTGCATACACCTACAGTTCGGCCGTTCTGACAACATAATCGACCCGATTATTTCCTCATATTCTACCTAGACATGACTATAAAAGAACGTAATCACGTAATGCATATGTGTACATACTTAAAGGACCGAACTCCTAAGTTGACATATATAGTTAGAACCGCTTACATCTAGACAACATAACTCTGTTACTAGAACTAAAGTAAATTTACTCTAGAGAAACATTTTTATGAATGGTACAAGATGCCTTAAATAAGCAAAATACATTTATAAGCGACAACATTGACAGATGTTTGGTTTTTACAGAATTCGTTAACATTTTCATCATACTACTAACGAGCTTTTCAGTGTAACAAAATTCCTTAACAATATAATAGTTGAACTGATTCTTTTAACATCAGAAAGATGTTATATCATAATTTCTTGATATTAAAAATCGTTAATTAGTAAACAAAATCGTTACGGGACATAAAACATAATTTAGGTTTATATTCGATGACCATGATCGGACCTCCTTTACATAGAAGCATAAGGCCTCATATTAGCTGGGGAACATACCCCTTTATAAGGGATGCGCGTTAACTGTAAACCTTCAATATCCCTGACGACATATCGATCATTACTTAAAACCTCCACGATTTCAAACGGACCGCGATACTTCGGCAATAATTTTTTATTGACTCCCGCTGTAGTGACAACATTCTAGATCATTACGTAATCGCCCTTGTTATACTTTCGTGGGGTTTTATGTCTCTTATCATAATAGCTCTTATTGTAATCCTGATTTTTCTCTATGGTATTGGAAGCCTGGTTTCGAATTTTCCCCAAGTCCCTGAAATCCCTTTTCTGAACAGTTTCCTGTAGATATTCCATTACTTTGTCACAAAATTCGCCTTTCTGGTTTATTCCAAACAAAAGCATGCTCGGAGTGTAACCCGTGCTTCGATTAAAGGTGTTGTTGAGTGCAAACTCTATCTTAATCAAGTTCTTGTGCCAGTTCCCAGTTGTCCCCGCCTCAGCCTCCTTAGACAACATAGGAGTTATGATACGGTTCATTCGCTCAACCTGGCCGTTAGACTGAGGGGAGCCGGTGGCTATTTTGATGTGCTGTATGTTATTCCTCGCCAAGAATTCGGTAAATTCCCCAGACACGAAACAAGTCCCGCGGTCTGATACAATTTTATTTGGCCTACTGTAAGTAGAAAAATAGGATTCAAGACACGTTATAACCAACAGCATACAACTTAGAAAACTTCGTGAAGCCGTCAACCACAAGAAATATATATTTCCGCTGATTCCGTGTAGGTGCCAAAGGACCGTAATGGTCAATATGTAGGACATCGAATGGAGCATTGCCTTTCGGAATATTATGTAGTGTACCCTCTACCTTTCCCGAATTCGGCGAAAAACAAATGCATTTCAAACAACCACCTATAAATTCTTTAATTTTATTTTTCATATCAGGAAACCAGTACGACTTTCTTAGGTGTTCATAGCATTTAATACTTCCTAGATGGCACATTTTATCGTGATGCGTTTGAATGACCCTTTGCTCCATTTGCCTAGGAACATAAAATAACACATCATCATTAGTCTTGCGGTACACCAAACCATTAATTAATGCGAACATAGAGTTCTCGGTTCTTTCCAATTCGGCTGAGATTTTAGCAATAACCGGATCGCGATGTTGAGCAGCTGCCAAAGCATACTCAAAAGAGCCTTCTTCAATCACAAGAACCGATGTACATCGGCTCAAGGCGTCTACATGAGCCATCCTGTTTCCCGCCCGATGTTCAATTTTATAATTGTAATTTTGAAGTTCCAACGCCCAACGCGAAATTCTGGGGTTCAAAAGCTTTTTACTTAGAGTGAGAGTAAGGGACTGGCAGTCGGTCACAATTTTGAATTCAATACCTAAGAGGTATACTCTAAATCTTCTCAAGGCGTAAATTATCGAAAGCGTCTCGAGCTCGTAACTATGATAACGCGACTCAGTATCAGTGGTTCTTTTTGAAAAGTAAAAGACCGGATGGAATTTACCATCACTCTGTCGTTGTAGGAGAATTGCTCCGAACCCAAAACTACTCGCGTCGCAGTGAAGTTCTGTTTCATTCAGCGGACTATATATTGACAAAATAGGTGACTCCAACAATTTAGACTTTAAAGTCTCAAATGTCTCAAGCTCTTGCGAACCAAACGCAAAAGTAGCGTCCTTTTTCAGCAAATCATAAAGGGGCTTAGCTATAATCGAGAAATTCCCTATAAACTTCCGAAAATATGAGCATAACCCAAGAAAGCCGTGGACCTCTCTTACGCACTTAGGAACGGGAAACTCTTTGATCGCGCGTAGATTTTCTGGGTTAGGACGTATTCCTAAAGCATTTACGGTATACCCCAAGTATTCTATTTCTTCATAAAGGAATCTACATTTATCATATCTAAGTTGTAAGGAGTTTCTTTTTACCAAGATAATAACCCGTTCCAAGGTGGCCAAATGGTCTTCAATTGTGGCACTAGCTATCAATAGGTCGTCCATATAAACAAAAAGTTTATCCGCAACAATAAGGTCCTTAAAAATGTGAGTTATGTACCTTTGAAACACAGACGGTGCATTTCTAAGCCCAAACGGCATTCTCAAGTATTCAAATTGACCCAAGGGGGTGACAAAAGATGTGTATTTCATAGAGTTGTCCGCCACTTTTACGTGGTGAAAACCGTTACGCAGGTCCAAGACCGTAAAGTATCGTTTATCTCGCAACCTATCCAACAGATCTTCTATCAACGGCAAAGGGAAATTGTCACGAACAGTATACTTGTTGAGCTCGCGATAGTCCACGCACATTCGCAACTCACGATTTTTTTTCTGCACCAGAACAATTGGCGAGGCATAGGGGGAGTTGCTTTCACGGATTATACCTTTTTGTAAGAGATCGTCAATAATTTTTTGCAACTCAGCCCTATGCGCGTAAGGAAGTCTGCGTGGTGTGCAGTAAAAAGGCTCGTCTTTGGTCAACTTAATGCTCATTTCAAAGTTCGAGGTTGAAACTGTTCCATCAGGGTTTGGAGAAGCCTCCAATACCATATTTGTAAGTTTATTTTTTATATCCCACGGTAATTTATCATTTATATTTAAATTTAATTCGGAAATATCGTCAGAGGTATCAATGCTCAAAATCTGTTGCGAAAAATCAGTAAGCGAATCAGAGGTCTTTTCATGGTTACCTACACTTTCTACTTTCTCACATTTATTAGGCTTTACAATTAAAAATTCTAAATTACCTGCCTTAAAAAAGTCTCGACCTAAAATCGCCGGCTGCGTCATACTTAAATCTTTAACAATAATTAAACATAGACTTACACTAATATTCCCAAAGCGGATGTTACAAAATGTCTTGCCTACAACTTGGAGTGGACTGTTATTAATTCCACGGAACCGATGTTCGTCTGGATTTACCTCCGTCATAGCACAAGGTGGTAGAAACTGCTGCTGTACAAAGCTTATTGCGCTCCCTGAATCCAACAACGCAGGCAAGGAACAGGCAAACGTTTTCTCACCATCAGCACCAATGAAGTCGAACCTAGTATTGTGTATAAAGTTATCATTAACAGTAAATACAACCTCTTCCCGCTTTACACTCCGTACGGGTGCTTCAGTCCCAGATGCAACTTCCTCAGAACAGGGGCCGTCGACATTCATAACTGCAGCCTGCTCCGGACAGTCTCGAACAGCATGTCCGGGTTTTCCGCACTTGAAGCAGGAGCCCTTCACCCGTTTCGGTTTAGAACAAGTCGTGCTCAGATGCCCTACCTCATTACAGTTAAAGCACCTTGCCCTTTGATTGATGCGCTGGTGTGTTCTCGAATCAGATGTCGACTGTGGTTTAACACTCTCCATCACAGTGGTATGATGAGCTTTCATTTTGTCGTATTTCCGCAATGCCAGTTTCAGCTCCTCAATAGAATCTGCACCATACAGAAGCATCTTATTGGCGTGAGAGTCGAGGATTCCGTTTATGACGTAATGGATGACATCAGTTTCGCTCATGCTGGTCTTCAAAGCAATCTCTTGCATTGCAAACAGATACTGCTGCAAGTTCTCTTCTTTTTTCTTTTTCCGATTCCTCATTTCGTTATGCACTTCGGCACTTGATATAGATCTTCGGAACTCGTGCAATAGCAACCGTTTTAACTCCTCCCACGATTTTGCCGAAACTGTTCGCAGAAACAGCTTAGCGGTTCCTTTCATAAGCCTTTTCGCGTATACAAACTTCATTTTTGAATCCCAATTAAGAAGATCGGCTGACTCCTCGAAATTCTGCATCCAAATTTCAACTCGGTAATTATCATCTCCACTGAAGGTCGCCAATGAATCCTCCACATCTCTAAAGTTAAAGGCCGATGACGGTGGATGAACGCTAGCGGCTTCCTCTGCAATCACTAACTCCGAAATTTGTCTTTTGAGTTCTGCGATTTTCCGCTTTTTCTCCAATTTTTGTTGAAGAGACTCTAGCTCCGCGTCAAGATTTTCGTCCCCATTAGGCTCCACATTTTCCGATGAAGTCGATTCCTCCGATTCCGTGGTCAGCAACGTACTAGGCGGGAAATATTCCTCCAACTCTTGCTCGCTTAGATCTTTCACAGCCTCCTCCAGTCGAAGTTTTAAAACATTTTTTAGTCCTGTGGTAGGAAGTTGTAACTGTCCTAGCCTCTCCTTTAGTTGAACAGCCGTAGCATTTTCGATGAAGGTTCCAACACGTGCCGCTGCCGCCATAATGCTCCAGTCTCAAAATTGTGCAAAACAAATTTTGTCCGCCTTACCATAAATGCCTTTATTCTCAAAAATAATCACATATGATTACTAATTTTTTTCTTTGATTTGAAGTCCAAGCTGGTTCACACTTTATCAAGTTTTTGTTTATACGAGTTACTTATAACTCCCACATTATATTTGCAAACTACATATAGTTCGACAATTCACCAAACAAGGAACAAAACTTGAGTAATGATATCAAAAATTATTTTAGACACGAGGGTCCATTATCTCACTTCTGAAAATTACTGTAGGATAAAGGCGAAAGCAAGGGCAAGAAAACAAAGGTCTTCACCGGCAGAACGTTTATTTGAGACTGCTCTTCAACTACTAATCGGTTAGAAATTACTCGATAGCCCTATTCCGTTAGGCCTACAACTATCACGCTAAACAGTATACATCTCAAAAATTGCATACACCTACAAGCTCTTTCTATTCGAACATCTGTATAATCTGGAACTTTTCCAACATTTAGAATACTTGGCAAGTATAGTCCATCTTTATTGTTTATAGTTACTATTCCCTTCCTCATGGCATATTCTTTAATAAAAGTATTATATTTATCAGCACGATTATTTCCTCGCCCTTGTGGTAGCATAACAGAGGTAATGTTCGGGCAAAAAGTATCAGTCAGTAATGTTGTGAGGTTGCTAGCTTTTAGTATAAGCGCAGTTTCTCGATTTGTTACGTTATCGATGAATGATTGTACCGAAAATTTTTCGGCTAATTTTTCCGCAGCTTGTCCTGTTGCCACTTTCTCAGCTATTAGTGCTCTTGTTAGCTGGCTGGAGAGGTTTTCGACTTGGTTTGCAAAATCCATTAGCTTTTTATTTCCCTGCTTTAGTGCTCTTAATTGCGCTAGAACTGCGTCCAACGAAAGTTTTGTTGAAAATTTTTGGCGTATTTTTGTTTTTATCGCCTCAACCGAGTTTATATCCTCGGTTATCACGAGCTTAGCAGTTAAATTAACAAATTCTAATAAAATCAAAAAAAAACAATTTGTCCTTTTAATTATAATATTTATTCACGATTTTAACAGTTAGAGTGCTCACTTAAGACTGACTAAAAAGTATTTTTTGGGCGATCTCATTAGCTTGTACATACGGTCACGTTTTGTTGACATAGCGTCTGCTGTAACGTTGACCCGCGACTTACCTGTCGGGTACCTGTGCGGAGGCACGTTTTGCTGACGCTATGTCTGCGATTTTTGTGAGTTTCGTAAAATTAAATTATTTGACCCGGTTTTTGGGGTACTGTGGGTTCCGCTGTAACTCTTAGCCTTACCTGTTATTCTTGTCTTTATGAACTTTATCATTATGTTTTTGTGGTCTGCTGCTGTGAGTTCATCCAGCAGTTCCATAGGCTCGATGAACCCTTTCGTTTGCTCGTGTTTCCCGTCGTACGTTTGAATCAGAGAGGTCGCTGTCTTTATGTCGAAAGCCATAGTGTCATCTGATTTTTGTTCGTTTATTAACGTGAGAATAGCATTTACTAAGTTTCTTATTTGTTTATAGTATTCTCTGTATTTGAGTACTATAGCGGCCTCTGCCGGTATAGATACGCAAAGTTTTGCTTCTGCAAGAAGGTTATTTACTTTGTCTTCCGTTTCTTGCAGCGTTTTCTGGGTATATCCCCTGTTCTTGATTTTAATAAAGTTGGTCAATATCTTCTGTAATTCATCTTTTATTTCTTTTAATCTGTCCATTAGTTAAATAGTTCTCTGTCGTGAATCCATCCCCGTGAGATGCGTACTTGTGCAAAATTTTGGAAAACTGCGTGTGCGTTCTTCAGTGCTAACATTATAAGTCCGGCCTGCATGGCCATAATAGCAAACAATGCGATCAGGTACAAAAGAATCTCTATAAAGTCTCTCATTGCTTATTGCGATGAGGTAGTGCACTACAATATTTATCTTTTTTTTTTTTTTTAGATTTTCACAACGGCTGGTTCACCCAAGTATTTCTTTTTTAGACTTCTCTTATGATCTTTATACAGCATATAAATCAGCTCAGCTATTTTTACTACAGCAATTATTAATAGGAGCAACACAATTTGTTCATTTTCGATATTTACCGTATCTCAATAATAACGTTATTTACAAATTCTCCGTTATTATCGGCATTTTTAGATTGCGTTGTTCCCATTGTAAGTGAATACAACTTATATAAAAAATTAGAAAAGATTTATTAACATTTATATCTATAACTCTAACAGTCCTAAATTACTCAATTTTTATATGTATTGTATAATAAAGAGAAAAAACATTGTTTGCTTCTTAGGTGCCTAATCTATTTTATTTTATATAATGAGAAAAGAAATTATATCAAAAAATATGTTTGTTTTTACCTAACCTATTTTCTTTCTATTACTACTGTTGGTTCTTTTGATTGAATCGAGCTCTTTCTTGGCTCGCCTGATGAGTTCGTTGTACTTTGCTATTTCCGCTTCTGATGAGACGATTTGTAGCAGTTCCTTGTATCTCCCTATGTCTTGTTTGATGCGGATTCTTTTTCCCCCTCGAGATGGTTCTGGTTTTTTGATGGTTTTCCTGGCTTTTCGCTGTTTGTATTCCTCGATTGTTAACCTTTTGGGCCCAGGTGTGTATTTGGGTACGTCTTGCGTGGTTGCTGCTTTGGGGACGTACGGCTCGGCTCCACCGGTTTGTTTGCTGGGTATAGCGTGAGGTTGTCCACCCTATTCTCAGGCCCTCTTCGCGCTGTCTTCCTTATCAAGCTGAATATTTTTTTGAAGGCTGCATCCAGTTCGCACATTACTATTGTGTTTTCTGTTTCCAGATCCCTCGAATACGCTGTATTGCCGAAGAGTAGCATTTTTTTGGTGTTTCTGGGCTTCGTCTCCTATTGTCCGAGCTTCATCACGGTCGCCATGTAGTGTTTGCTTCTTAAGGAAAGTCCGCTGTCAGAGAACCTGGGAGCAGCCGCAAGGTTTTTACTCCGTGGAGCAGCTATGTTCGCTTGAACTCCGCGCTAAGAGGATTAGTCTGGGGTTTAGGAGCAGCTTAACAGCGTTTACTCCTCCAAGAGCAAAGATTCTTGTTCGACTGATCCTGCTTTATTAAAACGCTTAGCCTATTTATACAAAATTATTCTTACATCTAGAGTTCCTATTGGCTAAAAATATTTCTCAATAGCCTATCAATATTTCACCCAGAGTCCTACATTAAGTGCACTCACTCTGTAACGTAAGGGATTCAAATTACTCCAATTGATATCTTTATAGGGTGTGAAATAAAACAAATAAATCGAGCGTACAACTTTACTTATGATATCTTACAGGCACATCTGTTTGTTTCGATCTCTGAGAATAGACTAACTGACTGACTTACATGTTGGGTTCTTTAGAACGCTAGGAGGCTAGCAAGTATTGCCAGATCTTAATTTTTTACCCGACCCCACAGTTATTTAGTCGGTTTGAATGCAAAATTTTTTCACTTTCATGGTGGGTAAAATTATCACGTCTAATCACTCTAAAGGTATGAATAAAATTGATAAGCCATTGTAGTAGTGTCATCATATTGTCCCCATCCCAGAAATTTTTCTTTGGGGAAATTAAATGATTTTCAATTTCGAAAGGTACTTCTTTGATTAACACACGCCATATAGCAAACTTTGGTTATTGATTATGAATATTAATCATTGGTAATAAAATCATTATGAGAACCGTTGTCTATACCGATTTCAAGTGACAACGAAAATGTTGCATCTCTCGATATTTGTCGATCTGTACCGACAAATGAAACTACCAGTGTTCACACCTAATTTTCTCTGAACGTAGCTCGACAAATTGATCTTCTCAAAGGTTCTTTGAAAATGATCGTTTTTGTTAAGCTAGATTGTGTCTCAAAGATTCTTTGAGACCGGCGGGGAATTCAAACTAAAACGCAATGGTTCTGAATGAATTCTGATTTTATTAACGCTATTACCTAAATTTATATTGACACACAATTCACAAACACATATATGATCTATAATAATTTTGCTTATGCTAAAAACAATTACAGAGTTCACTAATTTACTTTTTGTACCTGGGTCGATGTTGAGTCGGCCGTCGCGACTTATGGAAGTGCAAGGTTGCAAATATATGTTGCGAAGTAAATTAATGAACTTCTGTAATTGCTGAATTGGATAAATTTTTATTTCTGTTCAGGCGTGAACATTCTCTATGATTAGAGTTGTATGTGCATCTGCTAACAATTTCACGAAACTGACCAGATAGTTATAATTTGGTCTTTTACTTCTTATGATAAACTTAGCGCAAGCTCCTAATAACGTAAATAAACAGTGAATCAAATAAGTGTCGCCAGGAGAATAAGCAATTTATAATATCGTGCTCTCCCCCATCATGTAGACTTTGAAAAAGCGCACTTGGTTGAACGTGTTAATATAATTAAAATTCTTTGAAGAAAAAATCAGCTCTACGAAAGCGTTAACAAAATACTTGATATTGAAGGTGATGGGGTCTATTCTGAGATCCGCTTCACGTGAAAAATCGTTCACATTTCGAAAGTCCTCTTCTGACATTCGTCTAAGATGAATGTTCGACATGTTCCATGTCCCATTTGAAACTTGCGGAAATTTTTTATTAATAATCTCTAAACTATTAAAATTCCTTTAAACTTTTAATTCACTGTTTAAAAGCAAAGTTCTTTCCTGTTTAGAATATTATTTTGTAAATATATTTTTCGAGAAATACCTATACACTTGTAATGATATCGGAAGCTCGAAGGGGATTTTGGGATTTAAGTTCTGTATGAAGAAAAGAAACTACTGCTCTAGTTACCAGTCAGAATCAAAGATAATTTATTGTCATGTAAAATTAATTTCTACAATGCAAGAGTTAGTATTAGGTAGTCCACCGCCGTATGGATACATAGCTGGCTCATGGTCACTTTTATTTCTTTCCATTGCCTGATAATCTCAGGTGCCGCTCCCGGGTTGATATACGTCAACAAGTGCAAACCATCCTCAAAAACCCCCCTCTCAGTTCAAAAACACACCCATCACAGGTCTGATGTTCCTGTAGCCTAAACCTTCTCAAGTTGAGCAACTCTCCAACGTACTCAGCACCCAAAGCACGTGCGTCACAGCACCTCTTTCCATGGTATTGTTTGTCCAATTCTAGTCTTTTATTTCGGTATACTCCGTACGAGTATTCTTCGTCAAGCATTATATGTTGAGTCTTTACAAATTCTATGTAGCATCGACTGCAACCCGGTGGTCCGGGATCCTCTCTGCATCCTCTGCTATTGAGCCCACCTTTGGGGCTCGTCTGTCTGTAGATCTTATCTCTTCCGTCACTTTCCCAGGATGCCCAGCTGCTCCAGTCTCTTCCTGTTCGAGTGACAATGATTTGTCCGGTTCGCTTTTCTTTGCTGCCAGACTGGGAGACACCACCTGTTGAGAGGCGGTAAGCCGAAAACCCCGAGCTTCGTATATTCCGGTATATGTAGTCGGTGCCATTGGCAGTCTACTGTTTCTTGTATACCACACCTTATCCGAAACTCCCGTATCCTTAAGCATAGGCAGTAGGCCAATATTTATAACTGTTTTATTCAGCCTCATCTGCCTGAAGTCCTTGACCATGTTAATAACACCCATCCCCCAGACCGTATTGTTGGTGTTCCCGCTGCTATATCTGTCAATATGGCCTGACAAGCGCATTAGCTTTGTGCGCGCTGTTATTTCTAGTATGGTCGTCCAATTCTTTACTTCGTTTCTGGTTACTGCATTCATCCTAGTAACCAGATCCCTAGCAGTGTAAGCATTTAGGTATTAGGGTGTTCCATAAGTTTCTTCCTTTTTTGATGCGAAATGAATACATGATATTTGTTGTTTAAGGTTGATCCATTGTATTAGGGGAGATCGGCTTAAAATGAAACACATTAAGCTAAAGTGCGTAAATTTTTTTATTTTTCAACAAAAACAAATATAAACATAAAATACATACACTGTATAAAAGTAAATACAAAATAAGTCTTTCTTTCCTGTGTAAATATGATTTCTAAGAAGGCCTCAAAGCGTCATTTTACCCAAGCACGTGTGGGAAAAATGATATAGTATATAGACTTATTGTCGATATTTGTTTTTTATTTGCACACGTCGCAGACAAAGTGTGTAGCACTTTTAGATAAGCCTGCACATTCTTTGTGTGCCCATTTCTTGCATAAGGTTCATTTAATTCACTTTTCACCAGATCTAGATCTGCTGTGTATCTCATTACAATATAAGCAAGTCACATCGGATTCGTCATCATCTTCACTGAAGTCTTGTGCAGTTTCAGAACTCTCAAATTTAATTTTTTTTTTGCCCGTTTAGCTGACGCTCTCTGAACGGCCGATCGTTTGTCTTGCTGGAACATATATGTATTTATCATTTTTTTTTTTTTATTGACACTTTAATTGTTTCTTACGTAAGTATTAGATCGTTAGCCCGATCTCTAGCTTACAATATTTCAACTCTTAAATCTATGTATTTTGCTCCCGTAGCCAGTGCTTCCGTGAGTTTTATGTTCCAGGATTGTTTCGTCTTCGTTGGAGCTGGGGCCTGTCTGGGGAGGTCCCTGTCCTGATTGAGGTTGCTAGACGGAGTTAGCAGGATTTTGGTTCAAGTATTTTTTCTTGATGCTCCGTCTGTAGTCTTTGTAGAGCTGGTAGACGAGCGAGGCTCCCATCAGGGCTGTCAATACTAGCACGGCAGTTTCCATTCGGGTTGAAATCACGTCCACCGGTTTGATGACAATCGAGTTGATTACTCCGCCTGTGTTTTTCACTTTTTTTGTTTTGGTAATTCTCCACTGCGACTGTTAGTGGCTGGTTTAGCGGTTCTGTATTTATCAGAGTTTAATCATTGTGGATTGGCAATTTTTAGGGGGTCGGTTCGTTTTAGTCGGCGAAATTTTTCATTTTTCAAAATGTTTTTTGCTGAATGTTGGGGTGATTGCGAAATCTTTTATCATTTAATCACATATTTTATGCACTCGTTGACAAATTAGTTTTTAAAATATTTATATATTTAAATCTGTCCATAATTCTGTCAATAAACACTAAACTCCCGACACCGCCAGCAGAAAAACCACTCCACACAAGCACAGATTGACCACCATGTTTGACGGTAGGATTAATATATCTTATTTTAGGTGCTTCACCGGGTTTTCGCCACACTTTTCGTTGACTGTCAGAACCAAAAACGTTGAATTTAGACTCGTCACTAAATATAACTTTCGCCAGAACTCAGTGGACATATTACGATACTTCTTAGTGAACAACACTCTTCTGGTCTTATTCAGTTTTGAAATCAATGGTTTCCGAAGTGCGTTTCTGCCGTGTACAGTGTGGCCAGAAATAACTGTCAGTAAAGTATATTGGCATAAAAACCATATTAATGGACGGAATTCAGTGTACAGTTTATTTTTTAATTAACAACATATAACAATTTCAAAATTATTTCGTAAGCTCAAATCGCTCCCCCTTCTCTGTAATTGCGAAACGTAAACGTTAAAAAAATGATTCGCAAGCGGCACGTATGATGTCTTGCTCCATTTCATTCCAAATTTGTATCAAACGCTGCTTGAATCGGTCTATTGTTATGCCTTTTGTACTGCCAATTTTACCTAACATATAGCCCCAGACACAAAAGTCTAAGGGGTTTAAGTCCGGCGATGCTGCGGGCCATTCCTTAGCTTAGATAAAATCCGGTAAATTTGCTTGACTCCACTCTTGAGTGCGTTTTGACTGATGTGATGGTGCTGAATCCTGTTGGACACAGTAATAATCGTCTACGTACAAATCTGCATCATGAGGAAGTAAATGGTTTTTCAAAACGTGTTCAATGTAGTACTCTGTATCAATTTTGACTCCAGGTTCGATGAAAAGAAGTGGACGTTTTCCTTTTCTTTATACAGCTCCCCAAACCATTACTTTGGACACATTCTGAAATCGTTGCACCGCTAATTTTTCTTTCGGAGCGTCGGTTAGGCTCACTGCATACTGTTGTGGGTCGCGTCCTCGAAAGGGCCCGGCATGCACCTTTCGTCTGGCGGTTTGCGGCTGCGGGAGCTGGCAGGCTAGCGTTGCAGTAGTGTGGGGGGGTTTGCCAAAATGCCGCGTCTTGCCGCCAGAACGGACCGCCGACAACAGAAAAATCTCCCGCGACGGAACCAAAAAAAAAACGGCAAGGTATGGGAAGAGGGAGTGGTGCGGAAGGAACCCCTGTTCCTGCCCGTGATTGACTCTCAGGGGGGGATCCTAGATGGAAAGGGATCCCCCACCTAGCCTAGCCCCTAACCACCCATATGACCTCCCCCTGGCCCAAAAATTTGGGGAGGTCCCAAAAGAAAGAATTCGACCTTAAACGAACGAGGCTGCAAGAAAAACGAAGTGAGGGGACCTAGGGAAGATTATTAAAAAAGATAATTTGGAGTCAACATACTCATTTTATTAAACATTCCCTCTCTATCCTATTCTTTACAAAAAAATTGGAGCGATCTTACTTGCTTACAAATATGTTGGGCGGCCGCCAGTGTCGCTGCTGCTGCTGATGATGGTGATGTTGTCGCTGCTGCTGATGATGATGTTGCTGTCGTTATTGCTGCTGCTCGGATGACGGTGAGGTTTTTTTTTTTTTTTTTTTTTTTTTTTTTTTTTTTTTCAGGGATACTCTAAGTTTTTGGCTTCACCACTTCTAGCCACATCTCACACTAATAATCTGCTTAACACTGATAAATGCCGGAGCATTTAATGATAAAAAAAAATTAAAAATTGAAACACATGCGGATACTTTAATTAAACTTTTATTTAATTCTCGCGGTACAATAGGCGGACTTAGAATTATTAGCGGACTTAGTAATATTAGCGGACTTCGAAATATTAGCGGACTTCTGTCGATTCGGAACTCAATTAGGAACTGTTAGGTAGTGGGTTGCAATTTAAGAGGTCACCTCGGTTGACAAAGGAAAGCTGGGCTGTGTGAACCGCTGATGCAGTTTATTGGGAAATTGACTTGGGTCACCTGGGCTGCAGGTGCAGACAACTTGTAAGCAGAATTCGGGTTCTTGGAACTGAAATGAGGACTTGTGGGAAGTGTTGCAATATTCTGATGTGGGAACGTGAAAACTAATGGGGATTATATGATATTATGGGAACTAAGGGATGTTGGGGTCGTAACACTTAACTTCCTCCTGGGTTTTCAGGAATTTACTTTCCTCACACAAAAACTAAAATGCTCCGAAATCAATCTCCCATCTTTCCCGTATCTTTTTTTTTTGTTTTTTCCTTTAGAGTACCCGAATCCGCCCGTCACCGTCATCGCGACTGCTTCCTTCTCGATCTCCAATTCGACTCAACATGCCACGCCAAATCAGCCGTTGAAGATCCCGGTGTCGCTCACTCACACCGCTGCCCATCAGCCAATCGCGCGCTCCCAACAGCTGTGTGAGTCAGCGGCGACGGGACCGCGTCTCGCTGATCACGGCGCAAAGGACCCGGCCTGGTGAGCTTTTTCATCACTTCTTGCTCGGTCCGAGAAAAAATTTGTATCCGACCGAAATATAGACGACTCGACGGCGCTCGGTCCGAGAAAAAATTTGTATCCGACCGAAATCTAGACGACTCGACGCTCGGTCGGAGTTTTTTGGCTCTTCTTTTACCGTTCCTTGAGTTTCGGGCGGCGAATTTTGGTGAAATTTCTGCTTGCACAGCGACCAAAATTCTGCGCTCGAAACCCAAGGAACGGAGTTTCGAGCGGTGGTCAACAGTGCCGCCGTTTCAAAAAATTTATTGAATATTGAGGGGCAACTTGCAGCCGAGGGCCATAGGCGTCGGCGAAAGGAAAATTTTAAGACGAAAGTTTTGAAATTTCAGTTTTTTTTAGATTCCCTGACCATAACAATACACACGGAACATCTTTTCGTCGGAAAACAAAATTTCATCTCCTGCGTGCCACTGCAACAACTCCCGACATCTGTTGACTCTGGATTGCTTCTTCTTCTCGGTAAGGCCATGGATTCGCTGCTTCTTGTACGCTTTCAGTCTTAAGTCCTCCTTTACTATCATCTGTACCGAACTTTTTGATATGTGCATTTGTTTTGCTACAGATCGGGCTGATTGTGCTGGATTACGACGAAATCGCTCTTTAACCCTTTTTATAACTGGTTTTATTCGGACTGTCCTTTTACGGCCTGTTTTTGGACTAATTTTAAAAGAGCCCGTTTGATTATATCGTTTAATGGTCCGATAAATTAATCGTTCTCCAATATTCAAAGATTTAAGCTTTTTTAATATATAATTTCACATTTTCGATAATTCTTAAAAAAAACAACTCGATCACAAGCTCGCGCTTCGCGTCCATCGTGGTAATAAATCTAACGGAATTTCCAGAGCACGCGTCTAATAGCAGAGTTTCTCACTCATGTTAAAATTTTCTTGTAGCTCAACAGCCAGCTTTGGAACAGAACGTTGTGGATTTTTCTTCATTTCTCCTACAATGTGCCGTTTCATTTGCTCACTTAATTTAAACGGACTGGACGCAGTTTATTTTCTGTAGAATTCGTGTCTTTGAACTTTTGCACTATTTTTTGTACTGTTGCGAAACTTCTTCCGATAATGCCACCAATTTTACGATACGAATTTCCTTCTTTGTAAAGCTTTATAATTAGCTTCCTTTCGGCAAGCGTAGTTTCCGTACCCTTTCTTGACATATACGCAGGTTATACGTAAAACACTGTTTGTTGGCTTCTAACTATGTATAACACATCAAACCGAATTAAAGACTAACAACTTAAATTAAAACATGCGACTGTTTCCAAGAAAGGGAATGTGTATCAATACTTTTGAAACCTCCATATGGGGGCTGTTTCTTTATTTACACTGTTTTTTTTTTTTATAAATGACTTAAAATTGAATACCTAGTATTACAATATAACTTATAAATTTATTCAACATAATAGATTTAGTGTACATGAATCAGCTTGATTAGCTCTAACATGTAGTATTTCAGATCTTAACCAAGGGTATGAATGCTATTAGACTCCTCATCTAAATAGCTTTATTGCACTGTTGATTGTTGGTGTTGCTTGCATTGGATGTTGGTAACCCTCCACAGTATCCAGGTTGATTGGATGATGATGGCCCAGGTGGGGGTTTGGTTGTTGTTTTTATGGTAGGCTGTTTGCGTACTTCTTCTTAAGGCCTCTCCTGTAATCTTTGTATAGTTGATAGGCGAATGATAGTCCCACCAAAATAGTTAGGACCAACAGTGTAACTTCTATATTTTCGGATTTGATGTCTTCTGGGTTTAGAATAATTGAGTTGACCACGTGGCCGGCGTTGTCCACTTGTTTAGTATTCGTAGTGCCCATTATTTGTAGTTTGTTGCGATTGACTGACGATTTGCTGTCTGTGGGTCTCTTTTTAACGGATATTTATGCTTTGGTTTGCACAGTTTAGTGGGTCGTTCTTCTTGACCCTTTCGAATTTTTTGGTTGTCAATATGCTTCTGGCTGAGGGGTTTGGGTGCTCTTTTAGCCTGGTCAGATATTTTTTTGCTGAAGTTGATTATTTCCTCTTCGACCTCTTTGGTATTTGTATCCCTAAGCAGAATTTTGTTGTTGACGTATTTCGGTGCGCCAGTTAACTCTCTGATTATTTTGGACTGTGCCCGTTTAATTATTGCTATTCTGGATTTTTTTGCCGCTCCCCAGAGTTGGATGCCATATGTCCATATTGGCTTTATGACGCTTCTATAAACTGCTATTTTTGCTTCTAGACTGAGCTTTGATTTTCTATTTAGTAGCCAGCACATCTTGTTGAAAGAGAGTCTCAATTGCTCCTTCTTTTTTTTAATGTGTGTTTTCCAGGTTAATCTGCGATCCAGGTGAATGCCCAGGTATCTGACCTCATTCACTAGTTTCACTTGTTTATTGTTAATTTTGATTGGTCTGCAGGTCATCTTTTTAGGGTGAATGTAATTTGCTCGGTCTTGTCTTCATTTAGTTTGATGCCCCATTTTTTCGTCCAGTCAATGACTTTTTGCATATGCTCTTGAATTACACGAGTTGCTGTGTAGGGATTCTTATGAGCGAAAATTAAGGCAGTGTCATCTGCGAATGTTGTGGTTGTGATCTCTTTATCCGTTGGGAGGTCTGCCGTGTATAATAGGTAAAGTACGGGTCCTAGTACGCTTCCTTGGGGGACTCCCGCGTTGATCTGGTACGTTTTGCTAACAGAATTGTTGTATGTGACTCGAAATTTTCTATTTGCGAGGTAGCTGTGCAGGATGTTGTAGAATTTTTCAGGCAGTAGTTCTCTGATCTTTATTAGCAGTCCATCATGGTTAACTTTGTCAAATGCCTGGGCTTTTAATTTGAATGAAAATATGTTTTATTCCTTCAAGTAGCGATAAATAAATGAAGAAATTTGATTGTGTATCAATACTTTTTGCACCAACTGTAGTAGTAGCTTTGCTATAAAATGCCATTAGTGGACCAAAGAAGGAAACGTCCAGCGGCTGCAGTGCGGTGGAAATGAAAGCATTACAATGCCATTGTTTTTGCAATTACACGCTTGTGTGGCTTGAATGACCATCAAGCAAAAGCAGAACCTTATTTTCTTTTGTGGGGCCTGAATATTGTTTAAAATGCTTTAATCATTTCAAAAATAGCTCTCTTGTCATCCAACCAGTATCATTTATAAGAACAAGTGTGCCTGTGTGTGCTCCATCGAAAAGTTCATTCTTCGATCTTTTCCTTACAAAGATTAATGCTGGTGGAATGAAGTTCCCTACGGTGTTCATACAACACACGACAGTAACATGTTGACCTCGTTCGGCACTGGTTAAAAACCCAACTTGTTTTTTTCCTTTGTGGCAAAAATTTTTGGGGAACCTTGCACCGTTGTTAGAGCAGATTCATCTGCATTCCAAACGCATTGATGCGTTTTGGGAGAATATCATTAGATTTCAAAGCCTAAGAATTTTGTGTTAGAAATCAATTACAAGTAGTGCGTTTATCTTACCTCATCAAGGGTAGCAACAAATTTGCTCACTTGTGGTTTGTTGAAACCCTGAGCTCCCCCCAACGGTGTTGCCTCTGGATTTCGAAGCGAAATATCTCTATGCCTTTTTCTGAATCTACGAAGCCAATCCCATCCAGCCATTTTTTTATCTCGAGAGAAACGGTGTTCCATTCCAATACGCTCAGCAAGCTCATACGCCAGTTTCCTAACATCAGAAAAAGTCAATCCAAATAATCTCGCTTCCAATAATTTTATATGGTAACTATATTCCTTTCAACATTTAATGAAAATGTGGTATCAAAACGACCAAGCCCTTTTTTAGTTCCTTTGGTTTTTTTATTAATTCCTAGAACTCTCCTTCTTAAAGTGGCATACGGAATTCCAAAATTCTTATCTGCTTTCAACCAACCCATTTTCTTTGAATTCCTCCCAGCTCTGACGAACAGTCTTGAGTTTGTAGTTAGCAACCATTTCTATTTAAAAATTGATAATTCACATTTTAATACTTATAATAAGTAAAGAATGATCGCGTCGAAAAAAAAACTGTGAGTTTTTGGAGTAACTTATATTATATTATAATTGAGTGTTAAGCATAAGTGTAAGTACATTTAACTGTTTTAACTTCGCTGATTTCATAAGTTCTTCTCAAGCTCCACAGTCTCTTCTATATATGAACCATCAGGGAGCCCCTTTATACTTTCCAAAATTGTAGAGGCTTACTTGCAAAATATTCATCATGGTGCGCTTTTATTTCGCTTACGGATTTGAGACATTTACCATGGAGAGAATTTTTTAACGAGAGAAACAAGTAATAATCGGAAGGAGCAAGGTTTGGGGAGCACGGAGGAAGAGGTAGAACGTTCCAATCAAACTGTAATACGTAGGCGGTTCAAATATAAACAGGAATTTGTATTTATTTCTTTAATAAATGACGATTACAAAATAAAAAATACACTATTTTTCAATATAGTCTCGTTACTAATTTAATGCACTTATTCCATCGTTCCGGAAGCTTTTTACACCGGAAGCGAAAATTTCTTTAGGTTGAATGTTAATCCACTCTTGCACACCCTCAATGACGGCATCATTTGGGCGAGTTAGGTTGGTTGTTCGTGGTGGCCCTTGGGAAACGGAATTCTTTTAATTTCACAAACTTCCAATCTTCTAATTCACTATTAACAATTTATTTAATTCTTTTAATTTCACAAACTTCCAAAGTTCTGACTTCTTTGTTAATTATAAACAGTTCCTCTTGATTTCAACTACGTTCACTACGAGAAGGTAACCTACAGACTGCCTTCTTTTCGTTTTCCACGTTCTAGGCTTCATTTAATATTTTACTAGCGTAATCATATTTTCTGGTGAGAAACTTTAATGTGAACGGAAACGGTTTTAGCTAAGTCGGGTAATTTGAGATATATCCAGACTGTGGGAAAGCTTACCATGTCGTCGGTTTCGGCTTGGCTTGAATTTCATGTGACTTAAGCGGTTTGTCACCGGAATTTAAGTGTTGCATATCGATATATATAACTGGCGTGAGGTTCATTTTCAACGTTTTCCCGACCCTCTCTAAACAACTTGCACCATTCATACACTCTGGACTGAGAAAAGCACTCATCTCCGAACTGTTTTTTAAGTCTTACAAAAATTGCAGACGGAATAACACCTTCTTTTAATATGATTATTCGCTGTGCAATGTTACTATGTACCGTTTGTTCAGACATGATGATTTCGAATGACGCAGATGAGGTAAAAAACAAACAACACCGCCGATGACAAGTTCAGACATGCAACTGTCCTTCCCAATAATGCATGCGTAGTTCCTGCCTATAGGAAACGCAGAACATGAAAATTCCTGTTTATATTTGAACCGCCTACGTAGTTTTTGTCTTACGGCCAACCCAACATGCGGTTTTGCGTCATCGTGATGAAAAACGACGCCTCGTCGGTTCGCCAATTCTGACTGTTTTTCTGTTATGGTGGCTTTCAATTGATCGAGTTGATTGCAATATTTGTCAGAATTGATCGTTTCATCTTGATTTTCGTATTTTTCTTAGACCAAGTGCGTTTTCTATTCACATTTTTATATAAAATCCAAGTCTCGTCTCCAGTGACAAGACTCTTTAAGAAAGGATTTCTTTAATGTCGCTAAAGAAGCAAATCGCACATAGAGACGCGGTTCATAAAGCCGATCTCCGTCAATAGGTATGAAACCCAAACTTCATACCGATTTCGCATATTCCATCTGGGAATGTTAGTGGCATCCGCTATCTCGCGCACACTACATCGCGGATTTTCAGCGAGTACAGCCTTGATAATTCATTAAAATAGAATAAATAGATTTCAAGTCAAAATTGCCATCTCTAAATTTCTTAAACTAATTGCGAACGGTCCTAATAGTCGTAGTTAATTATCTCCAGAGTAAGTGCTTTACCGACTTGGGCTCCAAAACTTAGGAGTTAAGGCCTTTTATTATTAGCTCTCTGCACTTAGCTGCTTAATAGTTCTCTACTTCACTTTTGTTGCGGATGTCCTGGCTTCCTTTTTACTCCAATCGAGCACAAAATGAACCACACACTTTGTGCGCACTCTCGGTAAGGTTAGCAAAGAAAACGCGAAGCCGTTACAATTTAATTGCACAAACTTTATTATCTTACAACAAACTAAAATTAAAATTATTAAACTATTACAACGCAAATGATTAAATTTATTAAACTTCGAACCGATTGTTCGGGTTGAATACCGACGAAAGACTGCCCTCAAAATCCGTCTGAATTCCTGCCAGTGGTGTCGCCGTGCCGTCAGGTCCGGTCTCCAATTTCCAATCGATCAGCGCTCGTGCAATAGATCAGCAGAATCAACGGATATGCAGGTGTGCCATCGTTTGAACGGGTTTTTATGGATATTGCTTATAACACTTAATTTCAATGACGAATTCAAAAAGATATTTGTTAATATTTTATGATTGAAAAAGGCTTTACTAAGCCAAACTATTTTGACAAATTTTTCGTCACTTTCTGCAGGTATGTTTTTCTCTTAGAATCCTTGGGAACCCTTTTTTTCTGCTTCCTTTTAAAGTAGTGGACATACTTTAATTTTTTTTTTTTTCAGACTCCCTCTTTTGCTGTAGAATTTCCTCCTTTGTTTTTGTTGGTGGTATCTGATAGCAAGTTTGTGTAAAATACTAAAGGTTCACATTAAGCAATAAACTGCTTTTTCTAAAAGTCATTCCTGTGGTAAGTATGTCAACTCCGTGGTTTTAGATTAGGAACACGGAAATGACACCACGGTAATGACAATCTTGATGTTTTGCTTACAAATAGTAAAAATGTTATAATAACCTAAAAAACATTCAATTTTTCTTATGTATAGACAACACTCTCTTTAAGAATTTTGAAAGTCACCTAAACTAATAAGATAAGTTGAAATCTACAGACAACTTCCGATCTCTTTATGTACGAAATTTTTACAAATATGTACAATTATCCAATAACTAAAGAGGAATTAATAAAATAATATGTTAAAATCATGGTCATAAAGATTTACAAATATATTAAAATGCAAGATTATTTTATTCTGCGATAAAATGGTTTTGATGATGGAAGCTAGTTTAATCTTATAATTAGATTAAAATTAAAATGATGTGATATCAAAAATTAGTTTAATTTCTATAACTTAGGAATATGAATATTTACTAGACATATATTTGCTAAGAGGTTTAATGAATTCGATGATTATTGTGTGCTTCTAGAATATAGAATCAGTATTGTTGAAGCTTAAAATTACCACAAAATGTAGCAATTTCATGAAATAAAATCAAAAATGAAGGCAGTAACACTTGGCAAAAAAATAACATTTAAATAGAAAACTTAAATAAATTGTCAACTATTAAAAGGGTATAATTCTTAGAAAACGTTTTTAAATGATCATGTGGGACCAATTGCGAAAGATGTAATATAAATATTTAAAATGCATTACTTTTTAATTATTATTCTTGGCTGGTGTATATCCAAATATTTGCCAATTGAAGACAAAATATAAATGAAAATACGAGGATAAAAGACACAAATAAGCTCTAAAAATTCAATTCAAGTTAGGGGATTTCCTCTCAGGGTATTATATGAAATAAAAGCATACAAACGAAATTAAAAACTACTTAAAAGAACGCTAGTTGACAAATAAACAGTTCATGAGAAACACACATTTTTTTTATATTGTTAAAAATTAATGAAGAAAAGAACAAAAACTTATTATGAAAATATTGTGATTATAAGCGTATAAATTATTTAAAAAGAAAAATTAAGGTATAATGGTAAGTTTAACATTTCTAAAATATTTATCAAGCTGCTTAAAATGCTTCTTTTACAGAAAGGAGAAATGATAAAGTATTTACAATGTGAGCCCTTGTTAAATGACAATGTATAAAAACGGATATAACATAGATAAACCGACAAGTGGCCGCATTTGAAAAACATCTGTGATATAAAGGCTGTAAAAAAAAAAACTATTTTTTTCATACAAAATATACCTAAAGAATTTTTTGCAGCGTAATATACAATTAATTTTTTAATATTTTTAGAAGGAATCTATTTACCAAGAAATGGGCCGAAAAATCATTCAAACCATTCACATTTTTGGTGAGTTACGACGAAAAAATTTATTTATTTAAAAAAAAAAAATGTTCCAAAGGTAATTGAAAAAAAAAAAAAACGAATGAAAAAAAGGCCCACTCTAAATGCATAAGTATACAATACTTTTTAAATAAATAAGAAATAAAACACTGAGTGTTTAATTTTCAATGAACATAAAATCCTCGAAAAAAGGATGCGCATCCCAAATTTAAATTTCTATATATATATAAACAAAACAAAAAAAATGCAAAAAATGTATCTAAAAAAAGAAAACTCATTAAAAAATGAACGTACGAGAAAGTTGAAACATATTACCTGGATCTCGTATTCATAAATTAAAAAAACGCATTACACATAATATATCTGAAGGAAGAAACACAATATATGTTCAAGGGAAAAATCACTTTTGTGATCGTTATGTTGTTTCACTATTCCAATTTAAGTTAAAGAAATATCTTCACTATAACAGAAAACACGTATAACTTCAAGAGAAAAACTTAAGAGAACCGATTTAAAGAAATTATTAATTTTAACGCGTGGTGATAACAAATCAATACTTAAGCATTTAAAGGCATGAGATAAAATACAAATGCAAATGGAAACCAGAATTATAACATGCAGTTTGTACAAAAGGTGCATGTGAAAAATGTTAATCCAAATCTAAGAAATTGATTACTTTTTCTTTTATTTCTTATGATTTTGTCAAAATTTTATTTCAAGTTTGTTCCAGAAATCAGAAACGATGTGAAATATGTCTCTGGAAAATTTTTATATTTGTGTGTCACAATGCATATTTATATATAATTTTTTAATTTAAAATGTATTTGGATAATTAAAATTTTATTTCATTTTACAAAAGTTATTTTATTTCAGTTTTATTTATTGTTTTTCTCTACTGTAATATATTAAAGTATTGAATAAATAAACGAAAATGGAAGTTTTGTTGTTTACTTTTTTAATGTTTAAAAATTAGGGCTACTGGCAACATCGAGGGACTAAAATTTGATATGCCAATTATTAACATTAGTAGTAACTAAAGGTAAGAATAAGTAAAAAAATTTTTAGAATTCTTTTATCTGAATATATGCATAAGTGTAAAATTTTATCATTAGCTTATTCTATCAGAGCATAAATTGGAATGTAGAGTATGAGCTCCTATGGTGTTTCATTATTTTCCAACGATGACACAAATACTGGTTTAATGCTTATCCTACTGCGAATTAAAAATTAGGAAAATTTTGTGATTTTTTGAGTGATCCCATAATTTGTAATGTAATGTATATTTTCGAGAAAAGTAGGGTTGAAGAGTAACAGTATTTTGGGCAGTTTTGGTATTTTAAAAAAAAAGTAGCAGGACATAATTTAAAGTAAAACTTAAACTCAACTATATATATAAATTATTAGTTTTATGCGATCTTTAACAACACTTTTTTCACGACAAGTTTTTCGTGAAAGTCTTTCATAAGCCAAAGCGAAAGACTTATGAGAAATGTGTCATTTTAATAACATTTACAAATAATAAATATTACGTTAATATAGATTAGAATTTAATATTTTATTTGAAGTATGTCTTACGATTCTAATTCGTAAAAATGATTAAAATACGTTTTCTTTTTCAAATTTTAAACTTATTATTCTTGTAAACGTGATGTGATGAAACATTTTCGAATTCGTAATTTACGGAAAAAAATTCTTAAAAGTTAGTTGTTCGGGTCAACATTTTTGCAAACCAGTGTAATTTAAGTCTTTTTTTCATCTTATTACTCATAATTCCAGAAGAAAACCTTTAGTTTTGTAAATGATGCCTATGCCATTTGCACTGTTTGTTACGGGTTTATAGTTTATCGTCTCTATACCACTTAGGTTTTATTCAAAAAACTAGTTTTGTCTCTGTCTAATATATATGGTATATCTTTCTTTTATATACATACACCCATGGACAAATAATTAGAAAAAGTTTGATCAGCACTGCTTTGTGCACTCTCCTTCTTTCTCCTTAGTTTCAAATCTAACGGTATAATACCAGCGAAAACCTAGCGACCACGTGCTACTTAAAAACTGCACTTTTAGTAGCAGTTCGTGGCCACCGAACATCCTGTGGTGATATCATTTCGCGTGAATGCTATTTTACGTGGACAACTAATTAGAAACAGTATTCATTTTTCCATCTTATTAAACAAAAATTTATTTCTCTGAATAATTAGTATTGGTAAATATTTAAGTTACATTAAATATTCATGTTAAGACACTATTTTTGTCAATACATTGTTTATAAGCGTGGGAAAAAAAAATTATAACGCTTCCATGCACATGGAAGTAGTGCGTCTTTGGTACGCAAAAATGTCTTATTGCCAAATTGCAAACCAATTGATATGCTCTTTAAAACTTGTTTATGGAGCAGTAAAACATTTCCAAGTACACGGAACAATAGAAAATATTCTAAGATCCCGGAAAATGTCTGAGCTAACTGTTGATCTGTTCATCATCATCATCAGAGAAACGAAAAAGGACACTAGAAAGAATTCTACTGACATCTACCGCAAAATTTTCGGTGATAACGTAACGGCAGTTTCAGCGAGAACCGTTAGAATGTGTTTGGCTGAGGCTGGGTTGCATGGCAGAGTTTCACGGAAGAATCCATTAGTGTCTGCAAGCAACCGAAAAAAAAAGATTAAATTTTGACAAGCCTCATTTGGCCTGGACAACAAACCAGTGAAAATATGTGTTAGGGAGCGACGACATAAAATTTAATAGAACGGGTCCAGACGGTAGAAGGTCTGTTCGTCGACATAAAGCCGCTGCATTTGATTCGAGGTATACTACTCTTGTTGTAAAGTATGGCGGATGATCGATCATCGTGTGGAGCTGCTTCTTCTGGTATGGAATTGATCCCATTCATAGCATAGAAGGCACCCTGATGAAGGACAAGTACGTCGACATACTTGAAAACGTAATGTTGTCATGTGCTGAGGGAAATTTGCCTATGATCTAGACATTCCAACAGGACAACGGTCCTAAGCACACAGCAAAGCATACCAACAACTCTTTACAAGCCATTTTTATTAGTGTGCTGGAGTGGCCTGCATCAAATGCGCACCTCAATCCTATTGAATACCTGTAGGGCGACGTACAGAAATCAGTTTCTTCAAAAAACTTCAAAAATGTTGACGAACTTTTTATTGAAATTAAACTAGCATGGGAAAATATACCTGTGAAGAAATGTAGCCGACTTATACTTTCAATAAAGAAGAGGTGCGAAGATATAATATTACAAACAGGTTTTCCTACGAAATATTGAAAAAAAACAATTTTTATTCCATCCAAAACGAGTGTTTCTAATTAGTTGTCCGGCGAAATTTATGTATTGGAAATATTATGGCATTGTATTCAAAATGTTTAAAAAAACAATTGAAATTTAACTATAAGTTTTAATACATTGTAAGTCAGAGAATGTTAATTTAGCTCCTTTTCATACATATGAAACAAGAACATTGAGAATTTCCAACTCAGTTCAACATCATATATGTGTTTCTAATTAGTTGTCCATGGGTGTATATAAAAATCTTGTGTCACGATGTTTGTCCGGGATAAAATCAGAAACTACTCAACCGATTTTGATAAAATTTGGCTCATTGTGTGTAGTTTGGTCCAACTTAAAAGATAGCATAGTTTTTATCTCGATTATTGACCTCAATATTTTTTTACTGCACATTAAATGTTTATTATACTATTTCCATAAGTTTCTAACAGATGGCAGTGTAAATTAATTTATCGACACAACACTTCATTATCTTTCGATATTTAGGGTGGGTAAGCATCCAGTAGATGGCGACGTTTTTCGATTTCTTGACATGGCGTCGGGTGTCGATTTCTTGACATATTTGTTTATGTTTACGACATAAGCGTGTTTTTCAATACTTCGTGTATAATTTTTATAATTTTCTGTGTATTGTTTGCATATTATTATTTTCAACGATTAAATAATAATACAAATCTTTGTATATAATATATCAAGAAAACGACAAATTTTCAAGCGTGTATTTTTTGCTTGCTTTCCACTTTTTATTTGTATTTTATTCCAATTATTTAATCTGTTAATTGTTATTCTTATATGTTTTTATATGAAGTACTTAATGAATGAAACATTAATACATACTATAGTCAAATATGAGATATATAAAATAAAAATTTTAACTCTCCTAAATTTTTCACCAAACACTTAAATTTGCCGTAACGTTCCATTCTCAATCCTATAGGTTTTTAGATAAGCTAAAACGTTTTTATCTTTATCAGTGAATATTGATTTGACTGTATTAAAAAGATTAGGATAAAATTAATTCAACGTGTTATAGCTACTTAGCCACAGCAACGCGTGGCCGCGTTTGCTAGTATTCTATATTTTGATTTTTTCATTGTATTACGATTAATAGAGCCCAAGGTAAATAAGTGGACCGAGACACGTGATATGTTTCCCTTTCACGGCTAGTTCATTATTTGCGCCTTTCCGAGAATTTCGGGTTCACCACTATGTGGAAACGTGTGTTTCTTGCCAAGGAAAAATCTTATTATATTTTTATAAAACCTTATTCTAGTCTCTTACTCTACAATTCATGAATTCTGGGGTTCATGCATCTTGCGACACAGAACTTGAACTATGCAATATACTAAATTCAAATAAAATTAAATAATAAGCTTTAAATGTCAATGAGAATACTAATCCACTATATATACATTTTCACTATCGAGGTCCTGGGAAGAAGTTGACGATACGCAAAACTTTTAGCACCCTGTCTGACAGTTCAAGGTCCGAGGAAAATTTTGCGCCTAGATTCGAAAGAATCGAAGCATGAGAACATTATTAAAAATTCAATTGTTTATTTAATTATAAGTAAATAGATAAATAAATAAATTTACGAAAATTGTTTATTTCATTTGAAAATATAAACTAAGAATCTCTCAGTAAATGTACATAACATTTCGTTGAAAAGTGTTCGAGAAATTAATTTTTTCATTAAAAGTAATTAAGATATTTAAACATCCGTAAAACAATAAAAATTGAAATTTTACAAAATTCTTTGGGGCTATGTTTAGTATTGGTATAGGCATACATTTGATCTATGTTTCATAAAAATCGACGACACAGTGGTTTTTGGGGGTGCTCACTTGACGTGTTTTGTCTCTGCGAGTTGATTTATTTTGATTTTTTGCATATACTTTACTGAATGTGAAAAATATAATTATCAAAACTTTTAATTATGCCAACAAATGTAGTTTTTTTTATAGAAATACATTTTGGAGTTAGATTTTTCTACTGATGATATGCGAAATGATATCCACTTGTGGCAAATAGAGGAAATATTTTAAGGTAGAGGACATGGTTGACTGTGCAAATCCCACGACACTGTCTTGTCTGGCACCTTTTTGATATCCTCTCTCCGCAAATAATCGAAGAGCTGTTGAAAGTTCTAAATGGTTGGGAACCGAAGTCGCCTTAAATACTTGCCCACTATCTGACTCTTACTCTTCCAACAACTATTTAAAACTAATTTTCAGTACACGGAATAATTTTATGAAACTACACCAAAAAAAAAAAAAAAAAACATTAAAACTCCAAATATAATGTTTTTTCATTTACTTATACCATTTCAAGAAGTTCTATCGGATTTACTTCATCGCGAATTTTCTTTCTCACTAAACTAAAATTTAAATCTGACATTTTCATCGTTAGTATCGGGGAAAAAAAGTATAAATTAGCATAGATAATTTTGTATATAAATTGCAATATTCAACTGTAACAATTTTAAATTGCATTTGACTCTAAGCATTCCCAGTTTTTCCAAGATTTCGTCGATTTCATAAGGTACCTTTTTATTTGATACAATTTTATTGCTTAGGATGTTCGCTTAACAATTTCGGATCGTAATAGAGATTCGTATCGCATTCTATGATAGAGACCCTGTTTTCATACATTTACCCAGGGTACGGAAAAATTCCGTTCGCGAATCGAAAAAATTTAATTCCTCTCTTTCCATTCGTTCGCGAATCGAATCAAATTTATAAAATTCGTGAGCGAATTTTTTGAGAAGTACTTAAAGCTTTCAATTCATCCCTGAGAATGAGTCAAATGAACTTTTTCAGATTTCGTTCACGAGCGAATATGAATGGAAAAGAATCATTCTTTTCGGTTCGCTCTCTTCTCGTGCTTTTTGCTGTTCTTTGTTGGCGATGCGTCAGCTGTGACTGTGTAGTAGGTAGGCCAATCACTCTTGTGAGCTGTTTAGCCACTGATATATGCATCTTCAGGGTGCAACCAATTGCAATTTTAAGAATGGGTCGACTTAAAGTTTTTGAATTTTCTAAATACGTCTGCTATGATAAGGACAGCAAGATGTCGACGTATTTAGAATGCGGAAAAAAAATTAAAACGACAAAACTGGCAATATTAAACAACAAAAAATACTATTGTTATTATTTTAGAATTAACTTTCATTTAAATCTTTTGACCTACTTATTTTTCTCACCACTTTTGATCATCCGACTTTGATTCAAAAATGTCCCTCCTCGCCTTCTCCAGAAAACCCTAGATACTAAATTTCAAATCCATAGAATTTTGTATTTCAATCGCCATCTAGAGTTCCAAACTCTCAAAAGAAAAATCGGAATGAGCAACCCTGAAAACCTTCTCGCAGCAATTTTTAATAAAATATTTGAAGTTTTATGATTTGACTACTACATATCTTCAATTTCAAAAACTTTCAAATTCTAATTTTCTGAAAAATTCCAGCAAAACAAAAATGATGTTTTGGCCTATTTTTTGGCCTCCTAGGGCTTTTTCGACCCCTTCGGGGTTTCTAAGGGGGGTTATCGGACCCGCTCTACAACATGGTGCAAAAAAAATTTCATGTCACATGTCATGTTACATGTCACATCATGTGTCATAAGCCGTTAATCCACATTTTACGGCTTGCAATAGACTCGTCGTTAATTTGGCATTCGTAAACAAAACAAAAATGATGTTTTGGCCTATTTTTTGGCCTCCTAGGGCCTTTTCGACCCCTACGGGGTTTCTAAGGGGGGTTATCGGACCCGCTCTACAACATGGTGCAAAAAAAAAAATCATGTCACATGTCATGTTACATGTCACATCATGTGTCATAAGCCGTTAATCCACATTTTACGGCTTGCAATAGACTCGTCGTTAATTTGGCATTCGTAAACAAAACAAAAATGATGTTTTGGCCTATTTTTTGGCCTCCTAGGGCTTTTTCGACCCCTTCGGGGTTTCTAAGGGGGGTTATCGGACCCGCTCTACAACATGGTGCAAAAAAAAATTTCATGTCACATGTCATGTTGCATGTCACATCATGTGTCATTAGCTGTTTAGTCACATTTTACGGCATGCAGAATACTCGTCGACGATTTGGAACCGATCAGCTAAGTTCGAAATATATTTACAAGCATTAATTGTTATAATAACTGAAATTTTATTTTTTGCAATTATTTTGACCCGAGTGAAAGAGTTTAATTTACTGCGGTAGAATACGTGATTTTTTTAAATTTAATAATAAATTTAAAATTTATGAATAAAAGTATATGCGTATTATGTTGTTGGGTATCTGCAATCGGTTGTATTTAATTTGATTCCCAAATCATTCATTTGCGATAAATTCGCGAACGAATTAAATTTTCAGTTCTTGAAATTTTCGATTCAATTCGCGAGTCGAATTTTATTAGAAAAAGAATCGAATAATAAAATTCGTGAGCGAATCAAAAAATTTAATTCGCTTGGGATCCATTCGCAAACGAACGAATCAAATTTTTTGATTCTCCGTACCCTGCATTTACCTACAAGCTAACGACCGAAAGGGTAAAATGTTAAAGCCGTGAAGCAAATGTGTTTCGGAAAAATATTAATATATAAAAATATATTGCGGGTCGTTTTTTACAACAAGATATTTCCCTTCCTCTTCGGACTAGTGTAAGGCGCATCGTACAAAATCATCGTCTTTTACCAAGCAGGTACATTTTCTTCTCAAATAGCGTCCATACATTTACGATTTCAAAGCTGAGCTTCAAGACGTTCCAAAAGTATATAAATTCATACAGTTCTAGGTTGTTTCTCGTATAGAGGGATTAAGCATTGATCATTCACACGATAAAGTAATAACTACTGTGGTAAATTAAAGGACACACGATATATTTCGTACCTACTATAGAAGTTGAAACATAAAAATGTGCGATTAATGTAGGTTTTCTGACTCGTAAGCTCCCCAAAAGTATTATTAGATCCGTTGTGCTTACAGCAATCCAGTAATTTAGCGCTGGAGATAAACAAAGAGAAGCGGCATCAAGTAGCGACTTCCTTCCGTATCTCGGCGCCGTTACGTCCGCTCGCTGCTCAATCACATTCCATTTAACTTCGCATTTGCTTATTTATTTCCAAATATATTTTCAATCGGCGTCGATTTCCGCCCAGCGAAGTGTGAATCACGAGATAAAGAGACGGTCGATGTGCGATCAGAACCAGTGATTGCTTCCAGGCCCCTCGCCATTTGATGCGTGTGACCCCCGATAACCTGCCATCCAGGGAAAATAATCTAATCTCCGGCTCAGGGAAACCAGCGCTACCTTGTACGTGTTGTCATTTCTTATGACAACGTGCCGCCTCAATTACGATGTTCCCTGCAAGATTCCATATAAAGGCCGGCAGCTCTCCTGCGGGAGCAAGAAATTGCTGCCACAGCTCCCAATAGCGTCGTGTATTGTCTACATAATCCATGGAATCCATTATGGGGATCCGAGAGCTCGAGAAAGATGCAGAAAAACCAGTCACTGTTTTAATAAGCTGTTTTGGATGTTTCTCGCTGTTTTGATGGCCCCTAACTTCCGTAAATAGAAAAGACCGGTGATTTAGCTGGTGATGAATGAAGCCGAGGATAGTCGCACGTCTATTGATTAAATGCAACAACCATTTTCCCTTTGAGCATCCTCAATGGATGAATGACCGATAGTCAGTCATTATTGGACTCTGTGCCCGCCTGCCTATCAATGGAGCTCCGTTTTTTCTATGATGTTTTGTCGGTGGACAAACGCTCAGATAAAAACTTACCACCTCGTTACGGGTCCAAAGAAGAATGACTAGATTTGCACCGAGAACGTGAGTAGAATATCTTTTTGTTCCCTCAATGAAGCTATAAATTGAATATGCGCGCAAAACAGTGACTGCCTTTTTTTTTCTTGGGACTTCAAAACTGCTAACGAGGATGGACGCTGGAATGGAGACGCATTGATCACAGTACCTGAACTGAACAAAACTCTCACCAGCTGCCTCGTAAGTACGTCTCCTAAGAAGGAGTTCCTCATCTGCATTTGCATATGATCTATCCAGCAGCAGACAGGTAGGTGCGGTGAATAGTCATTAAACGTCGTCGTAAATTTCAGTCTGTTACAACCGATATTTATGGATCCAACGTAATAGACCACAATGGCATGAAGATCAATTAAAATTTGCAATATATAACTACCTATAGCTTATACTTAGGTGATGAAGCTGAAGGTGACTGTGAGTTATTGTGTCGGCACATTGTCTGTGCTAGGGAAATAAAAGATGAACGTTTCGGAAAGCTCACCAAGGGGTCTATTCTGAGATCCGCTTCACATGAAAAGCAATTTCCACATAACTTTCGTTTCATGTGAATGTGCCTATTCCGAGATTCACATGAATCGAACAAAAATATTTCGCTTGGAACAGGTGAAATTGGAACTGTCCCAGTACAAACGTCATCGGCTCTAATATTCTAACAAGGAGAGAACTTTGATTTTAAACAGTGATTTAAAAGTTTAAAGGAATTTTAATAATTTAGAGATTATAAATTTTTAAATATAGAATTCTGGATATTTTCTAATAAAGACGTTTAGCGCTCAAGAAGTACTTTTCTATTTTTTCGGATGCCGCCTTGCCTTTTATATGTTTGATTTTGTGGTGGCAAAGTGGAGACCTGCTTGTCGAAACTGCGACAATTTTCTTCAGCTAAATCATTTTCTGCAAGAGTGTGTATCATTTTCAAGAGCAGGATTATGTTCTGTAGAACTCGGTTCATGTGTTTCCGTTTCAGGATACACTTCTAGCAGATTGGTACCTCGTCGAGAAGATCCTGGATTGGTTAATGCTGAAACTGCAGCTTGGGAAAATTCAGATGATCTCTGCACTGCCGGAGGAGGTAGTCCAAATACTCTTCCCGATATTTGTGTCACCTTTTGTAAATTTAATAAAGCAATTGTTCTTTCTTCATGTGCGGAGAAATTATGCAGTATGTTTGGGCCACCACCTGTTGCGTTTACCTCTTTTTTATTATCCTGCAATTTAATTTTTTTTTTCAGTTTGAAGTCGTTCCAAACCCACAGAGAAACAAATTTACCTTTTTCATATATGTATCTACATATATATGAAATATACTAAATCCGCTACTCATTCGTGTAACAAATTTACCTTTTGCCACTCTAAAATAGTTCTGGTTTTAGGACTGTTTACATTCAATACTATTTCCTGCAAAGAAATCAACACGAAAATATACTCAAAAACTCAAATTAACGCTCAGACAAAT
This sequence comes from Dysmachus trigonus, assembly GCA_949715965.1. Classification (NCBI taxonomy): domain Eukaryota; kingdom Metazoa; phylum Arthropoda; class Insecta; order Diptera; family Asilidae; genus Dysmachus; species Dysmachus trigonus. The sequence goes on from OX454320.1 coordinate 25,658,557, forward strand.
ATATTTTGGATATAAAATAACATCACTTACTTTTTTCCTCTCATTTCGTCCGACACTTCCTGTACCCGAAACTTTAATGATTACCTTCACTTGGAAAAATCAAGTGAACGAATTATTCACCTCACACCGAAAGCATTCACCTCTGACGATTGCGAGAATAGCTAAAAATGTCCGCAAGTTTCACATGAGACATGGAACATGTGGAACATTCATCTTAGACGAAGACCCCCAAGTCTTGGAAGAGGAACAACAAAAATAGGTTTAGTGCCTTTAGATACTCCAAAACTTAAATCGAAATGTTAATTCAAATATTGCAAAATAAAAATTAGTGTTCTTTATTAACCCATTTATGTACTAGCTATGGAAGGTTCATCATCTCGATACTAGGGTCCTGAACCGTGGCTGATTGATCTTCGACCAAGGCTGTGATAGAAGAATGGACTAGGACTCAACAGTCTATATACTGGACAAATTTCCCTGAGATGCGTCAAGCTAGAGCTTGTCAGATCACTCAGACCCTATGTCTACACTGAAATCAACACTTTGAGAAAATCGGATTTCAGATTGTTGGTAGGCTACTTAACTGGTCATCATGGGCTAAAGCTATCACCTACATAAGAAAGGTTTGTCTAATGAGACGTGATGCTTCTTGGGTCTTGAAGACTTCGAAGCTATATCACACATCTTTTGTGTTTGTCCTGCTTTCGCACGATTAAGAAGAAAGATCTTTAGTCAAAAGTCTTGTATTCGGCTGACGTTCTTTCCTCTCCTGTTAAAGATATTCAGGAGTTCCCTTAGGGTAGAAGATCGTGTTTTACTTTAAAGGGTTTTCGGCACAAAAGACTTTTCGGACGCAGTCCCCACTAAAAGGGCCACCTTTAACAAAGAATAATAGAATTAACGTAACAACTGCACATGTGTTTATATTTATTGGCGTAGTCAGATGGTCAAGGGCTCCAGGCCAAAAAATAAAATTTGCTTTCATACTAATAGTATCTTTATAAAAAAAAGGAACATTTTTCTTAAGTGTTAAAACCATAAATAAAAATAAAAAGATAAAACCGGTTTATTATTATAACAATGAGATATATTACATTTAATACGTATCTATCGTTTTAATATTGTCAGCTTTTTCTATCAAATCCAAAATGAAATACTAAAATTTCTTTCTTGATTAGTTATATTTTTTCAAGTTATCTCTTAAGAGTTATGTTAAAGCTTATTAGGATTAAAAATTACGATATATCAAAAACCTTCTTCCATTACTTAATTTAAATGTGAAAGGATATTATTTTAAATATGCAGAAAATGATCAAAATTACAAGCTTATACGTCTAAAGTTGTGTTATTAAAGCAGCTTTGTTTTCGATTACAATCAATAACAAATGTCGGAGTAGTTATTGTTCGGTATTATGTCATCTTTTTCAACGTAAAATAAAAGTAAAAACATAAAAACACCAGTATATTTATAAAATGTCTAATATATATATGCTAAGGTATAAGTATGCAAATTCATTTTAAATATAGAATGAATAAATCGAGATCCTTAAAAATTTAACCAAATTAATTACTATTAATCTTTACTTCGCGGCTGGTACCATATTATGTTACGCTTATCACTCGATAGTATATAATGCTAATGTGGTACGATGGTAGAGCAATAAGACACAATCTCGGATGTTCGCAGATGTTGCGAAATGTATCTGAAGTTCCTGTCGTCGTGGTCACCAGTGATGGTAAACTGTTACTTTTGCCGTAATTTTAATTAAAAAGCTAAATCTGTCAATTTAAATTAAAAGAGAAAGCAACTTCAAATATTTAATTTTTTTTAATCCTATAAATTTCAAATCAGAATGAAATAAATCAATTTTATTCTTGAAATTTTCGCCTACTTCGATCTGTGCCTACCACAGATGGCTGTTGTGTACTACACATAACAATGATGAATGTTGTATATATTATATGTTACACTTCATAGCGTCCTGATCTAAAGTTTCCACAGGCACAAAGTCTAAAAATGAGCATATTTTGAGATATCAAGGTCATAAGAACTGAAAGTAGACTGTTTTGTGGATATCAAGAAATTATTAACTTTAAAAGTAAGACCTTTCGCTAAAAACTCTGAATAATTTAGTTGTAGGTAATTAGATGGGATTTTCAATCGTGACCTAGTGACCTTCAAGGTCATTTCAACGTCAAACTCAGGTTCATGACAGGATTAAATATTTTTTAATCACGGGTGTGAAAAGTTTGAAAACTCTGCATTTAAGCGCAATAGCAACTTAGGGATCAGTTGATCTGATCTAAAACTTATGTGAAGCCATCTTACGATTTATCGTTTGATTTTGGTTCGCCCCAGGAATCTGTTTCCCAGTACCCTATCAGCGTGATAGCGTTTTCTAAGACATTTTTCTTTCGCACACATTTACCAGTCAAATGTCTCCTTATCTCCATAAAGTTAAATTTTTCTCTTATGAAAGTTATCTCCTCTGTTTTTTTATTGCTTAAACCCTTCGCTACATCATCGAAAGGATGAAAGAAATATCTAAAAACAGTCCCTTATACCTTCCCTAAGTTTTTTGGGTATAAAATTATATACAGACTATAGAACTCCTATTCTTCCTTCAGAAAGACTTCAATTTTCCTACTGGACATTTACTATACTAATAACCACAAATTTACATTATCTCTTCCTCCAAATCAGGTCAGTGAAAACATAAGGTTTGTGTCATTGTTAGCATTCTTAAAAATAATAGTTAATACAATATATTATAGCCTTTATATAAATGTTAAATGTGTTAATTTGGAAAATCAATTAAAGAAATTATGAGGGCGCCAAGGTGTAGTTCGTACTCTGGCGCCGGATAGGCTAGAGCCACCGCTGGGTCAACGTTATCATATATTATTTTTGTAAGAAACATAAACTGTGTTTGCTTAAACAAAGCAATGACCAAGAATAATATGGTTTCCATTAAATACAACCTTGACAATGGTTACTTCCACCATATAATTGGTTATGAGCGATAAACGCGGTTTGTTGTAACATAAAAATGTTACTCTAGTCAATGTATTTTATTCCTTCCACCATGGATTTTCGATGTGTTAGGCATAATTTTTTTTTATGAACTATATTATAATGGTTCCTACATATGTAATACATTTGCTGTAACCATCAAAATCAACCATATTAGAGTTCTTTAAAATTATAGTCTTAAATCACTTATCACTTTCGTTTTATTACAATAGAGTGGTATAAGTGGCCATGTACAAAATATGTAAAATTTTTTAAATTAACTTTAATTTTAAATAACCCTCTTTAAATTTTCTTTTTCGTTGCATAAATTGTGCTCAGCAAAGCAGTGTTTTTCAGAAACGTCTAAGACAATACAACTAGCTAACACACTAGGATGATTTTTTATTCTTGTAGTAACATTTCTAATTAACAAACAAGCAAAACATGAACAAATGAGTGAAGCCCCTAATCCGATAAGAATCAATCATTTTAAGCTCACTTAAGCCTCCACATGTAATTATCCATGCTACAAGGCATCACAGCGATTTCAGACCCATCAGATTGAAAGATGAAGAAAAAAACCTTGGGATCTCATGGAGCTTTTATTTATTGAACAGCACGAAAATAAATGGGGCAATTGTTGACCACTGGCCGTATCTCTTATTAAAAAATCATAAATTTTATGCTCTGTCATGGCCAATGGATTGAATGTGAAGAAGGAGTGGTAGCTGAGGCGGGCAGTGCCGGCAAATAAACGAACTCATATTAGCCACTTCGCTAGCGGCAACTGAAACGTGGCAGCGCATGTATGTAAAAATAGCTCAGTGTCCCAAAGACATCTCCTTTTGCTTCACGGATGGTGTGCAATGTCCCATGTCCCAAGCTACCAAGAAGCCAATTTACGAGAATATGCATATGCATGCGCGCAAGAAACCTTCACCTAACGAAGGAGCACTCGCTGATTCATGACACTTGACTTCATGACTTGGCCCGAAACTAAACATAAATCACATGATTACGGCCCCGTCTTCTTTCGGACAAAGATATTTTGACGCTCGCCAGATTTAACTTGGACGTGGCCGGAGATGATTTATTCAATTTCTCCATATGAATACCTTTTTCAGTCTATTTTTCGGATTTTCTTCAATTCAAGGGAGTATCCAACATCTCCAACATTAGTCGGGATTTTGATCGCTTAATGAGGAAGGAAGTGATTCTCAACATTTTGCCGGATTCTGTGTATTTATTATAGGAATTCTAGGGTTAATTTAATTATACGGCAATTGTATACCCTTCATTAGGAAAAACAATCAGAGTCAAAACTATTTTGTCGTTGCCGATCTGACTAGTCGTAATATTTATTTATAATTTATTGAACTAGTGAAACCATAAATATGTTGATGATATGTGACATTTAGACACACATATTAAAATATACGATGGGATATCTGAAGAAATCTTTTCAATTAATTTTAACGATTGAAGTTCTCAGATGATGTCGTTCCCTTTGTCCAACTATATTTATAGTATATTATCGTCAGGGGCCAATTGGAGACTTTGCGGTATAAAAAATAGGTACGATTATATTTTTGTTTTTTAATTTATAGGAGATTGAAAATAATAAATTTTGTTTTATCATATTGGGAAACAAAATTATTTACGGGATATTTTAAATGAATATAGAATAGTTTAGACGGACATCTTGTTGTGTTGATGGAGACAAAGAACTACTATTAGGTGAAAAATGCAGACATTTCGCACAAAAATAACCTTCGAGCACGACCGATTAAAAGAAACCCTATCTATATTACAGCGTATTTAATATATTTAGATACTAATTACACCAATTCACTACTAAATGAATTTAACAAGACTAAGATTAATATAAAAATTATTACGAACATAAAGAAAGATCCCGAAATGCGTGATTCTGTTGCTTTCCAAATCTAAGGTGTTTGACTTGATTTTTCAATGACGATTGAATAAAGATGATGATTGATCGATTTACTTGATAGCCCATTTCATATTTTCGACATTACAAATAATGTCTTAAAAGTCCCTGTCGATTCATGTACAATAAAAGTTAATGGATCCAATTGTAAAAAAAATCAGTTTTTCGCTAATATCTGCTTTTTTTGCATTACTATTCATTTTTCGTATATTAATAAGTTCTCTATAAAAAAGAGTCATATACAATCTTCATATAAGAGTCACCCTTTGCTTGCACTGGAACTTATTAAATACAATTTTTCAAGTAGTAGGTGATATTGTTCTTCTTTCTGCACCACCTTTGAAATAGAGTACTAGACGTTTTTAAAAAATCTATAAATCCATAAAAAGTAAGCAAACATGTTCAAATGCTCATTTGCTAATTTTTCAAAAAATATAATAGCTACAGACTGTATCGAGTGATATATAGAGTATAATCAGAAAGTACCCGGAATTTCTAAATAAAACGCATTGTTGTTAATTTTTAGGTAAATTTATTTTCTCGCTTTCAAAATATCATCCATCTGAAGCGAAACACATGTGTCAACGCTTCACCAAATGATCCATACACTTTTCAGAAGCCGATGAAGGGACTGCCTACAGCCCCTCGTCGGAGAAGTAATTTGAGTCTAGAGAAGATAAAAAAGTCGCATAGTGCCAAATTTGACGAATACGGTGCTAGTTCGATGATAATTGTTCGATATTTAGTCTAATAATTCAGTACAATCCTGAGACAGCGTGTTATCGTGGTGAAAAATCCACGAATTGTCTTCCCATAAATCCGATCATCTTCTACGTGCAGCATTACTCAAATGCTTCAAAGCAAATAGGTAAGAACTCATAATGACCCACACCTCAATCATTTAATAAAACTGTGAGCATGACCTTGATTTTCTATAAAATTTGGCGCGGGTTTCCATTTTCGAGCGCCACTTGGACGATTGTTGGCTGTTTTGCATGCCATTTTCTTCCGATTTCCCTTTTGAATGAAATTTAGCTCTTTTACTACAAGCCGCGGTGCATACGAAAGTACGGTTCCATATGAAATGTTGAGCTTGCGAGGTATCTCTCTGGGACTCGCATAACGATTTTCGAGTACAATTTCTTCACTTTTTGCACGTTTTCTTCTGTATTTGATGTCGAAGGGTGTCCAGAACGAGGCAAATCTTCGAAACTATCATGAACACTTTTGAATCCCTTATACCATTCCTATGCCTGTGTTTTTGAGATAGCAAGCTCCCCAAATGTTGCTTGTAACATTTTTAACGATTCGGCACGTGAAATTTCGTTGGGAATACAAAAATTCAAATAAATCCTTTGATCAAAAAAGTTAGCGAGTGTAAAAACTATGAATCAAACACATGATCGATATAAACAAATAAAAAACAGATACTAATATAGAGATTCCTCTGAAAGTTGACACAGATACATGGGCGGAATTAGAGGTCAGACTTTTATCAAGTATAAGAAAAACGAACAGTGAACTAATTTTCCAATTTGGGGGGCAGACTTTTATCAAGTATAAGAAAAACAAACAGTGAACTAATTTTCCAATTTTCGTTCTGAAATCTTGGTGGGCAATGCAATATAAATTAAAGAAAACTTGCCTAGTATTCTATTTCCCCCCTGTGATGATATCACAGTCGTTGGTGATTTCAATCTCCCCCGCCTGCAGTGGTCTCTCTCTGATGATGATTCATTTTATATCCCAACTAATGCAACATCTGCAACTGAGCTGCTGATTGTTGATCATCTCTCCGACTCTGGTCTTTGCCAAATCAGTGGTGTCAAAAATAACCTTGGTCGTCAGCTTGACCTGATATTTTTATCTAACCCTATTAATTCTTTTGTTAGTGAAAGTAATCACCTTCTTTCCACCCTTGATCATCATTTATGATTCTTCTCGCTCTAACGTCTACTCTGAATCCCGTTTCCACTTCAACTTCTATAAAACGGACTTCTCGAAGTTAAATTCCCTCTTATCCAATTCAAACCTCTCCTCATACCTAAACAATCCTCAATTATCCATCAATAACTGTGTTGACATTTTCTACACAGCCCTATTTAATTGCCTGTCCCAATGTGTCCCCTTCGAACCTATACTAGAATGTTAAGCAAAATTAACAACTCTGCCACCTTCGATTTTCATTTAAACAAAACCTCCCTCAGTCATACCCTTTACCAGCCCGACCCGCCAACATAATTATACTGATTTTTTTGACATTTGACCTAAATTAATTTGACGCACGTGTCAGATCGATTAGGACTTTTGAGGTATTATTTGTAAAGCCAAAAAGAAGCCTCATACCAAAATCCAGCCTTCATGCGGATTTTTGATCTAAGACTACTGGAATAATGTGCACGCGTACAATTTGCCTCTGATTACATTAATCAAAGCCATAATTATTTCAGCAGCGATTAAATGAACACATCACACTATCGCTCGAAATGTTTCACAACACAGCCTGTGCTTTTGCAGTTATGGTAGATAAGAATTTCACTTCGCACCTCATGCGTTATATAGTATACATATACACATATTTTCTAGGATATTTAATTGGTGCGAAAATATTGCAATATTTATCGAAGTGGACACACTCCAAGCGCCAGCCGCCACCGCTGCAGTCTACAGTTTGGTTGGATTAATGAGAACCTGCAGTTCTTACGCAACTTACTCGCATATCTGGGGATAATCCCAAACATTTCGAAATTTCATAAACATTTGTCTGAAAATTATTTATGAGTCGAGTTTGCATGTAAACGTTTGCAAAAGTGGGTTAACTGATATTCTGTTTCAAAAAATAGTCAGTGCAAATACATATATCGGGGGTGTACGGATCCTTCTTCGCTAATAAAGTGTTACTGTTTAATTACTGGCAATTACTTAAAAGAATCAATCAATCCTCAGTCTGTGCTCATGTGATCTTTTTTTGTGTTAACATCTGAAAACTTAAATTTTTACTGATTTTACTTGCAGGTGGAGTGTGATGACAGAATAAAATTATTATTATTTATTAGACGTAGGAAAAGAGTACATAAAATTTAAAATCTTGTAATGTGTACAGTAATAACATTCAGGAATAAATTGACTATATCACACTAGTAAAAACTAATAAGACAAAAATGAATATACTACTTTAAATAGTAATGCAATAATATATGCAAAATGATTAAACTTAAAAAAGAAAAAGGAAGAAGTGTTTAACTGAAACTAACTAACGACGAACAAGTGAATAGAAAAAAAAATTTGTATGTCTAAATTAAATGTAGGCATAAAACAATAAACTTTAAAAAAACCACTTCAAAAAGATTGCGAATGTTCAGGATATTTAATCTCTTTAGGGACGAATTTTCAAAATTCGTAATAAAATTATAGCTTTTAATGTAGTTATTTTCGATTTATCCCTGCATGAATGATTACCCAAAAAAAATGAAACGTAAAAATATACATGAGGCATTCTTTGTGAGCGGGCCACCCCCTGCTGTCCATAAATGGTGAGCTCCATTTAAGGTTTACCAAGGCTCAAAAGAAAGGTTTTGATCTCTACTTTCGAATACACACTGGCTTTCGAAGAATCCACCTATACAGAGCCCAATATCGAGGCTAAAACCACGTGACCTCTATTACTTTTACTACTTATTAGGCTATAAAGTGGGTCGCATTATTCCGATAGAGGTCTACAAAGGTCCAAATGAAAGCTTTTGACTTCTGCTTTCAAAAGCTGTATATCAAAATTTTTTTTGGGATTGCTCAAAATCCAATATGACCGCTAAAACCACGTGGTCTTTATAATTTTACCACTTAAAAGAGTACAAAATGGCTCGCAGCATTCCGATTGAGGTCTACAATAGCTAAAATGAAAGCGAGTTTTGCAATATAGCTTTTGAAAGCAGAAGTCAAAAGCTTTCATTTGGGCCTTTGTAGACCTCTATCGGAATGATGCGGCCGATTATATAGCCTCATAAGTAGTAAAAGAAATGGAGGTCACGTGGTTTTAGCCGCCATATTGGGCTCTGTACAGGCGGATTCTTCGAAAGCCAGTGCGTATTCGAAAGTAGAGATCCAAACCATTCTTTTGAGCCTTGGTAGACCTTAAATGGAGCTCACCGTTTATGGACAGCAGGGGGTGGTCCGTTCACAAAGAATGCCTCACATACATAAATATGCCAGTTAGAATACCATCATCACAAAGAAGAAAACAATTACTTAAAAAACTATGATCCAAACATGTAGGTATATGTAGAACAACCTTTATCATGGATATCAGATATGGTTACTAATAATAATTTTAGAAGTTGGTGTCAAGCCTCCTTTCTTGGAGAACCCATAAATGTACATATTGAATTATACGTATGCAGCTATAGTTGCTGAGATAGATGCTTAGAAAATATTATAATGCTTTCTAAACTTTTTACAAACAAGTTCATACTTCCGCCTTTATTAAAATATATTTCTGACGGCAATGCAATACCAAAAATATAAGAATTATAACAATTGTATTAAAGTTCAATGCCAATAAAAATTACTTTCTATTTGTATGGTTAAGAATTGAAAAGTTGAAATTTTAAAGGTATTATGAGGTTATTAAATTCATCAGAATTGGAATTAACTCCATACTTTTTCTAATAAATTTTATGACGAATTTTCTTAGAAAATATTCAATTTTATACGCGGTCAAAGATTTTGGACTAAATTTGTAAGGTATTTTCGTTCCTCCACGATTACTTAATACACCCATAAAGTATTACTTTTGATATTCTCTCGACAATACCTTTCATTTGGGTATTTTCTTCAGAATAACAACATAGCGCCTAAAGTCTGCAATACTGATTTTTAAAATTTAATGTACTGATCTACAATACTTTATCGAATTTCTTGACATCTTCCGCGTTATAATCCAGTTAAAATACGAGGGAATAAAAAAAACAGACATAATAAGTAGTAAAAAAACAATTCTTTCCTTTGCCTTCGCAGCCGGATAAGCAGTAAGTTTATTATTTCGAATAAAATGAGCTTGTGTTCCCACGCGATTATGTCAAGTCTATTCAAATGCAAATATGTATAAGTTACTACACCTCTTTTGTTAGTGCTTAAAATTATTTTAAGTTTCCACTTATGAAACGCCTTTAAATAAGGTAGGTTTACGCAAGGTAAGATTTTGAGCAAACTAAACGTGGTCTTAAAATATGGTTATGAGTCTGACCGTTTTTCAAGCTCGGTCTAACTTCGAGACCAAGATAAAACGTGAGAATGAATGCGATTCTAAGTTTATTTGTAAGAATCCCAGTTCAGATGTAGGTTCCATAGCAAAAAACGACGTATGTAGCTAGTAAAAAAAGCATATAATGAGAGATATCTTTGATTTCTGGCCGTTTTTGGCACATGCCGGCACGTTACGTGTATGGCGTAAAACGTAATGTGCATTCTTGACTTCAACGTATTTGCTGTGCGGTCAAAGATGAAATTCGTAATAATAGTATGCACATTTGGCACTCCTATTTCAAACTTAAAACTTGGTAATCTATAGTTATGCGTGCGAATATGTTGAGTATTTGTCACATACATTTTTGAGCAAATTGTCCAATTATGACGTGCTTTTAGTTTTTAGATCATTGAGTATTTCGTCGAGAAGGTTCTAAAATGTATCATATTTATTTACTATCTGATTTTAATATTTATCATGTATTTCTTTATATCACACCTCCATATTGTTCTTTCGATGCAATATCCACACTCAAAAAAATAAAGTTGATCAATTTAAACAAAACAAATAGTTGAAAGACCACATCATACATATATTGGTGAAACTCTGTAAATTTTTAAACATTTTCGTTGTTTAATACTAACTCCCTAAAATAGTTAATTGCAATTTTTATTCTTAAGCAGGCCACATGATTGGGATTAGAATACAGCAACTCACATTGTTTGTTCGTATGCAGACAATATCCGAAAACTTAAACATATTTAAATAGTTTTAATTCTCATATTGCTACTTAATCAATCTTTTTCAAAACTTACTATTTTAATAGTTCATCAACAATTTTGAGGTCAATTGTTATGAAATTCTTAGTTTAATAATAATTGAGGAGGCAGTTTAGAGCGAAATTTTGTTAAGGAAGATTGTTTTTGCGAGCTCCACCCTTTAAGTGGTGTCAGTTTTAAGCTTATAGTGATTTTTCAAAATTCCGTGTTGATCGCTCTAGCAGTTTTTGAGAAAAGGTGCTTATCACTTTGAATGAGATTTTCAACATCACCGCGAATATTTCCGTTAAAAATTAATATTTTAAAATGAAATATTACTCAATTACCCACAGAAACATCGATCAAAACAACATTGCATTATAATTAAAGAAAAAATGTTTCTCTAAGTTGCCCGAATCCCTTAATAAAAGCAAACGTTTAATTTAAATTTAAATAGTCACCTCACAACGAGAAATAGTGTTGTACCTTGCATATAATAAGTTAACTAATAAAAATATTAATTAACATTCAAATTGTAAGTTGGTAAATAATTTTCTTGTTCAAAATCTTATATCAGGATTTTAACTATTTTTCATTGTAAAAAAAACCAACTTTATTGTTTTACGCTTTTTTAACCTAAGATTTTGGTTATTTTTACCAGTGTTTTTCTTTCAATTGCAATTCAATGCTTAACAATATGTTTACTAACATAATTTGTTTAAGGAACATTTTGTGGTCCAAAAAAAGGCGTTTCGATAAAAATTGGAAATTTCTTTCTAATCCTTCTAACAATGCATTGAAAAAGAATCAAATATTACGAACATTAAATTTTGCATATTCAAATTGACACGATTTATGCTTTTGGTTCGGCGGGCGCCACACGCCCCACATTCACTCCTTGACCACACACTCAAAATTTGAATTTCTCACTGTTGCCCTGTACCACTTACACTCTAAATTACTTTAACCTACTCTAATTACACTGTGCAACAAACTTTAACATTTAATTTATTATAGAACAAGTCATATATATCAATTCTGTATGATTTTTTTCGTAGATTACGAATTTGTAAACGAAAATACCCTATCATATCACGTCATATTTTTGCAAAAAAAAAAAGCTTTGAAACGTGGAAAAAGCTCGTAACACGAATTAAAAGAGAGCCTGAAATCTTATCCATATATGTATAAAATACCCCTAATCTATAGCACTTAGAAAGCGTCTTCGGGAATAAGATTTTCATGAGCGTGCGCATGCAGTAAGATTCATTCACTTGCTATTGTATAAAGTAGTCGACTTATGGAAAAAAGTGAATTCCATGGAATATTTAGGAAAGTACTAAAGCCTCTCGTGTTTTAATATAATAACTAAAGATTTATACTTTAAATTGAGCTACTACACAAGCTCCTACAATAATTCATTATTTTTTAATTAAGTTTTAAAAATGGCCAAAATACGGTATTTTATACTTTTCAAACCCATTTTTTTCAAAAACTTTACGTGATGGGACATTTTTGTTAGCGAATTCGTGATCTACTGAGAAAATCTTATTGAAATGGGATAAGACTTGTTCTGTGACAAAATTGGTGTCGACCAGTGTTATACAGGGTGTTCAGAGGTGGGAGGTCAATACTGCAGGGGGTGAAAGGTCAGACCGAGACAAGCAAAAAATCGTATGGGTGGGGGGGGGGGGGGGGGGGGGCATCTCGCACCGTTTGGCAGTTACAGGGTGATTCGTAAATCAGGATTTTGCCTTATATGGGAACCGCTCTTGTATTTTTATCTTTTTTTCTACGCATCGCAGCGGCCCCAAACTGGTTTCAAAAAATCACTATTTGGAAGCCCTTTCCAAAAAAGTTTACACCACCCCCCTATCCCCAACCCCTTGGCCACAATCCCCCCTGCAAGTTGAAAAAATTAACTTTTATTTCACGATTTTTCACCTCTCGCCCCACTTTTCTCCGAAATTCATGTTATTAACATACCTACTTTTTATTTTTTTTAAGTTGCCCATCTATTTACCTTTCCATAAAGGTGCAACATGCCCAGGTAGAAAAGGGTTGCAAAAGTCCTGAAATTAAAACATCCTCACAGGTACCTAATTACTTTATTGCACCATAATGAAAAAAATCGTTAAGTAAACAATTTTTATGACAGCAAGTTCGGAAATGTTTGTTTAGGAAACAGAGGTAGTACATTTTTATTATTTCAGCAAAACAGTAATAAAATAATAAATGTAATCTCGTTAAATAGCGTTATTAGTTTATTATATCCAGTATTGACTCCTAAGTATCCTGACGCTCCGTTTCTAATACCTCCTATGAATTATGGTATAAAAATGGGTAAGTTTGAAAGGACATTGACCACAGTTGAAGAAGCAAGCGAAAAGGATGGGTGTTTAATAGAAAAATTAAGATAAAATGGCAGAATTCAGTGTTGACGAGTATGCCGATATAATTTACGTGTACGGTTTAGTAGAAGGAAATGATAGTGAGGCCGTACGAGAATACCAAAGGAGATTCCCGAATCGGCGGGTACCCAACAGAAGGGTATTTTCAAGGACTTTCAGAAGGTTAAAAGAAACCGGAAGTTTAACCGCCCCCAGAGCAGAAATGCGAGCAGGAAAATCGGCCGATTCAGCGGAGCCCGACCAACAAATCCTCAACATCGTCAGGAACAGCCGTGTAATAAGCATCAGGCAGGTCGCACGAAGGTCAGGATTATCTTCAGGGAGAGTTTGGACCGTTGTGAACCGAGAGGATATACATCCATACCACCATATCCCGGTCCAAGCACTACAGGAAGGAGATTCCGAAGGACGATTGCAATTTGCACTTGGCTGCTCGAGTCTGACTTCGAAAACAGAAGGTTTCTAGACCGAATTCTGTGAACGGATGAATCGCAATTCACCCGGGATGGCATCACAAACTTCCACAACCTCCACACCTGGTCAGATGTGAACCCACATAGGACCAGGTGTCGGTCCTTCCAGCAAAGATTTAGTGTCAATGTCTGGGCTGGCATCATCGGCAACCAGTTGATAGGACCCTTCATCTTGCCCCAAGTGCTGACTAGTCAGCTATACTCGGACTTTTTGGAGAATACCCTTCCGGATCTGTTGGAGGACATCCCCCTGGTCACCAGAAGCGCAATTTATTTACAGCTCGACGGAGCACCTGCGCATACTGGGAACATTGTTAGGGCAAGGTTGAATGAACATTACCCAGAGCGCTGGATTGGACGAGGTGGACCGATTCCTTGGCCTGTTAGGTCACCGGACCTTACTCCACTGGCCTTTTTCTTATGGGGAATGATGAAAGATGAAGTTTACTCAAGACCAATCAACACCAGAGAAGAATTAGTTACCAGGATTGGGACTGCAGCCACGAAAATACGGGAGAGACTGGCTACCATAGACCTCAAACGTGAAATAAAACGAAGGCTACTTGCATGCATCGAAACTGGCGCAGAACATTTTGAACAGCTTTTAAAGGACAAACGTTTTAATTGTAATTAGTTTTTAAGCGAACAAAATGTATTTTTTAGTAAACTTAAGTATAATTTCCTAAAACTTCGAATTATCATGATATTCTGCAAAAGGATTTTTGTAAATAAATTTTCGTGTCCTTTTCCTACCTGGGCATGTTGCACCTTTTTGGAAAGATAATTAGATAGGCAACTTAAAAAAAATAAAAAGTAGGTATGTTAATAACATGAATTTCGGAGAAAAGTGGGGCGAAAGGTGAAAAATCGTGAAATAAAAGTTAATTTTTTCAACTTCCAGGGGGGATTGTGGCCAAGGGGTTGGGGATAGGGGGGTGGTGTAAACTTTTTTGGAAAGGGCTTCCAAATAGTGATTTTTTGAAACCAGTTTGGGGCCGCTGCGATGCGTAGAAAAAAAGATAAAAATACAAGAGCGGTTCCCATATAAGGCAAAATCCTGATTTACGAATCACCCTGTAACTGCCAAACGGTGCGAGATGCCCCCCCCCCCCCCACCCATACGATTTTTTGCTTGTCTCGGTCTGACCTTTCACCCCCTGCAGTATTGACCTCCCACCTCTGAACACCCTGTATAACACTGGTCGACACCAATTTTGTCACAGAACAAGTCTTATCCCATTTCAATAAGATTTTCTCAGTAGATCACGAATTCGCTAACAAAAATGTCCCATCACGTAAAGTTCTATACTCATAACTCAAAGCTGAATAAGCCGTTCAAAGTTATTCTAACAGGTCTACATCCAGTTAGTGCTGAAACACTTAAAGAAGAACTAATCTCACTGGAGCTAAAGTGTGTAGACTGCAAAGTAATCTCGACCAGATCCGCAACAGGTGTGTTATATGTTGTCTACTTTCAACGAGATTCGGTAACCTTAAATCACCTCAAAACTAAAATTAAGAGCGTTTTCAACACCATTGTGCAGTGGGACTACAAGAGGCAACCAGTACGCAAAATTACGCAATGCCATAATTGCCAAATGTTTGGCCATGGTGCTTTACATTGTAACGTAAAAACTTTCTGTCCCACATGTTCCGGGAGTCACAAAGCTAATGAATGCGACTCTAAAGGCGCCAAAAAATGCGCAAATTGCAGTGGTACCCACGAAGCCACAGATCCATCCTGTCCGGTTAGGCAGCAGTACATATCGATTCGAGAGAAACTCACCGCTAAGCATACAAAAAGAATGCCTGTAAAGCAACAGCCTAGAAGTAAGCATCAGCAGAAATCATTTCAGTTCATGCAGTCTGAGTTCCCTCCACTAGTAACAAGTACTACTAAACCCTCAGCATCAACACAGAAGCCTGCAGCTGTTCAACCTCCCCAATCTGCCTGGACAAGTAGAGCGCCAAATAATTGTGACAACAATCCCATCACCGATCTCTTTAGTTTTGAAGAAATAAATAGCCTTCTCAACGAGCTTCTCTCTCAACTTTCCTTGTGTAAAAATAAATCAGATCAGTTTAGCGTCATCTCCAAATTAGCAATTAAGTATATTTACAATGGGCTCAAATAATAAACTGAATGTACTTACCTGGAATGCCAGAGGTATCCGAAATAAAAAAGTAGAATTTTTTGAATTTTTAACAAACAACCAAATCGACGTTGCTTTGCTGACCGAAACCTGGCTGAAACATAATGACTCACTCAGTCACCCAAATTATATCTGCTATCGTTCAGACAGACTCGCTGGCCGAGGTGGCGGTACAGCGATTTTAATTCACAAAATGCTCACACACTCCCTATTGCCTAACTTTAATCTGAAATGTATAGAAATTGTAGGGATCGAAGTAAACTTAACAAATGGAAACCGGACTAGACTGTTTTCTGCATATTTTCCCGGGGGAAATGGGAATCAAGTCAAAAAGGCAGATTTTAAGTCAGACTTAATCAGGCTCCTAAATCAATCTTGCAGTTTTTTAATCGGTGGTGATCTTAACTGTCGTAATCAAGCTTGGGGGTGTTCCCGCGCTAATTGCTGGGGTAATATCTTAAATACCCTGTGTAACACCAGAAATGTAAACATTCTTTACCCGGATGATCCTACATACATTCCAACTAATCCGAGTATGAACACTTCTACACTCGATCTATTTATCAGTAACAATTCATCGCTTTTCTCCAAGCCAATTACCATTAATCAACTTGCTTCTGATCATCTGCCTGTCCTGACTAGCATCTTATCCTCTGCTACTACTGCTGACGCTCTGCCCAGACCTAATTACAAAAAAGCGAACTGGACTCTTTTTAGAAAGCTTGTGTCTGAGAATACAAATCTATTAAACCGTTCACTACAAGATGTAACAACCTCCGAACAGGTAGACAATCTAATTGAAGAATTCATAAATATAATCAAGTCTGCAATTGAAAAATCAGTTCCCAAAATCAAAGAAGGTCCTACGCGACAACAACTAAAAATAACCGAGGATGTCCGATTCCTCATTAATATGAGAAACTTTTTTCGTAGGAAATGGATTAGAACAAGGCACAGTTATTTCAAAAAACAGTTAAAGTTTATGAATTTTAAAATACGCGAGAGGATAAATGAGTTACGGAATATTAACTGGAACCATCTTCTCTCAAATTTCAGTAAGTCCGGCAAGCCATTTTGGAATGTCGTTAAAATAATTAAAAATAAAAATAAAAATACTCCTACCCTAAAATTTCAAAATAAAACATATTCTACTAGCAAAGAAAAATCTAACCTTTTTGTCAAACCACAACACTACCTTAAATCTCAGAAGTGATCGGAATACCGAAAATCAGGTGTCCGAATCGCTAACTAGCATACAAAATACCGCAATTGAATTCACCCCAAATCTCCTAATTAAACCGGGGGACATTATGCAAATAATCAAGTCCCTTAAAACTAACACAGCTCCTGGTGCTGACTGTATTCCTAATATAGTGCTCAAGTCGATTCCGAAAAAAGGCATAGTTCTACTAACCTTTATTATAAACTGCTGTCTTAAACTGCAACTCTTTCCCTCTGCCTGGAAAACTGCCAAGGTAGTTCCGATTCCAAAATACGGAAAATCACCTGAATGCCCAAACAGCTATAGACCTATCAGTCTCTTAAATTCACTTAGCAAAATTTATGAAAAAATTTTAAAGAACAAACTAATGAATCATATAGAAGCCAACAACATCTTCCGTAATGAGCAATTCGGTTTTCGACCTGGCCATTCAACCATCCACCAAGCTTATAGAATTAGGAAACACGTTAAAGATAATCTAGCACTTGGCAACTCTACTGGATTCCTCACTTTAGATATAGAAAAAGCATTCGATTCAGTCTGGCATAACGGGCTTGTTCACAAATTAGTAAAATTTAAATTTCCCATATACCTGGTAAAAATAATTCATAGCTTCCTAACAAAAAGGACTTTTAGTGTAGGTATTTGTAGTGAAGTGTCTTCGCCCCATGAAATACCGGCCGGTGTCCCACAAGGGTCTGTTCTTGGGCCGCTATTGTATAATATTTATACGTCCGATTTTCCTAGCCTTCCCAACTGCCATTTAGCTATGTATGCAGACGATACTGGAATTTTCACTTCAGACCGCAATGCGTCGAAAATTGTGAGCGATTTACAAAATGCATCCAATATAGTCCTCAGATATTTCAATAAGTGGAAAATTCGAATCAACTCCAGTAAGACACAAGCTATATTTTTCACCCGCCGAAGAAAACAGTGTTTTCTACCTCAACGGAATCTTCAACTAAATTCCACCCCCATTGAATGGTGTGACGATTTAAAATATCTAGGAATTATCTTTGATAAAAAATTATTATTTGGTAAACACATACTAACATCTGTCCAAAAAGCAAGTAATCTCATAAAAACTCTCTATCCTTTCATAAATCGAAAATCGGAATTGGGTGACGTAAACAAGTTAATTATTTACAAGCTCATTTTCAGAGCTGTCCTAACTTATGGCGCCCCTGTCTGGGCGGACTGTGCCAAAAGCCATATGAACAAATTGCAAAGGACTCAAAACAAAATACTAAAAATTATGTTTAACCTGTCTAGGTTTTTCTCCACACGCGAATTGCATCAAAAAGCAAACATCGATCTTGTTACAGACGAAGTAAAAAAACTACTTAGCAAATTTATTCAAAGTACCTTTATTTCGGATAATCCTCTAATTTCAAATCTTTTTCCTCCTGAAATAGTTTTATAAAATAAAATGTGCAATATAATGAATTAAATAGTCTTAAGATTCAGTAAGGGTTTTTTTTCACAATTTTTCTTTAACTTTTCCCTTCACTTTGTATAGTAATTAATAAATAAAAATACGACTTTGCTAAATTAAAAACTAAATCTCAGATTGTAAAGAAGTAGGATTCTAATCACTGTACACACTTTGTGAAATTCATTGTACACAATTTATCGACTTAATAAAACATTTTAAATAAATAAATAATAAATATTTTTATTCAAAATTTCTTCTTCAGAAAAACACGGTTTTAACCGATTTAAGGAAACCTTAACCTCTTTTTCACTTATCAGAAGTGTGAAGTAATTTTTATCGCGTGAAATCACTTTGAAAGGTCCTTCGTAAGGGCTTTGTAGGCTTTGTCTTGATAGAGTCTGTTCTAATAAATACGTGGGTACAAGAGTTTAAATCTTTAAATTTAAATATATTATATTTAGCATGATTTGTTGCTTCAATGGGTTTTAGTGAACTCATTAATTTTCGTAATTGACCTACGAACTCGCTTTGACAAAAATTGTTTGTTGGATTTTCCATAAAATCGCTGGGTAAACGGATAGATTCTCCGTATAGCAGTTCAGCTGGGGTGCCTAGAAATTCTTCCCTAAAAACCGTTCTTAAACCTAACAAAACGAAAGGTAGCACTTTAGACCAGTGCTTATTTTTGTAGGTTTTAATGGTCGTTTTGAGTGATCGATGCCATCTTTCTATAAACCCATTTGCTTGTGGATGATATGCGGTAGTTCTATTGTGTTTGAAACCCAACAGTCTAGATAGCTCTTTAAAAAGAGTTGATTCGAATTGTCTACCTTGATCAGTAACTATAATTTTAGGAATACCGAACCGAGAAATCCAACTTTGACATAGCGCTTCTGCGCAGGATTCAGCCGAACTATCAGTTATTGGAACTGCTTCAGGCCATCGAGTGAAACGATCGATTAAAGTAAGACAGAATCTGAAACCTTGTGAAGGAGGTAGCGGACCTATGATGTCCATGTGTATTGTTTCAAAACGCTTGGATGTTATTGGAAAACTTCCAAAAGAGTTCTTAACGTGTCGAGAAATTTTGTTTTTTTGACATGCTAGACAACTACGAGCCCAGGTGTTTACATCCTTATTCATGGAAGGCCAAAAATATTTGGCAGTAACCATTTTATTTGATGTTCTGATGCTGGGATGAGCAAGATTATGGAGGGAATCGAAAATTTGTTTTCGAAAAGCCTGAGGAATGAAGGGTCGTCGTGTTCGAGAGTCTGATTTTTCACAATAGATCTTTTTGTTACTGCCAATAACAGGTGATTTGGAAAATTTGTACGACGCATTCTCTAATAGTTTTTTTAGCTCAGGATCTGATTCTTGTGCCATGGACATAGCTTGAAAATCAATAGAACTTGGCAGGTTTAGCTCGTTAATCCTTGATAGCGTATCTGCAACTACATTGTCTTTACCTGCTATGTGTTGGATATCTGTAGTGAATTGACTGATGAAATCTAAATGACGCACCTGTCTTGGAGATGCTTTGTCAGGATTTTGTTGCAGTGCAAAAGTTAACGGTTTATGATCAGTAAATAATGTAAAATTCCGACCTTCTAGCCAATATCGAAAATATTTAATGCTTTTGTATGTAGCTAATAATTCTCTGTCATAGGCGCTGTATTTAGTTTGTGCTGGGTTGAGTTTGATTGAAAAAAATCCTAAAGGTTGCCAATAATTTTGAATTTTTTGTTGTAGTGCTGCGCCAATGGCTATGTCAGACGCGTCGACAAATAAGCCTAATTGAGCGTTGTTATTTGGAAAGGTTAGAAGAGTAGTCTCTGTTAATTGAGTTTTAATTTTCTTAAAAGCTTCTGAAGATTCAAAATTCCATTCAATTTTTTTGGAACCTTCTTTTTTGCTGCCAGTAAGGTATTTATTTAAAAATAGCTGGTGTTGAGCTGCATGAGGGATGAATCTTCTGTAAAAATTGACCATGCCTAAAAAACGTCTGAGTTCTTTGACGGCGCTTGGTTGATTAAAATTTGCGATTGCTTCAATGTTTTCATGGGTAGGTGTAATACCCTTTGAATTTATAATGTGGCCCAGATATTTAACTTCGTTTCTAATGAAATTACATTTTTCTGTGTTAATGATGAGACCGTGATTTTGGAAACGTTGGAAGACTTTGGAAAGATGCGCGATATGATCCTGTTCTGATTTTGATGCAATTAAGACATCGTCAAGATAAACAAAGCAAAATGATAAATCTTGAAGAACTGAATGAATGAACCTTTGAAAGGTCTGAGCTGCGTTACAGAGGCCGAAAGTCATACGCGTGAATTCGAAGAGTCCAAAAGGTGTGCATATTGCTGTCTTGTGAATATCTTCCATATTGACAGGAATTTGGTGATAAGCTTTCGTGAGATCCAGTGTAGAAAAATATTTGCAACCAGATAAATTGTGTGCAAAATCGTGAATTAAAGGAATCGGATATCGATCTGGAATAGTGATGCTATTTAAGCGTCTGTAATCTCCACATGGTCTCCATTCTCCATTTTTTTTAGGGACCATATGAAGTGGAGAGGACCAGCAGCTGTTGGACGGTCTACAAATTCCTTGTTTTAATAGAAATTCAAATTCTTTCTTTGCTGCTTGTAATTTCTCTGGAGAAAGACGTCGGACTTTTGAAACAATAGGCGGACCTGTAACTTTAATTTGGTGGTTGATGTGATGCTTTACTGGTTTAATGAATCCGGAATCTATTGTAATGCTTTGGAATTTTTGAAGTAATTTTTGGATCTCTGGATGAATTGATGCTTCCATTACTGATGATATGTGTGGATTTAATTCTTTTTGTGTGTCAGTATTAATTGTAGAATAAGTGGAAGAATCTAATAGTTGTCTTTTGGCTAAGTCAACAATTAACCCGAAATGGAACAGGAAATCAGCGCCTAAAATAGCTTTAGTAACGTCTGCGATTACAAATTGCCATTTGAATTTGCGTTTGAAACCTAAATCCAGTGATAATGTTTACCTACCATAAGTGTTGATTGGAGAACAGTTTGCTGCTGTAAGGTGAAGATGTGATGCAGGTAATTTATTTGACAATGGGGCCGGAATAACCGATATGTCTGCACCAGTGTCGATTAAAAAATGTTTTTTTGAAATGTGGTCATAAACGTAAAGACGACCTGAGTTGTCGCTTTTATCGACCGTCGTCATAGACGATAAGCGATTTATTTTTTTGAACTGTGTAATTTGGGAAAGTTCTTGTTTTTATTAAAAAAACAAGGTTCAACACATTTGTGGGCTTTATTTCCAAAATTGTTATGATACCAACAATATTTGCTATTTGATGTATTAAAACGTGTATCGGAAGAGTTATTTTTGTTGTTAATTCGATAAGGTGATGGGGATCTGCGTCTTGATGGAGAATTTGAACGGAGTGAACATAATTTTTCTAATTTCTGTTCGAGATTATTTAGTTTTGTTGTGAGAATGTCGAAATTTATTTTTTCTTGATCCTGTTGTGTTGAAAAGTTAAAGAGAGAAGTTGTTGTTGGTTTATTTAGAATTTCCATCATTTTGTCTGCGGAAGAAGCTAATTCTGAAAGGGAATTATTGTTACATATAAGAACTGTTTGTATATTTTGCGGTAAGCGTTGAAGCCATAAGGTACGTAGAACCTCTTCAGTGAATTTATCTTCGGATAAATCTTTCATCTCTCTGAGTAATTGAGAGGGGAGACGATCTCCTAGTACTAAATCATTCAATAGCTGATTTAGTTTTGAACTTGCCGACACGGATAACCTATCGATTAAGGTTTCTTTTAATTGAGTATATGGTTGAATGGTATGTGGCTTACGAACCACATCACTAATTATTCGGATGACGTCTCCTTCCAACACAGAAAGAACATGAAAAAATTTATGTTTTTGATCTGTAATTTTTGCGAGTTCAAATTGTGCTTCTAACCGGTTAAACCAAAGTTCTGGCATGTCTTTCCAGAAAGGTGCAGGTTTCATTGAAATGGGTGTGGTGGGTGTGTTTGAGGTATCACCGGTGTTGCGATTTCGATTCATTTTAAATAAATTTTAAATGCAATTGCCGTTAAAAATGGATATTTACAACTTGCATACAATTACAAATGAATGTGTTAGTTTTTTTTTTTTTTTTTTTAAATCTAATAATTTAATTCTTCACTTTTTTTACTTTAAAATTTGGTTTGTTCTTACTTGTCTTTTTTATTTTAAAATAATCTTAAAATTAATTTTTGAAACTTATGATGTTGATTGCTGTATTGATGATGATATTGATTGCTGCGTATTGCTGTATTGATGATGTTGTTGATTGCTGCGTATTCTTGTTGTTGGGGTCACCAGTTTGTGGGGTCAGTCCTTAATATTTTGTTAAATTATTTTCTTTTTAATTATTTATTTATTATCACGAAATAATTCGTAAACGTTTTCTTTTTAATTATTTATTTATTATCACGAAATAACTCGTAAACGTTGGTATTATAATGTAATTATTTTATTTTTAATATATTGTGCAAAGTTTCCTTTTTTTATTAAAACTTAATAGCTCTCGTAACCGACCCGGGGTACATGAATATCCAATTCAGACTACTCAATATTTTTCAAAACAATATTTTTCAAAACAACAATATCCGGTAAATCGATATCCATATTTAATAGCAAGTAGATCTCTCAGTATAGGTGTACTGAGTTGCACACATTTGCGACTGTGCCAATTCCAAAGTATACAAATCGCAAATTCTCACACATGTTAATTTATGTTAACCTGTTACTTTCAAACGATGATACGTTGCCACAACTTCAAGACTTAAGTATTCAAATAAAAAATGATGTAGTTAGATTTATAATAAAGAAGCTGAAAGAAAAAATAAAGTTTAAATGTATAATTTTTCCTATTATACAGAGAACTAGTACCTTAACCGCGTAGCCAATAATTGAATCAGCTGAAACTACTTAATGAATTTCACCTCTTTACTCCCAAACTCAAGAGTGAGGCATATCTTCCTTTGGCTTAGTACCTGCGCACCCATCTAGTTTTATTGTGATGTAACCATTTTGTACCTCGAAGGAACCCCAGGGATAAGACATTGTAGCACATGCTCAGATATGTTTTGTTATATGTATTATCGTTTGTCTCATCCGGGATCCGATCCGGCTACGAAAACAACTGCGAAGTAATATCCTAAACCAAATCTATGCTCCTTGTTTGAGCAATCGAACTAAACTCGGACTAGCTAACTTCATAAAATACTTTTACTTATTTTACCTCCTCGTGTAACACAGGCTTTTATGTATGTATAATTCTTTTTTTTATTCGGCCTTACTTTACCTGATTAGAATGTACACATGTAAGACAACTTCCAAATCGAAAGTCGGATGTGTATATATTTTAAAAAACAACTATTTTACCAAATTTCATTAATGAAAACAACAACAAAAATTGATCTTTGGTCTTCATTGAAATTATAATATTGGCAAAAATTATCTCGCCAAAGAACGAAACGGACTTTAAACAAATGAACACAGACATTATTAATTCTAATCTATGCCAGGAAGTACCATATAAATTTCTTCGGAACGTAATTGGGATATGACTCTCAGGTAAAAGCTATGCAGATAAGGAGCGACAGCTGCCTTCGCTTATCGCAGATTAACAAATCCCAACAGCGCCTGTGGGGCAATAGCGGAAAAGTAGAGATTCGTTCATTCGACTCTCAAGTTCAAGGACTTCGAAATATGTAGATAATCTGAAATCTGCCAGTTCCCGTGTACTTTGCACAGTACTTTTGTGAAGTTAAGACAAAATGTCGTAAAAGAGGCAACGCACGGTATTTCCCCATGTTACCTGAGGTCACGTGAGTTGCTCAATATAACAATTGGAGGGCTGAATGGTAGAGCGAATTAATAAGCACCCGAAAAGACTGCAGTCACTGTTCCTCAAGAAAATGGATTTTTCTACCTGAAGGTAAGGGGAAATTTCTTCGGGTTGTTTTGGCGCCTTTTAAAATTTTCGGTGCGGATAAGTGCTTTAGTATTAACATTCTTACCTGTATTTGGGTTCTGTATCAAAAATTCATCTCAACCACGTGACTCCAGCGCATTGAGAGCTGAATAACGTCTGAATTCACTGGACCAAAGCGGGGCTCTGCCTGTTGGTTCTCAGATTCATTCGGAATTCGAGCTTTGCGCGAAGTTGGTGCTGAAGTGAGAAGGTGTGGAGTTCTGGTTTCCAGCGGTTAGTGTCGCACTCGAGTCATTTTCGAAAATCGGTTCATTTCAATCGAAAGTAAAAGAACTATGCTCTGTGTCTTTTGCAGTTGATATAACCAAGAAGAGCACGTTTGCTCGCTGAGCATATTATTATATGGTCGTGGTGTTGTCGACGTCGTCGACTAGAAATGCCGCAGCCAAGATTTTCGTGAGTCAGTCATCGCGGATACTTTGAGTCGGTTCGATGTGCAGTAGATTGCTCAGGCATCGTATTTAACATGTGTTCTTGGTGGAGAAGATATAAGACACATTTTTCATGTGTCTTCTCCGCTTAATAATTTCTCATTTAAATATCTATTTATAAAATTTTGCCGGCATATATCAAGGCAAAGAGATGCTGCAGTGAACATAATATTTCTTATTCTGCTCATATATCGACGGACGAGGCGGTTTATTACCCTCAAGCGGAGATTGTTTTCGGTTAAAATCCTCCTTCAAAGATATCATAAAGAAACGTGCCGTTTTGCTTAAACATACGTGAAACGGTCATTCATTCGTTTTAATGTGTTTTTAAAATTTTTTTTTTTTTTAGCTTTTATTACGATTTATTTAAAATAACTCAAATGATCTCGAGTTCGTAAATCATCAAAATAGTGTTCCTTCGCTAGAGAAGACAACAAAATCGTACCAACCATTTCCTCTGAATCTGTGCAAATTATTTGAAATATTCTTCAGTTTCTGGGAAAAAAAGTGTTTTGTGTAGAAAAGTGTTGCGTTTTGTGATTGTGCTACTGTCGGAATAGTGTCACAGCTGTGTTTGCAGAAAAACGTATTGATCACAATTCACATTTTTCACCTCTGCGAAAAAAAAAAATTAAAGACAACTTAGAACGGTGTGGCGGCGTGTCGATTACTTCTTGGTAAGTTTAAAATTTCATAAAATTGTTTTTTTTTACTACTTAATACAAAAATCTTATATTCTCCATGCTAATTAAGACCGGTTCAATTTCATCAAATAACAAGAAAAAGTTTTTGTTAATAATCGGCTTAACAAACGTTAAAAACCGCGCCACACACTCAGGGATCGGACGCATAAAACAACAATATCAATGTCGCTCGGCCCAGTTCACTTCTCTCTAATTATGTAGGCTCAATGTTTTTTCTCAATTTTGCATATTAATTAGCGTCACCGCCGAATGCGTTCCCGACTTTGAGCTAATTAATTGGGTTCGTCAAATCGTATCATTGCGCTTAGTCGCCCTCGATGCCAATGAGGCTTTTTTTTTTTTTTTTTTTTTCTAAGCAAACATTTGAACTCCACACATGGCACACGATGATGACGGAGATGTTGATTATGTTCTTTGTTGATGCAGTGAGTTATTAAATCAATTTCGTTTCAGTTTACACGTTTTTTTTATGGGCCAGCCGACGAGTGAGTGAAGTTGCAAGTTGTGTGACTCGACACTTGCGAGCATTAGAAGAGTTTGGCGCATTGTGGAAAGGCCTCTTCGACGGGGTTTAATTTTATCGTTTTTTTTTTCGTTCACTAATTTTTTTTCGCTTCAGACAACTAGTTTTTATTCGGCGGGTGATGTAATTTGGTTTCTAATAATTTTGGTGATTGTACCAATTTTTAGACGAGTTTTTCATTTTCTTTTTATTGCATTGGACAGATGGCGGAGTTGCATAATTTCGTGGGATCGTTGGAAACTCGAATTGAATTAAAATTTTCTGAAAGCTACCAAATGCATATACAAATGAAGAATTTTTGATAGTTTACAATTTGTAGCAAACGACATGCACTTAATTGATTTTTCCTCTTTAATTAATTGAATTCCAAAGATTAGTAGGTTTTTTTAAAAAATATATTTACACCGATTACTCCGAAATTTCGCGTTCAATTTGCTTGGAAACTCGAATTGAATTTAAATTTTCTGAAAACTACTAAATACATATACAAATGAAGAATTTTTGATAGTTTACAATTTGTAGCAAACGACATGCACTTAATTGTTTTTTCCTCTTTAATTAATCGAATTCCAAAGATTAGGAGGTTTTTTTAAAAAATATATTTACACCGATTACTCCGAAATTTCGCGTTCAATTTGCTTGGAAACTCGAATTGAATTTAAATTTTCTGAAAACTACCAAATGCATATACAAATGAAGAATTTTTGATAGTTTACAATTTGTAGCAAACGACATGTACTTAATTGATTTTTCCTCTTTAATTAACCGAATTCCAAAGAAAAGGAGGTTCTCAATTCGGGGCGTATGTACTTTTTTTTAAAGTATATTTACACCGATTACTACAAAATTTTGCGTGATTCTTATTTAAATTCAAATGATGAAATGAAATGAAAAAACCTAATGACTTTTAACAGTGATCTTTCCTGCATACATTTGTGAGGTCACTATAAAAGTAAATTTATCATGAAAATATAACATTTAATAATGATAATAATATATTTAATTGCATTTAAATGTCTTTATTAAACTAAAAAGATATATAGGCATATTCTGAGGTGAAATTTCATCCTTTACGTGATTTATTTTGATGATACCTTTTTAGGGTTAAATAATTAATATCACGGTGCATACTTTATTATAATAATTTTCACTATTTTTCACAACCCACCCTTCGACTCCGTCAAAACCGTTTATACCGTTTTTACGTTTTTAAAGTTTGTTCACATTTTCATTTTTCAAGCAACTTTCTTTCAATTAATTTCTGGTTTTTTCCAACTTCATGTACCTCATGACCTTTGCTAATTTTCTGTAGATCTATTACTTCATTTTCACCAATAATAATACACTCTCGTGTGCTCAGCTATTTTTTCACCTCGATTTTCTCAAAATTTCCTCGCTTAATTTTTTTTTATTTAACAAATGTTATACCTCTCCTCAATACCTATCCAATGACGTATTCAAAGGGGGTTTCCATGCATTGCCTCCGAGCTACAATCGATTGAAAACCCCAAAAATCTAATCAAATCGACCACCTCTTCTTCCACACTCAGTTCGAAGCACACACGACGTTTTCAGTGTGGGCTGGCTGGGTGTTTTTTTCGTCTTATTTTGGGAAACTTGAACAGCGATCGTCTGGAAAATGGAAATCAGCGGCGCTTCAATGCCCTTACTTATTTTACAACTTCTCATGCTCAGAACTCGGTCAAATCATAACCAATTTTCTTGATTTAAATTTCCAATGATAGCTCCACATTGGAAATATTGATAGATACTTTTCTACTTTCTATTCTTCTATATATCATAATATTCTAAATAAAATGATAACTAGGGTTGTGTCTGTGCCAGCATCACGCAAAACTACTAGACGGATTTCGATGATATTTTGCCGTTTTATACCTTAAATTTATTATCTACAATTAGAATATGGTAATCATTATATTTCTCATGGGAATTAAGATATTAAAAAAAAAAACACATCACGGAAAATCTACTGGATAGGTGTTAAGAAAACTTGGCATAGTTAAAACTTATGTCTTGAGCTAATATTTAGGATATAATTTGTTCTGATAAATGAACTCAAAATGAAGGGACCAAGATGGCAACCAAAAATTTTAAAATTCATGGGATGAACATAAAAATTGGTATTTGGAGGTTTTTGAGAGCACTAATATCTAATCTATCAGAATTTTGAATTTCAAGATGGCGAATTCAATGTGGCGACCAAAATTACTAAAATTTAAGGAAACTTAATGTAAATTAGTACAATAAGCATCTCGGTTCGGAATCCATTAATTGTTAACATTTGGAAATTCGAAGTTTTATGAAAAATGTGATCTCTATCCGCCCTCGTCTAAATTCAAAGTTCCTGTACCATTGATAGTTCAATTTTGGTATGCGATATTATGCAACAGTCAGTTTTTAAGCTATATTCAAGCAAATCTTCAGGTAAAGGCGGACACAGCTAGTTATGCAATAAAAATCCTAAAAAGTAATATTCGCAGGTTCAATTTTAATGGGAGGATCTGTTTACATGAAATGACTTAAAACTTCCGTTGGCAATTAATTTTAGCAAACTAGATTGGAGGAACAACATTCGTTTTACAGTTCTAGTAGGCTCATCGTGCAAATAGAACACGTTCTAGAGCTCCATAAATGGGCCAAATATAGGTATAAATACATATCATCGAATCTTTCATCGCTCTGCCTTTATGTCCGTTTTTCAAAAGTACAAGAACAGGTAGGGGCTGGAGAGGTAACTTGCTCCGCAGTATTAATTGCACTAATGGCTGTAGTATATATATCTCAGCTTTAGTTGTAAAAATGAGGATTTTCATTCCAAATTGTATGGATTCCCAAAAATTTCAGTGTTCAGTATTTAGCCAATATCACGTTTTTTGTCCAAATATAGAGTAAAAGTCTCTCCTATATAAATTTGCAATGACTTCGTAAAAAAATGCAATCAAAAGCCTCTAAAATTCAGTGATAATAAATCCCATGAATGCTCTGCGCTCTCACAGCAAAAAGGAAAATTTCTTTTTGTTAGCTTAAGCAATTTCACACAACATTTAGAATTACTCAACCAGTTGTAATTGATGTCGCATAGTCCATCGCGTTCTGGTGCAGCAGCTCTAAAGCGCATTTAAGGGGCCGTGCACCCTCCCGAAATCAGACAGACAGAAACAATGAAAAATAAAAGTGCACAACGACAAGAGCCTTGGACACAATTCTAATCCAAATTACGGAAATGGGGCCGATTTAGCGTGTGAAGCACCTCTCGGAGCCCCAAACCATTGCTTCGGGACCGGAGTGGCGCACACAATGGAAGTGCAAGGCT
This sequence comes from Dysmachus trigonus, assembly GCA_949715965.1. Lineage (NCBI taxonomy): Eukaryota > Metazoa > Arthropoda > Insecta > Diptera > Asilidae > Dysmachus > Dysmachus trigonus. Next base: position 25,688,267 of record OX454320.1, read on the forward strand.
GCACGGGACCTCTTCAGACGGACGTTGCGAAATTTGAAAGTCAATTGTGCTCTCCGGTCTTCGGAGACCCAACTGGATGCTGGAATGACCGCAGCGCAGGGAGTTCGGCGGGCTGAATGCAGCCAGCGGCTGCCCGCACCCCGCTCGTCATCGGAATTGCGAAATATGTTTCTGCTGCATTTCAGGTATTTCAATTCGTTTAAGTAATTGCCATCCCACGATGCCCGGGTGAGTGCAGCTCATGCACCATCAGATCCCAGGCGGCATTAGCATTTATTCGGGGACGGGAGGGGAATGGGCTGGAGCCTTGCAGTGAGGTCTAAGTTTGAAGATTCCAATCAAAAGCTAGTCCGATGCTTTGTGGCTCTATTTGTTAATGTCAGCGCATCAATTGATTTTAGTCCATCGAGTGCTATGTGTTGTGAACCTCCCCAATTTCCTTCGTCATCCTTGGAAGCGGGGTGAATTAGGAGGTCCTGCCGGGCCCCACTCTCTACATCCATTCAAGGGCATCAGCTGCTCGGATGCATTTAATTAATTGCATCATTTCACAGACGATTGATCACTGCGGAGCGGAGAGGGTCCCAGTTGCACCGTGCAGCATAAATAACGTCTGTCTGGAAGGTTTGTTGGTTGGCGCGTCCGTTCCCTAGCGGCGAGGCGGCGCGCCAACCTGGGAAATTGTCCTCGCCGCCATAGACAAGTCTGGCGCGTTATCAGGGCTCCTTTCGATTTGATACAAAACTTGTTTGCGTTACGCGATTGTTTCGTGGTGCAGCGCGGGAAAAACGCAACAAAAACTCGTTTGGCTGCAAATCTATAAAGATTTTCAATTTCTTCCCATATACTCGACACTGTACCCCGTCGAGGCATATGCGCAAGGGAAATGTGCGATGTGACCGGTCAAGCTGAAATAGGGAAGGGCTAGCGCTAGGGTGACCAATACAACACCATTTTTAGAAAAGGATGAAAATACTAATATAAAATTCTTTATTTTTTAAGTATAAACCTCCAATAAAATCTTCGAAGTTCTCATTTATGCCGAAGATGTAAAGATATTAGATTGTCCCAAAAGTTTCTTTCGTTTTATAAATAAAAGTAATAGATGCCCAACATTTTTTGTTTTATATTAACTATTTATTTGATTGAATTGTGTGATCCACTTTGTTCTATTACCTTTCTAGATTTCTCCGGGAGCCGTATAATGTCATCTTTCCGGAAATTTTGCGGTTTGCTGATAAAATGTCCTTTATTCTTATGTCATTTTTTGGATTAACTAGTTTTTTTTACCGCGAAGAGAATTTTTAAATAAATAAGTATTAATCACACGGGATAATATCAGGAGAGTATGGAGCATGAGGTAGAACATCCCAATCAAATAATAACAATTTGTTCCTGACGGTTACAGACAAATGGGGTATTGTGCTGGAAAACGCCTCGTCTGGTCGTCCTTTCGCCCTTTTGTGGCTATTGTTTAATACAGTTTGTCCAGTTAGGACTAGTATTTCACTGAATTGATTATTTCACTTTGAAGTTGGCTCCTTACGAGAACAGACTTTAATTGGTTGATTTCCAAACATTGGTATACCGTCGTGAGGTGCCTAAAATTGCTTTCGTCCATTTGGTATAACACCGGCGTGTTGGATTATCCTGAGCTGTTGAACATTAACATACGGACAAGACACGACTTCTTAAAAATAGATTCTCATCGATACTGTGCAATGTACGACCCAACTGATTCCCTAATAGCCTCGTATAATAAATTTTTTGATAGCTCAGATTTAAATTTAAGTGGAAATGTATAGTGTGTGTGAATATGACTCCGTCCTTTCCCAACAGATGTCGTTTTTAGTATTGCTTACGTGTACTAATAAATGGCAACACTTGTGTTCGATAGTACTTTATGTCAGCTGTCAAACGAACTACGTGACATTTCGTTGAAATATTAGCAACAAGTGCTTTTATCTCCTTGAAAATGTCGGTTTTCGTTCCAAGTAAACATCATTTTCGGGAAGTGCTATTACACTATTTTATTGCAAAGAAAAGTGCAGCGGAAACTCATCGTTTGCTTGTGGAGATTTACGAATAAAATTAACCTTTTTTCTCTAAAAATGGCACATTAGAGTCTATCAGACCAAACGAAATATAATATATCATGAAAGTATTTTTGTGTATTTATTTATATTTTCCTTACTTTTTACTGTTGTTGAGTTTTAAAAATCCAAAACTGCGCCCTATCAATGTTGCGTTTTATTAAAATCTGATAAAAATTATGCGAAGTATTTTGTTATTGCTATCAATAATTATCAAACTGATTATCTATGATTTCTTAGTATGTGATATAACGGATGGGCCAGCGGCTGGATTCTTTTTAAAAATGCTATAACATAAACATTGTTCAAAATATTTCAAATTTTGGTGATTTATTGAAAAGAGTAAACCTTCCGATACCAAATATGGCCATTTTGCTTGTTTGCATAGCTGCCAAGATGGAAATCCGCCTCAACCGAAAAAATGATGTTTATTATCATAATCGACCTCGATTTCGAGCTGCTCTAACGACCAAACAGAGAAGCGGTAACGAAGCGGGTGGTCATATTGCTTCAATTCCTGAGTTTGTTGGGCCTTGTAAAGAAATATACCAAAGTCTTAAAGTTGTTGAGATCTGTGGCAAGTTGAAGTTCTCAGGTTTAGGCGCTCACTTTCGCCAACAGCAGCAATATTCTCGACTGAGCGCGCAGGAAGAACACAAGGATAACTTGTGCTATCAATTAGTATGCCAATCTCACGAACTTTCTTCACAAACTTGCGTACAGCAGACGCGGTTGGTGCATTATTTCAACCGAAATTTTGTTTTGACAATTCGCACTGTTTCAGCAACACAGAAGTCACTTTGGAAATAAGTTTTCGATATTTACCAACATTGCGCAAAATAGTAATAGATTGACCACCCTTTGGGTTATTGCCTCCTTTTTAAGTTCTTTCATTGCAATCTAACCTAGCAAATATAATGATTTTTGATTACGAAACGAAAATGAATGAAAGTGAAATAAAACTTCGATATAGAACTCGTTTTCAGATAAATATCAACTGGAGAATGAAAAGAATGGAATACTACCTCAAATAACAAACTCGCTTAATTTTTTCTAAAGTATATCGGATTTTCTAGTAGTGGTTAGTAGTAGCACATACATATATTCAAAACTGTTGAAACTCAAACTTACACTTGTAAGAGAATCACGAGTTCAAGTCGCAAGTTGAAATAATTATCGAATATAGATATATTGTCTTCTGAACTATTTCTTCCATTTTATTTTTGTTCGAAAATTCTTCGTAAAGCCATTAATATGGAAAGTAGAAAATGTTTACTGGGAAATGAAAAATATTTTTGGTGAAAGAAATGGTAATTTGCAAAAAAAAAAAAGAAACTAATAGTATACTTCAAGTACTCTTTATATGTTGTCTTTTTAGAAAAATACCACATTGTTAACATCGCACCAACCTGAAGAGCTGGCTTAGCGAGATGAGAACGGGTTGAAGAAATCGAGTCAAAGGTTCACATTCCCTGGCTAACAAGCGCATTGTTCATTACTTCTTCTGCTGCTGCGCGTCGCGATCTTCTCGCTGCATCTTGCACAAGTTGCGGTGGGTTCTTTACAAAATACTGTCTCGATTCTGGGCAAAGTATCTTTTGCCGCAGGGTGCCGTCGGCACAGATCCAGCAACTTTTTGCTCCGTGTTTTTTGTGCGATTTACCCGTACCAGCGTCTGCACTATCAACTTTAAGCGGACGAGCGGCGGCGCGCACTGAGAATCGAGGGATATGCAGACCTCTAGCCACCGCTGAGCCGCGGACGGAGGTCGTGAATTTTTGATCGTCTCCTTCTCAGTCGGAAATCCTTGAACGGTCACCGATTTCATTATGAATGAAATGCACCGAACGAGTTCCCCACGGATTTTGCCTTCTTTCTAAATTTCATCGAAGACGTCGGAGCAACTCGTTTCGTGCAACTTGAAACCAGGTACGAATCTGATGCTGGTCGCTGCGCTGTCTCGAGTATCTTTTTGGTGTCTGCCGGCATGTTTTCCTCATTCCGATCTTGTGGGTGACAATCACTGATCGAGCGAAAAAAAAAAAAAAACAAACAACGACAAGGCCTTTTCGGGGAACCAGCGATTTCTTCGTTAGTCAGTAGAGAATTTATGGTGGCATTGTTGCAAAAATGAATGACCCATATATTCCTGGAAGTAGGAGTCGCCTTTTGAGATGATTTTAATCCGCCGAATTCTTAAGGTGGAATTTCTAAGAACCAGTATGTAGTTAATATAGAATAATCGAACTATTACCTTAGCGTATCTAGAGATGCGTACCATGTAAATCATTCAATTTCTGAGTGTGTTTCCTACTTTACGCTAGTATTTATATTTTCAGATTACTTTTTAATGCAATTTTCTGTTTAGAGCAAAATCAATAGTAATAATAAATTAAGAAGTAAAAGTAATATGCTTAAAGAAATCTATAGTCTATAACGTCGGCCGCATTGAAATTTATTTATTATTCAAGATTCATCAAAATACATTGATTTCTATTTATTTAAGCAAAGTAACCTTAACAAAGCTGACCCTTTAACTGACCTCTAATCAAGTTAAAGTCAGTGTTGTGATAGTATAAATTAAACAGGAGTGACGTCGACGAAGTCGGCTCATTGAAACCATAATTGGTATTGTGATAAGGAACAAAAAGGAATTTATGATTTCTCAAGGACCGAGAAGGGACTGACATTTTGAGAATATTTAAAAGCTCTGGGAAATTAATCGTACCTTGAATGCAGTCAAACATAAAAAACAGTTCTGGAGACGTTTCGTCTTTCCGCGAGGGATTGAATTGAAAAAATAAAAAGGCGACCAAACAGAGCAGGCGTACTCAAGTATTGGGTGAACAAATGTACAAAAAAGAATTTAAGTAACATGTGGATCATTAAATTCTCTGGACCCTTTTTTTAATAAGCCCCAAGGTAATTTTAGCTGTAGCTACGATAGCGTTAATGTGGTATTTAAAGGACATATGTGAGTTTGACTTCAGCCAAAATTACATGATTGATGTAAATAATGAAAAGAAAGGGCGCCAGATGACTACCCTGAGGGACACCAGAAGTGTCTTTTATTTCGCCAGAAAGAGCTTTATGAAATAAATGTATGTATTATTAAAGATAACTGCTCATTTCTGAAAGAAAATAACCGGATCGGACGACAAAAGCAACGACAGGATCTGAAAGATACCAATTTTTAATTTGGAATGGATTGCCTAAACTACGGAATACATCCGGATTGAATCTCTATGACTAATTTCTGAAATTATTTGAATAAATTCATGCTCAACAATTTTTCGTGCGAATTGGTTCAGATTTTACACATTTCATTGTAGTAAAATTACTATTTGTCTTCTATAGATAACATAAATCCACGAAATCTTAATAAGCTATATCCAAAAGCTTCATCTGAAAATACAGAATATCTGGCAGATTTTCGTTTTTAGAAATTGTGGAAAAATTCAGTTTCTTTACAAAATTTGCCAACTTTATAAGGAAAAGACAAAAAAAAAAATGTATCAGGTATCAAATTAATCGTTGTAAAAATCAAAAGAAGGATTGCTTTTAGTTTTTCGAAAATATTAAAAAATCAAAGTTGAGGGCGTGCCCTAATGGGAGCTGTTGCTAAGGCTTTTGCGAAGAAAGATACATTGGCAGAATATCTATTGTCATGTTTTGATCTGATTAAAAACAAAAATTCAAAAATTCCACCTTGTCTTCTCAGGTTAGACATATGCCATTTTATGAATATGATAGCGAAGTGGAAGTTTTGGCATGGATTTCCTGCTAGAGTAAAAGAATTTTACATGAAAAGTATTGCTAACCTACGAAATCAGAGTACTATTCAAGGGATAGAAAGTCATGCAAAATCAATATTTATTTTATCTTTAAACACCAATATAGCTCCAGACAACTCTTCCGATCAAGCTCGAAAATATTTAACCATGTCAATTAGAGGTGTTGAGGTTGAGGAGAAGTATTTATTATTGAAGGAAGAGGAAGGTGAAGCTAATTATGAGTTGGAAGATGAATTGGATGAAGAGGCATTATTAAAGACGGACATTTTTGATTGGGCTACTACATTATACAAAGATTGTAAAGAGATAGTCGAAAAGGAAGAGGAAACGAGTAATGTGAATGGATTTTTTTGCGCCCAAGTGGCAAAAAAATTAAGAACATTGCTACCATATTTCCCACTATTTTCTGAAGTGATGCCTGCATTTTTTGGGTATGGTTCCGAACGACCAACGTCAGCACCTGTAGAGTCCGAATTTAATGATTTAAAAAATCGTGTACTCAAAAGCTATAACATACCAATGAGAGTTGATTATTTTATTGCTCATCATTTGTCGTCATTCTCGGGCAAATTGAAATGTGCAGTAGCCAGCAAAGAAGAGTGTGTTAGTACATTAGCTTATCAGAACAGTTCCCAAAACCTTCAAAATGAATCCAAAGCAATTCAATCAAGATTGGACAAAAACAAAATTGAAATTATTTGTATAAATACTAACGACAACATTAGTCATGATGATAGAGCTACTGATAAGAATGTTATGTCAAAAGATTGTAATACTGACATCAATAAGAGTGCTTTAAAAGCCAATGTACAAACTGAAGTACCCGAAATTATAAACGAACAAAGAAACAAACGCAAAAAATCGGACGATCATGAATCATCTTTTGATGAATGTCCTGAAATAAATTTTGAATCTAATTGGCGAGGCAAAAATAAAACAAAACGGCCACGAAGATATGGTGAGCCATGTCCACAGTTCGACCCAACACTACCGAATGTGTTAATGGTTCCGGTCATTATAAATGGAAATTTTTGCAAAAATGTCCAAAATGGAAAAATTATTTATGTTATTAAAAACACATGTGCTTTTGATAGTGCTTGCCAAATATTTGCAACAGCTTTGTTAAATAACAAAGCATATTCAGATTTGATTAAAGAGAAATCTTCGCCTCTTCACCAATGTGCTGCAATATTGCTTGAGGATGGATTAAAAGCCAAATTTTTTAAGCGGAGAGCTAGTGTTCTTCATGCAATTTTGAAAAATCAGCAGCTGAGTGATATAGTTATGGTTGATGGTGTAAACAACATCTCAGAATTAATGAGAAGTTTATTTTCTGATACACCGTCTTGCATATCGACCTACAAGTGCATGGTATGTAATAAAGAAGAAAGAAGAACATCCATAGTATGTGATATTAACCACAACACTCTTCGAGAAAAAGGGTTTAAAGAGCTTGCTCAGGCAATTGAACACAGTTTTTTTGATCCACAACAACCCTGTTGCAAGAAATTAAAAAATGTTATGCGAGCGTACGGGTCAACACTGCTAGTTGATACAGATATGGGAGATCGTACTTCAATAATACTGGACGATATTCCAATGGAGCTATTCATATCAAAACACTCGACTAATAAAAACTTTGTACTCATAGGCGTAATAGCATATGCAGGGTCTTTTAAAATAAATGCAATTGGACACTATACGGCATATATAAAATTGTACGATAAATGGGTCAAGTTTGATGGAGCTTCAAGAAACCCAAAAACAAAAATTATAGATAATAAGCAGAAAATCCATGCACATATGTGCATTTATGTAAAAACTTAAATACGAAATTGATAAATGTGAACATTTTTTTTTTTAATTATAAGTTATAATGATTTTTTTTTTTGCTCTTATTGTTTTCATTTTAATTAATACATTGTATTACCATCAATTGTTGGTGTAACACACCAAAGAAATTTGAAATTAAATGAATTTATTTAAAAAAAGGACTAAATTGTCATACGAAATTTTGTATTATATTGTATATCTGTTCTAATTATGAATTATGAAACAACACAAGTAAAAGCAATAGGAGCGCTTCCTAAAAGAAAACCATTAAATAATTTTACTTGAAAATGTTCTGCTACTACTTCCAATAAAAAAACCTCAGATTTTATTAGATGTTTGAAGTCGGTGTGAACACTTTTTTAATACTTTATTTATGTATTTATTTACAATTTCTTCAATGACTAATTACTCTACAATGGAAAAAATTGAAGGAAAAAGAAAAAGCCAAATGACAAGGGAATTATAAAAGTCTGCTGTTAGTACACATTTTCTAAAAATTAAATATAGTGATATTGAGTCAATGGCCAGTAACGAAAACAATTAGATTTCCTTTATTTCGTAGTTTTGGATTTAATATCAGTCAGGTTTTCGTGCCGACTTCAAAAATCTAGTGAAATTTAGGATTCAACATTGAAAGCAGTAGCATACTATTTTTCAACTAAGTGTTTAATACTTCTTTGAGTTTGAGATTTTTTGGAAGCGGCTTTATCTGTTTTAAAATTCTTTTATTTCATTGACATTTAAATCCATCATTTTGAAAATTGGGCACTAAATTTAAAATCAATGTCGCCCTAAAGTACGTAGCTTCGGTGATTTAAACAGAATCTTAAACGCCTTAAAGCTACCACTTAGAATTGTTAAATTTGGGATCGAAGAACCTGCATATATTTATACGACTGCCTCTCCTCCCCCCCCCCCCCCCCCCTCCCCCAAATGTCTTTTTTTTCTAAAAATATTTCCCAATTCTTAGACCCTGTCCGTCTTCCGCAAAAGAAGAACATTTAGATCCGAGTTTCAAAAATCTTATTTCTCATTTTCATGCTAAACTATAAGTCGGAAAAACTCCTATTTTCCTAAAATGTAGCTAGCTAACTGCAAGACATTTACCTTTAACTTGACCTCAAGTATAATTATTTCTGCCTTAATTATAGTTCTAGATATATCAAATTATTTTTCAATAAGCCCACCGCTATCCTACTACATCTCTGTTTTTCCTATTACATTTTCCCTTTGAACATGGTGCCAATCTAGTATGTTCTCCCCACACACACATGCATTCACATCGACGTGTATGCACAAATCATCCCATACGTTATTATCTGTCCCATGTTTTACCCCGTTTAGCTTTCTCTTTGAGCCGTCTGAGCACATCTTCCCACCCCTTCTTACTTTGGATAGTTTATTCCAGAGTATGCATTATGCACATATACCTAAATTTGAAATAGAATTGGATTAAAATCAATATTTTTGCATTAATTTACGTAATCTGTTAGGAATTATTTTCTGATAAGATGTCAACAATCCTTGTTTCCCTCCTTCAGAGTTTTTATAAGGCATTTACTTTATTGTTCCTTTCTTCCCTGCGATGCTTGAATTTGAATTTAGTGCAAAGTAGGACACCATAGAATTCTCGTTAGGAATTATCGTGTGCCTTTCTTTGCGCATTTTGATTACTTTTTGAGGCTCATTGGTGCACCTTCTTTATCTTTTTAAGCTGAAATTGACTATTTGATGAATTAGAAAAACCTATCAGATTGATCCTTTCCATTAGCTGATCTAAGTAATTTGACTATTTACCTGATTTTATTCGATTGCCATAGTCGATCCAGTTTTCCTTTTCTATTATTTTGTTTCTAGCGATTGATTACTTAAAATAGTACTACATGTGTAGAGTTAATTAATTCAACTAAATTTAAACAACGGTTGTACTTATTTCCTCTTTCAGGCAACTGCTTTTCCCTTATTTCGGTGTTACACAACAAGATATCAAGCGCATGGTTTTCACCTTAGCGCAAACGCGTTTACCTTCCAATGCGTTGTTACAATTCGGTAAAGTTTGCACTAATACATAATGTTACATACTGCGTGGAATTATTAAGAGATAATTAATTAATTCATTCTCTACTGTTTCTTGTTTTTCTTCCTTTCCGTTTAGGGTACTCTTTGGAAAATACTTTTTTATGAGCAGTATTTAATTTATTAATTTTTCCTTTTTATATGCAGATTTTTGTCTTTTCAGTATTTAGACGGTTGGCGATTTTTTAAATTTAACTCCCCTCTATCAATGAACTAGACGCATGGGCTTTTAGCTTTGCACAAAAATGTTTATTTTCCAACGCCTTATTACATTACAATACCTATTTACACTCTAATTGCGTGGCAATTGGTATTTTTTATAATTTCCCACCTTCCTTTTCGAATCTCCGTAAAATTTTAGTTGCCGATTTTTAAAATGGCGGGGCTAACTTCTCACCCAAAAAATACAAAATAGCGTCCCAAATTTTTTTTTTTCGAATTACAGAATTTTTAAATACGGCACAACATAGCACAACTCAAGCACAATGCATTAGTATTTTTACCGTATTTTTTTTCCAAAATGGCGGGGCTAACTTCTCACCCCAAAAATAATATTAGTGTGTAAAATTTGTTCTAGCGGTGCTAATGAATTTTGAAAATCAGCACAACATAGCACAACTCTAGCACAATACAGCACAACTTTTTTTTTTTACTTTTTCAAAAATGGCGGGGCTAACTTCGCGGACATGATATTTCGAGGTTCCTCGTCATTTCTGACATCCTCCAAGTAGTCCAGGCTACCAAGGTAAAAAAGAGGTATTACCTCCGAATTTTTTGAGCATGCATCGATTTTAATGAAATTTTGACAGCATGTAGGGAATACCTCAAAAAGCAAAATCTACCCTATCCCGATGTGTGCTTTTTCCCTGGGGGTGAGTTACACCCCAACTAGAAATGACTCTAAAATATTAATTTTATAAAAAAATTATCATTTAGTACAAAGAGGTTTCTTATTAGATTATTTATATTAAATCAATCTCATAAATGCAATGTGATGTATTTTCAATAAACGAGGGTTTAAAATCCACCTATAGACGCTAAAAAGGGATGTAATCATTCCCTAAATATTGGAATAATCTGGAATATTTTTTAAAATTCTAAATCTAATATACTTTTGTGTTTCGAGTGACGTGATTGGCAATTCTCTCCAATTTTGAGGGAAAAATTACCCTCAGCCTAGTGCAGCTACTCTCTAAGTGGGTGGAATCATCCCTTAAACATAAAAATATTTGAAAATATTTCTTAAAATCCTGAATATGAAATACTTTTGCGTTTTGAGTGATGAAAAATATGGTACGAATAGTTTTTGTGATTCTAGAAAAAAAGATCCCTCAGCAGGTTACAAATGCTTCCAAAAAATTGAAGAATAATTCAAATTGGTGCACAATCAGCGAAGATATCGCGTAACATACACACAAAAAGAAAGAAAATACAGTCGAATTGAGAACCTCCTTGTTTTTTTTTAAGTCGGTTAAAAATAGTTACGAATGACTAGAAAAATTTCTCTGAGTGTACAGTGCTGGGGATTGTTGATAAAAGAGCTTCAAATTTAAGTTAGAAATTGGTTTAACCACATTTTCCAGAAGTCCCGAAAATTCCCAATTCCACCCCATTGCAACAGATCATAATGACATCCAACTTGTATTCGTTTCAAAAAGGGAAAACTTTTATTCCTGGTGCACTCCATCGCTTCAGAATTCTTCAACTCAGTCGTTTTCTTTTGCAAAATTGCCATCAAAACTACTACTACCTGTCGGTTTCGCTTCCTTGCCTTACGTAGCGAACTCAGTCGGCATCCTCAGTCTCAGCAGGAGAAAATTTACGACGGTGAACTTATCAAAACTTTGAGAAAGATGATGACTTTCTTCACCTCAAGAAAGCGTAAACTTCCCGACCGTGGCGCATTTATTTTGCGTGGATAATATGCACATTCTCCGAGACAGCGGCAGCAGATAAAATTGCAATTCATGGGGAGCGCCAGGCCAGCCATAAGCCAACTCCGAACTGCACCCGCGCCGAACATCCGCTCCCCTGGCCCGATAGTCGCGGTCGCGCGGGTGCATCCATCCGTAGTTTCCAAAGTGAGATAAGTTTTTCAAACTGCCGCAGCATGTAACAGTCTGGCGCAACTCGCGGAACTCCTTTCTGGCGGAGGGAGTTTTATGTTTCATTCGGTAAGACATCGGAGATTTACCGTTATTGTTGTTGTAGCCCTGTTTATTTTGTACCGGCTGTAATTAAACATAAATCCCAGAAAGGCTTCGGATTATCTCTCACACCGTTGGAGCCATCGCTGATCGGCTGAGTCCAACCGCTCCATTTCCTTCCTGACCTTTTGCTGTGGTTTCTGATGAGAAAATTTCTAATTGCTTTCTTTCATCCAAAGAAGACGATGTTTCAATAGTTTCGTGAAATTGTTAGTTTACCACGGGATTAACCATAGCCATAATTCACATCTTACAAAATTCTTCGCCTCCTTAGAGAACTAATTATAATTATCATGAACTGAAATAATCGCGAAAAGATGAATCCGCTATTCTATAAAAATTGCTTCCCAATGATACAAAGACAATCGTTCCATAAGAGGATACTTTAAAGTTTGAACTTGTGAATTGTCCGAAACTTTTAAATCGGATTATATCGATCGTTGAAGATCCTTTTTTTGCACTATCGGAGAGATGTTATTTATTTACAATAGCATTCAGATAATTGTTGGTGTAGTGATACTAATGTGATCAAAAAGTAAAGCCAATTTGCTTATAACTTTGAACATTTTTATTTATTCTTCCAAATCTATATCATCCCCTTCAAAGCAGTCCCCGCCCGATACAATACACCTATGCCATCGATTTTTCCAATCCTCGAAACACTTCTGAAACTCAATGATTGTAATGGCCTTCAGCTCCTTCTTCGATTTTTCTTTTATCTCATCAGTCAGTTCAAAACGGTGTTCCCGAAGCGGCCTTTTGAGCTTAAAGAATAGCCAGAAGTCATATGGAGCTAAATCAGGCGAATACGGTGGTTGTGGAACGACATGCATCGAATTTTTGATGAAAAAGTCTCGAAGAACCAATGCAGAGTACTGCAAGAAATTGATTGTTTTTGGAACAAATCGAGATGTGACTCTTCTCAAACACAAATTTTCTTTCAAAATGGTTTGGACCGATCCAAATGAAATGTTTACAGATGTTTAAAAAGTCTGATCGCCGAAGTCGTTCTGCAACATTCTAAACGTTTCTGAAGCAGGAATTTCATTCCGCAAGCAAAATTCAATGCAACTTCTTTACTCAATGAAATCACAAATTGTAAACATCGAAAAATTCACTTTTGGTTGCTCAGAAGAAAACACAACGGAACTAACCAAACAAATGACGTACTGGCGTTAAATTTTCCACAGATATGAGTGACAGTGCTGTCAACCAAAAACAAGAAGATTTGCTCGAATCGATGTACCCGCGCAATTTAAATTCAAAATTGGCTTTACTTTTTGATCACAGTAGTATTATTATATTTCTCCAACTACTTAACAAGTTCCTATGTACTTTAACTACTTCTTACTTCTTTTCTTGTTATTTATTATTGTTTTTGTTACTCTTTTTTTATATTATTTAATTATTATCACTTTTTCCACCGCTAGTATTGATATATCATAGCTTGTGCATAGTTAAAAGATGTAAGTCTTATTTGGACAATTACTTCTAATTAACTGACAAATAAATTATTAAAATAAATTATATTTTATTTATCATTTTCTGATGAATATGGTATTAAACTTGTTTACGCACAAATAAGGTAGAATGGATTTAAATTAAAGTAGAATATTATATTCTACTCGTAGGATATTCCATTGTAGATAATTTCCCGCCAAATTCAATCTTTTTTTAAATTTTGTGCCTTCATCGCATAATTTTTTGGAGTATAATTGCAAAACAGCAAAAGAGCATTCACTTTACATAAGCCATGGACATTGGATTTAAGTTACGTGATTCTCAGAAATTTGTTACGGCATTGATTTCAATCCTTTGCATATTATTTACAGGATTTTCTTTTAACATTTCTTTGAAATGTGAACCTCAAACAAATAATTCTCTTGTAACCTCTTTTGGTTGCCCCACTGCGGGGTAAAAACCTTGAAATAAGAACTCATCTGGAATGGTGAAAACCATTACAATAAAAAACTTAAATAAAATAAATTCGAGAGAAAGCAATAACAACTCAAAACGATTTGCGTCTGAAGGTTTTTCTCTTTTAATTCTGGTGAAGCAAAAGTATGCACCTGTCGATTTCCGGTTGTTGCATCTGTTCCCAAAATTCTTTTACGTTCAGATCCTTTAAGGTAATATTAAATGGTCACAAGGTGGTAGGTAGGTACTACATGCATATATTAAAAGGTATGGGAGAATGCTCGTTTCAGAGGCTTAACAAAGTTTTTAAAAATCCAATTTTGATGCAAAAACCTAGCTGTTGTGAATTAATTGTAGAATGAGCAAATTAAAATGAATAGCCAACTGGAACTAGAGTGCAGCACAAATGGGTGAACAATATGTCGTCTAGTTATTAGTCATTATCACGGTCGTAGACAATGGTCCTTTCAACTCGCAGTTTCGTAACAAAAAAGCTGAAAAATAAAGCAGAGCTTGTTAACATCCTGAAAAAGTTGTATAGTTACTCTGGGCTGCGAGGACTTATTTACATATTGTATACACAGTACGAAGCATATAATAGCCCGGTGGTTCTTCTAGACCGCATCACCTCCATTGTGAACCCAATTTGCATATTCATCCTGAACGAACGAACTCACTTCACCCACTTCCTCGATGGCTCTGCTGGCTGCCGGTAGGTGCGCACAAAATTAGTTGCGGTAATCAGAATGAAGAGTATCGTGTGTTATTCTGGGTAGCTGCTACCTGCTTCCAGGGAGGTGGTTACCCTACACCTGTATGTGACCCTAACTATGCTCGGACTGTTTTGTGCCTCCCTTTCACTACTTTTCCGGACACAATGTGAATGCAACATTTTCGTGGCGCCTACAGAAATAGTGCGGCCGGGGTCATATATAAGAAATTTATGAAAACTGGAAGCGTTGCGAGTCCCTTTCAGGCCAAAGTACTTTTTCACCTGTTCTGAGCTATGACAGTTTTGGGGCTAACCTGGAAATGGAAGAGAAGTTTCTGACTATGGCAGTTTTCAGTTTTCTAACAAATTTTGAAAGTTGTGTAAGTTTTCGTGTTATGCAAGGAATTTAGCTGCCGTGGAGTCTATTGGGGATAGTAGTGAAAGAGTTTAATGATTTAATGATTTCAGCAAGACAAGAGACAAGATATACGAGTACATACAGAAGTTTGCTTATAGCGACATTCAAGAGACAATGAAATTAGGTCGTAATTATTATAAGAAGAATCGAAAAATACATTACTAGAAGGTCGTGCACCAATATGAAAGAATCGAGCTTGCTTTTTAAGTCATCTGTTAACGTGAACATGTAAAATAATAATGTAATAAACGCGTTCCGCAAAAATCAGTGAAACGTTTTCAATTAGCTTTCTCAATTAAAATCCTTTATATGCCACGTTTACATGCAGAGTTGAAAGATCGAATAGAAATTAGGTTGAGTTTTCAACCTGCATATATGAGCCGCCGAGTTCAATGGTCGAGTCGAAACGTAGTTGAAGTGACAAATTAAAAGTCTTATTACATTATGTTCCTGCATAAAATTAGCATGTTTTAATTTCCTCATGCTTCCAACATTTCTATTAGCCATTTTAATAATTCAAGCTTCACTATTCACACTATTTTGTTTTAGCAAAACACAAATTACCACAGAAATGAAGTCAACTGAATTACTCGACTTCCGTTTATATGGCATCCGTATTCGATATTTGAACTCAACCCGGCTTGTAAAGAAGTGTCGGGTCAAGTCAACCGAGTTTCAACTCAACCTGCGTTTACATGTAGTTGAACTCGGGTTCAATCCAGGTTCAACTCTGCATGTAAACGAGGTAATTGATACATGCTTGCGGATCACACAACCAGTGATATAGTAAATTATAACCTATAAAGTAGAATATAATGTAGGAATTTAATGAATTTTAACTAAATTATTATTATCGCAAAACCATTCAATAAACAATAATCTATTCTTATGGGCTAGTTAGTTCACTTAACATATGTAACTATGCCACATATTATTCCAAATTCTCTATATACGGTCTGTCTGTTAACTATAAAGTTTTTACTCACAGGTAAAATTTTTTACCTGAAAGTGTCTGTTAACCTCACGGAGGGGAAGAACTGAGCTCTTGACAGCACTTCTCCTCTTACCCAATTTTACCAGATTTTATTCATAGTCCGGGAAGTAGCGTTGCATTTTTCATAGTGATTTCAGGTCGCTTGATTTTGTGTGCAGTCGGTAGTTTAGATATGGCTAGCAATCGAAACAAGCGTCAGCTGTCAAAATCGTGGTGGACCTGGCTGTGAGAAAATGTCAATTTTGTCGAAAAAATAAAAATTCAAAAGTGATTTCAGGTCGCTTGAAAATTTGTGCAACAAATGTTTACATGATAATAATAATTAAGTAGACTTTCAAAGGCACATATTTATGTTTTGATCATAAATTAGTATTTTATTCTTTACACTAGTTCAGCTGGCGCGAGCATTGGCGTAATATTTCTACAAAATGTAGTATAAGTCGATAAACCAATGGGACTGGGAAGCATTTCCTACAAAGCTACTTCCGGTACGAGGCGGAGGCGATAAAGCCCCCATTTAAACCCAGCATGCTAACTACGTAGAATGTGAATTCGTTGTAAAATATTGCAATTCCGGAGTTAAAGATCTACTTTCGGTTTGAAAAACTTCAAAGCTTATTTAGAGGGCAAAAAAGTTGTTTTTTTTTAAAAGTGTTTCGAATGAAAGTTGTGTATTTTTCATCTTGGGATCCGAATTTGAGGTCAAAATGTACTCATTCAATTTAAAAAAAAAAAAATTCCGGTCTAAATAACGCACTTCCGGTCGAGACCGGAAGCTGACGATTGCGCCAATCGATAGAGCGTACCCAATTTAGTTAAATGGAGCCTTGGCTAAAACAAAGTTTTTGGTCTATTTAGGAGGGATGGACGGGTGGTTTTGGACAGCCTGTATTACATTGTAATTGAAACCATAAATTTTAGTTTAAATTGATTTGAAGTCAATTGAAATTTCTAGAAATGATTATTTAAACAATATATTTAATGAAAATGTACGTCAGCTATTGAATATGTACGTCAGCCACGATTTTGACAGCTGACGTTTGTTTCGATTGCTAGCCATATCTAAACTATCGACTGCACACAAAATCAAGCAACCTGAAATCACTATGAAAAATGCAACGCTACTTCCCGGACTATCACGCTGCGAGAAATATTGGGTAAAATTACCGATTGCTTGTCACTATGTGACCTGTCATTTGCGTGCTTAAATTTTTGCGTTTTGATTCAGATATAAGAAGAAGTTATTGAAAAAATGTGTGAATAAATAAAAAACCAATTTGAAAATCTTCGAAAATATTAAATAAATCCATAAGTTTTCCCTCTGACATCTTGATCATGTTTGACAATTTACATACACAAGTATGAAGTTTTGAAGGTATACCCTATTTTTACTTGAAGTAGCCTGGTAACTTTAGATATTTATCCCCACTACCATATGAAACTTTTTACCAGATTTTTACTCAAGAAATTATTACCCAAAAGTTAGCAGACAGACCTATAATTTCAGACGCTTTGCAGGACTATAGTTTCATTTTTAGTGTTATTTCTTTTATCTGGAATCATTAGTAAATTATCAAAATAACTGATTTTAGTGAAAATCTCTGGTGCAAAACATTGACAGAATAATAAAAGAATATTACCAAAAAAAACGATCGGATTATTCCCACAAATATCTCTCATAAAAAATTTGGTTACTAGTAAATGGAAAATATAGATTAGAGCGAGAGAAGTATTGAGTAATTTTAATATGCTTGGAGAAAAAAAAAACTAAAGAATGAAAAATCTCTGCATGTAAAGACACAAGATAACACATCAAATGGCGAAAAGAGAGGGACAAGGGTGTAAAGCTCATCGTACGACCGAATGGATATTTTATTTGCTTTATGACCAAAAAGGAAAATAAATGCTCTTTGTTAATTTTTCTCCTTTACATCTATGACCAAGTATTAATCTTACTTTGTATCGTAATTTTGATTTTGAATAGTTGCTTAGTCATAGTTCTGACCATTTTACCACAAACTAAATTTTGTTTCGAAAAGTCGAGTTGTTGTTGGCTAGTTGAACATTTTTGAGTTATAACGCATTTTCATTGAAATATATTAATATTAACTATCTCAATTATTTAGTAACTACTATTAAATATGTATTTTTTATTTTGAGAAAGTAAGACTATTTGTTTTATATTTAAATTGGTAATTGCAGTTTTGTTGTAGATTTATTGACTTTTCATTTCACTGGATTTATTCGTTCCAATGCTCAACATGCCCAACCTCATAGCACAAGTTGAGTAGGTCATACCTTCCTCACATATAAAACTATAGTTTTTTTTCTAAAGACGTTTAGGATAGGTTAAATAACTTAGCCAAGTCTTATACCTAGTCTAGAGTCTTTTCTATAATGGACAAAATTATTCCAAATGTCGTTTATACTTGTAGTAATTTGACGGTTTAAAGACTTTAATAGACATGTGTAATGTGTGTGGTATATTATAGAAAGACACAAAATCGATTCGGCTTTTTATTGTTTGTCTGTAAAAGGTGTGAAAAACTACAAAACGTGCTTAACAATAACTTGCTTATACGATAAAATAAGATTTCCACATTATTAGATAATTTTTGTGGCACTACGCTGCAGGTACCCATTTTTTTCCCACTGCGCTCGTTCGCGGTTGAGAAGATTTTCAACATGAAAAACACTTCAGAATGATGTATTGAAAGGAATATCCACATCTAGGCGAACACAATAACTAGGGCTCTTAATATTTTAGTTGGTTTTCTTCATTTTTTGTTCATTCCTCACTTGCATCTTTTGAAGGATACGTCTGTCTTCGTTGAGACTCAGTATGAGTGCCCTCAGTGCAAACGATTGCTCAGCACTCGCATTTTCTACTTGAGATGTCTTATCAGAAAACTAAGTTTTCTTCCCTCGTCTTCCCACATTCTTCGTTCATCTCTTGAGAGATTCAGAAAATTTGGAAAACTAACATAGCGTAAAGAAGTCCACAACTACAATGCACCGAAGAATTCTATAGACCAACCGAGCGACCTTCCCTGGGTCACGGTTCGCATTGTCTTCTTTCTTGTAAGGAATTTCTGTTTAAATGCAAACGTTGAGGAAAACGACAAGTGCAGTGGACCGAAACGAAGACTTGGGAGCGTCACTACATCACCAGCTTACGCGAGTGGACTCTGGAAAATACATTAACGTTCCCATCTCCTGCTTAACTGGAGCTGCTGGATCACTACCCGCGCGGCGCACCGAATTTATGAAAAACCACAGCTGACCGTAGAGAAGGTAAACAACGAGCTCGTTGTCTCCATAAATCATTTCAGGGAACATTTTAAAGCTTTTCTGTGCATTCAAATGCTCGTTGGTCCTTCAGCTGGTTTTTTTGAGCTGTGCTAACGCCACTGCTGATGCCGTCCGGCTTAATGAATGAACAAATGGATTAACCAGATGAGAAGAAGCATTTCAAGTCCGCGTCTACGTTCCGCACCAACAATGAATGCCAATTCGCAAATAAAAGAATTATTGCTCGCCAAAAACAAAATAAATACCTAAATAGAAATAGTCCGAACGGGAGATTCACAAAAACCCGAGCAGCGCCGCGTCTGTTTACCTATTAAAATGCAAATATTTGCGGCAACAATCAGAAGCAGCTGAGGATCGAATTCAATTTTTATGAAGTGGAGCGAAATCTCTAGCATGGTGTGGGTATGAATGAATTATGCGGGATTCGTTGGCAATGCAAATACATATATGTTTTTACAAAACGCGTGGACGACGAACTTGCGGAAACAGCTAAATATAAGCTCTCTTGTCATTCATTTTTATATTTTTTTGCTTCGGCTTAAAAATGCAGAAATGCATAACCTAATGTCGTAGACTTAATGGAACCATCATAATGGACATCAGCTTAGTCAGAGATTTAAAAGCATTACAATAAATTTGTTGCATGTGACAATTCAACACGAACGTCAAACATTGAGCGTTTATATTCAGATTCGACCTCTTGCAGTTAGTCTTACGCTTGTCTCTAAAGGGTTGCGGCAGGCAGTACTTTCCTGGATGTCACATGTATT
The DNA here is from genome assembly GCA_949715965.1 of Dysmachus trigonus. NCBI lineage: Eukaryota > Metazoa > Arthropoda > Insecta > Diptera > Asilidae > Dysmachus > Dysmachus trigonus. Next base: position 25,708,393 of record OX454320.1, read on the forward strand.
TTTTTGCTTTAATCTAACTAATAAATAATTTCGTAATGCTAATCAACAATGAATGTTATCTCTTTCAATTTTTTTGTGGCCATTAAGTACAATCGGCGAAAAGCCGACCGTGTAAAGTTTGAATTTGTTAATTTCATGTTGATTGAGTTCAGTGTTTTTAAAATTGACCAGTTGGGAATAGAGTTAGGTCTTCATTGATACAAAAATTGTATGAATAAAGCAATTTACTAAAATTACTATTATTAATAATGCGTTTTTAAACCCGCTATCTAAAAGTGCGAAGAATGGCAATAATTTTAAATAATTACTACCACATTTTCGATGTTTGGTTTTTACTTAAAAAAATTGTAAATTTTACCATTCGAAATTATTTTCACATTCTATGTTTTTAAATTTATCTAATAATAATAGTGAATTGAATTATTTTAAATAGTCATCTCAACTTTTGCTTCCTAGTAAATATTACGTTTTTGAATTATTAAAACCATCAAATATTAATTGGCTGAGGATCATTGCTATAAATAGTTGATTTACGCTAGTTTATAGTACATATATCAAAAACAATCAAAATAACTTTGTATTTCAAACATTTTCATATATCTATTTAAAAATTCATAGTTACCAAGAAATTTTTAATGGATATTTTTTCTATACACAAAAGAATCACATCTAATAAGATAAATAATCTTAGCCCATTTCTTGTTTTCCAACCTGTTATTTTTTTGAAAGTTCAAACGCTATTTCTGGCGCTAACTGATGTAACATTCTAATAATATTTATTTTTAAAATAACGAAGTATTCAGTTTTTTAGAATTTCTATCCTTTTTCAAACCTCTCAATTATGAAAATAGGGTGGCGAATTATTTAGTCTCCGTCCCGGACGGTAGAAACACATTCTACGCCACTGTAGCATCATCTACTTATGATATATTCAAGTATTTACATTAAGGAGGATTCAAAAAATATTTTTTTTTTAAATTTCATAAATCGTCAGTAAAACATTTGAAGAATACGTTCTCAAAATTTTAGATCGAAATACGTATTCTGTCCGAAGCTGTTCGCTATTTACTATTCGCCATGCGCACGCAACTCGCGTATTCGAAACTCAAAATGACATTTTTTCAATATGCGTGCATGATTACTCAAAAACTAATTGCCCGATCGTTTTAAATTCTTTTATACGTTTATATTATTGTATTGCTAAGAATATGAACAAACAATCGGGATGATATCATTGTTTAAAGTATCGTTTTTTGCATAAAGCTACAAAAAAAAAGCTAAAAATTAATTCCTTTTTCTCTAAACAGTCATAAACCTATTAGTTTCTTTTTTTATCACAAATTAATTTATATTCTTGGAAAACATTGTTTATGATTTCTGATAAAAATTACGACCACGAGAATGCACGCAAGCTAGAAAGTTGGTTAAAGAATTGCTATGGAGAACTGGTAATAAATCAGCGATTTCTGGCTGAAATGATTTCAAAATTTAATGACATGTCCATGAAAACATTAATAAAACATCCTCGTTTAAAAATGTTTAACTGAATGCTACCCTGTAAAATAAAATCAAAAAAAAAAAAAACAAAATGTAGTTTCTTCCCTTAATAAAAACCATAGCGCCATCTGGGAATAACTATACTTCATTAATTATCTCATAGTAGTTAAGAAAACTATAGAAAAACGATGCTAATTAGTTCAATTTCATAACTTCATGACTAACATTCTTGATTTTTTCTGGATTTTTCTAAACAATATTTTTCAAGATCGTGTAAGATCATTTTTAAGAGATTTTGGGCTCGTAATTTACTGACCATGTGGCCATGTGGTGTTTTTCTAAAAGTAAGGAGTGAGAGATTGAGATTCGAGGAAAAGGAGAAGCGTTGCCGCCACCGTATGAAGTATTGATTTAAGTTTAATGGTACTGAACATAAGATAAGGAGTTGAAAGTTAAATTGTCAGTCCATTTTAATTTAACTGAAATAATGGAATAAGGAGCGACGTAAACTAATATGTAGTTCAAATTCAACGAAAACAAATTATAGTCTAAAATATTAAAATTTTAAATGTTTAATTCCTTTTCCCAGGCAATGCAAATATTTATTTATTTATTTATATTATTCAGTTTACAGAATACAATTCTTAAAGACTATAGACATAATCTCAAGTAAAATGATTCGAAACTATAATTTTCTTAAATTGGGCACGATTCATTGAAAAATCAGCTTTGTCATCAAAGACAGAATTGAATTCATTAGAACAATATGTGACAGATTCATGCTGGCAACGTGATAAGGAATAGATAACAAACACTCAGATCTAAATTTGTATTGTAAATAAAAAAAATTATATACATCTGGAACGTCACAAAAGTACCTACCTAATTAGGTGAGTGAACTGAAGTAGTCACATGGATAGTAAGAAAATTTCTCAACAGATAGTCAAACTAAAAATAACACACAACAAACAAAATTACGATCAATTTGAATAAAGTAAAAAGATGAAAGATGTATAAACCTACGCAAAAAATAAATTGGTGATCAATTTTTCTCTCTTTTTTGTTAACGAACCACCGAAGAGCTATGGGAAAAGAAAAGAATTTTCAAATGGGGGCGTGAGTAAACTAAACATTACCTGATAAAAGCTTCGATAGGTTATTTTATGCGGCAGTTTACTCTATCATGGAAATAAATATCAAGATAAATGTTTCGTTGCTGTTGATATGTTGCTAATAACGATTCACCATATTCGGTTTTATTGTGAAGGCGTTCATATTGAAATTTCAGCAAAACATGCAAAAGTCGTTGCGAAATTTTATAGATTTTAGTGTAGTCGCTAGGATGACGTACAAAATATTTTTTACTGCAGCTTATAAGCGTCGTTTATGTTATCAAGTGCTCAATGCTAAAATTATCCAGTTTGTTATGTATTGGTGATATTATTTCTAACGACATACTTTCCTACTTTCCTTCTAGAAAATTTATGCTTGTTAGTGCCAAAGGATATTCTGCACAGCTTTGGGTGAAATATCGTAATCGATTTTTTACATATATCTATTTATTCGATTGACTTGAAATTTTACAGACAATGAAATTTAAATGACATGATATTATGGTACTAATGAAGTGGTCTGATAATGGACTTTGAAGGTAGATATTTACTAAAATGTTGTTTATAAAGTGCGTTTCATATTTATAACGCCACAAAAAAATATATGATTTCTGGAAAACTATTCATTCCAGCAGAATACAATATATAACGAAAATGATGAATTTGCTAAAAAGGAAACAATCACTCATAATTTATAAATCTAACACTTCAATGGCTTCCATACGGGAGGAAAAAGTGATTTTGGCTTGTTTCATAATTATAACGCCACGTACATTTTCGACAAAAATAACAATTTTATTTCAGCAAAAATAATATTAAAACATAGTAACGTAAAATTCATTAAATTAGTTACATTCTAGAACACAGTAACGTAAAGTTCATTAATCAAGAGTTACTCCTTGCTTGAAAATGGTATTAAAAATTCTGGTTTTCATGCTATCGATGAGACTTTGAATTAAATCTAAATCAATAGCATTCCATTCTTCCGCGATTGCGCGTTTTAAGTCCTCAACGGAATTGTATTGGCGATTTTCCTTATACACCCGACGAACTAAAACTCCCCAGAGATTCTCAATTGGATTGAGGTCAGGAGAGCATGGTGGCCACTCCAAAACCTCTATCGAATTAGAAGAGAACCAGGATCTGGTTTCGCGGCTAACGTGGATACGAGCATTATCCTGCTGAAAAATCCACTGTGTTGCAGGATTTTGCCGAATAAAAGGTACCAAACTCATCTGGAGCACATCCGTGTAATCCTTGCTTTTCATTCTTGATGAAGTGAATTGCAATTCTAAACAGCCGGACACAGAAATTGCACCCCAAACCATCACGCTTCCGCCGCCAAAATTTCTTTTGGAAAAATATAGCGTTTCTTTTCTCAAGTCACGCCAATATCCTCGAAAACCATCCGGTCCATCCAAATTCCATTTTTTTTTCATTGGAGAATATCACCTAAATTCTAATTTCTGTGTCCGGCTGTTTAGAATTGCAATTCACTTCATCAAGAATGAAAAGCAAGGATTACACGGATGTGCTCCAGATGAGTTTGGTACCTTTTATTCGGCAAAATCCTGCAACACAGTGGATTTTTCAGCAGGATAATGCTCGTATCCACGTTAGCCGCGAAACCAGGTCCGTGTTCTCTTCTAATTCGATTGAGGTTTTGGAGTGGCCACCATGCTCTCCTGACCTCAATCGAATTGAGAATCACTAGGGAGTTTTAGTTCGCCGGGTGTATAGGGAAAATCACCAATACAATTCCGTTGAGGACTTAAAACGCGCAATCGCGGAAGAATGGAATGCTATTGATTTAGATTTAATTCAAAGTCTCATCGATAGCATGAAAACCAGAATTTTTAATACCATTTTCAAGCAAGGAGCAACTCTTGATTAATGAACTTTACGTTACTGTGTTCTAGAATGTAACTAATTTAATGAATTTTACGTTACTATGTTTTAATATTATTTTTGCTGAAATAAAATTGTTATTTTTGTCGAAAATGTACGTGGCGTTATAATTATGAAACAAGCTAAAATCGCTTTTTCCTCTCGTATGGAAGCCATTGAAGTGTTAGGTTTATAAATTATGAGTGATTGTTTCCTTTTTATCAAATTCATCACTTTCGTTGTATATTGTATTCTGCTGGAATGAATAGTTTTCCAGAAATCATAATTTTTTTTGTGGCGTTATAAATATGAAACGCACTTTATGTGTTATACGTATTTGATATTGTATTACTATGTATTCGTCGATTTTGTAGCTCTTACTAGAATCATAAATATGTGGCATGTATATTTACGTATTTTAGCCTTATTGAAATCTCTTTAAAATATCAAGACAGTTAGGGAACATTGTATCGCGACTGTTATACAAGGTAATAGAATCAGTATTAACCACTTATCTTAAGGAATAATCCAGTCAAGGGATGAAGAATTAGTTAATTAGCTAACAATTTTTTTTTCTCATCGAAAAACTGACGAGAAGAGGTATTTTTAAAAAAAAATCATTAATATGGTATACTCCTGAGTTTGCTACCTACCCGTGGAAATCGGTGAAACTTTATTCCCGGAATGATTAGATGATTAAAGTTGATGTAGAAAGAAGATTATTGTTTGAAAATTATTTACTTCATAATTCAAAGCTTTATTTATAAAACAAAAAACAAAAAAAAAACAAAAAAATGGATATCTTTCTTATTTTTTCCGTGAAACTAATTTTGCACCATTTTTTTATTTTAGTGAAATAAACAACCAATTGTTTTTAAATATTTTGTTCCAAATATTTTGGCATCCAAAATCGTTTTGATATGATTCGCCATACTATTTACTAATTTTTGAGAGTAATTAGGCGGAATTTTATCCCACAATTCATACGTCATATTTCTTAAGGGGACCTTTACTTTCAAAATCGGGAAAAAACACACTTTTTAAAAGTTTGTTTTTGAAAAGACTATTATATTTATGATCCTGAAACCTTTTGTACATTATTGGTAAGATTATGAATAATATAAAAAGAATTTTTAAATGCAACTTTAGTTTATTTTAATGCCTGCAGATGGCGTCAACCAAAAGGCACTTTTAAAACGGCCCCATTTCTCCAGGACTTCCTGGAACAGATAGATTAAAAATTTTTAGTGGATTGTTTTCATAAGACACAAAACTAGTACCTAAACCTAAAAACCTTTTATTTTTAATGAATATATCATTTTATACACATTTTTCTAAAAAAGTTACAAAATTACTATAAGTTAGGGGTAAACTAACCTCCGCATAAGAAAGTGGGGGGATAAAATAATATTTTTAAAGGTTTAGTTTCTAGTATATTTGATAACGAATCGAATGGCGTTTGGTTTGTTAAAATCGGTTGAATAGTTTTTGAGATACAGATGCGGCCATTTTCAAAAATGTGACTTCGAGAAAAACGCATTCAAAGTTTTTGCTATATAATTTTTACATATAAAACGCGTAGAGCTGCCGTTACAAATATAGGTATAACTTTTTTTCTTCTACGAATTTCTTAAAACCGTTTTAGGAGAGGGTTTGTATGATGTTAAGAAGCATTTTTATGAAAAAAAAAAAAAAATTGATTTTTTGTCCGATTTTGAAAGTAAAGGTCCCCTTAATTCGTCCAAAGATGAAGGTAGTGAACCATAGTCGTTGTGAAGTTGTGATTTCATGTGTGCCCACAATTTTGTTATTGGATTCAAATCTAATAGAGAAAATTATTGACTTTGGATTCAATTTTGCATGACGGTGTGTTTGGGACCCCGATCACTACCTTCTTTTCAGGAAATGGCATATTTCCAACCGTATCTCGAAGTTTCGTTTCCAATATATTAAGATAAACTTCCTTATTCTTACTTATAATGGAGATTTCCACTACCGAATTATCTCCATGCTTGTCTATCTGCTTCACATGCCTTTGGCTCAAGCGTTAACTCTCTCTCTTATCCAAGCCTGTGAGAGACCGTCTTATACCCAAGATACACGGACCGGACACGGCTGAATGAAGATCCTATGAATCACTTTGGATTTTAATTCATTCAGTGCAAGACACACGGGCATAGGAGTCGATGATATTTCGTTTTGACAGTTCAAAGTGCAAAGAGCGGAGTGAATTCATGTTTTTGAATAATTGACACTGCAAATCAGCTGATTTTTCCAGGACTTCCATTTTCATCCGCTCTGAATTAAGTTTTTGGAACTTCATCGAGTTGCCTTCGAATGCAGTTACGAATGAAGATTCAAACTTAATCCACTGTGATACACGGTACAACCGATGATAATCCCTGCTGGATCTTCATTCAGTCGTGCCCGTGTATCAAGGGTATTAGCAATAATGATTTATTTTTTTCATCAGAACATATTCCCTTTTTCCCAGTTATCAAAAGTCAAAGAGTTATATTTCTTGGCAAAGTTTGAGCGAGCTTATATATTTTTAATTTGATATTTCATACCACTTGGCGAGAAGATAGTTCTTGTTTTAAGAACTCCTTCTTTCGATGAATATTCATTATTACAGTCGACCTGTAATAATCACTACACACTTTATTCCTTTCGTGTGGGTTGAATCCTAAATTTGCGGAAATTTGTACATATTATATATTTTCCGAATCAGACCTAATTTTTCTTCCTCACGGGTGCAGTGGTCCATGGAAAAACATATGTTACATGTTAACGAGCATATGTAATGTACATACGTACATATCACATTTTATCCAGGAAGTGAAATATTAACTAGTTAAAGCTACAACTGATATGAGCAAAAAGCGGGCTCCTGTGGCGATAAAAAAAGGTGGCAAAGTGTAGCGTGTCATTAGTTACATCCCAGATTAAATTTCAAACAATCAGCCGTAGAATTGCTATACGGACACCCGTCGAACGGGTTAATTAGCCGGTGAAATTAGATTCCTCGGTCTGTAGCAATCAACTTCCAATGGTTACAAATTCAGATAGACTACAAAAAACCGTACCATCGTGTAGATCGTTTGCCAACGCTAAGTAATCTGGGGAGCAATCTAGCGATGTGATGGCGCCGCCGATGGTAGCGCCAAAGTCATTAGAACTTGCCTGTAATATGTTCATAATTAATCTTGGCACCTTAAGGGGTCATTCTGGTTTATCGCTCAAAAAAAAAGGCTATTTTTACGATTTTGTTTAGAAAATATTATTGAACATATGGGTACAAAAGTTGTTGGGGTTGTCAAATACAGTCTTTGAGTACAGAAAAAAAATTTTTTTTTTTTATTTTTAACAATTTTTATATACGAAAATTGTTGATAAACGTGACTCCTCGAAAAGTAGGTAGGCTGCTCACGTACCTGATATCTTGAGAACGCTTCATCTGAACCAAAAAAATCAAACGGCTTTAGATTCGGTATAACAGTGGCTATGGCATGAACTAGGAAAATTAATTTTCATCGATAAAAAACAAAATGGCGGCCAATTTTCCAAAAAAAAAAAAAATCGTTGTTTTTTTTCACTGTTTTTTGCAAAAAAAAAATAGTAAAAATTAATATTTTAACAAGATCCTAGTTTGCGCTAAAACTACTTATATGTAGAACATGTGGTAAAAATTTCAGAAGGATCGGTCCAGTGGTTTTTGAGAAATCGTGTACGCGAGTCGAGAAAACGTTGTTTTGAGAAAAACGCGTTTAAAGAATTCTTCACATAGATGTTTCTCGTTCGAGCTCGAAGCCAAGACTAACGCTGCTAGTTGAAATCGGAGCAAAAACTGTCTTACCTTAGCTTTTCTCATATATTTTAGTTTCATTTCAAGGTAAATATAAGTGACAATAGGCATTGTAAGACGAAACATCTGCTCCAACGAATACAGGCAGGTAAACGAAGTGGATAGAAAAGAGGGGTCGAGCGCGCGCGCTCAGGTAGTAAAGGTACCTATGTTTAGGTCACAAAATAATATATTTAGAGTGCTCCAATCTCTCTAAAATTTTAACACGATAATTCTACATACATATACTGTCGAAAAATGCAAAAAAAAAAAAATCGATTTTTCAAAAGTGATAAACCAGAATGACCCCTTAATTGAGGTGATTCCAAGCCATACCCCATCAGTGTGAATAAACAAGCACATGGTGAAAATTTGCTGAAATTTTTACCTTGTTCTCCAGTGTTATTTAAAGACCAACCCAGCAGGCGTTCGCGAACAACCAGTAGAAACAGGCATATGAGCGCAACTACCGCACTTGCTGGTTGTCAATTAAAACGCTTAAAGCCATCAATCACTTCGCAAAATAAGCACTTTCCTAAGCGTTAGTCATAACACTTTGTTTACCCCTTTTCCACCAGATGATTCTAGCGATTCGAAACCGAAAAGCCTGGCTGATTCGCAGCGCTGCGCCGCGCCGCGCCACTCAAGCCGCGATGATTTTGGAAACGTCTTGGAACGGAGCCGAGGCCGCACGGACGTCTAAAAGTCATCGTGGCTTGTGATGGCCTCCCTGCTGTCCCCTTCAACTGAAGTGGCACAAGGAGAAAACACGATGGCAAACAGATTGCCCAGGAATTTCGCTTTCCCATTAATCGCTGAATTTTATCAGCAGATTTGATGGCGGTTCAACATCCTCGCTGCTAATGCGGAACAATTGAGCAATTTGCATACAAAGGTCCCCCGAGACACAATCATCACATACTCCAGGGCCTGTGAGGTGCTTAATTACATTTCAGCACGTAATATAGGCTACTTTTACCCTTCCATTAGCAGTGCTGGTGCTGGTCTATCAGCATATAATCCATTGATAATAGCGCTCCACCTGAGCACCACTTGGTATGCAAACGACCGGGATTGGGATCGTTTCGGAGCAGTAGGCTCTGTCGTCGTCGTCGTCGTATTCGTCTGCGTTGCCTTTGCAAGATCTCGACGTGCGCCCATCCAGAAGGCTCAAACATTTCGAACAGATTAGGCAGAAACAGAAGAGGAAAAGGAGGAACGGCTATGGAAAAATTAAGTATGCAAATAAAAACAAATTGCGGCCCACACTTGAGTTTGAAACTCATCGGCCCCAAGTGCAGTTTGTGGGCAACAAACAGCAGCGACTTGAATGACCGGAATGCGCCGTCACCGGGAGGGTTTTCCCGGATTTTCTTTTGTGGTGCACTGCACTGATTCAGAGTAGCATCCTTTGAAGGCATTTGAAAGGAAAACGTTTTTAATTTAAGCGCTTCTCCACCCACCAACGAGCTTGCTGTCGCATTTATTCCCTAGCAATCACAGCATTCGGAAGTTGAAGGCGATTAAGGTCAAGGGTATCTACTTTCAGAATTTTTAACGACTTTTTTCGAGCTACGAGTACAAATGCACAGCCGACATTTGCTTTCAGTCCATTTAGGGGTTTTGTATCAGCATTTTTCAGCCATGAAGAAAATTGGCATGAACCACGGCATAATGCGAATGATCATAAATTGGCGGTGTGTCACTGAGAATTGTGTTAAAACTAGTCGAGTTACCTGGCGACTAACTGACCGAGAGGAAAAAAGAGCGATTTTTCTTTTGGGGGTATATAGGGTCCCATACCGTCGATAAAGACAATAAAAACAACACTTGACATAGCACATGACATGTTACATACTATATGGTACATGTCATATGTCCTGTCACATGTTATGTCACAATGTTAATGGTCGTGCCATATGTCACATGTTATGCCACGTGCCATGTCAGATGTCGTGTCACGTGCCGTGTCACCTAATATCATGTCACGTATCATGTAACGTATAATGTAACGTCACCTGTAGTAACAATGAACATACTAAAGGTTGAAATCTATATATTAAGCCTATTTTTGTGAATTTTTTTCGAAGAAATGATTGAATTTATTTATTTCTATATATTTAGTAATGTTTCAAGAATACTCTATAAAATTTTAAGAGCAAAATATTAAGAAATGAGCCTCTGGTAACCAACATGCGTACACTCTACAAAAAAAAAAAAATGCATTTTCAGGTGGACATCAGAACTCGAAACTGGATCATCTAAAATCAAAAAATCAGAAATATTTTGTTAGTTTAAGAGTTGACGTTGAGTTTTTATTTTTAAAATTTTTTTTTCAATTTTTGACATCACTTAAAAGTCAAAAAAATGAAACTTTGAATAAAAAAATTGTTAAAATTCAGCACATTTGTTATTTTAAAATGGAAAATAATTCGAAAAAAGAAAATCTCAACGTCACTACCTCATAAACTAGAGAAAGTCTGTACAAAATTTCAAGAGGATCGGTTCAGTAGTTTTTAAGATACAGTGTCCACCGACTTTAAAAAGAGTAGTTTTGAGAAAAATGCATTTAAAAATTGTTATCATTGTTCTTCGAAATACTCACACCGCTGAAAACTGGATCGAGAGTAGGGATATTCAAAGCGTTGTATCTTTGGCAGTTTTGCTCCGATCGAGTTGAAACTTTCACAGGATATTCTGTCTACTTTCATTTAAAAAAAGAAAAAAGAAATGAAAAACTTGAAATTTTCTACCTGTACCCCTTAATTGAAAAAAATGTTAATTTGCGATGCGATAAGGACTTGTGGGAGCGAAACTCTAAAAAAACTTCAGCGGTGGTTTTAAAGGGGAATGTGGAATTTTAGGGGAGGGTCTCAAAAAAAACGTTGATTAGGACACTCCAAGGAATCGATTGGTATCACGTTTCCTACGTTGAATCGGGACACCCTGTATAAATTTGTTACAGATTAAATAAAGTAAATTTTCTTCTGTTAGTATTGATTGAATGTGCACTTATTTACCTATAGAAAATTGATAATCTTAAAATAATAGGACATGTAAACTAATAACTGTACTGAAATTCCCGACTTTCGAAATTATGTGCTTCTACAAGTAAAATTATTAATACATAAATGTTGTTGTCAGCAACTAGTATTATAAGTTTTCTCATAAAAACAATAAATCCATAAAAGATTGAACCTTTCGAAACGATTAGTTTCTCCAATCCGTCGATCAGTTGCATTTTGTTATCATACTTTCTTGGGTGATAATTGCTTCGCTTGGCGTAAGCATTGATTTAAGGGACTACTACCGGTTAGATTGCAAAAAAACAGCATAATTTTCAATAATTTTTTTCTCAGCTCCTTTATTATATATCAATTTCAAATTTTGCATGGTGATAATAATTATTTCAAATATTACAAAAAAATTTTTTTCTTATTTTTATCATTTTTTTCCTTGTTTATAGAGGGCGCCGAAGTTGGTAGCTCAAAAAATGACTCGTCCCATGGCGGACAACTCATCTCAGAAACGAAGAGTCTGAAACAAATAAACCAAACGGCATTTTATTAAGGAATGTCCCTTACGTAGGAAAAAACCAGAATATGTCAACAAATGATTAAAAAAACAAAATGGCGGACGTTTGAAATTTTTTTTCAAAAAATCGCTTATTTTTTCACTTGTTTTCACTTGCTACATTTTTTTGGATTGAATTTTGACTAATATTGTGGTTTTTTCCTGTGCAGAATACTCAAATAAAGAAGCACTCCAAATTTGAGCCCAATCGGTTGGGCCAATTCGGAGTTAGTGTGTCCGCCATATGATAAAAGGTCATTTTGAGAAAATCACGTTTAAAGTTTTTGTTTTACTTATAAATATATAATAGGCGGGCACGCTTAATTTGCTGTAACTTTTATATTTTTGGGAATATCAAAATAAAATGTTGAGACGTGATTTCTGAAGGTATATTGAGTTGAAAAATGTAAAAAAAAAAAAATTGAATTTTTCAAAATTATAACCGGTAGTAGTCCCTTAAGCAATTTTATCAGACGAAAACCTGAGTGCAATTTTCCCATAATTTAATAACACGGAGCGTCAACAAGATTGAATGCCTGTTCGCTTTCGACAGACAACAGCAGCAACAATTATTACAGGTTGGCATAAAAACGAGCGTTTCCCACTGATGGCTATCACCCCTCTAATGCGACTCAGTTGCTTGCTTCATCTTATCTCAGTAATTTAATTGAGTAGCGAGGCCCCTAAGAAAACGTGAATTTTGTGCGCTAATGAAGGTATGAGATGGCAATTTTCTTCACTGGCGTTTTTCTTATTTTTATTGTTTTTTTTTTTTTTTTTAATTTTAATATTCTTCCTAGGCAACGTTAAGCCTGTAAAGCAACGGATATCTAGCTACTTTCGCTATGACGGCTAAAGACAGATATAAGCAGTTACTTAATGGCCTGGGATCGCGCCCGCGCAGTGAGTGTTTTTGATTGCGAACGCTAATTGCTTCATTTATTAATTGAGAGGAAATTTACATTGTTCGGAAGTTTATTGCGTAGGGCCTTCCCTTCGGAGTATTAGAAAAGTTTTTTCGAGCCCTAATAAGCTGCTTTCCAGCAATTAGGCCGCGAAAAATCGCCGCAGGCAGGAGTTAATTGCTCAAATCCTTCCCACTTAGCCTTATTGAGAAATGGCGGCATGAAATTGCCCGGGAGCTGAGAAGTGCCGCCAATGCGGCCGTGGGCCGGGAATGCGATGAGAAATGTCGGTTAAGACAGGAACACTCAAGAGTGACCCATCTGCGGACCTGTCGTCGCGGTTCGCTCGCTCCTCCGTCTCGTCTTAATTTTCCTTTCTTGACTAATTTAAATCTCATTTGGTGGATTTGTGCCCACCTCTTCCGGTTGCCCACGTCGCACGGATGACGGACGGGACGGTCCATTTGCCGCGTGAGCCTATTTATTCCCCGCAATGATGATGTGCCAGAAGGAATTCCTTAGTTGGTGCTAAAATTGCCAACTTTTGATTGCCCACGTTCGTCGTTGGCTCGTCGTCACTGTGATGCTTCCTTCCCTGGGAGAAATCATCTTAAACGAGAGATTTGTCTGCGCGGAAAAATGATAAGAAGGCCGCCGTGCTGTCTGCGGTATTTTGCTACTCGCTGAAGCTGATGCTGCTTCTACTCTATTTTATTTGATGGATTAAGTTGTCGGAATGGGTTAAGTGCAGTTGACACTGTTGTCTGATTGAGTCAGTCATTGGTATCATTCAATTTGGATCTAGCGTGGAAGGTTGCAAACTGTGATTGAATTTGTGGAGATAGCTCAACATTATGTCTAAATCTAGAAATCGAGGAGACGCACAACATTTTCTTTATTCATACTCCGCTAACGAACCAATAACTGAGCTTTCATATGCGCTGCAGATTGATAGATTTATTTGGGTCACCTCAATGGAATTGTTGAGAAGTGTATTGTTTGAATAAAGTCCCGATTTTTACACACATTCTGGCATATCCCCGGACGGTTCAGTTTTCTTATTATTGCGGATAAAGAAATTTCGTTATAATATTCCCTAGTAGATTAATTGTTCTTGTCCTCATTAATGGATAGCTCTGTTCTGCACTCAATATCAGAAAAGACGAAACGAAATTGTAATAACGTGATACGGAAGTGCAATTTTTCGAACTGATATAACATTGAGTCGTCACTTAAAGGTAGATTATATTTCTACATTATGTCCTCTTGAACCCATTGAACCTAGGATATCACACTATCCATACGAAACAAAAACCCCACTTTGAGGTTTCGAATTAACTTTCCCATCTTTAGGAAAGAATACAAAAAATATAAAACACACAATTTGGTGGTTTTTTCACTTTATTGACCCTTATCACACTACCCCACGGCTCCTTCTTCATGGGCAACACAGTAGGCATTTTCCTAAAAATGTTCCGAACCTGAAGCGGTGAAATGTTATAGCCCCGAAATAAAAATGGTTCGAAAACATATTTTCCCCTTAAAAAATTTAATTTGCTGGCCCATTGCCGGTTTGTTTTTACGACAAAACCTATATATCATGCCTTGTATATTTAGTCGCAAACTCAAGCATTTACAAGTAGCCCTAAGCATGGGGTATCTATATAAAGATGTTAAGGGATCATTGTCCACTGGCCTACCTTTGAGCAACTGCAATAAAATTCATGGAAAAAGTGAAGAAAAAGGTCAGTCTTATCCTTCAAAACAATAAACGTACAACCTCCGCGCGCCGGCCTGTTTGCAAGCCGTATTGTACATAATCAGTCTCTTCTGGGAACTGTCGAAGTGAGAAAATTCAAATTGCTTTGAAAAAAGCAGATTCGAAGCGCTTTATCCAGATTTCATGATATTTTTCTAAAAAGTGCCTCTCAAGGAGCTATTTGAAACAGAGCTTCTCAAGGAGCTCAAAGCAAGTGCTTACTTCTGCGGACATCAAATGTTAAAATTTGTATGAAACTGATGCGCAAACTTTGTGCTTCATTAGGAACACTTGGAAAAGTCTTTTTAAGCGCTTCTTTTCCCACCGGGTAGGTGCATTTTCTTTCCCGAAAATTCCCATACATCAACAAATTACAATCTCACAGACATTTTTTCTCCGAAATTCAGAATAGAGTACGACATACCGAAAACTAAGTTCAATAATTTACAGAAACTCTTATTGATTAACACTTTATAAATATCTTTTTGTTACAAATTTCTTCTATTTTAAAGTTCCCTCGTGGGCGCTTTAACTGGGACTGAATTATCGCTTAAGAACCAATATGCGTGTAAGACGGTAAATATGATATCGTTTTAGATTTGTTAATTATTATGTAAATTTTTGAAAACATAAAAAAGAATTATGCTAAATGTTGCAGGTTTAGGGTTTGGAAAAGTTCCGCTTACACCAGTACTTCAAACCTGTGTCATTTGTATATTTTTCACGATTTCCACATGGAATTTTTTTAATAAACGTTAAGGTTGTGCTTAAATCTAGGTAAAGCTTTTACACATTTTCATTACGAATAGAATCTACTCCAGAGTGCCAAATCAGACTATCTAAATTAGAAAGAGAAAACATAATTTGAAAGTGTTAAAGAATGATTCATAAAATTTACTCCACTCCAAGCTAGCTATATCTAGGCTAAGCCGTTGCGAACTGGATGCATACAATTGTTTCATTAGCGTTTATTTATTTACTATCATAGTTAAGTGTAGATTACACTTTATACGTAATATTCTTTTATTGTTTCTTAAGTCGTTTCCTGCTGGTTCGTGTGTGCTATGGATCCGCTTTTCTCGTTGTATGACTTTACGCTTTTCCACGTTGGAATTTCTTTATCTGACTCAATAGACTGGCCATTGTTATATAATCGTATAATCTACTCGAAACAATAAAATAAATAAATGGAGTTGTTTAAAAACTAATAGGTTTTCTTTAACGACAACTTTAACTCCCTTGTTTAATCCATTAATGCGCAAAACGAGAATTTTGTGGACGCAAGTTCAATTGTACGATTCGAATAGAAAATAGGCAATTTTCTTCCAAAATCGTATATAAGGTGTTTTTGGGGGTGCTCTTTCAGAATCTGGCGTTTGTTTTCCATAAAAACTTCAAAAACTATTATTTTTTAGGGTTTTTAAATAAAAAAAGTTGATTTTATTTTCTTTTCAAAGTCGATTTTCTTGTCGTTGCTGTTATTGAATGATCATATAACATCCAGAAATCGCGGTCCGAGTATCTAAAGTTTCTCAAACCATAGTTTTGAAAGTTTTTTTTTGCCTTAGTTTTAGCAAAATGGCCACTTTGTACAGCAATGTAATATAAAACTTCGTGATGTGTTTACACGAAAAGGATCAACTTTCCAAAAAAATTTTTATAGAACAGAAAATGCTTGAAATAAGCCAAAGAAAACGTGTGAATTTTTTGGACTATTTTAGGTTTTTTGGATTTGGGCAATTTTTGAAAAATCCAAAATGCCCCAAAAAATTCTGAAAAAATTCACACGTGTTCTTTGGCTATTTATAAGCACTGTTTGATCATAAAATTCGCTCGTAAAATTGATTCTTTTGGAGTAAAAATGTCAACAAGGTTTTTATGATGAAATACTACTAAAATAATAAACAATTAATCTCTTTCTCACGCGTGCGTTATGCAAAAATAAGGGGAGTAGTTAACCCTTTGTTTAAGGGGATGTTTAGCTTCTAGAACAATAAATCTTGCTTTTTGAATAAGTTCAAAGACCAGACAAAATTTTTGAATACTTATACGTTACAATTAATCAATTCTAATCGAAGTTACAGGTGTTCGAAAAATAGGCTAACTTTGCGGTCACTCTTTAAATGGGAGAATGGATTTCTTTTTACCCGTGCACGTATTTTTAGAACTATACAGTTGAAAAATTTAGAATAAATTTTAAACTTTTTCCTATATATACAGATTAAATAAAGGATTTTACTATTGAAATAATATTCTTAAAATATGAAGAGCATTTATAAATATATAGTTTACTAGCTGGTTTACCCGGTTTCACTCGGCGTTGGGTAAAAACTTACTAATTAAACACTTCTCAAATTTTCTAGTTTTTTATATCCTAGAGATTGTTTCAACCCGAAAACCCCTTTATGGATCCGCTATCTTGAAATTCCAAATCTTAATAATATTCAAAATTAGTGGTCTTAAACTAATCATTGTACCAATTTTCATTCAAATCATTGAGTTTGGAAATTCGGCTAATATTCGAAATTAGTGGCCTCAGAATAATCATTGTACTATTTTTCAGTAAAATCCGTTGAAATCAAGAAATTTGGTCTCATATTGGACCCGCCATCTTGGATTTACATATTTTGATAATATTCGAAATTTGTAGCTTCAGAATAATCATTGTACCAATTTTCATTAAAATCCGTCGAAATCGAGACATTCTGGACGCCATGTTGGGTCCGCCATCTTGCATTTAGAAATTTTAATAATATACAAAATTAGTGGTCTCAGAATAATCACTGTACTAATTTCTATTACAGTCCGTTGAAATCGAGAAATTTTGGTCGCCATGTTGGATATGGGAATTTTGATAATATTCGAAATTAGTGGCTCCGGAATAATCATTGTACTAATTTTAATTAAAATCCGTTGAAATCGACATATTCGGTTGCCATATTGGATCCGCCATCTTGGATTTACAACTTTTGATAATATTCGGAACTTGTATCCTCAGAATAATCATTGTACCAATTTTCATTAAAATCCGTTGATATCGAGACATTCTGGTCGCCATGTTGGATTTGGAAATTTTGCTAATATTCAAAATTAGTTGCCTCAGAATAATTATTGTACTAATTTTCATTAAAATCCCTTGAAATCGAGAAATGTGGTCGCTATTTTGGATCCGCCATCTTGGATTTCTAAATTTTGATAATATTCAAAATCAGTGACCTCAAAACATTCATTGTACTAATTTTCATTAAAATCCGTTGAAATCAGGAAATCTTGGTCGCCATATTGGATCCGTCATTTTGAATTTCTAAATTTGGACAGCGGATTTGAAATCCCCATCCCGCAAAACCCCTATATACCAATTTTCATGAAAATCACTTCAAATTTTAAAATTTTCAGCCGCCATCTTGGATCCGCCATTTTAAAACCCTACAAAGTATCCTATAGCCGTTTCCTGGTTCTAAGCTACCTCCCCACCAATTTTCAGCCAAATCGTTTCAGCCGTTCTTGAGTTATAAATAGTGTAACTAACCCGACTTTCTTTTGTTTACAGATACCAAAATGTTTTACTGTGTAGATGGGCAAAGTTCAATTAAACGAAAATTAGAACTTGTTCCAACAGTGTAATAAAATACTAGAGAAAACCTCATAAAAATATGTAGGTCTGGAGATTCTAAAATTACAAACGAACATATATGTACAGACAGACAGACAGAAACACAATCTGAATGGTACATATACTAAGGCAAAATTGGCTTTATTCGATTGATACATACATAGGCCAAATTCAGCATTATTTATGCACGCAAATATATTTCGCTTTCACACTGTCCTCTTAAGCTGCACTGAATTAAATCGTCATTCTGCAAAATGAATAATTACATCTGCACGTATTAATTAATGGCAATATATCATCTGTGAATTTCAATTCCCACACCTTTGCTGCACTATTTGACCGTCAGGAATTCCGAATTTGCATAAAGCTAGTTCAGTAACATTCCAAGGCTTTTACGACAGCTTAGGCAAACATTAGCCATTGCAGTTATAATAATCGAGAAATCATTTGCGGTGGAAGTTCAATTAGCGAACTAGTTCGCAAAAGCCGGTCTGTTTATAATTTCTCCGGCGGCTGGCGAGTGGATGCCTGCAATTAATTCAGCGTAGGATATGACTGCGATTTCCACCGATTATCGCTGCTAAATTAAGCCGGAAAGATGCATAAAAATAAAACAAGCGAGAAGGAGGCGATTAACATTAAAATGAAAATTGCAAAAAAACAGGTGTCTGGATTAGCACTTATACGGCGCTACCAGTGTCAATTTGTGCAGTCTCGAACGAAATTGCACTGTCGCACGCGCTCCAAACACAAAAAATTGCGGGCACTCGAGCGGTGCATGAGACTTGCAAAAGACACAATTCGCCCACCTAGAGTTTTAGCAAATCAAAATTAATTCGTTTCCACTCGGAGTGTGTCTCAATCCTTCACGCGTTTTCAAAACGAGCTCTATTTATAGCCAGAGTCGCGAATTTGTGGCCATGCTGTATCACGGCGATTAAGCTGCACACACATTCGAAATTGTGTCGATTAAGATGGATTTAACCGATAGTAGACCCTGACAAAATGTGCGAGGGTTCGGCATAACGCTCCAACACTTAGAAGGTGATGATGGTGACGATTACGATAATGATAACGATAATCACGATGAAGTCATGAGAGATCGATTTTCGCTTTAGAGACGCTTGCGAATATTCGCCGGGGGCTCTTCAACGAAGGTCAACAGCCAAAGATGTTGACGGCTGAATGTAAACAGCGTGTGCCGGAGGAGCAAAGTGGCTGGGTGCGGACGGAAATATTCGTCTCGGTCCATCTCGGAATTTGCATGTTATCTCAACGCGGCGCTTCCCTTCGAGCACTAAAAACGAAAATCAAACGGTCTTAGGACAGAAATGGCGTTCTACACGATGGCGGTGTTTATAAAGTCATCAGGCATAAACAGACCACCAAGGCAACGCGTTTGGCTTAAATGGACGCAAAGCAAGTGGTCCACATTTAATCGCAAAATCACATCTTGCTTTTCATTATGCGGGCTCACATTACTACTAAAAGGCTTTTATCTGCACTCGTATAATAATTTATTCTTTCAGCCAAAATCCTTTTATGTTGGTTGGTTTTTGCAACGCACGGAGCCTTTAACAATTTATAATTGTAGAATAACAATTTATATATAATAGCGCTTTTACCCAAACAACGTGCAGTAATTTTCCGAAACTTTTTGATATCAATCGATTCAGCTCGACGAGAAGTGAAAAACAATTGAAAAAAATATAAGTATAATATAAAGGAAGGCTGCGAAAAATCTGAATTCAAGAGTTTTTAAAACTAGAACTATCAAGACCCCTCAAATTGATGGGTACTCAATTCCTTTCTTGAATTAATTATGTATTTTTTACATTTTTTCTTAATCCTTGCTGCACTGGCGAGAAGTGCCAGAGCCGATATATCGGCCCGCACCTTGTAGCGCTTTACTATTCGCATTACGGGAGAACTCTATCTCAAAATAAATTTATAATACGTTATAAATGGTCTAATTTCATTACGAGAGAATTTAAAAAAAATACTTTTTCGTTGTAACTCTTTGTGGACGACGACTTTTTCCTATCGCTTGGAGATAACGAAATCTAACATAATTCGTGCGGCGCTGACCACGTACCTTCGAGTTATTTTTTATTTTTGTTATGTAATATTATTTATCTTGTTACAAAATATATTGGAAATGCAAAGTATATACTTTGTAATAAATGGTCTATATAAAATTATAATGAAAAGATGACTTTTTGTATGTACAAATACGTTTTGTAAGAGAGAACTCAACTTTTACTTTCTTTATGATCTTTTATACCTTTGTTATTTATATAATTTTCAATGAATATAGAAAAACTAGTGCCATTATTTTGGTATCCATTTCAACCTTAATATACTGCTTTTTGAATCATGTAAATATTGTTTCTTGTTTGGTTTTATGAGCATTTTCCAAAACCCTAGTAAAACCATGTGAAATTCGGCCGGTTATTCTCGCATAGGCACCTCTTTTTTGCCCGGCACTAAAAGGGTTAAGATTTATGCCAAAGCTTATTAAAATTCAAAATTACGACATATTTAAAAACCTTTCCATTTATTAATAATAATTCAAAGTTGAAAGCATATTAAATTATAGCTTTCATTACCATTACATAATGTAATGGAAATTTGAATGAAGTAATTGTTCTTGCAGCAACATCAAAAGCTCCCAATATTTTTTTCTCCGGTGAAATTAAAAAAATATTTTTAGAAAAACGCGTTTAAAGTTTCGAATGCACGAGTAGCAAATAGCCTCGGAAAGAATACGAATTTTGTTCCAAAACTTGCTAATTTTCAAAACCTAAAGATTCTACGTTTTAGAATTTAAAGGACATAAATATAATTTATATGAAAATAACCCCTCCATAAGACCTCGAATAGTCGGTTACTGGAAAAAATTACATCTTCATTAGTTGTTAAGGCGTTAACAATTTATAATTAACACCTTCTCTAAACCTAAATATTAGGGTGCTTTTTTTTCGCGACTATTTTTTTTTTTTTTTTCAGCCCACCTCGAAATTTTGTGGCAAATACCTAAAGAAAAATTCCCTGAAACTTGGAGCCCTTAATATTAATATTAAGTACTAGATCAAGGCGTATAAAGATTTCCCATATAAAATACACGTAAACTTTGATTATTTTTCTTCAAACCTCTACAGCTCAGAGGCATTTTATGGTAAAATCTTGGTCAATAGTAGGGTTTCTTCAGAATTGAATGCTCTACAAAAGTGTCCATTGCGGTGTAACCCTAACTCCCACCAGCGAGGTAATACGGGTCACTAACCCCAATTTTTCCATGAAATTCTCGCTTTTTGCCCCTATCTCGTAAACAACAAGAGGTACAGAAAAAGTGAATATGACAAGCTTGTAGGAAATTAAATTTTCTACAAAAAAGTTCTGAACATCAAATCGCTAACATCGAATTTCTTGAGATATTGGGCTTTGAAGTTGAGGTAGTGTTTCTACAATTTAGCTCAATAATCCATGAAAATTCCACACTACCACAACTTCAAAGCCCTATATTGTTTACGAGATAAGAGAAAAAGCGAGAATTTCATGGCAAAATTGAGGTTAGTGACCCGTACTACCTCGCTGGTGGGAGTTAGGTTTACACCGCAATGGACACTTTTGTAGAGCATTCAATTCTGAAGAAACCCTACTATTGACCAAGATTTTACCATAAAATGTCTGTGAGCTGTAGAGTTTTGAAGAAAAATAATCAAAGTTTACGTGTATTTTATATGGGAAATCTTTATACGCCTTGGTCTAGTACTTAATATTAATATTAAGGGCTCCAATTTTCAGGGAATTTTTCTTTAGGTATTTGCCACAAAATTTCGAGGTGGGCTGAAAAAAAAAAATAGTCGCGACAAAAAAGCACCCTACTAAATATATTAAAAAAAAATCATTAAGTCCTATTTATTCTGCCTTCTTTTAATAATTCTATAGACCTATTCGATTCAGATGAAAGAAAATTACACGCATATTTGTAATAATTTTTTTTACTTGCTTGTGCTTGTGAAACTTTAAACGAATTTTTCTGAAAACTGTGTTTTTAAAGTCGGTGAGCAAGATTTCTCAGAAACGGCTGAACTGATCACAGTTTCAAATTTGAACACAAGTTTTTTAAGTATATTTTTTAGTAATTAATCGAAGGTTTTTTCACCGATAAATATTTTCCATTTTATAAACAATTTAAGGCCAACATTTTTGTTAAAAATCGATTTATTTTTTTAAGAAGCCGCTACTTTGTCAAAATTGCTTATTTTGCTTATTCGATTAATTACAAGATAAAACAATATATTAACGAAATATTTTTGTTTTTTTCATTTTGGATGGTCCAGTACAGATATATCGCCTTTTTTAGAGTTGCTCCCGGAGATCAGCTGTAGCAGCTTTTAAAATAATTATTTAAAAAAATAAAAAACCTTAAAATACACTCAAGAGTTACCACAATATGTTTACAAATTTTTACATTAATAACTTAAAAGGTCATCTCAAGAAGAATTCTTGAAAAATCGACTTTTTTGGGCCTCCTGACTGTATATAACCCCTTAAATAAAAGGAAATTACACAAGTGTTTTACAAGTAATTTTAATAATGAAATTATAAAGTTTCTAAAAAAAAATAAGGATTAGCTCGATTACCGCATTCTTTATTAATGTGGTTTATTAATTAAGTTGTTTCTTGGATAACAGTTGAAGATATGTAATTTACTCGTTCTGAAGATATTATTTATGTTTTAAGTTTTTTAATCTTATTATGTTTAAAGGACCCCGCACATTTTGTATGGAAAAGTGCGTACAGTCAAATCGACTGAAAATTTAGTATGTTGTACTTCAGGACATCCTGATCAAAAGTTCCCATGGGCGCAACTTCAAAAAATGGCCAGTTTTAGAGATACAGGGTGTTTCATTTTAATAGACGTACTCACATATCTCGAAAACTACGCATCCTAGGAAAAAATTTTTCGGACAAAAGTTATAGAGTACCACAAGGGTTAACTAGCGGTGACCTTGTCTTTGACCTTGAAGTCAAGGATCAAGGTCATTTCAAGGTCAAATCAATTTTTACATAGTGATCCCTACTTCTGACTCCGGAAATGGAAAAAGCGCAACATTTTGCATGAACATAAACAATGAGTATATGTATGTCGCTAATATGTTTAGTTTCTTTAATTATTTCGATTACCAGCGTCTCTTATATTATCAAGTAAAGTGACGCTTGGATATTTGATATGAGGCTGGTGTCGCGCATACCCTAAGAACCATAACAAACTTGCGACATGTGCACAGCAACCTAATGTTCTCGAACCTGATACACACGTACAGTAATAACCTCTTATAGGCTCATTATTCTGATCCTCATGAGGTCTATAAGTTATCCATAACTGATACCTTGTCGAATTTCGGAAGCGGGAGTACAGCCGTACCCTGAGGAAACCATTTTCATACCGGTGCTCATCAAATTCAAAAAATTCGGATCCATCGCGTACTAGTTTATCCTGAATATAAGCAGGTGCTAAATTAATCTGATAAATACGCGACACCAGCCTCATATCAAATATCCAAGCGTCACTTTACTTGATAATATAAGGGACGCTGGTAATCGAAATAATTAAAGAAACTAAACATATTAGCGACATACATATACTCATTGTTCATGTTCATGCGAAATGTTGCGCTTTTTCCATTTCCGGGGTCAGAAGTAGGGATCACTATGTAAAAATTGATTTGACCTTGAAATGACCTTGATCCTTGACTTCAAGGTCACCGCTAGTTAACCCTTGTAGTACTCTATAACTTTTGTCCGAAACATTTTTTCCTAGGATGCGTAGTTTTCGAGATATGTGAGTACGTCTATTAAAATGAAACACCCTGTATCTCTAAAACTGGCCATTTTTTGAAGTTGCGCCCATGGGAACTTTTGATCAGGATGTCCTGAAGTACAACATACTAAATTTTCAGTCGATTTGACTGTACGCACTTTTCCATACAAAATGTGCGGGGTCCTTTTATCATTTACATAGTTTGTAACGTTGACATACGTAAAATTACTAAATAATCCTTAATACAACTTAGGAATGTGAAATATTTAAGTTTAGTTTAGGTTTAATAGTAGAAGTAGTTTCTATAGATTTAAATAACATCCCAATTTTTTAATTTGATAGAATCGTTAGGAGCTCTCGAGTTTGTAGTGTATAAAAAGTACTCAATTTTTAAGATTTAAACTAGAATTTGTAGGCCTAATAATCTCATAATAGTATAGATAGTTTTGTGAAGTTCAAAAAGGAAATTAATTCTAACTTCTATAGAATTTATAGTAGTTAATGACCCTTTAGAATGTAAAAAACGCTTATTTTAACTGTCTAATTTGGCTTTCAAGCTTAAATATATTGAAACATTTTTGGGAAGAGAATGTCTGAAATTTGGGTAAACGTTTACATACTTATTCAGAAAATAAAGAAATCTTGCAATTGAATTTCTTATATATTTCGTTGTTAAAAAACAAAGACGTTTTTAAAAAGATTACCTTTGCGAATCTCCGCAGAAACGACGGAAATGTTTGAAAAAAAGAACTCCGAAACGATGGTCGTTTAATACTAAACCTTTTTAATTGTCCTCATTTATAATGAATGAATTTTTATTGAAGTGCAAAAGTACCGCTACTTTCTCTTTGCAGCTGCAAATTTATTGAAAAAAAAAACCAGGTATTCTGAGTTCTTTTCTGCCCGGGGTAGGCGCGTTCTGAATTCAATCGCATTTGCTCCCAAGCCACGTAGAGAAAATGAAAATAAAAACACGTTATTAACCTCATTTCAACAAGACTGCTTTTTTCTTATTATCTCCCTGTTTCCTTTTTGTCTTATTTTAATTTAATATTCGCAAACCGCATTTTGGTGGTGTGCATGAGATGGCCGGGATATGTCTCGTGGAGGATAGGTACCTCAAACGCCAGGTGTACTTATGTATGAAGCGGAGAACTGAATCTTCCAAGAACGACTTTCTTTAAGAAGCACAGTAGCGTGATACCGCAAATTTTGTTAATTCTTCCTCTGTGCTATCTTCTTATATTGGTTAGTACAGATGCAGGCCACAAATTGCAAGAAAATAAAAACTTGGTCAAAAAACCTCCACAAAATGGCAGATTCGCATAAAATCGCAGAGGTATCACTGCCCAAAGGTTAGTGTTAAAAAAATAACATTCTAACTCAATTGCAGTTCTACGGCTGCTTGAGCACCATCTGCATTAAATTTCACAACACAGGTGAACGACAAAGGGAAGGTGAAGTCGAATGGACTCACTAGGTAACCTAAAAATCTGAGGAATTTTCTAAGAAGTTCAAAAAGCGTAATACCACCAAGCACATGCTGGTGGCCTTGGAGACAGTCTGGTTAACGTCGGCTGATTTCTCGGGACAAAGCCACATTTTTTGCAGAGCGACTTGTTGAATATTGTAATTTCATTTTATTGTAATTCAAAATTTACTGTATGAATGAAGACAGCGCCGGCAATTTCATTTTACTAATATTATAAAATGCAAATGATGAAACTGAAACCGGACAAGTGGAAGTCTCCTGCATAAAGAGAATTATACCCACTTTTAACATAAAAAAATTATCATAGTATTTTTAAACGGGTTTCAATGCATTAACCAAAAAGTCTGTCGGCCTGAGGA
Organism: Dysmachus trigonus; assembly: GCA_949715965.1. NCBI lineage: Eukaryota > Metazoa > Arthropoda > Insecta > Diptera > Asilidae > Dysmachus > Dysmachus trigonus. The sequence continues at coordinate 25,734,264 of OX454320.1, forward strand.
ACCTTTCGATAAGCTGTTACAAGAAAGCCCATAATTTAACCCTTAAGGAAATAAACAAATTCTTTGTTACAATAAATATACAAAACTCTTAATTCTTAAATTCATAAAAATTCTTGTTTCGCACAATTATCGGTTTCGCTACGTAATTCGATGACCCGATCTGATACGTCGCGACACTACGTTAGCGTCTTTCAGGTCACGCGGCACAGTATGTCAGCTGCTCTTCAGGTAACTTGGAACAAAGAGTTAAGTCAATTTCGAGTCACAGAAATGGTCAGTGGTTGGTTCACTTTACGATTTAATGTATTCAATAAATCGATTAATAATAGTTAAAATATTAAATAAAATCAATGGGGATTTAATACTGATTTTTAGAACTTTCTTTCGTTTCCCGAGCATTGCTATTTGTTAATATTAGCCCCACAATTATTTTTTAGCCCCTAAATAATAAATAAAATCGGAAATGGATGATCCGCTTCCACAGAAACATCTGAAGAAATATGTTCGAATATAATAGTTCTCGTAAAATTTTCTTGCCTATTTTCACTTAACCTCTAGATAAAAAGAAACTTTTTAACAAAAAATTAAATCGACGAAAAAGGAAATTGAAAAGTGAAAAGTAAAATACACCTTCTTAGTCTTAACAACTAAGCTCCTAAACTAATGTAAGTAACTAATTTTGAGTTGGCGCGAAACAAATCGCGAAATGTTATTGTTTATCGTTGGAAATATCACGTTGCATTTTTGTGTTATTTTGTTTTAAATTTTAAATATTTCTTTAAAATAATTTCATCATTTTTATTGATTGTTTGTTTGGTGCCGATTCAAAATAAGTTACATACTTACGTTAGTTTAGGAGCTTAGTTTATTTTATTTTTCGCTTTTCAGTTTCTTTTTTCGTCGGTTTAAATTTTTGTTATAAAGGTTTTTTAATTTTTTTTGTGGCTAAAATCTAATAATTCTTCCGTCTCCATCATCAGATTAATTCCAGGTCTCCATTATGTTGTAGTGTCATCAGAACTACATATGTGTGCCAAATTTCAATAGAATCGGTTCATAGGTGAATGAAAAATTAATCATTTCCAATTTTGTTCTACCCTTAGGGAATTTTTTAAAAAATTTAATGGGGTCAATTTAGAGATACAATAAAAAAAAGAATCATCAAAATCGGACTATTCTGTAATACTTTAAGCGTGGTCATAACAAAAAAAATATTAAACAAATAATATATATATATGTATGTGTTGACTCCTTTTTTTTCATCAGTTAAAAATGCCATCAGAAATGGGAAAATAGCATCAGAAATGTATTTGGCGTCTCAACAAACATGTGAAACTATGTGGCACATGCCTGTGTTTAGTCATTTTTGACTAATTCCCTCCTCTATTTTAGTTCCTCTTATAAAAAAAAAAAATTACGCCAAAAATGGATTTAACTTCCCGAGAAATACTCAAAACGATATGCGACATGCCTGCATTGTGTCGATTTGCATTGATTTCTCTGAAAGAACTGTCAAAACAAGGGATAATATCAAGAGGCCATAACTTGACTCGTGGTAAGAGCATGCTTTTGTCTTGCATTCACAGGGAAATTAAAAGAAGTTCCTCCCTTTAGATGGGTGTATCTTTTGCAGGGGTTGGCGGGAAAATAGTTCCAGAGTACTATTTCTAAACTAGAAGGTTAAGGATGATTTTTTTTGGTTTTTCTTTAGAGTGCAGCTACGAAGACCCCTCTAAAAAATACTTCATTTCTTTGAACTTAAAATAATTAATAAAAACAAACAAAAATCTGTAGTTTTCTGACCCTTCACAGTGGTGTTTCCCTTTATAATATATATATCGTCGGACCTCCAGAATAAATCTTTTTGGTTATTTTTAAAATGTTATGCACAATGAAATCATTTAAATCCCATACGTATCAGCTCTGGGCAGTATTTTCACCAAACCTTGGCAATCTCTTTTTATTTTATATTCATATATTCTGTTACACGAGTTTCATCAGAGCCTTCCCCTCCCCATTGCCAGACTTTGTCACATTTTAGATATACGAAATCGATCGAAAAATTATGTGTATGCTATAACTAAAGGTCGCAGCTCAGGTCCTTCTAGGTTTGATTAGTCAATCCACAGATCAGACAAGAGGTCTTAGTCACATTCCACACCTATTGTGTGTTTGAACCTTTGATTAATGAATTTTTGTTTAATCCTAAGGCAGGCTAATTCGGTCAGTCAAATGGACAGTACCTAGTATAGACTAGTCAAAGAGCCAACCGGATTATTGACTACTGAGTTTTAACAACTCCTAGGATTAACCCATTAAGTCCCAAATGTCAACTTTTTCGCCGCTGCGTTCGGCCGCTATATTTTTAGTGAAAATAGTGTCTGAAAAATATGTGACACACTAATTCCGACGCAAAATTTAATGATCTTTCAGAATCTGACCTCAAAATTTGCAACAAATGCGTGGTTCAAAAGTTGTAAACTAATTTATGCAAAAAAACGTGATTTTGAAAAAAAAAAATTCTGGTTTTTCCAATTTTCCACAAGGAAATCATTTGAAATTTCATTGTTTTCGTGCAAATATCGTGGTCTCGACTCCCAAAGTATAAGCTCCCGTTGTTTAAATGAAGGATTTTAATGTTTAAGCACACAAAATGGCGGTCGGGACACGAAAAGATGAGAAAAAGTTTCGGAATTTTTTACTCGAAAACAAAGGGTTTTAGAGAAAAATTTTATTGAACAAAAAGTGCTTAGAATTGATTGAGAGACCCGTGTGAATTTTTTCAGAATTTTTCAAGCAATTTTTGGATTTTTGGATTTGATCATTTTTTGAAAAATCCAAAAATCTCATCAAAAATTCTGAAAAAATTCACACGTGTTCCACAATCAATTCTAAGCACTTTTTGTTCTATAATATTTTTCTCTAAAACCCTTCGTTTTCGAGTGAAAAATTCCGAAAGTCAAATTTGCTAACTTATTTTATAATTCAAGATATTTTTTCGCTTGAGAACGAAGGGTTTTAGAGAAAAATATTATAGTACAAAAAGTGCTTAGAATTGATTGTGGAACACGTGTGAATTTTTTCAGAATTTTTGATGAGATTTTTGGATTTTTCAAAAAATGATCAAATCCAAAAATTGCTTGAAAAATTCTGAAAAAATGCACACGGGTTTCTGAATCAATTCTAAGCACTTTTTGTTCAATAAAATTTTTCTCTTTGTTTTCGAGTAAAAAATTCCGAAAGCTTTTTCTCATCTTTTCGTGTCCCGACCGCCATTTTGTGTGCTTGAACATTAAAATCCTTCATTTAAACAACGGGAGCTTATACTTTGGGAGTCGAGACCACGATATTTGCACGAAAACAATGAAATTTCAAATGATTTCCTTGTGGAAAATTGGAAAAACCAGAAATTTTTTTTTTCACAATCACGTTTTTTTGCATAAATTAGTTTACAACTTTTGAACCACACATTTGTTGCAAATTTTGAGGTCAGATTCTGAAAGATCATTAAATTTTGCGTCGGAATTAGTGTGTCACATATTTTTCAGACACTATTTTCACTAAAAATATAGCGGCCGAACGCAGCGGCGAAAAAGCTGACATTTGGGACTTAATGGGTTAACTAAAAACAAATCAGTCAAAAGCCGAAACTAGAATCTGGGATTTGCCGAAATTGTTCTATATTTCATTTAAGATCTTTTTTAAATAACATGGAACATATCTGCTATTTCACTATAGGAATGTATCGTGTATTGTGAAGCGTGCAAATTCTTTTTTACACGGTTTTTCGAAGAACATATCTACCGCCCGGGTGTACTTTTAAATCTTCCTATTCTGATATCACACCATTGGATATTTCTTCGCCTCTCCTATCACATTTTATCACACTGTGTAGTTTATCTACTCTGTTAATGTGTATATGCATGAACCCTAAATATCCAGTAATTTTTAAGAACATTGAAAATAATCCGAGCTTGATCCATTTGATCGTAAATTTCTCCTAAAAATATATCACGATTTTAAAATATTTTTTTAAATAATATAGATAACTTGCACAGCATTTATCACCGAAATTTATTGCGAACATTTGTGAGTGAATTTTTTGAAAAAGTGGCGCTCAGGAGTTTATCTGCCTGTCCTATTAGTGTCATCACTCCATCAATTTTGTGCGCAACGTATGCCACTTCTACAAGATGTATCTTTTACCAGCATCTTGAGAATAAAATATTTTGAGAACTGCCTTTTTTTGGAATACTAAAGCCTTTCAAGAAGTGTGATCAAGTTTTTATGACACGATGTGACTCGATCTAATTTTAGCCCCCCATTAAGTGATACCAAGTTGATGAGGTTCCTGATCTCTGTAAGAGGAGGAAAACTTTAAACATTTTTTGGAATGTTTATGATGCAGTTTCCCTGAAAATTCTTCTAAATTGAACTTAATCTTTTAAAATGTTAATGTTATTTTAAATTTAATGAATAAAATTTTTTTATTATCCTTTCAGGCATGGATTTCAGAATATTTAAATATTCGTTTAAGACATTTTGAAAGCATCTTGTAGAACAACCTGCAATATGATTCCTCCGCCTTCATGATTTCAAAACAATGCAATAAACCAAAAATCACAAAACATGACGAGTTCATCACTGGAAATGTTTTGAAACATACACTATGCTCAAAGATTCACAGGCAGCTCATAGTAATCTAGAGAAGTGAAATTATTCTGTGATAAAGGGAAATCTCAAAAGTTTTCAAAATGAAAAGTATTCAACGATTATTTATTGTGATTTACACACTTGTCCTCGTCGAGGTAATTCTAGCAGATGATCCTAATAATTTTCAAAAGTCGAGGAGAAGAATTCGAACAACTGGACATCATAATCACCATGCGTCTATGAACGGGGGCAGTGGTAGTGTGTCACGAGTTAAAAAAAGTGGTGCAGGACCAAGTGGAGGTCCTGGAGGCAGTTTATTCATGGGCGGTCAAGATACACCCTATGGAAGTCTTCTTTCAACACCAGGATTAAGGGAAAGAAAACCAAATATTATACTCATTCTGACCGATGATCAAGATGTTGAGTTAGGTGAGTCATATATTCAAATTTAATTTAAATAAGTAATATATTGTTAATTGATTTTTAAAATGATTATTTCATACATTTTTTCAAAACCTCAACTTAAAATGTTAAATAAACTTGTAACGAGAAATTAGGAATCTTTATCTAAGTGCCAATGTAGATTTTCGAACCAAGTGAACCTTGACATGAATGAAATAGAATATTTTTATAATATTACGTGTAACACTCTGTTTCCATATTTTTATTGATGTCATACTAAAACATTATGCATACTTCTCTCAATTATGGGAAAAGTTCAAAAGTTGGAAAAAAGTTATATTTCTAAACCATCGAGCCGTTAAATTTGAAAAAATGAAATAAGGAAGTTCATATTATTCAGGAAATTCTTTTTCCATTTTTCCTTTTTCATGAAGTTAAAGTATGGAACCCTGTGGTACAAGCTTTATTCATTCTTATAACTTCACATACGAATACATCACAAATTATAGAGAATATCAGTGAAGGTTCTGCCAATCCAACAAAAAAAAAATATTATGGTATAATCGGACAACAGATGGCTTTGTACGTCCTAAGGCCCCTTTCTTTTTGATCATGTAATATGTGTTTCTGAGACAAGTTTAAAAGAATGTAAGAAAATCTTCAAACCTAAAGTTCTCAACAAACAATATTTTTCTTACAAAACCCTCCAAGAGTTATATGAGAATTAAAATGAGCTTTAGCTAAGATAATACCTTCAAAAAAGAGCTCCTTCAGAGTTCTTGAAGACCATTACTGGCCAAGAATGGCTTATGAAATGAATCTGTTAAGGCGTTATACGATTTCCTGAAGAGTTCTTCAAATCAGTTATAAGATTTGTCAAAAGCAAAACTAAAGCTACGCAATGAATTTGAAATAAGATTGTGTGTTATGTTACACACATGATATTCATTTTTAGAGTTTGCGTATTATAATATGGTATATTCTCGCAACGCCTCTACAAGACTTTAAAAAAGTTGTAAGTAAGTAAGTAAAAATATTTATTTTTAAAATGTTTTAATTTAAACTCTTACAAGAATGCGTTCTTACTTTTCTTATAAAACACTAACACAAAGTTATTGTAAGACAGTAATCATAATAGAAAGTGTTCTGAAAAGCCAATGTTACTTCCGAGGGTTTCAACTAAGAATGAATTCTCCGCCTAATGTCTTTTAAAGTAATATAGGAATCAATTCTTAGGTAGGAGAAATATACAATAAATACGTTAATAGAAATTATTTTTAGAAAAATCTTTTATAAACCTTTTACTACTGTGATCAAAAAGTAAAACCAATTTTGAATTTAAATTGCTTGGGTAAATCGATTCGAGCAAATCTTGTTTTTAGGTTTGGCAGCTCTGTTTTCACGCCAGTACGTCATTTCTTTGGTTAGTTTCGTTTGTATTTTCTGAGTGAATTTTTCGATTTTTACGATGTGGGATTTTATTGAATTTATTGAAGCGTTGAAGACAAAGAACGTCCCGAACGAGCATCAACATCAATCAATGAACAACATGGCAATGATATCAAAAATTTGGTTATCAAAAATCGTCTGTTGACAATTTTAAAAGAACATTTGTGCTTAAGAAGACTCACATCTCGATTGGTTCCAAAAACACTCAATTTATTGCACTGCACTGCATTGGTTCTTCGAGACTTTTTCATCAAGATGCATGTCGTTCCATAACCACTGTATTCGCCCGATTTAGCTCCATGTGACTTCCCGCTATTCTCTGAGCTCAAAAGACTGCTTCGGGGACACCGTTTTGAATCGACTGATGAGATAAAAGAAAAATGAAGAAGGAACTGAAGGTCATTCCAATCATCGAGTTTCAGAAGTGTTTCGAGGATTGGAAAAATGGCATAGGTGTTTTGTATCGGGCGGGGACTACTTTGAAGGTGATGATGTAGATTTGGAAGAATAATTATAAATTTTCAAAGTTATAAACAAATTGGCTTTACTTTTTGATCACAGTGGTAAACGAAAGATTTCTTCATGAAAAAGCTCATAAAAGCTTTATAAGTCTATTTTAATTTTGTCTAAGAATTGACTCTTCCAAATTATTTGTTGGGTTTGGTAATTGGAAATTCTTTACGTTTTAAGAAGAGATTTTTGTATAAACCTTTCGATCTTCTGTTATATGGCTTTTCTTGATACTTTACCTACTGATTGCAGTTTAAAGTAACGTTTTGTTTATAATTCAACTGTTAATTTACCTTATCTTGTTAAAAAGAAAAGTGATTTCACTTTAGTAGAATTTACCCAAAACGTATTAAACATTACATATGAATTGTAAATTTTCAAAAAACAGAAGATGGACGAACTAAAAGTATATTATGTAGAAAATCGTGATAATTTCTTGTTTTCGGTCACACTTTTACAAATAATTTAACTACTTTCAAGATTATATGTTTATTATATATTATACATTTACCCCAAAAGTAGCTTTATTTCAAATGTTGATGCTTTATTTTGTGGAACTACTAAAGTAGACAGACCTTTACTCGTATCCGACTAAGGAAAAAGGAAAAGGTGGGCACGAACCATATTTTTACAATATCCTTACTTAAAATTTATTCAAATCTTTTTAAATTATGTATAAATGTCGATATTCCAAGGGAATCGGCAGATTCTTTCCATAACAAGCATGATCGGCGCCAAAATTCTTTTCCATCATCTTGCAAATCTAAGGCAAGGAACCCATCTCAAGCGTTTTTCTACTGCTGGCAGCAATATATTCCCTTTTTCGCTATAAATAACTCGTCAGTTGAATTTATGTAAATGTTGTGGTTGAAAATTCAGTAGAAGAAATCACCTAGTCACCCGGCCGGTTGACATTTTTTTTACCATAAAACGAATCTCTGCAGCTTCCAAGCCGTCAAAACTACCCTTGACCCGATTATGTAAATAAGATGTGACGCGGCGCTGTCTAAAAATCATTGGACTACTTAAAAAATCCATTTACGTTTCCTGCGCTCATTCGCACCGAGTGATCTGATTTTTCTCGCTATTTAAAGGATAATAAAATCATGTCATCAGCAATTTGCGTGGATATTTCAATTCTTCTCACACCCTTCTCTTATCGTACCTATTTTATTTTTTATTTGGGAACAGGTTCATTGAATTTTATGCCAAGAACTTTACGGCTCTTACGTGATGGAGGAGCCGAGTTTCGTCACGCATACACAACAACTCCGATGTGTTGCCCTGCCCGGTCGTCCTTGTTGACTGGGATGTATGTACACAATCATATGGTCTTCACAAACAACGACAACTGCTCCAGTCCCACGTGGCAAGCAACACATGAGACGAGGTCCTTTGCAACATATCTATCAAATGCCGGATACAGGACTGGGTATTTTGGCAAATATTTGAATAAGTACAACGGGTCGTACATTCCGCCCGGGTGGAGGGAGTGGGGCGGTCTCATCATGAACTCCAAGTACTATAACTACAGCATAAATATGAATGGACAGAAGATAAAGCATGGGTTCGACTATGCCAAAGTGAGTTGACCTGCCGCAGTGGCAGAGAGTCCTTCACGAATAATAATCTTTTTTTCCCGCAGGACTATTACCCCGATCTCATTGCAAACGATTCGATAGCATTCCTGCGACAGTCAAAGCAGCAGAACCAGCGGAAGCCAGTGATGCTTACAATGAGTTTCCCGGCGCCGCATGGCCCTGAAGATTCAGCGCCTCAGTACAGTCACTTGTTCTTCAACGTAACCACCCATCAGTAAGTATGAATCCTATGCGCTTAAATGTCCAAACCAACGAATATGGCGATATTTTACATTTTCCGAATGGGAGAAGAATGAAGTACATCTGGGTCACCACCACTGATCCGATTCGGGTTCACATCGCTCCTCCCGAGGAGGCTGTTTAAGCGAAATGCACTGGGACACCATCGCCGCTGGTCTGGCTCAGTGCCAAGAACAAAAGACTCCGTCCCGTCCTTTGTGCGATGTGCCCGAGAGGGTGCTTATATAATTGGTTTTGGCCGATCAAATTCTTGTCGTATAATTTATCTCTTATTCGTGATTCCTCCCAAATTCCCACATTGCCGGTGCTTTGCTTGGCAAGGCATTACGTCACGATGGCTTAGACTTTCATCCTGCTACGACATGAATGACTATTAAAAACTCTAAAAGCTAGGAAACGGAAATTGTTTTTCTAACTATACTTTGTAGATAAATTTGAAAATATAGACGTTATTTATCGCATGTATAGTACTCCATCTGCTGGTCAAACCTTATGGGTATTCACGCTTTAGTGCACATAGGTCTTGCACTCTTGCATCCGGTGTATCGTAACATGGAAATGAAATTTTGTTATAGATAGAAGAAATTTAATTTGCAAACCTTTGCATATTTTCATTATCCTAGACGTATGGCAAAGAGGGCTTGCAAATTGCAAGCTTGCAAAATCATATCAGCTATCATAGAAAATTGAATAAAAATTTTTGTGATGTCATATTCTTCCGTCATTGAAATTTTCGTCAGCAGTATCCTTTATTAAATTACCAATTAATTGCTTTTAGGCTGAATTTTGTGAAATTTTTATATAACTTTGTCCTGTTTAAATTTTTGAGATTTTAATCTGACAGCTGAAATTTTGACATAAGTATGTTCTTTATTATGTCATTGTCAAAATTTAGTGGTTTTGGTGTACGTTACGTAGCACAAAGTTGCACCAAAACGTAATTTTGAATCATAGTAATTTAAACGGCCAATAAAATATGAAGATTTTGAGTGAGCAGTATTAAAGTAATATCCACCTGTACAATAATGCATTGAGTGACAAACAAAGAACTGAGTTCCTAAAATTATTGAGCCTTATAATATGGAAACTGTAAGTAGTTAATCTTAAAATGGGTGACTTTTTAGTTAGTTCAAAAAATGATCTTCAGGAGATACATATACCAATATGTCTAGTCTAAAAGATACTATTCACTAAAATTTGAATTTTCAAAATACAGGACCTTCCAATTTAAAGATTCGAAAGTGATTTCGTTAAAAGTATTTTTAATTTGTATCCATAAAAAATTAATGTTTTCAAAAAGCCACGTAAAGTTTGTTCAAGCACCCAATTCATGTAAAAATGTTAACAAAGCAGGTTCAGTGATTCCTAAAGTGGGCCTAAAAATCACTGAAACGATGCAGTGGTTTCAGAAGCAAAAGGGGAACGTTGAACGAAAAAATATCATTAAACGTATGAAAAATATGTGCAAAAACACTATAATTGTTTTTTTTTCTTTGATGTTTAGTAATGACTAGAAGCTTGGCTGTTTAAGTAAACGGCATGCAAACATTTTAATGTGTTTACTCCAAACCATTAATTTCAATTTCTATAATATCTCAAAATTGATTTGACCAATTGTGCTTATTTACCTAAGATTTTACCTCCTATCACAATATCGGCCCTGTACGATAATATAAAATTGTTTTTCCTTGAAAGTTTGTAGAACTTTTTAAAGGTGCAAAAAAAATGGTTAAAATCGAAACCTTATTTTTATTGTGTTGCCATTATTTATTTTATTCTGGTATTTACTCTGTCCGAACTCGTGTATAAATTACACTTGATAATTTTGAAAATGTAATTTTTCAGTACATACAGTATAATAGTTGAGCTCAAGAAAAAACGTTAATAATATAACATCTCATAGAAATAAAATATATAATACATATAAGATATATAATACATATATATAAATACTACATGTAGCTACACTTTATACTTCATTGTGGGCTGTTGTAGATTAACCCATTAATGCGCAAAACGAGGATTTTGAGCACGCAAGTTTAATTGTACGATTCGAATAGCAAATTGGGGCGATTTTCTTCCAAATTCGTATATAAGGGGTTTTTGGGGATGCTCTTTCAGAATCTGGCATTTGTTTTGCATAAAAGCTTCAACAACCCTATTATTTTTGGAGTTTTTAAAAAAAGTGCTGATTTTTTTGGTCATTTTTCTTTTCAAAGTCGATTATCTTATGGTTGCTGCTATTGGATGATCATACAACTACCAGAAATCGAGGTCCGAATGCCTAAATTTTCTCAAGCCATGGTTTTGAAAGTTTTTGTTTGCTTTGGTTTTTGCAAAATGGCCATTTTGTACAGCAATGTAATAAAAAACTTTGAATTTTCTTATGCGACAAGGACAAGGGTGGGGGAGGGGGGGGGGGGGGGGGTGGGGGTGGGGGGTATAGTCAAACATGCATTTTTTGGACCCATTTTTAAGATTATTTTTTTTTATCGATCTGGTAAAAGTAAGGTAAATGGGCGAAGGCCTATACTAAAGAACAACTATTTAAGAGTATTCAAAAAAAAATTTATTAAAAAATATTGAAAATTGAGTTTTTGACATTAATTTTAAATTGACGCTCCGACAAAAAAAAGTCGATTTGCGGTGAGACACGTAACTCGAAAATTACTTGACCGATCCTTTTGAAATTGTGCACACTTTTTCTGTAGACAATTTACAAGGTAACCCTGTCGAGATATTTTTTTTTTTTCAATGTCTTTTTTTTTTAATAGAATTTTTCCCGATTGAAAACAGAAATTCCAAACAAAAAATTTCCTTTTTTTTCGTTTTTTTTACTTTAAACTCACACCAAAAATTCAATAATCGAAATAAATAAAAAAACTCGACAGCGTTACCTCAAGAAACTTATTAAATAACAAAATCTTTTTGGTTTTTTTGTTTTAGATGATCCAGCTATTAGTTATGTGTCTCACCGCAAATCGACTTTTTTTTCGGAGCGTCAATTTTCAATTAATGTCAAAAACTCAATTTTCAATATTTTTTAATAAAAATTTTTTTGAATACTCTTAAAAAGTTGTTCTTTAGTATAGGCCTTCGCCCATTTACCTTACTTTTACCAGATCGATAAAAAAAAATCTTAAAAATGGGTCCAAAAAATGCATGTTTGACTATACCCCCCCCTTAATTGATCCATGGGGTCTTTTTTTATGAGTGAAAGGTGATAAAGTTTTTCGCAAATATCTCGAAAGATCAATTTTTCACGGAAAATAGTTATGAGAAAAATTGTAGTTTATAAAATTGTGTACAAAAAAGGCTCCTAGACAATCAATCAGTGGTTTTTGAGTAAAAGGTGCGGTAAATTGCAAAAACCTTTGTTTTTTTCATTGCTTACAAATTTATCGTCTCATAGGTGAACAATCATGGATGCAACAAACAAAACATCTGTAGATCCAAATCTAGAGTAGATATCGACGACGTTGATATCATACTTTTAGAATCATTATCGTAATCATAAAAAGATTACTATTACATTAGCTTCGAAATGATTTTTTATATAATCAATATATTGGTCAAAAATATTATCAAAAGTACTATCTTTATTCCCCAACACGGTGTCGTGGAAAGCCGCCATCAAGAACATATGTGTTAGCCGTAGTATTTCTGTTGACACATAATTCAGTATACATCTTTGTCTAGGTGCCTTTTTTGTGCAGAATTTTATTATTATAATCACCCTCTAAAAAAACCCACTGTTCAATTAAGGGTATTTCTTAGGATATACTTAGGACATCAAAATAAATGTCTCCATCAAAATCCAGCTTGATCGCAATTTGTTCGAAGTTTTAGCCTGCTTACTGATATGAAATTTATTATTTAATTATTTGACAATTATAAATATTTTGCAATTTCAATAATTTTACTCAAATTGGGTTCGAGTACTTTTGAGGTATATTAGAGGAATCTCTGTTGGCCCCTTTTTGAAATTTTCGCCAGATTCTACAAGGAAAATACTCGAACAAAAGAAATCTACGCTAGATCCGAAGCAACGAGGAAGCAAAATTCCTGAGAATAAATTTGTTGGGTAGTGAACCTATCCTGAAATGTTTAGGCAATATTCCGTCTTAAGGTTTTTCATGAAAAAAAGTATGTTTCCATAGTGCAATTAACGTATTTTATCCGCAAATCATGAAGAATGGAGACCATTATTGTTCAAAGCCTAAGGTATTAATAATATACGAAGTCCTTTAAGAGACTGACCCCAATTAATAGGGTTTTCCTCCAGGCAGAGATTGATGGTGTCCGCTCAATGAAACTATGTTTTGTTCTTTTTTTGGTGCCTCATAATTTTAACTTTATTTTATTTTATGTGCGTGCCATGGACGATGCAATTTCTTTTCCCTCAGCATACTGCGAATGGTTGCCAGCGATGGCTAATGAAGCAAGAAGACGGAATCTGTCTAATGGTTTGCCTAGACGGCCAATTAACAAAATTAATTCCTCAATTAAAATTTCCAACATCCTTTGGCTGGATGACTGGACGGATGCCTCTTACACATGTTGGAGCATTTGCATAACAACTTCGAGCGGGTGGTTGCCCGATTGCTGCCAAGTCAACGACAGGGAAAATTTATGAACTTTGCGGCTCTTCGTCGACTTTTCTTGGAGATAGTTTTTGTATGTTTTGCGCCGTTTCAATTAAAAGATTTATGCAACGAAACGACTGGTCGAAAAAAAGTACTTCAGTAGAAAGGGCTTCTGAATGGTCTTTTGATTTTTTCTATTCGGAATGTGGCCAACTTTGCTTTGATACTCCCGAATTATTTCTTTCATGGCGGTAATTCTGCTTCGTCGATTTTTATAATCTTAAAGCAATGTTTTATTCATCTAAATAAATATCGTCTAGACTTTACTAACTTTATTCACAAATCTTTTAAAAAATTAACAATTTCCTTCCAGAATTTTTAGCAAAATCAATTGCAGATATTTTCCTATTATTAATTAAAGGTGATAGAGCAGTTCTTACTATTGTCACCGTTTTCGAAGTTCCGATGATTGACTTAAATAAAATTTTAAATTTATTGTTCTGTTTTTTTTTCAAAAAAAGTTTTCTTTAAATTGTCATTATTCTTTTGCAATTTTGGTTGGTTTTTTATTGTATTGGGTTGATGAGAAAAAATTTGTTTACTAAAACTTACGTTTAATGAATATAGTATGTGCCGTTCTACTCGAATTCCTTTCTCCATATCTCCGATAGCTGCATAATCCCGTCTCTTCTAAGGAAGTAAAGTTTTTACCTGATTATGTTACTCGGAGAGCACAAGGTCGGGAGAGTATGGTGAATAGACCAAAACATCCCAGTCAAGTTGCAAAAGTTACTATCGGGTAGCCAAAGACACGTGTGATCTAGCATTGTCTTGATGGAACGTAACTCTCTTTCTATTGGCTAATTCAGGCCGCTTGTGGTCAATTGTTTGCTTTAATTCACTTAGTTGTGAACAGCATTTCTCCGAAGTAATGGTCTGATTTTCAGGTAACAGTCCACAATAAACGAGCTTTTTCGGATGTAAATTACCTTCTTCAATGATTGAAGGGGCATTTCCACGTTTGCAGCATTCCCATTTGACATGACCTATCCGCTTCTAAAATGGATAGACTTTGTTGCGCTTCATTAGAGAATCACCAGCTGAAATTTGGTCTATCAATTTTTCGGCCTTGTTAACCTTCCAAGTTGACGTAATCGTCTTGACACTGTTGACTTTCTTGAGTTGTTCTACGCCGATCACTTTCAATTAGCGCCAATCTGCCGTCAGCCTCAGCCGGTCGTTCAGAACGTTTTGCATCGCTAAGATTAAAATTGTTTTCACGAAATTTTCGGAACCACTTAGCGTACACTAGTGCCAAAAAGGGGAAGAACTTTTGTATCAAGCCAAAAATAATAATGTTGTTTGCGAGTCCATTTGAAAAACTGAATTTTTTAAAATATAGGTATTCAAACCTAGATTTTATTGCTGATAAACTGATCTTGGAGAGGTAAAGAACTCTGCTCATGAGGTCCTTGAAAATGTAAAAAATAAAATATTTTTACTGATCCCTCAATAAAAATTCCTCTTTTTCTAATAGGCATCCATATATATATATTAGAGATGCCACGAATATTCGGCAACTATTCGGTATTCGGCTATTCGGCCACTTTTTTTCGCTATTCGGTATTCGGCCGAATATGGTTAACTATTCGGCCGAATACCGAATAGCAATTTATTTATTATTTTTTTATTACTAGCTCTTTTCCCGCGACTTCGTCCGCGTAAATTATAGCCCATGTCCTTTCTAAGGCTCTAGAGTATGTATCTGTGTACCAAATTTCATTTAAATCGGTTCAGCAATTTTGGCGTGAAATCGTGATAAACAGATTTAATTTCGTATTTATCATAAAATATAGTAAGGATTACCAAATAAATCATGAAAAAAGAACTCAAAATATTACTCACAAAGATATATTTATTTAACCAAAAAAAAAATAGCTAACAATTTAATATTTAAAATCTACCAGTGGTAAGTTATGATGAAAGAAAACAATTTTTTCAGCGTTTGTTGATAGCAGACGATTGCGTTTTTCCTCATAAATTATACCTGCTTCCGAAAACAGCCGCTCACTATACACACTGCTACCGGGAGATGATAAATAAATCT
Organism: Dysmachus trigonus; assembly: GCA_949715965.1. Lineage (NCBI taxonomy): Eukaryota > Metazoa > Arthropoda > Insecta > Diptera > Asilidae > Dysmachus > Dysmachus trigonus. The sequence continues at coordinate 25,749,812 of OX454320.1, forward strand.
TAGCAAATTGTGAAAGGGTTGGATATTGTTTCGCGTTTGCTGACCACCACTTGTAAGGGTCTGCTGTCCGATTTAAACGAACAGATACCATGTAAAAATCAAGTTCATTTGCAACAGAATTTTTCTGTTCCACACCTTCATCTGAACGAACATTTTCTGTAGCGACAGTTGTGACTTGTCGCCCGCGGAAAGTACTAAGTGTGGCCGAATATTCGGCTGCCGAATGTTCGGCGCTTCGGCCAAGAGCCTCGCCGAACATTCGGTATTCGGTATTCGGCCAAATTACTATTCGTGGCATCTCTAATATATATGTATATAAAAATGAAAGTTTGTTTGTTTGTTTGTTGCTCAATCACGCCTAAACGCTTGCATCGATATTTTTATTTTTATTTTTTCAGTAGACAGTACAAATTCCAACTTAACATATAGGCTCAATTTTTTTAGGATAATATATAGGGTTTCAAAATGGCGGATCCAAGATGGCGGCTGAATATTTTAAATTTGAAGGGATTTTCATTAAAATTGGTACTTAAGGGTTTTGCGGTATGCTGATTTCAAATTTGGTAATTCAAGATGTTGGATCCAACATTGCGACCATAATATCTTGATTTCAACGGATTTTAATGAAAATTAGTACGATTTTCTAAGGGCTACTAATTTAGAATATTATCAGAATTTCTAGATCCAAGATGGATTTCAACGGGTTTTAATGAAAACTGGTACAATGATGATTTGAAGGCCCATTTTGAATATTAGGTATAAAGATTTGGATATTCAAGATGGCGGATCCATAAAGGGTTTTTCGGGTTGAAACAATTTCTAGGATATAACAAACTCGAACGTTTGAGAAGTGTTTAATTAGTAAGTATTTGCCCAACGCCGCGTGAAACCGGATAACCCAGCTAGTAAGTAATATTATAATGAGACAGTGATTATCCTAGGCTTAAGTAATTTTTAAATTGATCACATTATTTTCTCTAAAGATGATACATTGAGCAGTGGGGGAAAGGAAGGGACGCACCAGGCACCGGACACATGTGGGATCCAATATGGCGAATCAAATTATAGAAATTTACACAATTCTTATGAAATTTGGTACCAAGGGGTTTTAGAACTTGCTAATTTCAAATATGTTACTAAATTCTTATAGAAATTGTTGCATACATTATTTTTAGCTTTTTAGTTTTGATATTCGAATTAAATAAAGTGACTAGGTACCAATTTTTGTAGAAGACTATACACTATATTGGATTTGCAATGTTTACCTACTCCATTTTGATATTAGAATCAATATAAGTGACCCTAAAATACATATGTACCAACTTTTATTCAAATTCGACTGAGTTAAGTATGGGTCTACTAGACTGATTATTTAAATTTTGATGCCAGAACTGAAATAAGTAATCCCATTTTCCACATACCAATTTTTGTGGCAATCCGATCAAATTAAATACTTTTGGTCCACCATATTGTATCTGCCATTTTGAATTTCTCAGTTCTAATAATATATTTGAACATATTTAAAAACATTGTTCACTCAGTTTCAAGCATATACGACGGCATTTTGGCATTTTGATTAGTTTATTGACGATTTAGAACACTGTCGGCCGACATTATAGCACAAATATGCTGAACCTAAAATACGATTATATGTGAAATTAAATAATTAGTTTTGCCAATTGAAAATGTCAGCATAAACTCATTTCTGAACATTCTATTGTTCTAGTTGGTTGCGTTCATTTACAGCAGCAGAGTTTTGTCAGCCCTAATATGCGACCCCTAATGCTTCAAACTTTTATTCGCAATCATACATATAAATGATAAAAAACCAAAAAGGAAAGGCAATAAAAATGAAGAGAAATGTATAATTTGTGGGCTTCGTTCCAAAATCCAGAGTATTCATATGCTGTTGGCTGGAATACGAAATGCGACATGATACTGCTACTGCTGAGGCTTATATGGGTCGTTGCGAATCAAACTCATTTATAAAACAACCATTTGTGCTTCATAATTTCTAATTTATAGCTATTATCCTGGAAAGCAGCCGGGAGCACGAACTCATCGGATTCCATTTATGCCCGGTGGCACGCGAACGTATCAACAGCGCGTAAAAAGGGCTGCTCCGAAATAGACACAGCCAAAGCCATTCAATTTTCAATTGGCCCGACAGCTACCATTGAAACTCTACCTAGACATCCGTGGGCGGGGGAGGTCGACAGTCAAGAATTATTAATCCGACGCGAATATCATGAGTCCCCTTCAGCTAATTTGTGTTGCTGCAATCGATGCGCGTGCATTAGGAGAGCAATTATCGCAGCTAAGACGGTGGCAACAGGAAAGTGAGCAAAAAGTAAAAGATTGATTTAAAATGAAAACACAAGGAAGCCCGCGAGGAGTCTTCTGGCAAAGCCAACAGCGAGCGAAAGTAGACAAGACATGAACACGACATAATCTCTGGAAATCGTTACATTGCGTGCCCCTAATCAGTGCCGGCCTTAGGCTTTTGCGTTTAGTCGGGCAAACTTTTCCTCGGCGCCCCTTTTAAAAACAAATATAAAAATTATGGCTTAAAAAAGAAAAAAACACGCTTTTATAAGTAGCGCAATAAAAAGTTAAACAATTATCGCAGGTTCAAAATTTCTTTTAACTTGTAGTGTCATCAAAAATTTAGCAGTGTGAACAATTTCAAGGTTTGGGCTTTCTCCGAACATAGTTAAACTTCGATTTCTAATTTTGAATTACACAAAAAATGCACAGGCGGAAGGGCAACATACAGTGGCGGACTAAGCCCGACAGAGGCCCGGGGCGGCAAAGCTGAGTGAGGCCCCCCAGCTTTAGAAAAAATGTAGTTTTACAAGCTTTTTATTCAGTTCACATTTGTAATTATAAATAAGTGTTTATGTTTATTTCGTTAAAATCTGGCAAGTGAAATTTAAATTCGAATTAAATTATTTAGGCTAAATAAACATACATACCTACAATATGGAATAAATATGGATGAGGAAAATAAAATACGAATCGATCGAAAAAAAAAAAAAATTAGATAAAATAAATCAAAGATAGTTTTTTTATTTTTTGTAGAGTGTTATATGTGTTTTCGTGCCTTCAATTTACTGAACTCCTCAATAACTTCTGTGAAATCGATTTGTTTGGAAATTTTTCTTTCTATTGAAAGCACGGCTAGATTAACCAGTCGCTCTTGATCCATTGTAGATCGAAGATAATTTTTAATTAGTTTAAGTTTCGAAAAACTCCTCTCGCATGATGCAACCGAAATGCAAATGGTCAAGAAGTATTGAAGTATAAGCGATATACAGGGTAAGGATTCACTGAAGTCCCATTTTATTATAAATTGAAGGATTTCTTGGGCTCTCCATTTGGCAGCAACGTCCATACTCGTATCGGTGGCTTTTACATGCCTGCGGTACCTGGGAAACTTGCTCCTTGTCAAATTCATCATAAAGGCTATAGCGGGATAAGGTGGTGAAAATTGCCCCCAGCGAAATCGCTACGACGGGTGGCGCTTTCGATAGGTTGTGTCAAAAGATGCCTCCATGCCAGTTTTTAGCCCTCTAAGTCTACAGTTACCGGTAAAATCGGTTTCGCCCCTTTTTTCGAAAATAAATTCGTACAGCCGCAGTTTTTATCCAAAAATTCTGAAAATTTCCACAAACCTTTATTTTTATGTTACCAATAATCGTGGATGTGTGGTCATATGGGTGAGCATTGCGCTCTTTAATTTCAATGTTATATATCAAGTAAATCATTAAAATACCAAAAAAAATTAGTTTTTTCGATTTTTAAAACATAAAAATCGATCCTGCAATCATGTTTTCAACTGAAAATGAGTCCTGGACTATTTTTGGTTGTATGGGTAAGTATTGCGCCCTTGAATTTTTAGGTTATGCCTTAAATAAGTGGAAAAAATGCAAAAAAAAAAACGGTTTTTTCGATTTTTCGGAAAGACGCACCCTGAAATTGGATATTTTGATTCCGCCATTCGAAAGAACGGAAAAAAAGACTTAAAAAACAATGGTTTAAATCTTGGCGAAAAATAGGGTTCCTAACCTAAAAATAATTTGAAAAATTAAAATGGCTCTCTTGACCTCCACGATTATTGGTAACATAAAAATAAAGGTTTGTGGAAATTTTCAGAATTTTTGGATAAAAACTGCGACCGTACGAATTTATTTTCGAAAAAAGGGGCGAAACCGATTTTACTGGTAACTGTAGACTTAGAGGGCTAAAAACTGGCATGGAGGCATCTTTTGACACAACCTATCGAAAGCGCCACCCGTCGTAGCGATTTCGCTGGGGGCAATTTTCACCACCTTATCCCGCTATAGCCTTTGTATCAGATTGTCAACTGCTACAGCTAGAGCGTCATCTGAAGCTTCTAGCATAAACTTTGTTTCAATAATTTGGAAAATACTATTGATTTGTTTCATGGCCCCGTATCGTGTCGACAATTTTTGTATAACTCATATGATATGCATCAATATCAACGTAATGAAATTTAATATATTTTAAATGAGACCAATGTTTATTTTTCGACGTAAATAGAATGTAGTGAATGCAAATGTAGGCGTACAAGAGTGAATTATTTGCACTTCATTCATTCAGGGATTCCTGGGGAAGTACCCGCTACAAAGACGGGAATTCCCCGAGCGTATTGGACGCGTTCAGCAAAGTTAAAAGAATATTAGTACAGCGTAAAAAGTCTAGATGGGTGTAGTGTTTTGATCTTGATCAAATTATGTAGGTACTAAGCACATTTTTAAAGTCTTGTTTAGGATTTGATGAGGGGAACGCGAAGGCATTTGGGGGCCCCCCAAGACCGGAGGCCCGGGGCGGGCCGCCCCTTCCGCCCCCCTGTTAGTCCGCCACTGGCAACATAGTCAAGTTAAATAATAGCTTTAAAAATTTTTCCCCAAGTGGAAAAGAAAAGTACGATTTTTTGGTACGATGAACTGGCCATAAAGCATAATCCGAAAAACTTTTAGATAATTCTTCTATTTTTTCACAAGTTCCGTCATCTACCGCATCTTGATTGTTGGGCTCGTCCTCATCTATGTTCAACTTATTTCCATCCGAAATTGGTTTAGGCGATTCAGATCTAACTTCATTTTGAATAGTTGGTTCTCATGCTTTTCTTTTTCTGTATTCATAACCAGAAGGTTTATGTTTCTTCGTAGAGGTCTCGTTTTCCATCGTTAAAATAAAATATTATCAGCCAGCATAGAAAACAAAGATAAAAAATTTTGGTAAGAAAAAATTAATTTTTCTGCAATCCCAAATCTGCAAAGTGTCAACTTTGTAACCACCACTCAAAACAAATTTCCACTTTGCGTAGGCTTCGAACGGAAAAATCGTAAACTCGGGTGTTAAAAAAGAAGGCCCTAGATCAAATAGTTGGGCATTCTTTATTTTTAACCGATTGCAAAAAAAGGAGGAAGTTCTCAACTCGACTTTATTTTGTTCTTCTTTTTCTTTTTTTGTGTATGCTACGCGATATCTTTACCGATTGTGATCCGATTTTAATAATTTTATTTTTTATTAAATAGAATATTTCTCGAGGGTGGTCCCGTTTAAATTTGATGAAAATATCCCTCTACTAAAGGTGGAAACCTAGGGGATGAATCCCTTTTATTGAATTTCAACCACTTTCCGTCAGCTAAAAATTGAAAAATAAAACAGAATTTACCAAAAAAAATAAAAAACGACTTCAAAACTTTGCCTGTATGTACAAATTTAAACTAAAAAGTTAAAAATACTATTTTTTATTACTTTAAAGAGAAGAGCATTCAAGCATAATATACAAAACTATTAATACTCGTACTTAAATATTTACAATATCTAATCAGTTACTTTTTGGAGTCGGTGCCAGTCAAGGCAAGTTTAAAAACCCAAATTCTCTAGGTTTAAAACTTGCCTTGCCTTGCCTACACCAATTAAAAAACTGACTGATTAGTTATTGTAAATATTTAAATATCAATAATTTTGTATATTATCCTTGAATGCTCTTTTCTTTAAAGTAATAAAAAATATTATTTTTAACTTTTTAGTTTAAATTTGTACATACAGGCAAAGTTTCGAAGTCGGTTTTTATTTTTTTTGTAAATTTTTTTTTATACTCCCAACGTTGCGTAATCTATTATTGAATTTCATATATAAACTGAAAACTACATTTAATACTGGATGTGACATTGGACAGAACAGGATAAAGAAAATTAAATTTGATGGGTGAATAAAGAGTGTAAGAAGAAAATGTTGATTCATGTATTATAAAATCTTCAATGCTTCATCTGAAAATAAAATTTACTATATCCGAGTTATGTATCTCTGAGGCTTTATGATTTTCGAAACGTATTTTGGATTTCCTGAAATAATCTTTATATGCATTTAAATATTGTATAGCATTTCAATTGCTTTTTCATTGAATTACGAATCTTTGCCACGAAAACTTGGAATAATAATCAATTAAACTAGTAAATACTTCAAACGCAGTTTGATATTATGATGGAATCTGCAGTTTCAAAATAAACTATTGGAAAAATTGAAAAAATCAATTTCGTATTTAAGTTTCATAAATTATGCATTTCAATAACACTTACAGGTAAATTAGAATAACTTTAATACTAACATAAATGTATAATAATCAGGTTTATATCTTGCTTTTCTCTCAAAATCTGAATGCATAAAAGGTACAACGTCCAAAAATGAAATCGTTCATTTCTTATGTATCACTCTTTCCTTTAATATTTTTGAAGACCAAATGAGTTTTTAAAAATAATGATTTGCAAATATTATTTAAAAATTTTATGGAACTCTTAGGAAAGTCCAGAACACTAGCGACATCCTCAGCTTAGGAGTGATAGCTGCAGTCTGCAAATATATACAATCTAAAGAGCCCATCGCGAATTTCTAAGAAAAAATGTATTCGAAAATACACAAAAAAATGGAAAGCGGCTCTTACCAAAACTCCCTCCAATACATATAAAAACAAGCCGCGAAGTTGAAAATGCACATGTAGTGATGTAGTCCGAGATTCGGCGCGAAATTACATTGCTTCTTATGGCAGAAATTTGAACGCAAATATCTTTAACATTTTGTTCTCGCCCCTATAATGGTTTTGGTACTGTAAGAACGGCATTCTTCCTCAGTTACAATTAGTAGAACATCACTTTTTCGTAAAAACGATAGTTCAGCAGATTCGCCCTGTGGAGCAGAATAAATGGGCTATACCGCCATAAGAAGCAATCATCGGACCTAGACGGCTTGTATTTATAATATTGTTCGTAGGAGTTTTATTTTTTCGATACTTATACATAAAATTGCCACTTTCCTTGGGAGGAACACAAAAACACCTCGGGAAGTAAAAAAAAAATGCTTCAAAACGCATGTTTGTCTCCCTTGCCTTCGTCTTACATATATTTTTACTCAATTTTGCAGTTCTACAAACTTATTCTTCGGAGAAATTTTAATATGTTCCTGATTCATTCGGCGCCCTAAATCGACCGGCGCCCTCGGGCGCCGCCCGAGCTTGCCCCCCCCTAAGGCCGGTACTGCCCCTAATGCTCCTGCTAGTGCCTACAACTTCAATACATTATGCAAACGCAGATAGTGCCACAAACCTGCTCTTCCCAGTAGGAAAAGGAGGCCTCAAAGATTAAACTTGGATGCCTCCTAAAAGAGATTTGATACCTCCAGGAGATCTCCTTTTGGCATGATTTTAACATTAGCATGTCATTGCAGGCGAGGCCTCTTTTTATGCTCACGAAAAAGTTGAAGAGAGATCTCTCTTTGACCACTTCCTGGAGTGGAAATGGAGGTCTCGATTTTCCTTTCATTAAATGCTTGAGGGAGACCTCGCCTGCAATGACATGCTGATGTCAAAATCATGCCATAAGGAGACATCTTGGAGTTATGAAAACTCTTTTAGGAGACATCCAGGTTTAATCTTTGGGAAATTTAATTTAAAATATTATTAACATATTGTAACAACCTCCTTCAACGCTTTATAGAAACAGAATGTTCACTTGTTTTTTCACTGCTCCGAGACTGTACCTATTCGGTAAAAAAAACAAAACACGGAAGGTAAACAAAAATACGCGAAACTTAAACTCATATTGCCATCCCTTTGTCATCCCTTAGGAATTTACTCTTCAGATCGCGTAATAAAGAAATAAAATGAACGAAGAGCGAGACTTAAACTCATATTGTCATCCCTTTTTCCTCCCATGGGATTTTACACTTGTGATCGCATCACTCCCTTATACCTCTTAGAGGGAGGCATCCCAATTTTTCCTACTGGGTTATTAGAGATCTTTACATTCGACATAGACGAAAATTCGAGGTACCTCCCCGTCTCTTATTGGATTTGAGTAGTGCAGATGGGAAGGTTCGTTGGTTCTTCTGCGCCTTTAGATCCCTAGCCCCGTCTGACACAATTTGGTTGCGGACTTATACGGGAGACACATCCTCTTAGATTACCAGCGCTTATCTCCCGTGCGAGCGAGCACCAGGCACCAGCTACCGACGAACGGAGCGATATCTTATTTCGAAATTATTGCTACCTCTGCGGCTGCCTGTAATATCCATTATGCATGAGGTGATTTAACCTACACGATTAACTCGCTCCTATTTGTATAAGTTGGGGTAAACACTGTTTGCTGGGCACGGAACTGAAGGGCTAATTATGACTGATGCGAGATGAGCACCTTTTAATTGAGTAATGAGATGTGATGGATCGTCCTGTCGCTCTGCTTTTAGTGCGTAATTGTGTTTTCTGAGGTCCTTACGAAAAGTGGAGTCATCAAAATTATGGTTACAATGACCTTTTGGGGAAATTAAAGGAGATGTCGTTTGAAATTTTTTGGAAACTGGCTTATTTATTTGTTCAGCTTGTTGGTATTTATGTTTAAATTTTTCTTAAATTTCTTTAGTCTCATGTATTTCAACAATCTGAAAGCTTCTTATTAACAGCTTCAGTATTTGCGGAGAAAATACAGTGTGATTCAAATCAAGGTGCCGCGGGGTGTACCACGTGATTCCTTGAGGTGAGCTGATGCTGATAAAACAATAGTTCCACATACCTCCCCCTAAAACCCTTCCCTAACGAGTTATAGCCTCTTAAAGTTCTTTCGACTTTGATGGAAATGATTGCTCATAGCTTGTGAATTATCACTATGTGGTAAGTTGAAAGCTGTCATAAGTATCTTTCTTTTGGTACCTACAACGGTTTTCCAACGAAAAGTAATAAAGTGTATTTACGATGGACCCAAAAAATGAAAGTGTTTAGTTTTTTAGTAATTTTATCTCTTAATAACTAGATATTTTCACATTTTCAAAATACAAGAAATAACTTAAAAAGGATCAAAAGGCGAAGTCTGCAAGGTAATTAACCCATTAACGTCCAAAGAACCTAATTTTTTTGTGCAGTTGGAAACCTCATTCTTACAATTAAAGGACATTTATTTTCCGGACATCAAGTTTTGAAAATCTTGTAGGTTTCCATGAAATTCGGGGTTTTTGTAGTTGCTGATCACGAATTGAAATTTCTACTCTTTGCGTAATCCAGAGACAACGGCGTGGACGTGGTAGAATTTTGTCTACTTTGGGGTGCTTTATTATAGTGAGTCCCTTTGCCTCTCACTTCTCGGGGTACTTTATTATTGTGAGTCCCCTCCGCCATATTGAATCCGCAATTTTCAATTTTCAAAATATGATGTTAAATTTGTGATTAGCGACTACCAAAACTCCTATATACTGAATTTCATGAAAATCTGTGAGATTTTTAAAATTTGTTGTCCGCCAAATTGAATTTGCCATTTTGCATTTTAAAAATCTGATTTTAATCTCATAATCAGTGACGATAAAAACCCCTTGGTACAGAATTTCACGAAAATCTGTACGATTTTCAGAGTTTCAGATTTTCAGAATCTGCACTATAGAAAATCCGCCATTTTGAAAAGGTTATGAGTGATTGCGATCAGCAAAAAAACTTTTTTCTGTAAGTTCAAACATTCCGATCGCCGTTGATCATAGTAAAAATTGCATTGCAAAATTCTATTGACTTAAAAAAAAAATTACAAAAAAGAAAAATTAAAATTTTTTGATACGTTTTTTTTCCAAAAAATCGCCATATTTAATTTCCTATTGGAAAAAACTCAATTTTGACGACAGATTCTGAAAAAGCACACTCAAAACTAGTAAGATTCATGGTTTTTATTGGAAAATAAATGTTCTTTAATTGTAAGAATGAGGTTTCAAACTGCACAAAAAAATTAGGTTCTTTGGGCGTTAATGGGTTAAGAGGATTTTTCTTTATTTTCATGAAACAAAGTAGTTTAGAATAATTAATTTGGCAATTTTAAGTTATGTAAAATTTTACAAATGTTCGTTGTTCAATACCAACTAACAAATTAGTTTATTTGAAATTTTATTTTTAAGCAGTCCTCACATCGCATTTATCGGATTACAATTCACGTTGTGTGTTGTTATGCAAACTGCCCGACGAACTTAAACACGTTTAATCAATTATAAGCGATTTTAACTTCTCATTTTGTTGCCTAACCAATCTTTTGTTTAATCTGTTATCGAATTTATTCAAAGGTGGTAGAAAAAATATTCATAATTCTTCAACAATTGTGGGGTCAATTTTTACGAAATTCTTAGTTAAACCATAATTCAGTCAGCATTTCAGAGTGAACATTTTTTAAAGATGGTTGTGTTTACATGTTGTTTTTTCGTGTGTCTTTAAATTTCTTTCTTAAGCGATATTTTGCTTTTTAAATCTCAAATTTTGTAAAAAAAATATTTCTTTCTAAATACTTTCATTTAGAAGATATTGACAAAATTTCGTGTTGATCGCTTGAGCAGTTTTTGAAAAGAATATTAATATTTTAAACAATGAAGTTAGTCAACATTCAAATTCTAAGTTAATCACGAACTGGTTAGTATACAATTTTCTTATTCAAAAGCTTATCAGCTGATGTAACTAATTGTCGTTGTTCTAAAGAACCAAATTTTTACCAATATTTTTCTTTCAGTGTAATACTAAGTTTTAAATAGTAATTAGTAGTAAAGAAAATATAGAAAATTACAAATTATATCTCAAAACAATTTAGTGAAGAAAATTTAGAAATGGATCGGTGATTATTGGTGGTGTTCTTCTTTATCCTTATAAATAAAAATATGCGTAATAAATGTTCCTTCCAGTAAACATTTCATATTTTGATTTATTTTTTATTTTTTATATAGTACACCAGCCTACGATCATGCTCCAAATCCTGATAAACAGTGGATTCTTCGTGTGACCCAGCCCATGGAACCGGTCCACAAACGCTTCACCGATCTTCTTATGACGAAAAGGCTACAAACCCTGCAAAGCGTTGATGTAGCAGTGGAAAGGGTTTACAATGAGCTGAAAAGCCTAGGTGAATTGGACAATACTTACATTATTTACACATCAGATCACGGCTACCACCTGGGCCAATTTGGGTTAATAAAGGGAAAGAGTTTTCCCTTCGAGTTCGACGTCCGAGTCCCTTTTCTAATACGCGGTCCTGGCATTCAACCAGCCACGGTGTATGATCACCTAATTGAAATTCTCCCTTGATCATTTCACACTAATTAAAATTCCCTTTTAGGGTAGAGGAGGTTGTGCTCAACATTGACCTAGCACCAACCTTTTTGGACATCGGCGGTGTGTCCACACCGCCCCACATGGATGGGCGCAGCTTCCTTCCCCTTCTTTTAAGTCGTCACCGCACGATCAGGGATCAGTGGCCGGACACTTTTTTGATAGAGAGTTCTGGTCGCCGTGAGACCCCTGAGCAAATTGCAGAGGCAAAGGCCAGACTTGCAGCAGAGAAGCTGAGCAAAAAGTCTTCGAACGAGACCAGAAGCAGCGAAGGCGGCAGCGGCGGTGGCAGCGGTATAGAGGCTAAAAATATAACCGAAACGACGAATCTCGATCTGGTCGATTTCGAGTCTCAGGAGCACGATCCGGACGAAATTGATGGTAAATTCGTAACACTACTACTTTTGGACCTAACGTGATCTCATTCCTTTTGCTTGATCTTCTCGTTTTGTTGGCGGCAAAAGACAAGGCGGATGACGACTTTGATTCGGACGCGGATGAGGGACACGCTAACGAGCACGACACCGCGGAAGTTCAGCCGGGTTCAAGCGATGGCATCACGGGGGAAAATGATGAGAATGGTTTGTTTTGACTTGTGGATGATGGGATTTTTAAGTGGAAGATTGTGTGATGTTTTGCGTTTTTTAGTGCAACAGGATCAGCTGGATAACCATCTGCCACTATCACCTTACATTACGAAAATTGCAAGACTTAATTCTGAATGCTCTGATCCAGCTCTCTTGGAAAACTGCATACCTGGTCAGAAATGGAAGTGTGTTAATGAGGGCGGCAGGTGGCGGAAACATAAGTGTAAATTTCATGTAAGTTTTCTTTTCTTTTTCAAAAATTGACACAATTTATCCTTCTCCTCTTTTGCCTCTCCTTACTTAAGAAATATTGTAACATTTTAAGGAAATGGTATCTTATCTTCTCTCTTTGAGGTTCAACGTTCAGTCTGACTCGACATAACATTTCTTTGCAGGAAGTCCAAAAAATTAATTAAATTTTATTCGGATCGCAAAGGGTTAAATGGTATTGGGCGAGTTTATTCGTCACAAGTAAAGACATTGCACTATGCCGTGTATAATATGTATATAAGATATCCAATTCAATTCAATTAATTTTATTTTTATACGAGCACACAAGAATTACAATTCTTTTAAAAGTGTACTATGAAAATGGATTAATACACTAGACAAAATAAGCTAAACTACCAAAAAAAGCAAGAAAAACAGAAAAAAAGTGGGTGTGACTGTGTTGGGATTGAAGTGCATAAGTTAAATGTTAGACTCATAGAATAATGCATTTATTGTTACACAGAAACATTATTATTATATATATATTTATATATTTGTTGCCGTAAATTTAATCGAAAGAAATATACACCTAATATTATGTCAGTATTAGTATATTGACGGTTCAAATGTAGGGTATAATTTTATTCAGAAGTGATCAGTGGTATGAGAAGTAACTTATGAATGGCATAAATTCAACATTAATTTTCGCACGCCCTGTGCCCCCTGACCCTCTCAGGTACTTATTATGTATATCACTGGATACCTGCTGAGAAGCTGTTTCCGATGCTATAAAACTATTACGTTTTATTTTTCCTCTTGCGCGAGTTTCGACCAATATTGTGGAAAGAAAATGGTTTTTAGACTCATTTTAAAATTGTTACTTATTTTAATTTGTTAATTATTTTAGATTGTCCTTTTATTGTTTTGTTCTGATCAAAATCCATCGTTTGACACTTAAACCAGCGTCGTAGCTACTTGGACATTTTTACATGCCCCGAAATTCTCGTTTTGCTTTGTGGTCTTCTCCCGTTGCGTACTGCGAATGCGCAATGGTGACTTCCATTTTATCAGAAACGGAACTATATTCCGATTAGAATAATGCCAAAATTAATGCAGTGGGACTTATAGTTTCCGGTTTATTCAATAGTGGTTCCCTCTGTAAATGCTACATCAATAATTCTGGAGCTTAAATTTAAATTGATAAAAAAATAATATGAATAATATGCGACTTAAGTTCAGCAACAGTAGCCGAACACTGCGTTATGGCACAAACGCACAAGCTGAACTAAAGGCCGACATTTTGGGGCGCTACGAAATGAGTTTGGATATGGGAAAATGCAAACATCTTGATACAATAAACGCCCTGCGATTTTGCAGCGCCACAAAGTTTGGTGAAACTTTAACTTTTGTAGTGCGATGATTCAATTTCACGTTTCAATTTCAGTTTGATTCTAGGGAACGAATAAAACTTGAAATTCGGAACTTTTCATGGAAATGTAGCTTAAATCCGTCTCTTATTTCTACACCTATGACCTGAACAATTTGCTTGAATAAGTGCCAATCTATCACCTAATCCCGCAAACGCCTTCCAGAAGCTACATGTTATCAGGTGAATCTATTCAATCTTTGTCAAATGGTGGTCAAAAGAATTGTCCGACCCTTAGGTGACAAAATCTCTCTATATCTGTTTTGTTAGACCGCTGCTTGAATACGCTTGTCAGATATGTTCACCCTACTTTGGTCGACGTTTATAAACAGGATTGAATCAGTGCAACGTAAATTACTCCACTTCATGATACGTAGCCTTCCTTGGAATGACAACCTTAACCACCCAATATACGAAAATCGTTTAAAATTAATCAACCTGCAACCCCTCGCTTTGCGTCGTGATGTCGCCGATATAATATTCGCCCATCAAATCCTTGCTGGCTCTATCGATTGTCCCGAAATTCTGCACCATACATCCCTCAATACTAACCTCCGCAACGTTAGATCTGTCCCACTTTTTCGCCTGGATGGTTACCGCATTAACTATGGGCATTTCGAAACCATCATCAGAATCCTACGGAAAGTCAACAACTCAGAGGCCCTTGACTTTCACGTTGATAAAAGTTCCCTCAGGCGTACTCTCTATGTGTCGAATCCTCCCTCACAAGAACATACCCCCCTCCAATCTGCTGCTTCGTGAACTCTCCCTCTTTCTTTCTTTCTGTTTTAAGTCTGATTTCGTTTAATTTAGTTTAGTTTAGTTTGTCCTTAAATCATTTGTGTTGTAGCTTGTACTACTTATATTAAGCGAAATGAAAAAAAAAACATCTTGTCTAATTACTAACTACACGTTACACAGTGAACTTACTAAAATAATTTTTTAATTTTTAGAATACTTTTGTTGTTGGCAATTACACGTATTTCAGTAGATAATAATTATTTTATTTTAGTTTTTTTTTTGTCTCTCAGTTTTATCTACAAAATACCCCAAAATATTCCGAAATGTACACACTGAAGAATTTAACAAAATTTGCAGGTTTCTAGGAAATTATTTGATTGATAGAATGCCTTTTATTTTTCTCACTTATTTGCATTAATGAATATGTGATTTGTTCGTAATATTGCACGGAAATCGTTCAATCACTCCTCAAATATAAAATATGAAAGGTACACTGAGAGAAAAATTATATATTGAAAAAATAATTTGTAATAATTATAATAATATTATCGCCAAAATAAAAAAAAATCAAATAAACAATTATATATTTAAATTTTGTTAAATTAACAATGTTTTATCAAATCAAAAAATATATTTTCAAATGTTTAATTACTTTTGTCACTAATAAAACCATTAGAAAGATTTGTGTACATTTGAAAATATGTATTTGTTGACAAAACAAACTTTTCTCATTTATACAAATTTTCCTTGGAAAATCATTGATTTTGTTTTGTTATCTTATTGAAAATTATACATTTTTGTGTGGAAAAAATATTCGCAAATTTGAAAAATTATTACTGTCTGTTTGAAAATCTTCGAGTTATAAAATTTTATTAGATTGAAAATTAATTTTCAGTTCTCTCAAATTGTTATCATGTTAAAAATGTTTTGTTGTCGCTATGGGTTTTCTGTATTAGCAGACAATCACTTCCTTTTGTGATCTCGTCCGAAGTGGTACTTCGTTTTCTAAAGTGGAAATAAAAGCATGTGCTTCTATGAGGAAATGGCGCAGCAGTATCCAATATCTAGAATTAGGCAGTTTTTATTGGATTGTGGGATTGATCAAAATATAATAGTTCGTTTATGAAACTCGCCGAAAAGTTGAATGAAAAAACTTTATTTTTAAGGTATTAGTTATAAAGGAAAAAAATATTATTAAAAAAGAAAAAAAAAAACCACCGCGTGAAAAATTGTAAAATTAAAATTTTCAAACTTATTTAAGTTATTCTCATGTAAACGCATAAATTTTACCTCTTTTTAGGGCATTTTTTTTTATAAGACAATAAAATCCAATCGCTTTAATTTTTTTATATGTTTTTATTTGTATCTTAAACTGTATAAAAAAAATTTTTTTTTTCTTATTTTACATTTTTTATATTTTTTTTTTTAAATTAAATTAGACACAAAAAAAAGCAGGTCCACTGGTCAGGGTAATAGCGGCTGTTCGTGTTGTCCGAAATAAAAAATCGAATGGATTATTGTTCAGTAGGTCTGTCGCTATCGTCCCTACCAAAATTAATCAATTTCATTGAAAAAAACAAAAAAAAAAGTGGCGGACTGTAGAAAAAGTTACGAAAATCTTGTCTTTTTTTTTGTAAAAATCGTTTAAAAAAAATAAGAAAATATTTTCGAAAATAAGCAATTTTGGTTCGGACGATAACTATTAATGCGTAGAAGAACATACATAAATTTCAAAGCAATCGGTTGAATAGTTTTTTGTTAGGACACTGACCGTTTTAAAAAATGATGTTTCGAGAAAAATGCGTTTAAAGTTTCAAGAGCAGAACAAGTCGCTTACGGCGCGTCGGCGACTATGAGTTGTAACTTATTTAATACTAGAAATTTCGGTCTGAATTTTTCACAGCATATTTTCGATAGGTTTTACTATCGAAAAATGAAAGAAAAAAATCGATTTTTCGAAGTGGTCACATGAGAATACCCCCTTAATAAATGAACGGAAAAGATAGAAACAAGTTGAATAATTAACCATTTTTTTTTTTTTTTTTTTTTAATTTGAAGGATCATGGTTGACAGTGTTCATAAACGCAGTCGGAGGCATCAAGTATTCAAAATACGTTCCATCATGAATGACTAGCGATTTTGTTTATGATATAGGTAGAGCAAGAAAATACGTAGTGGGAGAAGTTCCCATATTCTAACTTTCATATAATAAATGCGAACGTGAGTTTGTTTCTTTGTTTCACGTACTCAACCGATCATCATGAAATTTGATAAGGTACACTTTCAACAGATTTGATAACAAAATATTAATCGTAGTTAATTTATTGTATTTGATGGCTCCGACTGACTGTGAACACTGTCAACCATGATCCTTAAAATTAAAAAAAAAAATGTTTAATTTTTCAACTTATTTCTATCTTTTCAGTTCATTTATTAAGTAAGTGTGAAAATTTTAATTTTACAATTTTTCACGCAGTCAGGTTTTTTGTTTTTTTTTGTAATATTTTTATTTTAGCATTTTTCATTCCAAATTCCATGTAAACATACAAGTTGTATATATTTTTGCAAGCTATTTATGAAACCCTTTATTTTGATACCCCACTCGGTAGGTTATGAGAACAAACATTTTTGAAGACATATAATATGGCGCCAAAAATCGGTCGTTTTAATTTTCATAATTTTTATATACCCCGTGTCACCCTCACAATTGAGACGAATCTAACGACGCCTCTCAAGCTAAAATCCATCAAACGGCTTGAGCGTGCCAAAGAAATATACATACATACACTCGAAAAACACAACCCTTCTCCTTCTGGCAGTCGGGTTAAAAGTGATTTACAAAAGAATAAAATGGAATTTTGAAAATCGACAAAAACTATTTCATTTCAATATATGTATTATAATCGGTATCTTCATATTGAAAATATTAAAATTTTTAAAACTACTATCAAAGTGAAAAAAATTTTTTTCAAAAGAAAAATATTTTACGTACTTGTGGGGTTTTGTGAAATTAACAAAATTATTGTGATAATAAAAGTCACTTCTTTTTGACCGTATATTGACAAAAGATTTTTCAATCCAATGTGCATTTTTTCATAACACTGAGAAAAATGAGTGTCTTATATCAATAAACTTAAACTAAAGAAATGTTTCTTTGGCTCGTATTTCTTCCATTTTGACTACGTTTTTACTTGATTTTAGTAAATTTTTTTCTGAGTGTATGATCATTAAATGTCTATCAGTGAAGCAATTATATAAAAATACACTATAGAGTTTGTACAACCGCATATGTATGTACATATAAATCGTAATGAAAATTTGTTTATCGGAAAGCACAATAGCCCAATTTGATTAGAAAGCATAACCTTCTCTACCATTATTTAGACATGGTTGCTGTCGAAATGTAAAGCTGAAGGTCCTTGGGTCTTGACCTCTACCCTCCAGACAAATATTCCCCACCCAACTTGCATGCGTTCTCAGCCATTTGATTGAGTAACACTAAAAAATTCAGTTGCAGCTTCAGCACCATTTGGCCGAAATCAACAAGGCGTCGACACAGAGCAAGCGGAATTGTGCTTGCTTCACCCCCGACGGAGTCGTTTACACTAAAATAAAGACGGACCGTGACTACCCCCCGCAGCGGATACGAAAGCGGTAAGCAAACAGCCCCATTTCATATCTGCCAAGAAAGGCTATTGAGTTTTATTCTTCTTTATTTGAGAACATTTTATTTCCTCTTATATTTGAAAAAGTGGACAGCAGCACACCGTTTTCGGTCGACGACATAAGAGAAGTGTTGCGTCGACAGTGCTCGAGGACAGCAGGGATCTGGAGGAGGAGGAAATCTATCATGACCACATCCCGTACGAAATGGAGCAATTGCTTGATATCTCGAACGCGATATCTTTCATTGAGGACACTTTACACCAGGAGCAGCAGGAACAGCAGCTGCTGCAACAGGACAATAGGACTAGGACCCGGAGAAAGGTTCGCAGCAAACGTGACACCGTCGATCCAATATCAAATGTTATCCAGGAAATTCAGAAGACTCTCGAAAGCCTGGAAGCGAAATTCCTTGAGCACGACAGCATAAATCGCAGCCGTAAGATAAGTGGGGAGAAAATTGCAGCTAAATGTTTCATAGAATCAAGCGGGAACGTGAACTGTTCGGATATAATTTACGAGGACGAGAGAATGTGGAAGAAATCACGGCATCAAATTGATTTGCTGATAAAAGTACTCAAGGATAAGATAAACGACTTGAAGGACATTAAGAAGCACCTGAAGGAGCACAAGCCAGCACTAAATCGAGATTTTAATGAAAATGAAGAGGACACTTCGGTGGGTGGAAGTAGAAATCCTGATGTTAGTCTGGAAGATGATTTTGGTGATCTAGAGGTAAGTGGAATCCATTATTGTTATAAGATTTATAAAACACCCGCTCCACCTGGAAAAGGTTAAAAGTTGTGCCACGTGTGGGCATGATGAAACGAATATTTCCTGACATGATGGTTTTAGAATCCTTGAGGCATTATGATATTTCTTAGCCCCAACCTAAATTTAAAGCATAAAATATGGTATTAGGTGATGTCGTAAGAAGCTTTCAGTATCGGCTATTATTCTCCACAAAAAACAAAAAAAACTTAATTTTCCTTAATTTAAAAAGAAATTCTAAGATTTTTTGTTCCAAATGCGAACAATTCCTGTACCAGCAAAAGAAAATATCTGCCTATAAGGAGCATAAGAAACATTCAAAGAAAACCCAGCAAATATGTATGGGTGGATGGACAAAGAACCTTTTCTTACGAAATATCCCTACTTTTAAAAAAATTCATTTTAATACGGTCTTACCGGCTCGGAATTAACCAGAACGATATTTGACATTTTTGTGTTTGGTCAATATACACTGATTCTGAGAAAAAATGGAAAAATCAGAGATAACGTTAAAAGATCGTAACTTAGTTTTCATAAAATAATCCAGTTTTTTAGTATTCACTTGATTGAATTTTCTCAATAAAACTTTCAATTTTAAGCTTGATATACATTAAGATTCCGTTTATGTTTTCAAACGTTCAATTTGATTGAAAGGTTCCCCTATCGTTCTACATTTTACTGGAGAAAAAAGACGTTTTGTTCCATTCCAATTTTTTCGCCCCATGTAAAAGTTTCAATTTCTCACCATTTTTTTAAATTACAGAATGACTCGTCTATCCATTTATAAGAAAAATAAAAGTGTTTAAGAGATCCTGTTCTGTAGTATTATTATTTTGAAAAAAATTGTATAAAATTGTACAAAAAATATTTCTTCAGTTTTATGCTATCCCGAGGAAGAATTTTAGCCGTATTAAGTATTTAAAAAAAAATTTATAAAGTCCAAACTTTTAGGAACATAGCATTTTTTGCCGAAAATCGGCATTTTAAAGTAAAAACATAAAAAATTAACTTGCTCAAAAACTAATCATTTTCTGATAGGGCCAAATCTGTTACAAATTTCTACTTTTACCCCTCCAAGAGAATGTATCGAATTTTCCATAACCCTGTATATTTGCACCTTTGCTGAATCGTCTTTAATATTAGGTCAGAATTAATCAATCCTGATTATTTTCCTTAAAGGCGGATGGAGATCAAATTTACCATAAATGTTAAGCTAAATCTACATTAAGTTTCATAAAATTCCGTCCCGTAGCTTTCGAGTGATGCGTGCACAAACAGAATTTGATCCGTCATTTAGAATTTCAGAATTTTGATAATGGATTCTAAATCAGAAGCTCGAAATTCCTTTTGTACTAATTTTCACTAAGGGAACAGTCTTAAACAACAATAAATAGCTAACGATCTAATTTGTTGTATACTTATTTATTTTATATTAATTTTAAATTTTTTATTGTTTACACAAAGAAATGGTGCCATTCCGACCGAGCCGCGCGTCGCCGTTTTTTTTTTTTTTTTTTTTTTTTTTTTTTTACAATAGAAAATTTAAATTTAATATAAAATAAATAAGCATAGATACAATTAGATCGATAGATCTTTGTATTTTTGTTTACCTTATTCACTTTTTAACACTAGACAGTAGACTGCCCCCTTAAAATCCCTTGAATTTTAATAGATGATTGTTTTTTCCAATCGAACTAAATTTAAGGCCTATCTAACACAAAAATGTTTGATTCCACAGCTCATATCAAATGAAATTTACCAAAAATTTTGAGGGCGATTCAAAAAAAGTCGCATAACTTTTTTCACCTAAACTTATTTAAAAAAGTTCCTCATTTCATTCTACCTTGTTAATTTTATTGAACTATTTCTATCTAAATTTCAAATTCCAAAACGTGCTAAGTAAATAAAGACTAAGTAAAAATTGGCATTCATTTATCAGGCATTTATCTCAATTATTCAAGTCACTTTATCCAAAAATGTCTTCGAACTCGTGGTTTGGGGAAAGTCACGAAAAAGCTCATGGCTCCTAAACTATGAAAAATCGCGGAACATATGATACATGGGTTTGATTCTGGTACCCCTGGGGGTGCTTTATCTCTGGATATAAATAAATGAATATCTCTAATACCTTGACTTCCAAGAACTTTTTACAAGGTGCGCCTCAGAGGGCCACAACAAAATTTTCATTATTCTTAGAATATAATGATGAATTATCAAACAGTATGATGAAAAAAGTGCTTATTCTTATCAACAGTGTGTTTATTTTGCTAGTGGTCACCCGCGACCACCACAGCGCTGCAGTGCACTTAGTTATCTTTCTAGACAATTTTCCGAAGATAGTAGAAGAAGCTAACCGAATTTCGAGATGAACATATTCAAGTTTCATGTCTATCAAGAATATCTACCAAAAGAAAATTACGCCATGAAATTCAGAAGTGGGAAGGCCAAGTGTCTAGTACGGAAATATTGTAACATGTGTTACAAGAAAATTTAATACTGAAAAGGCAAAAAATTGCACAAATAATGTTACTACATACTGTAATGATTGCAACGTTCAGGATATTTAATTTATTATATTATGATCTAGCAAAAAATTTGAGTTTTTGCATAGCACACTTTTTATTTCGCTCCCACTGAAAAGACAAGCTCACTGGTGACCACTGTGGCAGTAAACGTGTTAATATCTTAACTTCAATGGGGAATATCGTGATAATTCTAATAGAAGATAATGACCCAGCCTCTATGGTACAAAACGACAAAGTTTTATTAAAATCTCTCCAGTAGTTTCTGCGTGATGCTGGCACAGACAAAAGCCAAGTTATCATTTTATTATATGTATGTATAGATAATAGTTATTTCTGTATCCTGAAGGTAACTACAAGAAAACAAACCCGTCGAAAGGGCAAAACTTTTGGAAGTCAGCCTCATTTGCATCGTCATCGAAACAAAAACGCCCCGAAACCAGTGGATTCTGAAAGTAATGAGGGACCCCTCATAGATATGAACCTTTTCACCACTGACCGCAATGACATACCTGAAGGAGTCTCTAAGACGGCATCATCTAGGCGGCGCCCTTACGCCCATCACAATGGCAGGACTCATCAGTATCATCATAATAACGTGTCAAACTCAGGACAGTCTCGTTCGTCCGAAATTACGTCGACAACTACCGCCCCAAAGCAGCTGAGGAGCACCCCCGCCGGAGACGTTCAGGACGAATTAGACGCAATTATCCTTACGTCGAAAAAGTTGGCCGATCTAACGACGATGGCCACCGTCGAGGTATCCCCAGATGCTGGGGCGTCGTCCGTGCCGACCCAAGTTAATTATCGGCCGACAACGGCAGCAGTGGGGACCACATCAACGCCACAGTCTCCAACAGAAGGGCAGAGCCTCGTCGGTGGATCCACCACCGAGGGCACGTCGACGACTGCCAACGACATCAGCAACGTTTTCAAGGGTAAGAAAAACTCCTCGCCAATTGAGGCGGTTAATTTTTCCTCATTTTATTTGCTAAGGACAACAACAGCCCCTGTCGTTAGTAATCGCAGTTAATTCGCATTGTTTTTTTTATTTATTTATTTTTTTTTTTATTCCATGTTCATCAGGAAATGAGCCAAAACCACAGAATACAAATGACCCGTTCCACCAGCAGAAGTATCGATTTTCGGGGCCGGCCGAATGCTACTGTGAGCCGGAAATTGAAAGGTAAATGCGAGCTCCATGTGGAGCCCTTCTAGCCGCTTATCCACTTTCTGATACACCCACCCGCATTCCCCTCCCTCTCCCATACGAGAAGGGGTGGGCTTCTTTTCACCAATGAAATTTTCATTTTTCGCATGTGTGACGATTTTTGTAAGTGGAATTTTTATTTTTTTCTAACTTTAAGCCAGAGGGTAGTGAAACGACACGGGGTGGAGCAGGCAGATTGCGGAAATTTTGCCCTTATTTATTATGCTGCGACGGGCTGAAGAAATGTGTCCTTATTCTTCCAATCGGGCGACGTCAGTTGCATAATCGTTGGCGTTCCTTTGCTTTTTTCGTGCGAGTGCGCCTCCGTCACTGAAAAAAGGAAATCATTTCAAGATGAAATTGATTTTGCCAAGAGGGTACTTCACTTGAAATTCTTTTTGGGGTATTTGGATAAAGTTATGGATAAACATTTTTGACGCACACCCATAATATTCCCTTTCATGCCGATGGACAATCACCGGGTTATTTCCTGTTAAAGGGTCAGCTTATTGCAGATGACCGGTTGGCTTGGTCTTCTGCCGGAATCAATATTTCGACATCAAGTAGCTGCCCTGCAACGATAGCTTGGTTTATTTACCCGCAGAGAATAACCTCAGTGACCCTGTTACGGAATCAGAAGGTGACGGGCTAAATCATTCGGGGAAGAGGGTCAAGTTAGAGTCAAATTGAATTTGTTTGAAGCATCAACTCGGGGAACCCTATTGCTTCCTGTCCTGGATACCATGATTAGATAGAGAAGGATTACCCAATTCTCACTGCACCATCTGGAACGGACTACTAAATTAATCCTTCCCAAGATTGAACAAACTAAAAGATGCACATTTTCCTGCATTGAAATTGCATCAAAAATGTAATACCTGAAGAAAGTAACTTTTTAAGAGCGATTTCATTTCACTTCATTTTCGGAAACAAAAATTTGTTTCAGAGAATCCTTAAGCATGTTGTTATTACTGAAATATTAAAATCAATATTAATATAAAGACATTTGAAAAAATTAAAATGTTACATAAATAAGTCAAGCCCTTGAATATTGCAGAACTTGCAAAAATAGTTGTGATACATTTGACTAAAAATTATGGATAAGAATAGCTTTTTACTCTTCAAGAAGAAGAACTAATATTTAATGCAGAAGAAGTAGATAGAGTCCTCAAAAAAGTTCTTATATTTGGGATTTTCGTATCTTCTAACTTACGACTAAATTAAAATTGCACTAAATTCAAAAAGCTCAAAATTTTACCGAATAAGATTCCCTTAATTTAAATTAGTTAATGAGCTGGCATACAGCCTTAGTATAGTAAATACACATCGTATATTCTAACAATTTGTGATAGCAAATCTACGCGTGAAATACGAAAGGTAATAGCTCAATAAGAATTGTACAGCTTGTTTCAAATTAAAAATAGCGAGTTTAAACATCAAGAAAATTACTCAAATTCATTCTTCTCTATGCATGCACGAATTACCTAAATAATTTAATAATAATTCTACTATAAAACACGACAAATTTATTGACTATTCGCATAAATTCAAATTCAACGGGCAGTGCACACATAAATTAATTAAATTACTTAATAATAATTGCAATTGCAGAATTAAAGATAAACAAAGGGAATTATTTCCGACCATATATTCAATTCAATTCAAAGTATCAATATCGAATGTACCGCGCGATGTAGCAATATCACTTAATTTACATACTGAATTAAACTATTTAGAGCAACTTGCAAAAGGTTTGTTATAACCATAATTTGTGCGATGAACTTGAACATCAAAAGTGATATTATTAATTTTATATCTCTATAACAGTAAGGCCAATGATTTCTATAAAACCAATAAATAACTTTATCAATATCCTTTTGGAGTCTATAACAATCTGATAAGTCTTTAATAATGCAATAAAGCTTAAGATCATCAACGTAAAGTATTGGTAAAGAACAATATCATTAATAAATCTAATAAAAAGAAGTGGTCTAAGATGACTGCCTAGGGGAACACCAGAACATATCCTTTGATTTAAAGAGTAAAGAGTCTGCACATTGAGAACGGTCGATGAGATAGGACATAATCCAATTCAAAAAAGAAAAGTGAAAACCATCTGCTTACAATTTAGCTTTGAGAACAAAAAATGTACTGTATCAAACGTCTTGGTGAAATCTGTATAAATGGTATCAATTTGATAACCACATTTCATATCGTTGAAAATTCAATGTTTAAAAAGAACCAAATAAGATGTAGTCGCTAGTTCAAGTTCATTTTCAGTAGTCATAACTTCAAATCGGGCAATATTTTGATTACTGTTAAATTGAGTAGTTCTATAGTCAGTGGACCCGCGTAGGTGGATTAAACAATATCACTCTGATCTCTTAAAAATAAAGTTTTGTTGAAAACGTACCTTATTTCTTTAACTTCGTCCTTCGATCCTTCACACACAAATTATTGTGCGAATAGTAATTGATATACCGCTTACAAAACCATTTCTTTCAAGAAAAGACCCAAATGTGGAATAGATACCAAATCCATTCCTTTTGCTCTACAAGCTACGCCTACTTTATAAACGAACCTTATGAACCTTTACAACAACTTCATGACCAATACATCTGAGATACAAATCCAGAAAAATTCTATATTTCTAACTTTGAGTTTTTTGCAAATATAGCCAAAGGATTGTAAAGCTGTTCAAAGTATTGTGTTTTTATTGCGAAGTGGATACTAAAAATGTCTTTTGGTAACATACAGAATGGCTAATCCATTAACCCCTCAGGGTTCCTAACCGCTTAAAAAGTTCCCATGCCACAACATTTATCACATCTTTTTATCGAAAACTTCCCTTTCGAGAGTATTAAACGATTCCCATAACTCTTGACAGTGTTCCGGATGAAAAGGAATTAGCCCGGGAAGCCCGGCGAAAACTTAAGGAGGAGCGACAACGCAAAAAGGAAAGAAAACGCAACAAAAAGGCTAAAATGGAAAAGGAATGCCTTTCAGAAAGGATGAATTGCTTCAGTCACGACAGTTCCCATTGGAGGACAGCCCCTAGATGGAACGATGCCCCCTTCTGCTTCTGCATGAATGCGAACAATAACACCTACTCGTGCGTCCGGACCGTGAATTCAACCCATGATTTCCTCTATTGCGAATTTACGACTGGATTGGTTACGTTCTACAATCTTCGAATTGGTAATTGATTTCCGAACATAGTGCACGTTATTTGGGGGGCCATCATTAATTCCAATTCAATTTTGCGGGATGCTCCTTTTAATTGTAATTCCAGATCCTTTTGAAACATTGAACAGAGCGGCCTCCCTGAGCCCTGAAGAGAAATCATATCTGCACGATACGCTGGAGCACCTGAAAGCATGCAGAGGAAGGAGCTGCACGATTCCGCGGTCGAACAGTGATAGCCCCGTAAATCACGTTGTTCGCGTGCCAAAGAGGAAGTACAATCCTGCAGGTTCGTTGCATTTTTATTCCCATCATTCTTTCCCCTTCGTCCATTCGAACTTTCCGATCGCAGTAGCCCCACTACTGTAGATATTAAAATGTATTTTTCCAGAGATTTATGAATATTAATCCCAAAAATTTGTTGAGCGCATTATTGATTTAAATTAATTGCTTTTTTCAGCTGGGTCATCGCTATATTCCGATTATGATGGACCACTGGCAAAACGACGCAAATTATCAAAGTGAGGAATATTTTCAATTATAATATTTTTGAAACTGTTCATACAATTTTCATTAACTTTTGATTTACCCAAACTTAATTATTGTCTGTTTTTGATTTAAATAGTACGCTATTAAAATTTGGCTAAATAAACGAACATGTAGCTTATCAATATTATTTATAAACCCCTCAAAAACATGCTGGGTTTAGCAACGAACAGCCAGTTAATTACCGAATAATGTAGGTATAAAATAAATTAATTTTTGTCGTTTTGCTCGACAATTTAATTTCAAATTCCACTTTTATGTACACAAGGCCAAAACACGGTCAAGCGTTGCACAAGGCTTCTGGAAAAACGGTCAGTCCCACTGTGTTTTGAGGGTGTTCAAAAGGAAATGAAGAATGAGGGAGGAAGGAGTGAAAATTAAATTTATATTCTTATTTTTCTGTAATATAGAAATATCCTTATTAAAATAGTTGAGCTCTTTCACTCCACACATTTGTGGACATTTATGTTTTGGGTATTTTTTTTTTCTAAATATTTTATATAGTCATTTCAAAAACTCCTCAAAGAACAAAGAGATAAACAAATTTTTTCCAAACCAAAATATATCCAACTCAAAGGTAACAAGAGGTACGCCTCACTTCACAGAAAACCATCACACTCTACTAATCATAGTATTTTACAATTACCAATTCAAAAAATCGACATTCGGCATTCGATATTTTTTTTTTTATGATAATAAGGAATTCATTCACGCTTCAAAAAATGTAAATTCAGCTTTCTCTGTGTTATTTTAACCTTCACCCTTCGCGTACAAATAAATTCAGCAAAATTTGGGCCCAAATACCTTTCGTGTGAAAGTCCGTAAGGGGTCGTCTTATATTACGTCACACGCAAACAGGTCAGGCGGGAGTCAAACGTGTGTGACAAAATACAAAATATCTTTTTAATTGAAAAAAGTTTTAACAGACTCTCAATATTTCATTTGGCAACCACGGAAATAAGTTTCTTTTTATTACTTAAGAAATATGTATGTAGATATTTCATTAACTTTCGCTCTGTTTTCTTTAATAAACTTTTTAGTTAAAAAATTATATTAAGACTAAATAGTGCACATATACCAAAATTTATTCTGATATTGTTATTTACATAACATTAATATCTCATATTTATTATATTGTTATCAATTTTAATTATAAAAAGCGCATCTCAACGTTACTATAAAAAGACTCCCAAAATACCTGCACATTCTTTAAACTTTTATAAAGGGTGGGCCATCTGATCACATTTTATTATCCTGTAGAACATAATTGAATGTTTTACTGTTTATACAGGGTGTTCAGAGGTGGGTGGTCAATACTGCAGGGGGTGAAAGGTCAGACTGAGACAAGCAAAAAATCGTATGGGTGGGGGGGGGGGGGGCATCTCGCACCGTTTGGCAGTTACAGGGTGATTCGTAAATCAGGATTTTGCCTTATATGGGAACCGCTCTTGTATTTTTATCTTTTTTTCTACGCATCGCAGCGGCCCCAAACTGATTTCAAAAAATCACTATTTGGAAGCCCTTTCCAAAAAAGTTTACACCACCCCTCTATCCCCAACCCCTTGGCCACAATCCCCCCTGGAAGTTGAAAAAATTAACTTTTATTTCACGATTTTTCACCTTTCGCCCCACTTTTCTCTGAAATTCATGTTATTAACATACCCACTTTTTATTTTTTTTAAGTTGCCTATCTAATTACCTTTCCAAAAAGGTGCAACATGCCCAGATAGGAAAAGGATACGAAAATTTATTTACAAAAATCCTTTTACAGAAAATCATGATAATTTGAATTTTTAAGAAATTATACTGAAGTTAACTAAAAAATACATTTTGTTTGCTTAAAAACTAATTACAATTAAAACGTTTGTCCTTTAAAAGCTGTTCAAAATGTTCTCCGCCAGTTTCGATGCATGCAAGTAGCCTTGGTCTTATTTCACGTTCCAGGTCTATGGTAACCAGTCTCTCCCGTATTTTCGTGGCTGCAGTCCCAATCCTGGTAACTAATTCTTCTCTAGTGTTGATTAGTCTTGAGTAAACTTCATCTTTCATCATTCCCCATAAGAAAAAGTCCAGTGGAGTAAGGTTCGGTGACCTAGCAGGCCAAGGAATCGGTCCACCTCGTGCAATCCAGCGCTCTGGGTAATTTTCATTTAACCTTGCCCTAACAATGTTCCCAGTATGCGCAGGTGCTCCGTCGAGCTGTAAATAAATTGCGCTTCTGGTGGCCAGGGGGATGTCCTCCAACAGATCCGGAAGGGTATTCTCCAAAAAGTCCGAGTATAGCTGACTATTCAGCACTTGGGGCAAGATGAAGGGTCCTATCAACTGGTTGCCGATGATGCCAGCCCAGACATTGACACTAAATCTTTGCTGGAAGGACCGACACCTGGTCCTATGTGGGTTCACATCTAACCAGGTGTGGAGGTTGTGCAAGTTTGTGATGCCATCCCGGGTGAATTGCGATTCATCCGTCCACAGAATTCGGTCTAGAAACCTTCTGTTTTCGATGTCAGACTCGAACAGCCAAGTGCAAATTGCAATCGTCTTTCGGAATCTCCTTCCTGTAGTGCTTGGACCAGGATATGGTGGTATGGATGTAGTCCCTCTCGGTTCACAACGGTCCAAACTCTCCCTGAAGACAATCCTGACCTTCGTGCGACCTGCCTGATGCTTATTACAGGGCTGTTCCTGACGATGTTGAGGATTTGTTGGTCGGGGTCCGATGAATCGGCCGATTTTCCTGCTCGCGTTTCTGCTCTGGGGGCGGTTACACTTCCGGTTTCTTTTAACCTTCTGAAAGTCCTTGAAAATACCCTTCTGTTGGGTACCCGCCGATTCGGGAATCTCCTTTGGTATTCTCGTACGGCCTCATTATCATTTCCTTCTACTAAACCGTACACGTAAATTATATCGGCATACTCGTCAACACTGAATTCTGCCATTTTATCTTAATTTTTTCTATTAAACACCCGTTCTTATCGCTTGCTTCTTCAACTGTGGTCAATGTCCTTTCAAACTCACCCATTTTTATACCATAATTCATACGAAGTATTAGAAACGGAGCGTCAGGATACTTAGGAGTCAATACTGGATATAATAAACTAATAACGCTATTTAACGAGATTACATTTATTATTTTATTACTGTTTTGCTGAAATAATAAAAATGTACTACCTCTGTTTCCTAAACAAACATTTCCGAACTTGCTGTCATAAAAATTGTTTACTTAACGACTTTTTCTATTATGGTGCAATAAAGTAATTAGGTACCTGTGAGGATGTTTTAATTTCAGGACTTTTGCAACCCTTTTTTACCTGGGCATGTTGCACCTTTTTGGAAAGGTAATTAGATAGGCAACTTAAAAAAAATAAAACGTGGGTATGTTAATAACATGAATTTCAGAGAAAAGTGGGGCGAAAGGTGAAAAATCGTGAAATAAAAGTTAATTTTTTCAACTTCCCGGGGGGATTGTGGCCAAGGGGTTGGGGATAGAGGGTGGTGTAAACTCTTTTGGAAAGGGCTTCCAAATAGTGATTTTTTGAAATCAGTTTGGGGCCGCTGCGATGCGTAGAAAAAAAGATAAAAATACAAGAGCTGTTCCCATATAAGGCAAAATCCTGATTTACGAATCACCCTGTAACTGCCAAACGGTGCGAGATGCCCCGCCCCCCCCCCCCCTCCACCCATACGATTTTTTGCTTGTCTCGGTCTGACCTTTCACCCCCTGCAGTATTGACCTCCCACCTCTGAACACCCTGTATATGGCGATTGACCTACCAATCCTATTCTCTACATATGTTAAATTATGTGACGTTACATTGGGGAGGGGGGAGGGTGAGAGCGTTCAAATTTTAACAAAATGTAACATGGGACCACGAGTCTAACTCGCGATATTCATGTTTGGTGATCACGAGTCTGAGTGGTCATTGTAGGCGGGGTTAAAAAAAATATTTCATTAAGGCATAGAGAGCTTTAGTTTTTTTCTTTCAACCCAGATACATACAGGGTGTCTCGTAAATACCACCTCAAGCTTGAGGAAAAGATGGTTCCCTGTGACAAGTTTAATTTGTCTGTGAATACACATTTTTTATTATTATTTTTTTTTTCTTTTTCGTAAAATGCTGTCAGTTAGTTTATGTCTCTTTTAAGAAAAAAAAATTACTAAAAGTAACTAGACAAGCTCACTAGAAAATTCTTATTGTCTCAACCTTGTGGTTTAAAAATTATCCTATTCCACCTTGTGGTGGACAAAAAATGGGTGGCATTACAAGCTCTTCAGTTATCTTTTAAAAAAGTGTAATAAATCACCAAAATATTATTTAGTTTTCAACCTTATTTTCTCGAAAAACACTTAAAACAATTGTTTAAACTAATTTCATTAAATGTAGGTTCATGACGTGAATTTGGAACGTGCGGAAGAGTGATGCAATTTGATAATACAAAAGTCGAAAAAAACATTGCAATAACGTTGGTACAAAATATCCAAATCAAGAGTTCAAATTAAAATTTTAAAAACAAAATCTTAAAGGGTATTTCTTGTAGGTTCAAAATGCTCGCAAAATCTCCAAAGTCACAAGATCGAAACTTTCACTTGTACAGAGTGAGATAATCCAATTGCGCCGTGTCTCTTTAACCCATTAATAAGCAAAACGAGAATTTTGTGCACGCAAGTTCAATTGTACGATTGGGGCGATTTTCTTCCAAAACCATATATAGGTAGTCTTTGGGGGATGCTCTTTCCGAATCTGGCATTTGTTTTGCATGAAATTTCAAAAACCCTATTATTTTTTGAGTTTAAAAAAAAAAAAAACAGATTTTTTTTTTCTTTTTTCTTTTCAAAGTCGATTATCTTGTCGTTGCTACTATTGAATGATCATATAACCACCAGAAATCGCGGTCCGAATGTCTAAACTTTTTCAAACCATGGTTTTGAAAGATTTTTTTGCTGTGGTTGTTGCAAAATGGCCATTTTGTACAACAATGTATTAAAAAAAATTGGATTTTTTTTACACGAAAAGGGTCAACTTTACAAACAAATTATAGAACAAAAATTGCTTGAAATTAGCCAAAGTAAACGTGTGAATTTTTTGGATTTTTGGATTTAGCCAATTTTCGAAAAATCCAAAAATGTCCCGAAAAAAAAAAATATCAACTTAAAGTTGGTTTTTTTCCAGAATTTATCACAAAACTTCTTAATTCATTTCTTCATTTTTGCATTTCTATTAACATAAAGAGTCATTTTGGTTTGATAAGATAACATTTATTTTTATTAGATGGAGTACAAGTGCCAAAAGAAAATTATGGCATCAAAACCATAATCATCAACAGCAGCATCATCTGCACCATCACCAGCATCAAAATTTGGATTCCAGAAACCGGAGTCGATTACATCACCACCAGCAAGCTCAACGAAGATCAGTTTGGGGAGAACAGGAGCAGTATGATTAAATTATCTAAATAGCTAAAATCGGCTAGTAATTGGCACATATCCTCTGAAAACAATAAAACAATAAAACATAGTCATTTCAATTTCGAAAGGAAGCTGCCACAAAGGCATCAGCCAAGGCGAGACGAATGCAACAAAACAACGAAATTTGTTTGTTAGAAAGTATTTTCAAATATCTAGCGATAAATTTAAGCTTAGAGCTTGTTGGTTTGTTTTTTGTTTAATTTGTATCTTCATATTTAAGTTAAATTATTTCCTTCAAATGTATAAGACTGCTAATGATTTTTTAAAAAGAGGGTTAAGTTAAGGGAAGTATTAGAGGTTTTCTACTCATTTAAAACTCTACCAGAATTTGTGCTAAAGGTGATTAGGGAAGACTAAAAATACCAACTGCCAATTAATATTCAACTTTGCTTCAGCAGAGTATTTATCTGCGGCAATTGATATTATTTGTTTAGTGCTAGCAGATGAAGTGGGAAGCCTTGCAAATAAATCAGTTAGAATTATAAAAAGGAAGAAAAACTGCTATAAATATTTAAATTGTATTTATCGCGACTATTTAATTCTTAGAAAGTGACTTTTTGAATGTACTCTCCCAGGAATAGCCATAATTCTTGCAATAATTTACTAAGGAACAATTAAGTAATAGGTAAGCAGCGTTATTTAAAATTTCGAACCTCCATGTAAATAAAAGATACATATGTATAAGGAAGATGTAGATGAAAACGAATTTTAAACCATTTGAAATTAATTCACTACGTGTATATGAAGCATGTTGTAAAACACTATTAGAGTAAAATAAAATGACATCGAGCAAAAAAAGGAATGTTTTTTATTTATTTTGCCTTAGATGAACGTGTAAAATGTTCAGTATGATACATAAGTGCACAAAATTATTTTTTCAAATTTCTTAAACCATCGGTTTAAACAGGGAGTAAAAGGTTACACAATTCAAACCGGTTTGAAGCTCGGTTATTATGAAATGGGGAGTAAAAATAAAAATCGTATATGATAGGTTTTTGATTGTACTTAAAAAGATCTTTTCTGTGCTATTCATTTTGATGGAGTATGCAAAAAAACATCTGCACAAATGTGAAGGCACCTCCTAAAAAACTGGCTTTTTAAAAATTTTCTTCACAGATATCTTCATGAATACTAAAAGCGCTTTCCTGTAAAAATCCAATTTTAACACATAAAAATTAAGTAAGTGGTCATAAATTTGATTTTATTCGAGAGCTAATTTTTACATATCCCCATAAAAATTAGTCCAGCGGTGTCAAATCACACGATCTTGGCGGTCAGTTAACAGATCAATAAGTCAATTGTTTTCGTTCCTGTATAGCACGTAGCGCCATCCTGTTGAAACCACAAGTTATAAACATCAATGTTCCGAAGTTTTAGAAACAAAATGTCGCGGATCATCGCTCTGCATCGTTCTGATGGGCAATTATTCGGTCCATAAAATTCACAAAGTGCTCTATAAGTCTGCTTCTTAAAAAATTTCCTCTATTTTTAGAATGACAGAATTATGAATCCTTGTTACTGCGCAGTCCTTAAAATGAAGTATACATATAATATATCATAAAAATATAAAGCCAACATATTACCCTTTAGATGGTAGTTTTAATTTAGAGAAAATATATATTTAAGCGAATGGCCTTAACCCTTTAACGACGAAGCGGATATTTCACTTCATAAAAAGCTTAAGACCAAATAAATATTATTAGAGAAAAACATTTTCTTAAGTAAAAAGACTTGCTCTTTCCGAACCTGAGGTTAAACCAAAAACTAAAAATGGTCGCCCAAAGATGCCCAGACTTGAAGCATTGACTGTCCAATTTTTCATAAACTTACAATTAGTATTAATTTATTCTTTGAAATGACGTTCTAAAGTTACTCATACTATATCTTTGGAATGTATAACAATAAGAGAGTACATGAAAATCTTAGTAACAAATATTTTCAAGATGGCAGCGGATCATGGCCGCCATTACAACAAACAAATTTTCTTTGCTAATTCAGAGCATGCAAGTAGTCATTACTTATGTTTTTGATTGATTTCAAAAATCGTATCAGATTTTCACTTTACAAAATGGTGGATCAAATATGGGCACTGTAATAATAAAATCCTAAATTGCTTTCAAATTCCATAAGTTTTTAAAATTTTGCTGTTTGTTTTCCATCTATAATGTTGCCCGACTCTTACCACGAGGAGGTGAACAGAATGTATTGTAGGTAGGTACTATAGTTTTCTTTTCTTCATTTTTAGTTTTCAGTCCTTTTATAAAGTTTTATTTCCATAAATTGAATGCTGTATTTTCTAGGCTTTATAAAATTTAATTTTTCGTGTTTACCGGTACATATGTTTTTTTACTAAACTAGTGTGGGTAGTGTTGTTTTGTTCAGTCGTTTTTTATTTTTATAAATTCCTTTCTGTAAAATGTTAACGAAAATAGGTACGTTGACTTTTATTTTATATATATTGAATATGTCAAACACTGTTAACGCAATCAATACTCATTGCGCAACTAACTATTAATTTGACGTTGAAGATTTGTATCATAGTTTATATGTATAATAGCTA
Organism: Dysmachus trigonus; assembly: GCA_949715965.1. Classification (NCBI taxonomy): domain Eukaryota; kingdom Metazoa; phylum Arthropoda; class Insecta; order Diptera; family Asilidae; genus Dysmachus; species Dysmachus trigonus. Next base: position 25,784,345 of record OX454320.1, read on the forward strand.
TACAAAAAGCTTTGGCGGCGTAATAAAAGAAGAGCATTGGATATCATTTTCTTGAGTAAAAATTTTCACATGGTAGTAGAAATAATCATTAATTATAACCAGATAATTTCAAATACTTAAATCTTCAAAATCTTAAGAGTGATGCCGTGACAAAGTAAACCACGTTTTCGGCCAATGAGATGGTTTTGCTGTTGCTGTCATTCTATTGTGATTCAGGCTTTATTCGTGCGTATAAAATTGATAAAATGACATAATTTACAAAAATTTACTTGTGCTCGGTACCATGAATAAAATCTGGTAAGAGGAGTTCTGTCAAAAGCTCAGTTTTTCCCCTTCATGGATTTAACAAATAGTATTAAGTTTGCCAATAAGTAAAAAATGTTAAGTTAACATACAGACCTTGGAGTTAACATACAGACCTTGCATGTCACTAGACATGACTGGGATGAAAAGTAAACAATTTTTGTTCTTTCAAGGGACAAGTTTTCTTCCAAAGCATATGCAACAAAATGGCCAGTCCAAATAAAGTTATTTTTATTAAATTGTGCGTTAAATCATTGGTGACAAACGCCATGAACCACCGAAAAGGCGAATAAATACATTTCTATGTACCCTCAACTCAAATAAATTAATCTAAAATTCCCTATCAATGACATTCCAAACTGGTGACCTAAAAGCCCTTTCCTTAATATGAGATTATAAAAGAAATTCTAGGAATATTCCCTTACAACTCCTGGCGAAAAAAGCCAATTGACCCGAAACCATCGTGTCATCAGTAAACAAAGAGGGAAAAAAGTGAATGAATTTCCTTTCTTCTCATCCCAGCCTTAAAATTGAGGACTCATTCACGACTATTGAATGGGCACAGGACAAGGTCGTCTTTTGCACCGGATCCCCCAATTCCGTGTGAAAGTCGAGTGCATCTCAGCGTTCTCTTGTTGCTCCGCCTCGTGCCGCCCTTAATTCGAATCTACTACGCACAGAATGGTAATTCAAAAAAATTAAATCTATGACTCGACGAGGATCCTCCACGACACAATTTGGCAATGGTAAGGATATTCCAGGGAATTACCCCCAACATGCAGGGTGCCAGGATGCCACGTCAGGAGGCATTGTGCTCTGCTGCCAGACAGACATTGTGGGGTGCTGCTCCTAATTCAGCATTATTGTGCTCCGTGTTTCCATTAGGAGAAAGGTGACGTTGGTCCCCTGTCGCACGTAACTGGGACTCGCAGCATAAGTAATCCTGCAGCTCTGCTAGCTCTTGTTAACCTCCATAAAATTTGCACCCCTTCAGAGCCGTCCGGAATGGAATGGCTGTGTGACATAATGAGTTCATCTAACAGTTTGCTATGTGGGAGCAAGTGGAGTGTTGTTGTCATGCTTGAGGAATTATTGCGCGATGCTCCCCTAAGTCAGGAAGGCCGGAGAAATTATTCAGTGAATAATATGCCTAAGAAAGAGGATGTGTGCGGTTCAAGTGACTTCACCATCGTAAGGTAACTGTGTCAAAAATTAGGTTGAATTTTAAATTAGCTTCTTAAAGTTTATCTGAGCTCTGGTTATTGCCCGTAGAACAGATAAGAGCTGCTAGAACAGCTAAAATTCCGAAGGGGAGGCTTCTCGATGCTCAAGCATCATTATATACCTACCTCAAGTCGCCTCAGTTATGTTGGACTAGCAGATTCGTGGATTCATAATTCTTTGAAATTACTTTATGCAAAAAAGTAAAGCTACCTCGTACTACGGTGGAAACGTGTTTCGTCGGGATTTAAAATTTAAAAAAAATTATTCATTTCCTTAATTAATTTATACGATAGAGGATAAATCTTGAAACGTTCCACTGATCTAGGGCAATCGGGAACTAGGCCTGCATGATGTAAAATATTTTTCAGGCTTTCAGGTAAAGTACACTTTCAAAAATAAATGTAAAATTTAGGGTGCGACTATTTTTTTTTGTTTTTTTCACTTCCACCTCGAAATTTTGTGGGAAATACCTAAAAGAAAATTTCCTGAAAATTGGAGCCCTTAATATTAATATTAAGTACTCGACCAAAACGTATAAAAATTTCCCGTTTAAAATACGCGTAAACTTTGATTTTTTTTCTTCAAAACTCTACAGCTCAGAGGCATATTATGGTATAATCTTGGTCAATGATAGGGTTTCTTCAGAACTGAATGCTCTACAAAAGTGTCCCTTGTGGCGTAACCCTAACTCCCACCAGCGAGGTAATACGGGTCAGTAACCCAATTTTTTCATGAAATTCTCATTTTTTTACCCCTATCTTGTAAATAAAAAGAGCCACAGAGAAAATGTAAATGACAAACTTGTAGGAAATTCAATTTCCTCTAAAAAGTTCTTGAACACCAAATTGCTAATATCGACATTTCTTGAGATATTGGGCTTTGAAGTTGAGGTAGTGTGGAATTTTCATGGATTATTGAGCTAAATTGTATAAACACTACCTCAACTTCAAAGCCCAATATCTCAAGAAATATCGATGTTAGCGATTTGGTGTTCTAGAACTTTTTAGAGGAAATTGAATTTCCTACAAGTTTGTCATTTACATTTTTTCTGTAGCTCTTTTTATTTACAAGATAGGGGTAAAAAAACGAGAATTATTATATACAGAATTATATATATACGCTTATATATATACAGGGTGTCCAATAGAAATGTGTGAAATCTAATGAGCCACTATTTTTTAGCAAATGGAGAGATCGGTAAAATGTAAATACTTTTTAATAACGGAAAGTCGTCATTTTCATTCATGTCTACTTTATTATAAAAAATTAAACCTATTATACAAACCATTCATTCAAAAATATAGTGAATTATTAAAGATATATATTTTTGAAAAGTGAACCATCTACATAAAAGGTATCTACCTGCATTTCTTTGAATATTTTTTCGCCGAAGAGACGTGCAAAAGGATATTAGAGACCAAATCCTTTCGTCATGCGAAAAAGTGAGGTCTACTTAAATCTTGTTATTTTATTCAAGCCGGGGCAGCACATCATCGCACACAAGAAGTATTTGAAATCATCAATAAATTTTATGGCGATCGTTACTCATCAGATATCACTCAATGTGATTTCTTTTTATGGGGCTACATTAAAGATCACTGCTATGAAAATAACCCAAAAACAATAGAAGATTTTATTCAAGACATCAGGAGGATCATCAGTGGCATTTCAAATGAAACGTTGGAATAGTATATATCATTAGTAACTAACGTTCTTCTCTATATTTTCAAATTAATGGTTTGTATTAACTAGATTTTTTTTTTTTTTTATAATAAAATGAATTTGAAATGAAAATGACGATTTCTCTTAATTAAAAAGTATTTACAATTTTTCGATCTCTCAATTAAAAAATAGCGACTCATTAGTTTTCACACATTCCTTTGGACACCCTGTATATTTGGTTCGCTACAAAGTAATAAACCAATATTAACTTATAGAATCTTAAATCTAATATCTCGTTATCTATTATAAATATTTATCCAAAACTTTTACTGGCAATGTAAAATGTCGTAATTTCAACGAAAGGCCATAGGGGGATAAGAAGGGGTAAAGTGCCCCCGCGCCGATTATGGCCGTTATATTTTTTTATTATCAGGACTAACACAAGTAACAATTTGGCCAAGTTTCATCCCCTAATAATTAACCCCCAAGGGGTGAGGATTAATTTTAAAAATTTCGAAAAAAATTAATATCTTTTGAACGCGTTGACCGATTTGGATGGGATTTTGACATTTTATAGATGTTACTGAGACGCATCAGAAAAAAAATCAGTGGAACTGAAAATTGGATATAACCTAAAAAAAAATTTTTTTCTTTTTCCAAAAATTTTTTTCAGCCATTTTGAATTTTGGTAGAATTACCAAAATTTTGTTATAGCTTCCTAACATAGCTTTTTATCACATATATTTTTTTCAGATTTTTTTTTCCACCGGCGTGGCACCTAAAAAAATAAAATGTCGATTTTTATTTGTCTTTTGTAGGTTATGACTGTACGGCAAAATCGCCAAAAATTGTTTGTGACTTTCTGGCGTAGTTTTTTACAATATATATTTTTCCTGGGTTTTTATCCAAACTAAGAATTGGGCACACACTGGGTTATTAAAAAATACCTCCTACGGCGCCAAGACCAACCCCCTTGCCCACACTGTACGCAACCACTCTCAGTTCATCATTATTCATCATCACTTTCATCAGCAATGACCGCAGAAATATCGTTTGCTTTGAATATTGCTGACAAATGTTCAGCTGGTCGTGGAATCTTAGACAAATATCGGGCATATGATAAATAATATATAACAGACGCAATATGAGAGCAACAACCGACTGTTCTTCGGCCATTAGGACATTCACAGAAATATCTAGAAATCCCCGATCGACTTATACTATCAGGTACATATTCAATAAAGCATGGATAAACTTTCTTAGAAATATGACGAGATTGCACTTGTAGTTTGAGAATATTAGACTGTTCTCTGAGAAATTGCAAATTCACAATACCATCATCGTTCATCATTTCACTTAAATATGATATGGCCTGTGAATATTGATAAGTTCCAATTAACCAAATTTTGAGTTCTCTCCAGCGCCCTGCTCGCTCGCAGTCATCACGTCGCGTTACCAACCGAGTTATTGAGGGTTCGTAGGTAACCCAGTGTGTGCCCAATTCTCAGTCTGAGTAAAGACCCAGAAAAAATATATATTGTAAAAAACTACGCCAAAAAGTCACAAACAATTTTTGGCGATTTTGCGGTATAGTCATAACCTACAAAAAACAAATAAAAATCGACATTTTATTTTTTTTAGGTGCCACGCCGGTGGAAAAAATATCTGAAAAAAATATATGTGATAAAAAGCTATGTTAGGAAGCTATAACAAAATTTTGGTAATTCTACCAAAATTCAAAATGGCTGAAAAAAATTTTTGGAAAAAGAAAAAAAATTTTTTTTTTAGGTTATATCCAATTTTCAGTTCCACTGATTTTTTTTCTGATGCGTCTCAGTAACATCTATAAAATGTCAAAATCCCATCCAAATCGGTCAACGCGTTCAAAAGATATTAATTTTTTTCGAAATTTTTAAAATTAATCCTCACCCCTTGGGGGTTAATTATTAGGGGATGAAACTTGGCCAAATTGTTACTTGTGTTAGTCCTGATAATAAAAAAATATAACGGCCATAATCGGCGCGGGGGCACTTTACCCCTTCTTATCCCCCTATGGCCTTTAGCCGGATATTGATAAACATCATTTTCCAAAGTAGCCTGCATAGGGCCCACTATGATATCTCTAGGGAAATAGATACGCATGCGAATAGCACCCGTAGTAGACCTTGTAATAACCATAATTTATCCAAATGTAACTAAAGATGCCTAATTGGACCATCTCGAGTTTTCTCCAAATGACAAAGATATGGCTGAAGAGCAGGAACCGTTTACGATAATTATGAAAGGCAGACGGTTATAGTTTTGCACTAATTAGAATCGTGTCAACAGAACGACTACCTGCCTCCCTTTGTCTCGTCCCTAGTGTCAGACCGACAGAGCAAAAGGAAGTATTTTAGAAAATGTCTATTTACAAAGATGTCTTTTTTGGTCCTCAGTCATTTTAGCGAAAACACTTCACTGAATTAGAGCCCTTTCATATAAAAGTACGTGTCATACCGTAATCACCAAAAGTGCCACTAAAGCTCAAATTTTAGCTGCCACTCATTTAGTGAGGCCTAAAATAAATTTTATAGCTTCATAGCAGAGAGCCGAGATAAATGGGGGCAGGGAACCCTTTGAATGTTCACCTTGCGAATGTTTTCCTGTTTTAATTGAACGTGACATCATGAAAACTTTAGTATAGACATGGCCAAGGTTATCCTCTCTAGGTCTAACATAGTAAAGCCTTCCAGCGCATAATCAAATCTAATTTGAGATGATTCCGGGTGCTGTGGGTGCAATCAAATGGATCGCTAATTTGATTAGCGCTGTCAGATGTTTTGCGCCCTATAAACGCAAAATAAAATCGGTGAAATATGCCTCGCTGCTATTCATCATGATGTCGGATAATACCTCCAGGCGGTAGTTGTTCACTTTTCCTCTTTGTTTGTAATGTCCCTAGAGATTTCAGGGAAAATTCTGATAAATTGCGAATGAAGTCTCCAAGTGGAGGGTATTGTGTTCGGTAAATTAAATCGAGGGAAAATTAACACAGCTTTTATTATAGAGATTTCCCAAAGTAAATGACCCAGAGAAAGGCAATGGAATATGTTGGCTCATGCTTTTAATTCAGACCACTATTCTTTCCACAATTCGAGTAATAAATAGAGAAAAATTAAGGAAATGCTAAGCTATCGTTATTTTCTCCATTAACATGGAAATTATATTGTGCGTAAACTTGCTGGTGAATTTTTTGGAATTGAGCCCAAATATAATTTTTTGGTTAAAATATTTGTTGCATAGTTTTGGCAATTTTTTAGTATGTTTTACCTTTTTTTTTTGCATATTTCGATAGTTATACCTTTAAAAATAAAATACTAAAAGTAACATACTTCAAGTCGGCTCATCGTATCGAGGTATTGAGAAATGTATTAATTGAACTTTAAATGCGTTTTTCTCAAAACTACTTTTTTCAATTTTGCTGCAGTTGTAACAAATCATCCGATCCATTTGATTCTTATTGCAACTTTTTTTTATACATGTTTCTCTATGTCATATGTTTCTCTATGTCCAGTTTTCCGGATCGAATAAAAAATGTTAATTAAATACGAAATTTTAAGTTTTTTTTAAACTCCGCCATTTTTTAAATTTCAATTTTTTTTTTCGATCGAGGTTCATGGTATAGGAAATACCTTCTAGTTTAATAAACTTTTTGGTTTTTTTGATTTCACGCACTGTGAAGGTCGCTATAACTGCAGCAGTGAGACTTGGGAAATTGCGAATTAACGCGCTGAATTTTCAATTTTTTAGTCCAAAAATGTTATCATATTCTTACTATATATCCACAAATATATACTTGCACACAAATATTCCATGCAGTAGTTGTCTTTAAAAAAAATTCCCAAAAAACAACTTTTTTTCATGCGGTCACACTAGTGGTGCCCCTTAAGAAGAGAGATAGGAATGGTAGGATACATAGAAATGTTCAATAGCTACTGCGAATACAAATTAAAAATAAAACAAAATGTAACAAATATATTCAAATTTCAAACTATATTTCAAACGATATATAAATCCTCCAGTCTCGCAGAACCATCGAGCACCGGATAATGTGACTCTGATTTTACCTTTTCGGCTAGCAAATAATAAAAACCAAATTCGATTCAAAATTAAAGTTCGAGCCAAAGCCGTTTGCGATTAATGGCTTTGATGCATTAAGAAGTGATGATGCCCAGTGCGCAGTGACTTATATGAGTAGAAATTTTAAATTTTGCAAATGCACCAAGTGTAATCTAAATTATACTTTGCTTTACGACAAATTTACATAATAATGATTCAGGCAAGAACTAGCATGCAAAAAAGAAAAACTTCCTATACCCAATGGCTGTTCACACTTCTCGCTAGAAAGACTACAGAAAAGTCTTTCAGAAAAATTTAGTGACCATTTAGGCGAACTCAAGTAGCAAGTACACAAATAAACAACTTGACCATTACACAGATGTATTCTACTTGACAGCGTAGCACCATTGACAAACTAGACGTACGAATGTTTCGTTCGCCCGCCGCGCCGTAGCAAAACAGTGTCCATCGTATAATAGACGCGTGTACTTGTTGTCGTTATCTAACGCTTGATGAACTAGTCGACACGAGGTGGGATATGCTATGTATGTTATTTCCTTGCCTCCGTTTGCTGACTGTTTACCCGCGTCAAACGCCTTGTAGGTGGTGCATGCAATGCATGACGTCGTTCTGAAATAACAACGTTTGCCGTAGTTTACCTTTATTCGCTTTTTCCTAGAGTACCTGAAATGTTTACAAAATCCTTGACCAAAAGTCTAAGAACTACATACAGTCGAACTGCCTAGGACTATGACCCTACGCAGTGACATGCAAGTATTCACATCAATTCTGGTGAATTTTGATTTAAAATTTCCCGATAAGATAGACTGATAAGAGTAATGGCAAATAATTGAAGCAAACGCCAAGAATTAACACCAAGGTCACTTCAATAGCAATCGAAAGAATTCCAGAACACATCCGCAATTTCGCTAATGAAAAGCTGAGATGGGCAGGTCGGCTGGCTTATTATAGTGGGGCTCTGCTCGCAGAAGAGGCCCCACACTAGCAGCTCTCGGCCGGAATGAGAAATGAAAAAATTGCCCATATGGATATTGTACCGACCCATGTGGTTTCGGCCTCCATAGTCCATAGGCCGAATGAATCGAGCAGATATTGGGACTTGGGAGCCGTTCTTATCGTGTAGGATCCATTCCACTGATTTTCGATGTTCCACCTGAGAACCTACTCTCAGCGGAGCTTACTACTCGCGGCGAGCTGCCGTCTTCTCAGTCGAGTCGTCCGCCAATCAGTGTGACAAGTGATTCAATCTAATTCGGAGGCATCTTTCCCAGGCGCAGCTATCAAGCAGTATTCTCTGAAGATTTTTCCCGCGTCTTTAGAGGCATTTAACAAGACTCAGTTAAAGTGTTGTTCACGTTTATCTGGTGTGTTTTAAACAAGACATTGTGTGTGGTGTGTTTCCAGTTCGAAAGGCTGCTTGAAATATCGATTTTTCGCTGTGCTGCTGTGAAAATTTGGAGCGGAGCTGCAGCTCCTTTAACCCATTCCGACCGGCTTAAATTCATTGAACTAGAAAATATCGTAAGATGGAGAAAACCGAAAAAAGTACGTTTCTTCGGCAAGGACACTGCCGTTTTCTGTATACCACTATGTACACTTTAATAGTTCTTCTCTGCACCAACTTAATTATCGTTTTATTCTTCAAGGTAAGGCTGAGGTGTTCCTCGACAAGCTGTTGACCGACGGAGCTAAGGAAGGCATTGACCACACTATCCCCCTGCAGTATCCACCATTCTACGATGAGAAATTGTACAAGAAGTAAGTGCAAATACACTGCGAATAGATAATATAAAGATACCCGCGCAAAACTCGCCACAGTGCCGCACTATGGGGGCAAACATATTTTTCATGTTTTGATATTCAGCCAATTGAAGAAGCCACATGTCGCGAGTCGAAATGAAATGGGTATCTGTTTTTTAATGCCCTTCATATTTTTACGCGCGCAGGAGGATGTTTTTTGGTCGAGACATTTGGGAGCTGTTAAACTGATTACTTCAGTTTGTTCAAAATTTAATTTTTGTATCATGTATGCGGTTCGTATCCTCTTAAAATAACAGAACAATATCGGTTATTCAATGTTATGATAACGTTGTGTAATCCCTTTTGTCAATTGTTTTAATTTAACTTAATTGGTCCATAGAGCGCAATTAAGCCATTTAATTTCTTCCAAAGATTCCTATCTGCGATCAAATTTGCGGAGAAATTCTAATTTACTTGCCGCCATTCTAATTTTATCTTAAAAAAATAGTATGTAATAATAAAGTTCAAAATGATAATTATTTAATCAAATATTTGTACACCACTCGCTGGTATGTATATGACAATTTTCACAAAGCCGCGGGCAATATTGAACTGAACTGTGGTCGTTGTGATTATTTGTAGAAAATGAATTGAATTCCGGTGACGAGGTAACAACTGTTCCGTCCTATTGTTGCAGATTACAGACGGTAAACAATGATTGCAAGATGATTAAATGCGGCGACAGGTACAACAGAGTACAGTTCAATGCCTTATCTGAAGTCGAAAAAACAATAATTTTATCTAAACTTGATAAACTGTTAATGGCTAGAAAATGAAAAATACCTCCCATTTGTAGTATTATTTTTGATTATTTCACAACTTACCTTTCTTGCCTACGCGCAATAAAATTAATTGGGAATATATAAACAAATATTTAAAACAAAATATACGTAGTTTTCCTGGACAGTCTGAATTTTGAATAAAAAATGGAAGGTTTCATTTGAAAAATTAAGTTAACTTCATTACATCTATATTGTACTTGCTGCTGATAACTTTTTACGCGCAAACTTGTTTTTCCCCGAGGTATTGCAAAGTATCTTTGCATGTTTAAAGTTTTCTCTTTAATCTTGTTTAATTAAGTATGTCAAAACGAGTGGCTCAGATAAAAGACAAAAAACTATTTATGCACTTGATTTGCGCTACTACTACTTACTATCAAGGATTTTGTAAGCATTTACTTAGTCTCCGATTCTGCATTAAAATTACGAGCTCTTAACCTCAGTTATTCTGAAAACTCAACACGAAATATATCCATGCATATTGTGAGAGATCAGCACATTTTAAGCATTTCTCAAGTGCTGAGTTAGAATACTAAATTCCTTCTAAACTTCTATCCACTTATGGTTACTTTCCTTTTTTGTGTCTCCAGATTGTGCAATAAATATTACCAATAAATAACCATTTGGTAAAAGCACAAATTGCGGTAGCACATGGTTAATGCCACATTCTATTAAGTTGCTGACATTGAGTTTTGAAAACTATAATGCAATTAAAGTTTATGGAAGATAAAAATTCATTTAAAATAATGAGAATCAAAATAAAACGAAAACTTTATCCAAACACATACGTACTCGAATGTATATATTTTTAGACAACTATATCCCGCGCCGAATCAAATTTTGTATATTAAGGGAAAATGTAAAAATGGTGTAGAAATAACGACAAAACGAGAAGTAATTGATGCCATAATAAGCAGTTTATATCTAGTAAAACTAAAACAAATCTTGATAATAAAACATCATATGCAAGCGTCTGGAGAATTTTGCGGGTGGAGTAACATTTCCCAGTTCTGTCCATCTAAATATGTTTCACCGACTTGTGTGGTATGCGGTTTGGCATTATCCTGTTGAAGAATTAATTTACTTTGCCTATTCACCCATTCTGGTCGTTTTTCTTCTACGGCTCCCTTCAAACGCATTAGTTGTCCTCGGTAAACTTCTCCATTCAAAGTTTGAGAGGGTTCGAGCAACTCATAATAAACAACACCTCTCTGATCCCACCAAATGCAGAGCATAATCTTGTCACAGTGAATATTTCTCTTTGGCTGTGATGGGCCGGGTTCACCTGGCTTCACCCAAGCTTTTTTACCTTTAGGATTCTCATAATATATCCACTATTCATTTTCTGTGACTATTCGATGCAAAAATCCTTTTCTTTGCTGCTTTTGAAGTAGCATTTCACAAATTGTTTTTCGACGATGTATCTTTCTTTCAATTAATATGTAACCCAGTTACCAACTTTTAGAACCATTCCCATTGCTTTTAAACCCTTTGCAAACAGTTGATCGTTCAACATTTAATGCTGCAGCCAATTCTGATTGAGTTTGGCAAGAATCCTCTGCCAATAATGCTTCCAATTCAGCATCTTCAAATTTTTTTTGTGGTTTTCCATGTTCTTTGCCCTCAGTGCCAAAAACATTATTTTGAAATCATTCCTTACAAGTTGTATTAGATGGAGCATGCTCACCGTAAATCTCCACGAGCAAACGATGAGTTTCCGCTGCACTTTTCTTTGCAATAAAATAGTGTAATAGCACTTCCCGTAAATGATGTTTACTTGGAACGAAAACCGGCATTTTCAAGGAGGTAAAAGCACTTGGTGCTAATATTTCAATGTCACGCAGTGCGTATGACATCTGACATAAAGTACTATCGAACACAAGTGTTGCCACTTATTAATAATACACGTAAGCAATATTGAAAACGACATCTGTTGGGGCAGGGCGGAGTCATATTCACTCACTAATACGTCTCGACAAGTGTTAAAATCTTGTATTGTCTATATCGTCGATATACCCTATTATTTTTTTTTTTAAAAACCTTATTAACAGAAGACTAAAAGCAATATTATTAAATATATTTATTTTTTTTTCAGGGCACAAAGTTACTACTTCAAGTATCTATTCATGATATTTAGCACCCATATGGCGGGTCTGACATCAGTTCTATCGATCCCGTCAATTTTCTCTGTTTTGGATTGTACGAAATCGTCAGAGACGAATGCAAAAGCATATCGTCGGTATTTAGCAACGATTTTCCATGTTGTCACATGGATGTTGTTTCCTCTTAAGCCAGGATCACCGGCTTGGAAGAGTATAGACCAGGTGCGAAAGATTCACTCGCGTGTCAGTAAATCTTGCGAGCATGCTATAAACGCAAGAATCCTCCAAAAAGATCTGGTACTCACGCAATTCGCATTTGTTGGCTACTTTGCACTGATCGCTGAGAAATACATGGGTGTGGAAGAGTGCGAAGATTTCTACAAATCATGGAGCCATTTCTGGAGGGTGAATGCTCATTTGATGGGTACAAAAGAAGAATATAATTTATGTACCGATAATTGGCCAGAGACAAAAGAACGACTAAACATTGTTAGGGATAAAGTGTTTAAGCCCGCCTTGCAAGATACTGGCAATGACTTCTTACACTTGGCTAAAACCCTGATCAATGGGCTGTGGTACTTCTCGCCGAATTTAACAGTGGACTCGGTAATTTTTTCAACTAAATGGTTTGCCGGATGCAACGGATATCAGTATTATGACTCTGATTTCAAAAATGGCGCCACGAGGGAAAACACAAAGTTAAAATATGATGAGCTGAGTTGGTACCAACGCTTTTTAGTATCATCCTCCTTTTACGTAGGGACTGTGCTCTACAAATACACGTTGTTGCGATGGTACTTCAATTTCAGGATACTTTTAACTGTCGGCATGAGTTACTCTCTACCTATTTTGGCTATTATCAAGTTCGGAATTCAACACGCCTATGTGCGGATTTTCTCAATGGAAGCACCAAAAGAAAGTCACACGGATTAGCCTTGGTGCACTTTAATTTGTAAGCTTGATCGCTCTTTTGTGTATTACTTTCTCTTTGATCTGACAATAATATTTGCATTTTTACGACAAAATAAATATATAATTTTTTAAGCTATTGTTTTCTTGTCCCTTTTTGTTCAAATTGATATTATAATTTTTTTTCCTTAGATCGGATACACAGGACCCAAGACGCAGAATTTAGGTGACAGTAAGTATAATTCTTAAGAAGTCTTGATTTCTTCATATATTAAAATATTACTTTCAAGAACAGGTAATGTATTAATTAACCCATTAATGCCTGAATAACAAAAAATTTGACGGCAACTTCGAGGCCCTAACTTTTATCGAAGGGGTGGTCAATTCTCATAGACGTATTTTGAGTCGCCCGACACGATCCAAACAAAAAAAAAATTATTATTATTATTTTTGTGCAATATTATGTAAATAAATACCTTTTTCACCTCATTTTTTTCGAAAAAACGACAGATTTAGTCGGGAAAAAGCAACTTTTTACTGCAATAAAGTGCATAAAACGTGTTATTAGGACTTAAGCTTCAAAAATATGTAGGCATTTAATCAGTAATCAGTGATCCCAAAAACTCCGAATACTCACTTTTTTTTCGAAGAAATTGAGAATTTTGCCAAAAATTGTTCACCATCTTGGATCCGCCATTTTGAATTACGAAAATCTGATAGCAAATTCGTAATCAGTGACCCTTAAAACTAGTGTATATACATTTTTGGGAATAGTCGACCATAGTGAGATAAAAACAGTGATCGAAAGGAATGCAAATATGCGTTACAATGTTGCAATTTTTATGCAGCCTAATATTTTTAAAGAAAAAAATGCCTGCATATTTTTGAAGTTTAAGTACTAATAACACGTTTTATGCACTTTATTGCAGTAGAAAGTTGCTTTTTCCCCACTAAATCTGTCGTTTTTTCGAAAAAAAAATGAAAAAGGTATTTATTTACGTAATATTGCAAAAAAACAATAATACAGTAAAACCCGCTTAAATGCACATCCAATTTGTCAGAGAATTTCGTGCATTTAAACGGTTTGTGCATTTAAACGTTTTCAAGATAAATGCACATGTTGTGCATTTAAGAGAGCTCGGATTACTTTTTTTTCAGTTTGGTTAATTACATAGCGTTCCGTTTTCGTCTTTACTTTACAAATTTTACCAAATTAAACAATTACAATCCGCAATTTACAAGGTCCACCCGCCAAATCAAAAATACTGAAATGTCAAAGCAAAGACTAACGAGAAAATGTTCTTCTTCTTCTTTGCCTTTAATTGGTAACCACCGAGGGGACAATGTAAAAGTACTACACTTCTACAGAAAACGAATTTTTGACATTACATATTTGTTCATTTAAAATATGTACATTGCATTTATCCGGTTATTTTTTAATTCAGATAGAAAATTCGTGCCTGAAATTAATGGGCAAATAAGAGGTTTGTGTATTTAAGAGGTGTGCAATAATGCGGTCTTTGTTTCTACACATTAATAAGGCAAAAAATTCGGTGCATTCGCATCGTGTGCAATAAAAGGAATTGTGCAGTAAAGCGGGTTGCATTTAAGCGGGTTTTACTGTAATAATTTATTTTTCACTTTGTTTTTTGTTGGATCGTGTCGGGCGACTCAAAATACGTTTAGAAAAGTTGGTCTCGTTGAGAGTTGACCACCCATTCGATAAAAGTTAGGGCCTCGAAGTTGCCGTAAATTTTTTTGTTATTCAGGCATTAATGGGTTAAGACATCGCTTAGGCTATTGACTGCACAGATTGTTGTGTGCTCAAAGTGTAATGTACTTTAAAGATAGAGGGAGTAGTTTTTTTCCAGGTTATCGAAAATAACAAGATACATATCGTTTCATACGTTTTCGAAAACGCAAAGCTTATTTCTGAGATTATTTTCTACATTGGGGTTGAAGGGGTAAAGATAGAACGGGTAGTTCTTTCTAAACTATAACTAGTAACTATCGAGAATCAGCTTTAATTTGTTTAACGATAATTGGATACCCTGCGAGCGTCACCCTGTAAATCGGTTTTATCTTTATACTGTACTATTGGAAAAGCTAATGTCTATACTTTTATTTGATATTCGCGGTACTACTCTTTCTGCAAGTATATTTAGATAAAACCTCACCGCCAGCAAATTGGAATCACATATACATGACTCCGGCGTCAAAGTGTTAAAATAGAAAAGTTGTCTAAAAATGCTTTGTCGTAGCATGGCTTATGATTGTACTAATTTTAAAATCAATTATTTCTTGCATTTTCTTAGAAGAATATGTTCACAAAATATTATTTTTAAATTATGAAACAATTACGAAGTTACAGCATTTTAGGAACAGATAGACCTACCAATATTTCTTTCTTATTAATTTTACATTTTAACAATTCTCTCACAATTTTATATGAAAACTATCAAAATAATATGTATCGGAATCAATCCCTTAATTTTACTTATATTATGATTTCGATATAAAACATATGAAATTAATAATAAAAAAATAAATTTAATAAGTTAAAGATATTATCAATAGAAATGATCAATTATTTTCGTATTGGTTTGATACATTTCCAATATGAAAAATATATGCAAAGCGTATCAATTTTGGAAGTTATTATAATATAGTAGGAAAATATAGTATTTTTAAGTAATATTATTAGGTTGTAACATAATAAACGGACATAGACTATGCCGCCTATTCGGTGGTTCGTTCTCAATTTATATCCGAAATAGATTCCTCATATAACGAGTATCTCAGCCATATGAAATTTTCTCTACGTGAAGATCCGAAGCGCTTTTGGCGTTTTGTTAATTCTAAGCGTAATTCGGATGGCTACCCTCTGTCGTTGCGCCTCGGGGATACTGATACCGACGATCCTCAGCAGATTTCCAATCTCTTTGGTGACTTTTTTGAAACAGCTTTCTTAGCTGACTACTGTGATACTGATTTCTGTGATACTAGTTCTAAGCAATTTTCACACTTGACGACGCTTCCGCCGACATCACTTACGCTTAAGAACTTATTTTTTGACGAGGCTATTTTAACTAAATATATTTCTAGTTTAGCCGATAACTTTTCGTGTGGACCCGACGGCATCCCCGCGTCTTTTATTAAAAGGTGTAGCGTCCCTCTTGTCCCCATTCTATGTTATTTATTTAATTTATCAATTTCTCGTGGTGTTTTTCCGCATACTTGGAAGCTCTCTATCATTATTCCGCTTCACAAAAAGGGTTCCAAGTCCGAAATCTCTAACTACAGACCTATTGCCAATTTATGCTGTATCGCTAAACTCTTTGAATCTGTGATTTGTGACGTGCTCTATTTTCATTGTAAACCTTTTCTGCAATCTTTTCAGCATGGCTTTCTCAAGGGAAAGTCTACTTCCACTAATCTTCTTGAATTTTCTAATTTCTGTTTAACAAACATTGAAAATGGTGGACAAATTGATTGCATTTTCACTGATTTCAGTAAAGCCTTCGACAGAATCAATCACAGAATTCTGCTCTCTAAATTACATTTTCTTGGTTTCCCACCTCTTGTTATCAAATGGCTTGGGTCCTACTTGTCTCATCGCTCACAACGAGTCTTATTTCGCGGTCTGTACTCCAGAGAAATCCTTAACACCTCGGGTGTACCTCAAGGCAGTCATTTAGGTCCCTTACTATTTATTATTTATATCAACGATGTGTCTCTGTCTCTTTCTAACTCTAGGATTCTCTGTTACGCAGATGATGCCAAGATCTTTCGTATTATACGTAACGAGCATGACTGTGACCTTTTAAATTCTGACATTGATGCTTTTCACACATGGTGCTCATTAAACCAACTTCCATTAAATATTGACAAATGCACTTACATGTGTTTCTCTCGCAAGAAAAGCACTACTTCTTTTAATTATACTATTGACGGATGCTCGTTACTAAAACTTGACAAAACCAAAGATTTGGGCATCTGGTTGAATAGCCATTTTACATTTTCTGAACACATCGATGCGATCGTTCGTAAGGCCAGCTCCACGCTTGGCTTTGTTAAGCGTTGGTCCAAGGAATTCAATGATCCTTTTGTAACTAAGACCCTGTATTGTACATTTGTAAGGCCTATTCTTGAGTATGCTAGTATAGTTTGGTCTCCGTTTTATGCGACTTCTATTGATCGCGTCGAGGGTGTCCAGCGTAGATTTCTTAGGTTTTCCCTCCGTAATCTTCCCTGGAGCAACCCTTCAGTGCTACCTCCTTACACTGACAGGCTGCGGCTCTTATCCCTTCAGTCTCTTGAGGAACGACGCGACACTGCGAAAGTAGTTTTTGCTTTTGATTGCCTATCGGGCAGGATCAACTCACCTGAGCTTGTCGCTTACTTTCAGATTTCTCTCCCGACTCGCTCCGTGCGTGATCATGATTTCTTCCGAGTGCCTTTTCATCGTACTAATTATGGTATGAATAATCCTCTGTCGTCGATGTCACGCGCCTTTAATAATCATAAAGCCAATATCGATTTTAACTTGTCGCGAAACCAACTGAAGAGTCAGCTTCGTTAAGGTTTCTATTTTTGTAGTAATCAGTTTATGATGAATTGTCACTAATAAAATAATCTGATGATTTTTTAAGAAACTTTATTTTGATATTTTTGTACAATTTAGCTTAACATTTTATTGAATATATAGTCCATCATTATCAATCTCCTGCCAACGTTGGGGAAGCGACATTATTCCATTCTCGTAAAACTTGGGCTCACGAGAGTTAAAAAATTCCGACAACCACTGTTCCAATGCATCTCGGTCATCAAAAGATTTTCCGCTAATGTGAGCCTGCCTGACATATCCGGCGAGTATGCAGGATGGGCTAAGGAAATCCAGTCTAGCTCCATAATTTTTTTACGTCGAAACGGTGTGAGGGCGGGCATTGTCGTGGAGGAGGTATACATTGCCTTGTTCTCCTTTAAGATTCACGGCTACCTTATCCAGCATATCACAGTAGCGTTCATTATTTATAGTCGTTCGTTGTGGTAATAGTTCCCAGTAGATAATGCCGTGCACATTCCACCAAACACTCAACATAACCTTGTGTATAGTAATTTTACATTTAACTGTCGGTACTCCTATTTGACCCGCGCTAAGCCATTGTCGCTTATTGTTATGGTTAACATAAAGCATCCACTTCTCATCCCCGGTAACCAAATTATGAAGCCAAGCAAAAGTACGATGTGATGTGAGTAATTGCGTACAAACCGCCACTCGCATCATCCGTTGACCATCCGTCAATTCGTGGGGTACCCATGCCTGGTGGTGAATGTACACTTTACCCATCACTTTCAAATATCGAGCGATAGTAGTATGGGAGCATCCGAGTTCTTCTTCAAGGACGAGTAGTCCTCCTTGGATCTTCCTCGATGACCTGCGCTAGTCGGTCGACATCAACCTCAACCGGCCGCACTTCGTGAGGTTTATCTTCAAGGTTGTAGTCGCAATTCGAGAAACGTCGAAACCAATCTACTGCTGTATGATAAGAGACCACATTTTCTCCCATACATTGACATATATTTTGTGCCGCCTGCTTAGCTGTATGCTTCAAACGGAACTCATAAAGTAGAAGGACGCGGATGTCTCGTCTTTTCAAATCGAATTTTTCCATAATGCTACTCGCTGCTCTGTCGATTATTGCACTGATGAACTGAGCGCGCTCATGGGTATTTATACTCATACTCACAGAACTTTCTCGAAGTTGTAAAAGATTTCCAGAACGTTTCCGAAAAAATTATCAGATTATTATGTTACAACCTAATATTTATTTTATGATATAATATCAGTTATTGCACAAACTATTTGATACGAAAAAATATATTAAATTTAATAAATTAAGTTTAAGACTAATACTTTTCGTATCATCTTAAGCAGTATTCGTATGTGAACTGTGAAACGTGATTATTCAAGTGAACGCCAGTTGTGAAGTAAGAGTTCTTGAGAACATCTAACTCAATCGGTGTATTTGCTTGTTATTTTCAATCTTTTCGTTTAGGAAAGAATTTAAAATTATATTATTGTTTGACATGAAAACATTTACAATTCATATTTATTATGTAAATAATGAAAAATAACATTTTTCAATGAATGCAGTTAACATTTTATATGTTTTCGTATCAATTTTAAATGATATATTTTAAAGATAAATTTTAATAAGGGTCGCATGATTCTGATATACCTTCTTATCAAGAGTCGTTTACTTTTAATACTTTTTCTTATAAAAATAATACGCTAACAAAGATAAAAGTAATACTCCAATCATATTCGATAGATGGAATATCGAAATCTTATAAATCTTACAGCGGGAATTTTATAGGTTTTCTTTCGGTGTAGGCCACTAAAATTATAATATCTCCCATATAACAAACTGCGGTAATTTCCTAATGTTCAAACAAAAAATTGTTTGATGCCAATCGATATACCTCAATGAGAAGAGTATTTCTACGAAATAAATAAATATCGTATCAAAATTTATTAAACTCGATTCTCTAGAATCGATGAAATTTCTTCCAAATTCCTTTTTCTGTAGCCTACGTTTTTACTCTTCAGTTTTTCTGATCTTTAGTTATATATATATTTTTTTGACTTACTCAACTTATCACATCACTATCCCAACCTGTTATTTATCACAAATATTTGAAAGACGATATGATGATAAAATGATTTTGAGAATATTTCCAAATCACCAACATTTTTGTTCTAAACCTAAGCCTCACGTCTTGCTGTACTATCAATGATCTTTCAAACTTACCATCACTTCTTTCTTTTCACATTTTGGATCAAAAACCAATAGAACATCGAATGGTTCAATCATGGAAACGAGTTGCCATATGAAGGTCTGAATAATTTTTCGGAAAAGTGTATTAAAGTCAATCTTTTATTTCTTTACATAAGAATTAACTTTCGTATGGTATTTGTTTTTTTAAATGTTTGACTAATGAATAAATAATTATATAGTAAGTAAAATAATTAATTAAACAGTAAACTACTTACAAATAAAGTCAAACGAAGCGTATATTTCTTAATACATCTTAACTTCAGCTCAAAAACATCTTAATCGGCTTTTTCAAAAGGAATTGGATTAGAAGAAGTAACGTTTTCATGTATCACTCCACTCCAGCCAAAATAAGTGAAATCACAAAAAAAAAAGTAAATTTCTCCCAATTACACCTGACAATAGCAGAAAGGAGATAAAACGCCTATTAAATGACACTGCATAAAAAATTTAGATGCCTGGCACAGCACGCTGGTGAAAGGGAATCCCATTTGGGATCCCACCTCCAGGGGGATCCTGGCAGGCGGCAGAGGATGCCGAAATCCTTGTAAAATGAATATTTACAGAGGCATTAGGAACTTCACTTCCTGCGTGCTAGAGCCAGTGACAAAAGGGAGCCCGAGCACAGAGGGTGGTGTGGTGACAAACAATATGCCGAAATTTCAAGGCATTCATTTGCTTCGTTATGATTCATCTTTTTACCCACAACAATTTCCTCTCGAGCCGGTCGGTGGTATTGTTTGGGAAATTGTTCGGCAGACTTCCAAGTAGGCAGTTTCGCCAGAATGAGGCAAATTTACAAATGCAAATTTTAGAAGTTGAAGGCATTCTTTTCGCGTCCCGGTCTGAATGGATTTTATAACCAGTTTAAGAAACAAAACAGGGTGAACTTTCCAGGGAAATTTGAATAAACAGTTTTTTATTATCGCCCATGTGTACTAAGCAAATTAGATGCCCAGAATAAAGGACAAGGAGAGGCTTAAGGGCTTGAACAATGGAAACAGTGAAGTTACAGAAGGGCAATGCAATGTATTTTTTCAAGATTATTTAAGAAACATTTTAATTATTTATTGGTGAACCTCAATTGAAAAGTAACAAAATTCAATTTGTAAATTTGAATACATTGAAGTGTAGGGTAGGCCATCGGCTGGTTTCTTTTTAAAACTGCTATAAAACAAACAATGCCCAATATTTTTCAAAGTTTGTTAATTTACTAAAAAGAGGAAATCTTCAGATATGGAATATGATTTCATTTAAATTGCTGCCTCTGATATCTTGGCAGTAGCCCACTCTATCAACCCAATTTTGCAGCACATTTTCGATGGTATTTCACGAATATTTTGATTAATATTGTGCTTAAATGCCTGAATCGTGTCTGTATTATCAACATAACATCGATTTCTGACAGCATCACATACAAAAAAAGTCAAACGGCTTAAAATCGCCAATGCATACAAACTTGCAATGTTTCGGCAACACAACACTGACTTTGTAAATATGTAAATAAGTTTTCAATACTTCCCAAAGTTGTCCAAACGTGAATCTCTGTAAATTTGTTGAAACAGCTGTATGTGTCAAAATAACATGTAATTTAAAAAGAAATTAACAGATGGTCCACCCTTTATACGTAGGTACATATATATATATATTTAAAGTATAAAGATTAAAACCGTTTATTTTATTTGTAAATTTAGAGTAGTGTGGCTAATGTAATTACTACTGTTGTTAAACAATTAATAAATATAATCCCATTTTATAAGCAAATCACACTATAATTCAGCAATTTGTGATACACCATGCATTGAATTTAATTTTCGACAATAGGTAGTGAATCATGAACTTCTTACTTTAACAAATTAATTTAATTATCTAAAATACTTGTGGAAATTAAATGAAACGACTTGAAAACGTAAAACCACCCAAGCAAAGTTATTATCCTATTGCTAATTCTGATCACAGTTCTCTCCATTTAAGCTGGTTTTATTTCAAAATTACAACACTTAATAAATACCCAAGGCGAAAAAAACTACTTACAGTAGGTGAGCAGTAACTTTGTTTAGAAACCGATCAAAGAAAAAAATTAAAACGCAATTTGATTAACTTACATTCTTTAGGTTAGTGAACAAGTCATTAATATTAAAAGCCTCAGCCGAATTTGCTATTGGTCCCACCTGTCACCTCTAAATTATTATTATCATTCTATTCTTCTTTGTTTGAAGGTTTTTTGCTTTAATTTTGTCACTTCCCATGAACTGTCGGTATGCTGCGTGCTAAAAGATTTTACTTGTAATGTAAGGTAAGGTAAAAACGGAAGCTGTTAATAAGCGGAAGCGTCTTCGCTGCCCAAAGACTGAAATCGGCCTTTACTTTTCTCAATAAAGTTAATTTTTTTGCATTCGAAAAGTTAATTTACTTTGAAAAAGTTGTGTAAAATTGAAATTTGTTTGTTCTGACGTTTTATCTACTTATTTTTATTTTTTAATTAATTTTAATTTTATAAAATTATACTACATAGATGTCGATGATGATGCAAACAATATAACACAGTTTTACATGTACACAGAAATGATCTCCTTCACCAGAAATGTTTGAGATATAATTAGGCAAATTATGTATTCTATTCAATATGCAGCTTTTGACTATGAAATAGATGCATGTTTTGAATAATAAATACTTTAAATATTTAACTTCCAAGTAGTGAAGTGAATTAACATATTAAAAGTATCAATATTTTTTATAAAACACAGAATAATCAACAATAAAAAAAAGTTTTCAATCGACACTTATATAAAAATAAAGTATATAAAATAATTATTCACTACCTTGTATAATTACTATTTGAGGCAAGAAAATTGCACTTAAATATTGGTATCTTTCAGAAATACATACATGTAATTATAGGTGTTATATAGTATGTAAAGAGCATATTTCTTAACAAAGTAAATAGGAATAAATTTACAACAATGCATATTTGTTGAAGGTCGCGTCCTCGAAGGAGCCCGGCTTGCTCCCTTCGCTCGGTGGTTTGAGGCTGCGAGAGCTGGCAGGCTAGCGTTGCGGTAGTGTGGGGGGGGATCTGCCTAAGGCCACACTTAGCCACCGAGACGGACCGCCGACAACACGAAAATCTCTCGCGACGGAACCAAAAAGACGGCGAGGTAAGGAGAAAGGACGGGGGCGGTAGAAACCCCTGTTCCTACCCGTGATTGACTCTCAGGTGGGGATCCTTGATGGAAGTGGATCCCCCACCTGGCCTAGCCCCAACCGCCCAAATGACCTTCCCCTGGCCCAAAAATTAGGGGAGGTCCCAATGCATTTATTAAATAAAATTAAGTTGAGTTTTGTTGCGAATTGTGTGCAGTTAAATGTATTAAAATGTTAAGACACGAGATCTTTCTAACCAACCACAATTCGGGTTTAGGGTGTAAAAAAATAGGTGATAGGTTGAGTATTAACAAAAATACTGTAGCATCTTTTATTCAAAATTATAAAAAAACCGGTGTAGTCCCAAATTTGAAAGGGCGAGTTTGAAAGACGAGCGTGGAACTAGAAAACTACAGAGAAAATAAACAGAGAAATTTTAAGAAAGAATTGCTGCTGAAATAGAAAGTGACTACGAAACCCTATAAAATCAGAAGGATTTTCGGGAAAACTTGCAGTGAAATAGCCATGGATATCCCAAATAAATGTCTTCTAGACTCCAATGGGCAAAGAATAAAATATGCTACTCTACTGAAGAATGGAAACGAATTTTTTGGTCCGATGAAACCAAAATTCTTCTCTTTGGTTCAGATGACGTTGTTCGGAAATGGAGAAAATCTGACGATAGGTATAAAAAATAATGTTCACCCAATTTAATGTTCCGACAATTCCCTGTTACTTACTGCAAAATCTATTTATTTATTTATCCATTTCGCTTCAATCAAACTACAATAATGACTAAAATTAATTTAATAATCTAAAAATTAAATACTCTACTAAATTCTACGAAGGGATATAAAATGGATTAAAGTAAGAGTGGGTATATTGATATTGAGGTCCAATCGATATTTGTTTATGTCATAATTGTTATCAGCATCCCGCAAAACCGCAGCGAACCACTTTCCAATAATATTGTTACTGAATTTATTCCCCAAGTCCTTTAGCTCACAGAAGAAATAAAGTAAACACAACTACATCTTTTTAATACATCTGGTACGAATTTTCTTGCTTCAGTCAACCAGATCCTAGTATATCTAAGAACTTTAATATCAATTTTACTATATATTATATATACATTTGTTAACTTTTATAGAGAAATCGTGTCAATTAAATGTTTAATTCATGCTTAATTGTCCAGGTAGGTATTCTTCATAACTTAACAGAGTATAGTCCTTGCTACTCACTAAGAAAAAAAAACAGGGTGGAAATAAAACCTTCGTATAATAAGAACTTTCAAATATGAGTTTAAGTTAATCCCTGAATTATGTTTGAGGTTGTTTAAAGAGCAAACAATACACAAATCTACATAATTACGGCCTAATTAACTAATTAATGCTAATTAAATTTTCATTATAGCTTTTATTAGTGATCTTGAATTTTATTTTTTCCTCGAAAGAATTTTCTCAAAACTTCGTTGATAAGCTGCTGCTAGCCAAACCCAAAATTTTTAATTTAAATTGCGATCGAATGAAGCAACAATTTCACATTCCCTCGCATCATTTGAGCCAGACGCCGAGAAACAGAAAAGCTTAGAAACCGCACTTTTAAATAAAATAACTAATTTGATAAAATAACGAAAATAAATTCATTAAAAATAATCCAAGTGGATTTAACACACATATGGTAAAGATATTATAATATTTCAAATGCTACGTTGATACCATATTTATTTCTCCTAATACTGGCAATATACAATTCAGACAATCTCATATAAGTATGTATAGTATTGCTGGTAAATTTTCTCTAAAACACAGGTGTAATTGCAATCAGCTGTCGTTAGTTTTGAGCATTTTATGGAATAAAATGGAATACAAAAACACAAAGAAAAACGTCTTTTTGAAAAGTAAAATGTTAAACTCTTGTTAAATAGTACATATCACATTTAAAATTTAATTTTTCCACTTGCTTGCGCTCCAAATTTCAAATGATAAACTACTTCGCATATTAAGTCTATACCTTATGATCAAGAATAAACGGGCATTTGGCAATAAAACACGAAATTTTAATTTTCAATATACAGTAATACCTCGACTTACGCTACCCCGACTTACGCGAACCCGTAGTTACGCGATTTTCAAATCTCGTCGATTCGTCTTTTGTTTGAGCGCCACACAACTCCTGATTACTCACTCCCTTCACACTATTGTTCAGCTAATGTACATGTTCGGAGGTGTCGCGCAGAATCGACGCATGAAATGCATGAGCAAGAGCAAGACATTGAAGATTCTTTAGATCCAGCTCAATCAGAAGATCGAATGACGGTTGGAAACTTGACAGAAGGCCTCAGTTCAATTGAAAAGGGATTACAAATTGTAGACTATATAGACTCCAATGAAGAGCGTATTTCTTCTACAAAGCAAGGAATAAGAAAATTATTAGCATGCTACGAGGAAAGTTTTCTACATCACATTAACTTCGGCTCGCGATTTTGTATTCGTATTATCTAAGATTTTATTAAACATTTTTTTTTTAAATTATTATTTTCCTTAGTCTCCGGCCCCAATTAAAAATAATTTGTATGTATTTATATGCGAAATTATAACCCGACTTACGCGAATTCGACTTACGCGGTTATCGCTAAGTCCCACCTATCGCGTAAGTTCGGGGTATTACTGTATTTCATTATTATCCCCTTCAAAATACTCGCCATCTGCGATACATTGATGCCAACGCTTAATCCAATTGCCCACGCACTTTTCATAGGCTTGCAAAGGTATGGCCTCTCGCAGCGAATTCTCTTTTATGGCATCAATCGTCTCAAAGCGCGTGCCTCTTAAGGTACTATTACCGTCTAGAATGCTAAAAAATGACATATATTCAACATTTTTTTTTTTTACTTTCTATATTATATATTGTTATCAAACTTTTTTTACAGTATTAAACAGTTCTTGAAGATTACGAAAACAATTTTTATTTTTATTTTCTATTAACTGTAAATTTAATACAGGGCGCTCAAATTTTCTTCTCAAAAAAACATTGCTGCATGGCGGACAGTTAATCTCTGGAACGGTAAGTCTGAAACATAAAATTCAAAAAGAGTTACAAAAAGGAAGTGCTCTTACGTGATAGTTTACCAGAAAAATTGAAAAATCATTAAAAATAAAAAAATGGCGGACATTTCAAAATTTTTTTCAAAAATCGCCCTTTTTTTCGACCTTTTTTCAGGCTCAAAAATTTTATATATTTTTTTTGTGGTCAAATTGTGGTAAACTATCACGCAGGATATTACAACGAACAGAATGCTTCAAAGTTTATTAAAATCGGCCCAGTAGATCCGGAGATTAACTGTCCGCCAGTTAAAAAAATCTAAACTCGAGAAAAACGCATTTAAAGTTTATTTAGAACATGGGAACAGCCGAGAGCGCGCTTCAATTGAGTCGTTATATCTCGGCACTGGCTTCGAATTTCGATTTAATATTTTAGGCAGTTATTATTGAAGGTATAAAGAATCTAAAAATGTAAAAAAAAAAAAATCATTTTTTGAAAATTCTAGACGGTAATAGTACCTTAATGTAAATTTGAGTCTTGGGAAAGGGAAAGGGAAAGGGAAAGGGAAAGGGAAAAAGTCATACGGAGCCTGGTCTGGAGAATACGGTGCTTGGCTGATGACATTAGTCGATATTTTGGCCAACAACTCCGAAGCAATCAACACTGTATGAGATGGCGCATTATCCTGGTGTAAAATCCACGAATTGTCCTTCCACAAACCAGGCCTTTTCTTACGAATTGCTTCACGCAGGCGGCACCGTTTGACCGTCTGAAAGAAATTCGTGGTGCAATACACCACGAATATTGAAGAATACAGTCAACAAAACTTTAATTTTCGAGCAATGTGACGTGGTTTTTTCGGTTTTGGCTCATTTTTGAAACAATTTCGGAAGATTGTTGTTCATCTCTTTAGCTATTTTTAGATAAAATTAATTGTAAAAATAGCCACAAAACAATTTTTCGTCTCACTCAAACAGACGCTGACAGAATACTAAACATTCGATCGCCGTCAAACTTTGCAGATTGTCAAAACAGTGCTTCCAAGAATCGCTGCAACAATTTTTTACAGATTTGTGCAGCGTGAGCCTTTCAAATTAAAAATTCCCGTATATTTTTGATCATAAGGTATGAGTCTCGCTTCTGAAGATATTTATTATGATATAGCCAGTATTATGGTATCGAAATTACAATATTGATGCCATATGTGTGACATATGTATGATTTATTAAATAATGAAATATGCAGTTAATATTGATGCTTGCTTTTCGTGCGGGAAAATTTTATTATAGAGATTAACGTACATTTTAATTACTGCATTTTTTATTGAAACAGTCCACGTTGATTTTTAAATTTTCACAGAAACGTAGAAACACGCGGCGTATAGAAGCTTAAAATTTGGAATAGTAATTAATCTTATTAACCCATATTACGTATTGCATTACTTATACTTTAAAATATCCGTATAAGAATAAAAGAGGCGGAAATTATGTAAAAATATTTTAATTTTATGTTTCATGAGGATAACATTTAAAACTGCTTATTATATGGAATACCAAATGCCTTTTTTATTATTTTAAAATAGCATATTTAAAAAATAGTGAATTTCCTAATCTACTGAGCGTAAATCATATTTCCAATAAAACTATAACGAAAGTTATAGGCCTTAGAGATTTCTAGGAATTCAAGAAAACATGGTATGAAACCGAGTCAAACGCGCACTTGACTGGATTTTGTTTTATGTATTTAAAGCTTATTTATACTACTCTTTACCAAATACTATAACTAAAATGAAGTAATTGCATACTAGAGCATCTTGTGAATAAATTTCTTGCTTGGAATTCAATTAATTGTCTAAATTATAGAGTTGTTCAAGAGTGGCATAACCTCCCACAACTAAAATGTTACATGTGCTGTTGACATCTAACGCGTATCAAAGCGCTCCTCAACATTGTCACCCGAATAATTAACATTCCTTTAGCAGAATCACAAGTGGCATGAATAACTGAAGGCAGCGTTAAGGCTCTCAATGGATTGATTAATCACCACATACCTGGCCACATTTACGGAATAATTAATGCCCTTAAATGTCTAATAATTCAGATCCCCGCCCCACCGCCTCGCCGGGATCCGGGCCCGCAATAAACACCCCTTCGCATCGGATTAACAGCCTCTCATTGTAGCTGAACGCAGGGAAGCAGAGTTGCTCCTTCGGAATTGGGCTCGTACCCCCAAAAAATTTATTCCCGGCAATGAAATCAATTGGGCAAAATTAATTCCCACTGAGGTAAATTTCCTTGACCTTTGTGCGCACTGAAATTAAAGGCGTCGCCGCTCAGGTCGCCGTAATGGAGGCATAAACGGCAATTTATGGGTCTCTTACAACTCGACTGGGGCTCCCGAGCAAGCGGCCACTTGCTCCTTGGCAATGTTCATTTTGGGGCCGTAGTAAGTCAGAACGTGCCATCTGCTTTTACGTGTATTTTCGGAGGAGTATAATCAAATTGCTGATACTACCTGCACACCCACTTGACCGGACTATAGCTGTTGACTCATAGCACCCATTAAGGGTCAGAATACAACCTCTTTGGCCAATGACACTCGTGTAGGTTAGCAACGATTTAGACAATTTGTATACCATCGAGTGACTCCTCCTAAAGTGAGCGGGTGAATTATTTAAAGGGGCTCTTGTGACTTTGTTGGGGTTTGCTCAAAGGAGTGGGACCAAGGCGAACTCATTGAATATTTTAACTATGTTAACTCTCCGTTCATTTCCCGGAAGTACTCTATTATACTTGGAAATTGTAAACGTGTCGTAGTCCTGATTTAAGGAATTTTAAATGTGCGGGAAAGGGCACCAGGAAAGGGCAACTTGCGAATGCAAAAATAATTAACTGTTCTGTAAAAGTTTCCTGACCCTATTACAAGCAAGAGTAAAGTATTAACTATCATTTAAGAGATTTGGAACTTCGTCTTCTACTTTAATTTGACCTTAAAAATGCCCAATGCTGACGATAAACGAAAACAATGCGGAAGTTATGAGAATGTGAAGACTATAACAAATAAAAACCTTTTCCCTGGCATTTTGGGGAGTATTTTAAACTACTGGCCCCGGCCATTATAAAATTCAGATGTCCATAACATGACAGAAAAAATAGAATTCTTCATAGCGGTTATAAAACATAAATGCTACACCTTACTACGCTGTTAATACAGAGAAAAAAACCGCGAAATAATACACCTATCTATGCCCAACATACAAAGACATTTTTTATTCAGATAGTACAATATATACTTCTCCATTAATGGGAAAATCTGTCTTAAAAGAAAATTTGACACATCAATTTTTTTGGTTCTCTTAAACTACACTGGTCAACGAATTCAATGTTTCTTTTTGTTTCCGAACGAGTATCAGATCATTTCTAAAGGATTTTTTTCCGAATATTACAAATTCGTAAATGAAAATCCTCAATCAGCTCTCGTTTTCGAGAAAATAGAATGGAAATTTCAAAGTATCGTATTTTTGTCATTTTTGAAAAATCATCAAAAAATAAGAAATGTCGTTGGAACTTGTAATGGCTCAAATCAAAGCCTGAATCTTATTCTAAAAAATTTCAAATACCACGAGTTACCATAGGTTTTTCATAAGCGTGTATCCATTATGGTCTTCATTCAGCATCTATTGTATGAATTAATCGGTTGGGTCCAAAATTGTAATTTCAAGGCATATTGATACAACTGAACGAAAAGCGCGAAAAAAAAATTGTCGGACAAAAATTTTGGTTTGTAAGGGGTTGTCCACCACCCTGAACATGTCGAATTGACGAATTTTAAAAATTTATTGATAACCAGCTGATGTTTTCAGAATGGTTTGATAATAATATTTAAAAGGCCCTGATGACATTGTCGGACAAAAGAGATTTTCCAATTTTCCAGTCGGACACATTGAAGTCGACGGTTTCGTGACAATAAAATCTTTATTGATATTTGCCGGACAAAGAAAATATCAGCCTAACAGCTTATTACCTGACCTGTTATCAACTTGTCGGACAAAAATATCGGTTTATACGCATAGTCGGACAAAAAATATATATATTTTGGGCTTGCGCGATAGCGAAGGGGTAAAGTGCCCCCGCCCCGATTTATATTTTTTTATCGTCAGGACTAATACAAGTAACAATTTGGCCAAGTTTCATTCCTTATCTAATAATTAACCCCCAAGGGGTGAGAATTCATTTTAAAAATTTTGAAAAAAATTAATATCTTTTGAACGCGTTGAACAATTTGGATGGGATTTTGATATGTTATAGATGGCACTGAGGCGCATCACAAAAATCACACACACACACACAATCAGTGGAATTGAAAACAGCATATAACCTAAAAACAGTTTTTTGAATTTTGGTACAATTACCAGCATTTTTTGTGATAAGCCTCAGTGACATCTATAACATGTCAAAACCCCATCCAAATCGTTCAACGCGTTCAAAAGATATTAATTTTTTTCGAAATTTTTAAAATTAATTCTCACCCCTTGGGGGTTTACTATTAATTAAAAAATAGTTGAGCATTGTGCGATTAACCTTTGTCTTTCACACAAAAGCTGAAAATTAAAGAAGTGTAGCGGCAAATAATAAAAAGAAATGTGTCATTCAATATTCTAAGCTCTTTATTCAATGCAAAATAGACAAATCCAAATTTACTTAATAACTACGTTAACAATAAAATTCTACTAAGTTTAATTCAAAATTTAAATTTAGTTATTAATTCACAAAAGGGCGATTTATAAATTCTTTCAAAATTTTAATTTAACTTTATTCTTTAAATTTTATCTACTCTTAGCTAATTACTTCAATTAAAGTTAAAGTATAACAAAATCACGCACAACTGTAGAAATTATTAGAGTACACTGGCTGAAAAAGAAAAAAAGGTTGCATGTTGTAGCAAAATCCCTAGTTGGAATGTCTTTGCTACTATTACAGCCTTTAAACTTACTGCTGGGAGATTCGATTGATAAAGGAGACCGATCTTAAAAATCGCGCTGCTTTTATATCCTTGTCAGCCATTTTTAATCCGCTGAATATATCCATAATTCGACGTTTCGCTGCAAATACCTCCTAACGTAGTCCACCCAAAATCCGTGTGTTGACTTCGGTTGATGAAGAATATTTAACTTTATTCCATCGATATAAACTTTCTTGAATTCAGCTCCTTAATTTTTTAAATTTTTAATTTCTTTCCCAAAATATCACCATTTTATGGTTTGACTCGGTCAGTAGATTTCCTCTCAGTGGAGACTTCGAATTACCCTCTCTTTCTGACTAGTTTCTCTTTCCCACTCATTGGCATGCCTATCCAATTCAAAATTCGCAAATATCGCAAAAATAATCAAAAACATCGCGGAATTGTTATTATCATCGCGTTCGCGATAATAAGTTCCATGTTTCTGTCATGTCAATTTATAGAAGAAGATGACATGTCAGTTGTATTCGCTGATGTTGTGTCGTGCGCGTGGTCGGTAGTTTTAAAGTGTTTTTTTACATTAAAGTGCTATAATTAAGGTAAGTATTTATATTATTGGAAGTGCTTCGATGTCCTGTGGTGATGTGTCGCGAAATTTTGGTGGAATTTGCCGTCGTTTGTGGCTATTTGCAACTTCCGCGAACACCTGTCAAGGTAGAAAGAAATCGCGGATTTTTTACCTGACTGGTCCGCGAATATGTTGCAAGTCGCCGTTAATTTGTTGCGCGTGCTATTGTCTGTGCTTTTATGTACGTGTCTTGTTATAGAACATAAAGTTTGTTAAGTTCTGTTTCGTGTTTTAAATTAGCCATGTTGTTGTTGTTGGGACTGTTGTCTAGGACTCGAGGGACTATTCTACATATATTTAAATTCATTCATTTTAACTATTCTATATTTCAATTCATTCATATTAATTCTTTCATTTTACATTTCAGTCAATAATTCAGTTCTCCACGTTGGATTTCATGCACCTGTGAAGACCCAGGTGCGGGTAATTTTTGTCTTTTAATTGCAATTATAATTATGTTTTATTTTCTCAATTCTTTTTTAGTTTTACGCAACATCCTCCCGCCCGTTGAACCGTGGCGTTCAACCTATTTTTTATTTTCTTTATCCCCCGTCTATGGTAATGATGGAAGATAATCGTACCATCAGCGCGCACGCGAATTTTTGCCTGGTATCGTCCTGGGAGGTTTACTGTCTTTTCCTTGGGTCGTTTTTTCTGAATCTCCTTAAAGTTGATTCTTTGTATGACCTTCTTCGGCAAGTAAATCGTCACTTCTTCACGGGTGATAAATTTTTGAAATGAGTTGTTAATGCGCATTTCAACTTCTTGCAAGGTTGTAGAGGGTCGTAGCCTTTCCAAGGAATCGATGACGGAACCATTTGCCATAGCGATGTCCTTCATAATTGGTTGAGTCTGCGGAGTGATCAACAATTCCGAGTTACTTCCTTCGTCTATGTGGAATGTTTTAGTTAGACGAATGTCTTCCAGAAGCTGAATTTTCTTTATTTTAGGTGACGAGTTGGCCTTCGAATTCACCGGTAGTCCTGTTGGAACATCATGCCCTGGATCGATGTAGGTTGCTGTGACCAAAGGACTCGATGGAGGAGAGAGCTCAACGTCGCTGCAGATGTTTAGGATATCGTCATTCATGGTGAGTTTGTCTGAAATGTTACTATGAGTACCTTGCTTGTAAAAAATAACATGAATAGGACGACACAACAATGCGGTTGTGATTAGTTCGGTGAATTGTTTTGGATCGGGAGAACACAAATTTTGGTGATTGGTCTGGTAATGGTGTTGGTTTGTGTTCTAACTTGAACAACTCGGACAAGATTATCTTTGCCTGGATAAATTTTTTCTATTATGCCTAAAGGCCAGACGGTGGGTGGTGTATTTTCGTTTCGTAGTAATACTATGTCACCCACTTTTAAATTCGGTTGTTGAGTGCACCATTTAGGTCGGTTTTGAAGTTGATTTAGATAATCTTGCGACCAATACTTCCAAAATTGTTGAGTCATTTGCTGCAAAAGCTTCCACCTTTGTGATATTGTTAAATTGTCATCTGTATAATTAGCTTCTGGTAGAGCGGTTAGTGACTGCCCCGTTAAAAAATGTCCCGGCGTAAGAATAAATTTATTTTCGCTGTTTTCATTTTGTATTTGATAGAGCGGTCGGGAGTTTAAACACGCCTCTATTTGTGTCAGTATTGTCGCATACTCTTCAAACGTAAGTGTTGAGTTGCCGACTACTCTACGTAGGTGGTATTTTATAGACTTGACACCAGCCTCCCACAGACCTCCAAAGTGTGGT
Organism: Dysmachus trigonus; assembly: GCA_949715965.1. NCBI lineage: Eukaryota > Metazoa > Arthropoda > Insecta > Diptera > Asilidae > Dysmachus > Dysmachus trigonus. The sequence continues at coordinate 25,817,607 of OX454320.1, forward strand.
GCCGCTGGTGGGTTCATGTGCCAAGAGATCGATTTATTTGTTGCAAATTGAGCTACATTTGGCCAGGATTCTTTGATTGCATGTTGTAAATCCTTTTCCAGTATTGATTTACCTCCCACAAAATTGGTACCGCAATCGGAATATAAATCCGAGCAAGCCCCTCTTCTTGCTATGAAGCGTTTGAGAGCTGCAATAAATGCTTCTGAGGTAAGACTGGATACCAATTCTATATGTATTGCCTTCGTGGTCATACAAATAAAGATGCAGAAGTATGCTTTCTGAACTTTAGCATTACGTAACGTTGAGGTTTTAATTAAAATAGGTCCGGCATAATCCAAACCAACCTTTGAAAAAGGTTTTGATACGTTTACCCTGCTTGCCGGTAAATTGCCCATAAGTTGAGTAGAAGTTACTTTACGTTGTTTAAAACATGTTATGCAACGATGTAGTCTAGTTTTAATGCATCGCCTGCCGTCTAATATCCAGAATGAGTTCCGGCTTGTGTTGAGTACCAGTGAAGGTCCTCCATGCATTGTTTCCAAATGAATTTTGTCTATTAAAATTAAAGTTACATGGTGATCGCGCGGAAGAATTATAGGATGCTTCCGATTATATGGAAGCATAGCATTTTCCAGTCTCCCTCCGACTCGTATTAAACCATTCCTGTCTAAGAACGGATTTAATTTTACAAGTCTGCTGGTTTTAGCTACAGCTTGCCCTTGTGATAGGCATTCATACTCCTCAGTAAATGCTGTACGTTGTACTAATTTAAATATTGTGGTTTGGGCTGATTGGCATTCAGTCACTGTAAGAAATGAAACATGCTTATCGTGCGGATGTCTGCAGTTATGCAAGAATCGGTGAATTGTGGCTACGATTCGTACTAGTTTTGTGAACGAAGAGTATTGCAGTAAAAGGTTATTTTCCAAATTTGCTAGGAAATTGAAAACTGCAGGTTCTTTCCTTTCTAAATCTGTTGGCTCTAGACATTGCTGACATGCTGGCCAATTATTTTGTGGCTGTTGCAACCATGATGGTCCATGCCACCAAAGTTTATTCTCAATTAATTGCGATACAGATATTCCACGATATGCTAAGTCAGCTGGATTATCTTTTGTGGATACATGACGCCAATTCTCCGACCTAAGGACTTCTTGTATCTCGACCACTCTATTGGCTACATACGTTTTCCACTTTGCTGCGTGTTCTTTAATCCACTGTAGCGTAATTGTGGAATCTGTCCAAGCAATTATTGGAATATTTTGTAGTTGCATGCCTTGTACTGTACTCCTTATTAATCTGGTAAGCAAAACAGCGCCATTTAACTCTAACCTAGGGATAGTTGTTGGCTTAATTGGGGCAACCTTCGTTTTGGATGTTAGCAGATGAACAGAAATTGTTCCATTCTTTTCTAGAACTCTAAGATAGAGTACTGCAGCGTATGCTTTGCATGATGCGTCGCAGAATCCAATTAATTGCATACATGCGTCTGCAGTATGTCTTACCCATCTTGGTATTTTTATTTCTTCTAATTGTTCCAGGCTATGTACGAAGGCTTCCCATCGAGTTGAAATTGTTTCTGAGACAAGACCGTCCCAAGACGATCCTAGAATCCAAAGGTCTTGCATTAGAATTTTTGCTGTTATGATTACCGGTGAAAGCCAGCCCAAAGGGTCATAAAGAGACGCAATGCCAGCAAGTATGTTTCGTTTTGTATGCTGAATTGGTGTTGGCAATTTTTTAATTGCAAATGTAAAATGATCAGACTTTGGAAACCACTTTATTCCTAAAGTTTTTACTGACTCTGCATCTGAGAAGGACAGTGAGTTTTTTAACTCAACATGTTCTACAGGTAGATCTTGTAAGATTCTAACATCGTTACTTGCCCATTTCCGCAATACGAAACCCGCTGAATTCATCATACTAATTAATTGTCGTTGTAGGTCCTTAGCAGTCTCTATATCTGCTGCTCCTGAAAGTAAGTCGTCAACGTAGAAATTGTTGTACACCGCTTTTGCTGCTAAAGGCCAGTTAAGTTTTTCATCTTCAGCCAACTGTTGTATGGTTCGAATAGCAAGATATGGAGCGGACGTTGTGCCAAATGTAACCGTATTAAGATGGTAATCCTGCATCTTAAATGTAATAGGATCGCGCCAGATAATCCGCTGGAATGTTCTGTGCTCTGGATGGATGTTTATCATCCGATACATTTTCTCTATATCTGCATTCATTGCTATCTTATATTTTCTCCAATTTAATAAGGTAGTGAATAATGTTGGTTGTAGGGTAGGACCTTTCAGTAAATGTTGGTTTAGTGAATGACCATTAGACGTTCGTGCAGACGCATCAAACACCACACGCAGCTTTGTGGTTGTACTGTCTTTAAACACTGCATGGTGAGGTATATAATAATATTGCTCGTCGTATTGAGGAGGGTCAACCTTTTCCATGTGCCCCAATTCTATATATTCGTCCAAACACTTCTCGTATTCCTCTTTGAACTTTGGCCTTTTAGCAAATTGTCTTTGCAATGTCTGAAAGCGTTTTATTGCAAGCTGTCGAGATTCACCGAAAAGTGGTAAGATATTATCTCTGAATGGAAGCTTTACTTGATATCTCCCTGTAGAAATACGCTCATGTGTGCTGGCGAATATATCTTGGCACAATTGATCTTCATTTGTTAATATTGGCTTGGTTGATACTTCTTCAATTTCCCAAAATTGCTGAAGCTGCATTTCTAATGAAGAAGTTCGTGTTGTAAACATCTTTGTCTCATTATCAATTACGTTTTTTGCAGTTCCAATTAGTATCCAACCAAACATTGTTCTTATAGCTGTAGGAGCACTATCTTTCCCTGCTATAATGCCATCGCGCAAAATTTTTGCATAAATTTTAGCGCCTAATAGTGCGTCTATTTTGTCAGGTTTCCAGTATTTTGGATCGGCTAAGTTAAGATTATGCAGATGTCCACAGTTTTTCCTTGCAATTACTTTAGAAGGAAGATTATCTGTGATTTCTTTAATCACTAAGAAGTTCTCTTCTAGAACTTCATTGTTGTTAGCCGGATTCCGTGACCATAATTTTAACGTGGTTTGCTTGTTTGCAACACCAGTCTGCGTTATGTTCAATCCAGTAACATTTACTGTGGTCGGTATACAAGAGGCTTGTAGTTTATTACACGCTGATTGTGTAATAAATGAAGATTCAGATCCTGAATCAATTAGACAACGAAGGACTTGTGGCTTTCCAAGTTGTCCTTGAGCTACCACTAGTGCTGTTGATAGTAAGGCATATGATCGTTCTCGAGTCATATAAGATTGAGTGACATTGCTGTCTGCAGCGCTACGGCTAGTACCAGGTGTGATATCTGGATTTTCCTTACTATCAGTAGACTGTGATTGAGGTTGGTCTGTATGTGATTTACTATCAACCTTTAGCATCTTTACATCTTCATGTAAAGTTGTGTGATGCTTTGCTTTGCATTTAAAGCATCTTTGTTCACTGGTGCATTCTTTAATGCTATGATCCTTAGAGAGACAATTGAAGCATCGACCTGAAGATGAGACTAGTTTTCGTCTACTCTTGATATCCATTTTAAGATATTTGTTGCATTTATGAAGACGATGCTCTTCATTGCATGCAGAGCATTTTGTAGTTTTAACTACATGGTACGATTTTGTAGTCGCCTTATTTGTTGCATTGGCCTGTTTAGGCTTAGGAACTACCGTGTCTGAAATAGATTCTAACACCTTTAGCCTAGTGGTTAGAAATGATTTAAATTGCTCATAAGTTGGCAATTGCTGTGTTGCTCCTTGTGATTCTTCCCAGCGTTTTAACGTTTGAAAGGGTAGTTTTTGTACTAATAAATAGATAATCAGCACATCCCACGCTCTTGTATCTACGTTTAAGATCTTTAGCTGTTGTAAGCACTCCTCTGTAGTGTCTATCAGCGATTTTAGTCCAGCAGCTGTTTCTGTGGCTAGTTTCGCTTGACTTGTAAACAACTTAAGTTGATGATTTGTGAGGATTCTTTTATTCTCATACCGCTCCCTCAGCTTTAATAAAGCAGGTGCATAATCGTCACTTGTTACTGGCACGTGGCGAAGTAATTTCTCCGCATCCCCAGTTAACGATGCCTTTAAATAATAAAGCTTTTGAACCGGCTTTAATTTGGTGTTGTTATGCACAAGTGCACAAAATAAATCGTAAAATGCGCGCCAAGAATCATAATTTCCATCATAAGTGGGCAGGGCAATTTTTGGAAGAATATTCGTATCTTGTTCTACAGGATGTGGTGGTGCGAAAATGTGTGTGGATTGTGCGATTTCCGATGATGATACATCTCGGATACCATCTAACAATTCACCTACATATTGGCAATACGTTGACTCTAATTTGTTGTAATTATCGTCGACTGTGTATTGGTGTGGAATCCTGGACGGTAATTTGTATATTTGCTCATGAATAGTCTGATCCAGGGGTTCATAATCTGACCATAATTTTCGTAATTCTGTTAGTTTAGCTTCAAAAAATCCACGTGTTCTTTTTTCCATCGGTAGATTCCTGCCATTTTCTATTGATTGCTCTAGTCGTCTTCGTAGCAGCTGCTCTCGCCCTAACAGTTCCTTTAACGGTGGCATGTTACACTTTACCGTTTGACGTTACACAAAGGATGTTAGTAAAACTTTAATTGAAGTAACTATGAATTTACTCGGATATGTCTTGAATTAAGCAAAGAGTTGAATGAGCTCCTGGATGGAACCACCAAAAAATATATGTGCGATTAACCTTTGTCTTTCACACAAAAGCTGAAAATTAAAGAAGTGTAGCGGCAAATAATAAAAAGAAATGTGTCATTCAATATTCTAAGCTGTTTATTCAATGCAAAATAGACAAATCCAAATTTACTTAATAACTACGTTAACAATAAAATTCTACTAAGTTTAATTCAAAATTTAAATTTAGTTATTAATTCACAAAAGGGCGATTTATAAATTCTTTCAAAATTTTAATTTAACTTTATTCTTTAAATTTTATCTACTCTTAGCTAATTACTTCAATTAAAGTTAAAGTATAACAAAATCACGCACAACTGTAGAAATTATTAGAGTACACTGGCTTACAGTCGGTTAAAGTTAAAGTTGGGTGATGTAATTATTTTGAATTCAATGTTGGGTAAAAATCTAACTTTTTATTTGAAACTGAGGCAGTTATATTCTAACTTTTAACTGTGTTTGACAGAAGGGTTATTCATAGTTATACGGTAGAAAAAAAAATGACGAAAAGTTAATATTTGCAGTCACAGGACTTGAAAGATCATCACAGGGTGTCAGTTTATTTTTGAATCCTTATAATTTGAAAAGTACATGACCAAGATTTTTTTTCATATTTTTCTGATAACTGTTACGACTTGGCCTAATGCTCGATTTCGGCTTGACGTTGAGTTCTGGGACACCCTGTATACAGTATACAGGGTGTTCAGAGGTGGGAGGTTAATACTGCAGGGGGTGAAAGGTCAGACCGAGACAAGCAAAAAATCGTATGGGTGGGGGGGGGGGGGGGGGGGGGGGGGCATCTCGCACCGTTTGGCAGTTACAGGGTGATTCGTAAATCAGGATTTTGCCTTATATGAGAACCGCTCTTGTATTTTTATCTTTTTTTCTACGCATCGCAGCGACCCCAAACCGATCTCAAAAATCACTATTTGGAAGCCCTTTCCAAAAAAGTTTACACCACCCCCCTATCCCCAACCCCTTGGCCACAATCCCCCCTGCAAGTTGAAAAAATTAACTTTTATTTCACGATTTTTCACCTTTCGCCCCACTTTTCTCCGAAATTCATGTTATTAACATACCTACTTTTTATTTTTTTTAAGTTGCCTATCTAATTACCTTTCCAAAAAGGTGCAACATGCCCAGATAGGAAAAGGATACGAACATTTATTTACAAAAATCCTTTTACAGAATATCATGACAATTCGAATTTTTAAGAAATTATACTTAAGTTAACTAAAAAATACATTTTGTTCGCTTAAAAACTAATTACAATTAAAACGTTTGTCCTTTAAAAGCTGTTCAAAATGTTCTCCGCTAGTTTCGATGCATGCAAGTAGCCTTCGTCTTATTTCACGTTTGAGGTCTATGGAGCCAGTCTCTCCCGTATTTTCGTGGCTGCAGTCACAATACTGGTAACTAATTCTCCGCTGGTGTTGATTGGTCTTGAGTAAACTTCATCTTTCATCATTCCCTATAAGAAAAAGTCCAGTGGAGTAAGGTCCGGTGACCTAGCAGGCCAAGGAATCGGTCCACCTCGTCCAATCCAGCGCTCTGGGTAATGTTCATTCAACCTTGCCCTAACAATGTTCCCAGTATGCGCAGGTGCTCCGTCGAGCTGTAAATAAATTGCGCTTCTGGTGGCCAGGGGGATGTCCTCCAACAGATCCGGAAGGGTATTCTCCAAAAAGTCCGAGTATAGCTGACTATTCAGCACTTGGGGCAAGATGAAGGGTTCTATCAACTGGTTGCCGATGATGCCACCCCAGACATTGACACTAAATCTTTGCTGGAAGGACCGACACCTGGTCCTATGTGGGTTCACATCTGACCAGGTGTGGTGGTTGTGGAAGTTTGTGATGCCATCCCGGGTGAATTGCGATTCATCCGTCCACAGAATTCGGTCTAGAAACCTTCTGTTTTCGATGTCAGATTCGAACAGCCAAGTGCAAATTGCAATCGTCTTTCGGAATCTCCTTCCTGTAGTGCTTGGACCGGGATATGGTGGTATGGATGTAGTCCCTCTCGGTTCACAACGGTCCAAACTCTCCCTGAAGACAATCCTGACCTTCGTGCGACCTGCCTGATGCTTATTACAGGGCTGTTCCTGACGATGTTGAGGATTTGTTTGTCGGGGTCCGCTGAATCGGCCGATTTTCCTGCTCGCGTTTCTGCTCTGGGGGCGGTTGCACTTCCGGTTTCTTTTAACCTTCTGAAAGTCCTTGAAAATACCCTTCTGTTGGGTACCCGCCGATTCGGGAATCTCCTTTGGTATTCTCGTACGGCCTCACTATCATTTCCTTCTACTAAACCGTACACGTAAATTATATCGGCATACTCGTCAACACTGAATTCTGCCATTTTATCTTAATTTTTTCTATTAAACACCCGGTTTTATCGCTTGCTTCTTCAACTGTGGTCAATGTCCTTTCAAACCTACCCATTTTTATACCATAATTCATAGGAGGTATTAGAAACGGAGCGTCAGGATACTTAAGAGTCAATACTGGATATAATAAACTAATAACGCTATTTAACGAGATTACATTTATTATTTTATTACTGTTTTGCTGAAATAATAAAAATGTACTACCTCTGTTTCCTAAACAAACATTTCCGAACTTGCTGTCATAAAAATTGTTTACTTAACGACTTTTTCCATTATGGTGCAATAAAGTAATTAGGTACCAGTGAGGATGTTTTAATTTCAGGACTTTTGCAACCCTTTTCTACCTGAGCATGTTGCACCTTTTTGGAAAGGTAATTAGACAGGCAACTTAAAAAAAATAAAAAGTAGGTATGTTAATAACATGAATTTCGGAGAAAAGTGGGGCGAAAGGTGAAAAATCGTGAAATAAAAGTTAATTTTTTCAACTTCCAGGGGGGATTGTGGCCAAGGGGTTGGAGATAGGGGGGTGGTGTAAACTTTTTTGAAAAGGGCTTCGAAATAGTGATTTTTGAGATCAGTTTGGGGCCGCTGCGATGCGTAGAAAAAAAGATAAAAATACAAGAGCGGTTCCCATATAAGGCAAAATCCTGATTTACGAATCACCCTGTAACTGCCAAACGGTGCGAGATGCCCCCCCCCCCCACCCATACGATTTTTTGCTTGTCTCGGTCTGACCTTTCACCCCCTGCAGTATTGACCTCCCACCTCTGAACACCCTGTATATGTACAGTACATATAACCTAAATAATAATCCTACATAAACAAAAATGCCATATATATTTTTGTATAAAAGTGTATCATGTACATGGTTATACAGGGTGTTCAGAGGTGGGAGGTCAATACTGCAGGGGTGAAAGGTCAGACCGAGACAATCAAAAAATCGTATGGGTGGGGGGGGGGGGGGGGGGGGGTCCATCTCGCACCGTTTGGCAGTTACAGGGTGATTCGTAAATCAGGATTTTTCCTTATATGGGAACCGCTCTTGTATTTTTATCTTTTTTTCTACGCATCGCAGCGGCCCCAAACTGATTTCAAAAAATCACTATTTGGAAGCCCTTTCCACCACCCCCCTATCCCCAACCCCTTGGCCACAATCCCCCCTGGGAGTTGAAAAAATTAACTTTTATTTCACGATTTTTCACCTTTCGCCCCACTTTTCTCCGAAATTCATGTTATTAACATACTGTAACGAACCGCAAAAATAGCGCTTCGTTCATAAGAATACTTTGCGCCCCGTTCAATAAATTTTCAAATAAAACGGGCAACGGCCTACTGCTTTCGAGAATTTAAGCTCGAGCATAGCAACCACCGCACGATGCGGGGAAGTTCCAACCAAACATAGCAACCACCGTCCCAGTTTGCTACGATGCGGGGAAATTGAAGCGAACGCATCGCCCCCACCCCAAGAATCTGGCCCAAGAAGGTGTATAAAAGGCCATCGATTCAGAGGCTCTGGGGGCAGTCGGTCCGTGCAAGCGGACGAGGTAAGAGATTCCCGACTGTCTCACTGGCTATGTGTCTGATGTCAATCTAGGCATAGCTAACCCTTCCCAATGGCTATGTGTCTGATGTCAATCTAGGCATAGCTAACCCTTCCCAAGAGCTACGTGTCTGATGTCAATCTAGACGTAGTGCTCCTTACTGGCTATGTGTCTGATGTCAATCTAGGCATAGCTAACCCTTCCCAAGAGCTACGTGTCTGATGTCAATCTAGACGTAGTGCTCCTCACTGGCTATGTGTCTGATGTCAATCTAGGCATAGCTAACCGTCTCTTTCCGACTACGTGTCTGATGTCAATCTAGGCGTAGGTCACCGTCTCTTTCCGACTACGTGTCTGATGTCAATCTAGGCGTACGTCACCGTATCTTTCCGACTACGTGTCTGATGTCAATCTAGGCGTAGGTAACCGTCTCTTTCCGACTACCTGTCTGATGTCAATCTAGGCGTACGTCACCGTATCTTTCCGACTACGTGTCTGATGTCAATCTAGGCGTAGGTCACCGTCTCTTTCCGACTACGTGTCTGATGTCAATCTAGGAGTAGGTAACCGTCTCTTTCCGACTACGTGTCTGATGTCAATCTAGGCGTAGGTCACCGTCTCTTTCCGACTACGTATCTGATGTCAATCTAGGCGTAGTTCTTCGTTCGCAAATAAAGAGATAATACCGTAACGTGTAAATGTATCAAATAGGAATTGTAATTGTAGAAAAACTGATACATAGTAAATAATGCAAAAGTATATCGAGGCCTGTGAATTCTAGTGTAAATGCCGAGATATTTAAATGTAATATAATAAAGAAAGGAACTATAAAGACCATGTAGATATTGTAATACTGTTAATATACTGCAGTGGTATGGAGCCATATCAAAGCATGTAAAGGTAGTGTAATGCTGAGATATGGAAGTAAATATAACAAGGCCAAAAATAAATGTAAATACCAAGGCCTCTTAGAAATCGCGTAATGTAAATATATTGTATAGTATTAGTTTGTAGATATAAGAATTATATATTAACCAACAAAAAGCAATACAATAAAAAGTTTTATTTTGTAATACCCATTTCGTCTTCTCACTCCAACGACCCTGGACATCTCTAGAGCTCCCGGCAACCCAACTCTGTGAGAGTATGAGAATTATCATACGGCGACGAAATTGTGTGATGTGGAGGTTATTACAATACCTACTTTTTATTTTTTTTTAAGTTGCCTATCTAATTACCTTTCCAAAAAGGTGCAACATGCCCAGGTAGAAAAGGGTTGCAAAAGTCCTGAAATTAAAACATCCTCACAGGTACCTAATTACTTTATTGCACCATAATGGAAAAAGTCGTTAAGTAAACAATTTTTATGACAGCAAGTTCGAAAATGTTTGTTTAGGAAACAGAGGTAATACATTTTTATTATTTCAGCAAAACAGTAATAAAAAAATAAATGTAATCTCGTTAAATAGCGTTATTAGTTTATTATATCCAGCATTGACTCTTAAGTATCCTGACGCTCCGTTTCTAATACCTCCTATGAATTATGGTATAAAAATGGGTAAGTTAGAAAGGACATTGACCACAGTTGAAGAAGCAAGCGATAAAACCGGGTGTTTAATAGAAAAAATTAAGATAAAGTGGCAGAATGCAGTGTTGAAGAGTCTGCCGATATAATTTACGTGTACGGTTTAGTAGACGGAAATGATAGTGAGACCGTACGGCAATACCAAAGGAGATTCCCGAATCGACGTGTACCCGACAGAAGGGTATTTTCAAGGACTTTCAGAAGGTTCAAAGAAACCGGAAGTGTAACCGCCCCCAGAGCAGAAACGCGAGCAGGAAAATCGGCCGATTCAGCGGACCCCGACCAACAAATCCTCAAGATCGTCAGGAACAGCCCTGTCTGTAATAAGCATCAGGCAGGTCGCACGAAGGTCAGGATTGTCTTCAGGGAGAGTTTGGACCGTTGTGAACCGAGAGGGACTACATCCATACCACCATATCCCGGTCCAAGCACTAGGGAAGGAGATTCCGAAGGACGATTGCAATTCTGCACTTGGCTGTTCGAGTCTGACATCGAAAACAAAAGGTTTCTAGACCGAATTCTGTGGACGGATGAATCGCAATTCACCTGCGATGGCATCACAAACTTCCACAACCTCCACACCTGGTCAGATGTGAACCCACATAGGACAAGGTGTCGGTCCTTCCAACAAAGATTTAGTGTAAATGTCTGGGCTGGCATCATCGGCAACCAGTTGATAGGACCCTTCATCTATCCCCAAGTGCTGAATAGTCAGCTATACTCGGACTTTTTGGAGAATACCCTTCCGGATCTGTTGGAGGACATCCCCCTGGCCACCAGAAGCGCAATTTATTTACAGCACGACGGAGCACCTGCGCATACTGGGAACATTGTTAGGGCAAGGTTGAATGAGCATTACCCACAGCGCTGGATTGGACGAGGTGGACCGATTCCTTGGCCTGCTAGGTCACCGGACCTTACTCCGCTGGACTTTTTCTTATGGGGAATGATGAAAGATGAAGTTTACTCAAGACCAATCAACACCAGAGAAGAATTAGTTACCAGGATTGTGACTGCAGCCACGAAAAGACGGGAGAGACGGGCTACCATAGACCTCAAACGTGAAATAAAACGAAGGCTACTTGCATGCATCGAAACTGGCGGAGAACATTTTGAACAGCTTTTAAAGGACAAACGTTTTAATTGTAATTAGTTTTTAAGAGCACAAAATGTATTTTTTAGTAAACTTAAGTATAATTTCCTAAAAATTCGAATTATCATGATATTCTGTAAAAGGATTTTTGTAAATAAATTTTCGTATCCTTTTCCTACCTGGGCATGTTGCACCTTTTTGGCAAGGTAATTAGATAGGCAACTTAAAAAAAATAAAAAGTAGGTATGTTAATAACATGAATTTCGGAGAAAAGTGGGGCGAAAGGTGAAAAATCGTGAAATAAAAGTTAATTTTTTCAACTCCCAGGGGGGATTGTGGCCAAGGGGTTAGGGATAGGGGGGTGGTGTAAACTTTTTGGGAAAGGGCTTCCAAATAGTGATTTTTTGAAATCAGTTTGGGGCCGCTGCGATGCGTAGAAAAAAAGATAAAAATACAAGAGCGGTTCCCATATAAGGAAAAATCCTGATTTACGAATCACCCTGTAACTGCCAAACGGTGCGAGATGCCCCCCCCCCCCCCCCCCACCCATACGATTTTTTGCTTGTCTCGGTCTGACCTTTCACCCCCTGCAGTATTGACCTCCCACCTCTGAACACCCTGTATATTAATAATGTTGTATAATTTAATATACTACATAAAAACTTAAACTATGGATCTAATCCATGAGATTGTTGAATCACAGGATGTTTAGGTGCATTATAGGGAGAAGGTAATGTATAATTGGTAAAGTAGTAATAAGGCTGTGTGGTGGCTGGAGCATCTCCGGATCCCGTACAACTTTGTACGCCCTTACAAAACCTGAGCGGCCCTTTTTCGATCGCTGTACGACCGGCCGCAGATAATTCTTAGTCTAGCGATGATTATTGTTATAAATATTATAATAAGTGAATGATTATACACTCGCATTACAACACTATGGTATTAATCTTTGTTGCATCATAATTTTAAAAGATACAAGGAAGAATTTGTATTTCTACATTTTTATACTAAAATTATGTTAAAATGTACCTGCTTGTTTGCAAACTACAAAAAAAAAACATGACTACTACTGATAAAATCATTTAGACCTACATACCTTTGTTCTACATTTCCTTTTGTTATTTTATAGTATGTTGGTAGTAGATTTATAACGTGGTTTTATAATATTTGGTAGTAAATTTATAAAGTAGTAACATTATATATGTATTTTACTAAATTTACAATAATTTTTCTTTGAGTGTACTCCTAAGTGCACTGACTTCGAACAAAAGCAAACACCACCCCTTCACGCAAAACAGTGAAAGTTCCCTCCTAAGTAAATTTTCCGAGCTAATTGAAAGTCCTTGTAATGAATGGCACTTCACACTTGAAAATCCTCGACAAATCCGCAGTAATAATGGTTTGTCTCTCATGCAGCATGCATCAGATTATCCCGAGCTAATTAAAAATTCGCCATCCCCCATCGCTTACCCTTCGCCCCTAATAGATATTAAAAGGACCCTCGCATGCTCTCATTCCGTCATCCGAGCCATATCTATCCAGCCGCCCGTGGAGCTTAACCCTTTTTGCGGGGACGCAGTTTTAGCTTCTCGGGTGGGTTTTGCAGTATGTCTGCGGTCAGCGACATGGCACTTGATTGTTCTAATCTGAATGCACTGGCACAGGCACGGGCTGCCCTGATCACAATAGCGCGAGGAGCAGATGCAGCGTGGGTGCATTGTGTTCAGGTTCAGATGGTGCTAGAAGCATTAAACATAAAATGACATGCACAAACATGGACCACCAGGGAATTGATAAAGTGCACGACAATTTGGGGGCTATTTTTCATGAGGTGGCGATGGTCAGGCGAAAATAATTACGGGCGGCTAGCGGTTGTCAGCACATTTTGAGGTCATTTTCCTCATATGTAACATTTTGACCTTAGAAAAGAATTGGGGATAAGCTCGCTGAAATAATGGTCATTGAGCTATTTTCGTCTGGTTGGAGAAATGAAGCAGATAAGCTTATTTATAAATAACTTAAGAAATGAACGAGTAATTTTTTGGAATTTTTCTTTGCGTCGCAGGCTTTTGAGTGAATATGCTCGCTTTTGCACTCAAAATATGTGTATGTGATTATATCTGTTATTAAAATTCAGATCTAATTATTGTAAGTCAAAAAGAGTTATTTTTCAGGACAGCAATTCAAAGATAGAGGCTAGATAGGCTCTGTGAAAGTAACAAAACTATATTAACAATTAATAAAAGCAAGCATTCCGAAAAGAACAGCGAACTAAACAGAAACGTGGAGTAGTACGTCGTTGTTCCTAGGTAGTGCTAAAACTAATTAATTCATTGACTGCTTACTTATCTGGAGTAAACATATAAAATAAAATTTATCTTTCTAATTTTTCAACCCTACTTTTCTTCATGAAAAAATTGAACATATCTTTTCATCATCATTAAGTTGGAAGAGTACCTACACTTTGAAATAATCGAAAATTCCATTTTTTTACAGCCAGCGACAATTGTTGCGAATCGAAAATTATTTCTCGGATAAAACTTACTTATACTACTATGATCAAAAAGTAAGGCCAATTTTGAATTTTTAAATTGCGCGGGTACATCGATTCGAGCAAATCTTCTTGTTTTTAGTTTGGCAGTACTGTCACTTATATCTGTGTATAATTTCACGCCAGTACGTCATTTGTTTGGTTATTTTCCTTGGGTTTTCTGAGTAAATAAAAGTGAATTTTTCGATTTTTACAATGTGTGTTTTTATTGAACAAAGAAGTTGCATTAAATTTTGTTTACGGAATGAAATTTCTGCTGCAGAAACGTTTAGAATGTTGCAGAAGGCTTTCGGCGATCAGGTTTTGTCTGAAAGAAATTTTCATAAGTGGTATAAACAGTTCAAGGAAGGTAGAGAAAGCGTTGAAGACAAAGAGCGTCCCGAATAATAATCAACATCAATCAATGAACAACATGTCAATGAAATCAAAGATTTGGTGCTGAAAAATCGTCGGTTGAAAATTAGAGACCTTGCTGATACTGTAAACATTTCATTTGGATCGGTCCCAACCATTTTGAAAGAACATTTGTGCTCGAGAAGAGTTACATCTCGATTGGTTCCAAAAACTTTCAATTTCTTGCACTGCATTGGTTCTTCGAGACTTTTTCATAAAAAATTCAATGCATGTCGTTCCACAACCACCGTATTTGCCCGATTTATTTCAGAAGTGTTTCGAATATTGGAAAAATTGCTGGCATAGGTGTATTGTATCGGGCGGGGACTACTTGGAAGGGGATTATATAGATTTATAAGAATAAATTTTCAAAGTTATAAACAAATTGGCTTTACTTCTTGATCACAGTAGTATATATGGACATACTTATATATATTCCAAAAATTCAAAACTCCAAAACTCCACCTCTTCCTTCCACCCCTAGGGGATTAGTGTGTAGATTTCGATTTTGATGGGTCAAGATATTCTCTGGTCTACTATACTATATATAAAGTAGCAACAAGCAGATTGCGGTAGTACAAAATATAAAATTTGTTTAGAGAAATCACTGCGATTGCAACATAGGTATATTCCTTAACACCTGCGAGTTTCCGTGGTGTAGTGGTTATCACATCCGCCTAACACGCGGAAGGCCCCCGGTTCGATCCCGGGCGGAAACAGCATAATACTTTTTAAGTAAAATCTGTGCGATATAAGATAAGCAAAATACGAATTCAATATAAGTTTATTTATTGTTTTGTTTACAACCATCCGTAAATTTAGACTGAATATATGAAGAAAAACGTTACAAAGAAACTGCGCTGATAAGGCCCATTTTTAACCCACTAGCTGGGGGTTGCCATACAATTTGTCTTAAATAGAATTAGCCTTGATATTAATGGAAATAACATCAAAGATCTTCTACATGAAAGTCGTAGTTGTAAATCTACATTTTAATGATTTGTAGTGACTCGTTATCATTTTTACGAGTATTATTGTGACATTAATGATGGATGAAATGAATGTTTAAATGAAAAATAATCCAAATAGTAATAATTAGAAGTATACTATATACAGTGATTTCGTAAAGCCATTGACCGGTTGAAACTTTTAGAAACGAATAAAAACTTTATTCTTGACCATTTATCTTCGGTTTCTGTGTAATCCGCCGTTTCATCTGCACTTGACCAACCTCTCCCTGCATCAATGAGCGATAAGAGGCAAGGCTAGGTTTTTTTATCTAGATGACGCCACTAGGTCAAGTGCCATAAAACTGATGCTATGTGGGAGCAATACCCTATCACCATCCAACTTATAGAGTGGATTCGTTTGCTTTAAGTAACGTATTTTAGCATAAATAAAAGTACAAATTAAAAAAAGCCGCGAGAAATTCGATTTTTTTTACCATTTCAACAATTTTTCAGTTCTGCAGCTCCAGTTTACCATAAGTAAAAAATTGATTTCTTTAAATTAAGTTTCTAGAGTGACTTTTGGTGCAAAACTGAGAGAGGAGTAGAGCTGTGACTTAAAAGTGGACAGGACGGACATGGTGAAACTATGTATAAGGTTTCCTAGCTGGCTACGTAACCCTAAAAAACCGATGGCAGTTGAAAGTTTAACGAAGAAATACAATAGAACTTGTAGAAAAAAACTTGTTGAAAAAAAATAACCAATCTTATTCTTAGATAATAATTATTGGCATAAACTGAAATTTACAAAGTATATTGATCTACCACTCTTCGTTCTTATGGTTTTACCCCGTGTGTACTATATTTACTACAAAACGAGGAGACTTAAAGTAAAGGTACTTACGAGTAAAAGTGTATAAGTTTTTTGTGAATTTATAGATTCCTTGATAGTAATAGTCAAGCGTCAGTCAGAACGAATTGCTACGGAGTTCTTTATTCAAGCGCCATGAAAAAGAAGATATGCTGAGGTGAAGGTAGAAGAGATTAAGGTGGGTCTACCAAAACCACTCCCTGGATGGTATGCAGAGTGAAGAGTGAGCATGTTGTGCTTACATAATAGGGAAAACTTTGCAAAATCCGAAACTAATGCATTATAAGGAAGGTCACGAAAGAAGAAAGAGGAATAGCGAAAGAAGCAATCTTGCATATTAATGAACCTTCCCAACTTTTTGTGGGATGTTATGTTTTAGCTCTGAAGGTCACAGACTAACTAAGATTTGAAATATACATTTAATATACAATATTATAGTTCTTATTAGTATTTTATTGTTTTCCTTTTTTTACGGTGAATTTTTGATCCAAGGTATAATATTAAAAAGCTAGAATATTAAATTTTTATAAAACATAGGTTGGGGTATACCGTTTAAAATCCATATACATGGGTGCAGCATTTTTTCCTTCAGATAATTTGAAGGAATATATGGATAACAAATAAGAGAAGAAGAGAAGGAACAAACGTTTTTTCATAAAGGTTATTGGCATGAGGCGAATTCCCATATCCCAAATATAGGCCAACAATGAAAGCTCTCTATATCTTTTCAAATGCGTTTCACGTAGTAAGTGTGTTAAGTACTTAAAATTATAAAATGTGAGAAATTAGAACAGCAGAAAGAAAATGTTGGGTAATAATTTCCATAGTTCTAAAATGATTTAAGGAGCTGTGTGTCACTTGCTTTTATTTTCGTTATTTAATTTAAGTTTTAATGATAAGGTAGGTATAAGCTTGCTGTCCTCCCGGCTATTGGGTTTGTCAATTTTTCCTTCTTGATTTTAGATACACTCGCATAATATTTTATTACTTGATAAATATTTCTTGTATTTTTTTTTTATTTTTTTCAAAAAATGTTTTTCAATTTTGTTTTAAATTTTTATAAGTTCTTCTTGAAAATTTGCCACCTTTTAGAAATCTGCCACCCTACGCCATTGCGTATTTGATGTTACCTATAATCTAGCTCTGGACTCTACGAGTTTGTTTTCAGATATTTGGAACTGTGTTGAATATATTACACGATTTACAGAAAAAAGCAGTATTTTTAAATTTTCTTGGAGTATACAGGGTGTCCAGGAAGTAGTGCGCCAAAATTAAGGGGATGGTAGCTTGGGTCATGACCTACCAGAATATCAAAATATGACCTCAGTGAAAACCTCACCGTTTTCGAGATATTTGGGTTTTCCTCTAGCATGGGTCTGCAGGTATCTACCTTATAATCCTGCTTCCTGAGAATCGAGTGGGTAAGGAGTAAATGAGTTTTACCTAAAAACTTGTTGTGTTTTACGAGAATTTCGTCATCGTGCGATGAGCTTGCATCTACGCGTTTTTTTTTCACTCTCGAAGAGAAAGTGCGCATGCCAGGTTGTTTTAACACGTTCCCTGCCACGTGTACCGTTGTCGGTACACGCTAAACTGCATTTGTACGCCAAGCTGAATTTTTGAATTTAAAATGTTTTCGTCTAAAATTTAATTTGTGGGAACACTGTTTTATGTGACGTAATGATGCTTACAGTAATTTTTGAGTATATCTATCTGTGTATCTGTAATTATGAAAATAATATACGTTCTCTCAAAAACAAGAAAAAAATATGTATTTATAGAAACTTATTAAAGTGGTTACCGTGCGCCGAAAATGGTACACGTGGCCTAGAAATGACACCTTCTCATAAACAGCATGGCAGGGAACGTGTTAAATTTTATTAATTCAATGAGTGTCTCATATTTTAACACGTTCCCTGCCATGCTGTTTATGAGAAGGTGTCATTTCTAGGCCACGTGTACCATTTTCGGCGCACGGTAACCACTTTAATAATTTTCTATAAATACATATTTTTTTCTTGTTTTTGAGAGAACGTATATTATTTTCATAATTATAGATACACAGATAGATATACTCAAAAATTACTGTAAACATCATTACGTCACATGAAACAGTTTTACCACAAATTAAATTTTAGACGGAAACATTTTAAATTCAAAAATTCAGCTTGGCGTACAAATGAGGTTCAGCGTGTACCGACAACGGTACACGTGGCAGGGAACGTGTTAATAAGCTGAGCAACAGCTCAGTCTCGATTTTTACTTAGATTCAGATCAAGTTTGGTTTTTCTGTATAAAAGTTGAGACAGAGCTTTTGCTCAGTTTAATAGAATAGGCCATATTATTCCATTTATTTTGAATAACTTCTTCTATCGGGGAAGCGAAACTTCTTATAATAGTCATTCAGCATAAGCGATTATGTCCTTGATTCAGAGTAACTTCTTCTATCCCTGGTTATTAGGGAAACGAAAGTCAAGACCTTGCCTCCAATCCCGTCGTGGGTAAAAAAGAAGAAGGAAAAGAATCGAGTCGGGAAGGAGTGCTAGTTGCCCGAGAAGCAGTTATATCATTTCTTTTTAGCCCCTTCTTTTTCCTACTGGGAGGAGAAACAGCCCCACACGAAGATCGATCATCCGCCATACATTACAACAAGAGTAGTATACCTCGAATCAAATGCAGCGGCTTTAGGTCGACGAACAAACCTTCTACTGTTTGGACCCATCATATTAAATTTTGTTTCGTCGTTCCCTATCACATATTTTCATTGGTTTGCTGTCCAGGCCAAATGAGGCTTGTCAAAATTCAATCCTTTTTTTCGGTTGCTTGCAGACACTAATGGATTCTTCTGTGAAACTCTGCCGTGCAACCCAGCCTCAGCCAAACACCTTCTTACGGTTCTCGCTGAAACTGCCGTTACGTTATCACCGAAAATGTTGCGGTGGATGTCAGTAGAATTCTTTCTAGTGTCCTTTTTCGTTTCTCTGATGATTTGTCGATCTGTTAGCTCAGAAATTGCCGGGATCTTAGAACATTTTTCATTGTTCCGTGTACTTGGGAATGTTTTACTGCTTCATAAACAAGTTTTAAAGAGCATATCAATTGGTTTGCATTTTGGCAATAAGACATTTTTACTTACCAAAGACGCACTACTTCCATGTGCATGGAAGCGTTACACTTTTTTTTCTTGCTCATGGTTATAAACAATGTATTGACAAAAATAGTGTCAACATGAATATTTAATGTAACTTTAATATTTACCAATGCAATTATTCAGAGAAATCAATTTTCGTTTAATAAGATGGAAAAATAAATACAGTTTCTAATTAGTTGTCCACATAAAATAGCATTCACGCGAAATGTTATAACCACAGGATGTTTGTGTGGGCACGAACTACTATTAAAAGTGCAGTTTTTAAGTAGCACGTGGTCGCTAGGTTTTCGCTGTTATCATACCGTTAAATTTGAAACTAAGGAGAAAGGAGGAGAGTGCACAAAGCAATGCTGATCAAACTGTTTCTAATTATTTGTCCACGGGTGTATATTCAATTAAATCACCAACATATTTTAAATCAAAATATTACCAATTTACTAAGAAGGCATGCGGTTTATTGAATGCACCTTTATCGATTTCGTGCTCAAAACTCGAAGACTAATAATCCGATTTCTAATTTTTTTATGTACCAACATGTTTTACAATATTTTTATATTTCTTAATAAAAATTCGTAGAAACATAGACTGAAATATGCTTCCAATAATATATTCTTTCTTCAACACTTAAAAAATTCATAAAATGAAAAAGAAAATATAGAAAGGATCAGACAAAAATAGTAAATGGTTAGACATTTCAAATGTTTTGAGAGATTGACGATTTTTGCTGTAATATGTATAATTTACAAATATAATATATTTTCAGAAATTGCAGTCTGAACATTGTTTATATCAACCAGAGAATTTAGGCTTAAAATATGATGTACCAGCAAAATTAGAACACAATTTTAAATGTTTTTAAGTAAAAGACGAGATATCAAAAACTCTTAATATCAAAAGAGTTAAAACGTAAAGTAAGTAATTATTTTATTTTTGTAACACAAGTTTAAATTTTAAGTGTCACTAGAAATCAACAGAGGTTGGGAAATTTGAATTTTACTAATTAGAACTATCTAACACTTAGAATTAAAGATAATGGGAGTAGATGTAAGTGTAAGATTCATGCCGCCAAATTTCAAATCGATACAGACAGACAGGCAGTGAAATCTCACCGTAAAAGTTCTATTTTTTCCATGTCTTGTACGAAATCCTATATATCAAAGTAAGTGGGAAAACGTGACCTTAATTCAAGATTGATTTTAAGAACAATCGTTTTTCATCTTCAGCAACATACATTAATATGGCGTGGAGACTCGCGCGTCGATACCTGAATAAAATAATATAGCTTTTTATTTATACAATTATTTTATTTATATCAATTATTATCGGCTCGTGCCAAATTATATATTCAACAGACAATAGTTTTTGCAGTGAATCTGATAAACTAATTTTATATATTTTTCACGTTGTGCAAGAATGCATAGGATGCAGCAGCTTTTTTCATAACCTGTAAGGGAAAAAAAATCATTATTAGATCTCTCTGCTGGAGATTTTAATTTCAAATAATTTTTTAAGCTCATATTTACGCTTTAACGTACATCAGCAAAAGTAGCTAAAGAAAGTGGCACAATCTTCCCTGCAGCAATAAAGTTTTGAAGTCTCTGTAGACTAAGTAAAATCATTAATTTAAAAGATTTTGACTGATTGTACCAGTCGCAATTGTAAAGATAAAGTTACTAATCATACTCTGGAAACAAACCACTCGATTGTTTTTGTTACCTCCTAAATAACTGCTTCTCCAAAATAGCCATAAAATCCCAATTGAAAAGTTTGAAGCAAAATGTTCGTTATCATAGTTAGGGTCATCATATTTTCCCGTTTTAGGATAGAAATGAAATATAAGCCTACTCCAATATTCAACATTAAGTTAGTAAGAGTGACCAGATTAAGATGAATTAATAGATTTTAGACACAAAAATTTAAAAATAATTTAAAAATTAAAAACTTTTTAACAAAAAATTAAACCGACGAAAAAAGAAACTGAAAAGCGAAAAATAATATAATAACATAAAAATGCAACGTGAACTCTCCAGCGAGAAACAATGTGAAGAATTTTATCACTTTTTTTTTGTAGCAAGCCCGAGGCCAATAAAAACTGAGTTCAAGAAATGTTCAGGAATCTACTTCACACTTTCATCGCGGAACCTATATATAAAATATAGGTAGGCCCAAATAATGTTCCAAATCGGCGAAGCGCCTAAGTCGATTAACTTTTGTCTTCGTACAATTAGGTCGTTATTTTAGAAAGTGATATAAATCAACAACTTCCGCATTTAAATCTTAACGTGAAGATAAATAAAGTCATCCCTCCTTAAAGATTACGCACAACTGAACTTAAGGTTGCTCGAATGCAGCTTATAAGAATTGCTAGTAAATTCTTGTTGCCATCAGTAAAAGCTACTGCTTATTCATTCAAATTCAAGTATTTACTGAAAATTTCAGTATTTGCTCCGGAAACTAGTAAAAGCTTAATTTTGTATTCACATAAATAGCCAGTTATTTCCTAAAAATATCAAGTAGAAAGCATTTACTAGCTTTTACTCAGTTGGCCCAATATCTGAATAACTTTTAGAATGTCGCATTAGGTTGATTTATTGCTTTCTGCCTCACCATAAAATCATGTTAAGTTGGTCGCGAAAATAACAGTAAATTATGCATATTTAAATTTCTGAGAAAAGCTCTGGTGACTGTGACTCATGATGGATTTGCTAAACACACAAGTTTCCGTGGTGTAGTGGTTATCACATCCGCCTAACACGCGGAAGGCCCCCGGTTCGATCCCGGGCGGAAACAGTGAAATTTTTTAAACTAAACTCGTCTTCTATCATATTTTACCAAACCATATTTTTTACAATTCCAACACTTTTTTAGCGCTGTAGTAATAATAATTATAGCACCGTAACAACGAAAAAGCTAGTCTAAAAGTTCAAAGTTTATTTAAAAATGGAAAAAGCGGTCAACTGGGAAATCGACTAGCGCGCAGACTGTTTCGTACCATACTATCTAGAATTTCTAGAAATCTACAAGACCTACTTTCGTTATAATTTTCCTGTAAAAGGCGGTGTATTCCCCGATTTTTTTGTTTTTTTAATTTTAGTTCCAGTAGTTTCGGAAGTAAAGGGGGAGAGGAACACACATATACCCCAATTTACAATTTTTACACAATTTCGGTTTTACGCGGTTTTTAAAATCAGAAATTTAAAAAACAAAAGAACAAGTAAAAATGAAAATTTTTACTGCATGGATAATGCTATTGGCATTTTTGAATTCTGTTCACAATAAAAATCATCTAACAAGGAAACCTTCTCAGGTGTGTCTTACCGATTTTGATGAAAATGAAATATGTTATAGAGTATCGAAAAATAAGAGACACGTATTTTTTTTTTATCTGCGGAAACGCACATTTAGGGGGTACTTTGATTTATTGTTTTTTTTTTTTAATAAAAATTTGTGTATTTTTCAAAAGTTTGTCCTCCATGTTGGATCCGCCAAAAACCCCTTAATACTGGTTTTCACGAAAAAAATGATGTCTGAAAGAATATACATAATTTACGTATTAGTGCTAGGGGTTTTTTACCCCCTTGAGGAGCTTTTTTTACGAAAACGCAAAATCAGGGCAACTTTATTTTTCATAATCGTATGTAAAAAAATATTTGTCAATGATTTTTAACTAAAATTGTTATTTTTGTGACGCAAAAATATTAAGAAAAAATCGTTTTTTTGCAATAAAAAATAAGGGTTGCCACCCCGGGCACCGGAACACTTACAAAAGGTTAGTATATTTCATCCATATCATTTCAATTTTGTTTCATTCAAAAAAATTCATTAGAACTTGAAATATTTAGGAAAAACTGTTTTTGGGGGTAAACTTTAGGGGTGGTTTTCATCCCCTAAATGTGCGTATCCGGAGATAAAAAAAAAATAGGTGTGTTTTATTTTTCGATACTCTATAATATATTTCTATTTCATCAAAATCGGTGAGACACACCTGAGAACGTTTCCTTGTAAGTAAGAGTTTATTTATTTACAATTTTTAATTACGGATTTCAATTTCTTTTATCTATATGTAAAAGGAATTACATACTTATACTTTATGTACTAGTCATTTTATAAATAGACTAGTATTTTTATGTTTTTCACAATATTATTTACTTTTATTTTACGTTGAAATAAATAATCGAATTAGTCTGTTTTCGATTTACACGGTTTTACGTATACGAAATCCCGATTTCGATTTGCACTGTTTTCTGGAGAACCTATCTACCGTGTAAAGCGGGGTATATTTATCTATTTATTAAAATTGTTAATAAATGATATTTATTAAAATTATTAAAAAATGATTTTTGTATTCCAAATAAAAACGATACCCTTGACATACTTGACATATAAAATTAAAATTTAATTAATTAAATTACTTACTGAATTTTTTTTTTTTTTTTTTTATTATTTGTGGCATTTGAGTCGGAGATTATTATTAATTTGTCTGCTCCAATATAGCGTTTATAGCATATACAGGGTGTCCAATAGGAATGTGTGAAAACTAATGAATCACTATTTTTTAACAAATGGAGAGATCGGCAAAATATAAATACTTTTTAATAAAGGAAAGTCATCATTTTCATTTCATGGCCATTTTATTATAAAAAAATTAAACCTACTTAATAAAAACCATTCATTTCAAAATATAGTGAAGAACGTAAATTATTAATGATATATATTTTTGAAATGTGAACCATTTACTTAAAAGATATCTACCTGCATTTCTTTGAATCTTCCGTCACCGGAGAGATGTACATAGGGATGTTAGAGTCAAAATTCAATATTTCGTCATGCTAAAATCCGTTAAATCTTTTTATTTTATTCAAGATGGAACAGCACCTCATCGCACACAAGAAGTATTTGAAGCCATTAACAAATTTTGTGTCCTAGGGTACCCATGCTTTGCAAGGTGAAAAGGAATAGAATAGCCACCTTATTCGTCAGATTTCACTCAATGTGATTTCTTTTTATGGGGCTACATTAAAGATCACTGATATGAAAATATCAAAAACAATATTAAAGACATTAGGAAGATCGTCAATGGCATTTCAAATGAAACGTTAGAACATGTTTTTAGTAATTTTAGAAAGCACGTGGATATTTGTGCCAATTTAAATGGTTAAATATAGAAAATATATCTCATTAGTAACTAACTATATTTTGAAATTAATGGTTTGTATTAAAAAGATTTAATTTTTTTGTAATCAAATGGACATGAAATTGAAATTACGACTTTCTTTTATTAAAAAGTAGTTGCATTTTGCCGATCTCTCCATTTGTTAAAAAATAGTAACTTATTATTTTTTATATATTTCTATTGGACACCCTGTGGGTATGTAGCGTTTATATTTTACACAGATATTTATTTAAATCAAAAACGCATATTTATTGCATATATTATTATTTTTTAGGTCGTAAAATGTTTTAATGTAGTTTGTAATACTATATGCATTGGATAACTAAATTTCACCTGTATAACCCAATAAATCCATAAATATTAATTTAACAAAAACTTGTCGGAATATGTTTTGGTTAATTATTGTATATAAAAAAAAGCGGCCAAGTGCGAGTCGGACTCGCCCATGAAGGGTTCCGTAGCAGCAAGTAACATAATATAAAAGTTCTTGATTGCATAAGGTTTATGTTTATGAAATTAAATGTTTTTATTTTATTTTTATATTTGAGTTGATTGAATGAAAGGTAAATTGCGGTTTACGATTTATGACGTATTAAAAAAAAACTATGCACTAGATCTCGTTCAAACCAATTTTCGGTGGAAGTTTGCATGATAATGTACATCATATATTTTTTTTAGTTTTATCATTCCCTTATTTTAGAAGTTACAGGGGGGGGACACACATTTTACCACTTTGGAAGTGTCTCTCGCGCAAACTATTCAGTATAGAAAAAAATGATATTTGAAACCTCAATATCATTTTTGAAGACCTATCCATAGATACCCCACACGTATGGGTTTGATGAAAAAAAATTTTTTAGTTTCAGTTCTAAGTATGGGGAACCCCCAAAATTTATTGTTTTTTTTTCTATTTTTGTGTGAAAATCTTAATACGGTTCACAGAATACATCTACTTACCAAGTTTCAACAGTATAGTTCTTATAGTTTCGGAAAAAAGTGGCTGTGACATACGGACGGACAGACAGACAGACAGACATGATGAATCCATAAGGGTTCCACTTTTTGCCATTTGGCTACGGAACCCTAAAAACTATCTATCGACTATCTCTATCTCATTTGTTCTTGGGTTGTCTACAAACTAGGCTACACTATAGTCATGTGTACACATATATTTTTAGAAATCGAAAATTTTTCACATATTGTACTAATTTTTGAAAACAAAAACCCGATCTTCGAAAATTGATATTCGACCCATAAACCATGGCTTTATTTTCCACCTAGGATTTGAAAATTAACATTTTCTTAGAAGTTTTAATTGTTAGGTATTAATTTGCTTCAGATTCGGAGTTTTTGGATCGCCAAAATATCAATGGAGTATATAAAGCTGATAATCCGGTTCTGTGCACAGTAAACACATTTCCAAATGTCATATTTTATTTTATTTGCAGATTATATTATCGTGTTAATTATATCTAAATGCTTTGAATGAAATTTATTTATATATTAATAAAGAAAAGCGTAAGAAACTTCGTTTCCGTCGTGTGTCCACTCACCGACACACCTGTCTTTTTTGTGTGATTTATGATGTTATAAAACAAAAATTGTCGCATGAATAAAATTTGATTCATTTTCATTGGACAGGAAACCGTTTAGAACTTTTACGAAAGTGGTTCTATTTTTTTGTTTTTTTACAATGTGTAATTAACTAGCGTGGACTTTTTATCATGAGGAAATGTAAAAAAGAGAGCGTATAAATTGAATTTCAAGGTCGCTACTGAATCAATAATAAAGAAAGAAATAAAAAAAAATTACGCGACAATATAACAGAGAAAGTGAAATTTAAATATATATGAATAAATAACATGCACATCAATGAATTAAAAGGAAAAAAAACCAAAATGGTTTTGGAAGCAAAAAGCAGTTAATGAGATTATTTTACGATTACTACGCTTGCATAAAATCAACATTTTAATTACTTCAAAAGAGCACGAAAAAAATGTCGTTGGGAAAATCTCTAACCAATTCAGGAAAGTTATTGTCATAAAATTTAACCACATATGATTAAGAAATCGCGCATTTGTTAAAGGAGTAAACGCCAATATTTGTCGCTAGTCATTTAAACATTATAAAAAACAAAATCAAAATTATGCACTATTCCAAAATGCATCAGAAAATTTGGGAAAGAAGCAAAATAGTATACTGTTTCCGCCCGGGATCGAACCGGGGGCCTTCCGCGTGTTAGGCGGATGTGATAACCACTACACCACGGAAACTCACACTTGTCGTGTCTTTCTGGAATCACAGTGGGAAGTTGGAAAATCGAAAAAACCTAAACGACTGAACAAATTTTAATAGTTGCCGTCTGTTTGCAGACTTTTATGGAGCTATATACGCGTCATCTGGTGATTATTTTAGTCCTGTGCTTAATAGGCCAGTCAATCTAACCTCTGAAGCGGAAGTTTGTGATGGGAAGCTAATTTTTGGATATATTGTTGGGGACGGTGAGAAATGAAGCTCTTACTTTTTTCCACACTCAGGGGTGTTTGCGAAGGGGTGAAAAAGGGTGAAAAAGGGTGAAAAAGGTTTTTTGTTTATAACTTTGAATAAAAAAGTCAGCCTGGGTGGAAACGTTAGAGGGTGATATAATAAATGATTATTCATCTTGTATTAAAGTTTCAACAGGTTTTGTTTATTGCAAAATTGTTTATTAACAATTTCACTCTCCCAAACCGAAAAAAATCACGGCTGATTTTTTTAAAAATACTTAAGCTCGTACGATGTCTTTCATTTTCACAATATCACTAGAAGACGCAATCCCCCATCATATACCAAAAATTCAAAACGGTTCCATGCATTTCACCTGAGATAATCACCCAGATACCTCACCTGTTTTACACCGAAAAATGTACAGTTTTAATCCAAGTCAAGATATCCCCCACGAATCGTCGCCCTCCGACCAGATATCGCTGAGCAGCACACATTTTTCACATTTTTTCCCAGCCCACGGTGGGGAAGAAGAAGATTTGCGACTGATTCAAAAACGGAAATCGCTATAACTTTCGATGTATGTAACGGAACTTAATGTATGATGGCTTCAAAAATCACATATTTTTTTCTCCATCTTTTCCTCATACACCACTTTCACCTAATATTTTTACTTTTTTTTATATTGAATTAAACTTAAAAAAAAATAAAAATTAATTACATTTTATTCCTTTTCTCCCACAAAACTAAACTTTTTTGAAATATTCTTAATTTTGTAGTTATCTACAGATTCCACCCTTTATTCTCATAATTTTTATTATTTTCCACAAATCCCCCCTGACCCCCCGAATAAATATATTACCCCTTAAATTTTACAAACAAAAAACTCGCCAAACATTTTATTTTTTTTCTCCAACAAAACTAAACTTTTTTGAAATATTCTTAATTTTGTAGTTATCTACAGATTCCACCCTTTATTCTCATAATTTTTATTATTTTCCACAAATCTCCCCCTGACCCCCCGAATAAATATATTACTCCTTAAATTTTACAAACAAAAAACTTGCCAAACATTTTATTTTTTTTCTAACTAAACTCTTTTGAAATTTTAATAATTTTGTAGTTATCTACGGATTCCGCCCTTTATTCCCATAATTTTTATTATTTTCCAAACATCACCCCCTGACCCCCCCGAATAAATTTATACTATTTACCTTTTTTTTAAATTATTCCCCATTTTTACTATTCAATTTTTTCCACCAATTCTCAATTAATCTCACTTTTTTTTTCACCCACATCTACTTCAAGGTCTTCCGAAACTAAATCTACATTTTTGTCTCCATTATTGCTAATAGTTTGTCCCCAATCTGCCCCCGTGTGTGCTAGCGGATCATTTTTCGCCCAAAATATTAATTTCTCCCCAGTTTCGATTTACGATTATTGCATAAAGATCTACTCCAATTGGGGACAAACTATTAGCAATAATGGAGAAAAAATGTAGATTTGGTTTCGGAAGACCTTGAAGTAGATGTGGGTGAAAAAAAAAGTGAGATTAATTGAGAATTGGTGGAAAAAATTGAATAGTAAAAATGGGGAATAATTTAAAAAAAAGGTAAATAGTATAAATTTATTCGGGGGGGTCAGGGGGTGATGTTTGGAAAATAATAAAAATTATGGGAATAAAGGGCGGAATCCGTAGATAACTACAAAATTATTAAAATTTCAAAAGAGTTTAGTTTTGTGGGAGAAAAAAAATAAAATGTTTGGCAAGTTTTTTGTTTGTAAAATTTAAGGAGTAATATATTTATTCGGGGGGTCAGGGGGAGATTTGTGGAAAATAATAAAAATTATGAGAATAAAGGGTGGAATCTGTAGATAACTACAAAATTAAGAATATTTCAAAAAAGTTTAGTTTTGTTGGAGAAAAAAAATAAAATGTTTGGCGAGTTTTTTGTTTGTAAAATTTAAGGGGTAATATATTTATTCGGGGGGTCAGGGGGGATTTGTGGAAAATAATAAAAATTATGAGAATAAAGGGTGGAATCTGTAGATAACTACAAAATTAAGAATATTTCAAAAAAGTTTAGTTTTGTGGGAGAAAAGGAATAAAATGTAATTAATTTTTATTTTTTTTTAAGTTTAATTCAATATAAAAAAAAGTAAAAATATTAGGTGAAAGTGGTGTATGAGGAAAAGATGGAGAAAAAAATATGTGATTTTTGAAGCCATCATACATTAAGTTCCGTTACATACATCGAAAGTTATAGCGATTTCCGTTTTTGAATCAGTCGCAAATCTTCTTCTTCCCCACCGTGGGCTGGGAAAAAATGTGAAAAATGTGTGCTGCTCAGCGATATCTGGTCGGAGGGCGACGATTCGTGGGGGATATCTTGACTTGGATTAAAACTGTACATTTTTCGGTGTAAAACAGGTGAGGTATCTGGGTGATTATCTCAGGTGAAATGCATGGAACCGTTTTGAATTTTTGGTATATGATGGGGGATTGCGTCTTCTAGTGATATTGTGAAAATGAAAGACATCGTACGAGCTTAAGTATTTTTAAAAAAATCAGCCGTGATTTTTTTCGGTTTGGGAGAGTGAAATTGTTAATAAACAATTTTGCAATAAACAAAACCTGTTGAAACTTTAATACAAGATGAATAATCATTTATTATATCACCCTCTAACGTTTCCACCCAGGCTGACTTTTTTATTCAAAGTTATAAACAAAAAACCTTTTTCACCCTTTTTCACCCTTTTTCACCCCTTCGCAAACACCCCTGAGTGTGGAAAAAAGTAAGAGCTTCATTTCTCACCGTCCCCAACAATATATCCAAAAATTAGCTTCCCATCACAAACTTCCGCTTCAGAGGTTAGATTGACTGGCCTATAATGCCAATTAATGCAACGGCAGTTCCCAATTTAAGGGGACTTTCTCATTTGAAATGAAAATAAAATCGATTATGTTTTTTTTACATAAAAGTATTCCCTAACATCGTAGAAATGCTGTCCTCAAACCGTTGTGAGAAATTCGATACAAAACGAAAGTTATAGCTATATATATGTAACGATATATACCGGTTTCTATAGATTTGGAGCGTCGCACAAAAACTTTAAACGCGTTTTTCTCGAAACTACTTTTTTTCACCTGGTACCAGTGATATCTCAAATTCTGCTCGATAGATTTAACAAAATCAAAAAGCATTCGACTCATTAACATAAATACTAGGACATAGACCTTTAAAAATGCATAAAAATACCCCACCCTCTTTTTTATACACGTACTTTCCCCAAAAAAAATGGTAATTTTTTAAAATTTTTAGAAAAACAGTCCTAAAAATAATTTAAGAAATTAAAAGTTCCATTTTTAAAGGTCTATGTGCTAGAAAAAAGTTTAGAGAACAAAACCCATTTTGAATTTTGTCTTTATCTTTTCCAGGAAGACCGCAGGAACTGGTACCAGCTAAAAAGGGACTTTTCGTACAACACCCTCTATTGCCGCAAAACATAACAAAAAAATTTTGTTTGTATACTTCGATGCCTATATATTCATATGTGAATACAGGGTGTCCAGGAAGTAGTGCGCCAAAATTAAGGGGATGGTAGCTTGGGTCATGACCTATCAGAATATGAAAATATGGCCTTAATGAAAACCTCATCGTTTTCGAGTTATTTGGGTTTTTATGAAAAATTAAATTTTCACTACCTTCTGCCAGATTATTGACTAGTAGGTGCACATAAAAAGACATGTTATCATTTTTTTTTTTGCTAAAATATTCTAGATAAGTTGCCCTACCTGCTAAACATGTCATTTTTTATTACTGACACATGACCGTCGCAAAAAAATAATTCAATTTTTTTTTTTTTTTGCTGTCAAAATTATTTGACTCTACTTTGACCTTCATTGGTGAAAAAAAATTGTACAAGGCAGTGATGGGAAAGCAATTCAAAAAATTGCTTAATTAATGCAGATTTCAGAAAGAAACCCAAATATCTCGAAAACGGTGAGGTTTTCACTAAGGTCATATTTTCATATTCTGATAGGTCATGACCCAAGCTACCATCCCCTTAATTTTGGCGCACTACTTCCTGGACACCCTGTATAGTATATATAGTATGGTAAAAAAATCATTACAAATATGCGTGTAACTTCGAGAATATTCACCGGATTGACATAAAATTTTCTCTGGGTGTAATTAAATATATGTACATTACGAAAATAAAATTACAAAAACCTGACCTGATACCGAACATTCTTCTAAAAAATTGTTCTTCTTCTCTTGCTACTATTTGAAGTGATAACTATTTTCAGTTCAATCGTTAGGCTGAGGCATTTTTATTAAATTCTGCAAGTTTTCGTTTATGCTACCCTACACATAGCCGGTTCTCGTTGTTCTATTAATAAATTATAGGGGCATTGCTACGTTACTCCCCATTACGAAGTGCTATGTAAAAGACAAAATTTATCTAATTTTTAAAAGATTATTGGCCCTCAGTTTTTATTGCAGTATCAACTTTAGTTTTTTATTTTTTAAATCACGAATCATTTATATGAAAAAGAGTATAGGAATATTTTTTGTAGAGAATCGCATGCTCTTTTTTTGCACTTTTGACCTTGAATATAATTTTTAGCAAAGGCCAGATCATGAGAACTTTTGATATTATATTTAAAATGATGATTTAAAGATGTGCATAGATTTTCAACTCCATCGGAATATTTCTGAAGTTGTATGCATATTCTGACTAACTAATAGTCCAAGTTTTTATAACAATGTTTTAAAATTCCTTAATATAAATTTTATAAGCAAGTTTGGTCCACCAGTGTAGATGTTCTAACGTGGTGCGATAGATTGGCGCACAGACGGACAAGATGCAATTTTGTAGGGTCGTATTTTTAGACTTTTTATAAAAGAATAAAAATAGATTTCGTTAAAAAATTTAAATTTTTTACTCCTTACTGCTAAATCATCGTTTGAAAGTAAACACACCCATTATTCTATTTTTGTACTTGGAGAGATTAAACAAACCTTATTCTCTGTAGCTTTGGATGAATTACGAGCAAATTGAGAATTGAGACGGTAAGCAAAAGAAGATTTTCAATAATCCGTGGAAAAGATGTAATAGAAATAAAAATTAATTATTTACAATTCATATATTAAGATATAACTATTTAATCTATCTTACTAAATACAATGTTAATACCCGCCTGTTATATAGTGCAGCCTTAATGCCTATGAAACTATAAACGGAGAACAATTTGAGCACGGAACGGCAGCTACCAATTTTATCACTACTTCCAATTTTGCTATCGAGTTGCTCCAGTCAGTCTTTTGTCGTATTACTGCAGCAAACGCTAAACTTAATACTCAGCCCGAATACTCAAATGGACGATTCTCAACCGAACGGAGGGTATACACCCGGTATACCAGATGGACCTATAGGTCCTGAAGGTCCGGGTAGTCCAGGAGGTCCTTGTGGACCCGGTCCTCCCGCTGGTCCAGGAGGACCCACAGGTCCTATTTCACCTTTTTGTCCTGGAGGACCTGGTAGACCTGGAGGTCCTGGATTTCCTGGTTGTCCCGGCTCACCTGGATATCCTACTGACCCATGTTCATCACCTCTTATATAATGCACTGGTCCTGGTGGGCCGGGTAGGCCTGGAGGACCTCGCTTATATTTTCCCTTCATACGTTTACTCTTTCCTGGTGGTCCTGGAGGTCCAGGAGGCCCTGGTGGTCCCGGTCGACATCGACACGATGGATATTGTACGTACTCGTATTTATTGTACGGATGCTGGTGATGATACATTTGGTGATGATGACTGTGATGCCCATGATCCTCCTTGTGATGTAAACCCGAAAAGCGGGGATATAAAGACTTTGATATCATAGAAAGAAATCCATTCCGTTCGGATATTGAAATAGTGCCTATAAATAAGGAAATTATAGCAAAAAGTTAAGAAATTTTAAATTAAAATAAACTTACAGCTCAAAAGAACTAGCAAAAGTGTAACCCTCATCGCGCCAGCAGAATCATTGAAGAAATGCACACGTGAGTTTCATCTTTTTGCTTTTATATGTTGCTGAGATATCTTCACAAGTTTTTTGTCATCTTCTATATATATACATAATAGCTGCAGAGTTGCAAAAAATGTCTGAATTCCAAAACCGTTGGGTTCGAAGTATTTTTTTGCGAATTGAAGACGGTCATCACAAACGTGTCCATTGACCTATATATTAGTCGATTTATTATACCCTTTATTACAAGAATCATCTTCTTAAGTGGCAAAATTTATGCAGAAGTGGTTTTTATAACACATAAGTTAGAAAATTAACAACAATCTACAGTTCATTGATCGGGAGGAACTTGCGACTTTTCGTTTACACTATCCAGTTTTCCCGAATAGATATTAAAGGCGAATCACAAACAAAAGAACAACAGCTGTTATATAGCCATACATACGACAGTGCAATATTTTATTCTAATCAGTGGATTCCGAATCTGACCGCAAAGTAGAACGCGATAATAAGGCAGATTATAATTAGTAGATAATCGTTCTTAAAATTTGTTTGCACTGTGTTCAGAAAAATCTGCACTGACAAAAGAATAACTCGTGTTTCCGCCCGGGATCGAACCGGGGGCCTTCCGCGTGTTAGGCGGATGTGATAACCACTACACCACGGAAACTCGTACAGAGATTTGCAAATTAGTACAACTTCTACACAATCCAATATCTTTCGAAATGATTTTATGAAGCTTACCATTTATTGAAACATAAATTTAGAATCTTTAATCTGCAATTTACTTTGTAATCTAGCAATACCAAAACTTTAAGTATTTTTGTAAGTATAAAAGCTTTCTAACATGTATGGGTTTGTGTCCCCACTATAAAAAGCGTTTAAGAGTTAACTCGACGTGAAAAGCTATTCGCACAAATTCACATACAGATGGCCCAAATTTTCATTCAAATATACTTCACGAAAGCATTTCCTCGTTTGAGCTGTTTGACTAGAAGAACCAGGGACTCCAAGTGTTCTTGCTTCGGCAGAACATATACTAAAATTGGAACGATACAGAGAAGATTAGCATGGCCCCTGCGCAAGGATGACACGCAAAATCGTGAAGCGTTCCACATTTTTTTGCTAAATCTTGATCTTATTGAAATCTGTGTACTTCTCGAGTGAGTTTTTCTGTTTCACACCAACCACTGAATTAATATGCATTACAGTGGAACGCGAATAAGTGCATTTATAAAAGTGTCAACTTGCTGAAGCACTTATCCATATATTGAGTAATTATCCAAATTCGATAAATGCGAAACCCAATGGGAAATGGAAGCATCCAACCATGCGTACCGAAGCTTTCTCTGGAAACAGAGAATGCATCACGCTCCGTATCCTCTTCTATATCTTTTTAACATAGGCATGTCCGTGGAACGAAGGAGAACAAAAGCTTTTATATTCCCTTCCTCTTTGTACTACCTAGAAGCAATTCAGAAGGCATCAAATTCAGTCGAAAAGGAAGCAATAAAGGCTTTTTGATATCGCTTCCCTTGAACTCCGTTTTCAGCAATTCAGAAGATGTCAACCTGAGTGAAAAACGAAGATGTAAAAAGTATAACCACCTTCAAAAACTCCAAAATATTAATATTAATATTTTGGAGTTTTTGAAGGTGGTTATACTTTTTACATCTTCGTTTTTCACTCAGGTTGACATCTTCTTAATTGCTGAAAACGATGATAGCTTTGAAAAATCACATAGGAATATAGGAATAATAAATGAAAAGTTCAAAACTTTTAAGTAATTGTTTTAATTTTTATTATTTCATTTATTCAATACAATAAAAATACAATTTCTAAATTTAACATATGAAACATAAATTACACACAATATAAAACTCACTTCAAAAACACTTTAAAAAAACTCACTCTAGTGCGCCGCTAGAACAACTGGAAGAAAATTACGTAACCGTCAGAGCTTTTCAGGGCGCATCATATGAAAAATGCACAGGCAAGGGGGAGATAAGACAAAAACCGGTTATAAAAGAGAAATCGAAACTCCCTTCACAGATGCGCGCGCGGTTCACAAGTGTATTCCTTCCTCCTAGCGTCTTAATCAGTAACAAGGAATGAATCGAATATATTCCTTCATTGAGTGATGTTAGGATTTATTTCTGAATGACTTCCTTAAGAATAGCTGACTCGATTTCCCATTGGGAAGTAACTCTGTTTGTCTGTCTGCTTCATTTTCACGCGTAAGGTACTAGTTCCCTGTATAATAGGAAAAATTAGACATTTAAACTTTATTTTTTCTTTCAGCTTCTTTATTATAAATCTAACTACATCATTTTTTATTTGAATATTTAAGTCTTGAAGTTGACAAAAAAAATTGTTTTTCTTTTTTTAGTACTTTATTATATGTATAGAGGGCTCTCAAAAATGAGCAGTCCAAAAAAGAGGGTTCCATGGCGGACACTCAATCTCAGAAACGACAAGTCCGAAACAAAAAAAACAAAAAGCATGTTAAAAAGGAAGATATTTTATGAGGCAATTCACCACAATTAGTAAAAAAAACTGGTAAAAGAAAAATGGCGGATATTTGAAAAAATCGCATTTTGTTTCGCTTTGTTCGGTTTGCAAATATGTTTTTTTATCAACTTTTTCGGAAGTTTCTGGTGAATTGCCCTACAATAGACCTTAACAAATAAAACGCTATACAGTTTATTCAAATCGGTTCAGCCAATCAGGAGATTGACTGTCCGCCGTTTTGTAAACTGTAGTTTCGAGAAAAACGCGTTTAAAGTTTTTTTACGATGTATTTATGTGTGTATAATCAAAAATGCGCGCGCACTAAAACTGCTGTAGCTCCTCGATTTTTTCGAATTTCTTTATAAAAATTTAGCAGATGATTTCTGAAGGAATAAGGAACCATAAAATGTAAAAATAAAAAATTCCATTTGGAGGAAAATTTTGAGGGAACTAGTACCTTAAACGGCTGAACGGATTTCGATCAAATTTGGCAAGAAGATATAATAGTATCCTGGGGAACTTTTTACCGCGGAAAAATATCTCATTCGCAAGCGAAAATCGAATACGTTGTTTTTTAATTAGAATAGTTGATATTTATAAAAACTTCTGCACCGTTTACCTCAGTTTTTGGGCGATTTTCTTCAGATGGTTTTTTTGGATTTAGCCAATTTTACAACAAAAATCCAAAAATACCCGAAAATTTTTGAACTTTTTTTTTTTTTTAATGAAATTTGGTGATATGTTCACTCAAAAGGATCAATTTTACGAATAAATAGAATAAAAAGTGCTTCTAATTAGCCAAGGAATGTGTGAATTTTTCAGAATTTTTTGGGGCATTTGTGGATTTTTTTGGGTTAGAACGAAATTTTGAAACTTAACTAAAAATTTACATGATTTTTTAAGAAGAGAATAAGGGTTGAACAGTCAGATGAGTAAAACTTCCGCTCTTCATTTTTCTTTAACAATTATGAACTATGTTACAGACATGTTTGTATCTTAGGAAAAATATTTTTTATTCCAATTTAATAAAATTACTTTATTTATTTTAATTAAAATATGTGCAACATCTCCGATTTGGCTGAAACATTGTTCACGGATAATAAGAGATACTTGTTCGAGGATAATGGATAATAATGATGTTTCGATAATACAAGTGATCGAAAATTTGAGAATAGCGAGTTTTTGGCTTGGAGACTCATTTTCTCAAAATTTATAACTCCGGTTCTACAAACTCTCTCTACAAACTTCTTTTTTTTTCATTTTTAAGCTAAAGGACTGAATTTTGAGGAAAAAATATTTTAAATAAAAATTATTAACAAATTCATATTGTTATTAAACAATTTAATTGTTTAAATCAATTTTTAATAATGGCCCCCAAAAGATCTACAATTTTTGTCGGAACTATTTTTCGACATAACCTCAAACATTTCGAATAAATTGAAAAATATGTTAAAAAACACCTTTTTTTAATTATATTTGCCACATTTTTTGCCTCATTTTGTTTCTTTTTTTAATAAAGGGTGTCCCAAAATTCACGCAAAAAGTAATTTTGATAGAAAATACATGTTTGTAATTAAAAATTATAATTTGTTTATTGATCCGTAAAGTATAGTATAGGGTTATGTATGGAATACAATATCGGGTAAATGGCCTCCCCGGCTTTGCTGGAATATACGCACTATTTTGTTGAAATTTTCCATGACCGTTTTATATAAATTTGGCTGAATTTCGTTGATACAGCGCTCAATTTCCTTCTTCAGAGCGTGGGTGGCCGTGGACTTATTGGCATAAAGCTTGGACTTAAAAAAAAAACCAAAGAAAAAAGTCCAACGGCGTTAAATCGCATGATCTGGGCAACCAATTCTGATCACCAAAACGGGAAATTTCACGACCCGGCAATAATTCATGCAGTAATTGGAATTGTTTTTCGTATGTGCCAGCAAAGCCATGGAGGCCATTTACCCGACATTCTATTCAGTACATAGCTCTATACTGTATGAATTTAGAATTTTTAATTCAGCCCTTTAGCTTTAAAATTAAAAAAAGAAGAAGCTTGTAGCTCAAATAGAACCGGAGTTATAAATTTTTGAAAATGAGTCTCCAAGCCAAAAAACTCTCTATTCTCAAATTTTCGATCATTTGTATTATCGAAACATCAAGTATCTCTTATTTATCGATATAGAATCCGTGAAAAAAGTTTCAGCCAAATCGGAGATGTGTCGGTTAATTTTTATCAATATCCGTACGGTTGGTAAAAGAATTACCCATATACAAAAGGTAATAATTGTAAATTTTCTCTTTTTTTGCATACAATATGAAAATTAGTATAATTTCTACATCGATGTAACTTTTTAAAAATAACACTGGTCGACACCAATTTTGTCACAGATTAAGCGTTATATCACTTCTATAGGATTTTTTCCGCAGATTATAAATTCGCAAACGAAAATGTCCTATCACGTCACGTTTTTGAAAAAAATAGGTTTGAAAAGTACACAATACCGTTTTTTGGCCATTTTTGCAAATTAATTAAAAAATAACGAATTGTTGTAGGAGCTTGTAAAGTAGCTAACATAAAAGTATGAACCTTATAAATTATATATATTATATTAAATACGAAAGGCTTTAATACTTTTCGAAATATTCTGTGGAATTCACTTTTTTCCATAAACCGATAACATCATACAATAGATAGTGAATGAAGATCACTTACTTGGGCACGCTCATGAAAATCTTATTCCCAAAGATGCTTCGTAAGTGCTATAGATGAATAGATAGAATATGATGGTATTTTATATGTATAGATAAGGATTCAGGCTCTCTTTTGAGTCATGTTACGAGATTTTTCCACTTTTCTTTATTTTTTAATAAATTTTTAAAAGTGGCCATAATACGGAATTTTGTACTTTTCACACCTTTTTTTTTCAAAAATTTGACGTCATAGGATATTGTTGTTTGAAAATTCGTAATCCTATAGAAATGATATATGACTTGTTCTGTTACAAATTAAATATTAAATTTTGTCGACCAGTGTAATCAGTGATGTTTTTTCATACCACAAAGGTAGGTAGCATTTACCTATTCAAGGGTCTTTCAGAAAAACGCTATGTGCTAGAAAAAAATTGATGTATGAAAAAGATGCCCTCGGAATAAAAACATAGAATACTTCAAATATCGCAAATTTCATTAATATAGGTAACATAATAATAGGTCCTCTCCACTAGGCAATAAATATTGGCGCCTTTACTCAATTTGAAAGTAGTGGAATATTATAAATAGTAAATTTTAGATGCGATCAAGAAACACCTTTAGCACTTATTGATTTACTCAGATTGTAACTGATAACTGAAAAAGTTCAAACATATTTTTTAAAATATTTCTTACTCTTTCTTTCGCTGCGAAAAGTCGAAAACTATATTTTTTTTGTGAAATCCTTTTTTTTTTTTTTTGTTAAGTTTGTAAGATATCTTTTGCAAAAATTAAGTGTTTTAAAAAAATTACAGCTTTTATTTTTTTTTTTTTTTTTTTTTTTTTTTTTTTTTTTTTTTTTTTTTTTTTTTTTATAAGAGTTAGTAGTATAGATATTTTCAAAAATATTTAATTAAATATATATTGAAACTGTAAAAATTAAACTTATTTTAAATTAATATTTTAACGCTATTTAAAAAATTTGCCAATTTAGTTAAAAAATGTAAATTACCATCCCTCCTCTTCCACTTTTTATATTTTGAGTTTTTAATAACATAAAGTCATTCTATGGGTAGGGGAGACCGGGGATGGTTGACCAAATTTCAGTTTAGATGCTTATATGTTTTTTGTTTTAGTGTATATTATTGTAAAAACCAATAAATTTGATAGGTACACTATTAAGCTATAAAAACAAATGACAAAAGTCTCGCAATCAATTATAATATAGAGTACATACAAGCATGATCTGGTGGAATATGAAATTTGAGTCAACCTACCCCAGACATGGGGTAGGTTGACTTGTCACTGGGAGTAAGTTGACCTACAAATTAAATAGTGCAAGATCTACGGATATATAAAATTAAAATAACAAGAAGTAATTGAAATAACATTTTCTTCATTCAAACAAATAATTATCAATTCTATGACAATTTTGTTAATTTTAATTATTTGGTAACAGTCTTAACTGATATAATTATTATAATTATATGATTTAAAGGAAAAGATACATCATTTATGAGATCAGAATATGAAACCAGTCTTCTAAATCAGAGGTGCAATATTTACATTAAACAAACAATAGATTGCCATTTACAGATTTTGTATGGGACTAGGTAGTCAACCAGCCCCGGATCACTTTGCAATTTTTACACACGTATCATAACCTCAAAACTGCAGCGAAATTAAAAAGAATGATATGTAACATAAAGATTAACAATCAAACTTTTATTTTAAATTATTTGCAAATGAACAATAACAAGTATATAGGCGTCATTACAAATAATATAACAAGGAAAAAAATTACTTAAGTGTATTCTTTTTCAATATTATGCTCCTTCTCCCGAACTACGTGCGTACGCGATGCCGCATTCGAGACGACTGAGGGGGAGGAGGTAACGGTTTCTCACGCCTAGTTGGATGATGCAACACTTTTGAACTAGTCGAGTTTTTCACAATTAGTCAACCTACCCCTATGGTCAACTATCCCCGGTCTCCCCAACCCCCAAGTCATCTGACGGCGAAATTAGTGGGGTCGAAGCAAGTTTCATTCAATATTTTCCTTCGGTACCGTGTATGGTTAGAAAAATAAGGTAAAGTTTAACAATTTGTTGTTCGTAAAAAGAGTTCCTTTTATCAAAAAACTATTTACTACATGTTGAAGTAGACACTCTCATATATGTACAGTGAAATTTCCATTTTAAAAAAAAACTGAAAAACGTGCAGTGTAAAATTCATTCCGTGGAAGCTGTTCAGAGACGTAACTCTGCCCATTCCGATTTGTACAATTTTGGGCAATAATCTATATTTCAAACCTGTAACTAATATTTTTTTTAAATAATAAACTAGTGTTTTTGTCCTTGAAAATCCGCTAGTAAATTATCAGAGACCGCCATTGTGTTTATATTTAACAAAAAAAAAAAAAAAAAAAAAAAAAAACTCGATCAGGCTCTAGGTTAATAGGATTTTTGTTTTGTTTGATTGATTTTAAATGAGCCAGTAAAATTTTATGATTGCCACCGACTTGTGGGATGAGGTCCAACAATATACAATAAATAATTTATTTAAAATTTTTTTAAAACAAAGTTAAAACATAACATAATAACTTTGTATTACTTGTTTTATAAAATTATTTAAAATACAAATTTTTTCACTCCACTAACTACCCCTAACTCCTTAAGGAGTCACTCTACTGTTAAAATGCAAAATAAAATCCTAATTTTTGAATTATGGTTAAACAAACATTCAAAAGCAATCAGCTTAATTTTGGGTTACTATTTATTGAGCTTGAAAATTAATGTTTATATATATATCTATATATCAAATGTGAAAAAATACAAAATTGCGGCCGCAGACCGCGTGCATTTTTTTGCGGTTGGCAGTGCAAGGGGTCGTGGTAGTGATCTGGAACATTAACCCATTAATGCGCAAAACGAGGATTTTGTGCACGCAGGTTCAATTGTACGATTCGAATAGAAAATTGGGGCCAATTTCCTCCAAATTCGTATATAAGGGGTTTTTGGGGGTGCTCTTTCAGAATCTGGCATTTGTTTTGCATAAACATTTCAAAAACCCTATTATTTTTTGGGTTTCTTCAAAAAAATGCTGATTTTTTTGGGTCATTTTTCGTCTCAACGTTGATTATCTTGTCGTTGCTGCTATTGAATGATCATATAACCACCAGAAATCGCGGTCCGAATGTCTACACTTTCTCAAACCATGGTTTTGAATTTTTTTTTTTGCTTTGATTTTTGCAAAATAGCCATTTTGTACAGCAATATAATAAAAACCTTCGCGATTTTTTTACATGAAAAGGATCAACTTTACGAAAAAAATTTATATGACAAAAAGTGCAAAAATGCCAAACATGTAAATTTTTTCAGAATTGTTTGGACTATTTTTGGTTTTTTGGATTTGGCCAATTTTTTAAAAATCCAAAAATGTCCCGAAAAATTCTGAAAAAATTCACACGTGTTCCTTGGCTAATTATAATCAATTTTTGTCATATAAAATTTATTCGTATAATTCGTCCTTTTTGAGTAAAAATATCACTAAATTTCATCATAAAAAAACTTGGTGATAGGGTTTTTGAAATTTGTATGCAAAACAAATGCCAGATTCTGAAAGAGCACCCCCAAAAACCCCTTATATACGAATTTGGAGGAAATTGGCCCCAATTTTCTATTCGAATCGTACAATTGAACCTGCGTGCACAAAATCCTCGTTTTGCGCATTAATGGGTTAATATAAAATTTATTTCTTTAGATAAGGTTATTGTGGAGGGGAATGGTCTTACTAAAAAATAAGGCTTACTAAGCATTTTTACAAGCTTTTATTTAACTTGTAATGTTTTTCTGTATGTATGTATGTTTGTTTGTTTAGGTCAAATCTTGCAACTGAATTTTGAACCATTTTCTCCCAGCCGATTTTGTTGAAATTTTGCATATATCTTTAGTTTTAG
The DNA here is from genome assembly GCA_949715965.1 of Dysmachus trigonus. NCBI lineage: Eukaryota > Metazoa > Arthropoda > Insecta > Diptera > Asilidae > Dysmachus > Dysmachus trigonus. Next base: position 25,859,731 of record OX454320.1, read on the forward strand.
TGACAATGCAATATGTAATACTGAATATTGTAATATTTTCAAAATGACTGCCGCCACAAGATGGCGGATGGTGTATATTTTGTCAACCCTGTTATGAAAGAGCTTGAAGAGTAGGAAACGATAAAATGAGTGACATCATTTTAAAATTGCCGAGGCGGCAAGATGGCGGATTACATTTTTTTGTCAACTCCTTAACGGACCAATACCGCCATATAAGCGACATAGCACTTTTACTTATTAGGTCCAATACCGCGTATATGGTGGCAAAAATCATTGTATTATTTCTGTCAGTGTTATTGGTATATTTACAATTTTAACGCGTTAACTACTGTGCCAGGCCCTTTCCAGTCTCAGTCAGTCTTCTTTTGATTTTGTAAGAAAACGTACGCGTACACCAAACCAAGGATATACACTGGAGAGTGTTTTGAAGGGTACAATACCTTAAAAGAATATAAAACCTAAATCATATTTTATCCTACAATCCTGATAAATTTTTACTAAAAAATAAATGTTTTCTTTTCTATACTTGATACACAAATGTTTAGTACACAGTTTATCTTCGTATGAAAAATAACTTGGACCTGGCGGTAAGTTAACTTGTAATACTTCCGGACCGTTAAGGGTTAATATAGGTATCAAATTAATCTAGATATCAAATGAAAGGGCTTGAAGAGTAGAAACTAATAAAGTGAGTGACATCACAAGTTTTAGTAACAATGCAATATGTAATACTTAATATTGTAATATTTTCAATATGGCCGCCGCTCCATTTATTTATTTATTTTATTTTTTATTTAATATTTTCAATATGGCCGCGGGCAAAATTCTCTTATCTACCATCATAATATGGGTATCAAATGAAAGAGTTTGATGAGAAAAATACGAAAAAAAATTAATAGTAAAAGAAAACATTTTTAAAAATGAGCTTTTATTTAAATGCTCTACAAAGAATAAAATAAGCTTTAAATTAAATCAAATCCATCAATTTATTAAATTATGCAATTTATATGATATAAAAACTTTTATCACGAGACTTACCAAGAATACAATATGAAACTTGATCTTGACACAAGTAATTTTAAGAAAAAATGTATGTATTTCATAAAATAATTTTACACAGGTGAATCTCGCGACAAGCTTTTATATCATATAAATTGTATGATTTAATAAATTTATGGGTTTGATGTAATTTAAAGTTTAATTTTTCCTTTTTAAAGTATTTAAATAAAAGCTTGTTTTTAAAAATGTTTTTTTACTATTAATTTATTTTGTTGTACTCTAATAATTGATGGATATTTTGTAGGGAATCATCTTCCTCTTTTTTGATTTCTTTTTTCTTTGTTGACCACTTAAACAGTCATATACTCGCTTTACTTATAAGATGTACTAAATACGAGTAAATAATAATAATATACATATTTGATTGTGGAAATACAAGAGTGCAAGATTCTTCGCAACGAGACCAAGACCAAGCCTATCATAGTGTTGGTCTTGCGCTTGGTATGCTCATCACTACCTGTAGGATTTTTTGAGATTTTATTTACTCCGAATGGATAAAAATAAAGCAACTTCTTAGTAAGGTTCATAGGGGGCAAGTTAAAAAATATTATATTAATTTTTTTTAAATTTTAGCATTGATAGTTCATTACGTTCCTTTAGATGGTTCATCATTGCACACTATACAGGTTTTTCATAGGTTCAAATTGCCTATTCTCCTCTCTTTGTGGAAGGAGTTTTTTGTTGGCACATTTTCATTGTACTATTTATGAAAGAAAAAATTTTTGTCTGGTTCGTAGAACCAAACATCTCGTGGAGCACTTAAAAGTTATATAATATAGTAAATAATAATCACAACCTTTCATCCAAATCGAAAATATATCGATTCCACTTAATTGGGAAACCACAACCGGTCTCCTCTCCTTATGTGTCGATATCATGCAATGATTCGTTCACCACCCGCGACAAAGGCGTTATTAATATTTGAAGAAAATAAATTAACAGGAATTCTCGTCTGCACAATCGGGCATGTGCCCCCTGCTAGAATGTCTGGAAAATGGCCTTGTCGGAGCACCTTGAACTCCTTTCTTCCTCACAAAGGGCGAACACCAAATCGCCGAAAAATTGAGACAGAGCCTGATCCGGGCCATTTACCTCTCGCGCGAGATTCCAAGCGCCGTAGGTGCTGCTGAGGTTTTTTACGCATCACGTCAGCCCCTGAGCTGAACTTGACACAAAGCGAAACTTTTTACCAGCAAGAAAATTAAAAGGCAAAGTGAAAATACAAATTGAAAGGGGAAGAGAAATTAAATTGGAGCGACGCAACAAGGCGAAAAAGTTCACTGAATCGTCCCGAACTAGGGGCTTCAACCGGCTTCCAAAGGACACGGGAGGCTTCGCAAAGGGGCCGGGAGAGTCTCTGCTCCGAGACGTGGGAGAACCTTATTCCGTCGTCTGACTGGACGTCAAATTGAAAAGGCAAAAAAGGAAGGCACGGCTTTTTTGGACAACTCGCACGGCCTCCGAAGCCGTACACAAACAAGTCCACGGGGATGGGACCGTACTACGTCATCGAACGTCCACTTCATCCACCGGAAAAAGTTTGATATGCGGCGGGGGAGGTGTGTGTGCTCAACGCCATCGCTGTCACTCTCCTTACAGCTGCTGGGGCTCCTTAGACGGTCTTCGATCTTTTGAAGGAGTCTCAGATTTCGTCAGAATTTTTGGAGGCAAGTACGGGGGGTCCTAGCCGAAATAATCCCTACGGGGCACTGCAAATATGCTACTCGTATGTGCTGTGCGTCTACAAAGAATGGCAAAAGAAGGGGTCATGGACTTAATTTGGATATTGATTGCTTCCCAAGACGATGGATTCCCTTTCAGCGATATGCTCACCGAAGGGACTTATGCTGCCATGCCTATGAGGAAGAGCCATGCCACCCCCGTCGTCAGGTTTTAATGCCTTTTAGGCTTGGCTGGTTATTGCTCGCATTTCGGCTGTTGCTGGCTTTCACCTTTAATCGTTGCGGATAGAAAGGTATGAGGGCGATATTTTAACAGGTGCTTCCGTTGATTTGGGTGAGGTTGAACGCAATTAGATGCCACATTCCAATTCCTATATCAAAGATGTTTCAGATAAGATATCAAATAACAAAAATGTTCAAACATATATATGTATATATGCCTAATATCTCATTTGATTAGGATCGAAAAATTACAAAAATTGTATTAGGAATAAAATATTATGAGTCAGTTACCAATTGAGAATTTAAAATAGTTTGAATATACAGGGTGGGCCATCTAACGTTTGGAATTGGAACTATAGGTTATTTTGAGGTTGGAAGGTTCGATGTGACAGAAATTTAGTTTTATGTTTGACATTTATGAAATGGGTCGCTTTTCGCTTGAAACAAAGTTGGGAAATATTAAAAACTTATTTCCAAAATGGTGACTCTTCTACTCAAACTGTAAGAAATTTACGGAAAAATTTGACAAAAAGGATGTGCCAAAAATGCAGTATGTGGATCAATTTGTGAAGCGAGTTCGTGAAACTGGATCGTTGTTGGATAAAACAACCCGTGTACGTACTCGTCCAGTGCGCTCAACCGAAAACATCGCTGCTGTTGCTCAGAGTGTGTGTGAACAACCATCAACATCAACTCGTCATCGTTCTCAAGAATTGAACATTTCACGCACTTCTTTGAGAAGAATTTTGCATAAAGATCTCGGTATGAATGCGTACAAAGTTCAATTAGTGCAAGAGCTGAAGCCGCATGACCATCCGATGCGTTTTCGGTTTGCTCAATAGGCCGAAGACCGCTTGATCGAAGATGGGCATTTTTACCGAAAAATCATCTTTTCAGATGAAGCTCATTTCCACCTCGGAGGATACGTCAATAAACAAAATAGTCGTATCTGGGGCTCAGAAAATCCACACGTCATCGTGGAGAAACCAATGCATCCACAACGAGTGACTGTCTGGTGCGGATTTTGGTCTGGTGGCATTATTGGGCAATTTTTCTTCGAAAATGAGCAAGGAAACGCCGTTACAGTGAATGGCGATCGCTACCGCGCCATGCTAAGCGATTTTTAGTTTCCCAAAATTGAAGAGTATGAAATAGACGACATTTGGTTTCAACAGGACGGCGCAACGTGCCACACAGCCAACGTAACAATCGATCTTTTGCGCACTGTTTTCGGAAATCGCATAATCAGCCGAAATGCTGATGTCAATTGGTCACCTCGAAGCTGCGATTTGACTCCGTTATATTTTTTTTTTTTGTGGAGAGCCGTTAAGGACAAGTATTACGCTAACCATCCAGAGACGATTGACGACTTGAAACGTGAAATGGAAGTTACCATTGACGAAATACAGGCCCAAACAATCGAAAATGTACTGAAAAATTGGACTGATCGAATGGGGTATTGTAAGGCTAGCCGTGGCAGTCATTTGAATGATGTTGTCTTCTATTCCTAAATGGAAAGGTTCAATCTTTCTAATAAACTCATAACTTTGAAAAAATATTCATTCGTTTTTTTGAAGTGAAACTTCTAATGGGACTTCCAAAACAAGGTTGCGTTAAACGTTTAACGCTTACGTTTAACGCTTCTCAAAAGCTGCAACTTTCCTATATGCAAGCGCATTTCAGTACTGAGCTTAAAGCACTAATTTTGCTTTATAAGCTAAAAATAGCTTTATGTCATGAAAGTAGCTTTTGTATCGCAGATGAACTTTGGAAGACAGTCCACGGGCAATGCGACGGATTTGAGGTTATGTCAAGGTACGTCTCTTGTGAATATCAATTGATTGTTAGGTTTTCTCTTTTGAAATTACATTATGACGCATTCACATACATCTATGGATATGTATAAAAGAAAGTCGTGTTAGTTACACTATTTATAACTCAAGAACGGCTGTACCGATTTGGCTGAAAATTGGTGGGGAGGTAGCTTAGAACCAGGAAACGGCTATACGATACTTTGTAGGTTTTGAAAATGGCGGACCCAAGATGGCGGCTGAAAATTTTAATTTTGAAGCGATTTTCATGAAAAAATTGGTATACAGGGGTTTTGCGGGATGGGGATTTCAAATCCGCTGTCCAAATTTAGAAGTTCAAGATGGCGGATCCAATATGGCGACCAAGATTTCCTGATTTCAACGGATTTTAATGAACAATAGAACAATGAATGTTTTGAGGTCACTGATTTTGAATATTATCAAAATTTAGAAATCCAAGATGGCGGATCCAAAATGGCGACCATATTTCTCGATTTCAAGGGATTTCAATGAAAATTAGTACAAAGATTATCTTGAGGTCACTGATTTTGAATATTATCAAAATTTACAAATCCAAGATGGCGGACCCAATATGGTGACCAAGATTTCTCGATTTCAATGGATTTTAATGAAAATTGGTACAATGATTATTCTGAGGCCACTAATTTTGAATATTAGCAAAATTTCCAAATCCAACATGGTGAATCCAACATGGCGACCAAAATGTCTCGATTTCAACGGATTTGAATGAAAATTAGTACAATGATTATTCCGGAGCCACTAATTTCGAATATTATCAAAATTTCCATATCCAACATGGCGACCATAATTTCTCGATTTCAACGGATTGTAATAGAAATTAGTACAGTGATTATTCTGAGACCACTAATTTTGTATATTATTAAAATTTCTAAATGCAAGATGGCGGACCCAACATGGCGTCCAGAATGTCTCGATTTCGACGGACTTTAGTGAAAATTGGTACAATGATTATTCTGAAGCTACAAATTTCGAATATTATCAAAATTTGTAAATCCAAGATGGCGGGTCCAATATGAGACCAAATTTCTTGATTTCAACGGATTTTACTGAAAATTAGTACAATGATTATTCTGAGGACACTAATTTCGAATATTAGCCAAATTTCCAAACTCAAGATGAAGAATCCAATATCGCGAACAACATTTCTCGATTTCAACGGATCTGAATGAAAGTTGGTACAATGCTTATTTTAAGGCCACTAATTTTGAATATTATTAAGATTTGGAATTTCAAGATAGCGGATCCATAAAGGGGTTTTCGGATTGAAACAATTTGTAAATCCAAGATGGCGGGTCCAATATGAGACCAAATTTCTTGATTTCAACGGATTTTACTGAAAATTAGTACAATGATTATTCTGAGGACACTAATTTCGAATATTAGCCAAATTTCCAAACTCAAGATGAAGAATCCAATATCGCGAACAACATTTCTCGATTTCAACGGATCTGAATGAAAGTTGGTACAATGCTTATTTTAAGGCCACTAATTTTGAATATTATTAAGATTTGGAATTTCAAGATAGCGGATCCATAAAGGGGTTTTCGGATTGAAACAATTTTTAGAATATAACAAACTAGAACATTTGAGAACTGTTTAATTAGTAAGAATTTACCCAACGCCGGGTGAAACCGGGTAACCCAGCTAGTTATTAATACAAATACATTTTCCAGGGCGAGAATGTTAAAAAGTTTGTCTTAAAGAAACAATATGAGTTCACTAAAAATCAATTTCTACCCCTTCCTATTTTCATTTCCCGATTACGAAGTTTCACTTCTTCCGCGCGGAGGGACTCCACGCACTATTTTTTTTTTTATAGCCGATTCAAATTCCAAATCTTAAATGGCCCACCCTGTACTTTCAAATATCCAAATAATTAATATTCTAATATATAACTAATATACTTTATAAATGCCCTGAATGACTGATTCATCTCCGCCGAATCGGAACTGCTGAAGCTATAAATATGAAATTAGTCCAGAAATTTTATTTTATAGTGTGAAAGGATTTTTCAAAACTCAGTATCTAAGAGGGCTTAAAGTTTGTATGGAGGAAAATTATTAAACGGTTCTATTAAGTTAAAACTTAGAAGAAGTATTCTAAAACATAAATAAATAAACACGCATTTTATAGGTTTATGGAATCCATCCCTGTTTTGAAACTTTAAGGGATTGCCATGAAAATTAGTACCTAGGGGTTTTGGAGCATACTTTTTTTGAATCTGTATACGGTATTGCGAAATTCGTAATGGCAGACGATTACTTGATATTGGTGAAGTGTTTAGGAAGATTTCTAGATAGCATTTCTACCACGAGTAGGCAAACTAAATAATGTGTCAGTTCTAATGTCATTCCACAATTTAAAAATTAAAAATTAAATTTAAAATAAAACATATATGGATATTTTCAGACACAAACGTCCTCATTTGATGGTTGCTATCCCATCCGCAAACTAGCGCACTTAGGAAGTGTTTCACATCTTTTTAGGGTTCCGTATTTCAAAATGAAAAAAATGGAACCATTGTGGGATCAATTGGTTGTACGTCTGTCTGTCTGACTGTCAAAACCATTCTTCTCAGGAATGGCTAGAAGTATTGAGTTGAAATAGTCGATATAGTTCTATAGAAAATCCAAGTTTCGAACTCAATGTAACAAAAAGGTACAGGCTTTTTAAGTGTATATTCATATTGACAGACTAACTCACTTACTGACACATCAAAACACAGAGTACTTCCCGTTGACCTAGAATCTTGAAATTTGGCACGAAGGAATGTATTATAACATAAGTAAAGGGAAAAATCCGAAAATCATTAATTTCTAATTCTATGTGGAATTCCACATTACTTTTTGTTTGTCCTACTCACACCTGTCCGTCTTTTTTCCTATTGGTTTAGCTTCGAGTTCGACATAAAAATATAGTGAAAACATAAATGTTGTCTTATCAACTCAAAACATTGATTTTTTCAATTTGTTTGATTTATCATTCCTTTTTAGGATTGCTTACCTAGACGGACTAAGAGAGTCCAATTTTTGGGTCAAATCTGCTTTTCAGAGCATTCCACCTCATAAGTGCAAAAAAATACAAAGTTGTAATTTTCGGAAAAACCTAAAACCAGGATGCTTAAGAATCCAGATACATATAGGTGAATTAGTTTAATTTGATCCTATACTGTGAAATTTCAACAAATAAATAAAAGTAGGAGAATACAGCATGACGTTATAGATACATGCAATATATAGATCTAAAATGACTACACGAATAAGAAACTCCAAAGTTCGCAGGTGTTTTTTCCGGTACGCTCGAGACACATTGAGCGAAAACTAAAATTTTTTTCTTGAGCTGGACCAACAAGTTTATTAATTTGACCGGATAATGAAACAATTTTGCTTTCTCGGCGTGTCCCGCGTGTAATGGAAAAAATTGTAAACTCTACAGTTTACGTAACCATAATTTTTAGATGTTTCAGCACGACACGTAAGTGCTTGATACGTTTTTTTTATTCATAAAATAAAATGATAATTTCGATCAAACATTTAACAGGACAGAACAGAACAATTTTGATTATTTTAATAAAAAAGGCCAGATATATTATAGATATTTTTGGTTAGCAATACTAGTTTTGAAAAGTCAATTCTCGTCAGAGCATCGTCAAATAACAACAACACAAGGCTGACAACACTAGAGTTTTGTTCTCAGAGATGTAAGCAATAAGCATCTATAATATAAATTTATCCATTAACTTCCCATAAATTAATCCATTAACTAACTCCACAGTACACATGCTAAGTGTATATTATTTACACTGAGAAACCTTTTTTATACATTAATCATAAAAACACTTTGTAATTGCTTTTTATGGTAATTTGAATAAAAATTTAGTATCTTTTATAGTCGCTTTATAATTAATACAACTGATTTGTAATTTGATTTCAAGAAGTAATTGCAAGAAATCCATTTTAGTAATTGACGTGAATTACAAAAAATAGCAATATGTACTATACATCTTTAATGCAAGAAGTTTTCTAATTCCTAAAAGCTAGGTAATAAGCATTTGACTAACTTGTAACTTCATAATAATTACAATTGAAATACTTGTTTCCATAAAAAGTTTTGTATTTCTTTCCATACGAGATAGTAACAGGTTTTTGGATAACTTGAGGGATCGTAAAATTACAAATGAAATACTAGTAATGCGATTAAATTTGACTAGTTGCTAATACTTACTACTTAACTTAGTACACATATTTATTTAATAAAAGTGTATTAAATTAACTCAATAAATAAAGTAGTAAATTCAAGTAAAATTATAAAACATTTACTAAAATTTAGCTCAACTATTACAAAAAACTCAAAATACTAGGAATTACATAGGATACTTGGCATTACAAAACATTCTACTGGATATTACTAGAGACCACGACTGAAATCACAAAAAATTGATTTTGTTTGTTGTTGTTATTATACTAAGCTAAATCCTTTTATAAATTTTGCAATACTTTTGTCGACGTGGTTTACAGATTATATTTCAGACAATAAAAATGTGTAAAATATCGTAGATTGACATGCAGAACCAGTCGCTAATTGCACTATTTATTTATGTATATGTAGTACATAAGTTCATCTTTTAAACTAATTCAAAGAAAGGAATTCAAAATAATTAAATAAATAAATAATAATAAATAAGTTTTACTTGATTTTTCAGTGGAGTATTTTTAAGTAACATGAGGAGCATATACAAATACATATACACTGCTGGTCAAAATAATAGGTGTTACATATAATTTTTAAACTTAAGGGATTTTTATTATAAAAATTACTACTTAAGTTATTCTATCGTTTTCCAATTGACTAAATTTATAATTAGAAAAGCTAGAATAAAATAATCAGTTCATTTATTAAAAAATAACAACGAAAATCCCTTTCTGATGTTGGACAAAATAATAGGTGTGAGTTCATTATATTAAAAATAAACTCTGTTTCATAATAAATAAAAATAAAAATAAATATTCAATAACCCGAAGTTCCTTGGCATGGAATTTATTAATTTACGGCACTTCTCAATGTGTATGGCTTTCCAATGCGACTAAACCGCATTCCACAACTTTCTTTTGCAAGGGTCGCTTCAATTCATCCCACAAGTTCTCAATGGGATTGATATCCTGGGATTGATTTGGCCAAGGAAGAACATTAACATTATGATCCGGAAATCATTTACTCACCAATTTAGATAAGTGTTTGGGATGATTATCCTGTTGAAATCGTCACCTAAGTTGCATATTGTCTTCAACGTAAATGAGCATAATATTTTGGAAAATATCCCTATAAATGTCCCTTAAATCCTTATAATGGGACCCACACCATACCACGAAAAGAATCCGCATACCATGATGCTTCTTTTCTTATCTTCTAGATGCAGCGTTTATAACCTGTGCTAGATGCAGAAATAATTACTGTTTTGCCTGCTTCTATAATGAATATCACTTCGCCAAATGTAAATCATCACCATGAAAAATAATAAAAGTTTGAATTTTAATGTTCAAAGTCTTTTGGTATGCGCAATCACAATTTTTTCCTTATCTATGCCTTTTGCGTATAAATAAATAAGAAAAAATAAAACATTTATCACTTTGTTTGACTGCGGACACGAATCTTTTAAAAATTGGGAAAGATTCGAAAAAATGTCTCCGCACGCAGGGAGTCGAACCCGTGACGACTTAATCACAAGCCCAAGTGTTAACCACTACACCAGCCGCCGTTTTGAGAAAGTCTTACAATGAATGGGATTTAGAGCCGCGTGACAATTTTTGTATACTATTATTTTGTAAACGCTTGGCCATCTGAAGTTCCCACTTCGGGTGCTTTCATTTGTAGCCAAACCCTACATGTGCTATAAATTTGAGCGAAATCGGTGATGACGAGTAGGTGCCTTCTCCTTGTTAGCCATAATGATGATCTAATGATAAGTGGTTGGAATCATTTTCTTAGGTTCTTTTAGGCTTTAATGCATTAGTAACAAAATTCTAGAGATGACCTAAGACGTCGGTAATGAATTTGTAGGTTTTTCACTCATTTTTTAATTTTCTTACCAAACGTCGCTCATCTGCCGTATAATGCACACTGCTGTCTATCTAATTAAGATTTTCAGTGATATTTTTTTATAAAGAATATTTTTAATTGTGTAGAACTCATGATGAAGAAATTTATTTTCAAATTTTACATATTCCTTTAAAAATGCTATCATTTTATAAGAATACCTATTTTTTCTACCAATTACTTACTGCATTCAGTGACTTATCGCTATTCTAATGTCAATAAAGCAACTATTTTAGGATATTATTGTTGCATGTTTATTCAAATGAGGCATGCCTTAAGTAATGGTAAACCAACATAAGCAAAATGAGAAGAGTTTACAAACAAATTGTATTAGTGAAACGATTTCCAGTGAATATTTGTATTAATTTTTTTTTATTAAGGGGACGTGACACACCCAATTTTTTTATTTTTTATATTTGGAAAAATTGGAAAATTGAAGGGAAAAACAGTAGATACATTAATCAAACTTTGCATATTTATTAAAAAGGGTTAAAATAATACGAAAAAAATTTTTTTTTAATTTTTTGAATTCGTTTTTTTCTTTGTAAAATTTTTTTTGTAAAGAACCACAAAAACTGACTGCGGGCACGATTGGGAGCGAATAGAACGTCTGAAAAAAAAAAATATGGGGTTAATTGTTATCAAAATCCCCAGGGATTGAACCTAAACGGAACATTTTTCACGAAAAAATGACAAAATGGCGGCATTTTTCCGGGACAAAAAAAAGTGAATTTTTGAAAAAATGCTGCCATTTTGTCATTTTTTCGTGAAAAATGTTCCATTTAGGTTCAATCCCTGGGGATTTTGATAACAATTAACCCCATATTTTTTTTTTCAGACGTTCCATTCGCTCCCAATCGTGCCCGCAGTCAGTTTTTGTGGTTCTTTACAAAAAAAATTTTACAAAGAAAAAAACGAATTCAAAAAATTAAAAAAAATTTTTTTCGTATTATTTTAACCCTTTTAATACAAAGAAAAAAACGAATTCAAAAAATTAAGAAAAAATTTGTTTGTATTATTTTAACCCTTTTTAATAAATATGCAAAGTTTGATTAATGTATCTACTGTTTTTCCCTTCAATTTTCCAATTTTTCCAAATATAAAAAATAAAAAATTGGGTGTGTCCCCTTAAACATCAGTATTGAGTCTCCAAATCAGAAAAGTTTGATTTTTGTACCGATATTTTAATAAATATTTTGTTTTTATGGAAAAAGGTACTTTTGTTAGTGATGGAATATTTTCAATCGCTGAGAATTACGTGAGAAGAAAAACCAGTTATCAAGATAGAAAACTTTTCTCAAGGTCGGTGAGTAGAAAAATATATACTTTAGCTTTTCTAACATTATTCTCTTCATAATAACGATTTGTAAGATAAGTACATATTAACTGGACTAGTAGGATCACCAAAAATGTTTATAGTTGGTATAGTAATTTGAATACACCTGGCAATAATTTTGCAAGGCGTGTACTACAACTATTTTTCGCAGCTATCTCTAGCGTCTTGCCACTCCTATTATCTAATTTTCTCGAAAAATGCAGCATTCTAGCCGCTATGAAATCGCTGAAATGCCACAGCGCTCCAAGTAACCCCTACATCCTCCTGCACATGTCGCTGAACACCTGATCGGAAACAAGTAGTTTCTCGCTTGCCTAGCGCAAAACCAACAATTCTGGTGCTACCTGTTATGCATGAACCAGACTGGCGCGCAGCGGCAAAAACGACGACGATCGGCGAAAACTGAAAGTCCAAATCAGGTGAACGAATGCACAAGTGTCTGCCGGTCTTATGCAAGGGTGCTGGCCACCTAGCCTCCGTGCCGTGCCGCTCGCTGAAGCACTTAGGCGAAATTTGTTTTGCCTTCTGATCTTTTCGATTTTCATAAATTGCTCTTTAATTATTCATTCCGGCCGCATGCCTGGACAGAGTCGCACGCCAGCATGTTCATGTAGCCAGTGGGTGTTTTGACAGGCTAGCGGGAACCAGCGAAAACCCGAATAGAAAATCAACAAGACAACCTCATTTAGGTTGCGCAGCGGGTTCGGTTTTCCAGTGCCAAGTGAGAAGCGTTTTATGCAGAGATGCAGGCATGGAAAGCGGTTGAGCTCCGGTCCGGTTTGTGCCAAACAGCCATTAGATTCGGCTGGTTTCTAGCCCTAAGTCAGACTAGCAACAGCGATGACAGGTAAAGCACAGGTAAGGTCCGTCGAAGGGGGTCTGAAACGGCTCGAATGGCATTCCATGCCCACGCGGTATCACTTCGGTTTCCATTTCGGCTGGAGCGGTGCTGTAAGCGAGAAATTCAAATTCATGAAGTTCACTTTTCTTTAACGTTTCCAGGTGTAGACCGAAGGGGACATTGATGTCGACATCGATATTGTCGTCGACAACACCACCGTCAAGCTCAAGCGGCTGCGCGATATACGGCCGCTATAAGTGACCTGGTCGAGATTTCATGCTGTTTGCATTCGAGAAAGGTCAGACGCGACTGTGTGAGTTACTTTCGGAATTCGAAAGGCTGGAAAGTAATACCGGCCGGGGACACGAGAGATTGTGGCAAAAACTTGTCGACTTTTTTCTGATGGCCATTCTCACGTGTCCGTCCAGTTGTCCATTGGATTCGGCTTCACAGCCTCACAGTCTTATCATTTCTCTAGAAAACATTCAATTTTATGGAAAATTTTAACTTCTCCAGCAGAGGAAGTTTACCTGCTACTTTTGTTTACTAAGGCGGAAAACGCAGTTTTCCCACGGCGACGGTGTAAAACTATCGCTTTTGATCCCACTAGACCAACCGACCCGGAGGCGGACACACAATTATTACATCATGATAAAAAGTCGTAAAATGTCGTATAGTATCCAAATTAAACCAATGAGAAATTAGACAAACTTTTTTCTTTTTCGAGAAAAAAAATGATGATGTACGCTGTTTTGAGATTCAGTCTTTAGATTAAAAAGTAAGTCTGCTTTATATACATATTACTTACTAAAAAACAGTGAAGAAAATTAAAATTGGTTCGTTTTATTTATTAAACTTATAACCCATAATCATAGTCGGCACCTTTTTTGCAAATAAGTTGTTTAATGCAATATGCAGTTGATTATAAAAAGGTACTTAAAGGGTCTTTCTACCTTGGAAGTAAAAAAATAAAAAAAATTTTAACGATTTCTTTTTTTACATAATCAAGGTATTATTTTGAAATTTTGCAGGTATATTATTCACACTTTACACTTTAAGAGTACAACAATATTTTGCTTGGATTTTTACATTTGTTTTGTTGTTCACACGAATTTTTTTCAGATGAACATCAAAAAATTGCGATTGACATGATTTCGGACGTCTGGAACATTTGAAAAAATAATAAAAATGGAAAATTATTAAGTTAAAGTCCTAGGACCTAAAGAAACTTTATTCATCAAAAAATAACAAAATGGCGGCCGTTTTAAAAAAAAAAAACATTTTTGAGGTCGGAAAATCGACTATAAGTCGGAAAATTCGTTACCTATATTTTTGATTTAGGTCCGATATATATATATACATATAACTATAAATATGTACAATAACATATTAAAAAATCAGAGCAATCGGTTAAGTAGTTTTTCTTAAATCATGTCAACCAGATCAAAAACAATGGTTTCAAAAAAATCGAGTTTAAAGTTTTTAGAAGGATATTTTTTTTAGAATTGCTAGATGATTTTTTATCTATATTTCAAAGATATTTTTGCTTTATAAATGTCGAAAAGAGACTAACACGACATATAAACACGAGGCAGATGTGGGGGCATGGCGAAGCGTCGAAAATGCTGTCTCGAGGCGCCTCGCTTTACTACTCGCTTACACTAAACAATTTTAAACTTAAAGATTATGGAAAACATATTTTTGATAGTAAATATATACTTTTAAAATAAGTAAAAAAAAATCGATTTTTTTTAAGGTAGAAAGACCCCTTAACCTTAATGTCAAACTAAAGCTCCTCCTCCGCTCACAAGGCTGTAAGGGCTTCCATAAAACTAACTCTTCTTACAGCCTCCCACATTACCTCAATACAGAATATGATTTTTCAAAATATATTTTATACCTATTTAATAAGTTTATTATGCATATAGAATTATGTATGTCAAAGGGAATCTAAATGCTACTTCTAAAAGAAAACTATAGATTAAACTTTTATGATTTACAGATTAAGAATTAACATAGGCATAATCCCCAGGGCGAAGATCCCTACATTTCGTGAAAAACATATGTAGACGGTAGAAACATTTGTGGGGTATTCCATAACTTACCCTATTTACCCATTTGTAATATTTCCGGTAGGCTGCCTTTAATTTATTTATTCCTCCCAGCACGAATGAATTGTGACAATTATAAAAAGAATCAGGTTGCATTTTCAAATTGGATTTTTAAGTTGGCTTTGAATTTGGAAGAACAAAAAGAAATTTATAAAACTGAATCATTCGTCATGTATCTTGAAATCCAGTCAACCAAATAAATTTTTTTTAAATTAATTGTTGTTCTATTAATTTAATAAAATGAAAGTAGTGCTAGTTAATTATTACCATTCGCTACACATTAAATAAGAGTTTTTTTACGGGACGCTGATATTTCTACCTAAAAGCGGAGCTTAAAACTAATACAAGCCTTTCGACAGCTAAGAGATATAATAATACGAGTAGCTGTGTTTTTTCATCCGACTCTTATCAGTGCTTTAATATTGAAATATAACAACAACACTTCAACCCAGATAATTATCTAGGTCTAAATCAAAGAGCCGGAAGAATAGTTTAAAAATATTCGATAATAGATGCGTTGTTGTAGTACTCCGTTTCTGTAATGTTAGTAGCAACATTACTTTATTGGTATTGAACAAAGACTGAAATGGACAACAAATTTAAAATTACAAAATAAATAAGATCTTTTTTGTAATTACTGTATTTATAAGAAACAAAAATTTTGAAGGCCATTTTTAATTTTTGGCTCATAAATGTTTTCGTCTAAAGGGAATTATTATTAGATTAGCAAAAATAGGAATTCCAGTTTCTCAAATCCAAAATCGCTAACCGGGTGATTGAACTGAATCGTTTTTGTTTTTTTCATTTAAGGGGTTATTCTAATGTTAAATTTTTCAAGAATGTCCACGCAAAATATTAAATCGCTTTCTTCATTCGTTTTCATTCTACAGACATTTTTCGGAGCGCGCGTTGTGGATCGTCCCTTCCGCTCCCAGACGCTTTTGTTACACGCGCTTTGAATACGCGTCACATCGCTGCAAAAAAACGACTGCACCGATTTACTTCAAATTTTGTACACACCCCAACAACCACTTTATGACAGACTGAATCTAAATTTAGACATAAATATTTCACATTGGCGATTCTGAAACAATAATTTCAATAAAAAAAATAGCCTAAATTGGGAGCGTCATATTCAAACGTTTGCCAAATTAAGAAAATTCAATATTTATTCCTAATTTTAGGTTCATGCTGTAGATTTTCATCAAAACTAACGAACACACATTCTGGTAAATTTGTTACAGATCACTTGGACGACCAGGGCAGAATGACGCGCAATTCCCTTTTCTCGCAAACGCTCGTTACGTCATCCGTGCACTGTGGCCGTTAACTTCGTCTTTTTTGAACATTAAAAGAATGTAATATATGAAAGTGTACAACACTACATATCTCGATTGAAAATTCGAACATCTACATAATTTCACTTTAATCTTTCAATTTCATGAAAAATAAAATGCAGAGCTTGGTTGATTACCGCGTACTTTATCTATTTATTTTGTTTATATTTCTCAAACTTTCTTGGCTAAAATCATGATTTTGCCATAACGACATCTGGCATTTTTGAACAAATACTAAACTCAAATTGGGATTCCGTTTTATGAAAGGGAAAACTTTTTATCTTTTATTACCGGGTATAATAAGGAAGGATCATCCGTGGAATAGGTTTAGGAGAGGCAATGAATATACGTCTTATGTTGTTAAATTACGCTGAAAAACACATTTGTATTCGGCTAGGAAGCAGTTTTCTCCCAGTACAATCAAATTGTATTACAAAAGGGAAAGAATCTTCCATCAATCAACCCCAGCCATAACACCTAATGATCCCACAACTTTGTAATCACCGGCAATCCTTCATTTCCTGTCAACCGATTGTGAAAGTTGTCGATAGACCTAACTCATTAACTCCCTTCGATTGCCTCGAGTGCTGCATGGTTTCTGCAGCCCTTCCGACCTCCTCCCGAGGGCCAGGTTACGCTTGAATAACGAACGTTGAGCCGTCTGCCCCTCGGGTGAAGGATTTCGCAGAAATGCAGTTAAATGGGCAAAAAATTGACTCAGCTATTCAAATTACAGCGACAAGCCCTGAGAATTGGGTCAAATTTAATTGACATGCTCACGAGCAATGCTCGCTGTATTTTATGCAGGAGGAGACCTTGTGACCGGGCAAGTGCCTGGCTCAGTTAATTTGAGGAGCCTGGAATCACTCGTTTAAGGATTTTATTCAATCAGGAAATATTCTTGGTGGATTTACAGTTCATATGAAAAGGGTCGGCGAGAAGAAGAGCGCCCGCCCAGAGAGGAGTAATGGACGGAAAACTTGTTGCCGTTAAGAGTTTCGGCGCCTATGTGAAAAGGTTGGCAGCTACATTTCACACAGCTGTATAGCTATAGTATGGCAACCCACGGAAATATCCTTGCACACCAACACAATGCCGCGTAGAAATGGGGGAGAAATAAATAGGAGACGATAATGGATCCTATTCCTTTTTCGTTCCTCTAGTCGGCCATTCAAGAAAGAGTTTACCCAGCAGAGAGCCCACGAAGTCAGTTCTAAGAAACTGAAACTCGTATAGATTACTTCGCCTCCCCGCATGAGGGGTTGGGGGGAGGTGGGAGGGTAGAAACCGTGACTGCTTTTCTGTTCCTGCAACTACATGCATACATACATACATAGGGTTCTTGCAAACGAGTTTAGTTGCCCACATTTTTCGACTTTTTGTTGCCGGACTGCATTCAAAATTATTCAATGGTGGCCCCGGTTTTTCCCTTATTGAATGGAAGTTATCGATGCATTTATAAAAGAAACATCACGATGGTTGATTGCGGAAATTGTTGGAACTCGCATCATTGAATTCAAAAAAAAAAAAGTATGAATAATATGCATAAAACTGCTTGTACATGGAAATTCTCATAAAGGACAAAATTGTTCCTGCAAAAATATTCAAATATAAGGTACATACCTACCAACTTAAAATGTTCACATTGATACTTGTAAAAACATTTTAGAGTATAATAAACCCTTAAAGAAGGAGAGAAATCACAGGAGAAGAAAAGCGAAAGTGTATTCAGATGTAACAACGACCTCTCAATTTCCAGGACCAACCGGAATTTATCGTCGTCTAAGCAAGTCACTGTTTTACAAAACTAAGATCTTCCTCCATATGAATTGATAGTTTGTAAAAATGCTGTATATTTATTCTTTTAGGGGTGTTGAACCTAATCCTGGGGTTATTGCCCAACGAGACAAGAAGCGCTTTAAAAGACTTTTCCAAGGGCTCCTACTGAAGCACAACGTGGCTCGTTTGCGTTTCAGTTTCATACAAATTTTAACATATGATGTCCGCACAAGTAAGCACTTTCTTTGAGCTCCTTGAAAAGCACTTTTTTGGAGTATATTATATATATACCCAGCAATTCATTTAATTATCATTTGAAGGATGTCAAACCACAATAAACCTAGAGTTAATTCGTCTCTTCTCAAACATGTGTAAGAAAATTAACAGAAAGCTTAAGGAGATAGATTCACGTGAAATGAACAAATTATGAACAAATATTCACGCTGCGGAGCCAAAGGAAAGGAAGATTGTGAAGCGTGAATCTAAAAAATTTTACACTGAATTCGGCTGATACGTACTACGTGTAAAAAGGAGCCCACACAAGAAAAGCATATTCCAGAATTGGCCCTGACGAAGGTAATAAAATGATGGATTGATTTTACCGCATTTTTCATTTTGTCCAACCCTCCAATATGCTTGCTAAAATGAAAATACATATCAGAAAGGCTTCAACGCCTACAGAATAAAGTAATGCGAACTATGTAATATAAAGGGTGTTTTTTAAAGCCCGTAAGAACATTAAATTTAAAAATAATAATACAAAGACTTAACTTTGATGAAATTTCTTCTTTTATTTGAAAGATAAATTTATGACATTAATATTTAAAAATGACTTCAGGTATAGGAGCCACCGCGACTGAACCTAACGAAACGCAATCTGTCCGTGCAATTTTTGGTCACTATTTCGAGCAATATCCATCATACGTTTCGAATAACACAAACAATGTTGGCTCCCAAGTTGTCAATTGTTGCTGGGCTATGAACATAAATCAGTGACTTACCGTAACCTCATAGGAAATAGTCGACAGGTGTCAGATTGCAGGACCTTGAAGGACAACTTACACGGCAAATCGTTATTTTAATAAATTCATGTCGCTGTATGGCACGTAGCGCCGTCC
This sequence comes from Dysmachus trigonus, assembly GCA_949715965.1. Lineage (NCBI taxonomy): Eukaryota > Metazoa > Arthropoda > Insecta > Diptera > Asilidae > Dysmachus > Dysmachus trigonus. The sequence goes on from OX454320.1 coordinate 25,879,162, forward strand.
TGTTGGAACCATTCCAATGACGTGTTGGTGTTGTTACATTTTGCAGAAAATATGTGGTACGAAATCCACGCTCTGTAAAGTTTGAAGTAATACATATTTATTATTATTATTATTATTATAAAGCTCCAACCAAGTCTAGTTCATAACTTACCATAATTATGCATATGCTATATAAACATGTCGGCAGTCAAGACCACTGATAAGAAACAAGATGTTTAACAGGAAAAGAATGGTCGCTGTGTTCGTCGGTAATGATTAATCAAGTAATAACTTTTGTGGATCATCTTCTTTCCTTTGATTGAAAAAGATCGATGTTTTCAAATTGTTTATTCTTTCTGAATGTTTGGAGTATTTAGCAGCGTTTCTTTATTAATCCAAGTATTTCAAAAATTTCGTTCTATGTTTCTTCATTGTATGCACGTATCATCATTAAAAGTTGGAATCATTTCATTATAAGCATGAATAAATAAAAATTACAAATACGAAACTTATATTTTTACTTTTTACTTGGCATTTTCGTAGTCGAAGTTTTGTTTATACATGTTTATTCTCCAAGGCATCATCAATAATAATTTATTATTGTTGATATCTATTAACATTTAATTATTTGCATTATTGTACCAGACTAGTCCTCAATGATATTAGAGAAAAATATATTCGAAATGCTTATACTACTTTTAATCTTTAATCAGCTAATGGGTATCCCGGTTCAAACATTTCCTTCATTTCACTGTTTTCTACCAGCCAAATTAAATATGCCCGCCCGGCATCCCGAGCTCGGCTAGGTAGCGACATCAAGCTTGCGTGGTAAAAAATTTCCATGACCTAGTTTTTCCTGTATTCCAAGGGTCGCCTTGAACACAAAAGGAGCAAATAGGCAGCAAAACTTCACGCTCACAGTTCGCGACAAGATGATCTGGGACAATGTATTCCAACACCCGCTGGAGCGGGCCGGGTGTGAATAGCAATGGTAGGTAAAGAACAATTTTTAAAATCTTCCTGGAATAAATATTTGTTGAAGCTGCAAACTGTGAATTTCATACATACTCCCAGGAATCCACTTGGCTTTTCATGGGATATGCATATGCCATGCATGCATCATGTGGCATAATTGGATCTACGCACGTGTAGCATTTACGTGCGATTACCAATTCAAAAACAATGCAAAAATCGCAAGAAATAGCAACTTTAAAATTGTAAAAAATTCTGTAAGTGACGTAGGTTGATTTAGGATCAAAATAATTTAACTTATATTGAATTGAGCATAATCAATCACTTTTATGTATGCATTATAAAGTTTTCATCATTCATTTCAATTGCATAGCACTCTCTTAATACTTAAGAAAATTCATCAAAAAATAAAATTTTTACACTTTTGCAATGAAAGAAGTGCGATGATATTTCAGCATTAAATTGAAAGAATAATATTTACCACTAATAGGAACTTAAACTAAATTTAATAAGTGTGTTCTATTAAACTAAGTATTTCAAAACATGGTGTGAGTTCAGGGCCTTATGTGGTTAGAACCCCCCCCCCCCCCCCCCCCCCTTCCCAAATTTTGAAACTTAATTAAAAACTTATATGATTTTTTAAGAACAGAACAAGGGTTGAACAGTGATGAAATATGTTAAAGACATGTTTGTATCTTAGCCAAATCATTTATTATTCCAATTTTTTAATTTAATAAAATTAATTAATTTATTTTAATGAAAATATGTGCTACTGTCAACAACTCGAGTTGAGTTTTATTTACATTTTTAATTTTGTAATATTTAATCCTATAAAAGTATATTCTTATATATACAAAAGGTAATAATTGTAAATTTTTTTGTCTTTTATATACAATATAAAAATTATTATAATTCAACAGCATTTATTCAAGTACATATTTAAAATTTGCTTGCTAGAAGCAAACGTAGTATGGGGGCCGCGCGGCCCCCACGATACCAGTTACGTATGTCAAATTTACGATACCAGTTAAGGGTTAAAATATTTCTTACTCTTTCTTTCGCTGAGAAAATTCGAAAACTAGATTTTCTTTTGTGAAATCGTTTATTTTTTAAGTTTGTAAAAAATCGTTTTCAAAAAATTAAGTGTTTTAAAAAATTAGAGCTTTTATTTTGTATTTTTTTAATAAGAGTTAGAAGTATAGATATTTGTAAAAATATTTAATTAAATATATACTGAAATTGTAAAAATTAAACTTTATTTTAAATTAATATTTTAATGCTATTTAAAAAAATTGTCAATCTAGTTCAAAATTGTAAATTACCAACCCCCCCTCCTTATTCCACTTTTTACTTTGAGAACCCCCCCCCCCCCCCTCCGTGCTTTCTTTAACTGCCGGCATGGACCGCTGGTAGTCCAAACGCTAAACGCTAAACGCAAGGCTCTAACAACGTAAATAAGCAGAGAATCAGGCAAATGCTGCTGCGAAAAATAACCAACTTATGGTATAATCTCGTGCCCTCGCCCATCATGTATAATAGACTTAAAACAAGGACGCAAGTTTGAACGTGTAATAAGGGGATTTAAGGCTACTCTCAAGAATGTTATGTACACATTTCAAGTAGTCTGAAAAAATAATTTACCCATTATATAATACAATATTAAACGCGTTTTTCTCGAAACGAGTTTTTTTCACATGGGCGACACGACAAAAAATTCAATAGTCGCTTTGGCTTTATTCGTAATTATAAATTTTGGTTCAGTCATATTTTTTTATAAATAATTTTATGGGAAATTCAATGGGTGATTGCGTATATTAACATTCTAATATGTATGCTATGAACTTGTGTATATTATTTAAATATATAAAGAAAACAGCATAGGGTCATAAAACATCCCTGTCTCACACCTGTTTTAATCTGGTATGAGATCACTATATTTATTACCACTCCATACTAACGAATATGTGCTGTGATTTAGCATATTTACAAATTTAGTAGATAGACCGCAATTCTGAAGTCTTATAAATAAAGCTCGTCTGTCAGCGCTAAAGTCAACAAAGAGACAGACTTTATTTTTTTTTTTTTTTTCACTCCATGCCATATTTACTATATTACATAAATTGAAGATTTTATCTATAGTCACATAAACCTTCCTAAATCCTGCTTGCTATTCGTTTAAAATTGAGTGCGTTTAAACAAACATACAGAATGGTGTCAACAATATTCCACAGCATAGTTTTTGCACCACATTCATCGACGACTCCCCTGTAATTCTGAGGTAAATTTGGATCGCCCTTCTTATAAATAGAAAAATAAAAGACCGAATAAAACTTTCTGGAGCTATCCCTGTTTTAAAAATATTTTAAAAGATTCGTCTAGTATTTTATGCAAAAAATTTTGCGTAGCATTTTTATAAATGAATTCTGTCCAGTCCAAAAATATGTTCAGACTAAAAGTACGTCGTTATATTATTTTTGATAAAACTCTTCTGTACTACCAGCAAACCAAACGCTTCATTAATGAATCGAAAAAGAATTATTTTAAGCGAACATATAGTTCGTTAACGATATCAAAAAAGAATCGAAAACGAATCAGCTATCGGACTATTTGAACATGAATTATTACAGACGAAAATTTAAGGGGACATTCTCTTTCGAAATTGGGAAAAAAAGCACTTTTTAAAAATTTTATTATGAAAAAACTATTATATTTACTGACAAAATTTCTTTTGGACATTGTTCAACTGTGTCTTAAGAATATAAAAAAAATTTTTTTTTTCATTTTTAGTTTCCCTTGGCTCCTGTAGAGGGCGTCGTCCAAAAGTGACGTTTTATACGGTAGGACAATTTGTGGACCTCCTGTAACAGATTTTTGAAAAATTCAAAATGGATTCTATTCTTGAGACTCTAAACTAAGGAATATGCCTCTAAAACTCATACTTTTTCATATTTTGAAGTTTTCATATGTATATTTCAGAAAAATGCGAAAAAAAAGCAATTTTGTTTTGGGGTAAGTTACCCCCGTAACAAAAGGGGTTTTTTGTTTTTAAATTTTAGAGGCATATTTTCTAGTATTTTCAATAAGTAATCGAATGCTCTTTGGTTTTTTAAAATCGGTCAAGTAGATTCGGAGAAAACCGTCCTACCAGTTTGAAAAAGGTAGTTTCGAGAAAAACGCGTTGAAAGATTTTTTACCATAATTTTATTGCATAGAAACCGGTTGTTACTCATGGGTGAGCGCTCTTACAAATATAGCTGTAACTTTTTTTCTATTACGAATTTCTTGATGAAATTTTAGGAGGGAACTTTTGAAAGTATATAGAATCCAAATATGTAAAAATCTCAAAATCGATTTTTTGACAATTTCGAAAGAGAATGTCCCCTTAACTCATTTAAGATTTATTTTTCATGAGTAAATAAGAAGAATTACATTCGTTTTTCTCGAAAGTTTCACGACTTAGTAAAGAATCATTTAAAGCGATTCTCTTGCGAAAGCCCAAATAGACCGACATTTGTTTCATTATCGATTTTTTACCGATGTTTTTAATAATGTGAACTTATTAATTTCTTTTTTATTGTAGAATTGCTTTCGATTCAAGTATTTGATATGAAATAGTGAATCTAAATTAGTAGTATTTCATGTTTAAATTTTCACATTCGATACTTAAATTGAAAATATATTTCACAGATAAAAGGAAATCCAAAAGTGCATATTATTAAGCTACCTAAAATATACAAAAATAGAAGTAGAATAATGTACAGTTGTTTTATTTATATTTAATAACAAAACTTTAAAAACTTTAATTAAACAAATTCTTATTCCCATTAACATTTAAACGCCTGGCTTTTTATTAATATTTTTATTAATATTAATAATAATTTACGAATTTTAACATGAGTCATCGTTCCGCGCCAGGACGGGCTTTCCCTGATTCGCTACTATACATTATATACGTATCTTTTCTAAGTATATATTATGAGACTATCAGTAAAAAATTTAATAAATATTTACAGGTAACCCTTGTTTAACATGACATTTTTTACCGTGTTTTATTAAAGACATAAACTGTGACTAAAACACACAAAAAGCAAGCATAATATTATGCTCTGATGTTTATTTATAAAAGCCAATAAGGGAAAATTTATCACATTCAATTGATAAAGATACGAAATTAGCAAGAGTATTATATTACAGATTGTAATAACTCAATGCCCAGCGTTTAGCGATAATCAAGAAATATAAAGTATGCTGTATATTTAAGTGTTAATTTTTTAAAATAAAATATAACTCATTTATAATTTTGGCCTTTGTAAATTTCGAATTTCGTATGTAAAATAAATCACAATTTTAATTAAAGTTTAGAAATTACTTGCACTGAACTCCTCTGAAGCTACTGCACTCTTCTCATGTAAACGCATAAATTTTACCTCTTTTTAGGGAATTTTTTTTTATAAGACAATCAAATTCAATCACTTTAATTTTTTTTTTATGTTTTTATTTGTATCTTAAATTGTATAAAAATATTTTTTTTTTCTTATTTTACATTTTTATATATATTTTTTTTAAATTAAATTAGACACAAAAAAAAAAAAAAAAAAAGCAGGTCACTGGTCATGCTATTAGCGGGTGTTCATGTTGTCTGAAATAAAAAAATCTAATGGATTATTGTTCAGTAGGTCTGTCGCTATCGTCCCTACCAAAATTAATCAATTTCATTGAAAAAAAAGGGCGGAATGTAGAAAAAAAAGTTACGAAAATCTTGTTTTTTTTTTTGTTAAAAATCGTTTAAAAAAAATAAGAAAATATTTTCGAAAATAAACAATTCTGGTTCGGACGATAAATATTAATGTGTAGAAGAACATATATAAATTTCAAAGCAATCGGTTGAATAGTTTTTTTGTTAGGACACTGACCGTTTTAAAAAATCATGTTTCGAGAAAAATGCGTTTAAAGTTTCAAGAGCAGAACAAGTCCCTTACAGCGCGTCGGCGATTATGAGTTGTAACTTATTTAATACTAGGTTTTACTATCGAAATATGAAAACAAAAAATAGATTTTTCGAAGTGGTCACATGAGAATACCCCCCTTAAGGGACTACTACCGGTTAGATTGCAAAAAAACAGCATAATTTTCAATAATTTTTTTCTCAGCTCCTTTATTATATATCAATTTCAAATTTTGCATGGTGATAATAATTATTTCAAATATTACAAAAAAAATTTTTTTTTATTTTTATCATTTTTTTTCCTTGTTTATAGAGGGCGCCGAAGTTGGTAGCTCAAAAAATGACTCGTCCCATGGCGGACAACTCATCTCAGAAACGAAGAGTCTGAAACAAATAAACCAAACGGCATTTTATTAAGGAATGTCCCTCGCGTAGGAAAAAACCAGAATATGTCAAAAAATGATTAAAAAAACAAAATGGCAGACGTTTGAAATTTTTTTTCAAAAAATCGCTTATTTTTTCACTTGTTTTCACTTGCTAAATTTTTTTGGATTGAATTTTGACTAATATTGTGGTTTTTTCCTGTGTAGAATACTCAAATAAAGAAGCACTCCAAATTTGAGCCCAATCGGTTGGGCCAATTCGGAGTTAGTGTGTCCGCCATTTGATAAAAGGTCATTTTGAGAAAATCACGTTTAAAGTTTTTTTTTTACTTATAAATATATAGTAGGCGGGCACGCTTAAACTGCTGTAACTTTTATATTTTTGGGAATATCCAAATAAAATTTTGAGACGTTATTTCTGAAGGTATATTGAGGTGAAAAATGTAAAAAAAAAAATTTTGAATTTTTCAAAATTATAACCGGTAGTAGTCCCTTAAGGCGTTTTAAATAATTTTTTTTCCAGTAGTTTAATTTGTTTTATAAAACAACAAAGTTATTATGTTATGTTTTAACTTTATTTTACACAAATTTTAAAACAAATTATTTATTGTAGACTAAGTTATCGCCATATTTGTTGAACCCCATCCCACAAGTCGCGAGGTGACCATCATACTATTTTACTGGTTCATGTTAAACCTATCAAAAAAAAAAATAAATTTAATAGTTAATCTAGGGCCTGATCGAATTATTATAGTAGAACATATGGAGAATATTAAAAAAAAATTTGGCATTTTTAGTAAGTCTAAAAGTCACTTTTAAAACGCCCTTATTTCTCTAGGACTTCCTCTAACACATAGAGTAAAAATTCCAACGGGATTCTATTCATAAGACTAAATACTAGTAACTTAACCTAAACATAAAAGATTTATTTTTAATGTATTTATCGTTTTTTTTAAATTGTACTGATAAATCAAAAAAAAAAAAAAAAACATTTTTTGGGGCTAATATACCCCTGTACAAAAAAACAGGGGTATGTAACATAATATTATTAAAGGTTTAGTTACTAGTATTTCCCATAACGAATCAAATGTATTTTGAATTACTAAAATCCGTTGAGTAGTTTTCGAATTACAGATGCAGGCAATTTAAAAATGTAGTCTCGAGAAAAACGCATTTAAAGTTTTTGTTATATAATTTCTGCATAAAAAAAGTTTGTAACTACTCTTTTACTAATATATATAACTTTTAGAACAGTATTTCTGTGATGTTAAAGAACACTTTTATGTAAAAAAAAGTCCCCTTAAAGCAGGTTCCGCTGACTTCCATTTATTGTACATTAAAACAAATGAAAACCCATTTTCTCTCTGTCTAATTCATAATACTCGAGGGGCACATCATTTTCCAGGAAACATTTTCCATATGTTCGTACCGAGCTCGCCATATTTCGCAAAAAGTGAAAAATTCTTCGTTCCGAATTTTTTTTCGGTGCAACCGTGTTGGTGTACTTTAACCTGTTAACTGATTAGTTTTTCTTAGAAAGCTCGATATGTGCTGAATTCATTTCAAGCAAAGACGCGTATTTACGACATAAGCAAAGTAAATTACTATGCGTTATAAAAGTTGAAAAAGTGTAATATTTTTAAATTGGGTTTGATTCAACATTAAATGTAGTTTTATAATTACAAACTGATTTAGGCAAAAATATGAAACTTTTTAAATTGACGCATATATACGACATAATCGCTTTTATTCGAAATTGACGAACTCTCGTAAAATTGTTTGCTTGATGTTTAACTTAAACATCAAGCAAACGGCGTAGCTACCGCCGTATCAGCCGTATCAATGATATGGGGCCCCCGGGCTTCAGGGGCCCCGACGTACAGTGTATTATTTGAAGGATCTAGGAGGACAAAATTCATTTATGCTTATATGTAGTAATTTTTAATCATTTAGTTTCATGACAATTAGTGTTCCTGACGATAATACAATGAAAATTTTTTTTTTAATTGTGAAAAGGTTTCAAAATTTGAAAAAATCGATTTTTTTTGTTTCATTTTAAAGTATATCATAACAAGAGTATTTCCTCAAAGTGTCAAATCGATCGGAGCAAAACTCTAAGAGAGCGAGCGATTTCCCCCACTAAGCTCTACCACCTGCTCGATTCAAATTTAAACTTCAAACGCGTTTTTCTCGAAAACACATTTTTTAAGTCGGTAGTCACGATTACTTAAAAACTATTCCACCGATCATCCTAATATTTTGCATACTTCTTCTACATAGTATTCTCTAGGAGGTGACCGAAGGATTTTCTTTTTGGTGCATTACAACTTTACTTATGTGGCAAAATATATTGATTTTTTATACCGAAAAACGATTTTTTAGCGCGCAACGCCGCCAAAAATTCAAATTTCGATTTTTTAACAAATCCTTCGTTCACCCCCGAGCTATACACGTACACTACAAGAAAAAAAATTTTTTTTTTGTTTCAGATAAATCTAAAGCAAGATATCATGCCTACCGCATTTTCACCAAGTTTTCGAAAAATAGCCACTAGAGGGTCAATTTTCAAAATTTTCAAACAAAAATTTCACAAAATATTGTTAGACTAGAATACCGCCTTAAGGTAAACTGCACAGGTGACAGACACATTTGAATATTGTTGTTGAATACAAGCGGTGAAAGATAGACGTAACCGCTTACAGCATGAAAATAATGACTTACAGAAAGTCGGTATTTTACTTAGTAATCTTTTGAATAGACTGAGCAAAATAAGAAATCAAAATTCATTCCATGATTTGTTAAAGAACTCTAGAGATCTATCAAAAGAGTGGGCGGTAAAAACTGTTTTCAAAAATAAAAGACGGAAGATAACGAAACATTTTTTTGTTGAGTTATCAGAAGATGAGAGAATTTCAGACCCGGAATCGTACTTCAAAATCTATGTGTACTATGGCTGTTTAGATATATTAATTTCTCAAACTAAACAAAGATTTTAGATCCTGTGTGATCTGAGTTATACGCTCGAAGTGTTACAACCAGAGAAACTCTTATCGTTTTCAAACGAAGTAATAAAAAATGATGCCGGATAACTGACTGCTAAGTATAGTAAAGATATGTCAGTTGATCTGTATGAACAAATAATTGCTTTTTAAATATGCTTGAAATCTGAAATTCAGAAAATTCATCCCATTAAGGAACTCGCAGAATTATTACTGATCAAATTCAATAGCCTTGCATACAGTTTTCCGGAGGTAATAACAGCATGCTTTCTATTTTTGGACCTTCCGGTTACAACTACAACAGCTTTTCGAAATTAAAACTGATCAAAAATTATTTTAGGACTTCTATGGGCCAAGAACGGCTCTCGGACTTATCAGTACTGTCTATAGAGCAGAAAATCTCGAAAAACTAAGATGATCATAAATAAGTTTACCAAAAAAAAGGCGAGAAGAGTTTATATACAATAATTGTTTTTTATTGTATATATGTTTTGCTAACTTGGCTCCTAGGAGCATTAATTGTAAGTAATTATAAAAAATATATATTTATTTTATGCAATGCGCGCGTTTCTTTTGTGAAAAATCTTTACCCTCCATTTACACTTCACCGCAGTCGGGTAGAACGGCCCCCGATAAATTTTGATACAGGGCCTGTCTAGGGCAAGCTACGCCACTGTGTTTAAGGGGAGGTTCTCATCTAGAATCTTGAAATTTTCGATTTTTTTTTTATTTCATATTATTAAAGTTTAATATGTCTAGAATGTTGCTTTAAAATATTTAGTCGATCCGAGCACTAGAACGGATTCTACAGCCCATTGATTCTGGCGGTGTCATGATCGTAGTGGGGCGCTCAGCCTGTGCCGTGCCGTTCAATCACGATTATCTCGGAACTTTGTTTTTCAAGATTTTTCAAATTTGCGTACAAGATAACTCAAAAACGGTTCAACCGATCAACTTCTAGTTTCGTGCATATTAAAGTAAACAATTTGCTTCATAGAAAGAGTGGAGCACATTTTGAAAATTGTAACATTATCTCCTTTTTGTAAGTGATAAACTATGAAAAAAAACGGCCGAAAACGGCCTTAAAATTTCAAAATCGCGCCATTCCGTCAATTTTAAATTTTTTTTGAAAGTCGTCCACTCTTTCTGAGACAAATTTAGTCTAGTTTATAATAATGTCATCATTATTTGATTTCAGACCAATCTGCGACCCCTAAATTGTACGCAGCTGGGCCATTTTCGAAAAACATGCCTCCGGAGAAGTTGAATAACGGGCGCCATTTTGTTTTTTTTTTTGAATAAAAAAATTTTTTCGTACAGATAAATATACAATAAAAGATAATGCCAAATATCATTTCCCTATGTCTTGTCATTTGCCTTCAAAAAAATCACGAACTTTACCTACTTTTTGACGTTCTAGATGAGAACCTCCCCTTAAGCTGTTATGGTGATTAACAAATTAAATTAAAATAAAAAATAAATGTGGACAAACTTGTCATGATTACCAATGGCCAGCTATGACAAGTTTGTCCGTACATACATAATGACCTCATTATGGCAGAAACAAGGAAATTCTGAAAGCATTTAAAGAAAACAAAAGTTCTTTGTGCAGCCGCATACCTAACAGATTATTTCACCTGAGCATTTTAGTTATGTTATAAACAAAGCGGTGCGAGCCGGCGGCGGCGCAAAAACAACAAATACACGAAAAAAGTGCAATTCCCCTGCTCGCTTCGGACCCCTGCACAGCCATTGGTGGCAGCGGCATTTGAGAAGTAAACAAACAAAAAAAATGCGGGAGACCAAAATCGAAGCGCGCTGGGGCATTGCTCAACTAGTGGGCCTTTTGAGGTCAGGAACCCGATAGTGTTGTGAAGGGCCTGTCCAGTGCTGCCCAAATGGCCGCCTGTGATACCGGGTACCGCATATCTTCACGCCGCGGCATAACGCGATTGGGCTTCGCTTGGCCCACATAACGGGACGCCGGGGAAAGCTTCATATCGCCAGATCCATTCCCGTCAAAATCGGTTCAAGGTGCCGCCGCCCGGTGACGTTTGGAATTTTCCTCTGGGCTGATTGCGTATCATAGGTAGAGGTGGATGTACCAATTTATTGCCGTTGCGAGTCTTTCTGTTACGCAATTTCGGAGCTCCCCTCCCGGTGCTACGCAGTCGTTCGACAAACAGATAAAAGGCATGATGAAGGGTGCGTTGCCCGCCCCGCCATAAGGTATCCCTCGCATAGCCACTCTAGTCGGCCGGCGCTTTGTTGGCAGCACCTCCGCAAAGAAGCCCTGCTGTGGGGTAAATTGATAGATATTCAGAGAAAAAGAAGCGGGAACGGTTGGCTTTTCACCGTTTTCGTGTTACGCAATTAGGTCAAATCGCATTTCGGCAGCGATTGCTGGAGGAGCGGCCTCTTGTTAAATTACGCACACACCGGGGGAGATAACTCGGGTGGTTCCTTTATTCCGAAAAACTGTTTCATTCAAGGGACATTAGCTTTTATTTGCCGAGTAATCGAGACGCTGAGTTGTTGAATGCAGGCCGTCACCGAGTTCCCCTTATCTTATAGGAGATGACTTTAATTTAGGGGCTGTAGCGATGGCGCTTGGCAAATATGCGAATTATTTTCTTTTCCGAAAAGGACTTTCGTCAATATACCGAACGTTTTTTTTTGCACGATCTTTTTTTTATAGGATTTTGAAATTACACGCTCCACGAAGAAGAACAAATACTCTTTTTTACACGAATTATTTGTTCTAACACCAATTACAAAATATATTTTATATGTAGGGTACTGGGTACGGCGGGGCTAGTTGAGCAATTTTTCCCTTGATCGGTCATAGCTCCTCCACGATAAGTTCAAATTGCTGATGGGTAAATAATTTATTCCTTTCTTGTTACTGATGGGGAAATAATTTATGCCTTTCTAAAAGTCTCCATAGTAATTTATTTCTAATCAGTCACATTTAAAAGCTACTAGGTAGTACTACCGTCTAGAAAGCAAAAAAAAAGACACTTTTTCATGATTTTCTCAGCCGCTTTATTCAATATTACAACCAAATTTTTTTTATAATAAGTTTGATCCTTGTAGATTGAAAAAAATTTTTGTATTTAAAAATTTGTACAGAGGGCGCTAAAGCCGGCAGCTCGAAAAAATGTTAGTCCCATTGCCTACAGCTAATCTCAGGATTGAGATGTCTGAAACAAAAAATTCAAACGGGATTTTAAAAAGGAAGGTCCCTTACTTTGTTATTTACCACATTTAGTCGAAAAATTAAAAAAAAAAAACAGAAAAAAATCCAAAAGTTTGAAAAAAAAAAATTCACAAAATTGACTTTGCTTTTTTTCTTGCCAACATTTTTCTTATTTAATTCTTGGGCTAAATTGTAGTAAATTACAGTAGAGGCAACCTAAACAAAAAATAAAACGCACCAAGGTTTATTTCGATCGGTTACGAATTTCTCAACAACAATTTAGGAGATGATCTCTGAGAGTATGAGGAGTCAAAAAATGAAAATAAAAAACCAAAATGTTTTTTTGAAAAATCTAGAGTGTAGAAACTAGACGGTAATAGAAATAGTACCTTAAGTGAAGAAAGTCAAACATGGTCAACGTACCCCATAGATGAGGTAAGTTGAGCAAAGGTATGGGGCAAATTGAACAATTAAAATTCTAGCCAAACCATGGCTTAAATGTTTTACTAGACATGAAATAAAATTACTGTTTGACAAACAACTTTATGTGATTATCAATAAATCTTAAATTAAAAAAATACATTAAAGAGGTATATGAAGTTAATCATCGTTGTCGCTGTTGCAATTAATACAAACAAAAGTAAGACCATTATCTGGTACACATATTGTATGTGACCACTCTTTGCAGTAACTTTTGCTTAATTAACCCCAAATCGAATATTTGAAACAAAAGTAAGGTTATGAAAACACTGTTTGAATTAGTACCAAATCCTATAAATAATAATAAAATATACTAAATCTATGAAAGTTTAACACTTACCCGATTTAAAATGGATAATATTTGACTCGTACAGAAGAAATATTCGCGAACACAATTTTCTTACTTTTTAGTTGCAAAATAAACAAAGCGTGCGCGTAAGTAACTCGATCGACAGGTCGTCACTAGTGGTCGCGCTAGATATTTAGATTGCCCAACTTATCCCTATGCTCAACTAGTTCCGCCCTATCCTAATTAAAAATAAAATTCAAGTGACACCGTCAAATATCTACATATGAATTACTAAATTAATAATTAATAGCAACGTTTAACATTAGATTCATGGACAGCGCCAATTTAAAAGGTTATTGCTATTATACATACATGTATAAAAAAATTAAATATAATTTTTGAAGAACATATGTTGGTTTTTAGTTCTGTTCTCACATTCATTTAAAATGATTTGGAATTAATTTTACTTGCAAAAGACTTTAATTTTGCTGTATGACTGAAATTGACTCAATTCAGTACAAATAGGTATATAACCAACATCCGTATTCTACAAAATTGTTAACATTTACTGCATAAAGCATAATAAAACTATACGATTATGGATTGTATTGAACATGCTTGTTTTGCCATAAAACAACTTCGGACATCTACCCTAATTACCTGTTGGAGGTAAATTTGGCCAGAATGCGTCAAAAGTGGAAATTCTGTAACACAAACGTCAATTGTGTGTCCTGAAATTATAACTCTATCACACGCAATTGGTGGCGAAGTCTCGGATAACACGTAAACTGCAATCATCGACGATTTGATGATTGGGAAACTTTGCACGTGGAGGATCTGATTGAAATTGTTGAAGTTGAACTGGTTTAGGTTTGAAATTTGCTACAAGTATGGAACATCATATTCTCATTCATGATCCCGATTTGGAACGTGCATTAAAATTTCAACGTAATCTGCAGATTTGCACGGCTAGGTACCAAAATTGTTATTAGCAATTTTAGAAACAAAACGCCCAGCATCTATAAAAGATTTCCTAATAAAAATGTTGTTAGTCCATTTGGTAATACTCGTAAACATGCGCGCTTTATTATCAAGTAGTTGCTAAATAACCTTTTTATTACTAATTCGAGTTTTGAGATTTTATACTTATAGACTAGCATTCTCCTGTTAGCTTTTTTAAATAAAAGTATGAATAAGCTCTACTTTGCAGAATTTATGTAATAAATTATAAATTATTTCTTTTTGTACGGTTTTTCAGAACAACAAAAAAATTTTTTTTTTCGTCTTACACGATTTTTTAAGGTTTGGAACACATCCGAAATTTTACTATGTGCAGTATGTCTTTTTTTACACGATTTTCATTGGAACGTATTTACCATATAAAAAAAGAGTTGGGTGAGTTGCACAAATTTTTTTCATAATTTTGTCGTTGGAAATAGGCTGCCACTGATTTTCCTAATTTGAAATTTTTTATTTTTTATTTTTTTTATTTAATATATTTTAATAGTATAATTTTCGATATAAAATAGTTTTGACCTGGAGAGAGTTAACGTGGGAGCAAACATAAAGTTGCATAGCACCTTATCTAACAAATTTGATTAAAAACAACTTGTGGATCTAATAGGATGAACCGGGGGAGAAATAGAGATGGTCAACCGAAAATTCTTTTGTTTATTAAAAGTTGGAGATAATAGTACACTAGTTAGCTTTTCAACAGATTAAGAGTTTAAAGTTTAAGAAAAAAAAATTACATTGCTATAGTAAAATGAAAGATACGTTGCATGTTATCCAAAATCGTCTTAAATGAAATGAAGAACCATATTTAATTCAAAAAATCGTATACAAAATACCATGTAAAAAAGAGGGTTATATGTAGGTCAGTAAATGTCATTTATTGATCAGCGATAGAGAACTTCTTAAAAATGTTTTATTGATTTGCAAGGTCATTCAAAAATATTTGACACCTCATCTTAAAAATTTTGAAAAAAATATGGATCAATTGGTTGGTTAGTCCAATGAACTATATACAGGAACGGCTATACTGTGTATGCGTCGAATTGGTTATTGAAGCAGCCCCGAGAAAAAGATACTTTGGCAATTTTAATTGCGTTTAACCTTAAAAAAAAGAAATTGTTTAAAAAATATATTACCGCTGATCAGTTAATGGCACTAACTGATTAATTATGACCAATTTATTTATTATGAGTTTCATTTTTTTAATAAAATTCGTTAAATTAAATGAGGTGCTAAAAGCTATTGATGTATTTTTTATAATTTGCATACACCTACTGATGGTTTATCCCAGGGCCATAGAAGGCGCACGCCCGTGGGCCGAACTGGTCCAGAAGATTTAATTCAGGATGAAATAAGGAAAAAATGGTAATTCCTATTTCTAAATTTAGAATTTCGGGTCAGTGCTCATTTTTTATTTTCCTTTATTTTTAGTCGTTTTAATACCTTTCCTCCCACCGTAATATTATAAACATTAATGAAATTGACCTTGCAGAGAGTGAGCTACCACACAAAAGGCGTTATATTTTCTTACATATCTATGAAATTTTGTTGTGACCTTCGTTTTATTTTTGTGTAGGTAAACGTGTCCTTTTTATTCTTCTTAATCGTGTCTGAAAAGAAAGTGATTTTGACAACATGGATTTTAAAGTGCTTTTAGGTTAACCATGTTCAAAACGAGTGCATCATATCATGCGAATAATCCTCGTACAACGTTGCAACTTCTTTTTCGCTCCCAAAAATATTCTAACAGGTGAAGAGTAATGGGAGCTGTTTAATAAGACCTGCTAATAAGAAATTTGTTCTCTTGAACGCAATATTTATCACAATTTCTGAATAAGGCTGGTACAGCAACATATAAATATAAATAAAGAGTAGGTCATCTGTTGGTTTCTTTTTTAATTACATGTTATTTTGACATGAACAGCTCTCTCGCGGTCACAAATTTGACAAAAACACAGTATCATATCTCCGCAGTACGAAGTGAGAATATTTACGATTCAATAACGTTGGGAAATATTGAAAACTGATTTCCAAAGTGAGTGCTGTGTTGCCGAAATAGTTATTAGATAGAATAGAATTTAGAAAAGAAATAATGCACCTACCAGACCTGTTTTACGCAAGTTTGTACGCAGTTGCGATTTGAAACCGCTGGACTATTTTTTGTGGGAATATGTGAAGTCTCTGGTCTATGCTGGTAAAATAGCTTCGATTGACGAATTGAAAGTCAACAGTCAACGATTTGTTAGAACTTACAATTAAAAATGGCATTGACACTTATAACAAATGACGGTTCATTTGACAGTTACCTCTATCGGAAATTCGGCGCCTCTTAAAAAAAAACTCTTTATAATATTCTTATTGCTTTTTTCATTGATTTATTAACTCGATCTATGTTTAACTTTGTTGTTTGTGACCATGTTATCATGCGGGTTAAAAAGTATTTGTGCTAATCTCCAATCTAACTTTATTCTTGCCCTTTTCACCTCAGTGCACCCAGCAAGGGAAGAATTTTCCAAGAATGTTATCTAAATCCAGTTTAGATTTTTGTTAATTCATATACTATATACATCTAATTATTTCTACGCTTTGGATGTTCACTTCTTCAATCTTAATTATTGGTTTTCATTTGCGAATATCATATATTTAATTTATTCCTTATTAATTGCTAGTCTGTTCCCATTTACCCAGCCGTCAAATCGTTTAAGATCTCGATTGTTTTTCACTTCAAGGCCGCTGTATGTTATTCCATTGTATCATAGATAAGTATGGTGTCGATGGTAAATACTTTACATTCTGCTTCAAGTTTCACATTTCTAATATTATTTATATAAAGAAGATATAGCAGTGGTCCTAATACTGATCCTAGGGAACACCCACTTCCGTGACAAGTAGGTCGCCGTATATATTCCGTTGTTTGGTTTTTACAAGTCGATCCTTCAGGTATGTAGATACTGCAAATATATAAATAAAATAAGAAATAACCTTAACCACTTAACTGCTATCAAAAATAGTTTTAAAGGAATTAATATTCTTTCGCATCATTGAAGAATTATAAGAAGTACGCTGATTTCTTACAATTTGTGAAATCTTCTATAAATAGAGCTCCTTCTCTTGAATTAGAGTGATTTTTTTTTTAAAAACAATTCAGAGGTTAAGAGTTCTTAACTTTTATGTAGAATTCTTGCCGATTTCAAACATCGGGTAAAATCGTAGGACGGACATGGCTAGAAAGCTTACTCAATAAAATCACACTATTAATGGGTTATCAAATTTTAGGGCCATCATATACATGCGTCTAACATGATGCGACTTAGTCTAGCTTGACTCCAAACGCAAATAAAGGCATAAATTAACACGCTAATTTTCACACAACTCTGATGGCTCGTAAATGACGTAAGACGGTAGCTTTGATGGATTAAGTTTAAGTTTAAGTAAAAACTATTTTATTTTGTGTCGTAAACACAACATATTCAAAAATCTTGTTCAATCAGCTCTATAGTTTTGGCGTCATTCTTCAAAGCTTTACATTGTGACATCCGTCCCATCGGTTATTCGATAGCTATGTGAAACCCTAATGACAAACGCCCAGTGCATATCAAGATCAAATTTCTATCAAATAATCTCTTTAGAAGGTTACGTTACTCAATAATTTAAAAATCGTGCTGATATAAATATCGTTTCCTTAAATTCGATATCATCAATCCTCTGAAGGACGAATTATAACTTAATATTTGAATTTTAAATGTATGTGATAAAAGTTTCATTAACGTAATTATTGCAAAATTGCATAAAGCTCAGTAAGCGAACACAGATTTATTAAAAATTACTCTTCCATGAGTATATATTAAATTAAGGGCTGCTCGTGTAATTAAAATATCAAAGAAGGGGTTTACATTGTGGTCCCCGTGCTCCCAAAATGAATACTCTAACTATGCTTTGCCCGTTTGCCGCCACTTTGAAAGAAAGTGTTTGTATATTACATAGCAAGGATTATGTCTGTATCAGCGGACAACAAAAAAGATGAAAATGTAAACCTTTCCCCTTGGTTATGACTTAATTAAAATTCCCACAGTAGACATAAACTTGGGATGATATCTATCCCTTCAGCCCCTTTTTCACCTTAATATTTGCAATATCTCCTTCCATTGTACCTTTCTTTTAATTATTTTATTTTCTGGTGTCCTTACAAAATGTTCTCATCTCGTGCTGTCATTGAGTTGACCTTGAGAATCCAAGAGGCTCTTTGAAGTTTCATAAAGTCCCGAAAAGAAAGGCAACTGAAGCTTTCAGAGCTTCTTATAATTTCAAAGACGAACGACTGAGAAAAGATTGAGAAAAAAAATAACTAAGTAAGATGGCAATGGTCTTAGGTAAGTGATTTTGAAGGTAGGGGATAAGGGAAATTATAAGCCGTTTCTGTGCAGGTGGAACATAAGAATTTCAAGGAAATGGTCAAAAATTTCGATTGGTCCAAAATACGCTCGATCGCACGTGCCCTTCAAACTGCGTCTAACGTATTTTCCAAGTTAATAATATTCTCGATGCTGGCGCACAATATCAAATCCCGGGAAGTTCCCGAAAAATCGAATTGAATGGGCGACACGTGTACAACACATACTTCTTAAGTTTCAACCCCCGGGGCGGAAGGGCAAAATAAGGGCTACTGTAGTAAATACCCGCCAATGCGGTTGTAGTGAGCTTTTTCCGTCTCTCATATTCGCCGTAAATAAATTTCGAAGTATCTACTGGGGGGAATTTACGGTGAAAGTGAGACAGGCAGCCGTTATGCGTTAATTGCGCCTTTTATCAGTAAGCAAACGTAAGAAATTGTTAAACGGAGCACGCTAACAAGTATAGTCTTGATATCTTTATCAGGCCTCAATTTCCGAAACGAAGCAGCACTGGCAAGATGCGAAATGAAAAAAAGAGCAGCATCGTAAACAGCGGACTGCCACACAAATGTCTCATCTGGCAGCCCGAACCATAGATGCCCTAGTCTAGTCCAACCGAATGCTGTCCATTGTTCCACGGAATTTGCTCCCCCGGACGCATATGGAGCGGTCAAAGTACACAATCGGCCACCAGCTCATTAGATTTCAGCATAAAGGTACGGACACACCAAAAGCGACGCGAGCGAAGCGAACAATTAAAAAAATTTGGGTGCCGTACAAATCAATTGAAGTGTCCGAATAGAACGCGACATGAGCGAAGCGGCTACTGCGACAGAATGTTCCCAAATTTTAAATTATTCGCGCCGCTTCGCTCGCTTCGCTTTTGGTGTGTCCGTACCTTAAAGGCCACTTTCCCAACCGAACTCCGGTGGAAAAAATTCAAGAGCTTTAGAGGAATACATAAATAACACAACCACCACTCTTTCCGCCCCTCTGCGATGTTTGTGATTTGGAAAAAATGTCCGATCTCAATATTTTGTTTCTATCTCATTCTCACAAAGCCGCATTAATATCTTTTAACCCTTTTTCACTAACGAAAGCATTTTATATTCCCCCACCCCATAACCTGTATAGAAAAAATGGCAAAAAGTTTTGTTTTCCTCTGATCAGCTGGTTTTGTAACGGCACATTATCAGAGTGAAATAGAAGGCAAACAATTATAGTGCTATTGCACTCACCCCAACCACAGTTGAACTGTGTTTTCAAATTATACATATCCATGGAAGCCCGTGTAGCTACACGAAGGCTACATGAAACCGTGTATAGTCATATAGACTTGTGTGCACCGCGGTAATACTCGTGTAGCCCAATAAGCGCGTAGCTCGAAAATACCCTGTGTAGCCGTGTAGCCCGTGTAGTCCATTATAGCTCCGTTCCATACTTTCCCCGTAGAATTATACTAAAGAAAGACCCAACGGAGCGCTTTTACAGCTTTCGTGCTTTTGCTTGCGGTAGTGCGCTCAGAGGCCGGGCGGCTTAAGTTTTTCTTAGTATGCGCTCAAATAACGGTGTGTGAGCACAATTGAGGGGGTTGTATGTTTAAAACCCGGTTTTGCTGAGCTGTAGTTGTGCCGCTAAAGCTCAGCTGATTCCATGAAATGTAAACAAGGGCAGATAAAATTTACCAGCTGGTTTTATACAAGCTGACTGGCACTAAATTAAAGAGCAACTTAAAGAGTATTGAAGTGGCAGAGAGGCGTATCTGTTACTCTCATCGCCAGCTCATCAAAACCCACTTATCCGCTTAAATTAGATCTGTACCTGAGCGGGGCGAACAGAAATGCATTTAGCCAAAGTTGAATATTATAAACTACTCAAGAATTTTGACGAGTCGCGGCGTCTCCTAATGAGCTGAATCTTTCTTAACGATATAGACGTGGATCCACCTTTTACCTGACCTATTTCTGAACTAAAGGAGCGACTGTATACTATCGCCCCCGCTCCAGTTTCGCCTGATAAATAAGCCAAAGTTTGACCTTGCAATACTAATGTGGCAAGAAAACGCAAAGAATGCCGCTCGTTTCGCTCGAACAGTTTTTATTTTGGAAGTTTTCTTTTTAGGTGGGCTTTAGGAAGGTCTACCTGAATGTATTTCGTTTGTGACTCGAAAACATTCCTAATGTTTTTGCCCAAGGTAACAGGCTCATTCCATTTATGTGGTGGGGTACCTAATTAACAAAAACATCGAATAAAATCAGGGAAAATACCCTCGAACTAAATACCACCGGAGCCAAGGTTTCTATTCAAGTACGGTTTTATGAAAAGTTTGAAGAGGAAACCAGAAGAAAGGAATGAAACGCCTTCATTACATCACCAAAGTTGAGGACGATTCGTCAAATGTATGTATTAGAGGAAGCTAATAAATCCGCAAAATTAAAGAGTTAGAAAATGGCTATTTTATATCCGCTTTATGGGTTTTAATTAAGTATTATTACACATAAATACTGCACACAACATTAACTTCAAAGCCATAATATCAAATTAATCCACTTTAAGTGTGATTGATACTTTTGAGAAATTGTTTTGTAGATCAGTACTTTCAAAACATTACTCCAAAAAAATGAAAACGACTTCGACTAATTAGTCGAGTTTCAAGCCATAAAATAGAGCGATATTTTCCATTTTATATTTGTATGTTATTTACCTAAATCGATTAGGCCTCTAATTTTGCGAAATGAACATTTTAAGAAGAAAAAACAGTTTTTATTTTATTTTAGTACCCGATATTTTGAAACTTACGTAACTTGAGACATTTATAATGGATCTTTTGGACAGTGTGTTGTTTGTTTGCTTCGCTAATATGATTAAAAATAAACTTTTAAAGTGCTTTTTTTATGTAAATTATATTACATTTTTCTTGGCGTTGTAATGCAGGAGTATTACAATCTCTAATCTTTAAGTATATATTTTCAAAACATACAATGGAGAATTTGTAAAATGTCACTGATCAGTTTAATTACAGTGAAATTGGGCATAAATTATCACTAGTTAGTTAAGTAATAGTGAACTTGAACAATATGGTGTGGCGTCCCCTCGAATCCCAACTGTAGTCTAAGTCCAAGTGAAATTATACCAACAAATCTCATTACAGATAAAACTTTTAAATTTTTCGACAAAAATTCTTGCCACAATTTTGTATTCGATAAGATGACAAAAGCCATCATTAGTTATAAATTACAATATTACTAAAAGCTGATTACGAAAAATATTCACAATCAAATATTTTCTACTGTGGGTTGTCAAATAGAGATGTAATTGATGGCAGTATATGCCAGCATGTGCAAGCTTATGCACTTTCTGGTTTGCACTTACAGGGGTTTTCTGACATTAACATCTTAAATTATTACCTACAGTAGTGGTGACTGTTTGAGTACTTGCCCCTTAAATTTTTGTTCATTGTCCTTTTTGTAACTCCTTGAAAATCAAATTTGATTGTAGCTTATAGTTTAAAGTAGATCACTTCTACAAACTTGAATTACGTGGTTCCTAAAAACGTAATTAAAAATTTTGATTCTGATTCTCACTTTCACTAATTTACATGTTTAATGTTAATCATCAAGGTTTCAAATTGCGAAAATCATCATCGAAATAATCGTTCCAACAAAGTAGAAAGTCCTTTACGATTATAAGTGGATAATAAGATGAAGTCGTATTAATCTTTTATATTTCTCATGTTGGACTTAATATTTTAATGTCTGAATTAATAATGTGAGCATCATTTAAAAATAAAAGGGCGAAATAATAATAAATATTACAAAGCCAAAATAAAATAAGCAATTGAAAAACACTTCAAAAAAATATGATGATAAGCCCTTTGTTTCTGACGCATCTTGGAAATGACTCATGGTATACAGTTCTCGAAGTATGAAGTATGAAAAACCTCTTATCGTAAATGAGGTATGAGCGGTATGAATTTTATAATGAACTTTTTAAGGATTGTAACAAACTACTAAGTGCCAGTTAATTACGGTAACTAATGGCCTAAGATAAACTCTGTTCAGATTTTGCAAAAATAAATCCTAAGGGTAAGGTAAAGTCTCGATTGTTATGCGTGAATGAGTGACTCACAGCTACGTATAAACTTTTCAAGTCATATATCGAATACGATCTGTTCAATTGTAAGTACGTAACTGATAACACTTTAATATAGTATAATGGTGAAAATGAGCGTTTTTCAGCATTATAACTTTTTCATCCATGTATTTTGACTTTCGAAGAATATTGTTTTAAAACAACTTCGAATAAAGTGACACCGGTCTCTACGACACAACGGACAAATTTCCTTGCCTTGGAGGTAGCGGGGAGTGGGGGGTAGTGGGGATTACCAATTTCATATATACAATATATCTTAAAAAACGCGACATTTATAAACTACCTTTTTTTAGTATGTCTTGTTCATTGCAGAGGGCGTCTTCCAAAAGTCACTTTTATAAGGCCCCTATTTCTCTAGAACATCCTGTAACCAGGCGCGGATCCCAGGGGGGGATCACGGGGGTCATGACCCCCCCCCCCCCCCCCCCTCCCCCCCCAAACAGCCAATTCTTGATTACAAACTTGATTACATACTACAAAGCAGTGTTGAATAAACTGTAAACAAATAAAAGCCATGTAATGTTTAAAAAGATTCTATGAAAAACATCACTTTAATTTAAATTTCAAAATTAGACAAATATGGTTATACATTTGGTCCTTCCAATGTTATTTCACATATTATGAAAATGAATTTACCTTGAAGCATCCGTCAAATGAATCCTTGTTTTATCTTCTTACTTTTGTTGTTTATTTTCTGGTTTTCGTTTTGTTACCTTCTTTTTTTATTGCGAAATGCACTAAAAACTATCCTGGTTTCAACGACACTGAAATCAACAATGGACTGTTGTGTTTTCAATTTTTTGATTGCAAACTGTGAAGTTAGCCACGCTGCCATAAAAGACGCCAAGTCATTTGAAAACACACGAGGTAACGTTTCAGAAGAAAATTCGAAATAAAAACATTCAGAAATTTTTTAGTTATAAGAGTACATTTTTTATATAAAAAAATTATTATTTTATATAAACAATAAATTTATATATGAATGTAATGAATTTTCAAGTAAAACAAATTGGACGGGTTTTTGCATAAGGTTATTCAGGCTTTGTTTTTTATTCACTGAAGAAATTTGGCTTACATTGTTTATTTGGTTATTCTTGGTATTTTTGTTATTTTTGATTTTTTTCTATCCCGTGACCCCCTCCGGAAAAAAATTCTAGATCCGCGCCTGCATGTAACACATAGAGTAAAAATGCAAACTAGATTATATTCATAAGACTACATATTAGTAACTAAACCTAAAAAACATTTTATTTTTAATTTTTTTCTGAAAAATAAAAAATAAGACATTTTTTTGGGGGTAAACTACGCCTGTATAAAAAAATAGGGAAATGTAACATAATATTTTTAAAGTTTAGCTATTAGATTTTGCCATAACGAATCGAATGTTATTTGAATTATTAAAATCCGTTGAGTAGTTTTCGAGTTACAGATGCGGACAATTTAAAAATGTACTTTCGAGAAAATCGCGTTTAGAGTTGTTGTTATATAATTTTTGCATATAAAACGCTTATAAATCTTTTACTAATAGGTACAACTTTTTTCCTGCACGAAATTCTTAAATTGATTTTAGGACAGTAATTCGGTGATGATAAAATCGATTTTTTTTTTCAAAAATGAAACGAAAAGACCCCTTAACGTATTTAAAATGTTTCAATCTATGTATAGCTCTTCTCGACTACTCGACTGAGGAAGAAAAAAGAAAAATGTTGAGTCAATAGCCGTTTTGTTCAATTTATTTCCTCCTTAATAGGGGGAAAGTTGGAAAAATTAAACCTTTTCATTTTTTTGTTCTCATTCAAATACACTTTATGACAATTGGGATAATTATCTGTATATCACGGGTGTTGGGGCTATATCTCCATAATTTTCATTATTTGCCACGACCCACTCCCTGACCCCACGAAAGCTGTTTAGCCTTTTTCCTTTTTTTCCAACTACCTTTACATTTTCGTGTTTTATTTTTCAGCCAAAATCCCTTCAATTAATTCCAGTATTTTTTCCACCCCTGGGGTATATAGTATACTAACTTTCTGCAGATCTAATTCTTTATTATTGCTAATTGTTTGCCTTCCACACCAGCTCGTGTCCAATAAACTTAGACACTTCTTTTTTTCTAATCTAATCAAATCGACCAATTCTTCTTCCACACTCATTTCGAGGCACTCACGGTCGGCTAGCTTCTTTCTTCTTCGTTTCTTTTCTAAATATTATAATCTGCGTTCAATTGCCATCTTTAGTGCCTACATCTGATGCAGGATTTGAACATCTAAGAAGAGTATAGATATCCACAAATGCAAATATGATTAAGTAATGATATTTCTATTGAAAATTGGGAGTCGAAGTATGTTTCTAATAAGTTTGAGCCAATAATGATGAATCAATCCCCAGCTCCACATAATTTACTCAAAATGTTTTGTTTTTAATTAAAATCATTGTTTTGTACTAATTTTCAATATTATCCTGACAGCAATATATTCGTTACATAATTTCTGCATAAAACTACTTTATTAAGTATATATTGTATTAGATTATGTATATTTCTGACTTTATTTACTTATTTGATTAAATATAAAGGAACAAAATTTAATATACATTACTACACGATACAACAGGTTTTATCAAAATTCATTCAAAGTGATTAGATTCCGAGATTTTTATATTTCAGGCGCTTGAGGAACTCAAGACAACTTCCTTGACAACTTTTCAATTGATTACTTTTAATATTGGCAGCGCTGTCTTAAAAAATTGTTTTATACTTCTCTTAAAAAACGAAAGAGAATCCTCAGCATAGCAGGTGATTGAGCAAACCAAAACAAAACTCTCTTCTACACGTGCCGACCTATAAATTGCGAAGCAAAACAAATCCCCATCCCTACACCACAAGCGCAACTCGCTGTCTAATAAAAAAAAGGGCAGAAAAAAGCGATGTAAAAAAAAAAGATATTTCTTTACCTTTGGATGTGTTTCCCTCTGGAAATACCCGGCTGGAGTGTGTTGGTTTACCTCACAAGAGCAAGTGAAATTACACTCGATTTCAAAGGAACCATATTTTCATCTCTTTGTGTTTTCTTCGTATTTTTCATCTATATTTTTTATATTTTTTGGAGCCAAATTGTTATGTGTTTGTGAACAGTGCCGGCCTGTACATAATACATATGCTTTTTTTATTTCTTGTAAATACACCAACCTGGCTGATGGCTTGCAGGGTGGAATCATCATCACTTGTTCCTCAGCTCTCGGCTGCTCGGCCCAGCGGCGTAGTAGCTGATAGCTCTAAGCCGGTTCACGAGCCACACGTTTTGTAAGAACAACAAACTCATACACTGTTACAAAATTTATGTTGCTCGCTTGTGTATACAAAGCCTTTTTGGACGAAGGACGGGGGGCTGCAGGCGCGAGCTGGTTGCGTCAATGGTGTGGGGGCTTGATGGTGGTGTGCGTGCGGTGCTTTTCGACCGAATCGTGTAGCCGTCAGCCGCCTGGCTCAGGCTGAATTTCAACGGAAATCTTGAAGCTTTTCAGTCGTTGATAGGCAGTCGGTCGTCTCTCGTGTTTAGAGTTGCCCTGTGTACAACAAGCTTTGCTTTGTTAAGGAAATTTCTGTCTGGAGAGTTGCATTGGTCCGTTTGTTTGTTAGTTTTCCAATGGAATTTCTTTTTTCCGTTACTTAAGTTCACTTCGTTTTCTTCAAAGTTTTTTTTTATTATAGTGTCCCGGTGGAAATTATCCGAACGGAGAAGTTTGATATAATAAAAAAAGAAAAAAAAAAACAAAAAATATAGTTCTTTCGGGGGTTAGTTTCCATTTACTGTGGTTTTTGTGCGGTAAATATAAAATTATAAATAAATATTTCTCAATGGGAGGAAAGTCCGTTGCAGTGGATTGTGAGTGATTATTATTAATTTTTTTTTCTATTGTTGTTTATAACATAAAGAAAAGGGAAATCTGTTAAAAAGTAACAAAGTCTTATTTTCTTGAATTTACCGTTATCTAATGTGATTCCTGGTGGTGTTCGGATGTGTTGAACCGATATTAAAATTGTTTAAATTTTGGCGCCACAAAATAATTCGTTTTTTGGAAAAATTTTTCAAATTTTTCTTATTATCCCTGCTTGCGGGGGCTTTATGAGATTTTTCTGTTCTTATATTGTGTGCCGCAATAGTGGACCGTCTCATGAACGTGTTGAGTGTTCTCACCGGTGAGGATAGTGAGAAAAAAAAGTGAAAGAATTGAATAACGAAGCAAAAAAAAAAGAAAAACCTTTGAGGTGGTGCTCTACACTAGTCCATAGTGGTTTCGTTTCGTACGTTAAAAATTTTTTTTAAGAAAAAAAATATCCAGGAACGTGCCGGCTGTGGATTTTCCACTTTATGCCCGCACACTCCAAACAAAGAAGTAATTTCTTTGTCAACCGGATGAAAGATAAAAGCTATCATCCGATAGTACTGGCGATATTATGTGTATTCGTAGCATGTTAAGCAGTGGGACAATCGGTGAAAATCGTAAAAATGTTTCGGATTTTGTTGATGTGACGAAAAACTCGAACATTTCATTCATAAATAATACTCAAAATTTCTTTAACGGATATTGTATGTCGTCGTCGGGATCTTTTAAAATTGAAAAATCAAGTGGATTAGCTGATTTTTTCTCGGTATCGTCACTTTCGTTAGCGTTATCGCCGTCGTCGTCGTTGGTGTCGTCTTCGTCGCTAGTGTCGTGCTCGCAATTGTCGCTTAAGTCGTCATCGTCAGTGTTCTCGTCGCTACTATTATTATCCGAAATAATAGCATATTTAGTTCAAGTGCTACCACCTGTGCTGCTCCTGTAGTTCATAGACACTCTGTAGTTCTATTTAAACCACTGCCCGGCCGGCTTTTCGAATGGATTGCTAGCAACAAGTGTGTGCAATAAGTAAAAATCATTCGCAACGACTTTTTTTCTATCGAAATTTTGTGCAAAATTACAAACAGTAATACAAAGTGAAAATTTGTGTCCCATTCAGTTTAAGTGGTCTACCAAAAAACGTGTTCAGACTCGTTATTAGAAAATTCTAAATAGGCGCGCACTTTAAAAAAAAAAACATTTCTTTCTGTTTAAAAATTGATTTTGTTTTTTCGTTGATCTCCTCTTGAAAAACAAAAAATAATGTCCACTGGCAAGCGTTTGGCCAAGCGTTCTATTATTGGTACAAGAGTTTGTGCACCAGGACCAGACGGTCTCTGGTACTCCGGTGTTATACAAGACGTTAAAACACCACCAGTTAAAAATTCATCAAGTGAAAATAATAATTGTATTAACTTAACTCCAGACACGAAATACGTTGTCCGTTTCGATTTTAAAACTCAACAAACCGCTGCAAATATGATTCAGCAAAATAATAATATTAATAATAATAATAGTGGCGGCACTGCCACTACCATCAATAATAAGCCATCTGCGATGGATGTTGATGGTAACAACTATGGCGGCTTTGAGCCAATGTCCAATTTGATGCTATCCCCGGCACAGTCGGTGCGCCGGAATGCTATGATTAAAGAATTTCGTGAACATGAACTAATCGGTCCTGGATTTCGGTCTATTTTGGGTGTTCAATTGCATCCAGGACAACGCGTCTTCTTAACCTATAATGGGCGGGAAGTATCCGGTGATGTCATCAGCCATGACGCGCAAAAGGACGAAGTTGTCGTTAAAGTTACACCGACTGGTTATGAGGTAAGTTCACTTTCAAATTTTTTTTAGAATAATTTAAAGTAATCTCATTTATTTCCATTTCTTCAAATTTTAATATTACATAAAAATTAATATTAACTTCCGTTAGAGTACAAAACCATCAGAAATGAACTGATCCCAACTCTAATTTTAAATTTCTTATTGCATATAATATTTATATATTATCTTTTGAAATACACTCAACTCTCCTAAACCGCGGTTTCCATATAATGCGGAGGGAAAATTGCGACGGCCCTCCTATAATGCGGTGCTCTTATAACGCATTTTTCGTACAAGAATATTTCAACCATTTAAATGGCTTAAAAAGTTTATCTATCGCGGTGCAAATTAATGGGAATTACATTTTGTAGTGTTTATCAATTTCAGTTATCAGGGAATTTCCCTAAAAATGGACAACGTTAGAGCATTGCTCTCTTTTAATTTAGTAATTCGGAGTTTTTTATAGCGGGGTTTCATATAACGTAGTACAAATTAATTGCATTAAGGAGGATTGACTTGTACATGTCTCTCTATCTATTTATCTATAAGTTAAGTGACCAATATTTTTATTTCACGGTTTTGGCTCTAAGCCACATCAGCGGTAGAATTCAGAATCAAATTAATAATATATGCTCAAGAAAATCAGTGATAAAAAAAACTATATAAGTAGGTAGATATTTTTTCCATCTTGTAGTATTCCATAACTAGTTACTAACCGGAATTACAATTATGAACAACAAACGCTAGACTTTATAGAATGAAATACGCCTCTCTGAATGTACGATAAGAGGTTTCGAGCAAAATTTAGAACTATACAAATAAAAACAAAAAGGCGGAACATCCTATCACAAAAATAGGGTATCTTATCAAGAAATATTTGATTTCCAAATAAAAAAATCGGATCTCGTTTAGATAGATGGCAAAAACCGACAATGATAGTAAACAATTATTTAACAATGGAAAATTAAACAAGATTTACATTTAAAAGATATTTCTAGATAATAACTTGATAGGTAGATAAATTAAACTTATATTAGGGTTTAATCTTCCAATTTGTCTCGATCACTTCCTCTTGAGTTATTGGTTTTTGAGCTGGGGTTAGAACATTCTGTTTAGTATGTTATTAATTGTTCATGTGAGGTAAGTTTTCCTTTCCTAAGGGATACTAGTAAGTCTTAAACAGAAGCAGCTAAAACAGGGTAATTACATAAGATATATGTGTTGTAGTTTCTTCGTTTCCTAAAACGAAAAGACACTCGTCTTACTTGACAAACTTATCTTAAGTAGGTGTTATATTAACTCATAATGGCCAGATAGACATCGGACAAAATTGTAGTACCTACTTTGGACTTATCAAGTTGAAAATATTTGGGAGAACAAATTTAGCAAATTGGATACTAATATTTAAGCAGAATTCAAATCCCTGGACAACATAACAACGAAAAATATTCTAAAACAAGCAAGATTTTACATTTTACTCTTCTCACCAGAATCAAAATACTACAAGGAAGAGCAATAGTAAAAATCCTTGACACAACCTCCCACTTTAAATGATTTGACCAAGATTCATTGCAATATCTAAAATACCTACACTGGTATGTCTATCTAAAAATACCTCAATATGGGGCGCACTGTTATATTAATAAACCCCCATCAAGGTTAATGTTCTGCGAAGCTCAGCACAAACAACAAAACAGAAAAAGAGTAATTTGATTTTTCGTTGGTTTAATTGAGTGCGTGCAATTGCATTGTGCGAATGAACGCGCCTAGGAAAAAAGAAACAAATTAATTTTACGCGCATTCACGCTTTCTTCTACATATTTTCCTCTCGCCACAGATAGTAAACTAGACCAATGAGCACAAACTTTTACTTTCCCGCTGGCAACTATCCATTTTAGTGTTGACTGAATAGTCAAATAAATCAACCGAAAAAACACTATCAAAGCCACTTTAGTGGTTGTAAACATTTCATCGAACAAGATATACAGGCAAGTAGGCTGAAAAGATCTAAAAAGAGAAGTGTACTGAAATCACTTACTAATTGTCATAATAAGTAGAACATATACCCCTTGTGTAGTAGAACATGTCGCTTTTTATTACTACGACATGATGACGAGGCTTGGTAATTATGAGAATGATTATGAAATGAAAGAACCTCATAACATTCACTACATTACAAGAAAAACATGGGGCAAATACGCATCTTTTACGTTCCACACAAAAGAAAATTGTACGAAAGACCATGCCTTATCAAAATCTCAAATTTGTTTCTATAAAACAGTGAATAATGTTAATTTAATGCAATAAACAATATTAGTTAACATAGATTTAGTAAGGGTTTTTATATTTTTTAATTTCTTCTTCACTTATAGCATTCTATTAATAATCTCTTCATTATTCCGCAACTACATCGCATATGAATTCTCGCTACTTAATAAATTCAATTCTATTCTATTCTCAATGGAAGGCAGTACTACAGTAAGTTGTAAGGTAAACTGTAAAAAATGTGATGAATGTTGTTCAATTTGCATATAAAATGGATACCTAGAAATCTTTTGGAGTTGCTGATTTCAGAACGATGATCTCTTAATACTAAAATTTATTAAAACCATAAAAGTTGACATTTAAAGTTTTCTGGGTCCTCAATTTTAAATTTGGTGCTTAAATTTGCAACTTCAAGATGGCGTATTCAAGATGAATGTATCATTAAAATGTCGGAAATTTAACATAACGGAATTTCTGCAGTTGTTTATTTCATATTTGGATCATATAAAGACAATTCCAATCAGGATCTTATTCTGGCACAGGGTGATTAATTTATATATATAAAGTTTCATATATACATAGATCAAACTATAGGTGTGAGCCAGAATTGAAGGACGCAACTCGATTTATATTTCTTATTTTGGGTGCACAGAATGGAGTGAAGTGTTATCACTAAGAACGAAAACGACATTAGTTTCATATAGTGAGAGATAAAAAGGCGGTGAGATTGCTAACCAATCCATACTAAATAGGTATGGCTCGAATACGAAATTCATTCTTCAAAGGAATCGATTGTTTAAGGCTTTCTTT
This sequence comes from Dysmachus trigonus, assembly GCA_949715965.1. NCBI lineage: Eukaryota > Metazoa > Arthropoda > Insecta > Diptera > Asilidae > Dysmachus > Dysmachus trigonus. The sequence goes on from OX454320.1 coordinate 25,910,749, forward strand.
CGTAAAAAGGAAGGAAGAACGCTGTACTGAATGTAAACAAAATCGAAAACTTCAAGGTAAACGCCTTTAACAGACAGACTCTTTTGCTGCTTTACCTACACACAAAATATTCTGGGAAATACCCCAGAACAGAATCTTACTAGCGATTTTCGCGCAATAATTCCCTCCCAAAAATTCCCGAAATGAATGCTCCATACATCGTGGAAAATAATTCAAAGCCATTTTGGGCCCCATCAAAGCCTTTAGACGTTTTATCATGCTCTTCCCCCGGGGGCATCGTACTTCACCTTAAGCAGCGCAATTAAAATTGCCTGCTCGAAGCGAACCACCAACACACAAAAAGAGGAATTTCCTCTAAATGAAAATACATAAATCGAAAAAAAAAGCTGTTTGTTTATACCGGCGAATTTTTTTGGTATTACGCCCGTCCAGCCGCGATAAAATAATGCGCTGAAGGAATGGCGAAAAATGAGTGCCGGTAAGGGGGTAATTTTCGTCACTGCTAAAACCATGCATATAAAAAATTCATAGGAATAGCAAAAAGCTCCTGTTAAGGCACTATTGAGTCAGGGCAGCCAGGTAGAAGAAGGTGTTCGCCGACGGTTGCCCCTGCCCCTGCCGCTGCTCCACACTCAGGTAATCCGGCCTGCGAATTAAAGTCCATGTTTTCTGGCCTGCCCCAGCTAGATCGAGTCATTCACGCTAATTTCAAGTGGATATGCTGCGACGTGCGTACGACCATCAAGCGAGCAAATTTTAAAAAGAAAAAGCTCAACAACTTAAGACAGGCAGCAGCGGTATCTGACTGAGCAAGATACTTGTGGACGAGGGACGGTTGGGAGCAAGAAGCAATCGGTGAGCTCGCGAGATAAACAAATTTACCCAGTTCCGTCACGATGCATGAAAAACTCTGACGACTTCAATTATCGAATTGATAAAAAAGAAAAAAAGCGCCGCACATATGCGCAAAAAGCGGCTGTGGAACTCTATTCCGCAGCTCCACGGAACCGATACGGTGGGTGTTTGATGCGCGCTTGTGGCTGAAAATTTCATGCTCACCACTGACACGCCACTGTAGTAGACGCGCGTCCACTTGGGATTTTATTTTTTTGTATTATTTTTTCACGCCGCATATACTGACGAGAGATATAAGCTTATTCTATGGGAAATGGGATACCATTGCGATTTCCCGGGGAAGCACTTTGTTTTTTGGCTGACTGGTGAAGCGTACACACGAGAAACCAGTTCACGTCCAGTTGTGCCGCGTATATACTGTAAAGTCAAAACGTATACCACACCATACGCATGTACGCATCTCCTTAATTTTCGCTGCCATGTGAAGGAACCATTAGATACAGACACATAACCTCACCTACAGATATATATGCTGCAGTCCCTGCTCCCTTAAGAAAGTTGTGGCGCTGTCTATCCGCCGCGTCGTGATGCCGCGCGAAAGGAATGCGTAAGACACGATGACCTCATCATCGTCATGTCCTCACAAAGCTGGCTGTATTGTACGATCTTCCTCCGTTTATCTGCTGGAGAAACATTCTCACAAGCTCCCTCAGCCCCATCATCAGATAAAAGTGCGTGAGGAGCCAAAGAGCCCAAAGAACGCCGAGTGCTGCTGAGAGTGTAGTAATGTAGGTCACTGGGAACGCACATCAATTTCAATACTCTGAAGCTGCCAGAATATAAATTGACTCGCAAGTGCGTTTTGTTTTCTATTCTTCCGCGAAGGGAAGCCGTACAGTATACCAATGACATACCACACTACACAACACTATATCCGCCCACGCGCGTGTTTAAGACGCACACAGGAGCATCAGACGCACTTGAAGACGCGGCAATCGGGATGGTATAGGTACATAATAACGTCAATAAAAGAATCCCAGGGGATTGGGAGATTTTTAAGAGAAATCCGAATACGCAAGGGATGCTTCTGCCTGACTTGCTAATTGCCCCAGAATTTCTATGGTAGTGTATGAAAGACGAACACTGTTAAAGGAACACTGATACTACGGTTACCACTGATAAAATGCCAACTACCCCAAAAGTTGAAGGTTTTCTTTGTTTACATTCTGGCGTCTTTCTAAACTGCGTAAAAGCAGAGGCAGAGGCAGAGGCAGAGGAGAAATTGTAAGACCCCTTTCTTTACAGAAAGAAGTGCCAGGATTTTTATCAGCTTAAGGGAGTGAAAAGATGATGAAGTTATCCAATCGTGTTGACTGTTTTTATTGTACCATGGGGGGATAATGAAAACCACCTCTAAATCTTTGATAATGCAATTAAAATAAGTATGTTTATCTGGTATATTTATTATTGTACATTTTCGATTCCAATTAATGAAAATGGAGAAAATCTCTGATTGAAATTGTTTTCATATAATAAAACGAGAAAATTTTTAATTTTAATAACTTTCTGCAACTTTAATGTAATATGCTTTCAACTTTGAATTATTAGTAGTAGTTATAAATGGAAAGGGGTTTTTAATCATCGTAACTTTGACTATTGTATAATTAATTCAAGAAAGGAGTTAAGTACCAGTCAATTTGACTGGTCTTGGCAGTTCTAGTGTTAATTAAATGTTTTTCACACGGAATGAAAATACATAATGCGTACAATACAAGGGGAAAAGCGATTTAATTAATATTATCTTTAATTTTTTTAATAAATCTATATTTTCTATAAATTAAATTAAATAATCTCGCAATCCTCTAACCAAAAACGATTTTATGCGCTTGGTTGAACGTACCTTTTATGAATCAACCCATCTAGATGTAGTTTACTCCTTGAGAAAATACATTTCTATAAGAAAGCTCTAGTGTGAATTGCGATTTTCGGCACCATCTTGAGCTCGACATCTTCGGCTTTTATAAAATTTATCCCACTGAAATTAATTTTATATAATATATTATCAAACAATGTAATCAACTGAATAAAATATATAATATAATAATAAGAGCCCTTAGGAGAGTACTATTTTTCATTATACATAATTTTGAGCGTAACTGCCACATAATACTAAAATATTAGATTAAGTATCGCACCCCCTCTGAATTACTACATATCGCCACACAAAAATCATAAGAATCCCGCTTTTTGCAGAAATCTTAAAAGATCTTGTTTTATTATCTGAAAAAAAGTCGCAAGAATAAATTTTATACTTTTCGCGAGATGGTGCCAGTGACGCTTTTTGATCGATGGAAAGTTTTGCCGATTTTTATGATAATTTGTATGATTTTAGTTTGAGTTCTTAAAAAGGTTTTCTTTTTGGACGATTATAATAACAATTATTACTTAGAGATGTTTTTTATATGATAAGAGTAGGATAAAAATGAGCCTTTTGTTTTTTGTTAATCTAACAGTGACTTATAATCGTAAATATTAGTTACATACTACTACTATGCCAGCACATATCCAATTATGAAAGAATATTATAACATATCATTCTAATTTGTCACATTGAAAAGATTAGCTAATATATAATAAATAACTTTTGTCATTACATATTAAAATTAAAAATTAAGATAAGATAAAGATAAAATTAAAATTGTATATTTTTAAGCATAAGTATTATATATTTCAATTATATTTTACGTGTAATGAAAAAACATGAATTTTGATATATTTTTGAATACTTGTTTTGGGTCAAACTAATCGGGGCATATTCGTCAGACGTCAGTTCTACTGAAGTAAAATTCTGTGTCACCACGTAATTAGAAGTAACATCATAACAATGTCCTACTTCATAATGAAATGTAGTATGTTGATGGTATAATATGCTGGGACATTCTTAGAAATTTGCAGAATATTGAATAATCCGTAGAGACAAATTAACACAATATCATCTGAAAAATATTATTCCGCCACTATTACCACGTTTACATAAAGATTTAAACCTGGGTTGAACTCGAATTCAACTTCACATAAATAAAGGTTGAGTTGAAATTCGACTCCGTTTTGAAAGCTGGGTTGAATTGAAATCTCGAATACAGTCCTTCAGTCCCGTGGCACTTTTTGTTTTATTTTTGTTAGAATAGTGAAGTACAATAAAATATTTTATTATAATTGTTAGGAGAAGGGGTTTAGAAAGCTGAAGAAACCAAAGACAAGTTAAATATTGGTGAAGCCATTTCTAAAAATATTTAAGCAAACCGACAATCATAAGAATTCAGGTTATATTTATCAATCAACTAAGTTTCGACTCGGCGTCTCATACGCAGGTCGAAAACCACCCAAATTCGATTCGTTTTCTCAACTCTGGATGTAAGAATATTTATTATATGAAAGAAATAAATGACAAATTTCACTGGCCCCTAATTAAATGAATTTAATGAAAGGCAATAAATCTAGAGATCTAGTTTGATCATGCTAAATAAGTAAAAAAAAATTTTTCTTCTAAGAAGAAAGAAGAAGAAAACTTACTAACAATCTAACTGAGTTGATTTATGTAGGAACTGAAATTAGTCCTACCTGATGTTCAAGCCATAACTCTACTTCCGCTTAAAAAAATTACCGAGTAATTTTTTGCGGTAATCTGGCATTTCTTTTCCCAAAGAGTTAGGGCCAAAAGTCACTTCGAGGAAGGCGAACGCATTAGTTCGATATTATGCCTATGTCATCATTTTTGATGGATGAACACAACTCGCCAGATGAGAATTGGGAGAAGTAGAGAGAAAAAAAAAGTGATAAATCCACTGCCATTTAGCAATTTGAGACCAATTTGTAATTTGGGCCACCATTTGAAATGTTAATAAAATTTACCACTGGGCGTGTTTCGGAAAACATTTTTTTTTCTTTGACAGAATTTTGTAAAAATGGCGAACTCAATGATGTTTTGTGTTTCGCTTCGTAAAGAAAATGACTGGAGGCTGAAAAGATAAGTTGATAAAAATGTTGTGCCCTAGATTGCCCTTGGTTCATGTCACAAAGTTAATGACCCCAAAAAACCTTTAAAAAATGATGTTTCAAACAGGTGTCATTGAAGGTTATCTTTTTATCTCTATCATACATATTTTACTTGCGTGGACAAGTTTTTCGTAGCAAATTAAATGCGGTCGTAGGACAACAATTGTCGAAGCACTTGAAATAGTTTGCAAATAGGAAGCAGCAGTTGGAAAAGAATTGCATTCTACTAAGGAAACAATTTAAGAAAATGCTGCTGGTTGCAGTTTATTTTGAGAAAATGCAGACGTTTGCAACATACCCAATGCTGCGGTATTCCCCTTTACACTCTGCATGGAGCTATTTTTAGGTGATGCACCAGCAGGTGGACAACACGCTCCTTCTGTTTATTTATTTATTTTTTGTCAGTTTTTGTTTAAAATTCTTCTCAAGGCACCTGAGGTTTGAGAAAAAAAAAGGTAAAAAATAAAAAGACTATTGTTGCGAAAAGCAACGGCGAATTAATGTTTATTTTGGTCAACGAAATTTCCCCTTCCGGGACTTGAATACGATAAGACGCCATAGCGGTAATACAACGCTGAGGAAATCTTATTCCGCGGCTTCTCGGAGCACGTGCGGACTGAATTTTAATGAATGCCAGTATGCAAAGAATTGGAAGGTGCGCGAGATAGCTAAGTTAATTGCGACAGCGCACGTAATTTATTGCTTTTCGTTGCTGTTTTAAAATATTATGCTTTGAAATGGAATTGTCAAATCTCTTTATCTGGCTATTTGGAGTGCAAAATTCAGGGTGAAATGCCGCGCTGGCCATGATGAAATGATATGATCCGCATCGCAAGTTTGTTTTGAATCATTCTTGAATGTAGGCATATTTAAAAATTTATTAAGTAACTCTTCAAAAGTATAATATTTAATAAATCTTTTATACTAATATAAAGGGTGTTTTTTTTTTTTTTAGCTTAGATAGGACTACTTATAGGCCTAACTGTCAACCCGAGCTGTCATTCTGACAGCTCTGTAGTCAATATAGCCTGGCAAGTAATTATTAATAGACTCACGCTTGAGGAATTATCCAAATTTTCTTTGAAAATCGGTTTTCGGTTTGTGAGACTTTTAGAAGACTTCATGATTTTTATAGTGGACGTAATCGTCGCTTATTTTTGCCTTAATGGCTTTGTTAATAAACAAAATTGTCGCTTTTGAAGTAAAACCTATCCACTATCTGCACATTAAAATTTAACTTGAGAACTTATTAAAATGATATGTTAAAAAGTGGATTTATACTAATTTTAATAATAACGGCTATTCGTAGGGAAACATCAAAATCGTCGGACAGCTCGATCCGACTATAGCATACACAAACTTTTAATGTTCTTCATTTTAATCCTTTCGTGGACAGGATATTATTTGAAAGGTGAATTGATTCTACAATGATTTTTATCATATTTACACATTTAAAAACTTGTCAAATTGATCTAATTATTTCAATTTTTAATGCCTAATGCTCGAATAAGTATTGTTACGGAAAATTTTTAGCTTACAACTTTTCGTAGAATGCCTATGTGTAGCAATTCGATTCTATCGTTTCATAGATTTTATCTTCACAAAATTTCTATAATTTCAACAATTCAATGGATTTTTACTTGAAATTTGATACTTTTAATGTAATACTACAAGATACTATAAAAAACAATCTCTCTGATCTTAAAAATGTGTATTTATTTCTTTTTGAGAAGACTTTTATTAATGCACAAAAATCATCATAAAGTCTTTTTCCAAATACATAAGAGATTTTATACCTAATTCCTCCACGAATAATAGGTGATAGGTAAAAAAATGTAACTAAAAACTTTGTCATTGAAAGTGCGTTTGGGAAATTAGAGGATAAGTGAAATGAGCGTATGTATTAAACGTATATTTCATATTTTAACCAAGCTCTAAATTAACTTCGGTATGTATACTATTGGAAAAGTCCATTGTTCGCTGAAAAGCAGCAGGGAAACAAAATTAAGGTCGTTCAGGCAACCGACTGGCATTACCTCACACCTTTAATTTCAAATAAACACCAAAAAAATTCCGCCATCGGCAGCGTTCTCCCCTCTTAAACGTCTATGCTCCACTTACTGTTGCACGGCACATAAACGCTTGTGCCATATTCTGACGTAACCCTGCCCCAATTACGATTTTCCCTTGACTCGAAAACATCACGATCCAAGCGAAAATTCCAATTACTTTCAATTAGTTGGGGGCTCCTATCATAGTAGCCGCCGCCGCTGCCTCGGCGCGCCATCATCGCAGCGCTACTGGAAATGATTTGGCCAGCAGTTTACCTCACCCGCGCGGAATCCTACACGTTTGATTTCCTTGCCATTGCGCGGCATTGGTCATTTCTCGACCTAAAATCTTTCGTAATCGAAGCGATTGCGCTTTTTTTTTTCCTTGCATACCTTCAGCACTCCGAACAAAGTCAATTGATTGCAAAAAAATATCATTCAATCCGAATCGCATCAGAGTCCAATCGAAAATGAGTGTGATCGAACCGCTGCGCTGCGTTGCGCTATCGCGGGAAAATGAGTGAATTTTTTCATGACATAGACGATGATTCCCATTCCCATAGAGTGCGCAGGTAAGCGGCTCATGGCTGCTGAACCTCTCGAACAGCATCACCTCTTGCTATAGAAATAGCATATTAAGTCCGAGGGAACGAATTATGTTCATGCAGTTCAGTCCACGGCAATTATACTAACAATAGAACGTTGCGATATTCTGATAACCGAACTTGCAGATACATTTTGTGTTTTTCACCTCATTAGATGATAAATGTAAATGATAAAAAATTGGCGTGATAATGTCTCTGTAATTAATAATTGGATGACAGTAGATAAACGTAGCAAGCGCGGCTTGACAACCCGTTGACCTTGAGAGACTCGTGCCAGCGTAAGTCCTTCGATTTCCTGGAAAAAAAAAGGTTGAGAACCTTAGTTTTGTTTTTTGGCGGGAATATGAAATTACGAAAGTGTTGTCACCTTAATAAATAAAAGATAGTCTGTATGTAATTCTTTATGACTTTCAAACATTTTATCTTCTTTGTGTTTTCTAATATGAATTATCAGTTTAGTCCAAGCAGCATTTGATACATGGGTATATGACACACAAAAAAAAAAGTGGTAAGATGCAGAGCGACACTGCTGATACAAAAAAAGTCCTATAATAAAAAAAATATATAAACGATTTCTTTAAAGCTCAATCATGCCCGTTTGAAATTAGTCTTGATTTTTTAGTATATTGGATGGATTGAGCATATTCTGGTCACCTCGTATTTTCTACGTAAAAATTGAGACTAACCTTTTCATCAGTTTTTTAGAATATGAACCAATATCAGTCAAGTTTTCGCGCCGATTTCAAACATCCTAAAATCATAGGATTCAATATTGAAGAAGTATAGTATATAGTACACATGAACTTTTTTTTTAGAGGCGAAACAGAATTATCACCCAGTAAAAAATGCAAATCTGTCAAAAATTGGGGTGTAAATTTTATACAAACGCAATTCATAAAAAATATAAAACCCTAGATTAAAATTATATAAAGTACTGGTTGAATTTACACCACTTTAGAATAAAATTAATAACCCTTTGCCTTCGTTCGATCAGATTTGTAGTATTGACTTCATTGGTTATAAGATTTTAAACTAATTATTTTGTTAAATCTTTACATTATTATTTTTATATAAAATTCAGAATACATAGAAATTATATAACAGAGCTTATAAAAAAAATTTACCAATTACATGAGAATTTCTTACAGGATGTGGAATCAGCAACCCTATAAATCCCCACATAATCCATTTCTAAACGAGTCGCAGAAGATTTTTCATTTTCATTCTCTTTACCCCTAAACTTAAGCATCTCCTGCCCCTCCAAGCTTTTTATATATACTATGGTACCCTTCGACAAACCTATCCTATTCAATAGAAGAAGAATAATCGAAATCGGTTCATACATTCCAGAGTTATGACTGGATATTCATAAAAAATGATGAAATTGATAACCCCTTTTTTTGTAAGTCGATTAAATAGCATGGATTTATAGCATTTAATCAAAAAGACTAAAGATCTACTACTATAAGTATAGAGGAATTTAATTTTGGAATTCATTGTATAACTACAAATATATATTTGAAAACATATTTACATACTTTCTTGTGTTCCAAAATGAGGTTGTCCCATTTTTGAAAGTTTTTAACTATGCGAAAAATGCGAAAAGGAGAAGACAAGCCGACCAAAGGCTAGTACTAAAAAAAAACCCCAGCGCTATGAAATTCACGATTAGAATTTAAAATTTCCTGCGCAAATTCAGTCCGAGCTGAAACCCATTAACTTCCGTTATAGCGAACAGGTTAAAGCACTTAACGTTTTGGTCCGACGCAAGCAAGAGTAGTAAGAATAAGAAGCAGCAACAACAACACGCAAGGCAGAAGACATGTCTTTACACATTTTACCGCATCAGCAGGTAACATGTTCCGTTTCATGCTGAAGACACGTTGCGACGTCAGTGCCGTGGCTAAAACTATAACAAACGCACCAGAAATAGACTGGTTACGCACAAGATTATCTTTTGCCGGCCTTTTCTTAAGACGCACTTTAAAAAAAAACATTGAGCGCTCAAGCGCGCCGTGAGATTTGAACCATTTTTCGCGGTATCAATTTCAAGTAGAAATTTTGATTGATATGATACCATCTTTTAATTTCTCTCATAGAAAAATTCAATTCCTAGCTCTGTTTTTCAGAGAGACCGCAACTACATGGAAATAGTGACGTAGCGGTCAGGTAAGCGCGCTTCCACTGCAAACAATAGCCTTTATAACAGGTGGCAAGTTCTGTTATTTTCGGACAGTGGCGCTTCGGAATAAATAAAAAAGGAAAAAGAAAAACACTCTCAGTGGCCGAAATTGCCGGCATCCATTGTCTAAAGACTTTTACAAAGAACTTCATTGACTGGACGCCTGAACAGGTAGTGAAGCAGGGTAAGCAACCCAACGACCAAGCCCCAAGCTTTCTTTTTACTCGCTTATTTTGTTTCTTTACGACTGTATAGTTCGCGCCGATCACAAAGTTACAGTTATTTTTGAGCATTCGTGATTTTACTCACGTAGCCAAAACGTACGTACAAGAAATTTCCGATAGGCGGAAAATTATGCCAATTTCTACTCTGATTGCGTATGGTCGCAATGGAAAAAAGGAAAGCAAACAGTGGTGGTGGCCACTGACTGATCTGAACACGCACATAAAACAATTGTTTGCGCAGACTTTCTTCAAACGTCTTACGACGATTTGGATTTGGAAAGAAGAATTTTACCTGGTGACTTGTATTAATTTGCACTAAATTTAGTAATACATTCACAATAAGTCGTTAGTCATTACATACCTCTTATTATGAATGTAAACATGGCAGAAATTATGTATACCTTTCTTCTATCTTTATAATGTTTGCCACCCTAGGTGATTTGATGGTTAACAACCATTCCTTTAACCATAAACTAATTTCTGATACTAATAACTACATAGAAATGAATACACATAATCCAAAAAAGTTTTTCCATTTATCTATAACAAATTGGTTCTGGTGTCTCTGGACTAAATACTAAAGTCTCGGTTGAGATGGGTAAAAGGCCAAGTGACTTCCAGACCGAAATCCATGCAATTTAAGCCTGTGGCCTTTTAAACCTCAATAAGGGACTGAAACGTGCCAATATTACCATCTTCAACGATCCAAGTGGCTCTGGTACTCATTTAGCACTACTTATTAATTAATGAATAAAATTATTCAATAGTCCTTGTGTGTCCTTCTTGTTCTTTGTAATGGATAGCGCAAAGTAATGTTACAGCTAGTATAGAAGTAGAAAATCAACCGAATTCTAGTACACTTTTCATCAATTTAGGTATAAATGATCAAAAAATTATGGTCATTTAGCAAGTCATAAATGATCAAGATTTTCGTCATTTAGTAGCAGCCATAATGATATAAGACCATGACAGACAGCACCTAAATTAGTAATTAGTACTAATTAGTAATTTATGTGTGCTGTCTGTCTAGCTCATTGCTGGGGCACTTCGATGTTGAAAGAAGTGAGGTTGCTGATGAACTAGGTAGGGAAGATTCATGATCATTGGTACCAGGGTCCTGAAACCTTCTGCAGCAATGACTACGAGTCAAAAGCCTCTATACTGGAAAAAGTTTCTCTGGGATCTATCAAGCTAAAGCGCTTGTCAGATCCCATGCCTACACTGGAATCACCGATTTCAGAAAAGATAGGTCTGTCTAATGAAACGGAATGTTGTCTGTGCTCTAAAAGCGATAGAAGTGATAAATTACATCACACATCTTGTATGCGCGTCCTGCTTTTGTTAAGAAGAAAGCTCTTCAGTCAGGAGTTTTTGAACTCGGCTCACTTTCGTTCCTCTTCTGTTAAAGATCTTCTGATGTTCCTTAGGAGGGTTTAACATTTCACGTTTTACTAAATTCCATAGCAGTTTGAACAAAAGCTTGGTTAGACTAGGCTAGCAATACGAATAGTCAAAATTTATTATAACTTTTATTTATTTATTTCATACTGCAGCTTACAAGTACAATACAGTAGGGTAATTAACTAAATTCAAATTAAATTAAAACGAAAACATAGCTTGTACATGAGGAAAGTGACTGCACAACACAAAGTGAATGGTTATTGGATTAAATTTAATTAAACTCTTCTTATTATTATACTAAGTAAGGGGAATATATATAGTATAACCATCTGCCTTGGAATGAAAATTCATAACAGCTAAATATATCTCAGAATATGCCTGGGTTGGTGAATGAGTATTAACCTAATTTTATAGTTAGAGTGGTTTAGATTATCATACATTTTGGGTCCAGTATAATCAATATGTCTCTGCAGTAAATTTCTGTTGCACATAATTTCTACTAATGGTCTAAAAACTTGCCTTCGGGCATAATGATTTGACTGATGAAAAGTGAAACTTGTAAAATTTTTGGTTATAAATTTAAGGGTAGAAAAAGTATATAATTATCGTACGTAATAGAGGTTCGACTTTTTCAAACAAAATTTCACGATTTTTTGTAAGTAATGCATAATATGGAGGATAGTTTGCGTCAGAGCAAACTAGACCGTTCGCATTAGATTTCTATCTATGCAGTTTCTCCTAACTAATGTCTTGTATTCTCCCAATTCTATTGCAAACATATGTCACATGCCTATCCCATTAAAGATTACCATCTATTATATACAACGCATACGGTTATAAGTTCTCAGGGAACTATTTCCGTTGAGTAAAATTTTGATTTCGTCGGATATTGTTTGTACAATTGCCTTCTCAATATCCGAAAATTAAAACAAGAAAACGTTCGCGTACTGAGCTGTAGATATTGAATTATCTATTTCATATTTCATTTTTTCGAAGAAAGCATTTCATGTTTCAAAATCCAATTATATATATTGCGTTTACTATATACTATACTACGTTATGAGTCATTCAAATACTACTTCAAACCGAGTATAAAACAAATTACTTCTGAGAAAATACCAATTTATGTCACGTTTAAAAACGCCCTCTAAAGTTCGCTTGAGAATTGTATAATTCTCTATTCTATAATCTTTTTAAGCCAGCCGAAAACGCAATTGCTCGTCAGCGTCGTCATGAGTTTTATATAAAAGCTATCGAGTACAGTCGCGTGAACCATTAGACGGCCGGATTCGAATGCAATTGGCCTTGCTATTTATCGTCCCCGCTCCCATGCTGTAAATTAAACGGAAAAGTTGAAAAAAAAAACAATTTTCATGATAAGATGCCGCCACTTTCGTCGCGCCGCCGCCATAGCGTCTGAAGATTTCTTTTTGATGTCTCGAAGAGATTTTTAGGGCATTATCAAATAGGCAAACAGTTGCTAATTGCATGGATAAATTTGGTAGTAAATTGAAGCGGCCTGCCACTGCCACCTTATTTTGCTTTCTTATCGCTCTCCCCCTCTCTGTCTGTCTGTCTTGGCTATGTATGCCCAGTGCCTATATCTTCTTCAAAGATACGGGGCGAAATTATTCACATTAGTCATCTGTGTTCGCTTTCATCGTCATCCTCATAAACATGCGAATGCGATTTTGAATATCGCGCCCGATTTCCATTTGCAAATAGTGTCAACGCCGACGACGACGATGACAACGACAGCCGCATGCGCCGATAAAGACGAGTTAACGGGTGCAACGCCAGCATCTGATATTTTAATTTGCCCTCTAATGCATTTCTTTGTTTGCTTTTAACAAAGAAAACTTCCTTGGAAGATAACCATTTATCTTTTATTAAAACAAGTTTGCGATCATTAAGTCATTCGAAATTTGTGCCTTAGTGGAAAAAGGATGCACAGATGAACGTTCCAATTTTAAGATTTCGGTGATAATTTCTGTTGACTTCCTTAATACTGTTAGGACCTCAATTATTTGTCTTTTTTGGAGTAATTTCCATTTATTATGGGATTTTCTCATTTATTTTTAGTCATTATGGAAAGTAATGCAAAATTCAAATACTTGTTTAAAACATATTCAGCTTAAATTTCTTTAATGTTATTATTAATATTATTAGCGTACTACAAACCGACAAACAACTGCTTCTTTTCTAACATAAAACAGAATAGCCTTTTTGCATTTAATAAAAAGAAACTCGAGTAATTACAATACTAAGAAAACAACTCTACCCTTGACGGTGGGTGTAGGCGTTCTTAACACAATAGTAAAGGAATTAGGTGGCGGTCATGTCCCATAAAAAAGGTTATTGGTGCATTTTTGATAATTGATATCATAAATAAGGTGTGTATGTACGTATTACAAATTACACATTGTGTAATATATAGTTTAGCTCTATATTTAACTATAAAACTCGATGAACTTATTACTCACATTGAATAACTTGTGTGACAAAAAAATAAACACACGTGCCATCCTACTTATCGAGTATCGACGATTTTATTCTTGGAATGTGCAGTTTTTCTATCCAAATTCTATAAATAGATAATTTCCACTTCACAGCATCGAGTAAGGATTATGAATTCAAGAAATTTGATTCAGATGTTGACTTTGCCACTAACACCTTCGTCATCTTGATCCCACATCACCAGGCACCTTGTATGTAGAGGTAGAAATCAGCGGAATCACTGGTTAATGGTTTATTTTCTTCCTGCCATAATTTCTCCATTTTGTTTCCTAATAATTCAATTCCTTTTTGTACTCGGGGTTTCGCCCCTCGACCCCTACAAAAGAAAACTACCCTGAGAAGAGTAGACCAACGTGCATTCAGAGGACGGTACATAATGAGGCTTCGCCCTAGACCCCTCTAAAACTCCACTCTTTAATTTTAGTCTTCTAAACGATCATCTTAATTGATCTTTAACCTTCAATAACATTTTAAGGGGAAGTTAGTGCCACCTATTATGTTTCGGAGACCTTCTCCCATCAGCTTAACTTATTTCCAAACTCCTTCGGGGCTGGGGTTGTTTTCTTAATAATTATCAAAACCTGTTAATTTCCTTTCAAAATATTAATATTAACCCTTTGTGGTCGAGAACTTCATAGTCTAAGAGCTGGTCGCTACTTCGACTAAGGTACAGCTACAAAGCTGAAACTTTTTATACATACTATTTAATGTAATTGAAGTAAGAAAATCTACTTCTGGCAGGATTATCGCGGTTGTAAAAATACCTACTATTTTTTCCAAGTTTCCAATTTATAATTTAAAAAATGTACTACTATTTACATTATTTTGAATACAAAAAAAAAAATAGCCAGACGTTTTTCTCGGTTACAAATATCTTTAAGATGGGTCTAAAGGTGCTAAAATGGGTAACACTGTATATAATTTATGTTGTATGCTGATTTTCAAATGTTTGTTAGTAATACTACAATTGAAATTAGAGGCGACATTTGACATAATAAGAATATGATGCCGCAAAGGTTAACCATCTTAAGGATGGTGTTCGGTTACCAAAGCAAATGAGTTCAAAAAATGTTATGTCTTTCGATCCGAGAAGCCAAATCGAACTCATCGGTATGGCATTTTATTTCTCTTATCTTTTAAAATAAAACGATATTACGCCATCAGTTTGCCTAATATTTGTAACATACTATACATACATATATATTATATAATTTTCAGCGCATACTACTTTTGAATGAAAATGGGATGTCAATCAGTGCATATTTTTTCCCAAATATTCGCAATATCACAAAAAACGACTATATGAAATTATTCGAAAATCACATTAACGTACCTGACAATTGAATCAATAGACAACCGATCAGAACAGAGGCAGGCAGCACGTGAACTGAAAAAAGCTGCTCCCAGCGAATTTTCAAGTTCAAAAACGTTTGCCAAATGCCACAGTTTGATTAAGGCACACAGCGTACAGGTACAGCGGATGCTGTTCGAATCACGGGCGAGTGAGACGTGTATATGTCAGTAGGAAAAAAAGAAAGAAAAACTTTACCTCGGGCAACAAATGCGCAATACAAACGTCAGCAGCAGCAGCTATACTCGTACCTAGTTAGTATCTAGGCCGGGAGCAGCCCCAGCTGGGGTGGATGGATGGATGGATGGAGCAAAACGCTGGGGGAGGGAGATTCCTCTCCAATGCCTTGAAGCTTTTCCGTGACGTGACGTCCGAAAGAGCAATCGCAGTAATTTATTTTCAAGGGAAATAAGTAATTCCCCTTTTGGCTTGGTCAGCCGCTGCTTTTTTCCTTCTGCTGCTCATAGCTTGGCGTGCTTCGGCGGTGTACCTTACCCGGATCGCACGAAGTCATCTCGTGCGCAAAAATATCAAAAACAATTTTGTGACGCAACACCTATCTAACGCGGCCGGGAAGCGTGTGTCGTCGCCATATGGCCAAGAACGATATGAAGAATTACGCTGCAGCGAAATAATGTCGCATTTTACAAACTATGCCTCCATTGCCGGCCGGCGGCAGCAGATTCAGTAGATAAATATAAATAGTCGTGAATTACACAAAACGGCAACAACACAAGAGAGCGGCGGCAAAAATATACGATTAGGTAAATTATTTGATCAGATAAATTGCACTTCGCGCGGTGGCGTACATCGCGGATCTTTTATCGCCACACTCTCTTCGCGAATTGCCCGCGCATTGGGATACCGGCACGTGGCACCGTCTTATTGTTGTTGTTGTTGTGCTCAATTTCATTCAAGAAAATAAAAATATTCTGAACAGCGCAATTTCGGGATTTGGAGTGTAGTAAAGAGTGTTAACGCGAAGCCACGATATGACGATTTGTTTTCAATAGTGGATTCTTGGAAATGTTTACGTTTATCCGTTCACATGACGTTTATTTTATTTGCGGGAATCGCCAAATTGTCTGGTTGCATGGTCCAATAGTGTGAAATATGCGACACGATTTGATTTCTTAATCAAATTTTGTTAAAATATGTTTTCAAAAATACTGTGACCATCCACTCTGGGGATCTTTTGCGCAAGATCTTTTTACAAAAAAACATATAATAAACACGAACCTTAATAATAACAAAATATGAATTCGAAATATCGGACCGCTAAAATAGAAACGTTTCAATTTTTTATAGTTTAGACAGCAATTTTGAATAAAAAAATACATAAATAAATTGGAAAATGCGGAGATTATATTTTGGATGTTTAGATGACCGTAAAATTACAACCTTATCAGTACGATAAATTGACTCAGATTATTATTTATAAAACGCAAAAGCTGATAGTGAAGATAGGCGACGAGAGAACAATTCAAAATAGAATCTGCATATTAGATATGATTTTGTGGTTTGTAGACTATAAATACAACAGAAACATATTGGACATATGACTTACAAAAAAGAAGACTGTTTTTAAAATACGTCGCAACAGTAAGAATAGTTGCGTTAAATATTCTGTTAAGATAAAGTCATGTAAGCGTGTAAGCGCAATGAGATAAACTGACAGCTGATAAATGATGATTAAGAAATGGCTGTCTGTCACCATTTCATTAATTAATAATTAGTGCTATATGAGTAATTAACTAATTATTAATTTAGTGTGCGGTCTGTCTAAGATAAGATATAAGCATTCAAGTCCAGTGGATACCTAATCCAAAAAAAAGTTTAAATAAGGTCTTAATAACTTTAAAATATTCCCATAGAATACCATTGCAAAGCTTATTAAGAATATTACCATAAAAAAGAGGTTTTGGTGAGATATATAATTGGGCTGGCAGGATGAGCTACTGTCAACCCAGCCAAGATACCCATTTAATTGAAATCATATTCTGTAACTAATCGGAAGGTTTATCTATTCAAACAAACATTATCAAATAAACAAACTTAAAAATATTGAACAGTGTTTTAGCATTTAAAGAAAAAAACCAGCCAATGGTCCACACTTTAGAACTTAATTATCTCTACTTTCTTTTCTTAACTGTGGTATTTTACGGAGCTAAACAATAGAGCTTAGTACCTTTTAATTTAAATTTTGCCGTTTGTTCTACAAAATATTTAATATATACACGTATACATACATAACTAAAATGCTTCTTAATATTGGGAAATTTCCTCCAAAACTTATCAAGATGATGCAAGCCTTAAATAAAAGTAAAATAGATCTTTAAAAGATTGACATTTTTTCGTAGGCATTTCTAACTTTCTTTTCTTTTATTTTTTTCAGGTGAGTACTCACTTTAATATCGAAAACCTTGAAACATCAAAATGAGAGGTAGGTAAGCTTTTAATCTGAACAAGATTATCATGTTAAAAGCAGCTTCACGCACCCAAAAGAGGGATCACCCATCTTAAGTGATACGAAAAATTCCATTCCAGTCGGCACTTCATCAACCCTGTTATGTACCTTCTAAAAGCGGTTTTTGATCGTCATTCAAAAAATTGTTTATTACACTTACGTCAGAACGTCAAATACAACTCGGGCGGACGCAACACACACAAAAAAAAAAGAGAGAACGAAAACAGAGCCAAGAAAAGTCCCTTCGAAACCGTGCTGGAAACGAAAAGAAGCGCACCGAAACGCGTTTTTATTCCGCGTGAAATCAGGTCAAGTCACTCAACCACCGCCAGGCCGTGGCCATTAATTAATTCACTTGAATTGAGCTGTGCGCGCATGCCTCATTGGATTGGATTTAACCTGTTCTGGGTTGCCCGATTTGCGGTGGCTGAAAAGTTATTTTTGTTATTTTGCATCACCGGGACCGGTGAATTTACAGACCTCTGGGAAAGTTAAGGCTCCTTGCTTACATTTGCCCTTACTGACCCTCTCTCATGAGAAGGGCTTCTGGGCTTTTAACAAGTTTTCAGCGGCCCTTGTTACTTTTTCTCATTTTAAACGCTTTTTATGGGTCATATACGTGCAGAAGTTGTCACATATTTTTTTGTCTTTCGTGTTCAAAGAATACGAATACGTAAAACATATGTTGGTTTTTTTGGGATTTATTTAAAAAAAACAGAATTTTTAGTCTCCGTGCCGGTGGCAACTATTTTATAAGGTGTGCGACTTTTCACGTAATAAAATGAAGGCAAACAACTGGTTTGTAAAAGTATAATTTTTCCTTAATGCACTCTTTACTTTATTCTTTTTTATCCTTGGTCCTCTTAAAATGTTCAATACCATGTGTAATGGAAAGAAATTTCACTACATCAAAACTGGTGTTCGATATCTGGGAATCACTTCAATAACAATTCCGCATACCTTTCTCTTATTAAATGCACATACTCTACGTAACCTTCAGAGCAATATTTCATTCTTGTCTGTCGTTAAATATTTGAAATAAACAAAATCTGGATCACCTTTTTGAAAATTGATTGAGATTGGTTTTTCATTGGATTTTAATTGCATCAGGAATAGATTGTGTTGACAGAGATAAATGCATCTTTGTTGATCACGCCATAAGGTGGAAAACTATTCCTTTTTGTGTGGAGTAATACTCTAATAAACTTTTTATTTATATCATATATATATTATCATACGTATCATCAGAATTAATAATATTGGGAATTTCTTTACTAAATTTCATATTCATTTATTTTTCATAAACTTTTTTTTTACGATTAAGAGCAATGAGTTTAAATTCTGGACAACATTTTTGCCATCGAATTATTTTTGAAATTAAATCGAACTATGAAAATATATTGTAATTACTTTGCCCCGGCGTTTAATATTTATGATCTAGACTGGGAAGTGCTACATTAACGCACATTACAAATGTAATGCCGCAAATTCAATGTTTTTCGATAAAAGAAATCTCAAGTAGATCCAAAACTGTATTCGTTTATCTACAACTTGAAAATATGTTTAATTTTATAAACAATCTGTTTAGAATAGATGTTTTTATCTTAAAATTCTTAAAATTGTACATAAAACATTAATAATAAATGAAAGTTCTAACAGATAGAATAATCATGTTGCGTCAATGCCGCGCCAAGCTATCTGAAGCATTTAATTTTAAAATAAATGTTGAGTATTCAATTTATTACTACAATATGTGTAATTCGTTGGATAGTCCTTGTTTACAGCTCTCTTAAGAAAATAATGTTCTTTTCTGATTTCGAGAATTTTTATCACTTCAAGAATCTCAAACATATTTTCTAATTCCCGAGAAATTCTATCAATCAGTACTGAGGAAGCGAAAACTAAAATATCTTAGGATTGTTCCCAGTAAACATCTAATAACTTTAAATCCTGCGCAAATTGAAAATATTTTTCTTTTTCAAATAATTTTATAAATAGAAGAGAAATTTAGCTAATTGACAATTGGTCACAACTAATGTTTTTTTTTTTTTTTTTATAGAACAGCAACGTTAATAAAATTTTTTGTTGAACAATTTGTAAATACTAAGAATTTTGCAAGTGATTTGGTAATTACGTTCTTCTTAATAGTAAAATTAGAGATTTTGTATATTTTATTGTTTTCCTTGATTATCTACAGTCACCACAATTGGTAGTATCCAGTCTAGTATTTTCGCATTTATTCTTGTATAAGTAAATGTTGTTAAAATTAAATTCAGTGTTTAATTTGTTTTTGAGATTTTTTAATGTAATACCTCTTCTGAATATAAAAAAATTTTTAATACAAAAACTTTCGTCCAAAGCTATTTAACTATACTTAGCATGGACAAATACTATATTCACATTAACTTCACCTGTAGCATTAAGTTTATAAAGTAGGACGTTATTATGATGTTACTGCTAATGACGTGGTGACACACAGCATTTTACTTCATTAGAACTGAATAAATTTTTCTTCATAATGAAGTATAGTGTATTGATGATATTATGTAAGCATATTACAACAACTTCACTCCGCTCATGTATCGTAATTTCAGGTACTAATATCAGGCTTTTAAAGCGTTTCCTGAAAAAAGATTTGCATCGCAATAATATTTCCTCTGCCCTTCAAAAAACGTAAACGGTCGTCAAGAGACAGCGAAATCGCCCAAGGCAATCATAGTAATTCTCAATGTCCGTGATCACCTCTCGATTGGCGCAAATGACGACAGCAACAGCAGCGGAAAGTGTATCCTGTGTGAACTTACCTGAACCATTGACCAGATTAAGTGGTGTCCCTTCTCCGCTGTTTTATGAGTCTTGACAAAAGGTGATAACCCATGGGCACGGCTCATTAGTGATGTCCAATTTGTCATTAAGTTTTCCCTTCTTTCCGCAATCGGTGGTGGCCCAACTGTCGCTCATTGCGTCTTCCAGCTAATGATCGCATAGCACCCAATTCATGTAAGATACGCAGGGTTGCGTTTAGTTGACACGGCCAAGCGGCAAGCGAATGACTCAAGTGCACCTCTGTCGTCGTCGGTAGCTCTCGACAGTGTCTAGAAAACATTTTTAGCCGAGCGTCCATAATTAGAAGCGGCGCCAAAAATGGTTTCGTACAACCTGTCATCGGTGCTTTACCGGTGCGACACGATTCGAGCGTAAATAATGTGACATACTGACATAGGACACCTATGCTGCCCGGCGATGATGACAGCGACACAATCGCGTTTGTTCACCTAAAAATGTTTAGCATATTTTAAATTTCACCCAACGCTACTTTGTATCCGATAGCGACGCATGTCGGGCATTAGCGCGTCCCGCACACTTCTAAACACTAAAAGTAAGCCGCGGCACGAATGCGTGAACGTAAATTAATTGTGGAACCGGGCGGGCGGCGGCGTCATTTTCATAAATCGCCACTGAATTTCTCAGCTGATCAATGCTGCCTCTCACGTGTCCAGAGGCCATTTTGGGAATGTGAATGAAAATAGTCCAAGTAAAGTCTAATGAGGTCGCGAATGAGTCGAGTTGCCGTGAATAAGCCGCTCATTTGGGGGCCAGTCTTATTTAATACTTTAGAGATATTTCGTTGAAAGTATGTTTGAGCCAAAAGATGACTCAGAGAACGCCTCATTGATTGCACAGATCGTATTTAATGGAAAAATAAACAATAAATATATATCTTCCAATCGATAGCCCGATTTTGATGACTCCGTTCGCCGTTACAAAATTAACGAGCCAAACGGGCATGCGCAACAGCATCGGTGCGAAAAACACATACTCGCACCGAAGTGCATGCTGCAACCAAACGCACCTTGGACTACTTAGTTAGTGAACCTGTTCGCGGGCCCTTGCCAGTTTATTTTTGCCACTTTTCAGCAAGAAGGCGTGTAGAAATAGCCGGATAGCGCCGCTCTCAAAATTTACCGGCACGGCACCAGCAATCACCTGTTTTCGTGCTCAGTTTTTTCGCTTTTTATTCTTAAAATGTGTAGACACAGTCGAGCTCATTCTTGCAATTAAAATTAATTTGGATGAACGTTTGCTATTTATTGCTTTGCTTTAACAGAAATTAGTTTTATATTTCTTAGTGGGGTCAATTTAACATACTTACCTTCAAGACTTAATGTCTATTTTGTAAATACAATCTCTACTTTTGAAAACAATTTAAAGATGACGATTAATATTACAAATAACACATTTTTAACCCTTCAAATTTATCCTTTATTCTATTAAAAAATAGCATATATTTAGAGGCCCTTAAATATTACACTTAGATTTCATTAATCTACCTTTATGCAATTTGCATATGTGTTTATCGAATAGTAAGTTTTTCTTTAACTTGAAAAGGTTATGATGTTGCTAGTACAAAATTTTGCTTTTTGAAACCCAAATTCATTGTAAGATTTATTGTACGCTCGATTTTGTAACGAATTCTGAAATTGTATTTCAATACGCAAATTGATCTTTTATTTAATTTAAAATATTTTACGAATTTCGAAAACTATATGTCATTTATTCCATTTATTTCGAAAACTATGTGTCATTTATTATTTAAATAACACAGCTGCGTTTATTTTCAATTGCTCAGAACACAGGAAAATTGGAATTTCTCATGATTAACACAGCCAAGATTTAAATATTTTTTGAAATAACATCAAATTTCCATGAGATTGATTAAAAAATTACACTGAAAAATGTTCAGTTCAAGATCTAAAATTTTTGATTAAAACCTTGGCAATTTGATCCACGTTTCTCAAGATAAGTATCAAATATTTATTCTAGATAGCTCTTAGTAAGCTTCCGTTCAATACAAAATGTTTTAATGTTCTGGAAAGACAAAAAAAAAAATTACTGTTCTCGATAGACAAAAAAAAACACAGCTAACTTTCGAAACTTATAAATAGCGTAAATAAGTAATAAGTTCAATAACACTATTTAAATACGCCTTCTTTGTGCACGGGTTACCATAACAAAGAGAAAAAAATATAAGACTAGTGTTTACTAAATGTTTGCCAAAATCTTGACAAAGTTCAAGATTTAACCACAAATCAAAAGGTTAAATTTGTTCTTAAGTTTTAAAATAATATTAACTTACTATTCAATTCAAAATTACATAGCTGTTGGACCTGCATTGAAGTAGTGCTCAATTGATGTAATTATTTTTGAAATATTTTTGTAGCTAGATATTTTTTATATTAACGTCTATAAACTCTTAAAATTTTAATTGGGAAGATTGCAATCAAATAATATAACACAAAAATTCAATGTTTCCCTGAACCTACAAGGCTTTTTCTTAAACTCAACCATAAGAATTCCTGGCTGTTTTCCTATATATCCATTCGTGTATTGCAACAAAATAAAATTTTAATTGAAAATTATCATGCCTGTCAGTTTAAACTGGCATATTTTTCCGCTGTCACGCGTAGTAGCCCTTTAGTCATAGTTAAAACGACTGTTTGTCACTTCGTTAATAAGCCACAGTTTTCCTCTGAGTTAATATTGAGCTGAGCCATTCCACTACATTAGAACACCGAAACTAATCATATCACTTTTGCACACCCCGTAAATGTCTCTGCATAAAAGTGTACATAGAGCTCCCCACGAATATGATTATTTTGTTTTTTAATATTTGCGGTGAAAAAGTGTGCCAAGGCTTGCAAATGGCCTTCTAATCGCCCACTACTATGTGCTCTAGCCAAGACTCTACCTATATTGTTTTCACGCCGCCATCAGCGGCCACGCAACCAGTGAGCCGTTCCTATTCCTTCTGGCATAGAAAACGCTCCCTATTTTACTTTTTTTTTTTAATGTATTTTTGCTCTATCCATTGTTGCTAGAATAATTTTCGCAAAGACTCAAAATTGAATAACATTTTCCAGTCACTAAATGAACAGTGGTAGCAGCGGCCACTGTCGTCTGTCCCGACTTGGCGGAATCTTAAAACTGTTGATTTTTGCTCTTAGGTAATCTGCAAGAAGGCGAGCGACTAACTTAAGACCAGTCGTCAGTCAAGTTTTCTCAATCAAAAGTGTCTAGAAAAAATTTGAGATTTCGCAATAATTTAAGATTTATGCCACAAGGTTCCCCTTTCTGACCCCTCTTATTACGTGAAACGCGTAATTCCCGTCATGGAAAATCCAGCCACAATCTCAGCTGGGCTCGGTGCTGCCGCCCGCCGCTGCTGCTGGCTGCGCTTTAGTGACTTTATCTTATAATTGTTGACATCTGTGGCGGAGTTGAGTTTCCTCTTTTTTAAGGCTTGGTCCACACGGCACTCACATTCCCATTGCTCGTCTTAGAGTTCCGCGTGTTGTCGCTGAATGGCTCTTAGCTTTTATTGTTTTCTTTTGGGAAAACAATGCTGCGGCATTTTGCGTTAGTTAGCTTTGATTATGCTCCGAATGCCGTCCATCCATCAGCCTAGACAGCAACGCCACTCTGTGCTGGCGCGACACGACGACGGTGAGCAGCACTCGGCATTTCTATGCGGCAAAAGCATAGACGCTCACCTGAAGACATTTACGTTTATTTTCCGCGTGGTAGTAGCAATCTCAAGTTGTAGCGGTAACGGTTCACATAATTACATTTTATAATGGCCTTGCCTGATTTTGTGATCACCTGAACTGTTTTTTTCCAGGGATTTTTCCTCGTTTTCAATTTCTTGTCGCTACGGCATGGTTGTAAGTGGTTCTCCTTCAGAGTGGCCTGTTTTTCGCATAATCTCCACCACAATCAGGGTAGTTTTTTTTACTAGGTTTACTACCTTTTTCGAGGCTTTCAACGTCTATACCGGAAGAGTGTGCATATCGTATGATTGGCCAGGTGAAAAGTAGGCCAACTTGGCTGGGCATAAAATCGCAATTGTTTCTATTTCGCAAAGGAGCACTTTAAGCCAGCTTTATAAGCGCATTGGCGCGCTTACACCAGCCGCGCGATCATTTGCAATTAACTTTCAATATCTGCTCAATTTGAGCACTTCTTGAGCAATTTTTTGATTGGATAACGGGTACGTAACACATGCTGAAAAGCTGTGAAGTGAATAAGCGCTTGAAAGAAAAGTTGATTAGGCGGTCTCCATGGTGGTTCTCGTTTTATATGATCTTGTCTGTCGTATTTTTTCCTTTGTATGCCATTTGTTTATGTCGCTCCTATTGTGACCGTATCTTTCATTAGGCAATTTCAAGGGGTAATTCAGGTTACCAAAGGAATTCGCAAATCGTCAGAGTTTTTATTACTGCAGTAAGTATCTTTTGAGTGTTTTGAGTTTTGCTACTCTGGAGTTTTATTTGTATTTCAAGAAATATAATGACTGCCTTTGTTTTCATCAATTTAATTTAAGGGCCACATTTTCTTTACTTTATCTTTGAAAAGGGTTGTTCCCAAGATTATCATACTAAAAATAAACTACGTAGTCCCAAAGTGCAAATTCTTATCCACTCACGTGCCTAATACACGTACGTGGCTGCAATTTAATGAAAACAAAATTACTTAGGCACAATTAAATCTTATCAGTGAAATATCAATTTCTTTAATTGGTCTAAAATCACACTTTCACAATTCCACAATAGAAGGGGGCAAAGTATAGTGGTTTAATATTTATGAACTGTTACTTAAATTAACAGGGTAATTAAAAATAATAAAAAAAAAATTTAATAACCCTCATTCCGCAAACTTCTTATTCTCCCCTCGTAATTGCGAGATTTATGCTGTATGGAAACATGCCAATTTCGAAACATTTTCTAAGAGCTGTTGTAATCACATTAAAACATCGCTTGACAACATACCAGTATGTGGAACATTGCTCCGGTTATGGTTGTTTTCAGTATTCTGTACTATACTATATGTATATACTCCAAATTAGACCAAACCTTCATTCTATCCCACTTTATAGCAGAATTCATCAAGTATCAAGATTTTTTGTATGTTACAAGATTAACCTTAATGAAGCATTCCTTGAATGCATATGATTTTTTTTTATAGTCTTTAATTCGTAACGACAATAAACCCCGGTATCAATCTAGAGTCCCAGTCAAGATGCTTCATTACTAAGAAGGGTTTTCAATATTAATTCATCGTTACTAAACGCTTTCAATGTAGTGTAACAACATTTTGGTCTTTTACAGACATTTATGACAGTGCAATTTTCCGGTTGCATTCAAAATAGTTCGTTCTATCAGTTTCACCAGCTTGGTTTCTCATTACTTTTTCTTATTTATTTTAGATAGATATTTTGTTTTTCCTTCAATTTTTTTTTATGAAATTCAAAGCTATAAAACGATTTTTAATTCTATGTTCTACATATATCTAAATTTTCTACATATGTATATCTAAGTTATTATACGATATTTTAGGATGCATCGTCCCAATATGTATTATTTTGATTTCAATTGGCTTATAGTTGAATTTTTCGATATATCAAATATAATTGAACAAATTCTTCACTTATTAAGAAGAAGGATCATCATACGACATAGAATAGAGCCTTGCAATCCACCCGTTTGACACCATCATTATTACGTAGAAAGAAGTATGATCATATGTATATTAACATTTTGGTTCTGCTTTTGTCCATGGATAAAAGGTGCATTTTCAAAACTGTTAACCCTAGATTAATATGTACTATCGTTTTTTAACCTTAAACTTCTATTGTGAGATGTGTCGACACCTCAAGGTCTTTCCTTAATTCTATGGTTTTTTAACAATAATAAACAAATTAATTTGTAGGCCAAACCATTTTTTTTATGAGACTTATTTCCTATAGGTTTTTTCTAGCTGTCATGGTGTCGTTATAGTATCATTATAGGGTTAAAAAACCGAACCAAGGGCAACTTAAAAATCTCTGGTAGATTTCTAAAAAAAACATTTCTGTTTCGAACACATCAATCCATTTACAAGACGCAAAACAACACTTGACGTTCTACTTTTACTTCAGTCGAGGACAATTACTCCATTACTCTGTTCCTTAAGTTCAAATAAGTTAATCATGAAAAGTGCCTTCGATATTGCTTGGATTCGTTAAACCCTAAATTCGCCCTGAAGCAAAGTAAAGGTGAAGAGAAATGGATGAGATCTTCAAAAAAAAAAAATTGTAGAGACCCAGAAAAATGCATCATTACACCTTGTTCCCTAGAGCCCATTAGGTCTCTGCTCTTCTCGACTTGATAGGTCACCCGCTTAATGGCACGCTGCGTGACTGGATAGAGAAAACCGAGCCCTGAACACAAGACTTACGCAGCACGACACGGCGCGTTTTTAGTTTAGCGTACGCAAAGCACAAAACAAGTTTTCTTCGCGCGGTCTTACCGTTATAATCATACTGATCTACGGCTTATTAATTTTTTTTCGTCAATTCGTGTTTTCGAGGGAAAATCAAGATCCGAATGAAATATTTTGTTGCTGCCTGTTTCGACAGTCCCGACCCATGACTTCATTTCCTTCGGGGGACTTTGCATACGTATAGCAAAGATATCAGTGAATGTTGTTGCCTCTTCGATGGATCACGATAAATAATTCCACCATGAAGGTTGCATGATGTCAGAAGAGGGAGCCACACGTATCGTGGATCCATCAGTCCACCGCGTCCAGTTCAATCAAAGCGCCAGCGCGTAAAGGCGTGGAGAAAAAAAAAGAAGATAAAAGCAAAAAGCAGAGAACGGTTGAAGGCGTGCACGCACTTTGGAGATTTTGTCTTGAACAGCTGTACATGGCTGACTCCAAAAAAGGGCAAAAAATAATGTTAAGAAAACCAAAAAAGCAACAGGTTATATGAGTGATAAACAAAGGTGTGCTCTATGTGAGCCACGGAGATTCACAGGGAGAATCAATTTTTTCCAGATCGGCCAAGTAAGTTGTAAAAATTCAAAGTGGGCCGATATTCAATCGGATTTTTGTGAAAATAACCGTTAGAAAGGTTTTTTGGGAAAAAAAAACTTTTGTAATTTTAGGGACTTGATCATAAGAGAGATCTTGGGAACTTTTTTCTTTTTTTTATTCATATGTTGCTTTCTAACTGGTTTTTGTAAACTAAACTAGGAGGATATAGATTTTCGCTTGGATTTCCCATTTCTTTTGTAATTGTTTTATTATGTATAGGGTGGCCATCAGCTGGTTTATTTTTACAAATGCTATAAAATCAACACTGTTCAATATTTTTCGAAGTTTGTTGATTTATTGAAAAGGGTGAAGCTTTCGATTTGTTATGAAATATGAATTTATTTAACTAGCTGCCTCGGCTGGCTTGACAATAGCACATCTTGTAAACCCAATTTTGCAGCACATTTTCAATGGTTTGGGGTCCTATTTCAGGAATAGTTCGATGAATATTGTGCTTAAGTACCAGCATCGTTTTTGGATTGTCAGTATAACATTGATCTTTAATGGCACCCCAAAAACAAAAAAGCCCAACGGCGTCAAATCGCATATTTTGAAACGTATTTCTATTTATTTCGTACCGCGGAGATATGATACTGTATTTCTGTCAATTTTTTTGGGCGCGTGAGAGCTGTCTGTGCCAAATTAATATGCAATTTAAAAAGAAACGAACAGATGGACCACCTTTTGTGTATGTATTATCTAAAAATAAAACATGCATAATTACATATTAATTAAATTAGTAAAGGACATTGTTGTCATTTAGAAAAAAACATAATTCAAACAATTCACACAGAATAAATCATTTTGCTTAAGGTTCTATTTTAAACGAATTTGTCATGGAAAATTGATAATTTTGTCTGTAATGTTTGTGATAAGAGTTTTTACAAGCATGATTCCAAGATGCTGAATCGATTAAATTTCTGTATCATTCATTCACGTTGGCATCCAAGAAACTTGTTAAAAATCCAAGTCAGTTTGATTTGTTTTCAGGCTACAAGTTTCTATGAGAAGAATACACACGATCAAATAATTTGCAACATTTACGTCACATCGAGTAAAAATGACAAGTTTCTTGATCGTGTATACTCCGCTTCAGGCTTGAGTTTAATCGCCGTTTAAACCTAGATTGCTATAATCGACGTTTAATTTTAAACTGAAGATATCTTTGTGAAGTCTTTAAGGCCAATATCACAGCTTAGTTGAAAGGCAGTAAAGCAGTATCAGTGATCAGATATAAACGAACCGTCGCGACAAGACAGTAACTAGGAAGGCTGTACTGCCCGTTTTAAGTAAAGCTAAACAATATGTACATTTTTTTAAGACAATATATAATACATGGAAGTATTAATTCTAACGGATGGTTAATGGGGCATTCTAATTATAATGTAAAACAAAACACAAATACTTTCAAGACATCACTATCAGAATTCCACCAAATTTCAAAATGGCTTGTCACTTCACGTTTACTGCTTTGTTGTATAACGATCATTGCAAAATAGTTAGTATTAACGTAAAGTGGCCTATTTCCGACCGCCTTATGTACCTGCGTACATATGTATTGTCACAATCATTGACTTGTTTACATGCATCGGCAAAAAGTTATTAGCAGAAATATAAAGTGGTTGGAATTAGGAAAGGCGGTCGGAAATAGGCCACTTTACGTTATACTGTTTATTTAGATTGATATCTATAAAACTTTAAACCTTTTAATGTCATTAAACCTTTTAATGTCATGTTTCTGAGTGAGAATCACTCCCAATCACCTTTGGTGTGTAAGCTTGTCAGATCCGAAAGACACTAAAAATTACATTAAAAGATTGATACTCGTAGATACCCAACAGCGGAGCGGAAGTAATGTTATTGATGTTCTTGCAGTAAGTCGAAATGCATAGTATGGTATATTACCCTAAATCCTCTTAAATACCTTATCAACAGTGTAGTATGTCATTCTGAGATCGCATTAATAAGTACAGACAATGACGAATGGGAATTAGTCACCAAAAGTGAACTTCCACAAAATCTCAATGTAAGAGCTTCTGAGCCAGACCCGAAAGACTGGATTGCTTAGAATACCACGTAAGGTATATATAGGTATGTACAAGAATATTTTAGGCGTTATCGGTGCATTGTGGCGGTTAGATCTATTAGATAATAGGCCGAGCAGGTAGCCACAGAGTCATAAATTAAGCTCTAACATGACACCCTGCGAGACCTGCTCAATTTCCCATTCGCACATGAGAAGAGGACAACAAAATGGCTTAATGGCTAATACCGTGCCCGGCCCAGATTTACTGTGCAAACAATTCGATATAAATGCGGTGCGCGCCAGCTACGACGGCGACGACTATGGCGACGTACGACGCCGACGACGCGACATCAGAGAAGTTTACTGCATTTGTATCTAGGTTATGCTTACAGCGTCCAAAGAGGACAATACGCGGGGCCCCAGTAATGCTATTACACAAGAAGCGGGCGAAAATGGGTTTTTAGGTCATCAAGCCACAGTCACAACAGCTCCGGGGCTGGAGAAGAGTTTTTTTTTTCGCTGTTTTTATTTTGTGGGTTTTATTCTCTGGCTGTTGCTGCTAGTGTCACTGCTTTTGTGTTGTGTTTTAGCATATATTGTAAATATAGCAACACCACTATAGCACCACGAGAAAAGAAACAGAACGTTCCGACAGCAGCAATGAGCTACAACACAGCGGCAATAGTGTAAAAAGCGACTGGTTTTGTGTCGTGCCGCACTGTGAAAGTACAGTAAAAATAGTATAAAGTGGCATCAAAGGGGGACTAAAAAGCACCAGAGAAGTTGAGCTGAGTGTAGAACAGCTAAACGAAAGTGAAACGAAAAACAAAAAGGAAGTCGAGCTGCTTTCCGCATCAAATAGACGTAAATCAGTGGCAGACAGCGACTAATCACCAATTAGCAAATTTATTGGCAATTAAATTACCACCAGTCTTTCCAAAGCTGCAATGAGGTAAACCAACATGCGCATGCCAGAGCACATCATAATTGAAATGCGCTACCTGAGCGTAACGGGGGCGGGAGGAGGTGGTACACCTACAAGTCTCAATTACATCGTAATAAAACCGCCTTAATAATGCTAATACCGTCCTTAGACGATACAAAACCATCGGTGACATGTGCTGTGTGCCAGCTGGAGATACAAAATCGTGCTCTGATTTTTGGGTCGTCTGAATAGGTTACAACCGATGTGGCGAGCTTCCTGCGGTTCAAGCGGAGCAGCAACAATGGGGCAAACAGGTAGTATGTGCACGCGCAAAACTAATTAAAAAGTCACTATATAGCTGCACATACGCAGCTTTTACTACCTTGCCTTGCCGTTGAACGTTGTGAAAGGTAGGGAGAGAGGTATGTAAATGCCATCCAAAAAGGTAAAGCTACTGCTGCATGTGGTGTTCCTGATGAACACCTTCGTGGATATGTTTGTTGACGATTTTTATGCTTTGTATAAGTAGATATGGTTCTGTCTTTACAAGGTTTGTACAACAATGGAAATCATTCGTAAGGCGCCTCATCCATCAATAAATCTTCTCGCTTTCCATAGTTCTAAGAAACCTTTCAAGCGTAAGCTAGAACAAGAGTTTTAGAGAAAAAGATTTAGTTTTATAAAAGAACGTTTAGAGCGTGATTCATCAGTTGAGCATATTGAAATTAAATCATGATATGGAATTCAATATTTTTAGGATGTTATGTCATCGTTTTACATTTTAAATTATATACAATGTCCAGCGCTTTTTCTGATAGATCTAATGGCTCTTTACTCCAGATATTAATGAGAGGAAAATAGGTTATACATTCAGTTCCGGATTAATATATAGACTGTATTATACCTATGTATATAATTTTAAATTCATTATTATGATCACCGATTTACAGCTCCAGCGTCCAGTTTCATCCGCCATAATTTATCAGAATAAACATAAACTTTCGGGCAAATAATCTAAAATATCGATTCTAAAAATTCCTACACTTTAAAAATTGTGAAAGCAAATTTCGCGAATTCACGCTTTTTTGGAAATGGGTTTTTAGAAAAAATTCTCTTCATTTCATAGTTCCAATATTATGAACATAGTTTATATTTTACAGTAAATTTCATTCTGATCATCTTCTTTCTTGACACTAGAAAATGCTTTGACATATACATACTAAACAAAGCCCACATTATTTAAAATTAAATATTTTGATAAATTGTACGATATGGATACTGACACTTAAGACTTTCATAAATATACAAACACTTTTATATCCATAAAAGAAGCATATTTTAAGATAAAATAAACATTATACAAGATACTTTAAGTATTTTTTTTTTTGTACTTAGTATGACTCTCACTCAATCTGCCACGTGTGTTGTGTAGGTTTGACTACTTGTAAGATGCAAATTTGCACAAGCAATAAGATTTAGAACTGAAGTGCCCCTTTATGTGTATAATAAATAATAATAAATAGCTGAATACTCGTAGGCATTAAAAGTGAACTTTGTGCATAGGGTACGAATGGTACGAGGCGTTGCAATATTAAATTTCATACCATGTTCTTATGCTGACGCATTTCACAATTAAACAATGCGTCTGCAAAATATTGAGTCGATTAGTATTCCTTTTACGTTTTTATCAGTTTTCGATAAAATTCCCCCCATCCAACTAATTGAAATTGGATCTTCGTACGAAATTCGGTGCGTGCACGCGATTAAAACGATTCAAGCAGAGAAATACCTTTCTTTGTTTTCAAGCATAAGAAGCAACACTTTCTGCAATATTGCAATAAAATCCATCTTATGCAGGAAGAAAAAAAAACGTTTTTTTCGTCATGTTTTTATCGATGAAAAACGAAATCTAAAACGAGCTTGTTCCGTTACATGTACACATTTTGTGCAGTTGGTATTAGTCACCTCAAGAGGAAAACCAAAACCAAAGCAAGTCACTGAGGTGTGGATTGGATCACGGTGCAGCGGTTTACCTGCGAACTGGAAGGTGATTCAAAACTCATGTGTGATTCGCACGGTTTAAAAGAAAAATAAGGAAAACTGAGGCGAGAAGCACTTAAGCCTGAGCATGCGCAATTGATAGGAAAAATACCACAGCTAGTCGGCGGCGCAGGTTGCACATATTATGGCGTTGAAGTAGGGGCAATGCTATGGTTAGGTTGGATGAGCGGGCGGTGGTGTTGTTGTGTTGGCATTGAATGGAAAGTCTTATTCTTTTGAGGTTTTCCCGAGGGGGGGGCACATAAGTGTTTGTTCCACAAGAGAGTACCACCACAACCTCCGCCCTCCCATACCAAAGTTTTGTTTTCTCCTGCGGACACGGCATTCGCCAGCAATTCGCCGAGGCCGCGCCGGGTTGGTGGTACTAATGAACCGCTAATAACCCGTCGTGATCGGATTTATTAATCGCGTAATGCAAGCTAATAAAACATCTGTTTACTCAGATGTGTGCGGCTCAGCTCGTTGGCTCGTTAATCGCAAATAAGATCTCCATCTGGGGACTGCTACGTCGATGAAGACAACGACGACGACGACAACAACGACGGTGATGATGCAAGTTGATTCGAAGCGGCCGGTATATCGGCTCGCGCAACGTGAGGAGGGGAAGGGGTTACAGATGGCGGCTAAGTGAGACCTCTAAATCCATCAGCCACTTAACCTGACGCATTACCGCCCGCTCTGTCACTTTTCCATGTCACGACGGTGCCGGCACGAATTAATTACGTAAAAATTAAAAACGGTGTCGCAATATCCTACCCACCTGTGCCTCTTTCCAAAGCACATCTTGTGCAATATTGGTGTTGTGCCAATTTTCCATTTGCCGGTCTTTACCTAGACCTACTCTATTCGCATTATCGCGTATTAGCCTAAGACCCATTTTTGCGCCGAGATGAATACCTCGCCCGGCCGGTTGTTGTTTGTTGTGCGGCACTGGTTGGCTAATATCGTTCACGGCACGTCATGTCGTCGTCTTCGATATTGCAAATTTTCTGTTGCTGTTCTCCCGCATTTTCCCGCTTGTCAGCGATGGAGGTAACATTCTTGCAATTTTCTTACCTGATGCCAATTAACAACACGCGGAGTACTTTATTGAGGTAATTGTTGCCCGTTGTCACTTCGATTCGGTTTCAGTTTTTTTAATGTGCTACCAAGGACGGAATAGGTACAATTTTCTGGAGGTCTTAAAGCTAAGTCGAATGCGGCACACCGTATTTCTATTTGAGGCCGGAAATTTATCTTTATAAAGATTTAGCGACACTATATAATGCATAAATTCAGCGGCCACTTTAAATACAGATTGATTGCTTTATTAACCTGGGCGTTGCGTTTTTTCGAGAGATCTGAAGTAGCCGCCATGAGTATGCTTACGCTTTAGCATACATTATGCCACTTGATGTCATTTTCCGTAAATATGTGCAATTAATAGTGCTCTGGCCACGAGAATTTCCGTCGATGGTTGAGGGTACGGCCAGTTGTTTCGAAAAAACCGAGTATCCTTTTAACTTTACCGCTAGAAAATAGTAGGCTTATAAGTTAAGTAATAGAAAAAGCTGAGAATTTGTCGAAAATTAGCCTAGATAGGGAACATAAAACGTCTGCAATACGCGCTGAAATGAAAATAACTATAAACCGAAACAAGGCCGATATGACGTGGAAATACCATAGGTATCGAAACCAGGCCAAACAAATTCCGATGAATATGCCCCAATTACTTACACAAAAAAAAAAAAACGTTTATATTAAGGGAGAAGTCCGGTTTGAACTTCCCAAAAAAAGATAATTTTAACGAATCTAATCTAGCGACTTATACTATATATATTGGTATAATTCTTTTTGGGCTATATTAATACACTCTTGAAACATAAACAAAAACATTTTTTTCATTAATTTTACAATGTTTTTATTAATTGACAA
Source organism: Dysmachus trigonus (assembly GCA_949715965.1). Classification (NCBI taxonomy): domain Eukaryota; kingdom Metazoa; phylum Arthropoda; class Insecta; order Diptera; family Asilidae; genus Dysmachus; species Dysmachus trigonus. Next base: position 25,945,299 of record OX454320.1, read on the forward strand.
CAGTACAAACATAATGCGTCAAAAAAAGATAGCCTGGTTACGTTGTAGAAATATCGAGTTTGGTTGAAAAAAATAATCCAAAAAAAAAATTATAATTAGCAAGCCAGTGGCCAAAAATAACAAAATGGAAGAATGTTAAACATAAAGTGTAGAAATGATTGAAATTGATTCTAGTTCAGACATTTGACAAATAAAAAAATATTACATAAAATAAAACATTACGACAGCTTTCAAACTAAAGCTTCTATAATACAAATCTAATAAATATTTTCATTCACGTTTACACTGAGAAGTTATCTTTTTAATTCAGTCGACTTGTGTATTTTTATCCTTTTAAACAGAATTTGTCAAATTTTTGAGTTTGAATCCAACTAAACGAAACACACGGGTGCTCGAACACTTGCAACGTAGGGCTGTTTGACAGCTGGAAGAAGTCTTGTGTTCAGACTTGAACAGCATTTAAAATTAAGCAATTTCAACAATTGGCTGACAATGTCAGCTGCTCGAGGCATTGCAACATAAACCATCAATAAGCAGTAGCTTAAGCTTACTCTGTTATTACGACACCTGGATCGCACGCCGTGAGCTAATTCACTTATAGTTATGCTATGCTATGTTTATACTTTCAAGTAGATAACATCTCGTTAATTATTACATGGTCTTTCGAGCCTGATTTGAACCAGCGACTTCTGGATGTATGATACTCTGGAGAACCCAAAAATCACTAAAATTTCGTTAGGAATTAATACATATTTCTGACCCATAAAACTTCCAAAGGCTGAATTTTCTAGAATATTACTTTTCCTGGCAGGGATATAATCAGACTAAATGCGAAGTTCCGTGAGGATTTCACCGGGCCGCAATAAGTGTCAATGTAAATTTATCGAACTGCCAGATCATACAAAAGGGCAGTTCACGGCTTGTGTAATTGTAGAAGGTTTTGACCTGTTAATAGGTGAATTCGTGGTTCATGTGTGTTTGCCGAATTGCTCACTTATTGTCTGTGCTTCTGGTATTAAGCAATTTGCATTAGAATTTTGGTCTGGAAGAAAACAGCCACCTCGGCCCTTTCTTAATAGACATAAAATTTTAGGTTATTCTTTTTGAAAAATTGCAGTTTAGGGGGTAATCGCGTCTTAAAAAGAGAGTTATCATTACTTTTAAAAGGATTTCCTATATTTTTTGGTTAAAAATGAACGATGCGAAGCACGAAAATCAATCCAAAAATATACGCATAAATTCTCCAGGGATAATTGGACAAAACAACATATGTTCTCCAGGGATAATTGGACAAAACAACATGTAATATACGGTTTACAAATGTAAGAAGTAGATTTATTCGAATTTACATTTATTTTTACGTTTGTTATATAGAATCATATATGCGTTTGAAAACGCCTTTCATGGAACCGATTATTCGTTATATCGTTACATAAACATTTTCACCCGGGTTACAGCATGTAATTTTTGCACGTAGTACGCAAATGATTGGTTAATATGATAAAAAAAAAAAAATACTAACTGAAGTAACATTTTCGTATATTCATTTGGATTCTGTGGAGAGGATTTAATGGTGCGGAAAATCTAGAAAAAACTAAGGAAAGGTGCACAAATGTCGGAATATAAGCCAAATAAAATTTAACCTTAATTTTCTTCCGAAATGTTGAAAATTTTGGTGAAGAATTAGTTCATAGCTTATAAGGTCTTATCGCCTCTAGTAGAAATGTACTTTTGATGAAGAAATACATTATCTATTATGGAGATACAATTAATACCTGCATTAGAATTGCATATGACATTATATTTAGCGTATTTATTTTGTTTATTTTTCATATTTTACAAGTACCCACAAAATTGAGCACATGACTTGACTATGTACACTAACCACGCCCAAGAGTTAACTAGTTTTCTTTCGTTTTCACTTAGGTATTTTTAGTTATGTAAGTACTTGAATTTTACAGCGACAAATTGAATCCTTTAAATCCTGAATCGTATGTACCTCCTGCATTGCAAATTCGGGGTGTCCCAGAAAGTTTTCCCTGGTTGGATTTATACTAGAACATAGCAACAAGAAATTAATATTCTCCCGGTGGTTTTGTTCCACTTACGTGAACGCGTTATTTGAGCAAGAAGAAAACGTGCTGTTGTTGAGAGCATATACATATTTACAGATTAGCGATTACCAGTCGATCAAACATTTGTTTACATCAATCATTTCTAGCAAAACATGCAAAAAAGCCCAGCCAGAAAGTAAATAGAATTACTCGGCAACTTGAATTCCGCGAAAACTATCTACTGCCGGCTTTAAGTACGATAATATGTGATAGAGGCCGGTTGGTTGGGGCGGCGACGGAGACGACAGAGACGCGCACCACCAGTGCCAGCCGTAATGACTTTAATTCCATGTCGTCATTTCTAATGAAATTAAAATCCACACAAACATAGCATATATGTAACTCGCTTGTACATACGCTCTATCTATGCTATGTTGTAAACAGAGATAAAATGGGGAAAAAAGCACAACTCCAAGCGTAATTAAGTCGAAGCTGTCGGATCAAATTTCATAGAATCTACGGACTACATAAGTAGCCAAATCCGCGGGAATCGAAAATAATTGCTACGGGGGGATTGGGACGCGATAATGGGCGTATTGGCGTTTTGTTACAAGTTTTTTCTTCTCAGTCGTGTAGAATGTGTTTTATAAAATATGAGGGGTTGTGTATTGATGCTGCCTGCATTCGTTCATCCTTGAGCTCCCCGTTTTCACCCTCAAGGTTAGGTTTTTGCTAAATTCAATAATTTCACGTTCAGAGAGTGTCTTCAACCTCGGAATTTGCACGAAGAGATAACAGGTTTTATAAGCGATACGGCGGTATGAGGCCCGGGGGGAATCATTGCATTACGCAAAAATATTTGGCAAAGAATTTTCCCATCTTATCAAGAAAACAAAGAAATTTGTATAGTGGCGCGTGTAGCTCGGCACCTTCGTGGCCAGCCGAATAAACAAACAGGAAACGCAACATAATATTTGGTTTTCAGAGTAATAACAATAAGTGACCGCATCGAGCACAGGTAGCATGATGCTGAGAAAACTAAACTAAAAGCGATGGAAGCCTTCAAGACGTTTACCACTGATATATGCTAAATGATGACAAAAAGTTAATTTTTGCGCATGCTGAGCACCGTGGTGTAAACAAAGAGAAACCGCGGCGTTTTAAGTGTTCACGCGACCGCAGGTGGCGCTGCTGCTGCTGATTGGGTGCTGCGCTAGGCGACCTATTTCCACGGACTGTTTGCTGGGCGCAGCTGGGACCGAAGTAAACTTTCGTTAGTGTAAAATCCCAAAAAAAGTAAAATCATGGTAGTATTTTTAGATTCTACACCAACAACCGATGGTCTTTGATTGTTCAAAGTTAGGCAACGCAGGTAACGCCACTTTTACTCATTTCCATCCTGTGGCAGGTGTTGTCTGTTGTCTGTTATGCACGCGTTCCGGACAGACATCCGCCAAAATATTTAGATATCGTAAGATTCCTACGCACGATGGTAAACAATAGATCTTCAGGGGAATAAGTGTATATATATATACAAATGTTCTTTACATTTTAATTTCAAGGCCAAAGGTATTGGCAGGGAAGGTGTTAAATAGGCGGATGTTGGGGAGAAACCGAAAATTGCACACCTGACCAAGGTAAGCAAATAAAACAAATCTTAAAATGGCATGGGTAGTTGGATTTGCACACGCAGCACGCAGTAATACAAAATTACATTACCAAAAAAAAAAAAAAGTGTGTGGTGTAGAGGACAAGGCTGAAGACCTTGGTTACTATCACGTTTCCGCAATGGAAAGATCATTTAAACCTCATTGAATTCGCCCTCGCACGGCTATTATGCTGCAGGCATGTAACCTTCAAAGTGTCTATCACGATCATTTGTTTGGTCGGTTAACAAATTTTTACGAAGTCTCTGCCGAAACTTGAACAGGAGCTTGCACTCGTTTCTGGTTTCTGCCTTATTAACGTAGCGTTGGTTTTTAAAGCATTCTTAGCTTACACAATGTACAATTTTGTACATTTCCATTAACCTGCGTAGAAAGATTTGCAGTTTACAATATTTCAACAATATCTTGGGTAATTCCTAGCAATATAATGACAATCGAATTAAAATTGTACAAGAAACTTTGCCCACAAGATTTAAAAACATATAAAAAGTTTTTATTTTCAAAGGTGACGATAAGCTTCGATTTCGTCTAGCACTATGTTATATTTTGAATATTGCTCTAAAACCATTGGCATTTTATTTGTCTAATTAAAAAATTTAAACAAAATAAACATTTCGATTTTTTCAAACTTCAGAGTGCCATAATCTTTTCAGTTTTGACATTGGGAAAACTCATTAAGCACTCGAAATACGTTCTTTGTTGAGATAATAAATTAGCATCTTATTTAAAAAAATGTTATATTAACTTACAAACCCACTTTGTTATCTGAAATAATGTTTACAAAATAATATAATAGAACAATAAATTTACTGGCTTGATAATGTTTAGTTATTTTATCTCCGATGACTCATGACATCATTAGCATAATTTAGCCCTTATCATGCGAAGAATTTTGTAGCATAATTTATAAGCCGATTTAAAATAATAAAGTATTTATTTATTACACAGTGATATCCAAGCTAGCTTGCAGCGAAATATAATTAATAATAGAATAATAATTAAAATAAGAATATGCAAAAATTCTGGCAGTGAGACTCTCGGTTGGAGTAATAAGGGTTAAAAAGTTGTAATTTGGCATTGCTGGTAGTATGCTAGTAACTTTATAAAATTAATAATAGTTATATACAAATTCAATTGTTTACAAACCTTGAAAGAAGAAGAAAAATAAAGTAAAAAGCCCCACCTTCATTCCACCAAATGCAATGCTAAAAAAAATATAAAGTATAATTCAAAATCAGGAGTATTAAGTGAACGAGTTTGAAAAAGTGAAAAATTGCATTATAAAATCATACCAAATCAATGTAAATTAAAATATTCGATTTGTGACAATACAAAATGTTAATTTATAATATTTACATCAATAATTATCATTATAACGTTTAAAATCAGAAGCTAAATATAAATCTTACACGTTTCGTTGTACATTTAACAGGGATATAGAATTTCTGTATTCAGATATATGAAATGAGAATTTTCTATGTGTTTTTGAAATTTGAAATGTAAAATCATAGAGTAGGGTGCACAAATTTATATTAAGCTAGTATAAAGGTGTAATTGTTCCCTTGTTATTGTTGTAAATATAATGGTAAATAATATAATTATAACTGAATAATTATATAATCTTTGGAAATTACAAATGGATAATATTACTCTTGAATCCCGTAAAATCTCTGTGGTTCGATTTTGCAGTGCAAAATAGTAAATTCATACATGTATTTCACCAAATTTACAATTTCTTTACTCTTTATGGTCGTTGTGGAAAATTGCTTGATCCTTGACTATGACTAAAATCTGCCTGAAATCTCAATACCCTCAGCTTATTATATCGAAAGTATCACGTGTGGAACCCGCGCTTAAATCACTTCATTAATATTAAATTAGTTATAGGTATATTTCAAAATCCTCCAGGTGATCAATGCCCTTAAAATTTTTGTAAAAATTTCGAAAGTGACCCCAATTTTTGTACATTTCTCTTCGAACGATTCAAGAGGTAAAACCCAGGCAGGCAGGGGCCGGAAGTGAAATGAAACGTATCTACAGAATGCCCGGGTGATATAGACGGGGATCCTAATTACACCATTAACTACCAATTACTCTCGGTGCCTAGCCAGACTCACAATGGCTCCTATTTCTTTATTATCTTCACTCTAAAAATGCCCAAGAAATTCGCAAGTCAGTGAGGCACAGACCTTCGGGCCTTTCCATCTTATGCAATACGACAGAAAAGAAAGCATCCAAACAAAACGAATGGAGAGCATTGCTAAAGGCAGAGAAAAAGACGAAATTGTGTAGAAAAACTTAATGAAGGCAAATCATAATTTCGCAGTTGGACTAATTCCACTCAATAGACCGAATGGACTCCGCTGACCACAACAACCCGGCTGGTGGTAGAGGATTATTGCAAAACATTCGGCGGCCGGTCGATTGCTCTCCTTGCCCGCTTGCCTTGTAACGCGCTGACTCGGGGGAAAAAATGAAGCTAGTGACGCGTTTTGTCTGAAAGTAACCAAAACCATTCGTCACCGGCCCCTAATTTGTCCAACTTTCGCAAGAGCAAAACACGCGCAACCGACTTAGCCCACAGCTCTCTTTCCGTCAATAAAAGTCAAGTTTAGCAAATAGGTGGAGGGCGCCAGACTGTTGCAAAATTTATGATTCTTACGTTTTTCATCTTGCAAACTTGCGTATTTTGCATACCTTTCGTATGCTGTACGGCTGCGCAAAGAGAGGGACAAGCGCGAGTTATGCGCACCAGGCTAAAGAGCCCACAGCAGTGAAAGTACGAGTATACTCCCCCGAAAGGTATTTGTTACGTCTCGTCTATTCATGTTGGATAATTAGCCAGGTAACAGATTGGATCAGGTGAATAGAGAAAAACTAGCCGGGCTACTTATTACAGTCGCAATTATTCACAAGGCGACTTGTTCAAGCGCCACGAATGGAATTGCGTGAGGATGCGCCAAGGTTTTACCTTATTACTTGTGCACCCAACCTGTGTGAGTATTTGATAAAATAGTTCAATGTAAATTAATGGCATTGCACATCGATAAAAATATAAAATATGCTCAAAGGGACGGCGCACAATTATGCAACGAATTTAATTGGTTACGACGCATTACCGACGATTTCTTAAAGATGTCTGCAGAAAGACTTTTTCAGTTAAGCAAGTCCAGACGTGGAATTTATTCGCCACCATGCCGCTCTGTTACTCCACCTGCAATTTGTGATTAAAGCAATTTTCCAACATTTTGTGTGTCTCAAAGGAAAGCCTCAATTATTTTCACTTCGCCTCAGAATGCTCTTTTAAATACTGCCGACACGGAAATCCTTTCACTGGACTTTTGCAAACCGTCCAGTTAGTATTTAGTCCTTTCTATCGGTGCGCCATCCATTATTTTCGAGTTTATCTACCGAGCTAGATCTGCTCAGGTTCATTTAACTCGAATTACTTGAGGCATCGAAATCTTCTATAATTTTTCCTCCGTCAGATGCAGATTTTCTTAGCGTCGTCGGTCGGAATAGTGAAAGTCGGCTTGATTACTGACTTTTTGTTGATTTTGCTTTCTGTTGCTGTGATTCAGCAACACTAACTTACGATGGTGGAAAGAAAAAACATGGGGCACATGCAATGTCCTCTACATCACAGAGTTAAGAAAATGTGAGGAAATATGTGTGAAATAATATGAATTTAATAAATTTTATTCTCATTTGCATACCTGTCAATACCTAAATAGATACGAAAATATACGATATAGTCCTTGATTTAGTAGCATATATATAATATACTTCTTTGATTTGTTTATGAAAGCTTCTATAACTTTTGAAATAGGTCAGCACATGGTCGAAAATTTGGGAATTTTTTAAAATCTTCATTTAATTTTATTCCGCTGTAAATTTATTTTAAAATTTTCATAAATATTACTAAAAAATTAAATAAAACTGGGTTTAAAGGTCAAGTTTTCAGTATTAAAATTAATGTATTAAATACAGTAAAATTTGATTTTAGTACATTTATTTTATTTATTAAAGTTTGTGCGTCATTTGACGAGCCTCTGTATTCTTGTAAGACTAATGGTTGATATTAGTGTTTTGAAAAATACACTTACATATGGTATTTAAAACCAATCTATTAAGATTCCAGGTAATATAACAATAGGATTAGCTTTCAAGCTCATTAATTTCGTTTTTAGTGCAATTTGATATCATTTATAGATGTCTTCTGTATGTGTCTGTGAAAAAAGAATATGTTTGATGTTTGACTTAACACTTTGCCGACCGATCGGGGAGATCTCCCCATTTTGAAGTAAGTCGGTGCCCGACCGATCGGGGAGATCTCCCCATTTTGAAGTAAGTCGGTGTCCGACCGATCGGGGAGATTTCCCATTTTAACTTTAGCAACACGTTTCTCGTTTTCTGTCATTGTTAACTACCTCGACTTGGGATTTTTCGCAATTGCTGACGGACTGCTGCTGTGGAGCATAACATATAATAAAATCAACTAATTTTGAAGGCTTCTTAGTTTGGCCTTTCCGAAGCGCGGTGGAAACCGAACAGTTCTCTGTGGCGCGTGCGGTCGGCTAAGTGTTAATTGAGAGCACTTATTTTGTAAAAACTTTAAAAATTATAATTTTTTGTGTAAGGTTTATAAAACATAACTATTAATTATAATAGCTTTGAAATTATCCCAGACAATGAAATTGATATCTTAATTAGTTTAAATCATTTACAGCATAAACAACCTTATAAAGTTTTTATGTAAAAGAAAAGATTTTAACTTATATTTTAGTATGAATTACATTTTATTTTTATTTCTTGTAATAAAAGCTGGATTTAACTTTTAATTCTAAGAAATTAAGACTCTAAACCTTTACTACTTTACTTTTATTGGCATATAATAAAAATATGAGTTTAAAAGTAATACTTCGAATATTACATTTTCTAATAATTTACTAAATTTTAATACACATAAATATTAAAAGTCAAAATGTGTTAAATTTATTCCAAAATTTTCAAGCGTGCAACTATACCTGGAAGTGATGTAATTTTAGGATCCCCTGCATAAATATATTACAATTAGGCAACAAAAATTGTACAAATGCTAGTAAGCTCAATTAAAGTTCTTTCATTCCATTTATTATTATATTTATTTTTGATATTTTTATATTCTGAAAATTCAGTGAAGGGTTTAGAAAAAACTGGGCACCATACAACCATTCATTTTATGCTTTTTTTTTCGTGGTTGGGTTTTAAGGTAAGAAACGTTGATTTGAAATTCAAAAAAAAATCCTTTTCATTATTTTATACATCAACTTTTATTTATTTTTACTATCAGATAGTATATTGTATCTATTATTTAGAAAAAAATATATATATGAAAAGTTCATATATCTCAATTTTTCATTTTTAAGCTATCAATGTGTGTCAACGAGAATATATCGTATTTCTGCTCATAGATATATAATACTAGCGCTATATAGATAGAATTATAAACTACATACATATATTATCTAACAATATTCTGTAAAATCGATTTTATTAATTAACTTTAAGCGTAATCGGATAAAGGTTTAGAGCAATGGTAATAAACTTGGAAGAAAATGTTCTATCATTTTCTATAAGACATAAAAAAAGATAAACTTCAACTTAGTGCAATTTTCATGTCAATCTTCAATTTAAGACATGTTAAAATGTTAAGTGTGTCTTCCACTTTAAAATGAAAATTACTTCACGTTTAATGGCTTATCTGCGAAAGGTAGAAAATGCCAGTAAATTATATGCAATGTATACTTCCTGTAGGCCGTCACGTCACACCACCACACCGTGCGCGTGTAAGTCCAACAAATCCGAGCCTATATATAGCCGAAGGAGATCCCGAAGACACGGTGCTGAATTGCAACAATATATACGATCTGAAAACTAGCTACAGCTAAATGACATTGGGCGAGGAAACAAAATTGGCTAACAAACAGGCTGGCTAGCCTCCATTTACCTTTTGTCTATCAAGACGGCGATCGACTTGACTTTCGCTTGCGATTGCCCGATAAGTAACCGCTCAGAGAAAGAAAGGTGTTGAAAGGCTCGAGGCAGAAATGAAGAAATAAACCCCGATAAGATCGTTAGAAAGTCGCTAAAAGTTATGTATTCGGTCGTAACAATTGATACAGTGGAAACTCACATTAAGTGCCGCTGAATCTTTCAGGTAATTCACGATACCGCCAGTGTTTACAAGATGAAATTCTTGGGACTGTTCGCAGCCGGGAAATTCCCCTTTTACATATTAGTGGTAGAGAACTGGCGTAAATATGTCAAAGGCAATTATTTTCCCGACTGCAGTAATAGGTTCTCACAAGCGCGCGCTTGGGTATAGAGGAGAAGTATTGGGAATAGGGGGAACAAAAACATAGCACAATTCCCTCCAATTTGATGTGCCTGCAATTTTCTTTGTTCTCCGGGAACCGAAGAGCGTACCTATGCGCTTTCAATGGAAAGCAGTAATAGCCGCAAGACTTAGAATATGTCACTCAAAGTGAAGGGCGCCCGCACCCACCCACCTCACTTCATCTAGACCCGAAATCTGTTCAAAGCGTATACTTGTGCATGCTCGAAGAAACAGGTAGGTAGGTATAGCGTGCGAGGGGGCCCTTTCATGCATATGTTTACAGGTTTTGCAGGTAAATGCTTATCTTCTCAATCTACCTATCTACTCGCATATCTATCTACAATTTTTCCACAATTTCACTCCCGTTCCCTGGCTAATTACGTACGACCGTATGTTGCCGACAAAACATTATGCTCAAGCGTTAGGTGTTGGCCCGGTTTAATAAAATGGGTTCTTTCCCCCCGTTGTCAGTGTCCTTTGTGACATATTCGAACATTATCATATATGATAACATGTGGGGAAAAATTAGCCCGTCCCCAGTACATAGAACATCCGTCACGTTCACATTACGCCCAAACTTCCTGCTTAACGCTATGCTAGGGCCGGTCTGGAAAACAAAGAGATACTCTATGGGGTCCCAACCGCCACGATACATACTCTATTCGATATGTTCACGTGCTCAGTCAGGTGGAATTATTCTGATTCGGTAAGTGCTCCTCTGTTTACTCACACCTAAGATTGGCTTGATTTTCTTTAAATCGTAACGGGACAGTTGTAAGGTGTCGTTGCCTTTTCTGCAAGGTTACTTTAATTCTCAGTTGTTCACTTTTAATATTTTCTGAAGCTTAGCGCGTTACACTCGCTTCTTGAGCATTACAAGCTTATTGAAAATTTCTGCTACTATATATTTTGGGAAAAGCATGGTTATAAAAAAAATTGCTTGAACTTTTGTTACATAACCAATGACATTTATATGAATGGTATTTTAAACCTCAACCTCAACCTCAGAACTTTTAGTATGATATGACTGCTATATATAGGATATGTAGAAAATTCATAATTGTCTATATAAGCAAGATATATATTTTAACCCATTAATGTCTGAATAACAAAAATATTTACGGCAACTTCGAGGCCCTAACTTTTATCGAAGGGGTGGTCAATTCTCATTGAGACCAACTTTTCTAGACGTATTTTGAGTCGCCCGACACGATCCAACCAACAAAAAAAGTGAAAAAAAATTATTATTATTGTTTTTGTGCAATATTATGTAAATAAATACCTTTTTCACGCCATTTTTTTCGAAAAAATGACAGATTTAGTCGGGAAAAGCAACTTTTTACTGCAATAAAGTGCATAAAACGTGTTATTAGTACTTGAACTTCAAAAATATGCAGGTTTTTTTTTCGTTAAAAATTTTAGGCTGCATAAAAATTGCAACAATGTAACGCATATTTGCATTACTTTCGATAACTTTTTTTATCTTACTATGTTCGACTATTCCCAAAAATGTAAATACACTAGTTTTAAGGGTCACTGATTACGAATTTGCTATTTGATTTTCGTAATTCAAGATGGCGGATCCAAGATGGCGAACAATTTTTGGCAAAATTCTCAATTTCTTCGAAAAAAAAGTGGGTATTCGGAGTTTTTGGGGTCACTGATTACTGATTAAATGCCTGCATATTTTTGAAGTTTAAGTCCTAATAACACGTTTTATGTACTTTATTGCAGTAAAAAGTTGCTTTCCCGACTAAATCTGTCATTTATCGAAAAAAATGGCGTGAAAAAGGTATTTATTTACATAATATTGCACAAAAACAATAATAATAATTTTTTTCACTTTTTTTGTTGGTTGGATCGTGTCGGGCGACTCAAAATACGTCTAGAAAAGTTGGTCTCAATGAGAATTGACCACCCCTTCGATAAAAGTTAGGGCCTCGAAGTTGCCGTAAAATTTTTTGTTATTCAGGCATCAATGGGTTAAATTAAGTTCGAATGGGATATTGTTATTAAAATATGTTGTATGATATATTTGGATCTTATGGCCACTATAAAGTCCAACGATTCAATCGATGATGATGATCTTTATGCTATGTAACATTTATAAAAAACCAAAATGACAGTCTTATCATTAAACTCAGAATTTTTTCACGCCATATGAATATTTTCCATTAGGTACCATTTAACACTTCTTATAAAGACCTATCGTATAAAGAATTAAGTTTCGCATCTGACTTTCGAGTGAATAAGGTAGAGTCGCCAAATATCGTCCCCTACCCTAATATCGTCCCCTTCAATATCTACTCTTTTAAAAACCGCCATCTATTATCAGTGACCCGAACCGACAGCTAGTTGCATCAGTCGGCCATTGTGTAGAAGTGAGTGCGCTACGACGTTCGTACCGGCAGAAATTCGAAAATCAAAAAAAGTGTTCAAGGTGAGTTTTTCATTGAAATATTCTCGGATTCCATAAAATATTGAGATACCTGACTTATTGCTAAAATTTTTTTGTCAAACTAACAATTAATATCTCAGATGTTAATCGATTAAGTAAAATTTTCAGGTTTATGACACGTTTTTTGCTTAAATGGATGCGACAAAATAAATAGAAATTTCCTAATATCGTCCCCTTACGTGAACCTTATATCGTAACATGTAACTTTAGAATGTTTTTTTTTTTTTATTTTTTAGATGCCGAAAAAATGATTAAAATAATTAAGAAAGGGCTGTTTAGATATTAATATGATAGTTAGGTTCAATTTTATATAATAGAAAAGGAGTAAGTACAACTCCAGTTCACGTGATCCTAATATCGTCCCGGGGACGAAATTAGGAGCCCAAAAATATATTTTCATAATTTGAGTATTTTTGTTAAAACTATTTTATAACTTTTTCTGACAATGTTAACGGGCTTTTGATTATTTTTATGAATAAAGGAGTATTGAACCTAGTGTTTGACGTTTCATTTATTACTGTGGTATTTTTTTTTATTTTTTTAGATTTGTTTTACAAAAAGGGGACGATATTTGGCGACCCTACCTTACACTCAGAGAAAAATTGATTTTATAAATAAAGAAAATATGATTTTAATACAAAAGCCGGCAACTTTTTTTTTATATAATATTTACATACTACAATTTTACCACAGTAAATGGAAACTTCATTATGAGTAGTACTACTACAGTGTGCGCAATTTCTATAAGCGCAGCCAGTTTTATTCATGTTTAAAGAAAACTACTTTTTATTTTTCAAAACCGATTATATAGCATAAATTGCCCATTGGTAAATATTAATTAAATAATATAAAACATTCATTAAAGTAAGTAATTACTTTATAATAAAAATAAATATAATTAAAAGTCTCTTTTGACTGCGCAATTTCTATAAACGCACTTTATATTATAGTCTTTATTTTAAAAGCTTAACGAAAAGAAAATTTTTTTATATTTTCTAAGTATTGTGTTTTACCTCCTTTGTTAGTTATAACTTGAAAAAACCTGTTAGACATCGAATTTATTAAGTTTTTAAACAAATGTTCATCGATATCATTCCAGCATTTCAAAATATCGGCTTTCAGTTGAGATAACGAAGAAAATTGTCCACCATTTGCGTAAACTCTTTGTGCCATGATTCCCCAAATGTTTTCCATTGGATTTAAATCCGGACTACGTGATGGCCACTCCATTACAGGAATATTTCTTTCGCTAAACCATCGTCTTGTTTCGGCAGAAGAATGCACAGCGGCGTTATTCTGTTGAAAAATCCAATCTTTTTCCATATTGTCTTTTAAATATGGAATAAGAGATTCCTCCAACAGGTTTGTATATATGGCAGAGTTCATTCGGGTGGGAACAAAGCGTAAAAATAACTTTCCTTGATAAGAAAAGGCACCCCATAACTTTAAACTACCAACACCAAAATTACTACTTAGACGAGGCGAATCGGGTTTCCTTAAATCATGCCAATAAGTACTCAATCCATCTGGACTATCTAAATTAAATTGTTTTCCGTAAGAAAAAATAACGTTTTGCCACTTTTCGTCCTAGTTCATGTGGCTTCTAGCAAGATCTAGGCGCGCATATTTATGATGCTGTTGCAGTTGGAGAGATTTGGCCGGTTTCTTATATTTAATATAAGTAGTGTCCTTCAAAATTTGTTGGACTCTTCTTCCTTTAATTGGGAGTTGTAATTCCGCTATAATTTGACCTGCACTTAACTTTTTTTTTCATAACTTCCTATCTTATGTTTCCAATATTTTGATTGGAAACTTTGGTGTTCCCTCTTGGATGATCCCATAATCCATCACGATTGCCCTTTTTAATAAAATTTTGCACCACACATTCTGAACGTCCAATTCTCTTTGTAATTTCTCTTATACCAAGGCCAGTTTCCCTAAACGCACGGATTCTGACGCGATCGTCGTTGTCAAGGACCTTTCCTCGGGGCATTACAATAAATCTTAAGAAATAACAGCAATTATACAGAATTAAGCTAGAGTTGGAAAATAAAAATGAAACTCACATGAATTGTTTGCTAAAAAGTTGCAAAATTACTTTGCGTTTAACTAGTAATACTACAAAAAGAAACTGCGTTTATAGAAACTGCGCACTCTAAGATCAATTGTGAAAGATTAATCTATTGCATTCACGCATTGCCTGATATTTGGAATTGTTTAATTGCTTTTATGAATAGTTATAAACTTGAAGAATTGTCCTGTAAAGAAATTTTGTTACTATATCGCTTTATTTCAATGAATTGTGCATTTCACTTGAAAATCAGACGTGCGCTTATAGAAATTGCGCGCACTGTATATAGTTTTAAAAATATTTTAAGTTGTCCTCTTCATTAACAAAAAGCAATTTTCATTATGACAGTAAGTATCAGTTACTTGAATGAATGTAAAAAACTTAACTCCCTTATAATGTAAAAATGAAAATTTTTTACTAAAAGGAAATACTTGTTTGAAAATAATAAATTCATTTTTAAAACATTCTTACGTAAAGTTAATGTACGAAATTTTTAGTGAAAATAAAACTTGCATTTAAACTGCCATTTAAAAGTGTACCTTGACTTAAAATTTAATTCCTAATCACATTGTGTAATAAATCCTCTGGTTACCCTCAAATGTTTTCAAATTAAAAAAAATTTAAAAGTTCTTCTCAAGGAACAAGGAAAGTGCTTACTTCTGCGGACATCGTTTGTTAAAATTTGTATGAAACTAAAGCGCAAACGAAGCACTTTGTGCTTCAGGAGGAAAAGTCGCTTAAAGCTCTTCTTTTCCCGCTGGGTAGTGAGTCAAACCCTATTCATGATGAGTTATATGTTATTATTTTTAGTACATCCTATAGTGGGAGTTGTTTTGAATTCGACACGACTAGCCAAGGCATATTGTGAAGATTAGTATAGGAACATTACAAATATGTTTTGAATATTGTCACATGCTCAATTGAACAACTGTCAGAATGGGTCCAATATGACCAATGTCTATTATCAACGTTCAGATTGTTTTAAAAATTGACGATGAATAATGTCCACATCAATGATCTAGGTTTAGATTTTAAAATTTTATATTTAATTATTATCTGAAATACCAGGCAATTTGCAATACCTAAATTTGTAAGGGGGTTAATGACAATTTAATGCGAATGGTAAAGGAGTAATTATGTGCCATTTTCAAACAAATTTTTAATGGGTACTTTATTAGATCCGTCTAGACGGCGACAAAACAAATCACTTGAAAAATTACCTCATTGTCACTTGCTAAATGTAGCAGAGGTTACTTTCCCCGAAAAATATTCAGGTAGGTAATTAGCAAGTCTATAAGACTACCTGTCATCAGTCTCGTCTGGTTCCTCTGATCATGTACATATGTCCAGATCCACTTGATACCATTTCAGCGACATCGATGACCGCACCAAACAATAAAGCTTCTACCAAACCAGAAACGACCGCATTCAACGGACGGATACTTATTTTTCACTTGGTATATCTACAGGTGAAATTGTTGAAGCCGACCTGACTCAGAAATTCGTCCAAAAATGGGGTCAACCGGTAAAGCGAATGTTTCTTACTTTTTTGTTTGTTTTTACATACATATATATTTTTGCTCAGTTGGCCAAAATCAAATTGCTTCGGTTGCGCGCTCAGGTCGTTTCATATGGTATGGTCGGGAAGGTATTTTTGGAATCATCGATACCTCTGTATATGCCCCCTTTACGCAAGGCATCTGACGGTAGATATGATTCGTTCTGGGTAAAGCGAAGCCACAGCCCGTCAGTCCAGTCAGTGAGTCACTTTGATTCGCCACATTTTTGCAGATAAACAAGTCACGGTATGGTATGCTATATACCATCGCGGAAGCATCACGTCGGGATGGCCGCTGTGAGCTTATAATTTGCTTTGGGGTTTGTTTAATATAGGTAAACAAGCCATAAATTTTGCTTTATCGTTTTTTTTTTTATGCGATACTCTCAGCATAGAATGACTTATTGTCTTATTAATTGAATAAAAAGACTGGCAAATTTTGCTCATCTAATTGCTGTAAGAGTAAACTATCCCTTCCAGGTATCGAAGTATTGCTCTCACACCCGCTTACTACATTGCACCACATGTGCCAAGGTGCAAATGAAGCCAATTTTTGAGGTATATTAAAATAAACCAACCTCACCCCGACCCATTAAGTCCGGTTCCCTCACCACTTCGGCTGCTACAAAGTTGCACACGTGCTGGCCGTCTTCTGAAGCACCTCACCGCTGCGCCGCCGCACGCCGTTACTGTTCGTCTTTTGCGCTTAAACGGCGCGACATTTATTCTTGAGCCACCGGGCGAAGGTGTGTTTACGAAATTCTTGCGATTCCCGAAACATTCGCCGGATTTGGTGTTGTCCCCGTTGTGCCGAGTTCGCACTATATTTTGTGTTTTATACCGTGACCCGGCTTATACCCGGCTTATACCTTGTGTTGCGTGTCCCGTCTTCAATGGCGATACAGTGAGAGTTTTATTTCTTTTCGAAGAAATCACTTCTTATTTTTGTTCCTCGCGCTGTATCGGCAACTTTTATAAATAGTTTCCCTGTTGCGCTTCTTCGTCGTCGCTAATTTTTGTGAGGTGTTTTAGTTTTTGCGGTGTTTTTACATTTTGATTGAGTGTCGTCGGTACGGTGCCAAAGGTGTTTGTCTACGGAAAACATAAATAATTCATATCATCACCGGTGCCTACCTTATGTACTATTCAAAATTCATAGCTAGACCGATGTGATCTTTGCAGACGAAAAAGAAGCTTTTTATCAGCAATGTGCGCATCGATTTAAATTTTAATTAGTAGGCCAACGTGAAATAAAACCAGTCTGGCGGACGGCAGCGGTATCGTCTACACAAATTAAAGGTGAATTCAAAATTCTTGCTACTTTTTTTTTTATTTTTACCTTCGTAAAAATGAAATCGAAACTGGATCAGGTGGGGGACTGATTTTTATTTATAAAAAAGATAAAAAAAATAAATAAAAAAAATTAAATTTAAATTTTCCTACTGGTTTTGTAGCCAGGTGTGACAATAAAGTTCCCGATATTTTGAGAAAAAACAAACTCTAAACAAAAAATATTATATTAAAATATTAACAATCCAGGACTTGTCTTTTAGTCAAACTAGCTTTCACAATGGTATCCACCTTTGTCGACGAAAGGTGACCAGAAGTTAATTAAGTTTATTGTAAATATTCATCACACAAGGTCGAGTAGTGATTTTCAGGGCAGGTTGATAGGGTCATGCAAAAGAGATAGTAGCAGAGCAGGCTTACAAAAACAAAAGCGGCAATATACATGTATGCCATTATGACACTTACAAAAAAAAAAATGTTGTATACAATTAAATGACATTCCTTTTGCCGCCGAAACAGTTCGCATACTTCGCAACTTCTGGTATTTTATTTTTTAAACTCATTTTGCGTAAAGACAGTTGCTAAAACTAAATTTATTAAGGTCATTTTTAAATTTCAGTGTTTTAAATGTTGAACTTTAACATGGTAAAATGAGATTAATTTGATTAAAATTAACTCGCCGAAAGCAGTAAATTAAAATTTAATATACTATATAGCTTGTTTTGTCATGTTTAATTTTTGCGTTAAACTTTGCATAAAATATGCCATAGAATTTGTTTTATCAACACTGAAAATAGTGATGTTTTGATTTGATTTGAATTTCGAAAATTGTGACCTTGTTTAAAGTAATAGCAATTTTTTTTAATTTAATAATATAAATCTTTTACTACTGTGTAGATTTTAATATGCTCTTCACCTAGGAAGTTCTTCGCTATTAAAGAAATTTTCTTTAAACGGCTGCGTGTTTAGATGGCGCCAGTTGTTCACTTTTGCTGATGAGTTCAATCAAAAAGATCGAGTTATGCTATTTATTTATGGGTCCGAAGATTCACATCTACAATGTACTCTTTCTTAATTTAGATGTGAACCTTTGGACCTATAAATAAACAGCACAATTCATAATTTCATTAAATTTATGTTTAATTTAAAATAAAATCAATCATTTCTTAAATAAAGGTTTTTATTTTTCCATAATACGTAGAGAACTTATGCTCAGATGTATAAATAAACAAAATGCAGTGTGGGTCAAAAGTAATAGTTCGATTTGGTTTGTTTACAATTTTCAAATTATTTTCCTCAAACAGTATTTTTATAAAGTTTTTGTTTGCATATTGTTTGAGAAAAATAAAAAGCCCTTCATTAATTTGAAAATTGTAAACATACCAAATCGAACTTTATTTTTACCAACCCTTCATTTCAAAGAAAATATATTCCTTCGTAACGAAGACGACTGCCTTCCTTTCAGACTCTGTCCTCTATAAATAGCATACATTTCTTATTATTCAAAGTTTAATCTGGTTGTGGAAATAAGAAAATGTTATACATACTAAGGCGCACATCTCCTCATTAGAAAAGTAGATTTATGCTTACTTTGATAACATTTTACTTCTATCTAGTTCTATTACATTATCAATTTTCCTTAATTTTATAGCAATTTTCATCGAATTCTAGTAAACATTTTATTCAGTGTATGCTTTAGCCACTATATTTCACTAAACTTTTCTAGTGATGGCGTGCTGAAGATAAAGCATCCATCAATTATACAAGTATCATTTAGAGCATTATTGCACGCTAATATATATATAATAATTGTATTCCACTTAATGCCTAGCAAATCGTATTTTTTTTTGATCGTGTAAATATTGTATGAGAAATATTTAACTTGAATTGTGACAAAGACGAGGAAATCGTTCACACGGAACGAGTAAATTCACTTCCCTGGAACTGTCACTTTAGGTGTCTTTAATATTCTGACGGATGATGAGTCAGAAATCTACCAATAACAGCTTTCTATGAGTCTTCGAACATGCCCAAATCTCTTGCAGTAACATAGTTCTTATCATCCTAAGATAATTCCTTTTTAGACAATTATAAACATGTGTGAAAGGTGAAAATATTCTTGCCATTTCAAAAAGTGTCAATTTTCCCGGAAGTTTTTTAGGAAGAAGATTAGAGGGCTTGCTGTACATATCATAATAAAAGAATAATAAAAATTAATGTGTGTATCCTTATTTACAACTTAAAAATCTTACCCTAAAAAGGCTTTTATTAATTTTATTTTATTTGTTTCTTTAAAGGAACCATTGGAATTGAAGAAACGTTTAGAGGAAGTACGTCTCCTGGAATCTAGACGTTCAGCACGTTTAGCTGATCAAGAAAGGGATACTGATTTTGCTCGTCTCGCTGACATGGCTGGAGATCGCCGTAGGACTTCACATAGTATTGATGTGCCATTAGCGCTAACACAACACAAGTAAGTAAAATAATTATTTTTTAATGGTAGTTGTTGATAAATATAAGTTGAACAATTAATAACGTCGTTAAAACAAAATTTTAAATACTTATTATAAAAAGTACCTTTGGATTAGGCACAAATTGACCAATGACCCTAAAGGATTTTAATTCAAAGCACTTTAGCGTTTGAATTACTCTCTCTTATCAGCTTCGGGATTGATTAGATAACATTTTGGTTAGATCATTTTAGTGTATATCTACTGTTTATCAAAGAAACTAGATGTGTTAATAGATTTATAACAAACAAAATACAAAACAAAAACAAAAAAAAACTGTATATACCATTATGACAAAAATGAATGTCGCCCTAGCGAACAAAGTGTTAAAAAACTTGATTTAAATTTTTTTTTCAACTTTTAGTAATTTTATACTTTTTATTCTGGATTTGTTTGATAGTTTATAGTATTTTACTTGTCAAACCCTTTCTTCTTTTTTTCAACTTTTAGTAATTTTATACTTTTTATTGTGGATTTGTTTGATAGTTTATAGTATTTTACTTGTCAAATCCTTTCATTTGATACCCATTTCAAGGGGGTTGCGAAGAAAAGATAATCTGCTATCTTGGAACATCCGCCATATTGGATTTAGAACGATATTAGATATACTATATTGTATTGTCTTGAGACTTACGTAATTCTGTCAAATTTCATTAAAATCGAATAATAGGAAGTAAGTTAAAATTTGAGTACAACATTTTGAACCGGAAAAACATACATACAAACGACTTAAGTTAAATAAAAGCTTGTAAAAAGAATTTAAAACAATCAACAAGGAATACAAATTAAAGGCACTATTAAATTGCACTATTAAGCAAATAAAAAACAAAATATAAGATTAAAAAAGAATATGAATCAAACTCTTTCATAAGATCTACATTAAATTGAGGTGCAATCTTAATTCCATAGTTTCATCTCTACAACGACTTCCGCACGACATCTATCGTCACGAATATTTACTTCGTTGCTTCATTGCTGCGGCCCGGCCGGCAAACTATTACCATGTCCAATAGTCCAAGAAATCATTTCACTTTCCATCTCAGTGATTCTTCCTTGTGTACCCGCATTGCACCGGCAGCGACGCCGTTGGTCGGCAATTGTTATTATTTTGAAAATAAAATGGTTATAATCCATTACCTGCTCGGTATGAAGAATGCAATTAAGTGAAAGTATTGCAGTAGCCGATGGTTAAAAATTCAAAGCATAAATCTGCTGCGCAACACTATAATTTACCTTTTTGCAGAGGGGCACTACTGAAATTACTATAGCACAACACCTCAAGAGGTGGTTTTTAAGCTACACACAATTTTACGTAACTGAAATTGGTCGGAATGGGTTCACCCAGTTCTTGGGAACTCTGTGCAAATAGTCCGAAAAACCTAAATTCCAAATGGGTTTGGCATAGCCCACAGCATAGCGTACAACCAGCTGAAATGCACGTTATTTCCGTAAATGGTGGTGTGGCAATTACGAAACGAGACAAAGTTAAAATCCGGCAGAAGAATCGTTTTCCTTTTTTCCATAGAAACTCATCGAAACAATTTAAATAATTTCCGCAAAAAGAGTAACATAACGCAACTCTTACACGAATTCTTGTGGTAATGAGGTACCGCCGCGTAAAGGAAAAACTCAGTCACTTTCACTAGCTCTGGCAAATTACTTTCTTTAAGCTGAACTGAGTGGTATGAAGAAAAAATCGAAAACATGAAAAAAAAAACAAAATTGAGAGAAACAACATGCACTAAAAAGCCATGTTTTTTATCTATGGACTTCAGTAAAAGTATGTGATTCCCATGATACATTTCGGTAAACATTTTTTTAATGTTTTTTTTTATAAAGCTACCGCTTTGGTAACATGTCACACCTACCGGTGAAATCTTAGTCACGCATCGAGAAAAAAACGAAAGCCGCACGAAAATAGGCATCTCTCTTTTCGAATGGAATTCATTTACGCACAATGAAAAAGACATTAAAATGGAAAGAGCGGAAAATATTGTAAATTTCCGGTATTTTAGAGAAAAAGAAATGAAACGAAAAACGAAGATTACGCACATTTCTACGGTGTGAATTTTGTAAAAAATTTAGGAAAGTTAATGGATTCAGTACGATACAGTTATAAATGGTTTTATTGTTTCACCTTTATTATCTCCAGTACAATTACAATTAAAGATACAAGTAACTTATGATCTTATTCATATAAGCAGTACTTAGAATTACGGCTTGCCGAATAATTTTAAGTAATGCTGAGCAATGTCGAGTAATTTATGTATTTTTTCTGAATTTACAAACAAGTATTTAATGACAAGAATCCTGTTTAATTTTAAATCGTCTCTATTAAAGACTATCACGGTTACCTCTGGTATTCCTCAGGAGAGTCACTTAGGGCCATTGTTTCTTATCTTATTTCCTAATGATGCTCAACATATAATAAATAATTTCGAGCTTCTCATTTACGTTGACGATGTCAAGATATTAAGGAGAAATTTCATGTCTTCTGGACTTCCTTCCATTTCAGGATGATCTTAATTGTAAAGTGGTGAAAGGAATTGTCTCCTCTTGAATTTGGATAAATATTTTACGATGGCTTTTTCACAAAAATCATACCCATAGATTTTTATTATTCAATGGATCGATCTCCATTAACAAATGTGGATCACATTACAGATTTGGTCTTAGTATTTCACTGAAAACTGAACATTGACAATATTGGTAATAAAAGTAACTCCTACTCCTAACCTAGGTTTCATTCATGTTCTCAAGGCTTTATCTATTGGATTTGTTAGACTAACCCTTAAATATGGAATATTGTATGGTCCCCGTCTTATTTGGCACATAAATTAAGGATTGAATCAGTCCAGAAACGATAATCGTTTGTAATTATCGTATTATGAAAGTAAACTTGCATTAATATATTTACAATCACATTTTTAGTGAAAATGTTTCATCTAATTGATGTAATAATACGAGTATATGTATTTGTAAATTCCTTACCTCTCGAGCTGTTTATTTCGAACGGAAATATATTTTTAACTTATTTTTTCGAAATCTATGCAAATCATACAATAAATGTCCGTAGCAAGAATCAATTAAATAAATAAAGCTTCAGTAATATTAAATTCAGATCTCGGATGGCTGAATGCATAAATAAAACATGTGTATTTGCGTTCACTGTAATTGATATGTAAAAAAAAAAACTTTAGCCATCTCCTGAGGACATTCGAATGATTAATCCACAGGTATTCATTTTTATTAAAATTCCATTATGCTGAAAAATATTTGGTCGCCATATTGTATTTTCCCACGCCAAAAACCCATCCATTAGTTATAATGGAAATTATTATGATGTTCTGAATTTTTTAGTCGACATATGAATTACGAAAAATTCGATAACAAATTAATGAATTACCTCGATAATCTCTATATAAAAATGTTTGATGGAAATATTCTGAAGTTGGAGCTTTTCGGTAAAACACTGAAAATCCACTCGCTTTGCACACTCATAACAATTAAATTTTTAATAAAAGCTTATATCTTTAAATAAATAAAATAAAATGTTCCCCTGAATGATGTTTTTCGTCAATCATATTTTTAATTAATCAGATTTTTTATATCTAAAATAAGTAATTTAAGGAATAATAAACCAAGGTCGAAAAAACGATTTGGACGATCAAATTCTTAAATCTAAATCGATAAAGAAATCTCACTGTCCCTAATTGGGATATTAGTTTCATCGTATAATTTAATGTGCACTTTGCATATCAATGTGTTCAAAATCGGATCAGTTTAGTAAAAGGTGAATGAATAACCACTACATAAAAAACTACGTGGGTATCTTGCTCGAATAAAAAATCCAGTTGAACTAACAAAAAAGGTAAAATACTATTTCACTTAGAATAAGTTCGTTCCGTCCCAATATTTTTTAAGTGACGCCTCCGTTGGCTTCTTTAATGTTCTTTAATAATATTCGAAAAGGTTTTTAAATCCTTCATTCATTCCCACTTTCTTGAATCCAGTGATTAGTTTTTATACCCGGACAGTCTCTGGGTGTGTAACTTTCTTCTCAAGGTTATATCAAGGTTGTTGCACATGTTCCAAGCACACAGCACGATTTTACTTACCCTGATATGTTAGTTTTGTTTTTCATCTTCCCTTCAAACTTCGCGATATGTGTACAAGTTCAGTGGCATGCCAATTTAAAGTCGAAGGAGCGTAATATGCCACACCATGTCAGCCAGACCTGCTGGCGGCAGCATCTTACACTCATGCGATCAAATTGAATCAAACTTAATCGCCAGATTGTCTCAGCTCCGCATTAATTGCAAAAGTAGAAAAAAATAGCAACGGCGCTGAAACGTGCGAGCAAACATGATGATGATAGCAAAGAATACGAAAGTTCGAACAATGTCTCTTCTAAACAGTGTTTGTCTTTATTTTACCTTCCCCCTCAGTGAAATGAAGCTGTTTTTGTTTTTGCGCATATTATCGTCGTTGCTTAGCTCAGGTGGTTATAGAAAAATACAATGTGAGTCAATTTTCGACTGCGTAAAATTATTATGCAATTCAATTCATTTACTTTGCTGCAAAGTATTTTTTTTTATATATATTATATGAAGAATAAATTAAATAAAAGCTCAAAATAGTATATAAGACCTTAAAATTTTAGTTTTCGTAATAGTTAAGTTTCTATTACTTATCCTTTTAACTAACCAAATGTTCTACCTAATTCTATTGTAAAGAAAATCCTTCAATTTTAAAAAATAGGATATTTCTTAATTTGCTGATTTCGAACATATGCTCAAATTTTGAAGTCTCAAAAAGGTTATACTAACGTAAACTACAAGTAAAGTAGTATTATTATTACCTTACCTTTTAACCAGGAGATTTTTTCAGTCATCTCTGTATTTTAGATAAAATCCACCTGGAACTGAGACTAGCATAAGTGACATATCCAAACCAGTACCAGACTTCAAATGGCCATTTGACGTGGTAATTAAAGACCGCCAACACTGGCAAGCTAGTGTAGTACTCGTACTTCAGAGTACTATGATTTGGTGCAACAACTGATGAAGGAGTCGGATTTGGAGTCTATGGTCCCAAATACCGCACTTCAATATCTTTAGATAAGACTCCAACCATCTTTCAAGCTGACATGCTCGCTAGTGTGAAATGCGCCTAGATCTGTATTCAGAGAAAGACATCAACGGCTTCACGATTTATATTCTATCAGACAGTCAATCAGCTTTTAAGTCCTTTTAAACATCGTTTTTTGCTTAATTACACCAAAAATGTGTACTTTTACGATCGTGATAAATTTTTACATCGAAAAAGTATAAAATAGCTCTTAAAATCGGGGTGAATTTACGCTAGAGCTAAATATTACGATGATTTAGTAACAATATGTCCCAAATAGCTCCGTATATCATCCTTTTTAATATTCTGTATGAGAAATCAGTCTGCATAAAGTTGAGTATCTTCAAAACCAATTGCACGATTGATTTGCAAAGCTTTTATTTAACTTCTAGTGTCAAATTTTGTAATCTTATTTTCACTAATGAAATAAAGTATTAAAGATTTTTAGTAGTTTTCCGCACTTTAACCATTTACATTCAAAAATGTTAAAATAAAAATATATAAAATAAAAAGACAGTCAATACAGACGATAAAAATGGAAGGACGGTAACAACCCGCAAAAACCAGTAGCGCCCAATGAATCAGTCACGTTCTGAAAATTCAAAAGTAAGAAAACAAGCAATATAAAAAGGTAGCGCAATTTAGCCTCAAAAGAAATGAATTCCGCGCGTGCGCGCCCCAAAACATAAAAGCAGCGTCTTCCAGCAGCGCGGTGAGTCAGTAAGAGGCTTCGTCGCGGATGTGTACCTTTTTGAAAACTTCTTACGTAGGTACCCTCTTCAAGGAGATGTGGTGTAATTCCATGAAGATCTTCGTAAATGTTGATTTTGGACATAATTGTTTTTTTTTTTTTTTCTTTTTTCTTTGTGTTATTTTTTTCCGCCTTGTTGCAAAAGTAACGGTCGAAGAAAGTGACTGTCGTTGGGCCCAATGAATCGGCACTTAATGACAGGTACACAGGGCAAGCGCAGCAAAATAAGCAGGCGAATAAATCAGCATCGACCCCAACGGCCACCACATTCTTGGAAAGTCTTTTAATTTGAGGCGTTCAAGTAAGTCGAAATTGATTCGGTACACACAGTACAATGTCCGTTGTATAAAGGATCATTAAATGCTGCTGTACTGTAATTTCTTCGTTCCACGTGACGGTGAAGAGCGAAAGGGTAAACGATCTGTGACCCGATTGTGAAATTGTGATCAACGATAGCCGCTGCGGCCTAAAAAATTTGCACACGACATTTCAGGGAATGTTAAGGTTCAGTACGAATTGTAACAATTGACCCTTTGAATTAGTACAAAATACTAAAGTCTTACAGGCTCATATTTCAAGTTTCGGCACGATACCCATAACTTGGCCCCCAAATTTGAGGAACGGGGTTCGAAGCATTTTGCTGTCCTAAATACGGGAAAAATAAAGAAAAAAATCTATCTCGACCCGTTTTCGAGATATAAAAAAAAATAGTTAATACTTGTCCCGTATCAACTCCAGACAGCAAAATCTTTCGAAACCCCGCCACGACACTGAAAAACTTGAATATTAACAAACCGCCACTATTTTCCGCACATTTCTACTTTACCGCCGATCAATTTATTTATAAACAACGCACGAAAAACACTAATTTGTTACAAAAATAATCCCGATACCGCGAAATGTCAATTTAATTACCAAAACAAGCTGAAGTTCGTTTCGTTCTTCTTGAAAAAAAGGTGTGCCAACTGCCAACCGCTTTAGCAAGTTCGTTGAGTTCGTTCTTTTTCGATCAATCGATATTTTGTAAAAGGAAAATATTTAGTTAAAATGCATTTTGTAAAAGGAAAATATTTAGTTAATATGCATTTTGTAAAAGGAAAATATTTAGTTAATATGCATATTTTGTAAAAGGAAAATATTAAGTTAAAATGCATTTTGTAAAGGGAAAATATTTAGTTAATATGCATTTTGTAAAAGGAAAATATTTAGTTAATACGCATTTTGTAAAAGGAAAATATTTAGTTAATATGCATATTTTGTAAAAGGAAAATATTTAGTTAAAATGCATTTTGTAAAGGGAAAATATTTAGTTAAAATGCATTTTGTAAAAGGAAAATATTTAGTTAATATGCATTTTGTAAAAGGAAAATATTTAGTTAATATGCATATTTTGTAAAAGGAAAATATTTAGTTAAAATGCATTTTGTAAAAGGAAAATATTTAGTTAATACGCATTTTGCAAAAGGAAAATATTTAGTTAATATGCATATTTTGTAAAAGGAAAATATTTAGTTAAAATGCATTTTGTAAAAGGAAAATATTTAGTTAATATGCATTTTGTAAAAGGAAAATATTTAGTTAATATGCATATTTTGTAAAAGGAAAATATTTAGTTAAAATGCATTTTGTAAAAGGAAAATATTTAGTTAATACGCATTTTGTAAAAGGAAAATATTTAGTTAATATGCATATTTTGTAAAAGGAAAATATTTAGTTAAAATGCATTTTGTAAAAGGAAAATATTTAGTTAATATGCATTTTGTAAAAGGAAAATATTTAGTTAATATGCATATTTTGTAAAAGGAAAATATTAAGTTAAAATGCATTTTGTAAAGGGAAAATATTTAGTTAATATGCATTTTGTAAAAGGAAAATATTTAGTTAATACGCATTTTGTAAAAGGAAAATATTTAGTTAATATGCATATTTTGTAAAAGGAATATTATACCGTTACAATAAACGATCGAACGAACCCAACGAACTTGCTAAAGCTGTTGGTACTCCTGTTTTCAGGACGAAAAAACGAAACGAACTTCAGCTTGTTTTGGTAATTAAATTGACATTTCGCGGTATCGGGATTATTTTGGAAACAAATTAGTGTTTTTCGTGCGTTGTTTATAAATAAATTTATCGGCGGTAAAGTAGAAATGTGCGGAAAATAGTGGCGGTTTGTTAATATTCAAGTTTTTCAGTGTCGTGGCGGGGTTTCGAAAGATTTTGCTGTCTGGAGTTGATACGGGACAAGTATTAATTATTTTTTTTTATATCTCGAAAACGGGTCGAGATAGATTTTTTTCTTTATTTTTCCCGTATTTAGGACAGCAAAATGCTTCGAACCCCGTTCCTTAAATTTGGGGGCCAAGTTATGGGTATCCCCCCAAGTTTCAAATTCAATGCATTAAAAATATACTGACAAACTCACTGACTGACTGACATATCAAAGCCTCTTGTTGACTTAGAAACTTAAAATTTGGTACAAGTAAAGGAAAAAATCCGAAAATAATTAATTTTCAATGCTTTTTAAAATTCTTGTAATTATATAACACTATAAGGGGACATTCCACCTTCAGATTTAAAAAAAAAAAAAATTATTTCATTGCGTTATTTTTAATAGAAAAAAAGGAGATATCTTAATGAAACTTTGCATACATGTTTTATTGATCTTTGAGTTTACAAAAAAAATTTTTTTTTTTTTTTTTTTTTTTTCATTAATATCGTCTGCTATGATTTTTTGAAAAACAACGTTTTTCAAGTTGGCGTGCATGATTCCAGAAAAAGTTTTTATCCGATCATTCTGAAATTTTAATATGTTGTTCTACACATGTTACTGCTTGGAATGAACTACGGATAAAAAAATTGGCATTAAAGTTTTTGAGTTACGACCCTTTTTCGGGCTAAAAAAATCTAAATTTTCGAAAAAGAGCCGCCATTTTGTTAATTTTCAATAAAATTTTTTTCTTTTAGTTCATTCCAAGGACGATTTGATGCTGATTAAAATCCTGTTTTTTTTTTTTTTTTTCATACTTTCCAAACTGGAGTTAGCGTGCACGCCGCCGTTTTTTGGACTTTTTTTCAAAAAATCATAGCAGACGATATTAATGAAAAAAAAAAAAAAAAAAAAAATTTTTTGTAAACTCAAAGATCAATAAAACATGTATGCAAAGTTTCATTAAGATATCTCCTTTTTTTCTATTAAAAATAACCCAATGAAATAATTTTTTTTTTTTAAATCTGAAGGTGGAATGTCCCCATAAATAACGATACAGAATCCTCAGGATACGGTTCATACTCGCACTTGTCCGTGTTTAACCCGACGAAATTTAGTAAAAAAATTCAGAAAATCAACTAGTAATCAGTCACACCTAAAACTCTTTAACTAGATTTTTCTTAAAATCACATTACACAAAAATGTATTTTTTAAATTAATTATTTTATTTTAATTATTTATGAATTTTTTATTTTTTTATTCCATTAAAGGGGTTGATTACACCCTCCTGTAGGTGTAGTTTTGTCTACGACTTTAAAATTATTTGAAAATAATCAGTGAATGTTATTTACATAAGTAACAATATTAACTAGCAAAATAATCAACAATATTTTTCTCGCACGTGCGTTACGCAAAAATAAGGGGGGTAATTAACCCTTTGTTTAAGGAGATGTTTAGTTTCTAGAACAATAAATCTTGCATTTAGCATAAGTTCATGATCAGAAAAAATTGTGTGCACTTATACGTTACATTTAATCAATTCTAATCGAAGTCACAGGCGTTTGAAAAACAGGCTAACTTTGCGGTCACTCTTTATCTTACAGTCATTATAATACTTGTTTTATATTATTCTTAGTTAATAAAGCTAAACTAAACTTGTTTTATATTATTCTTAGTTAATAAAGCTAAACCCTATCTGTTTTTTGAATTAAATCAAATATCACTTGATAATCAAATTAGAGAAGAAATCATGTTTAATCACGTTGGGAACAGGATGGGATAAAAAACTTCAAAAAATTTATCACGTGATCTTAATCGTATGATATATCAAATTAACTCTTCAAATATAGGAATAATCATGATCGTAATTCTACATGTCTTTCATAAAAGATAGAACCGCACTGAACCTATCCATCATCACGGTCTATTGCAGCATCTAGCATTCAAAATCGAACAGCAGTTGCCTGCAACCAGTGAATCCGAAAAGGTAGAAATAGAGAATCCGATTACGACTTAAACACGATTATCGAAATAGAAAATTATTGAGCATGCGCAATCGACTTATGTATTGTATGATCGGTGCGGCGAGCAATGAGCGTCGGACATTAGGCTTGCAATTGTCACTGACAAGACAACTTTGGAGCTGTCGTTGTATGTGGGGGTCTGTTTGGCGAAAAAAAGGACACGGCGATCAGCGCAAATATCGAAAACATAGTCGGCACGGAAAATTAATGGTAGTAGGGGAGGGCTGCGAACATAACAAAACCTTCGCATAATAGGGAGCAAGCCTCCGGCCATCGTCCGTTTCCTTTCAATGGCAACGGGATTTAATCGTGCCGGCGAAGTGTCGCACGAAGAAGATCTCCCCGTCCGACTGGCTGCTGCCGCTGCACTTACCTTTCCCACTTACTTTACCTGCGCACTGCATCAGTGACTGTCGCGGAAATATATTGCAATTGCCCCTGTGCAAGCGGCGAGCTGCAAAAATCATAAACAACAGCCGTCCGACGTGTAGGTAAAACCGCGCCGTGCCGGCACACTGCAGCAAGAAGATGGAACCGGTGGCTGCAACAGCAGGGGATAATATGCGAATTATTTTTGCGAAATAAAAGATAAAAAGATAGCACAAAAAACATTGCAAAGTGGCCAGGTATCGCCGCGGTAAATAAACATTTACGAGCGAAAGAGCAAGAAAAAAAGTAAAAAAAAACAAGGAAAGTATCCGTACCTGCGCTCTCAGGCAGGCAGGCAGGCAGGCACACAGTGTAATCAGGTTCCGGCATTATATAACTGTTTTTCTTCACGATTTCTGTTTTATATTATTATGGTCGCGAACCTACCGTTAGGATTAACCAGTATCACTGCGGATTGGATATGTGCTGAATAAATTTCATCATCATCGCCGCGCCGTCATCGTCACCGCGCCTTCGGTTGTCGTCGCTGTCGCCATCAGCACCTTCTTCGCGGGGCAGCCGGTGTTAAATAAGAAGCCAAGCCTACAGGTAGGTCCAAAACGAGCTTCTTCAGCTACCGAGTCGAGTTCTACCAGCTTAGCTAGCACGATCCTCCGCGCTGGCCGGTGGATAGGCCGGTTCGCTAGATAGGTCGGCTAGTCTGCGTAGCGGTGTAAATTACATGCAACGCAGGTAAATTTGAGCTTGATACCCAACTACGGAAAACAGGTGAACGCCTAGGCATGGATAGATAGATGGATAGACAGAATGATTGGCAGACGAATAAGACCCTGTCTAGATAGCAAGACCCTAAACATATATTAGTATGCTATTATGCAAAAATAATTCGTCCAAAACGTCTAAATTTCAGCATATTTACAAAAGAAATATAACTAAATAATATAGAAAATTATGCAATGTATACTACACATGACGACGAGTTCCCATTCAAATGAATTTCTTTTATTTCCCTCAAAAATCATCAGCGGTTATATAATTGAGTGGTACACACGCACTCAACAAAATGTGCAGAATGAAAACAATTTTTTTATTTCGATGTTTACGTCATAAAATACTAGAAAATACACAATACAACAAATTTTGTGAGATTTAAAATGCAACTTTTAGGAAAAACGCACATATTTACTTTTACATAACACTCTGTAAATTTTTTACAGACACCCTATAAAGTTCACAAAGGTAACACTAGATATCAAAACTTTCTTACCTACTCCAATAAGTTTTAAATTTCTCCATCTCTGTCATCGCAAGTAAAAAAATGTCAAATGTCAAAGTTCAAAAATTGTTTTTATTTTTGCCGGGCGTTCCGGTTGCACAGGTGAAAAAGAGATGTGTTACTGACACTAACTTAAGTTATTCTACTTTTTGTTCTGTATGTTTCAAACTATAACTTTAAATAAAGAAAAGAAATAATTACTTCAAATGTTACACTACTCGTAATCTTTAATCGACTTTGTGCATATCTTTGTTTTAATTTTCAGCTTAAAATTTCAAGTTTAAGCATTTTGTCACACTCTGCAATTGTTGACTTACAGTAGAACACTTAATATTATTATCTGTTATTGGTAATTATTATAAATGGTGCCTTCTACTACTTGAACAGAACCCTTTTAATTTCTATTGAACAAAATATGCATGTGAAAGTATGATTGAAAATATCATCAAAAGAGGCAGTCATTAAAGCCGATGTTATATGCCGAGTATAAATAAAGTTTTAATTAACGATTTTGATAAACTAAACTACTGTTTTGATTTCAATAAAAATTTATTTAAAATATATATTTATATTTACTACTGCCTTTAAAAGACCCTGATATAAGTATCTCGGGCTCTGATATGAAATAAATTTTACACTTGAAAATGATGCGCATCTGCTATAACATAGTATTTTATTATAGAGTAAGCTTCAGTTTTCTTTTTTACCACATTGGCTTAAGACCAAATTTAAAAAAAAGGGTGAACTGGAATAACCTTCAATTTCATAAAATCTGAATTAACCTGCAATCAAGCATAAAACCTGAGGGTGTAAGCGTAGTCAACATCGCCCACAAATTGCCCATAGAAATAGCCTTAGATTAAAAAAAAAGAAGACTTCTAAAAATTCCCAAACCGAAAATAAACGGCCGCTGCAGAATTCTAAAAATATGAACACGAGCGAAATGGTCAATGCCAAAATGCATGCCAAGAGTTCACCGATCAAATAGTGAAAAAGCTTCGTCGTCTCTGCAGTCCCGAATCCCGATGGAACGGAAATTGGGATGTTACTTAATTTGACCAGACAGTACAGAACCCACCCTCGAAAGAAGAGGAGCTGGGTGAAAGGCTATCCCAGACGGATCCACCTGGGAATGGTGCGACACTTTACTTTGCCAGCTCCGATAAAAGGTGTTACATAATTTCAGAATGGGGGGCTCATACTTATGTGATGCTGTGCAATCGCCAAATTACTTCAGAACTATGCCAAAGCTAGAAAAGAAAAAGAATTTCGTTTTGAGTGCTCTCATTCCGGCTCGATCTGATGTGTGGATCACTTTGAGGTCGAAATCATTTTGAACGTGTGAAATGTTGACCCAGTTCGTACTTCGGGCTCGAGGAGAGTAAAGCAATTTTGCGCAAGTGATGAAGCGCTTTCCTAGTCACCTAGGCCTGGCTAGCGCTCGAATCTTGAATACTATATTATTGAGACAGCGAGTTGTGCTGCATCTAGATACATACGTGTATGCCTCTAATGCAATTTTGCGCGAGTCAAGTACAGTGTGGTTGGCCAATTAGGCCCCATTACGGCACCGGCCTGCACAATCAGCCGCCTTGCAGTGCTCCCATGCACTTCTAGAGTGCATTTTCACTGTACAGCGCGACCGGCGCGCGGCTACCTACTACTTATCCGTGCATCTAGATGACTCGCCCGATCACCGCAACGCGTTCCAACGAGTTCCTGCACTTTTAAGTCGGGAGCTGTGATGAGTGTGCGTTCCACTGAAATTGGTGTGTCATTTCAATTCACCTTGTAATCATCACGATATACACTTTGGAATCTTTCTGGCTCTTATTTTGATTATATTTTAATTATTACGGAAATTCACCTAGAAAATAATGGTGATGCACTTGGGAAAGGACTGCAATTAGAGACTCAAGCGAAAGGTTTTTGAAACAAGGAAGCTTTTATTTTAGCGATAATATTTTATGTAAACTGTAACGAATAACGATGTACACTTTCTTCCAAAGAAGTAATTATATAGTAATTTTGAAATAATTGTTAATTATATAGGAGAAATTCAAAATGATCGTAATTACATATGATACATGATTATATGAAAAGAAGAGGTGTACTTTGCCCTAAAGTATATCACAATATTTATTATAGCTTAAAAGTTTGAATTTTCTGATGATTGTTTCCTTGAGAGATCAATTTAACTATATAAGAAATCGTTGATCGTCAGTGTATTATGACTGCATCTTATAAAATCACTGAAAATGAGTATAATTTCATAAAATTTTAAAAAAATCGTGAGTTTTTTTTTTTTCATTTTTCATATCCAGTGGAATTAAAGCTAATGAGGTCAAAATATGAATAATACTTCTAATATCTAATTAGTACTGGCGTAAAACCCTTTAAATATTTAAATTGTAGTAGATATTTTGAATGAGAACTGTAGACAAGTACTACGATTACCATTATAATTACCAATACAAGTAATGCAATCAAGACAAATCTTCGAACAATTTAATTACCATTACTAGGAAATGCTAGGTAATGATGAGTAGATACTGTTAAGAAATGCTAGATAATATGACCCCGTGGTCATAAAAAGTGCTATCACAATGGGCCTAGAATAGTTTACATGTATCTTCCAACAGCCACATCAATGTAACATCTAATCTCCTCGAGTTAAACAATTTCAATTTGTCATATTGGATCAGCTGTCTTAAACTTGTCGACTTTACGTAGCTTACAATACAAACAATTTAAGAGGCTACAGATGCATTTGAAAATAAATTAAATTGATCTACGAAAAAAGAGTTTTGTTCAGTATTTATGGAAGTTTAGTAGTTCTAAGTATTTTGGCTTGGCTGGTATTATATTACATATATTAAATTTGCAATTGAAGTTATTAAGTAAAAATGTACAAGTGTTTCGAAGATATGCTTTTATTATAGAACCAAAATCCATGAATCTTTTAGCAAAAGCAAAACCAAGAATTATGGTTGTAGATATTATTCTAGTTTTATTTATTTTTTCTTCATAAACTAGAATTTGTTTAAACCATTCGGTTTTATATTGTAATTAGAGGCATTCCTTTTATTCATTGCAAGGCAATCGATGGTAAGGATCATGATGGCATAGTGTCCATCTAGAATCGAAAAGCAATGCAATACGCTTTCTACTTTATAACGAACAAAATCCAGATACACATATCAACAGCTTATGCTCGTCTTCACCATACTTCTGTAGTTCCTTATAAGTCAACTTGTTCACTTTTCACAACAATAACAAAACCAAAAAAGGCGAGCAAGCAAGCAAATATATGACGAAGTCGTTCAACAAGTCATTTTTATTTAGTTCAGTTACCACGTCCACCTACTCAGTAATTTTTTCTTTTCTTTGAGAGAAAATTATTGCACAATACCCCACAAAGGATACACATATACTACTATTCACCCACACACTACCACCCGCATTGCTACGCCATTCTGATGATCATTGGGAAAATGGAGCGAAACGTTTTTCTTCTATTTCATTTTGCAATTTTTAAAATGGGAACAACCCCACAGTAGTTAACACAGTGCAATGTGGATAATTTTCGCAATTATTTCCAAAAAAATGCCACCAAGGTATAATATAATTGGCTGACTTCGTGTAAATGTGAGGCGGGTTTCATTAAGAATGCGCGCTAAATGCCAAGGCCTTGTGCAATTGTTGTGATAATTTCCTGAATTTGTTACCTGAAAATATGAAATAAAGACATTGCACCATCCTCCAGCATGCAGGCAGGGCACATGATCCGAATTTATTCATATTACATCAGCAGGATGACACATATTTTGATTGAGATAAAAAAAAAACAAACAATTGATCCGACGTTTTCGTGGTCAATTAATTCGGTTGCGCAAGTTTGTTTTGCAGGTTATGCAATTTCCATTTTTGTTCCTTGATTTTTTCTTGTGTCCGTCGTAAATTGTCTTCTGCAAATTGAATATTAAAAGTGAAAGGAACTCGCTTAATATCGCAGATCGGATATTATTTAAAAAACTTTAAATAGGTTTTTCTCGAAACTATATTTTAGGCTTCCACAATAAAATTTATCTATTCGATAGCATTAAATTTAATTTCTCATCTATAAATGTAAAGTTATAGGCATTTTTGCAAAATATTCTTGAAATTTGGTAGATCCTAAAAATGAGCAATAAAAATAAAGAATAAAACGAAACAAGTTAAATTCACTTGAATCTCATGGGTTTCGATAAAACTCTTTAGGAACTTTAAAATGCATCATTTCATGCGGCGAAAAAATTTTGTCGATCGCATTGCACGAGCAATTCTGAAACGTGAAAATGTAGTTTGCTGTAAGTAATTTTGCAATATCTTGAAAATAATGGGTGTGGTACTTAATTTTAAAAATTTAATATATGGCTTTTAATGCGCTTTTAAAACCCATAAAATGTATTTAGTCACGTTGAATAGAAGTAAAAAATGAACAAGTTTTTTATTACATTAAAAATGTCCAATTACATTCCAACAAAGCGTATTTGCGGGAAACGTTTTTTTACGTTAATCGAAAGAAAAATGCCGCTGATATTAATTGCTTGGTTGTGGAAACTTATGGTGGTAAATCTCAACAAGTGAATACTGGTTTAAGAAATTTAGAAGTGGCGATTTCAATGTGAAAGATAAAGAGCGTCCGGGTAAAGCGAATTTTACGACTTTTGCGGGTATTGGAAGAAGATCCAAGTCAAACACACGAACAACTTACAATAATTCAATGTCCGTCAAGAAATGTAGGTAAATTTCTACGAGTCATAGGAGTGAGTCAGAAAGCAGGTAAAATTGATACTACATAATTTGACAGAAAGAAGTATTGAAATACTTTTGATGACTTGTAAAATTTTGCTTCAAAGATAAAAAAGGAAGACATTTTTATATCGACTTGTGACTGACAATGAAAATTGAGTCTATTTTGATAGTTTTTAACGTAAAAAAATATATGGAAAAAGGTTCGAACCACTACTATCATCGTTAACATCGACACCAAAGCGTATATCGTTTTATGAGCTGTTAAACCTGGTGAAACTATTACAGCCGAATCTTGAAGAAAAACACCCTACATATGCTAAATGACACGACAAGGTGATTTTTTTGCACGACAACGATTGACCATATGTTGCGAAAACGGCTGGGATGTCCCACCTCATCCGCCGTATTCACCAGGCATTGCTCCTTATGACTATCACTTGTTTCGGTCAGTAGCGCATGGCCTTTCTACACAGCACTTTCACTCTTATGAAAAAGTGAAAAATGGGTCGAAGATTGGATTGCTTCGAAAGATATTCAATTTTTTCATAGAGTATTTTTTGTTTGCTCGAATGAGTCTCACAATGGCTCTGTTTAGGAGGAAAGAGGAATTACACAATTCAACAATTTAAAAAAAAATTTTGGAGTCATTGCTATTTTCTTTTTGCTTGCGTCCAAAAGGAAGGAAAAGGTTTAAACTTTGTTTTTGTGAAGGAAAAGTGGGCATTCGTTCGGATAGTTTGACTCTCAATTACAACTAAATGCATGGTGTGATATTTCTGATTTTTTGCCGAAATATATATCATACTTCAAAATATAGTATAGACATTTTTTTGGTTGATATCCAAAGTGGTGAATCAAATATGGCGTCCAAACAGTTACAATTTCATGGGACTTTTTATTAAAATGAATCAAAGAACTTTTAGGGTCGCTGATATTAAAGCTGTTATCAAAATATATAAATTAAAGGTGACAGCTGCAGAAAGGAAATAAAAACATAAAGATTTTGGGGGTTGGTAATTTTAAATTTACTATCCTGGGCACAAAGGAAAGTTTTTTAAAAAGCATGTCGATTTTCTTGTATCACGAAAGCAATGAGAAATTACCACACATTAATCAAAACCAAAAATCATGTCGACTTGTGTTATCATTGGTTTTTCTTCATTTTGTGAAACTGTGTGACATCTGTGCATTTAGAGTCAAGAAAATAATGCATATTAAAGAAATAATTATAGCATATCAATATTTATTTTGACTACTGTGTTTTTTAGCATGCGCAAATAAACATTTTTTAGCTAAAGTAACTACCTCTGCTACTTTAAGTCAAGTTTATGTATACAAATTTAGCACAGTCTGCTATTTCAACTCTGTCAAATGTATTTGCACATGGACAGGGGCAATATCTCTGAACTAGCACTTGGAAGAATTGCGGCCTTAATATACTATTTAAGATTAAAGTCTCTTTTCATACACGCCAACGTTCCACATGAGTATCGACATCGTCATACTTAACTTTGATCATTTTCGATTACATAAAGCGCGTCCATTCGTAGTAAAATAAAAAGGCGAAAAAGCGCTCCCAAAAAATTAGGCCACTGCCCTCGTTGACCTCCCCAACTCCTACGATTACCCATTCATCCGTCGCATATACGCCCGAACTCAAACAAACCCCTCAACCTCTACTCTATATAGGCTGGCTCATTTCTGCCTCGGAACGGAATCGACTGACTGTACGGCCGGCCGGGGCTATTTTTGCCGCAAAGCTTATCATGACCGTCAATGGACGGCGGAGTGTAGTGAGAAAATCAAAATTGCGACAAGTCCCGGTGTTAAGCAGCCATGATGACGACACCGACACTTACCGTAGTTGTAACTGAAATGATCAAAAGTCCGTTTCTGGAGCTGAAAATTATAATTATAAGCAGCTCAGCACACTGACCCAATTCCCCTTACTATATTGACACCAAATCCCATGAACTTTGCTTTGTTTTTTCACGGAATTAAATTTAGTTCTTTTTTCTGAACAGTCTTTTGGCGGCAAATTAAACTTTGTATAGGTACAGATTGAGTAGCAAACGAGCAGGGAACGCACCACCTCTGACTTTTTTGGTTTGAAGTTGCCGATGCGACCGCACAGATAATACAACCACCGCTGCACTCCCCCAACCCCACGTCTCTCAAATAAAATTGAAAAACCTTGAAAAGCACAGCGAAGCGCGCCCACGCCTCCCAAGTCCCACCAATATATCATCGCTGCTTCGCCTGCGAAAAACAAACGCTCTACAGCTGGTTTAATTTCCTCATCATGATGATTATGACGATGACGACGAAGGTCATGCGCCAGTCACACTACATATTTCTGCCGCTGGTACCCGCCACCCGCCCGCCCTACTGATGCTTGAAATGTATCACAAATCAGCAAATAAGAAAAATAGAAGCAAGAATAAAAAAAAAACGCTAAAAGCTCCGCTTCGAGTGAAATTAAAACCTCTTCGGCATCCGTCTCTCTGTGTCGTGCGGGCCTAGGCATACTCTCGTAACAGCTCCAAATGAAAATAGACGGCCAAGTCACGACCATGAGCATAATTTCTGCACTACGTCGGCATTGTTCACTCTATGGAAAGATACAGCATCATAATCCCATCATCGCCCAGCTTAAGCTGCAGCTGCAGGGTTGAGAATCATACGAGAGATTCGCACGCGCGGTGTAGGGAGGCCGTGATTCATGCGGCCTCAGCTTCAGTCTCTGATTTTTCGCACTGTATGTTTCGATTGGAGCAAAACATCCATGTGCATACTTTTCAAAGGCCTTAAATCCACCTTGAGCGATTTGAATAGAAAAATTGAGACAGTAGAAGAAGAAGAAGAAGAGCAAGACACACAAAACAAAACAAAATACACAAATCGAAATCCGCCAGAATGTGAACGTAGCCTTGGGAGACTTTGTTTGCTTTTTTTAGCCGATTTTTTTATTTTATTTTTTTTTTTATGAAACGACACACCAAAATATTTCACCGTAGCCTTGTGCATTAATGTTGTGACGGAATCGGAGTATTTTGCTGATAATGTCTTTTTTTTTCTAATTTTTTGCTAGATTTTTTTTTTTTAATAAAAACAAAGTATTTTGAAAAGTGCGTTACAGAATTATGTAACGATTTATTTTTCATTCGATTCATGACTCGAATAATTTGTTGTGTTATTTTTGTTGGAATTTGAGCTCATTTTTACTTTTTTTTTTAAAATATTACTTCTGTTAATTTAATCGTACATGAACAGAATCCAATTTGAACTGGTATTATTATTTATCAACTAATTTTTATGAAATTTTAGTTAAAAATTTTAGGTCAAAGGTTGATATTAACTAGCTATTTTCCCCTAAATTATAATTTTCAAAAATTTCTTGGTCTTTTAAGGTAATTTTAACCTCTTGTGGATTTCGTTCTAATACCACACAAAAAAACTATATCTTAAATACAAAATTATATATGACGCGACATATAAACATACTGATATAACACTTACGTATGTTAGCCGATAATACCTTGGCCTGATATAGTTCTGTGCAACATGTAGCGATATTTTATGTTGCATCGTATAGTACATTATCTTTGTTATTAATCAATAAATACTCATCAACGTGAAGTCATTAGGCGCAGTTTAATAGTGATTTAAGGGGACTTTTCACACCCAAAAGTTGAATTTTTTTTTTTTTTTGGAAAACTGGAAAATTGAAGAAAAACAAAGAGATATATTAATGAAACTTTGCATATTTAGTTCTTAGTCTTCAACGAATAAAAAAAAAAAAAAATTAAAATTTTCCAGGCTGTTTTTGGGCTGGTGGAATTCTTTCAAAAAAACTTAAAAAAATTATGGTTTACGCGATTTTGAGTCACTAGAACGTCTGAAAAAGGGGTTTTAATTGGTATGAAAATCTCTAGGAATTGAAGAAAAA
Source organism: Dysmachus trigonus (assembly GCA_949715965.1). NCBI lineage: Eukaryota > Metazoa > Arthropoda > Insecta > Diptera > Asilidae > Dysmachus > Dysmachus trigonus. Next base: position 25,985,809 of record OX454320.1, read on the forward strand.
TGAAAAATATTCATCGAAAAATAACAAAATGGCGGCGTTTTTTTCCCGGAAAATCTGATACAAATTTTCGGAAAATCTTTTTTGTCCGTGGTTCAATCCCTGGAAAAACATGTGTCAAATAACATATCAAAATTTCAGACCGAGCGATCCAATAGTCTTTTTTTTTTTATTATGTACATCAAGCGGATTTAAGAAAAAGTTGTTAAAATATAGTTTTGAAGGAAAAGCTTACCTAAATTTAATCTGCAATGCCTTAACCGAAATCAAATTCGAAATTAATATAATGAAAGTCTTATTCTTGAAGGTATTTCCTATCAAAATCAATGATAAAAGAATATTGTTTTTTTGAAAATTTGGATGTGTCAATTCCTCTTAAATAAAAAGTGTTGTGTATTGCTCCAAAATGTCCAAAATTGAGTATCGAGGCGTAATTAAATTTTTGTTTAACAGTCAGCTGTCAAAAGAAATCTTTTGAAATTTTAACTTAAAATGATTATCATTAGTTTTCTCCTTCTGGATCTGAAATACGTATGTTGTATACCTATTTCTAACATAAAGTGTCTTTTGACACCTTAATAATTTTTTAACATCATTTAAATGAACTTAAATCATTTACACATAAATATCAATACCATTAGAATTCTAAGGAGTTCTCATTTCAGTAACAAACTTCGCAGTGACTTAAATTCATTCACACAATCGTTACAAATTTGTTGAAATATTTTTTACGGGCAAGTAGTATTATAAAAGCTTTTATTTTTTAGTTTATTTATTCAAATTTTTTTGTAATAATAATGATATCAATTATTTTCAAGACATTTGCATTTAAACGCAAAAGACACCTTTTGGTTGAAATAGGTATACACAAAACCGTGGTAGAAATAGTTTTAAGGAGCAATATGGCGTATAAAAGAAGTCTTCGCCTTCTTTCAGCACAGTGTAAGTGGGTGAAGAAGTTTTGGTTTGGACGAGAAAATATATTATTAAAGATATGCACCACGGCGCACAGTTTGCCAGTAAACGTGCTCACTTCTGAAACTGGTGCTCTTATTGAAGAAGAGGTTTTGAGTGATCGCCGTTTGAAGATTAGATAAATAGCAGCGAGGCTTGGACTTTCTAAAAGTATCATCCATCGTGCCAACATCTTCACTTAAGCAAGGTCAGTACAAGAAGGCTCCCTAAATTTCTGCCAGAGCGGTGCGAAGAGAGGAAAGAATGCGCTGTGCTTCACGGTTTTTTGATTTTTGTGGCGAAACCCCTAAGAAGATAATCGAACGTTGAGTAACCGATGATGAAACTATGGTGTTCTGTTATGACCCTGGGATGAAGCGCAAATCAATGGAATGGCGTTATAATGGCGGAAAGCTGCCCAAAAAAGCAAATCATATGCACTATCTTTTGAGATTTTCAAGGAATCTGTATGGTGGATTTCAAAGGACGGTATTCCGTCGTAAACAGTGAATATTATACTGAATTAAATTGCGAGATATGATAAAAGAAAAACGCAGGACCCAGCGCTCCAAAGGAGTCCTCCTGCTCTACGATAACGTCTCCATTTTTCCTGTGTCGGTCTTTCAAAGAATGCAGTTCATGAATGCGGGTTTACTGAGGTCGACCATCCCCCGTATAATCCGCACATTCCGTCTGATTATTTTCTTTTCTCAAATTTGAAGCTGGATTTAAAGAACAATCTTTCAAGCGACAAAGAGCTGCAGGCACCCGACCATCTTAAGTCTTTTTACAGGCAAAGATTCTGCATATTTTAATTAAGGGATAGAGATATGTTAATTCACGGATGGTAAAAGTGTGTTATTATTGAAAGGATAATAATATTCCTTTAATATTTCATAGTTAGGCTAATTCATTATGCGACCACCTACGTAAAACATAATATTCTATTCACAAAGTTTCAGGAATAAAGCTTCCTCCTCTTTCACGTTTAATCGTATCAAACACACAGCCTTGTTGATTAGCGCAACAAGCACGTGCTGGGGTCCTCCAATTTCCAGGAGCTCATATCCTACCGAAGCTCAACTTTTTTAAATTTTATTTTATAAAATTTTAATGATTTGATATGAAATGAAATGTGTTATATAAAAGTTTAATTAACAGTATGGTTTACGCGTCGTAATTGATTGGGTATGTATATATATATATATATATATATATATATATAATAGTCTAAGTTTAAATAAACAACAAAAAGTGAAATGTTTTACTGCTTTTGTTTGCCGAAAAACCAAAAACAAAATTTAAAAGGATATGTAATTTCAACATAAAAAAATCGAGCATGTGATTTTTAATCGACTTGAATTTTTTCCGGATGTATATTAACATTTTTTTTCTTCTATTAGTTATGTGAGCTGTGGCATACTCTCAATAGGGCGTTAAAAACAGGCATTTTTGAGCTGTTCTACAAAAAAACGTCTTATGAATTTTTGCCATAATAAGCTTAATTTTGCAGCATAAGCGATGAAATGTAAAAAAATCTGTTTTCAAAACTTCAATCTTCCCCTTAAAATGTTCAGGGTCAAAGCTCTACTCAGTTTTTCCCTACACGCTCTTATTACTCGCTGAACTTTTTTTTACTTAAAAATTAATGCAATCGAAATTAAACTACCTCTTAAAATGTAATCGAAAATAAATTAAAATAAAATACAGTAATTTTTCAAAATAATAATTTATTCTATGAAGAGTTTATATGTATGACTGCTTATCAATATGAACTACCTAATTATCGATAAATTAATTTCATAAATTTAATTCATTTTGAACGTTTCATTTAGAACACTACTGATATTAAACATCCAAAAGAGCTAACAAATAATTATTTTTAATTCCTTATTCATTATACATATTTGGATTTCTTCACTGCACCTATTATCTTTCTTTAAATATTAAAATTTATAGTTTTGATTTTAATAAACGTTACGTTACTTTCGAGTTCTAATTCAAATAGCCGAGGTCCCACAAAACTTCTGTGATTGGGACCTCCAAAATCTTAATACGTTGCTGGATATTAGTATGATCTTAAAAACACTTGTCGATGAGTTGATACTTTTTTGAATTGATTACGAATCCAAAAATAATCTATTATTATGTTTTCGAAAAGCAAGTGTCACAAAATTACTTTTGAAAATTCGTAAGTTAAAGTAAGGGTATATGAATTCACTTAATGTGATTGAAACTAAAACTTCGGTTGAAAACTGTAGCTTTAGGATACTTCTATAATATCACCCTATAGATAAGATAAGTCAGATGAGTCTTTTAATTTAAGAATATCAATTTTCAATTTTAAATTGACCGTATGAACTTCTTCGTAGAGATGCGACCCGTACAAATATACACGTATACATAAATGAATAATAAAAAACAAAATAAAATAATTCCTAGATTCCTATAGCTCTATCGTACCTACATATGTACACGTCTGTCATCCATACTTCCCTAATATTTGATACATTTGTCATAAAATAAATAGGTTTAATTTGGTAACACGATTTTCAGCATCTAGGGTTTATAATAGCACATTTACAAATACATTAAAGAAAATAAAACGATTTTATTTCACGTTATCAATAATGCTCTAAATAAGTCTTCCTTTAGAGTCCACCATGAAATCAGCTTAGTTCTACCATAATATTGTGTTACCATCGAAACTTCCAATGTGTACCTCTCGAATCAAAATCGATTGTAAGATTTGGGCCAGACCAACCAGCAGAGTTGTGAAGTGAAATAAAATCGGTATATATAATCTTCTTTGAATAAGTTGGAAAAAATCCTAATTTTAAAGCCGTTAAACTTAAGCTTTTCAGGGGGTTACACGTTCAGTAACAATCGTCATAATTTTTCAATAAATTTCTATTTTTGGCTAAAAATACCTTCATATGGATATACTTATTTTGGTGAAAAATAATTTTTTAGTAAGGGAAATACAAACTAAATTGTACCTTCTTAAGGCCCAAACATTTTTCAGATATTGAAGATCAATTACTGAAATTACCTTACAACTTTTTATAACGCTTAACATACTCGTATATGCTTGTTTTTACTCACTATTCATCACGCACGTGTTCTCTGATTAATAAAGTGAGAAAAAAAAAAGCTTCTGTTTCTAGTTTTGCCGGTTATTAGTTTAACATAGTTACATAGATTCGAGCGTTATATGCCTCATCGTATTTTTTTATAAATATAGTATTTAAAAAACTATGACTAGATGTTTATTTTCTGATTTGTGTCGATTTCATGTTATAGAAAAAAATCATTGAACCATAAATATTTTAATTTTCTATTCATTTAAAAATGCACCGTCGATCTGAAAACTACATGGAACTTAAATTGTGAATATCTATCTAAATATATATACTTATTAGGGTGCTTTTTTTTTCGTGACTATTTTTTTTTTGTCAGTCCCACCTCGAAATTTTGTGGCAAATACCTAAACAAAAATTCCCTGAAAATTGGAGCCCTTAATATTAATATTTAGTACTAGACCAAGGCTTATAAACATTTCCCATATAAAATACACGTAAACTTTGATTATTTTTCTTAAAAACTCTACAGCTCAGAGGCAATTTATGGTATAATCTTGGTCAATGGTAGGATTTCTTCAGAACTGAATGCTTTACAAAAGTGTCCATTGCGGTGTAACCCTAACTCCCACCAGCGAGGTAGTATGGGTCATTAACCCCAATTTTTCCACGAAATTCTCGCTTTTTGCCCCTATCTCGTAAACAACAAGAGGTACAGAACAAGTGAATATGACAAACTTGTAGCAAATTCAATTTGCTACAAAAAAGTTCTGAACACCAAATTGCTAACATCGATATTTCTTGAGATATTGGGCTTTGAAGTTGAGGTCGTGTTTCTACAATTTAGCTCAATAATACATGAAACTTCCACACTACCTCAACTTCAAAGCCCAATATCTCAAGAAATATCGTTGTTAGCGATTTGGTGTTCAAGAACTTTTTGGAGGAAATTGAATTTGCTACAAGTTTATGATATTCACTTTTTCTGTACCTCTTGTTGTTTACGAGATAGGGGCAAAAAGCGAGAATTTCGAGGAAAAATTGGGGTCAATGACCCATACTACCTCGCTGGTGGGAGTTACGGTTACACCGCAATGGACATTTTTATAGAGCATTCAGTTCTGAAGAAATCCTACCATTGACCAAGATTATACCATAAAATGCCTCTGAGCTGTAGAGTTTTGAAGAAAAATAATCAAAGTTTACGTGTATTTTATATGGGAAATCTTTATACGCCTTGGTCTAGTACTTAATATTAATATTAAAGCCTCCAATTTTCAGAGAATTTTTGTCTAGGTATTTGCCACAAAATTTCGAGGTGGGACTGAAAAAAAAAAAAATAGTCGCGAAAAAAAAGCACCCTAATACTTATATTAGATGTTTTTTCAAGAAAAGTTCAAATGATTCCATTTTCAATTAAAAAAAGATAAATAATAAAATAAAAATTTATTGTGTAGTTTTCGAGGTTAGGCGTTTGAAATCGAAGTGAAATGTTTAATATCAAACTGGAATCATTTTTAATTTTAATTTCCCAAACATTCCAATGCAGTTTTGCAAAGAATCGCATAAAATTTATTTTTATTTAATATATTTTAAAATAATAATAGGTATAGTATTAAAGACTTTTCTTAAGATGCCCTTTATGCCATTATTTCCCCAATTTTTATATACGTCTAAGGCATTCAAAAATAGAATGCCTTTATCAACAAAATATAACTTATAGTATTATATCTTTTTCTTTCTTTATTAAAATTAACAATAATAAAATAATCGTACCTTCACATGATAGGATCTGATGTAGAAATATTAATGTCATCAGAATTATGCAAAAATATGAAAAGTAGTTTATATTAAGTAGATTTCTTAGACTTTTACTCAAGTTCTTGTTAATATTTTTCGAAAGACAGTAAAATATTTATTGCACTTTTGCTTAAATGTACTAAGTTGCTTTTACAGAAGAAGGGAGAATAATATTTTCATCTACGAGCTATCTAACTAGTGCTTCAAAGTATCCGGATATTTCAGATTCGGGATCCGAAATCCGGTCTATGTGAATTCAGACCGGATTTCAGATGCGGATATTTTGAATTCCAGATGCTAAATCCGAATCACTTATTTCATTTGCAAATATCAACTGCAATGGGCGATATAATTGAATCCATGTGCAAAAATACGCCAAAAACTTGCAGATATCTGGAGCACATCCAAGATTTTTCACGGAACAACAATAAACGCGAATCCGCAAATATGTTCCAAACATTTAATTTCATGAATGTTACGTATTGGTACTTAATATTTAATTTGCTGCAACAGTTATTAGTGTAATCGATATTTTATTCAGGGTTCGGATATCCGATTTATCAACACTATCCGAAACTTAAAACTATTCGCATATCCGAAACTCTAAGGATCCATAAGATCGCAGCCGATGATATATGACATCGGATAACATTTGAAGCGCTGATCTTAACTTTTCAATTTCTTTTTCTTCCAGCTCACGTAAAAGGCGCCCTTCGTACTCACAGGATGAACGCGATAATTACTTGCCACAATTTCGCGACGATGATCAAATGGATGCGTGCAATGCAGCTCTCGTACTTATGAGCTTGTCGTGCTCCCCACGTTCTCCAAGTGCAGGTAAGATATACGCAATCAAAATGTTCAAAATGTAAAATTGTCATGTAAAATATTTCACTGAGTCGGAAAATTTTTTGTATCCGATTTTATGCAAGGCTTTTCTGTGTCTCAATCACTGTTGAGTTGTGCAAAATTTCCTTTGCTCCTGCTATCGACAGCTTTGTCAAATCGTGTATTATTAAAAATAAGAAATTGTATAGTAGAATTTAAGAGTTGTTTATGTATAAATCCTTTAGAATTATTTAGAATTTCCATACTGCGCGTATGTTGCTTGGGTGAGCATTTCGGTTTTACTTGAAATTTCTCCGCACGAAATTTTTGTCTGAAGGGCTGGGCGGTAGATGTAGCAAAAAGCTCGCCGCGAGTAGCAATCCATTTTGATCCACACAGCATCATCGTGAATGACGACGTTATGTAGGCTGCTTGCGTCACGATGCTTTCCTGGAAATTTCTAAGGATCTCATTCCGGCAGAGTGAATAGGTGGTTCGTCTACTTAACATGGACTCGGCAACTACGCAGTATTTCCTCATCCCGGCAAAAGTCTGTGGCCGTCTACCGAATTTGTATGACCTTAAAATCCACCGACGCAATCCCCATTGAGTGACAGTCTACGGTAGGCGGAGTGGCATCTGGCCCGCGGCGGGGCAGGATCCAATTTTTCGTAGGCAGAGAAAAAGAGTAGGTTTGTCTTGGGGTTTATTGTACGGGACTGATTGACGTCAATCAAAGCGAAGGACGAGAAATTAACTTGATTTACTTGGTGTTAAAGCTTTCTCAACTCTCGACGTGCTCTGCATGAGGTTTAAAATTTAAAGACAAGGAATTCGTACAATAAAATAAAGAAAGGAAATTAAATAATTCGATCTCCATGCAAATATTAAATTTTTTTTTCTTTATTTTTATTCTTATGTAGGTACTACATACACTGAGAATCAGAAGTGATGACACACTTAAAAGTTTTATTTTTGACCTGACATATTTTTATAACTTTAAGTTACAGAAAACATTTAATGAGTCAAATTAAAACTTTTAATCGTTCCCAAGAAATTGTAATCATTTCATAGCAATTTATACAGTATTTATCATTTTACATGTAAAAACATTATAACAGTGCTGTTGTGGAAATTTTTGGATAAGGAAAATTTCAAATAAGGAAGATATGAAAAATGCTTTGCTTCAAGAATTCCTTAATTATATTAATTTTTTTCCGTAGTCGGATTGTAGTTTTTTAAATTTTTTTTTTTAATTTAAACTTTTCCGTTTTTTAATATTGTACTATATTTATATTTTTGAATTCAAAATTTTCTCCTATTTAATTTGGCATCCCATTCAATACGATAGCAAACAAAATTTTCAGAGACCCCCACTTTTTGGATGTAACATCCGCCATATTGATTTTGTTCGTATGAAATGTAGCCTATGTCACCCGGGCAATAATAACGAATCGATTGACACTTCATTCATCAAAATCGACTCAGTAGTTAAGGCGCTACGGTGGAACATACGTAAATACAAACATAAAAAAATACAATACATACATAGACTGCTAAAATCATAAATAAAACTTTTAAGTGTACTATCAATTTTGATTCTCACTGTACATACTTTTGTGAAGTAATTATAGTACATTACAATCGAACTAATTTTTATTCTTTATTGTTGAATATAAAAAGCATGAAAGTAAAATGAGAACGTGAGCACGTAGCATTCTCACAGAAAAACATACACTGAGATAGTGAGTATCTTATATTTAAAGAAATAATGTACTTAAAAATGGGAACCAAGGAAAAAACCAAAATTTTCTATTTTTAAAGAAAGATTTTTTTATTTTATATATATATATATTTCGTCCATTTTGACTACGTTTTTACTTGATTTTAGTAAATTGTTCTGAATATATGAACCTTTATATCCTAATATCGAAAACCCAACTCATAGTATTCAATGTAGAAGTGCATAGCTTTAAATTGATCCATACAGAAATACTTATATTGATTTAAAAAAACGGAAGAAAGTAGTCCAAATAATCTCCGATTGTTTTGAAAATTTGCATTTTGATATTTTGATTTTCTAGCATGAAAGAAGAGAAAAATAATGAAAAAATCCATCTCGTATAATTTTCGAGATACGAGTAAAAAAAGTGCGACTTCAACATCCCATATATAATTTAATACTTTGTATAATAAAAATCTTCAGTAAATAGACATTTTCTATAAGGAGAATTCTCAGTCAATAGGCATTTTGTGTTATCACGATTTTCAAAGAGTTATGTTTTGGATGTCTGTTGTTAATCACAAACATAATCTTGATAGCACTTTCTATTTTACCTAGAACCTCCTGCGGGAAACAGAAATGCTCTATCACGTAAGACAACGTAAAAAAAATCCCGTCGAAAAGTTAGTTATAAGTTCTTAAAAAAAATAAATCATATGCTCAGTGAAAAAAACTATTCTAAAACTTGAACTTTCTTTCTAGTTTTTCAGTCCATTAGAGAACATTGTTTATGATCTTTTTTTAAATAAAGCACTGAAAAAATAAATTTATTCATTTTTTGACAAAATGTATTAAAGTGCACAATCAACTTTTTTTATCGAAAAGATATAAAGACAATAGATATTAGTTACGTTTCATAATCTGATCTGGATCAAATTAAATAACAAATTTTGCATTTTTTTGATTTTTAAAATTGTCAAAAAATGCATCAAATTGCCATTCACTTCAATAATCTAATGTAGTAGGTTTGGAAAATTTGTCCTGAAACCTGCCTTGTGAGAATAATAATATCTTGCCTCCGCATTCCAATAGGCTCAAGTTTATTTCTCTCATTTCATTGGAATATAGACGAAACAACTACAGCGCTTTTTTGGCATTTGATCCTTATATTCAAGTTATCTCCGAATTAATCCTTTCAGCACGGCACAGTTGGCCGCGGTTATACATTCCCTGTACGAGACTATAGGCGACGATCGTATCCACAGAGCTTTGTGTGAATGAATGAATTTTAGGCGGCGGTCGTACCCAAAGATTGTTTCGTGGATGCCCACTATAGGTAGCGGTAGGACCGACAGGGTTAAATATGGATTCCTAGTTTTGATTGTTGATTTTACTCAGATACTTTTCTCGACGTCCATTTATATTACGACGGAATATCACAGTCGCTTGTTCATCGTTATAAGCGAAATAAATTGTATTACTGAATTAATTTGTTGACGTAACATCGTCACAGCAAGTTGATGCTCTTTTCGTAAAATTAGAATTATTTCCATGGGTAACTCTTCACAAATTTCAATTTAATGCAAAATTTATTGCTAAAACTGATCCCAATCAAGTTATGGAAGTAACGCTGCTATTGAGTGTCACTGTCGATGCAAATATAAAAAGAAAGGTTCAACTTAACGCATAAGTGAAAGGGAAAATCCCACTACACGCTACAAAATTTATTCTTTTATCTTAAACAAGAATAAATAAAAATAGAAGATCAAATGTTTCGAAGTACCAAATGCCTCAGTGTAAAATTGCAAGAATAAAACAAAATTTGTTCATAAGATTTGATTTGCATTTTACATTTCTTTTTGTGTAGTTACCTATTTTTATTTTATTTTTGGTACTGATTGAATATTTACACGTTATTATAAAATACTTGTCAGACGCAATTGTTAATTATTATTAATAATAAAGATTGCACATATTTTATACTTCATAATGTTATTAAGGCACTGTATGGTAAACAAAATAGCCTATTTTCAGATAAGAGGTACATACAATACAAGTATAACTTTCGGCATCATTATCTGCCAACAAGGGAAGTGAACAGTCGTCGAATTGACAACGATTGTCTGTGTGTAGTAGCTTTGTGGTTCACCTTTAATTTGTGATATTTATTTACTTAAATAACGCGAAGAGAGAAGAGCCTAAAGTGCAAAAATGAAGAAAACAGAAGTATACGTATGATATTTCAACCAGAAGGAGGTTCACAAAATGGATGTCGATATTCACGATGAAAGTAAAAATAAAAAATCGAATATTTAAAAAGAAAAACGACTTATTGTTGAATATAAATAAAAAAATTTAATGGAATTTGTGACAAGTCCAGCTGTACCTTTGATTTTCAGAACTAAAGTATTCGAACTTCAAAATTAATTCACATGGAGGATTGTTATATGAATTTCTACTAAATTACATTGAGAAAAACAACAATGATTGTGAATCTGGTGAACTAACGATTTTATAAACAAATTAATGTAAAAATTGTTTTAAACATTTATATAATTATTATATACTGTGTTCCTTCCGAACTGTTATAATGAGTCTTACATCTCAGACATAATACGACTTTGTGAAATATCGATGTGTATGAAGATGAAAATTAATAATCCGTGCATATATTTAATGGAGATGGTGTCTGGATACGCACGTAAATAATTCGTCGACCATTTAAATGTGCCTTCCTGTGATATTTCCACCTCTAATATGCTGGTTTTTTTCTACATTTTCGTTATAGGCCAGTGGAATACTGTACTTGGATCGAGTCCTGGCAGCAGCAATGCATCGTGGAGCTCCTCTGGGACGTCATCACCGCCGCTTAGTGATGACGGAACACCACCGATTACCGATGGCAATTCACGTATACGTACAGCATCTCTTTCAACATCGGATGAAGGCATTGTCATGGATTACAGTGATGAAGCGCCACGTAAAAGAAGGGTGAGTTTACTTTTTAATTGACTTTAAAAAGAGAAGAAAGTTCTCAATTTGACTGTATTTTTTTTCTTCTATGAGTATGTTACGCGATATCTTCGCCGATTTTGAACCAATTTTAATGATTTTTTTTTATTAAATATGCTATATCTCAAGAGTGGTCCCATTTAAATTTGAAGAAAATATCCCACTTTCAAGGGTGGAAAATAAATAAATCCTAGTTTCGCCCACTTCCCGCTAACTAAAAATTGAAAAATTAAATAAATTTTTACAAAAAAATAAAAAATGACTTCAAAAACTGACTTTGCCTATATATACAAACTTAAACTAAAAAGTTAAAAATAATAATTTTTATTACTTTAAAGAAAAGAGCATTAAGGGGCAATATACAAAATTATTCATACTTAAATATTTTACAATATATAATCAGTTATTTTTAGAGTCGGTGCCAGCCAAGGCAAGTTTAAATTACTATAGGTTTATTAACTTGCCTCACCTAGCACTGACTCCAAATATACCTGATTAGATATTGTAAATATTCAAGTATCAATAATTTTGTATATTGTGCTTTAATGCTCTTCTGTTTAAAGTAATAAAAAAATATTATTTTTAACTTTTTAGTTTTAAGTTTTTTATAGGCAAAGTTTTGAAGTAGGTTTTTATTTTCTTTGTAAAAATTTATTTTCTATATTTAATTCGCTATTTCTACAGTGAACGATTTTAAGGTCGTTCAAAAAATCAACGGCCGGCCATCACTCTACAGCTTTGACCTTCTCCCGGATTTCTTTTAGTACCTTCAATTTAAGAATCCTCTTAATATATAGAGAGATCACGAGACTTACTTATAGCTTATATTTAAAAACTCGGCATAGTTCTCTGGGAAGAATATTTAAATAAAAACTAAGCTTCAAGGGAAGAACTAAACAGCAACAAATATAAATGTTTCGCCTACCAGCTGGAAAGTTTCAATTTTTTTTCTTAGAATTTCTTAACTGGTTGTGGATCTTGGCGATAAAACAGGCGAAAAACGAAAAATTCAGCTTGTAAATTTATTTTGTGGGAGTTAAGTATGATTTGCCCTTGCGATGGATTTCTGTGATATAAATGTATCGCTTCCCCCAATATCGCACAAGTTTACACAGCTAGAAAACCGCCATTGAATTTCCATTCGATTTTCGCAATTTAGCCAGTGATGCAATGCAAAAAACGCGTTTCGGTACGCTTTCTCGCCTTGTGTGTATGTTGTGTTTTCTTTTATTTAATTTATTGATGCGGTAGTAGCCGGCTTGTCAAGTCAAAATATTCCCCTCACTTGCTCCATGCGTGTAGAAGACGACGACGGTGAATTAGAAGAACGCTTGTGATAGAGTGCGATAGAAGTGGTCATATTAAATGAAATCAACATGAGCGACCACTGTGCGTTAGCTAATCATGCTAGACGCTGTCAGAACTAGGAACAAATAAGTAAGCGGCCTTGATACAAGACCGGACCGTGGATTTTTGTGTTATTTTCGTTTATTTATTTTCGTGGCTAAGAAAATTATTGTGCTAAGGAAAAATGTGGCAGTTACAAGAACATTTGAGACGTGGGGAGTTATTTGATTAACATTTTCTTGGGAATACATAGATAGTTGGGTTGACATTGTGTCACAATATATTCTACTTTTATTTCACTTTATTAGCTACACGCGGATAAACTCCCACTGTTGATAAAAGTCACAGTTTGTTTTGATAAAACAGTTGAATTTGTCTTGTTTCAAAAAGATACATTTTAAACAATTCGTGACAAAAAATTAATAAAAAAGGAAATATACTGATATCGAAATAATGTGACCAGATTACTTTGTTTTTTTTACCTCAAATAAAGAAAAACGATGCGATGTTGCTGGTTTAATTATACCCGATGTTCCAATAATTCTTAAGTGAAGATATTCATGTGCCATGTAATCATATATTTTCTTCAGCACTTCCTTAATTGTATATTCTTATGACCAGAAAGCGCTATAGATACAACATACTTCATTTTCTATAATCTCGTTACAGTAAACACTTCTTCAACTTTAAGCCGACATATTGTGATATTGTGATGCAAATGCCATACCTTTTTCTAACATCTTGAATGTTTTTCGTAGAGTAGTGGTCCATTAAAGCACATTTCTAGAAATACTATAGGAAATTAAAATTTTACCGTGAGAGACGGATTACGTCTACAATTCTATAACAATTTATACTTTTTCATAACAATCAATCTGTGTTTATTGATGATGCAAGTTCAATCTGTGATTATTAACAGTTTTTTTTAACATTTTAAAATATATCGTTTTGTTCCTATTTTCTCTATAACAATCAAAATATCCAGTGAAGTCTAGAAAAAGAAAACAATTATTATTATTGCCTTATTCAGAATCGCTTATATGCATGTGCCTAAAATAGGTCCTAGTTTTTATAGTAATAAAAGTATATTAAATTACATTGGCCAACACTAATTTATGTGCCGAACAAATATATTAGTAAATAATTTCCGTAATTTTCCGTAGATTACGAATTCGAAAACGAAAACGTCGCGTTTTTGAAAAAAAAGTAGATGTGAAAACTTCTTTTCAAGCAATTTTTTTTTCGTGGAACAAGTGAATAAAGATGTCACTTATGAAAAACACTTTCCGCAAGATGCTTAGCAAAATAGAAAATTTCTATCTATATTCCACACAATTATATAACGAGTATGTAAAACGACTGAATTCTATTGCGCATTTTATAAATTTCTTAACACTAAAAGAAAAGCGGATAACTACCAAGTTAATATGCAGAATTAAGAAGTTTTCAGTGACATTCCATTTGCGATATGCGATATGTTTGAATACTTTATCGAAAAATCATTCTCCCCGATCTTAATAACTTGAAACAATTAAACAAAAATTCTATGCTATAGTATGCAACTATAGACCCATTGCGAAACTTTTGTGTATCCCAAAACTTTATGAATCAATTGTACACTCACAATTTTCTATTTTTTGCAAATGTCTTGTCTCAACAAACCAGCACGGTTTTCTCAAACTATCACTCTCCATTAAATTACTCCTCTTTAATTTACTAACAATAAGTCTAGGCTTTCCACCTCTGCTTAATAACTATGTATATTCGTTCTTACTTACTTGGCAGGACACATCAGGCTTCTTTTCATCGTACCAAATCGAAAAAGATATTAACTACTTCAGGAGTCCCGCAGGGTAGTCACTTAGACCCACTTCTCTTTGTTTTATACGTTGATGACAAATCACAACTTCTTAAAATCTGTAAAATAGATATGAAATAAAGACGATATGAAAATATTCTTCGTACGAAAAATATTAACGACTGCCACGTGGTGTACACAAGAATTTACAACTAAATATTTGTAAATGCGAAATCATGACTTTCTGTAGAGGCCGCAACCCTCTACGTTCCGATTATATCTTTTCAAATTATGCTCTACTCTTCCTGTGATTTAGGGCTTATTCTGGATCAAAAAATGGTCCGTGAATTTGCCAATAGGGCTGTCTTACAACAGCTTTATTTTTCTTTTTAAATTTTATTCAAAAATGCCTAGAATACGATTTTTTGCACTTTTAAACTCTATTCTTCTCTTGAATATTTTTGTTTGCGAATTCGTAATCTACAGAAAAAAATCCTATAAAAATTAAGCAATACTTATTCGGCACCAGCAAAATATATAAACTTTGTTGCGCAGTGTTATCAATTAGACATTCATGACTGAATGAAGTGTAAAAAGGTGATTTTATTGCTTTGTAAAATTCAAAAATTCTGCATAAATGCAAGTAAAATTTGCACAAATGAATTTTTTCCACATGTTAATTCGGTGGTGATGAGGAGCTCTATATTGTATGTATG
Source organism: Dysmachus trigonus (assembly GCA_949715965.1). Classification (NCBI taxonomy): domain Eukaryota; kingdom Metazoa; phylum Arthropoda; class Insecta; order Diptera; family Asilidae; genus Dysmachus; species Dysmachus trigonus. Next base: position 26,001,064 of record OX454320.1, read on the forward strand.
TAACTATCGAATTTTATTCCTGCTACACCAAAGCAAGTCTTAAATCTTAATGAGCTTCCGGAACCAGTTTATTGAAAAGTACTTTGTTAGGCCTTGTAAGCCCAAAAATATTTAATTATTAATTCGGTTTGAAACCACAATAAACGTAATGATATTTTCACAATCTCCCTAGGCGCAGAGTCAGTGACTGATACCTGTCCACAAATAGGTTTTCCTATCTGTTAAATAACAAAAATCGCAAAACCGCCCAAACAATTGGCCTAACCTTCGCAATTTTGTGAGCTATCAAATTGGTCCAAACCGCACCTTCCCCTCTATAATTCTGCTTTTTCGTTATCGCCCCCGTAAGAGAAGAACAAAACAAAAGAAATGTCGCAAAATTAATTGGTGTTAGCATATGTTTTGAAAATATTCTAAAATATATCACGCTTTCCTAGATCCAGAAATAACTGGAGCAGGAATTGACTTCGGAATTGTCTCACTTATGAGCCGAACTGAAAATAAACTCACTCTTGAGCGCTAGAAACAGAACCGGCGAAAAAATGAGGAAAAAAGAAATCAATTCGCGAAAAAAAAAAGAAAAATTGTCGTCACCATCGCAGATAAACAATTACGCACCAGCGAAAGCTTGCCAAGCCGGAAAATATGTAAACAAAGGCGAATACAAAAGCTCGCGCGTTTCAGGTACTGGCAAAACAGGAAAGCGGCTATATCAAGGAAAACCACACGATTTTGTCACCCCTCACCTTCTGATGTTTGTATCTCCCACTTTTTATTTAATTTTTTACGTCGAGTGATGGAAATTAAACTGTAAGCCGTGAGTCGACTTGTTCTGAGAAGCTGGCTGGCTTGGTGGTGGGCGGATTACATCACACGACAAGCTCCACGCCGCTGTGCGAATGTGAGCTTTTTTTCGAGGGCATCTTCTTCACTGTCGGCGGAGTCGCCAGCATAATAAGCGTGCAGAAAACGCATGATTCGGGCTCGATTGTATGGGACGAACTCGCGCTCTGTTGGCGTCAGTAAATGCCGGCTAATGGTAGTCACTAGATAGCACAGAATATCAGCCCCATGTCGAGGAGGCCCCGAGGCAGCCTCGAGCAGTTTCGTGCATGCGCGCTTTCCTGCTTGTACCCCAAACCGAGACGTAACCTTGGACTCGGAATGCACCAGAAGATATGTCGGCGTGTGCCTGAGTTTTATCACTTTGATTTCATTAAAAAGTCTCAAGAACCTGTGGAATTATGAGTAAGTGGAGCTCACCGATTGGTTTTTATCATTTATAAATCGAAAGCTGCTAATGCCGCCTCGTAGGCGACGAGAATGGTTTCTGTGAGATTTCATGTTCAAGGCCACTAAAACGCTACAAGTAGTTCGTAGATAATGTCCACCTATCCCATTCAAGGTAAAGCAGCCATTTTCTGCTGCAAATATACTACATGCTACATGGAATTTTCTTCTTAGTGCTTTATGTTATGTAAAGAGCTAATTGCTTTTCACACCAATTTGCTGCAGATTTATGTTGGCACTTTCAGGATTCTGTGGCACTATACTTTCTCGCATCGTATTTATGTATAAGTACTTTTAAATAACCTTGAAATTATAGAGATTTAGTCCTTAAATCCCTTTTTTTTTTGGCAACAGAATCGAATTTTCCGAAATAGATTAATTACAGAAAATATAGCTTGTACCGCTCGTGGATCATGCCGTCGCACAACATTTTTTAATCATTGGTTGGCATTAAATTGCTCGACAAACAGACAAAACAAACAATGTTGGCTTTGAAGTTGTCAATTGTTGCTCGAAATCACTTATCGCCAAATCGTGATTTCAATAAATCGATAATTTTGTGTCGTTGTATGGCACGTAGCGCAATCCTGTTGGAATTATATCTCGAAAGGATCCATTTCATTCATATTTTGGAAAAAATATTCATTATTGATTGCGCTAACGACCTTCATTAACCGTAATGCGATCAATGACCAATTTTTTTAACCTTTTTTTAAAGTTAAAGTTTAACTTTTGAACCTTAATAAGCTTTTGCATAACTCTTAAGAGATAACTTTTAAAAATACAATTAATTAAGGGAAGAAATTGAGTATCCGTCAATTTTACTGATTTTGGTTGTTCTAGTCTTAAGTGCTGATTAAAAATTTAAATGTGTTTTTCTCCGAACAGTTTTTTTGTAATTAGGCACAGTTTACACTAACTGGCATTTTTACATGTTGTTCTTAGATGATGTGGTATACCCCGCGGCACCTTGATCTGAATAATTCTGTATATAATATATAACATTATAATTGACAGCATAGCGAACTTTCAAATTAGTGCTCTGTTTTAAAAGTTATTGTACAATGATTCTTGAATATTTTCACTTTTCCATTTCAACTTTGAAATTGAAGAAATTACAAATATAACCTATCAATATTAGGAACGGTAATATTTCTTCGCGCATGCTATCGCATTTATTGCCTAAATTTCAAGTAATAAAAAGTATAACACAAGCAAAGGAAATTGACAAAAAGTTATTTCCTGACCTACTTATGCTTCCTCTGGAATTTAAATGTAAAAAAACTTGTAAATCATGATTTCATTTGAAACCAAAGAAATCTTTAACGGCTAACAAATTACCTCAAAAGCACTTTTAACGACGACTGTGCGCTCTCGCTCTGCGCAACTGAAATATGAATGCAAAGTGGCCATAATTTACAGACATCAGAAATTCTCGTAAAAGTCGATCATAAAAGTTGCAAAATTCGAAACAGCGCTGGCTCGCAAAAACAAGAGGATTAGGAGCAAGAAATCCAATCACCGCCGCTATCCAACCCGAACGGGCAGCCTGGGCGGGCAGGGCAGAGTCAAGGAACTTCTAAGCATATATTCTTGGTGAGCCCCGTCGGGTTCTATGGTGCTAGCCGCCTTTAAACTGGGTCACAATAATTCCCCCTTGAGCAAGAGCCGTTCTAGCCGCTCAATCTGACCCATTCCAGCTGCATGCGCCGCGCGCGCCTTTGTAGTAAAAACCAGTTTATGGCCTAAGACTTGGCTCTTAAGACTTAAGTGCAGCAGCGCAACGATGGCACCTTACTATATTCGCATGCGCAACATACTCCTCAACTATTGCATCAGCTATTATGGTGTGCGCAATCGAGGGCAATATCTCTATCGTGCGCGGGGGGCTGAGAACTATTTCAAAGTGAAATGATTATGTTTGGAGGATTTTATGCTTATGCAAATTCGGCCGTCCGCCACACAAAAGCGAACGCAATTTCAACATACAAAATTTATTGGTGCCGTGGCGCCCAAGTTTTGCGCACGGTATTCGCGCACAAAGTACACTTAGGCCACACTTTAACTGTCGTTAAGTGGATTTCTTTCACTATACCCAGCTATATACACATACTATTCAGCGGCCAGGCGAGGCGGGAAAAATGAAAGTCCATGAAAAACAAAAGTGAGCTATGGATGTGCTGAAGAAAGTGAAATATGAGTTCGTTGCAGGTGAAAATTCATTCACTTTTTCACTCGACTGCTTTTTTTTTTTTGTAGTGTGAAATTACAAGTGGCGAATCTTCGGCTCATTCAAAACAAACCGGACGGATTGGTGGATTCGTTTAAAAAACATGAGCATGGGGTGATGGTAGGAGAGATTGGGAAATCAGTAATGGGGAAATTGCGCGCGCAGTTATTTTTATTAATGTCTTCCGCATAGGAAGAGAAAAACATAAGTTGGTGAATTGTCTGCTGCTAAGAGGGAAGGGTAAAAGTGAAAGGTGATCTCAGCTTTAACGTTACAATAGAATTATAGTGTACTATGGAATTTTATGGTTTAATACTATTTTTATTTAGTTTGACTAAATCGTGTTGAACGAATCAACTTATATGTATCTGTTATTTTCAGTACTTACCTAAGGGTATTTTTATAAGAATAAATAAAAGTTAGCAGTAAGCGATCATTAACGGAAAAGATCTAGATGGATCGTTATCGTATAAAAAGTATCAGTAAAAAATGTAAGATGCAAATGTCATAGAGCTTAATAGAAACATTGTCGGACAGAATTCATGTCAATGAACATTTTCAAAAGTCAGTCAAGAATTGTTAACAGACAATTAATTTTTAAAAGCCCTTTATACTATGAAGAACTAATTCCAAGTTTTATGTAATTGTAAATATACTTCCCCTGATATTTCCTCAATGAGTTCCCAAATGGTGACACGCATTTAAAAAACTGATGATATAACTTAATTGTGGAAGAAAACTACAAAGTTCTGAAATTAATCTGTTATATGATACATAACGATTTTAAAAGAAATGAAAATGCTCCAAGTTTAGGGGCTTCGAATCTTTTTCATTAATAACCACTTATCACGATGGCTTGATGGAAGCATTTAAAATCAGAGTTTCGGTCATTTCGGCTATTTTTATTTTTATTGCCGAATCTTTCCTAACTCTATATGTAGTAAAGGCACACAGATCCAAATTAAGAAAACTTTGGGATATCCGCCTTTCTCGTTTTTTCCTTTCATTTAATTGTACCCAAGATTACGATATAATTCGTATGCATGTGTGTATCATATATGCACTGCACTATCTAGCAGGAAAAGAAGCGCTTTAAACATCTTTTCCAAGAGCTCTTACTGAAGCAGAAAGTGCTTCGTTCGCGCTTAAGTTTCATACACATTTTAACATATGATGTCCGTAGATGTAAGCACTTCCTTTGAGCTCCTTGAGAAGCATTTTTTCGTAGCATATCACGAAATGTGGATGAGGTGCTTTTCACTAGATACCTATACCCAAAAACATATCTTGTTTAAATAACTAATTTTGTGGTTCATTTAACTATTTTTGCTTTTGATTAATAAGACAGCTAGTCGAACAGGGTTTTATTATTTAATTTCGTCATTTTGTAAGTGGAAACCCCCCTTAATGTAAAAAAAAATTTAAAACTCAACGTTGGGGGGAGGTATTTTATATATAGAAAGTGTGTACCAAGTTTGAAATGAATCAGTCATGTAGTTTTTAAATAGCAGTGTACACGGACTGAAATGAATCAGTCATGTAGTTTTTAAATAGCAGTGTACACGGACTTTTAAAAAGTGGTTTTGAAAAAGTTCAATTACCGGCTTGGCTGTCGATATTTTCGCATAAAAAAATTACTGAGTATTGCTGAAATCATACTTAATAATATACAAAAGATTTCAATAAATTTGCTCAAACCATATTTCTAAAAAAAAAAATCGCAAAAAAAGTGTTTCTTTTTCATGCTGAAATCCATGTTTTACCTCTGACATTTTTATAATTTTTTACAATTTACGAGCACAAGTAAGAATTTGAAGGTATACTCAATTTTTACTTGAAGTCATCTGGTAACTTTTGATATTTATCCCCACTACCATATGAAACTTTTCACCAAATTTTTATTCAAGAAAATTTTACTCAAAAGTTATCAGACAGACCTAAAAAAATGACCGATCAATAATATGTTGCTAGCGACGAAGTGATCGTCGAACCCTCGCTGCTTTCCCAATTTATTTCGGTTCATGAATACTTTAGATCCTAAAAGATAAACGGAGATCATACACGAACCGAACACGGTCTACGATCGATTTTATAATTTTGATTTCTCGCCTTTCCATAGGGTAAAGAAAGTTATTATAAAATCATTTCACGTCAAAACAAGAGTTTTTTGTTCCGTATCAGCCCATTTAGCTATCTGTTTGTGTGGGGCTTTCATATCTTTTGGTAACACTTTGATACGTCAAAAATCTAGTGGTGTGGATATGGTATTTGTCAAAACTAATCAAAATCCAATGGTTTGAAAATGCAAACGCAATGTATAACACTTTTTAAAGATGTCACAAGCATTAACATTAGAATTATAAATTCTCATAAAACTTGGAATTTAGAAAAAATTTTAAAAAAATTCTAAAATCTATTTCTAATTCTAAATTCCTATCTATCCTTTATAAAATTGAAAATACGTTTTATCATCATATCTCCACCAATTTCTGAGATATAGATAGGAGACTCTGCTACATAAAGAAAAATATGGGTGAAGGTTTTAACTCCATAACCCAGAAATTTCTCTAATCTCGGCATTATTTTTGCCCACAAAGGCGAATTTCATAAGAAAACTTTTACAAGAATTTGAATTTGGCTAATTTTCAAAATCGCAATGTAACAGAAGTAGTAGAGTACAACCTTACTTAAATCCCACAAAATTCAATTGATTGCGGTGAGCTCTCCTTATCCTAGCAAATCATTCTTGTCATTCAAAAGATAAACGTAAACGAAACTGTCCCACAAAGTGAATTTCCCTTGATTGTTTTATTCTTCCCCTCTGAAAGTCCACAGACCGTACAACAGGTACTATGACGTTGCTCTGACTATCATGAGCTAGATTACAAACTTTCTGAACTAGGTGTTACAAGAGTGGTAATCGATCACTGTCAGATATACCTATACGGAATTTATTTATTTTTCGAATTCCTACCTTTGAGGAGAAAAGCCAAACAAAGCACGCAAATTATGACGAATGCTCCTCTATCGTATCGAAATTAATCCCGTTAACAATTCCCTTACGTAATACTACAAAAATTACACGCAAATGCCATGAAAAACTCCACCTCGTACAAAAAAGAAAAAATTAAATAGGTTGTGTCCCCCATTACGTGTGATGAGGCGGGAAAATGCTTACATAGGGGAGCATGAAATGAATGTCTCCGATGTTTTGCATATTTGTGTGCTTGCTTGCTGGCAAAAGATTAGATATGTTCGTCAGGGTGTCTTAAGGAAAAAAAAAAAAAAATACAACAAAATCGCAATCCAGCATTTGTATAGAAGGAAAAAGGGAAACCATCCTATCAGGAAGACGACATGTAAGCCACGTTATTTTTATTTATATCTCCAATGTTGTGTTCTTGGTGCCATACCTCGTCCGGAAAATGCCTCGAACTAATTTTATCTGTGTCTGTCGCTAATTTAGTTCAACAAGGTCACTAGAGCGAACAATGCACGACAAAATATGGATGTGGATGATGGGGAAACGCCCGAATCGAACAGATCTCTCATAAAAAGAAATCGATGGATTTGGACGGATCAAGATATTACATTATCGATTAATTCAAATGAAATGCAAACGCTGCTGGTAAAATTGTTCATTTCTGGGCGGGATTCGAATAAATGGCCATCTAGACAATAATCCACACAATGGAAATCGTAAGCGCAATGACGATCGTTACCATTTTCGATCGACGTAACAAAAAAAAAAAACCAAAGAAAAAAAACAATAAAAAAAAGCTCTACCGCCTGTGAATGTCTGTTCTCCCAATTAATGCAAGGCCTCCGGCACAAGGGCAAAAATTTAATCAATGTAAATGCCATTGCTTTATACCGGCATGCAATTTGAATTGAAATTGCGGGCACTCGCGTTGCGGCCGTTGATGCCATTGACCCTGAATACTTTTGCATAAAAGCCGACTGTGACAAAAAGGATGAAAAGCGAACTATTGCAATTTTACGCTCCAAATCACGGCATGTGGCCAGGGCGTTATCAGTATAGACGGAGTTCAGTCATTAGCGCAATCGCTATATCCGATAAATCAATTGCATTACGTCTGGAGGTAATTTTCAGCCTTATCAGATAGTTCGTTTTAATTGATTGCAACTGCAAAATGATCGTTTACTTGACCTTTCAATCGTTGGCAAAACAAGTGATTATATTGCGCTGAAATTTATAACTTATAACCTCTATAATCGGTGCAGCGTAAGGTCAACCAATGACTGATCCGGGAAAAAAAATTAGTAAAATAATAAAATAAAATAAAAAAGATCCAAATAAATGCTAACATACAGATAAGACCAAATCAAAATCTTTTTATTCAATTACGAGTTTACATCATAGATTCGTATCAACAAACCAATGTATATAAGTATTCCTTGATTCAGAAATTGAATTGAAATCATATGTGTCTACAAGATGTGTCTCAGTGTATGACAGGTTCAAAATATTATAGGCTATAATTATCCTGTTAAAACTAATTTTCATACAATTAAAATGGAGCTGGAATCATTTTCTAGTTATATAATAATATACAAACATGTGTATGTTGAGCCGCAATACATACCCAACAATAGCTGTTAAGAATAGGAAGTTCTTTTATAAAATGCATATTATAATGTGTGTAATTCATTTTTACGATATAATTTCTTTATCAAGTTCTGGTTTTAGAACGACTATTTTCCACGGAGTATGACGGCAGATGTATGTTGTCAAGAAAGGACTGAACGACAGTTGATATCTCATACTATCAAGAAGATTACAAATATAACCAGTATAAACTTAGACCAGCCTGCTATGATCAAAACTATACTCTGGTGTTAACAACATGTTGAATTTCCTTTGCCTAGGAGTCTAGCTCATTAAATAAATATAGGTTTCAACTACCACAAATAATGAGGAAGAAATTTTCGCACATATGTTATATAGGCTCATACCTTTTAAATAGTGTGTCAAAAGTTTCCACCTATACGCCTGCGTTGCGAAATAGTCGAGGTTAAAAATAATGGAAAATAGAATTTCGCGAATGTCCCGCTTCCAATTGAGGTTAGAATAAAAATTGTATACCGCAAAATTCCCATCAAAAAGATCTTGTGCATTTTTCTCGTTCATCTAACGTTTTAGAAGATAATTCTTAAGACGTTTGACTATTTGCGAGGATTAATTTTTAGAGTCCAGTGTTTTAGGGAGTCAAAAAGAGATTAAAAATATTTTAATTTATCTTTCTGGTAGCGTGGATGTTAGTTAGTTTCTGGTGTTAACACTTTTAAATTAGGACTTCATTTCCACAGTTCAAAATAAATTCTTTTCTACTAAATCTATTAAAAAGAAATTCTCTATAAATTAAATTTTGATGTTTAATTTGGTTTTGCTTTGACAGTGTTCATCAACGTATACACGATCAATGGAAAAGCCGTGCTTTTAATTTTGAACGCTTTTAACTTATAAAGAAATTCTTGTTTACAACTGCAACTTCCTTTATTATAATTATCGAATAAATATTTCACCAAACATATGGTATCAAGTAGAATTTATGAACTTAAACCCCAAATTTTGTTTCAAAACTTGGTAGTTAAATACCCAAAACAATTAATGTTTTTCTTATCAGCGAGTAATGCATATTTTTAGGCGTTTAACACAGAAAACTAATAAAATATAATATAAAGGCAACGAAAAGTGCCTACAACTCGTGCTAATTACAGAATCTGTCATGTGACAATCAAAATTTCCTGTTTTATACATTTGTTTGCTAATGTGTTTCTCAAGTAAATAAACTGTAATTGAGAACACTCATTTCCTTTTCATTGTACCTCTAAACACTGAAATTTTTTCTGGAGTCCATGTTTATTATATAGAACATGGAAAAACAGCAGTAATGAATTCCCCCACAAAAATAGTGCTATTATCTACCCAATGACACCATGATACGAAAATTCATAATTTTTTACCTGAAACTCAAAAAGAAATCATCAAAAATAAATGTAAACCCTATGTATTTCAACGAAACCACTTAAATTAAAATTTGGCAAATGTAACTAAAAAATACATACGTAAGCCAAAAAGAGAAGAAGAAAAAACAAACCAATGTCGTCATGTCTAGACACGGTAGACACCTGCTTTTTTCATTATTTTCTTTTGTGGATATTTAGCAAATAAACAAAATCTGACGAGAACAGGGTTATGCCGCCACCAGACCATGCAGTCCGACTACCCACCGACGGCTAATTCTCCATGGACCATAGAGGCAGACGGTCGTTTGAACATTGCGCAAAAAATTATTCACCTCCATAACTTCTAGTCAGGTGTTAAAAGGTGAATGGATAAACTGTTCGCAACACGATAAATAGCTGACGAAAAAAGTTGAATCCTCACGAAATTAGACATGCATCCGATTTAATCGATGCAAGTTTTTGGATGAATCACTTTCATCGTTTGTTCAGTTTTGTTAGCTTTTTTACTAGTAATAAAAACTTTGAAGTATTTATTACTTTCCTTTTAGTTAGTTAACTATTTTGATGTGATTAGGTGCATAATTTGATGATTATTCAGTTGGAGTAATTTGTGGGGCAGCCTCTATGCTACAGTCCTACAGTGCCTTAAATAAACAATAGGCCATCTGTTGGTTTTTTTTAAAATTAAATGTTATTTTGGCCCAGGAAGCTCTTTCGCGCTCAAAAAATTCACAGAAACATAGAATGATATCTTCGAGGTGCGAAATGAGTACATTTATTATTTCCATATCGAGTGTTATGTTGCCAAGAACGCAAGCTTGTGAGAATTGTCATGCGAATTGATAACATAAGTTATCCTCGAGTTCGTTATACTGACAATCAAGAAACGATTCAAGCACTTAAGCTCAATATTGATCGATTCGATATTCGTGATATAGGGCCCCAAACCTTTAAATGTGTGTTGCAAATTTGGGTTGATAGGATGGTCTACTTCCAAGCCAGTCGAAGCAGCCCTTTAAATGAAATCATATTCCATATCTAATTGGAAGGTTTACTATTTTAAATAAATCTGTATACTTTGAAAAATATTAAGCGGTGTTTATTTTATAGCATTTTTAAAAAGAAATCAGTCGATAGCCCACCCTTTAGTAAATCAATTTCTTACAACTAAATTACCTATTAAGGAATTTTATACCAATTTAACTGTCAAACTATCACAAAGAAAAGCAACATCAATAACTCGAAGTGTTCAGTAAACCATTTATATTAAAATTAATTTAGTAATTCACATTAAAACATTAAACAATACATTTAAAACATTGAAACTATACTGGATCGGCTTGTATTAAAAGTATAATGCAGCTAGCCAAACAAGATTTTATACCAAATAATGAGAATTTTTAAATTTGGCACGCTATCAATTTATCATTATGTAAGTTTTTTCCTCGCGGTTATATCTACTACATCTGTGGTTAACATGCCATGTGAGTCCAATTTAATTTTTCTTAAAAGTACAAGTAAATATGCAACAAAGTAGTTAGACATTTTCTTTAAAAAAAAACGAACCATGCTGTAAAACTTAAAAAAAGAGTAAAATCAGAAAATAGAGCGAACTTTGTTCGCTAAAAAAACGGAATTATTTGCAAATGACCAGCCCAACGGCACACTGCACTCAGAAAGTTACTGTGAAAATGGGGTGCTTTTAGAAACTCAGAGGTTCTAATTAATTTGAAAATTCAAGTATTCAACGGAATGTTGCCGCAACTCCCGGCAGAAGGAAAACTTTCTTTCACCTGACGACTGACGTATACTTTTAGCAAAGAGAGCCCGGCATTAGCTGCACTTGGGTCAACTAAATCAGTCCCCGGTTCTCAGCTGAGGAGTGGGGCGAGGAGCAAAGTGCTGCGCGTGCACTACCACATCCAATTTGAGGGTTTGTCCATCGTGGATATATAGTGATATATGTGTATGCACATGCCTAGAGCAATTTCTAGCTCTATAAAACACTCATCCTCCGTAGCTCATCACTCTTATTGTGCGCTACAGTCGCTGTCTAACTGGCGTGCCCAGCTAGCGACCGCCTTGGCACGTGTCTTAATACTCTCTAATCAGTATGCAACCAGTCTGCTAAAAATAATGCACGATAATGCTCCCGAGCACACACAGCGAAAAGTGCACGACAGCGCGGCGCGAACTGCGACCAAATCGGGCGAACAGCGCTGTGGAACAGCTGTCCATAAAATTTTTAATTGCCATCTATGCGGCCCGAAACGTGCCCAGATTTACTTATGCGCCTTATGCTCAGATGTCGCCTGCATATACATAGGGGCGGGTGGGTTGCAGGCAGCAAAGCTCTTGGGATTGCATAACGACTGCACCTTTCCCATAACTAAGATCAGCTGATGACGACTTGGCCACCGCGGCCCGCCTTCCCCATATAAAACCACCGCTCGCCGGGGCCCGAGGCTTGCCTTTTTGGCACAGTTCGTCATGGCACGTGTACAACTACACTGTGCAATTGTTGCTCGCGAAGGTGCACCCACTGTGATATGCACCGCCATGCCTGTGGTTGTGGTCGCCGGCACTGTATGTGTGCCAAGTGCATTGTTCAAGGTGACGGCGAATCTTGGCGATTCTCTTCCTTGAGTGTAGGCCCAGCAGTGGCGACCCGGCGAAATTGCCTACAGGGGAATTCAGAAGAAATCGTCGTCTCACTTCCTGTCCCCACCACTGTTGATGTAACTACCTTTTTATTTTTATTTTATTTTCGCAAATTACTCGCGTGCGTGTTTCCCTCTCCACCCGGCTCCCACTGTCACTGAGGATTGATCAAAAGCTCGGTAGGAAACGAACAGTAATGATAAATCTGCCTTGACCTTATGCAATCACTGTGATTATGCCGCCGTCTTTGGTGGTTAAGTGCCCAGCCCCCACCCCCCGCACTTCCTCGAGTAAAGTGCTTGCTTCGTTTTTCGTTTTATGAGCGCTACGCCGAGTTATGCAAGGCTTAACAAGGCAAAATTACTCGTACTATTTCTTCGTTTATCAATTCGATTCGATTGCGTTCGGTGGGGCTCTCGAATCTTTTTCTGCGTGTTGTACAATTAATATTTTTCGGTCTCCGCGCACCCACGCTGGCATGTTCAAAATGTTACGCAACGCACAGGGGCCTCTTTTGCGCTCTAGGACTTTCCTTTGTCTATGGAAGAAAGAAAACTACTAGTCAATTAGTCCAAGAGAACAATAAGTGGTGGAAAATTTTATGAAAGAAACCACTTCAAATTTAATTCAGAGAAAGTATTTTATAACAAGAATAGTGACTCACAGCGATAGTACTATACTATAGAATAGTATAATGGCGGTGTAACGCTTGTATTGTATAAAGCTTTTCAGATAAACTATGGAAAACCTGAAATGCCTTTGTTTAAGGGATTTCATAATCCTAAAATATTTAAAAATAACTGTTACGACATTCAGGCATTCATAAATTCATATTTCCAAAATATTAAACGGCTTGTTTTTTTTTTTTTTAGCAAAGCGTCATCAGTTTTTTGAGGATAGAATTGTTGAAAGAAATAAATACTTCAGAAATTCACTGAACACTTTGTGCTCATATTTAATAAACAAAAGCTATACAAAGTCCTCATAGGGTTAAAACTGCCAACCTCACGTCAATCTTATTCAACTTGTCACTGGATACAATATAAAGAAGTTAATCGTTATAGACATACATGATACCAAAGCTACACAAGTTCTTTCATATTACAGAATATACCAATCTGAATCTGCTGAGTTCAAGATCGTTAAACTATAAAAAGCTACAAAACAAGTTGAACTTAAAATAAATATTAAAAATACCAAAGCACTTTTTATATTTCCCAAGAACTTCAAAATCTAACTATTTACGAAGAAAACATACAATTTGGCGGGCAATTTAATAAAAAAAATTTAAAGTGTTCTTCGGATAATCCAATAATCCGATGAATATAGGACTTAATCTCATATTTGACTAGATGCTTGAAATCACTTGAAAGACATAATTTCCATGTTAAAAAATCATAGTTAATCAGTTTGGTTTTCGTTCGACTTCAAGCACCTAGTAAAGTCTTAGAAACAATACGCAAATAATGATCATGCAGATGTGGTATAAATCTGGCATATATTTACATAAATTGCTAACAGAAATCGAGATGTATCAAATTAGTTAAATTGCAGTAAACAAACAAACAAAGGTAATAAAAGTTAATCATTTATTTTGCATTTGACATGTACGTCGTACCAAATCACACTTGACCGCTTTTAAAGCTTCTATAGTTCTTCAATTGTCCTCCATTAATTATACATCTGTACCAAAGTTCAAAACTTAAAGAACATTAAAAGTTTCTAGAGGGGCAACTTAGCTGCTCTAGCAAAAAACTTAAACCGATCAAGCTATAGCGACAGGCTGTCTGTCTATCTATCGCAGTCGGATACAATCGCATATGCATAATGCTTCACAATTGTTCGATAGTGCGCTTGCAAAGCTTGCACTCATACTCATTGCAATTCGCTTTTTGTTTGCCACTTCCTCCTCCCCTTGGCGGGTGGGGTGGTGCTATTTTTGGCTATTTTTTTAAGTTCCTAACTCCCCATGACTTATAGCCTGGTTACTAGGTTCGAGCGCTCCTCCCGGAATACCGCAGCGACCGGCAGTATTCGATTAAAAATTGCGCAGCCAGTCAAAAACGCAACAGCTGTGCACTTCGCGGTGTTCAAGGTCACCGATGATAATGCAAAATATTAGAAAACGAATTCCACGACTGCTGCAATTTCAAAAGCATGTCCACCAGCCAACTGTGTTGTGCGCATTGATGATGTAACGAGAAAAGCAACCAGTACACAAGCGCAGTCATTGTAGTGCTATTAGTCAATTTTTTCACGAGATCTCACCTGTGTGGGGCACGATGCAATCAGCCAGTCGCGGCCGTCATCGTCACAGCTAAAACGAGCGCACCTTTGTTGCTACGTTAAAGGGAGGGGGAGTTGGGGAGAGCTGTCGGCTAAAGCAGCGGCGCAGCAGCACGCGGACACACGGCGCGCAATAATTGAACCAAAGCTTTGTGCACCGTGATGATGCTGCGCGCTCACCTTTTGCAGTTTTTCTGCTGTTTTGCAATATATTTTTTCTATTCCCAGGTGGGAAAAAAATTTAAGTGGATTTCTGTCTAATTCGCCATTTGCTCGGCCCCCCTCTCGGCGGTGCTGTTGCAAGACACACCGTCGTCTAATGAGACGTGCCGGTCTGCACTTGGAGGAATGCAATAGCGCTGGCTTGGACGAAATGTTAATGCTAATTGGGTGGCCGTGTGTCCTTGGCATTTTCGTGTGCTGTTGCTACTGCTGGCGGTGGTATTGTAGATTTTTTATGGCCTTCATTTCCCTCTCCGTTTTGTCCATGCATCTTTTGGTTTTTTCTGTGTTTTTTTTCTTTCAAATGTCTGAACTTTATGTTTTTTTCTCTCCGAAATTTCGTACAGTGCGCACTTGCGAATATTATGCATTTTCAATGTCACCCGTGTCATGTCATTGTGGCATCACGACGCCGGCGATCAGACCCATCAGGGCACATGCATTAAAGTGCTCCTTCACTTCGCCCCCATTGTGTGGCATACGCAATGAAATGCTGTCAGTGCTCCAGGGAGGATTTTGGCTCGTCTCGTCTGACAACTGACTCTGTGGACGGACGTATGTATACGTGTCTGGCAGCACTTGAGAAAATTATTCAAGTTGTCGATTTTGCACTGAATAGGGGAAGATTAGACGCTAAAGGGGTTGGCAGTGGAAATTTTTCGGGAATTCAAGAGCAATCGAAACGGATGAAGCCGAGACAAGCAGTTGAAACCGGCTAACAAGGGTTGGCGACCTTTTTCTCGGATGCATGCACTGGCCCGAATGAACCTTCCCCTGATTGCCTTTCAACATTGCCAGAAGAAGATTAAAAAGCACTGTTAATGCAAATTTCCGAAGAAAAAATTTTCGGCAATCAAATGAAAGAGCTTGTTCTGACTTGTATTTCATTTTCCTTTGAGGGACTATTGTTCGCCAATAAAGCCGGGCTATGCCCCCTTCGGTGACGTGCCAGCTCATTTCACTCTATTTTGCTGAACAGACCTCTTGATTTGTGACTGCCGCCGTTTTGACGCTCTGTTTTGTCAGGAAGAAAGCCGGCTCATTCTTTTAATACTATTGACATTATCAACACTGCACTCAGCCAGATGGCTTAACAATATCCACCCCTGACACCTCCCACCACTACTAAGAGTACAATATCGCTTTAACCTTTAACCTTATACTATAGGTTTGTCCAAAAAGTATAGTTTTGAGTTGTGTATTGTTATTAACAAAATTCGATTTTCGTTTGGTCTGTCAGATAATTTTGTGTTTCTTTGCTATGCAATGGGAAAAAGACTAAACTTTGTGTGCTGGCCACACATCTGCAAAATAAATGGCAAAAATTAGAATTGGAGTTAAGTTTACTATTCTTATACATATTTCTATATTAGTTGCTATTACAAAATTATATTTCCAAACTGCACGATGATTTTTGAATGATTATGATATCGAGTTTAAATTGTAATGGAATTAAATGATTTTACTCTTTAATACGAGTTTATCGAATCGAAAGTCGATTCCAAAAAGGCATTCAGTAGTTTATACTTTAAATAATAAGATCATCAAAATCAGATCGAAACATGTAGAATTCTTAGAATGAGCTTTATCATAAATGAAACGCATAAATAAAAAACGAAACACCAGAAACGATAGATGGGTAAGAAGATTGATATCGACGTTATAGAATGCATTTGAGAAATCAGACAAATTTTAACCTGCTAATTTATGTAGATAGTGTTTCGAATTCAAATTTGTTCACAGTACTTTTGACTTTTGTGTCTGTAATTTTCAAGGGAAGGAAAGAAGTCCTTTGACATATTCATTTACACAGATGACCCAAAATCCGAGATGGGAGTTGGGGCCAGTATTTTCTTTGATAGACTGGTCAAGTTAGGCACGCCACCCTTGGGAAATCACATGGGTTTTACTAAAAAGGGTTGTGTCAGTGTACACTGGTCATTATTCTTAAGGATTCCTTCCTCATATTCCGTGCAAATGTCCAGATCTCATCGTAGCAAGACACTGAACAAACAGAAAGCAGGAATTAGAGAAGTATTCATTTCCTGAATTCCACAGGCTGAACATTAAAATAATATCAGTTTTTCCAACCAAACAAGACAGAGTTTTCTTTATGAGTTATCAAAACAGCGCACCTTAGCGCTAATTAAACTCAGACCTAGGCCTGGGTATTCGCCAACCAACCAACCAACCAACCATACTGTAAGTTATGTTGCAACGCCAGCTCAGTTTTAATATTCATATAACAAAAATACTGATGATTAGTATAATCTTAAGCGCAAGTTAAGTTACTTTCAATATCTCCACAATTGCATGTGAGAAAAATAAAAAACAAATACCATGTACACTTGTTTGAATTGTAATTCTTTATGAATTCTTTATGAATACTTTACACTTTAGAAGTAGAAGTAGCTCGAATAAATCATTTTATTTATTCACCACCTGTCTGTGTCAAGACACGAACTTCCTCACTAATGGTGAATTATTTTGTAAGAGTTGTTCAGCGAGATTAACTCTCTTGGGGATGAATTCTCGATGGTTAGTAGCTTGGGTAGCAATTCTTGAGATATCTGTTTATTTTTTAATTTAAAAAATGCCAGTGACTAAGTGTATAAATATGTCTAGAAGAAACAGAAAATATATTGAGTGATGCTAATGCAATGTCTTCTAAATACAAGAAACTTTTTCATGAATCGTTTAAAAGTTTTATATAATTTCAATTGTATTACCTGTCATTATTTTATATTAACTACTGCATATGCATTGTATTATGTTTTCTTAAGTTATTTTATTAATTTTTTAAATTAATTATTTATTTATTATTTATGTCTACATGTAATATGTATTAAGAATCTCTGGTCCAATTTCATCTGACAAAAGTATAAATTAAGTTTGTTCATAGTGCTCGTATCAACACCCTACTCAAATTTAAATCCGTGAACGTGTTAATAACAAGAATGTTAAACAATTTAATTTTTATTTACCAATATTTGATAAAATATTGCCAAAAATTTCAAATAAACTGTATTGACATGGTTATGACGATTATATTCAATTCTACCTAAGTAGCTTGATAATAATTAATTTAAAAATTAAAAGGAACTATGAAGGACAGCTTACTTAAATTTAAATTAACCACAATCTTCCCACCGAAATGATTCACTTCTGCTATGGCTCAATGATGCACAAATAAAGTTGAAAGGCGCCGAATATTTTATAGAATTAGAAAAACTATTTCGGTATCTTCTGTAAAACTCTCGCTGTGTCATCATCTAATAGGGCGCCTTTTCTTTGGTTGCAAAAACTATCAATTTATTGTATGACTCACTATAGAAACATACAAATACACATGCTTATATAAAATACATTTTGGAACTGATACCAATTAAATATCAAATAATTTAAGGTGTTTGCAACTTTAATTTCGCACTATAATTAATATTTATCTTTTTTTCTTTCTAGGTAAGTTCAAAACTTTTTCTCATCTATATCTGAGCACGACAGGTAACAGTAGCAATTTATCTTATAATATTATAAAATTAAATAGTAGTAGAATAAGTATGTAATCGGTACACACATACTTTTAAATTGCACTCTTAAATGTAAATGTTTGTTTTAGGTAGAAATTCATTTTGTTGGAAAGTTCTACAAATTTGTTTTTGTTTGTGTTTAGAATATTGCAAATAAAACGAAACTGTTCGTAGACATCACGTTTCCGATAAAAAAAATAAATAGAATTAAGACCGTATTTAGCAACCGCGAGAAATTTGTTATAGTACAAAAATGTAAATGTAAATCAGAACTGAATTACAATGAAGCACTTAAAATCATAAAATAAACTACAACATATTCGCCACGACCTTGTGAAGTTTAGCTTTATCTATCTGATGCCGCAGATCGTAAATAAGGTGGCTGACCAGAACTGTAGCTAACAAAAAAAAGGAGCATTTCGAGCAGGTAACGTACTATCGAGAAAACGCATAAAATCATAAAAGGTCGTCGTACTGCCTTCAAGAGCGGCTGACGGGGTTTAGAGCTATGCAAGTGGAGAGAAATCCCCAGGTCCAGTCGAGACCAGACCAATGCACCGCGAACGACTATCAGCTGGAGGAGGCATCGACCCGCGTCTCCTCACCTTTTCTTAACCACTACCATGAATGAGAGTAAGTGATACATGTGCAACGTATTTCTTCTCCCGGCTTCCTCCCGTTTGCGTACGCAAAATTGACTAGCTTTGCCCGCAGTTTTTTTTTAGCCTTAAAAAAGGTTTTTCTTAATGCTCTCCTGTAAATGTTTTGTTTGCAATCCTCCCAGGTCTTCTGACCTTTAAATTCCTTCAAGGTGAACTTGCAGGTGACCTGAACGGTGTCCTCCCAGTCGAGTGCAGGAGGTTTTCACCTTTTATTTTGAAGGCGAAAAAAATCTCTTTTGTTGCAGCAAAAAATCCCAGAGGGCGACTGAAGCTAATGCCCTCGAGAAGCACGAAACCAACGAACATCATTTGCCGGGCATAAAACAAATAACAAGGGAAATCCATCGAAAGTGGGCATCGTGCGGCTTCATGCAGGCACCAACCACTTTTTAGGGTACCGGTTTTTTTTTCCAGAAAGCGTGCGTGACTCACATTTTGTCCGAAAATCATATTTTTGTTTCTTATGTTGCCTTATATATTTCCTTTGTGATTTAAAATCAAAAGTCTGATAGAGATGAAGGAAGTCCCGGATGTGTAAGGTCATATGACTATGACTGAGGCTCAGATTTAGTCGAAGAGTATTCACGCAAAATAACGAGTATGAAAGCATATAATTTTAGTAATATATCATAGCACTAAAAAAACACCTCAGAATGCGGTACGATTTTATTTAGACAGAATACCCAGAATTCAAATTAACAATTTCAATTCAGTTGGAGAGTTCAAACTTTCAAGATATAACATGTTTTCCTTATCAAACTTTTCCGTTTCAAATTTCTCTGCTTGCATTTTTAAATAAATAGATTCTCGCTTTATTTGAACATATGCCACCTTATGGAATCCTCACCTCCAATAAAACTTTCTTTTTCGCAGATTTGATTTAAGTTTGATGAATAAAAAAATGTCACCTGGTGCTAAGTTTAGACTATAAGTTCCTAAATGCCGCATGTCTAAATAGCAATCTTTTCAACAGAAAACTGTAGTCATGTAGACTTTTCTAGTATTTTGTATGACGTTGCCGTCACTTATTTTTTGGGACAGTGCCGCTCCATTTAATACCTTTTAGACGTATAATCCCTGTAAATAACCATAATTGAATCCCCTTCCCCAATTCTTCGAAGAAAAACGACTGTAACCAACACGTGCTCCATTCTACAAATTGATCGTTATGTTTTATAATAAACTTCCTTTTTTAGCGTATCCCATGGTTGACTTCGTGAGGTAGACTGCATGAAATTAGTTGGTTTAATAAGCAATTGTGAAATTAATTAACAATGTCAGCTAGATAATGTAACCACAATTAATTGTAACTCTTATAGTCATAATAGATGTTCTTGAGAACAATTTTCTTATTGCTGGAACTAAAGAAAGCGTTCTGAAATTCTTCAGAAGAATTTGGTGACGATAATTTGGTTGTTGTTATCTGCAAATATAACAAACATATTCGCATTCATATCTCCTTCTACTCTACCTCCACCTTTCACTATTATTAATTAATTTTATGGCGTTAGAGTTAAATAAGTTTAAACTTGAAATGCCAAACCCCGATGAGAAAATAAAATTGAAAACTGAAAATTTTACCAATTTTTTCTTTGTTAAAGGGCAGTCGGAACCTCATCTGAAAATAGGCTGACGTAGTGAACAAGAGGTAGACGGAAAAGAACTGAAATTCGACTGACAAATTTGGATTTCAAAAAGTTTAAAAATGTCAGTATCTTTTTGCCCGTAATTATCAAAGGTAACTCATATTTCAGTCTTGATTCTGTCTGTTTTCCGATACAGGTATGCTACTATAAAATTTCTGAGTCTCTTTTCAGACCGAACAAATTTTTCCCCTTCATTTGAGTCCGAATTCCGTCTTAAATAGTTCGATGTAATATGTTTTCAGTCTATTTTCAGTGCAAATAATAATTACCTCCTTATATCAGATTGGATTCCGTCTAAAATTCAATTTTTAGCATCTTTTCATTCTTATTTTTTCATCCGATAATATCAAGCTAAGCAAACGAATTCGAACAGTTTAGTTTTTTCTTCGTCTTAATTGTTATACTATTATACTTAATATATATTAATTATATTAAAAATTATAATTATATTAAAAAGACGAATGTTTGGATTCAGACAGGCCCTAAATCTGCATTTAATTCTTCTTTAGGTCGTCGTTTTGACTCTATGCAATAAGACAGTGTCGTCGGCGTATATATTACAAAGGAAGCCTTTGTCGTTGTTTTAAAAAAGGTGTTCTCCCTCTTAATATCATAATGTAATTGTTCCATTGTTTTCAAAGTTTTTTGTGGAAATTATAGTATGTGCTTCTGGACAAATTGTTCAGGATTTTCTGTAAAATAAGCACAAACTGGTACTTCTAAAAAAAAGTGTTTTTTTTTCGGTAAAAACTCAATCACTAATTCCCAAGAGCGTAGTGTCATTAAATTTTGATATCTCGATTGCTCTTGCCTTACGAAAATCCAAAGCGGCACACCATTTGGATTTAGCTTGAAAGCTTAAGAGAGAAAGAAACATTTCCAATTCTAGTACAAAAGGGTTTCAGCGTCTCACACCACAGCACCGGAGCACGCCATTTAATTTCTGCTCAATCACCCTTGTGCCTTTCTTTCAAAAATTCCTAGGCAAAGCCACCCAGAGTACCCCCGGTAAATAGTAATTATGCCAGGTGCAAGATGGATGGGCCTTCGCTGTGATGGAAGAAAAGAAGTCAACGAAACAAAGGCGCAGAAGGCGGCCCGGACCGAGGCGACGAAGGGGCAAACTGGGCGACGAGGGTAGAAGCCAGAAAAATTATTTTGACCTACCCATCGTCGCTGCCTCGAAACCGAAAAGGGCAAAAAAAAACCCAGGCCACATTACATGAAAAAGGGTCAACAAACTGCGGCTGCAGTTGTTTGTTTCGCCTCTTGCCAGTGCACGGGGTGAAGAGAAGGGCAGGACGTGCGGTGCGGTGCGGAGTTGGACTTGTCATAGTATGGTGAGCTGTGACGGGGCAGACGCAAGGAGCTCCCGTACATCCACCTTTATTTACCTGGGATGCTGCCGTCCGCCCGCGCGTCGCTCCGTCCCAGCCCGGCCGGCTGCAATCACGGAAATTTCCGATAATTCCCCAAAAATCGCAGCGGCTAGGCTAGGCTAGGCAGAGGAGGGTTTCAGCAATTCTGCCGGCCGGCTTGGAAATCGGAAATCACCTCGCCAAGAGGCGCATTCGTCACTGCCAAACGACCTGGCTTGACGTTTACCCTCCAAGTGCCCGTCGCCGGCTGCTCGGTCTTTGATTTGCTCTCGGGCTGCCTGTGGATTTCCTTTGGCCTCGTCGGCGTCGTGTTCGCCGTCGTCGTCTTCATCGTCTTCGTCATCATCATCAGCAGCAGGGTTCAAAGAACTTGCGAACAGCGGGAACCAAAACAAAACCAACTAAAATGGCGACGATTTGTTTTGGTTGCATCCCTGTCTGGGCTTGGTGCTCCTTTTTTGTCCCGTGCGCCCAATGCCGGAGCGCCCAGCGCGGGCCCTGAACAGTGCATAAATGCAGGCTGCCACAACCGTGCCCGGGGTACTGAACGGGCTCTCGGCGCTCCTCAGCTGGGTACTGAGTACCCTAGGTTTGTCGTCGCGCGGGTTTGAAGATAGCATTTTCCCCCACCTCCTCCCGGTCGTCGTTGTCGTTTTCTCCAATTTTATCATATTACATTTGTTCTGGCGATGGATATATATCTCTCGTTGATTTCACTCATTTTTTGTTGTTTTTATCGCGTAACGATTTTTCCCTTTGTTTTTATTCCCCCCGCATTGTACCGTGCCCCATGTCTTGATTGTGCCGGCTCCGGCTGCCTCAACTCGCGGTGCAGCTCACAAGAGGAGACACGGAGCACACTCGCCGCCTCGCAAAGAACGCAAGAAAAAAGTGCATATATCGTATATCGTGTGCGGACTTGCTCCATGCCTTTGTAGGTTCCGGAGGGATTACTCACGTCTGTTTGTGCGCCGCCTTTTTTTCCTCGCCATAATTGTGTCTAAATGAATAATTGAAGATACTTGTGGCGCACTCGTTTATCCTTCTTTACTGCAAAAAAAAAAAAAAAAAAAAAAAAAAATTAGTTTGCCACTTTTTTCCACCAAATACTACTACTAGCCCAGCAGAACATTTATCTGATCTACGCGCCACGCCGGACAGTGAAAATCGGTTTCGAAATCAAGCGCAGGGTGCACGGACTATCGGTCTAGTTGCCGGTTTGCTGGTCATTAACCCCAGAACTGGCTGGTTCGACATTCGGGCGCCATTCACGCACTCCTCAGTCCTCACTGTTCACTATCCAGTTCTTGCTGCTTTGCTGCCCCAAAAAGGATTTCAGTAAAACTCCATTAAGTTTGCAAAGAAATACTACACTTAGTAAATTATAACCTTCAAAAATGGCTTAAAGGTAACTCCAAAGAAGGATCATCATTTGACGGTAATTTATTGGGCTGTTTATGCATGCCACCTGTTATTCAAATCAATGAAGACAAACCAACCAACCAAAATATTTTAAAATCCCTTCTACAATAATTGTTGATAGCTTAATTCATATTTTTAATTACTGGGTAATAAAAAATTTGAACTCGAGGTACATACACACGTACATACACACGTTCCAAGGATGTTGCAAAACTATCAATATATTGAAATGACTACAGTTTTATTGCAATATGTCGATATTTTTGGATGATATTTTCAACGTTATATATCAGCGATATTGAAAAATTAAAACCGTCTATGATATTAAGTGAGAGAATTTTTTGAGAAGATTTGGAATATATGTATTATTATGAGGTGTTTGCATCCCAAATCACTAGTATTATCTATGCATGTTATATTTTCCCACCTAGAACTTGAACAACTTGATAAGTTTTAATATAGTATATGTATGTATGTATATACCTTTTTTGTATGGAAGTCTAAAAAGTTGGAAATACAAATAATTTTGAAAAATAAACTAATTTTAATTGTTAGTTAGCTATTAAATAAGCAGGCGCTGGTAGATTCTATTTTTTAGTTAATCTTTTTTATATTAGGGGCCATCCATAAATTACGTCACACGAATTTCATGATTTTTGGAGTCCCCCCCCCGTCCTTGTCACAGGTGGTCACATTTGTGTGACCCCCCCTACCCTAGTGTGACGTCACATATTTTGCAAATTTTAAATTTTAAAATTATTAAACTAAAACAGCTATCGCAAAATTATTTGTATCTTTCGAGTTTACCCCAAACGGACAGACATACATGGGTGAGGTCAAAAAATTTGGTACTCAATAAAACTTTGAGGGGTTGTTGGGTATGATGCCAATAAAGAAATAATACAGCCTTTGCGCAGAAAACCCTGTGCGTTTATTTTGTATAAAGAAAATACGATTACGCTCGCGTAAATAAACGGCTGTAAAATCAAAACTATTCATCGAATCAAGTCGCAACAAAACTTGAACAAGTTTTGAAAGGAAAGAACTATAGAAACTGTGTACCAAAATTCATTCCTTAATATTCAAAACTTCCAAATTTATAAATGATCAAAGTTAAAACTGCAAATTTATAAATAATTGGCCATAACTACAACAATTATTAATATTTTGATATGAAATCGTACATATTTTTGTAGATAACAGAAAGACGTTTCTAATGAGGTGTTGATAGCTTAATTTGCAAAAAAATTATTGCAAAAGAATTGAATTTTTCTCAGGACTTCTCAGAAAAGATGAAATTTTAATGTCATGAATTAAACATTTTTTTTTTCACAATCAACTATTTATTTTTAATTTTTTATGAGCAAGAGACACAGGGTTTTTTGCAGATAAGGTGGGCTTATTTTTGTATTGACATCATACCCAACAACCCCTCAAAGTTTCATTTAGTACCAAATTTTTTGATCTCAGTAAGAGTGAGTAACAACTGAACTTAACCCACTGGGTTGTTCCGTTTTTCAATTTGCCACGGAAGACTAAATATATTTTTAGCGGGGGAGAACGAAATATTAAAATAATATAAAACTCGAACTTACTTGTACGCCCAAGTGCTCTAGTTGTTTTGGTGGTTTTGAAGACGAAGGAATTTTTGGAACAAAATCTATAAGTGTCGCTTTCTTTTTCGTCAATTTTATTTGCAATTCTTTGATTTTCGATTTCACTTCACCTTCAACATTGTCACTACTTTTCAAACTTCGCCATTCATCTTGTATATTTTGTTTATTTTTATCATACATACCTATATTATAATAATATTGATGGAGCTGATAATATTTTAAAGTTTTTCGTTAGGAAGTTTAGAGTTTTAATACTTTAGATTTATACATGTGACATCACAAAGCTTATGACCCCGTCCTCCCCCTTGTCACACGATGTCACACTTCGTTGACCCCCTCCCTCTCCCTTAACGTGTGACGTAATTTATGGATGGCCCCTTATAGGCAACAAACAGTATATCGATATTTTTTCTGATATTGATATTTTTTTTAAAAACACCGATGCAATACATATCGATATATATATTTTTATATTAATATTCCCACGCGTTTATCTGTGTATACTTTGTTATTATATTTTCAAGATTTTAAAATAAAACCTGGAGGTGTACTATTTCATTCAAGCAAGTGTTCAGACTTTGAGTCAAGTTGATCAATGTGTGATGCAGATGCTCCAACTTAAACCTGTTGATATTTTTACCTAGACTTTAGTTTACAAATAAGACGTAGCGTGTGTAGCGCCATAAGTGCCGGTTTTTAATGTTAATTTACCATGTCTCAATAACCAAAAAGGTCCAGGCTTGTTACGGACGCCGTATATCGAATAAATAAGAATCTTGATAATGTATATAAATAGGCTAGAGATAATGCTTTATTTCTCTCTGTTGTCAAATCAAACGCCATGATTATATATTAAAATTTACTATATACTTCCATTTTTCCTAGTGTCAAGTTTCATTTTCAATACACAATTGAATTTGAGCAACCAAATGGACAGCATTATTTGTAAGACGTATGGCGTGCTCCGTGAAACTTTCGATGTCTTCGTCCTTAGTCCTTCACACGCACGAATATGCGTGCTATGTTCGTTAATTCATTAATTCTTTCCATAATATATTATGGGTGTGATGCTTGCTGTAAGTTACATTCATCTTGCTTCCATAAACTTGGCTTTTGATTCTGCCATGTCTGTTGTTTAAGAAGATATTTCCATATTTCAACTTAAGGTTAAATCGGTACTTGGGTTGGTCTTACTTTGCCTCGCTTTATATCTCGCTATTTTGGACGACAATTTTCGTCCAAGCTTTCCAATTATGGAATTCGCTTCCACTTCTCCTTAGAAAAAACAGTAGCGATTGAAACTTTTCAAAAAATCTATTTGAGCATCTACGATCTTACTAAGCTTTTTAATATAAACATTGTAGGTGTTTGATTTAATTATTCTTGTTTTGCATGTGTATATTTGAATTTTATTAGTTTTCTTTTAAACGTGTCACTCTCCATTTTTTTTCTATTTCTTATTTTTATTTATGTTATTTAAAATGTTTAGTTCTAAGGTGCACTAATGTAGAAGATTGTATTATCTCACCATTGTAGCGTTGCACAATAAATTAATTGAATTGAAATGAATGTGATAACGATGCAAAACCATACAGGTTTTTTTTTTTGGTACATACTTATAATAATATATCAAAGTCTTTGAGTTTTCAGAAAGATAAAAGACCACTAAATACAAAGCTTAAAATACAAATGGGCATAACCGTCTGAGTACAGTACCGAAAATCTTCACAAAGGACAAGAAGACCTCATTTAGGTAATTGAAACTCCCATGAATCATATTCATGATGATGAATTTTTTATGCTTCCAATTAATTCAATCTTGCCGGCAGTCTACGTCACCGCAGACCAGACCACATTAATTGAATAAATTTCGCCCCCTTGATGTGTGCCCTTTTCGGAATGGGTATCGCTTTATCAGAGCTGAATATCGTTACAATTGATTTTAATTGGACAAGTATTTGACGATGATAATAACTTGGAATTACCGCGCGCCTGTAATGCTAAACGGACCCTTTTGCAACACAGGAACTGTGCTTTTGAGCGCAAATGCTGCTGGATCGCGATCATTACGATCATTGCAATAAAACATTACAAGCGTTCTCATGCGATGCAACAGTCACAAACAAATAAATCAAATGAAAAAAATAAAATAAAGCGGCGAATGGCAATTCAACTCTCGTTTTAAAAAAAACCAAGATAGCAGCAGCAGCTTCCTTGGTCATTGTCCATTGGCAGCGGTGGGCACGATTAGAGACAAAACGGACGGGTATCAATCATAGCACCGAAGAAGAAGAAGAAGAAGAAATTTATGAGGCCAGCGCGCAACATCAGTCGAAGAAAAAGAACTCTTCATGTTTACAGATTTCTTCTTCTGCGACGACCTCTTAAAGAGGCGAAAAACGTAGCAGAGAGGTGCCCTTAGCGGAACTCTTGGTCGTCTTATTTTACCGGTTTCTTAAGTCACAAAAGGCAGCAAAAGATCAATGCTATGTGCGCTCGATCTTGGCGCGAAGGGTGCATTCACACCGGCTTCGTTCGTTCGCCGGTAGGTACAATGCTTTTCCTTGGGCTTTGTTTATGCGTACTATGAGTATGCCTCCACAGACAATCTACAGGCCGAGAAGATAGCCAACATAGCAGATGAAGAAAAAAATAAGAATAAAAAATTCAGACCATAACCTCCAAATGCAACGGGAGATCACGTTTTTCTTGGCTTCTTCTTCGTTTTTCGGTTTTTTGTTCCTATATAAATGAGAATTGGAACGACATTTAAAAGCGGAATCGGAACAAAACAGGGCATAGGATAGTGCCCTCGGATCATAAGATCAGAGAAAATTGGCGGGCGCGTGCAAAAGTCGATCTCCGCGCGCATACATAGGCGGGAAATATAAGATACGCGTCCATGCCGACTTTACGCACGTTACGTATATGCGCAACTGACTAAGTTCGTCGCAAAAGAAGGCGATCATCGTCATCTTCATCCCGTGCGTCTTGTCCACAAAGGCGGCAAAGAAGAAGCCGGTTTAGTGCGAGCAGCCGAAGAACTCAGCAATTTCTTTTTGCTGTTAGCCGGCGAAGACGACGCACCCATGACTCCTTTCGTTTTCCTCTCCCCGCTGCCCATTTATCTTCGGATTCATTTTGTTTACTTGGTCTAGTTCGAGCTAAATATAAAGTGACGTCATAAAAGGGCATTAACATCTCTTGTCGGCAGGGATGCCGCTGCCAGGGATTGCGAACCATTTGTTTCAGGGTATGGTAAGCGTTTGAAACTATAGTCGCTGCATGGTACACACATAAAAAGAAGAAAAAACAAGTTTCCTGCAACGTCGTTGACTTTCTACGCTTTTTAGTTTTACTCCCATTTGTGTTTGCTAAAATGAAAATTACGCCGGATAAGTCACGTGTTTGCGAAGAACGTAAACACTTTATCGAGTGGTATGCGTTGATAACAATATATTTATTTTTCGCTGCAGCTGAAACTGTTGTTGTTTAGTGTAATTATTTGCTTTTAATTGTTCGTAGACGATTACATGTAATTGCGCGGACAGGATGCGTTTCGTAATTATTGTTAAATGCTTTGAGTTTTGAAGTAAACATAATGTAATGGGGATTAGATCACAGATATATTTCTAAGATTTTTAATGGTAATTTAATTTCCGATTGTTTTTGATTTCTAGCTTATGTAATGGATTAAGAGTTGGTATAAATAAGGCAGTAATATTCTTATTAAATTAGAGGTATTTTATTTGACATTAGCTATTTTAGTTTTTTTAGACAGAGTGTAACATTCGATTTTGCAATCTTTAGTGAATTATAGAATGAACTTAAATTGCATCGATAAAATGGTTCAACTCTCTTAGAATTGAAGTGTTTGCATTTATTCGGAACTACGTAAGAAATTTAAAAAAGGTATGTTAGGCAGTTGCTGCATTTCAGTAGCCGTCAGTTGAAATGAAAACACTTAATTAATCCTATAGATATACTACAGCTCATAATGAGGTCTCGGTGCTGAGACAAAAAACTTCATAATAAGGCAATCATACAAAAATGACATCCATTCATGAACCCAATTTATTGAAACATTTTCCAATATTTGAAATTTCATGTTATCAGGAATAAAAGATTTGAATTGTTTACCCTTCTCCAAAAATGTTTCCTCTGGAACAGATATTTTGAATGCAGTGCAAATCATCTGACCGAATACCAAACTGGCAAATTTAAATCTCAACCTCAAGCAAAACAAGGTGGGCAAAGTGTGTCAGGGCATCATTTGGAGATATCTCATAATCAGTTGAGACCTCGTTATTAGATGTAGTATGTCACAGATATTAAGTTGCAGTTTTATTTTTCAAAATTATCTCATTATATACTATAATAATCCACTTTTCTAACGCTTTTTTTTCAGTATGTTTAGTTCATAGTGCCTTTACAATGGTTTTTCAGGTGGTCTAAAACATAGTCCGATCTCTCAACTATTTGTATTTCTTCGTTTGAGCTAATTTTTTTGAGATTATGTTAAAGGTGAAAGTCAACCACAGCCAGCGTTTAAATTTAACCATCACTAAAATTAGGTAATTAACATATACGACACGCATCTGGTACATGGCTAATTCATATACGAAATTATGAAACTCTCATTCGTCGGTTCCATAAGTGCCCCGAGGCTCCCGAGGATAGGGAGTATTTTTTTTACGAAACCGAATTAAAAAAAGTTTTTATTCAAACTTACTTCGTTTCAAATGAAACATTCAAAATAAATTTATTTAAAAATTTAATTTTATAGTACTTAAGTATGACTTGTTTAAAATGTACATAAATATACCAAAGGGTTTCTCAGAACCGGCTTTTATTTTGAATTTGGAATCATTTTCGTTGGGTCAAATATGGAACGCTGACATTTCATAGTCGTCGTAAGCTTTGAGTTTAAATCATGGAGCATTTCACAGTTGAACATCACATAGAAATTGTGAAAATTCACTACCAAAATGGTGAGAATTTTGCAGAGACGGCCCGCTGTGTTGAAATTAATCAATAAATGTGAGGCTGTTGGTCCAATTAATAATATTTAAAAAGGTGGCTGTCCTCGTACGGAACGCTTACTTGAAAACGTTGTGGCAGTTGGTGAAAGTGTAAACCAACGTCCATCAGAATTAGTATGCACGGATATTTATCAAATATTGTGTTCCACACATAATCTCCATATCCGTATCTTGTTGAAATAAAAAAACATTTTCATAATTAAAATGAAATATGCGTTTTATTGAAAAAATTTAGTGAAAGCCAGTTTTGAGACACCCTTTAACCTGTTTATGTAGCACAATGGGACAGGAAAAACTTAGCAATCTACATGGGCGGCGCTAAGGGGGGAAAGTCGGAAAATTAGTTAACTGTTCGTTTTTCTTATACTTGATAAAAGTCTGCCCCCCCAATAGATAAGTTCTAACTCCGCCCATGGCAATTTAGCTTAGCTTTCTGTTGAAGATGATAGAGTTGAATAAATTAACTTTGACGAAGTAATCAAAGTGTTTACTTCTACAAGAGTTAGGAAATCGAAGTTCACGTAATATTTTGTTTTATATATTTTAAAACAATTAACTTCTATCTCTTTAAAATATATTTTTCTTTAAATTTTAAGACAAATCTTATTTTAATTGTAAATTATGGACTTGTACGTGATTGTATTATTATAATATATTATTGTATTTGATTTTGCAATAGTTTCTATTGTAGCTTCGTAAATTTTATATTAAATTTATTGTGAAAATTTCAAGGTGTGTTTTGTGTGATTACACTTAATAAGAAACCCTATTAAAATTAAGTTTCTAGCACTTCTAGCAGTGCTCAAAAATTATAAAAGTTTCGAACGCTAAAATGGTTTAATAAGCCAGGGCCTGAATTTTGTTGTCCTTTGTTCTGATAACACTTTTATGACAGAACTAATTTAAATTTCTTGTGATCAATGATAGTTTACATTTGACGGATAAAATTTCTAAAATTAATATACATTTAGCCACCAAATTCTACATATAATTTAAAAAATTTGGTAATTGAGGAAAATATAGAAGTAATATTATTAATTTACACATAAATTGAATTATTTTTTATAATTTTGATAAAAATGGGCAATTATTTGGAAAGTAAAAATATACAATTATGAATTTTATTGATTCATTACAGACTTCATGACTTTTCACTACTTTTGCTATGCGTACGTAGATTTTTATGGCTGAGTGTAGGTGCAATAATGAGAATTTTTCAAATAAACCGCCACGCCACAGGCCTGTTTCTCTATATTGCATGCCTTTATTGTATACAAGGAAGCCCACGTTCTTAGCTTAGCAGTCCCGAGATGATGTGCCTCGATTATCTGCAGTGCAAAATATTTATTTAATTTTTTCTCTAGTTTAGCCTTTTAATTCAAAAGTCATTGTGCCGGCGCATCAACACTTGCCCAGCCGGACGGTGCGGCGCGACGGGTAGTGGCGGGGCCTGCGCTACCCGCGATATTTGTCCTCTTCACATATCTCGCGTTTGTTTACCCCAGGAAGATATTTAGGAGACTCCCGCGGTTTGTTGTGCTTTTTTATGTTTTAAATGGTTTTTTTGTTTTTTGTGCTTGGCCTCTTCCTCCACATTTAATCTTGTTCCCGAACAACGTGCCGGTTGATTTTCTCATTTTGGTCGGCTGCTATGATTCAGCGGCATGGCGCACACGTGAGAAAAAGGGACAGGCCGGGGATTGGCACCGGTTTAACCGACCTCGAACTTTGTCTACAGTTGGAACTAGAACGGCGTTGTTGTTGCTATCTTTTGATATGTCACACGGCATTATGTTGTCTATTTTTTAAGAGTTCATTCCCTCTTTGCGCAATTTTTTTTGTTCAGCGCTTTTCGCCAGTGCGACGGTCAGCAGATATTTTGCAGTTTACTGGCGCGGGATCGGTGATCGTGTCCCACAACAATCTTGTTTAGCAGGCGATGGATATTTAAATAGCTTCAATGGAATCGCCTGTTTGTTTTTCTCTCCGGAGTCGAATGGATATACACGACCATCAAGGATCCCTGTTCGATGATCCGGGTGATCGTTTCCTTGCGCCCATTATGGCAAACTATTTGGTTTTGCAAGACCTTGTTATTGTGTTCCCTTTTGATGCGATGAAAGAAGTCGCACGCGTCTCTGGCGAATGGAGTAGTATCCATTTATTCCGTCCCAACAACTGACTAACTATAGATGTCTGCCTCTTGATCCGCAAGTTCAATATCCGTACAGAAAAGGCATCGCCCTCCTGCCTTTGCAGTTTGTGTTGATGATCATCGTCTTCGGGAAGAGGAGTTGCGTTGTTTTGCCGATCTGAGGCTAGGTTGTTGTGTCGGTTTCGTTTTTCTGATTTCGTTTCGCATCTCTTTAAGCTTTTCGATTTTACCCGATGTGGTTCAATTTGAGTGATTTCCAAATATTTCACTATTTCGATTAATCGCTCCTTCTTGGTCTTTTTTTCTTAATTTTTTAAATCTTCCCACAAACTGAAAATAAATCAATAAGCCCAGCCAACCAAACGATTCTTAAATGAATCGAAAAATATTTATTTCATGTTCGTTAACGATATCGAAAAAGAATAGAAAATTAATCAGCTGACGGATTATTTGGACTTTCGCGAGTGAATCGTTTTAAATGATTAAAGAATCGTTTAAAAAGATTCAGTTACAAAAGTCCAAATAGCTAAATAGGAATTGCAATCGATTCTACAGATAAAAGACATAAAACATAAGTGCATATTATTAAAATAAATTACCTAGAATATACAAAAATAAATCAAAAATAGTTTTGAGTAGTTTAAGTTTATTACTTTTAATTGTTCTAAAAAAACTTCTCTCTAACAATATTTGTTTAGTAATCACTTGCATTTAATTCCCCTGAAGCTATTGCGAATTGAAGCAGGTGCCACCGGCTTGCACTTTACATGAAAACAAAGAAATTCCATTTACTGTATTTAATATGCATGTAAATATAAAATTTTCTTCATTTAGAAATTTCAGAATTTCAATTCTAGAAATACTTTTAAATTACGTTCTTATCATTTATGTCTTATTCTTTTTATAATTTTATCGCTCTTCGTGTATCGTACAGTGATTGTAATAAAAAGAAAAGTAAATTAAATAATCAATAAATATGATTAATGGTAAAAAAAACGGGAATTTGCGACAAAGTAGTAATAAAAACTTCTTTTCTTTAGAGTATTATTTCGGAGTATAAGAAAATACTTTAGGAGGCTAATGTTTAAAAGTAATATAAAAAACATTTCATTCTGTTTCCTGAACTTGATGTAAGTTTTATACGCCTGATAAAAACAGCTACAAACAAACAGACAACCAAACACAGAAATAAACATATACAAGGCGTCCGTTTGATATAGAGTATTAAAAATTAATTTTACTAAACCCTTCCACAACGATCTTGAGATCAACCTTTACAAAATCTATCTTTGTGGCCTAAACCATTAATAATGCCTAAGTACAATTTAAGTAACTTTGGCTTAAATTTTGTTTTAAAATAGGCTTACTGCTCCATTGTGGGTTTTTAATTATTTATAAATTGCTACTTATCCTACGTTCCTACAATCCACAAATGTTAAAAAATCCGCGTATTTCCCACCATTTCTTAAATGCTACAGTGGACTATGAAAAATTTCTAAAATCTTTAATGTCGCAGTACGAACGCACAAGTTATACACTTTGAATGTTTTATTTGGCCGCAAGCAAAACTGCAGAATTAATTAACCCTCTGTAGGGCAAGATCATAAAACATTAAAATTACGTCAAAAATTGACAGGTTTAGGGAAATAAAAAATACATGTTTCTCAGAAATTAAAAAAATATGTATTATTAATTATTTATTTCACATTTCAGGGAGTGTAACATTACTGTAAAATTGAGTTAAACGTTAACAAAAAAAACTAATTTGGTATGGAAGGAACATATTCATTCACT
This sequence comes from Dysmachus trigonus, assembly GCA_949715965.1. Classification (NCBI taxonomy): domain Eukaryota; kingdom Metazoa; phylum Arthropoda; class Insecta; order Diptera; family Asilidae; genus Dysmachus; species Dysmachus trigonus. The sequence goes on from OX454320.1 coordinate 26,034,990, forward strand.
TATCTATAGGTTTCCAAGAAAATAACACAATTTTACACAATTTTTGTATTTTTTTTGTAAAATTTAAAATTTGCTCGACTTTCAACTTGTCACTTTCAATTACGGGCGAAATTCTAATCGATTAACTGTTAACAGTTTACGCTGTCTATGATGATTTCCGTGGATACTACGTTGTTCAATAATGTGTGACAGCAAAGTGGCGCCGATTTGAATGAACTAAATACATTCGGTGCGTATTCTAGCGGGATTTTTGAGGTTTGTGACAGAAATGTCACACGGCGCTACAGAGGGTTAAAAACACGCCTTCAAAACAAAGAAAAACAACAATGAAAGAAATTGTGGAATTATATTTTAATAAAATAGTTTTTAGTTTAGAGCTTCAGGAAAAGCGAATCTTATATGAATCTTTACATTTTGTGAACATTTTAAAATCCTTCCCTGCAGCAATTTTTATACGAATTTTACCTACGTAAAATCTTAAATTTGGCAACACTGTCAGAGTCAGTAAGTATTTTTCATTATCATTATAAGGTAAAGCTCTTTTATAAACTATGCAACTATTCAGGTTTAGTTTCGACCCTACATTCACATCACAAATTAATCTGTTCTGTGCAAATCATACTGCAATTATTTTTATGTATTTTCTAAAAGCTGCTATTGCCAGACACTGCTTGACCCGAAAATCGAAAAAGGTTCCTTTGTTCTTATCAATAATAATAACGAAAAGCAGATGTATTAGCTCGATTCCAGAAAAAATGAAAACTGAAAAGCCGCAATGCACTATGCGCTATCAGTCCGTAGCAATATTTATCAAAACCGCTTGTGACGACAATGTAAAAAAAATTTCGAAAAGTGGATTGCACTACAAAGCAGCAACGTAAGCGACCTTGATGACAATGACCTCACCGCGAGTATTTGATAATGAAAAATTCCTTATCACCCACCGCTGTTCGCGGTTGCAGGTCTTTAAAAAAAAACAAAAGTTAGAAGACAGCCGATGGGTGAAGATTTAATCGTTTCCCCATACTCATGCTGAATAATGATACTGTCGGGGAAATAAAACCACGACTGAGACCTCACTATCTAGTGGCGAGTGCTTTAAAGTTTCATAAGAGATAGCGATGGAAATTTGTTGTGCAAGCGAAACAGTTTCTGAAAAGGCATTGCACCGATATCGATCGCGGATAAGCTCAAGAAAATATAAAAAGGACCTTTTTGGAATATGCTAATGCCACCCAGTGGATCCTTCTGTTTGTGTAAGTAGCAAAAACATTGGTGACAGAGGTGGGGTGCGTCTAGATTTTCAATTCCACAAAGAAAATCAGACTGGAACAAGGACAAGACAAGTCATCCAGTTTTTCCCTTTCTTTTGGCTTCAAATTTCCTTCACGGTTGAAAATTGCTGTTCCGCTCGCCCCGGGTATAAGTGACGCCATTGTGAATGCAATTGCTTCTGTACTACATCCCCTCTAGCCACGATGCAGTTCTGCTGCTGCTATGATGCGGCACAACTAATTTCTGAGGGTCGAGTGTTATCGCAGAATTTGCAGAAAGAATTGATACAGTTTTACTGCCGGAATGGAAAATTGAATCAGAAAGTCATTAAACCCTGCGCTTTGGGGGTGCGAAGGGCCAGAGAGCACAAAATCGAGTTGAGTTGTTAACAGAGTGCACGCGCCGGGAGGGAGTCTGAGCAACCTCAGAGACGTATAAAGAAGGCTAAGGCTCAGAATTTATGGCACTGCATGCAACCCTCAAAAATATCGTTGAATGGGGAAAAGGATATGGGATATGATACGGTCGGGCATTCCTCCATTCCAGCTCCTCCGTCGCCCCCTCTCTGATCCCCCGCAGGCCTGACTTAGCCTGTTTGCTCCGCTGTGTGCTCACTTCCCAGCAACACGCCGCACCGCACCGCACCGCACCGCACCGACTTGGTATGAAACTATGCTGCACGCGTCTTCATTTTGTAAACAGTTCGTCGTGGGTGTCAATGAACTCTATATGTTGCGCTGATATGCGCTCTTATTTCGGCCGGGTTGCATGCATGCATTCATGCCCATTGCAGCAACACACTCCCGCTGACGTACTGATGTACTTCCACGAGTCGGATGTGTTTGTCCCGCCAAATGTAGCAGCGATGTAACCAGCCCGAAAAAACGAAAAGAGGATAGCCAGCAGGCTAGAGGAGTTAACGCTTTCTCTGCGTATGCACGTGCAGATGCATTCAGATGCAATACACCCGCCATACTTTTCTGTTCAGGTATGATATGAACGGAGAAAACTCGCTTCTAGCTTGCCTTCTACCTTTCTTTCGCTTTTTTAAGGTTTTACGCCAGGTAAGCGACAAATACTGTCTAAAACATCTAATGTTGACTCGTACTCACTCGCTGACATAAAATGATGTGTATTCTTTTATTTCTCCCCTCTCTCCTTCTTCCATTAATTACTCTATAGCACTTTGGAGTGCACTCTTCTGTTGGATTACGACTGTGAAGAGAATAATATACGTTTATATGGAATGATAGGGGCTATGTGCCTTCTTTTTAACCCTAATAGCAGTGAAACAGGATCCAATCAAGAAAAAAAATGGTTACTATTTTTACAGGTGCAAATAGTCTTGTCGTCCAGAGAGTGGGTGTGGTTTCGGTGACAGTCATAAAAGCTATATTTGTAAACTATCGGATTTCTTTTCTAAAAGGCTTCTGCGGTCTAGAAGGTTATGTCATTTGTCGTCTTATTATTATGTAGTGGTTTCCTTACCCTAAGCCCTTGTGCCTTTACGCCAGAAAAGAAATTTGGAGAATATGTCATATCAGCAAAATACATACCTACCTATCTAAATACAATTTTGCCATAGAATCGTTCTCTGAAAATAACTTGAGACCTTCCAGGCCAGTATAAAAAAAAAAAAAACAATAAATTCAGGAACATATGTGTTCTTGTCTTCAAAGGACCCCGCACATTTTGTATGGAAAAGTGCGTACAGTCAAATCGACTGAAAATTTAGTATGTTGTACTTCAGGACATCCTGATCAAAAGTTCCCATGGGCGCAACTTAAAAAAATGGCCAGTTTTAGAGATACAGGGTGTTTCATTTTAATAGACGTACTCACATATCTCGAAAACTACGCATCCTAGGAAAAAATGTTTCGGACAAAAGCTATAGAGTACCACAAGGGTTAACTAGCGGTGACCTTGCCTTTGACCTTGAAGTCAAGGATCAAGGTCATTTCAAGGTCAAATCAATTTTTACATAGTGATCCCTACTTCTGACCCCAGAAATGGAAAAAGCACAACATTTTGAATGAACATGAACAATGAGTATATGTATGTCGCTAATATGTTTAGTTTCTTTAATTATTTCGATTACCAGCGTCTCTTATATTATCAAGTAAAGTGACGCTTGGATATTTGATATGAGGCTGGCTGACTAATTGGCAGTCAATTGCAAAGTTTCCTTAGCAACTTGGGTGAAGTTTCAAAAGCAAATAAGTTTGCTATTATAAGCCAAAATACCCTATCTGATGATGACTTCAAGTTATGTACGTCTGTGACGAAACAAAACTGTCGGGAAATGCTAGATTTAGCTTCCGAAATTCGACAAGGTATCAGTTATGGATAACTTATAGACCTCATGAGGATCAGAATAATGAGCCTATAAGAGGTTATTACTGTACTTGTGTATCAGGTTCGAGAACATTAGGTTGCTGTGCACATGTCGCAAGTGTGTTATGGTTCTTAGGGTATGCGCGACACCAGCCTCATATCAAATATCCAAGCGTCACTTTACTTGATAATATAAGAGACGCTGGTAATCGAAATAATTAAAGAAACTAAACATATTAGCGACATACATATACTCATTGTTCATGTTCATGCAAAATGTGGCGCTTTTTCCATTTCCGGGGTCAGAAGTAGGGATCACTATGTGAAAATTGATTTGACCTTGAAATGACCTTGATCCTTGACTTCAAGGTCAAAGGCAAGGTCACCGCTAGTTAACCCTTGTGGTACTCTATAACTTTTGTCCGAAACATTTTTTCCTAGGATGCGTAGTTTTCGAGATATGTGAGTACATCTATTAAAATGAAACACCCTGTATCTCTAAAACTGGCCATTTTTTGAAGTTGCGCCCATGGCAACTTTTGATCAGGATGTCCTGAAGTACAACATATTAAATTTTCAGTCGATTTGACTGTACGCACTTTTCCATACAAAATGTGCGGGGTCCTTTACTGACAAGCACGCAATTTTTTAATCAGATAATCCAGGTAGACAGCATTTCCACGGATTTCAAAGATTACTGATTGCGCAACATCACAATATGAGCATTTGAGACAACTGCCTAACTTGTGCAATTGCATTGCCCTCAAGCGACTCATTGAAAACCCAAAAAGCTTAGACAAACAAAGATAATAGGTGCAAGAAATAACAGATCTTCATTTAAAAACTGATAAATAAGCTGCAACTCGGGCAGAATATGTTTGAATTTAATTATAATATTCTCATACATATGCGTGGAATATTCTTCTTCAACTGAAAAAATATTTTTTTATAAGACTCATTCAAAATCTGTGTTATAGTGAAGTGCAATAAAATATTTTATTAAAATGGCTTAGAGAAATGTTTGGAAAGCCTAAAAATATACAGATGTGGGCAAATTACTGTCACCTCTTAAAAAAAATTATGATATATATTGTAGTACTACTATTGCTTCCTTTTCCTAAGTTGACATGTCGTTTGCAAAGGTTACCTGAAATACGAAGAAGTTATGGAATTAAAATGTCATATTCTTGGAGCAAATATTACCTGAATGAGCTTTCGGGATAGTGACAGTTTAGAGTTTTGGTAATTAGTTTCAGTTACAAATCGCTTTAATTTTATGGTTAGTATACAGTTTTTAAGAATTAGTATCAAACTGATAATATTTAAAAACTAAAGACGACCGAACCCTATCCTGTAAATCTCTAAAGGCTTTTATGTGTGACGTTGGTGCAGAAAAATCGGAGTGGACAGTAAAACGTCGAATTTCTTCAATTTGGGCTACATGCAAGACAAACACGAAAAAAGCAGAAGCTGAATCTTAGGATGATTAAACAAAGAAAAGCATGGGGAATAAACGTCTGATATGGACTACAGATTAGAAAAAGATAGAGTTGAAATACTCTTTTTGATATTACTCTGAAAACACATTTTCTAATAAATTTTCCATTTGAATTAAATTATTTTTATTTTCTGAACAAGTTGTATTCAGTGACGATACCAAGGTGAGTTTGACACTACCGATGGTCAGGACTGTTCGTAGATCCAATGGAAAAGAATATTTACATATCTGTGTCCAACAAAACCTCAAATATCCATTAAGGGTCATGATTTGGTCAGTAGTATCGTCGAAAAGCCCCTCGTCATACAACGAAGAAAATTACAACGTTTTCAAGGACTAACAGCATCCAAATCCTTTGGGCCTATTTTTAAATAAAAAAATGGCAGAAAAGTGCCCACGCACCAAATCAGAATTGATTGTTGCTATGAACGGAATTTGGGAAAATTATGCCGATTTTGTCATGTAAGCTAAAAATGCTATCAGTGGAATTCTTCGTAGAGTACAATCCTTGAAAAATGGTAAGGGAATTTTCACTAAATATTAATAAATATCTTTATATCAAAACTTTCCTTTTTGGACTCATATATAATAAAAATAATAATAATTTTACTAAAAATTTCTAGAGGTAATTGGCTACATTTGTATACGAAAAACAACAATCACAAAAATTCAGGTTATATTTATCCGTCACTTCAACAACGTTTCGATTCGATTTCGACTTGATCACTGAACTCTGGTGGCTCATAAATGCAGATTGAAAACTCAATCCAATTTCGAATCGATCTTTCAACTCTGGATATAAACATAGTGAATGTTGGAATACGTTCTGCAAAGAAATATAATCAAATATTTCATAAAAATCTACTTGACATTCCTTCCTCATTCACCGTAACTATACAGTAAAATATCCAAAATTGGTATTACATCCGTTAAATTACCAAAAAAAAATCGGATATACCCAAAAACGTGATTAATGCGAGTGTAGATTAAGTGAATTGTCGGAAATAAATTTCACAAATTTGGCATTAACCTTACTGAGGTCATACTTGACAAACAAAACTTCCGCCGTTTTGATAAATGGCTTTGGCCAATACTCGTAATATCACGAAATCTCCCCTCAGGTGACAAAGCAACTTGAAGCCGAATTATGACGCCTTAAAAGTTTTTTAAGCCGAAAAACGTGAAGGTTTTCGTTTTGAACGTCACGAAAGCGCACGAATAAACCGTAAACAAAAGCTGTTTTTAGCAAGAATTAACGTGTAGGTGTTGCACTTGGAGGACCCAACGGTAGACAAAGAGCCAAACGGTCTCTTGGTGATTGATGCGGTAGCCCGTGAAATGTACAAAGGACGCTGATTATGGCAAAGAAACGAATCGAAAACTATTTAAGCGTTAAAGTCAAAGGTGAAAGACCTATAAAACAACTTGGATCTTTTGTCTGGCAAAAGTGCAACAGGACATACCCATATACATGCAACGGAAGCAATAAAACTGCACCGCAACAGTGCCCCTCGTGCGACAGGTTTTTCTTTTTAATTTCGCTTACCGGGAAGGCCGGCTTACTTGACCGTTCTTTGTTCGCGCGAGTCGCGTTGCAAGGTCAAGTGGAGAATTAGTCAGAAGTGAGCGATTAAATCGTTGATAAGATAGCGCTGCCACAAATGGTGCTGCGGGTACAGCTGTTGTTGTTGTAATAAATAATGAAAATAAAAACAAGACCACGCGTAATCGAATAGTTTTTACTCGTTTTATTCTTGGGAAACGCGAAGTGAGTGGCATGCTTTACCTTTCGTGTAAAGAAATTTTTGACGATGGCTAGGAATGTGAAGGGCGGCAATTAGTCACCATAAATTGGTGAAGCGGAAAAAATACACACAGGTGGGCTATTCCACTTTCACGACGGGATTGACTTAAAATTGATTGCATGTCGTATTGAAACTGTTTTTTTAGGTATCCCGCCGATAAAGATTTATACATTCGTCATCCTTATTTATTCCGGTTTAGATAATAATAAGGTAATTATTTAACTGCAGCATTACCGATAAATACTAAACTTTCTCAAGCAAAAATTGATGCCTATTCTTATGACAAATTCTGAAAATTAAAGGCGCGTACTGTGATCGTAGTTTTAAAAAAGTATTTAAATTTCTATAAAAAGTTATAAAGTTTCATATATAAAAGCAGTCACAATAGATTTTGAAAAAAAACATTATATTAAACAAAATTGTATCCAATATCCTTAAAGTTGGTCAATATCTGTGATATTGTATTCTCGGATCGATACAATTTTAACGTTCTACCGATTCCACTAACTGGTTCGATTCCTAACATTTTTCTTTCGTTATAAGACAAAGAAATTGGTGCTGATTTTCTGAAACGACAATGTTCTATACATTAACTTTTCATAATTATACGGTCATCCTGTCGATATTTAGTATCCTTGTTATAATTGAGTAAAATCAAAGTGACCAGCGATTGAAAAGCCAACACTTAGTGACCTTTCAAAACCTTTTTTTTTTTTTTTGTATACCTACATATATAATTTCAGATATATAATAATTAGATAAGATAATATAATTGTTTATTAAAGGTTTTTCATAAGTTCTGGCATTTCATGTATAACTGGCTCGCTCTACTACTATCCAGATCAATTCTTGATTAATAATTTGCTATAATAGCTCTCTAAATCACAGTGATTTTTTTGGTTTAACATTATCTTATCAAATTGATAGCTACATCTTCATATCAAAAAATACTATCATTTAATCATATTAGAGTTGAAAGTACACTTATACAATTTATTTGCACAACATTTCAATTCTATATAAAAAAACTATTACTTCCATGACAAAAAATTTCAAAGAAATAGTAGAATTAAAATTTAAATGTGCAACTTTTTATCCTCATAAATTAGTAATATTCCACATAAATAGTGATGTGCACGAGTAAAAATATCATTTTTTTATCAAAGTGAAGAAATAGGAACTGATCTCTCGTCAATGCAATTGATCTCTTGTCCTAATTCGTGTCCTCATTTTCTTTCGGAAAAGGCCTGCAATCGTGATCCTGTGGTGAGTGTTTTGTGTGCATTAAACTATATTGACATGTCGGTAATTTGGGACGGATTTAAGCCACCCGCCTTGACCCGCGAATCGATCAGTTAAGAAAGAATAACCCACATCATAAAACAATAAAGAGAAGAAGAAAGAACTAAACCACCTAAAATTAAAAACAAATTATATACATATTTTAAATTATGCATACAACATATACATATGTATAAAAGCTGAAATTTTTTTTTCTGTTTTGTACTTTGTATTTTTTTTCAAGATTTACCGTATTTTACTTATTAAACCCTCTTAATTGATACCCATGCCAAAGGGGTTGTGAAGAAAAAGGTAATCCGCCATCTTGGAACCACCGCCATATTGGATATGGAATGATATTAGATATACTATATTATATTGTCACGTGATTTATGTAATACTGTCAAATTTAATCAAAATCGGATAATAGGAAATGATTTAAAATTCGAGTACAAATTTTGAACCGGAAATCCAGAGTTTCATTATAAAAGTCCGCCATGTCGTAAGCAACAATGTAAAAGTTACGGCATATTTACCCCAAATGGGAGTTTATTGACTTATCGATAATGTTTCTGCTACGAAAAGTTGTCCGTGCAGTAAATATTCCCTCTACAGCACACATCACACACCGTTGAATTGAAAGTGAACGACCCTAGAAAGAGCGGGGCGCAGAGAACTTCTAACGAATTTCCATATAGCCTACTTCTAGTGTCTTGGCCAATAAATAATCGAAATAAGTTCACTTCCGCAATATTGTCCAAAACAGAAGCCCCAGAAATGTTTGCTATATGTGTCGTTCCGTCGTCGCAAGTCGTATTGTATGCCCGCATGTGGCCAACATGGTCCGTCCGCCCTACACTGCAGATACACCTCGCACTCATAATAGTCAAAATAAATTGGTTTATCATGGAGGGAATCGCAGCCATGCTCAGCAGGGAGCGTGCAGAGTGCGTCCATTGCGGCCCGCAACGCGATCTACTTACGAAATCGATAAATAAACTTCACCCGGCGCAAAGTGACGCAATTGTTTACAAATAGAACTGACGGCGGCTTCTAGTGGTCCCATAGATTTTCCGACCCATCCAAGCCTCAAGCCGGCCGAGGAGCCATACGTGTGAGGTAAATGCCAGAAGCACTCCCGTCCGCCAGGCGGCGTCCCTTACCGAAAATCACCTCCCGCAAGACACTGTCCAAGATGCCGAGTGCCAGCGCATGGGCCGCTCGATAAAATATTCAGCCGCACGTTGTTAGTAAACAAACGAAATGTAGGCTAAAACGCCGCTTTCCCGCTCCGACAAACGACAACGGTGGGTGGGTGGACGCAGGAGCGGATGATGGCTGATTGGGGCCGCTTGGGTGCTGCCGGGCCGGTGCGGCGTCGAGTGGCAATGAATTTGCGCGTGGCCTGGCCCGGAACGGACCCGGAAAGCCCCTCAGCCGCGGTGGTATAAGTGGTATACCAAAGATAGGGTCGGCCGGTGCTTCTTCGCAGGCGCAGAATCCATAAAGAGAAGCGATATACATATGTATTCGTGTTATTACCAATTCCCACGCACACACAAACATCGAGGACGAAGAAAGCTTTCTGGAACATAGGCCAGAAACGGTCATGTGCAATCCGAGGGTGCTCTGTCGCCCGCTGGGAGAAAGTAGTGTAGTCCTTTTCAGCGGGGAACGATTTCCTTATTTTACCTTTTTCTTGAGGCACCAACTTTTGCAGCTCCCCGGGAAATTTATTTTATAATTTTATCAAAACTTTGGAAAGATATAAAAAATATCTAATTTTTTTGTTTTTACATCTCTCCCCGGCTTTTTTTTATGACCCCACAGCAATAGAGATTTTGATAAAAATTTTGAATTCTTGCAAAGTTTCAGCCATTCCACAGTGCGGAGGGCTGTTTGCATGTTGTCCCATCCAAACTGCGAAAGTAGGTCAAGGTTGCCTTTTTGTACAGCACCCGGCAACTAGGGTGGTGTGGTGTAATGCGCATTGAAAGGCATTTAATCGATTTTTCGCATATTGAACAAATAATTTCCAGTATGCGGTTTTATTAGAAATGGCTTAATTGCGGACAACAAAACTCACAAAAAAGCCCTTATCGTAATTAAAATATTGCAAAAAAAAAAAACGTTTGAGACTTATAAACCTCAAGTGAATTAAAATATGAACAAAAAACCGTCCTACGTGAATAACAAATTAAGTGCCTCTTAAAAGCAATAAAATTCAATTTTTGTAAGTTCGAAATCCTTATTAACTTTAAACAAAAATATGTTATCAGAAAAGAGGAGGAAAGCGTTACGCATTTTCTTACTTCTCTGCCGACTTTAGCCTTTTGTAGAAGCCGTAACTTAAGCTTTTTCTTTGGTGACCTTGCAGACTTATTGTTAGATTCTATTAACTTAGGAATCTGGTGCAGTTCATCAAGGACTCTAAATGGTTCTCTGGTTACCCGTAGGGGTCGCCCCGTTGTGATACCACAATGGGCCTCTTTCTTTATGGCCTAAGTGCGCCTCTCTAGGCGGCCACTCTAATGTAACCTAATCTAAGCTTTTTTGCAACTCGTCCCTCAGAGACCTATTAGAAATTATCATTTCTTCAATATTACATCAAAAAGTAGATTATAGACAATAAAAAGGTAGAGATTTAACTTGACATTTTACTCACACTTATGGTATATTAAAGAAAAGAGAAAAAAAATATCTTCATTTTGGTAAGGATCAGGTTCAGGCTCAGATTCATATTCTACTAATTCATTAAATGTTTTTTTCCCATAACTTGAAACCTTTCTACAATTATTTCTATACACAAAAATACCAAAAAATTGCATACGTAAAATATTCGATACGATAATTTTTCTTACAAATGCATTAACGTTGCAATTCTGAATATCAGAGACAAAAATCAAATAGATTGTGATTCTTTTCATAGGATTAATCAATTTAATTGTTTTTTTTTTTTATATATTTCCAACTGCGAAGTTGTCCAAACTTTTGTGTTCTCTAGACGATGTCGATTTTACATTGTTGTAAGTAGGTCAATATAGTCAGTTTAGGATTCTTAGTTAACAACATTCATTCAACAACACCAAAAACTCAGCAATCCCTACAGAAAACATAACTAAACTAAGCCGGCTTGTTATGACACAACCTATAATGATTAGATTAGATTGATTAAAAATAGCGTTCATGCTACAGAATAGAGTGGTTATCTCATAATACTAAATCTATCTGCTAACTATTGTTTAAAAAGTTGATAAAACTGTTAAGATAATGTCAGAAAGGTAACTTGTTACCTTTAGTTAATTGTCTAAATTTAATCTATCTGTTATTATATATCAATTGAAGCAGTTGAAGAGTGGCTTTCATGCATAATGGCCTATATACTCTTGAACATAGGTAAACATTTTAATTTTAATAAAAAGGAGGAAATGCAATTATGTTTTAGAGTTAATAGACAGACTGTTATACAATGTTCCACCCTGCGTAGATACCAAACCAAACTACTGTGGGTCATCTGTAATGCTTCAATATGCAAAAAAACTGTTTAAATCTATTAAAAGGTCTTCAAACTTCTACCTAAATGGTTCTCCTTAAAGTTTTACGTATAAGTTCAAAGAGTGTTGTCTCTTTGCATTTACTTGAGAGTAGATTTACGGAATAGTCATCTACTATTCTACTATCTAGGCAGAGTGAAAGCAATCAGGATAATGAACTTCAGCACACCTGACATAACAAATTACTTCCTGTTCGGCAGTGATTTGAAAATTGTACCTTCCCGCGCCATTACTATTTATTTACAGTTGGACAATCTGTACAAGTTGTAACCGAAGTGGAACATCCCTTTCAAAGTCATTAGGTAAACCAATAAACTTCCCTCCTTAAGGGTAATTTGGTCCTTTTCCTTTTCTCGATTCCTTTGTCCTTCAGGCCCGGAACGTACCAAATAAAGTGTGTGTAAACAAAATCGGCCTGGCATTGATCCAAATTTACTATGTCGGGGTCACCTTCTCAAGATCTTATCGATTTAGCCCAAGTAGGGCTCGTGGAGCTGAGAGCTGGGGAAAAAGCTCATAGTTGTCGCACCAGCACAATATGATAATGATTCACTCATAGAAGCATAGCACACACTGCCTTTTGCCCATCCTTCCGAACTTTGGCAGCACCTCGTCGACATAGAATTCATTCAAAGAATTTCAAAAGGCACCGCCGAACATAACGAAAGAGACTTCTGCTCACCGGGAAAGCTCAGGAGCTTGTCCTTGTTTTTTGGCTTTCTTCTTTTTTTTTTACAGTGCGCGCACGTGTCTATTCTTTTTTTATTGCATCAGGCCCGGCGTACAACGTAGAACTATGAAAAAGCTAAAATTCCAAGGACGTACGTACCAAGGCCCAAATTTAACGAATTTACGCATTTCCGGGTTTAGCCGGCTTTCTCACCCAGATTTTCCCTGTTAATAACACGAAAAAGCAATTAAGCAAAAGCAAGTGGATGGGAAAGGAGCACATAAAGGGGGTTTATTTGCCGCCAAATATTTTCATGGATGAAATATTCCAAAAAGGGATTTAATATCAAGCGGGGGTCGGAGACAAGCTGCTGCCAAGTTAACGCTCGTAATTCGTTCCACTTTCCCCATTGAGGCCTTTTGTCATAAATCCTTAACGACTGATGTAATTCGAGCTGGACGCCTTTCAGAGTTAGGTCATTTAGACTGATTTGTTTGCTCCATACATCTGTGTCTGGGGATGTACTTTTAACGTAATCATACGTGGGGGACACCGGCAGACTCAACTACTTACATGAAAATAAGCATGATAAACCAAGGAGAGTTTCGAGGTTTCAGTATGACATATTTAGGTATTTTTGGAATGACCTTTAGATATTTTCGGACTTGTATAATCACTACTCTTTGAAGCAATTCAGCAATATATTTTTGCTCCTTGACCAACTAATATCAAGAGTAATTGGTTCTACAGATATAGACTCATTTCTAAAAATACATTACTAATTGAGGTAACATTTAGAATATTATTTATTCGAATAAAATGCAGAAATATAAAGAAATGGTAAACATTTTTCTTATCAAACGGATTTTAATAAAAATAAATACTTAGTTGTATTTTTTCTGATATTTTAGGAATTTGAATTTTTTTTTAAAAAAATATATTGTTATTAACCTATTCATATAAATCTTGACGTCCACAAGAACAAAGCCGCAGGTGCAACTAGTACTATATACATACATTATCAGATCCTTTGATTTTTAAATATAGTTTCCTCTCCTATCCAAAACTTGAAACAAGCTCCTCCTATATAATATATATAGGGGATATTAATTACTGAAGGCTAAACTTTTTTTGGCTTTCGATTACAAATATTTGTATCCATTTCAACTCAAAGCTAGGGTCAATTTTGGTTATATCTAAATTAGGTTTCCTTTACTTATTGTTAAGTGTTAAGTAAATATATATTTTATTTGAATACTTAACTCAATTTTAACATTAGATTTACCCAGGGATCATTTTCAAAAACATTCATGCCGTATTTTCTGAATATATCTTGATTAATATTTATTTATATATATTTTTATCTTGAAGAAAATAAATTTAAAGTAAACTTTTTGGTAAACCTAGTGAAAATTTTAACACTAAGGAATGGCATTAAAAATGAAACTGAAAACAGTGTGTTAATCCCAAGTCGCGGTAGAAATTGTTGTATACATACATTTCGCCACACCTCGCATTTATCAATACTGATAATAAATCAGTAATCCTAAACATCACAATAACTTCTTTCATGATAAAACTTTGAATCATGGACATTTTTGGAATTTTTGGTATGTTTAATTTCCAAATTTTTGTAGCAATTTCGAAACCAGCGATTCTAAATACCTTGCATAGAAATTCTTAGAATTAGAAATGTTCGTCACTATATTGAATCCATAATTTTGAATTTAAAAATTTGATCTGTAGTAGATTTAAAATCAGTGGCCCCGAAAACTGCTATGATCTTATTTTCTATTTATATATATAGAGAATCGAAATTCATGAATTTCCAAAAAGCATTCATATTCAATTTTTGTCATCATTCTAAAAATAATAACTTTCCAATTTAAAAACGCAGTTCCAATAGAACTCATCATCGTTAAGAAATAATTTTAGTAATTTCGTCTAAATCCTGTTAATTCATAATCTAATACTCAGAATAATTTCTCCTTTATGAATATATATGTATGTATTTAAGAAAAAGAAACGACCCCATCAGAATTCTTGGCAAAAATTTAAGTAAAGCGAAGAAAAACGTTCATAATGAAAATTTACATGGAAACTAGGTCACAAACTCCTAGCAAAACGAGAATAAGCCCCAGATACTCCTGACCCAGTTGCCTGGTTCTTCAGTGGGTGACCCAGATTCTTAAATTGCACATCAGGGATCCTCCTCCCAAAATGCATTCACTGGAGGAACGCCTTACGCGGCCCATTAATCCAGTATGGGTAATAGGAGTCGGTCGAGAGTGAATTTTCACCTCGAACTGGAATCGCTCTCGATATTTTAAAGGTGATTTATCCATCTTATAATATAACGATTTTCATATTTTGCCTCAATAAATTCATTCATATTTTTTTCCCGCAAAAAAATATCTAAATTAAATGCAAATCAAATCGCTTTGTGATAATTTTGCGGCGATTGCACAATAAATTATTTTCGTGTCGAGATAAACGAACCATTGGAATAATGGAGCAGCAAATAAATAGAAAAGTGCATATTGCGCCAGCAGAACTATCGGGGTGGGGAAAATGGGTCATGCCCCAGTGGCCTACTTCACTGACAGAATGCTTTTCTTGTTGATTTTGAGTAGAACTGGCACCTTCTTCTCCTTACTGACTAGCTATACTGACTGACTCACCACTAGCTAGCTAGTATAAGAGCGACCACTATCAAAAGAAGCTTTTTCTTTAAACTAGGGCACAAGTGAAGCGATGGAGGCCGCAAAAAAAAAGTATACACAGTGGGAAAGAAAAAAATTTGTGAAATTAGGTCGGATGCGTGCATTCAGCGCGGAAAAATTAAATTGCAGCCAAACTACTTGCTGCATTCCATCTGAGTTTCAATTGAGCTGATATTTGCCAGCCTTACTGAATATTAAATAGGCAATTGGGCTTAGCAATGAATTAAATATGCAACATAAGTACACATCTAGTGGGGCTAGAATCATCCCTAATGTCGCTATAGAAGCGTAGTTGGTTCGACAGCATCCTCTCACGAATGACGCTTTTGTTACATAAATATAGTATATGGCTCCCCTATGGCATTTTTAGTGTGTGGTTCCAAGAAAATAAAGTGTTAATAAAAAAAATATATAAAAGTAGGTCAATCGCGATGTACAGGCTATGCATATCAAGAGGTTTTGTAGCTCTAATGGGAAAATATATACATATTTGTGGGTGTTGTAACCCTTAGACAGCACACAACAAAATTACATGCTCTTTACCAATGGTAGCAATAGTAATTAAATTTGAAAATCATAAATTTCGGGAAAATGTATGATTTCTTTAAAAAAATTGATAGAATTAAATAAAAGCTATACTTACTTTGTAATCTGAAGTGAGGAGATTTGTAATATTAGAAATAAGGATAAATTTTTTGTTAAAATTGCTTGTGTTAGATTATACCCCTTGTGCCGTCTAAGGGTTATTTGGAAAATAATTTTTTTTTTTAAAACACACTTTTTCCAAACCCTTTTGTACTGAACAAACTTCAAAATAATACTAACTGTATTATTGCGAACTTATTTTTCTAATTAAATAAATTTTTCTTGTCCTTTTTATGTTTGTATGTTTAAAATCAAATTCACTTAAGGAAGGATAACATTTATTATGCAATTGTTAATAGTGTTAAAAAATTCACAACAAATGTTCAAAATTGCCTCCTTCAGCCACAAAAACTTTATAAAGACGATTTGGAAACTGCAACGTTCGTTGCTTGAAATCCATCCTTCCAACATATGTCTACTGTCTTCATTTCCGTCTTGTGCAACTCAATTTAGAAATACAAGCAGATCTTTCCGAAATAAAATAAACAAATCAAAAAAAAACTCCACTGAACAAAATTGTCACCCTGTAGTACGGCAACGTCAAATTGTAATCGGGATATAAAATTCGAATGCAGGGTTTAGGATTAAGTAGAGGATAAGAAATTAAAAAAAAAAAAAAAAATACATAGATATAGAAAAAAATATATAGATAATGAAAACGAGAAAAACTTTATTTTTCTTATAAACAAAAATTAAACGAAACTTTCTATCCATTTACAACGAATTTTATTTGAAAGAAAGTTTTTTTTCCTAAATTAAAATACTTCGAAAATGTTCGATTAAATTCAAACTTGTTCTTCAAATGTGTACAGAAATTTGTCCATGTATGAAACCAACAACATTCATATTTCTCTCATATTTTTTGCGGACCCCTTATGATATTTGAAATAACGATACGTAACTCATAAAATCGCTGAGGATACCAGTTGTACGAAGTAAAATCTCTTAAGTGGTTCTGGAGTTATAGGAGGATATACAGATAAATAAAGAGATAACTTTACATATCATACCGCGGAGAGATATAAAATCATCGCCATAATATGGGGATAAAGCTCCAAGAAAAGATTTGAGCACCCTCCACTTTCACTGCAGATAATAGCATCATAAATAAGGACTATTTTATGACCGTTTTATCTATTCCGCAGCTTTTAAGAGCGAAATAATACAATTTTGATTGGTAAAAGAATAGAGTACCTTTAGATCAATGTCGATGCTACGATAATTTTCTATTTAATATAATAAAATTCATTGTAGCTATAAAAGCCAAGGGTCAGAAATATGATTTCATTTCTCTCTTCTAAATGATTTTTATTTATTTTAAGTTATAATAAAGGGTTGACAAATTCAAAAAAATTCTTTATTTTAGATCAATTAATGGTATTATAACTGACCAATTAGTGACTTCCATGTTTTTTTATAAATTGCAAACTTTAGTACAAAATTGCCTATTGCTGTCCAACTAATGGGATTCACTGACCAACTATAACCATATCCATATGTCTTTTTTTTTAATGAAATCTGATCAATAAGATGCCAGCCGCTTAGACCTAAGACATTGGAACTAAATTGAATAGGTTTCCTCAAAATATGTCGTATTTTATTGAAATAATACTTATATACAAGGAAACTTACAAAAATCCCAAGCAACCAAACGATTCAAAGAGCCAAAACTCAAAAATGTTGTTCTGTCATATTGCAAAGAAATACGAAGAAAATATTTTCGCTATTTTCACTAGAAATATACGTACCTTTTCCACCAAGGTGCATTGCATTCATATTTTCGTGAAATTCAAAATTCTCTGCATGTTCTGCTATATATCATAATACACTTGAAGAATAGTTTTTACCAGAAATTCAGAACTGCCATATATATATAAAAACAAACAAAAAAATAGGACCATCTTAACCTAGTTTAATACATTTTCGCTGTAAATGCATCAAAAACAGCCTCCTCCACTCAACCCCTTGGCGCTTTGGATGGTCAGAGCATTGTCAGGGTGGCTTCTTGCGCACATCAAAATTTTTGTTATGACCCAGTTTAGACCGCTAAACTTTTTACATTAAAAGTACAACGGGTGCTCTGTAAAAGCGTCGACCCTCAACCGAACAATTATTCGGGAGAATGAGGTTATCAGAGCTCCTGCTGTGAATTGGATAGTGGGAGAGAGTGTAAGGAAGAATGTTAAGGAAGACATCCTGGTGCCAGTGAAAAAGCATTAAGGAGTATTTTTGTTTCGGATTAGTATCCACAATATTACCTCTAGCCACAATTTGCATTTTAAGGAAAAATCCCCTAAAAAGGTTAACAATCCTGAAGGAGCGCTCTCAGGCAAAAGTGCTTGCAAATCTGTACTTCAGACCTGGACCCTGCCCCTCTCGCAAATCGCTTAATGTACGACAGTAAAATTCAATAAATTGAAGAGCAAGGTGAAAGCCTGTGCCAGGAACAAAGAGAGGAGGGACGCGCCAGGAGGAGGCCTTATAACGCCGCTGAAGGATAACGATTTGCACACAACACAATTATTCTGGGACTTCCCGGTTAGAGCTTGCTGGAAAAAGATAGAGAAATGAAACAGCCCGAGGGAGCGACGGGGACGCGCGAAAGCTCGAAAATTTAGGGCAGCACAGCGATGAGATAGAAATTGGGTCACCGATGGTATTCCCGGATATAAACAGGACTGCTGCTCCCTACAAGATGTGGAGGTATGGAATGGGACTGTGTGCTTGCGCGTGTCCCCAGCATTCCCGCATGTATACTGCGGGCGGCATATGGTTGAAGTCAATAAAGGAGCTACATAGCGCTCCCGGGCTGGAAGGCGAACGAAACTTCCCAGTTATTGGAGGCCGAGGCAGGCACCATTGATTCACATCCATACCCGGAACAACCGGAAGCTTTTAGGAGCTCAATAAAATTCTGGTTCTACCCAACACCCGGCATGTGTATGTACTAACCTAGTTTTCGATGGGATCCTGGAATCAGTCCAAGCCTTTGAGCGGGAAAGAGACAAAAAAGGGACCATATCGGTGCGACGAAACCATTCCCGTTCGAGAAAATGTACTCCTCTTCTGAAGAGGGATTACGAACCGAAAGAAACGGGTATGGTAGTTATGCCCGCTGCCGCTGGTGCCTTTCTGGAATCACAGCTGGAGAAGAAGAAGCAACGAAAGGTTCCACGGGATAGGATGTTTGTTCTATTTGTATAGAGTTGAATCTATACGGTATGACCTATTTTAAATTAAGGGTATTATTGAAGTTCTCATCCTCTCGATTTTTTTTATTCCTATTTTTCTTGCCGGGCGTATTGCGAGATTAATGAAATTGTGGCAATTTTTCAGGAATTATCGCCATCCGAGGTATTTTTTTATTTATTTATTTTTATTTTTTTGCCCACTCTAGGGCCAAGAATGGGCTTTGATCGTTCCATTTTCTTTGATGGTTGTTTTACTGGGATTTTTTTTTCACATAAAACACTTTAAATGGCTTTGAAACGAAGATAGTTTACAGTGGAAATGTATGAATTGAAAGGAGTTAAGGATTGCTTATCTACTTAGATTCCCTAACACAAATTCTTTTCTTTCTCATTCTTCTGTAGTATCCAAACGATTGAAAACATTTTCAGCAAAAATGATATGAGAAAGAGTGCCAAGCTTCAAGATTTATGAATTTATTTATTATTTATTTTATTTAGTTTTTAACTTGAGTTTAAACTACTTCACTACCTAAAAGGATATAAGAAAAAAAATGATTACCAACTGAAGAAAGTTTTAAAAAAAAATGATCAGTGAGCTTTATTTGCTATACTAGCTGTCACGTGAATCTCAAGATTTTTGTTTAGTAGATTAATAAAATAGCTTAAAATATATTCTAGAAAATGTTCAATCCCCTAAAATATCGCATATCCAAATGGAATTTTCAACGAACGTGACGGATAGAGATAAAATGTAACCTAAATGTTAACTCAGCGCATAAGCTAAAACTATGCCAAGTTTCATAAAAACCTTCCAGTAGTTTTTTTTATTTCTATCCACAGATCTGATTTTGAAATTTTGATAGTAGAATCCAAATTGGAGGTCCCAAGACGTATTTTGGTAGTAGATTCCAAGCTAGTGTCTAATATTAGATTAGTAGTCCTCAAACAAATACGACTCGGTTACATATTCCGCTGCTTATCATCTTAAACATCGAAACTTCACGCAAATCCAATGATCTAGACTACTAGAATTTTTTAGATTATAACTTTATACTATAATTTTTTTTACGTCGTTGGGGAGAAACATATATTATATAATAAGGCTTTTAAAAAATGTTTAAAAAACGTTAAAATGGCCTTTCATGACGTGCAAGCATTTAATGCACCTATGAAGAAAGTTTTGAAATCAATTAACCGATTTCAAGTGTTGTGGATAAAAATAATTAGAAACTAGAGCAGAAAATTCTTCTAAAGTAGATTTCGAGCATCGCGGCAGTATTCTAATCCTTTTTGGCATAGTATTGTGGACAAAAGAATTTATCACTAAACTCTTTAAGGGGGGATATACATTTAGAATGACCAAAAAATTCAATTTTTTTTTTTGCATAAAAAGTTAGTAAATTTCCCGTAGAATACGCTCCTGAAACCCTTTTTTCGAAATTCGAACTCCAAGTGTTTTTTTTTCATCGTTCCCGAGATTGCTGATTAAAATGTAAGTACGATTTTTCGATAATTAAAACTTTCAACGCGTTTTTCTCAAAACAGCATTTTCGGAGTTTATGCCGGTAATAACTCGAAAACTAATTATCCGATTGAGCTGAAACTTATAGGATTTCTTTATTATAGAATTACCTTCTATATGAATTAAAAATTATTGTAATATTTTATTATTAAATATGGAAAAATGTGATAAAATGGCGGAGAAAATGTTGATTTTTTCGAAAAAGTTACGCCAAAAGTGCAAATTTTTTTTTTTCACTTTTTTTTCAATTCATCTACTAACTGTGAATGTAATTAATGTAAATTTTTTTGATTTTTTGATTTCTGATCAAAATTGCGACCAGGAGAGCCGGCACAAGCAAAATACAACGACTTTTTCAACACCATCTAACGGCCGCCATTTTGTTGAAAAAAATTAAAAAAAAATATTTTTGTATACTACATGGATACACTTATAATTGTAAAAAAGTTTCGATTGATTTGAATAAAAACTTCCCCTTGAAAAAAAATGTTCAAAAATGAGTTTTTTTTCTTGTTCTAAATGTATATCCCCCCTTAAAAGAATTAATAAAATTGCTCTACTAAATTCAAATTTTCTAAATTCTACGAGCAACACTAGGTTACACTAGGTCACCTACATTTTACGAGCAAAACTAACGAATTATAAAACATTTAGTTTAACATATTTATTTATTTCAGAATTAATGTACCTTTTTTTTTTTTAATCATATCAAGAGAGAAGTATAGAGTCAAATAAAAAGCTTAATGGATCTTTATATCTTCATTTTTATGATAAATTAAGCAACAACGAATTCTTGTTGTATTAAATTGGATTAATCAAAACATAATCGTGCAAAGTAAACTCCATTAACAACTTTGACAAAAGGGGGTCCGGCCGACAATAAGGAGGATAAGGAATATTTCGGAAAAGGGCTTAATTTGGTTTTGTGTATCTAGAACATTAAGGGTTTATCTTAATTTGGCGCTTATGTTTTCTTAATGAGTTACCAATTTGAACGAAATTATCTGGATATTAATTTAACGAGCCGCATTAAATCACTAAAAACCACAAGCACCGACTAAAGGTCTTTCATAAGTTTTTTTGCTACCAAGCCTCTAAAACTTACAGGGAAATGTTGGAACAATTCTAATAGGCTTATCGCATTACATCTAAGTTTGTTGGTGTGCTTAATGAGCAAAACAGTTCCACTGACATTGTAGCTAAAAGGAGGATTAAATGCAATTTATATTCTGTAGCTTCTTCATTTAAGTAATTTCGAAAATATGATGTCATGTAAAAGAAAAAACTACATAAATTCGAAATTCTCAAGGACAAAAGGTCATTTGAAATGCCCACAGTCTGGCAATACCTCTGCGGAAATATGTTCCCGCTGGCTCCTTGGATTTTCCATTTTTTAATACATTCATTCCCTGGAAAAAGGCGAAATTCATGATGGCATAACGTTTATTTTCATTGTATTTCGCCTGTATAGGTTCTCCTTGTTCATATTTTCCACAACAATATCGACCGTCTTTAGCCGGCACCCTGACATTGAGGGGTTTCCCTGTAAATTTTCTCTTCCCACCGGAAAATTCTATCCAAAGCTTTCCCCATCCATAGCCCAACTAGAGCAAACACGTGATTTTCCAAGAACTGTGCTCGCCTGTGTGGGTGGCCTATTTTTCGTCCTTGTTCGACACGTTCGCTGCGAAAACTTGTGCATTCGAGGGTTAACTCCCCGGTTTTCATTCGTGTGAAACTAAAACAAACGCGCCCAAGGTGGACAAAGCCAAGCAAGGCTGCGTGCCTGGGGCCGGTGGGGCTGTCTTGGGGAGGTATTACGAACGAAATATAAAGAGGAGCCCGACTCACAGATAAAACAGTAGGTGGATGTGTGCCCCCGTGTATTTGGTAGTTGATTGAGCTTTTTAGCTTGACCTAATTTGGAGAGCAGCATTGAGCTTGGCATTATGTACAACATGTTGACTTCCCTGGCCTTCTAGGACCACCCACACCCTCCCACGCACGTTCGGAAATTGCCCTATACCCGGAAAGCTTCACTATACTTTAGGAGGGTGTTTGATCTTATCAGTCAACTAATCCAATTCAACGTCCACCTTCACACAGAATGAGTTGGCGGATTTGCGAGAATTCCTAGAAATGAGGAAACGTTTCCTACACTTGATTTTGATGAATGAGTGAATGGTAGGCAAATTATGCTCTCTGACACATCAATACATACGAGAACTATTCGAAAGTTTGCACACATATACCCAACAGGATTAGGTTCACTCAGAAATTGTAATAAACATCAGTTTAATCCGGCTTATCGTGAAATTCAAATTTATTGGAAACGTAGGAAATTAAAATCGAGCGAAAACCTTTCAGAGAAATTAATGTTTTTTTTAAAAAATATTTGATATAGGGTAAGCTGCCCAGTGATGGCCACTGTACCAGTGATGGCCACTTTTGTCTTTGGGGTGGATTTCCAGCCAACCAAGCGAAATTCAAGATGCGCGCCTTTGCGATCCATATTCTTTCACATGTTGGCAGTAAGATTCCAATCGGGATTTGGTTCGACCATTGCCCGGCTGAGCGCACAAGCGCATCGCGTCGGACGCTGCACAGTCGGCAGCCTGAGCGGTCGTTTTCTTAGTCAGAGTGTTACGAGCAGCCGTTCAAGAGACACGCTGTCATTCGACTCACAGCAATCGCACGAGTCTCGGGCAGCTTCTTAATTGGAAAAGGATAGGTAATTTACTGTATTTCATGCTGCTTTTCAAATTTTTTCAAAATTTAAAGGGGGAAAGGGGGGTGGCCATCACTGGGCCAGAAAAACATAGTCTGCCCAGTGATGGCCACACTTGAACTCGCTGCAGTACTGGCGCCGCACTATGGGCTAAACGGCACTTTTTGTGTTTAAAACCTAATATCTCGGAAAAAACCGAAGATATTAACGTAAATTTTTTTTTAAATTGCAGCTGAGACTATGTAGATTACTGGAAAATTAACCAGAATGGCTGAAATGAAAATAAACACTATGTAACATAACCTCAAAGTTGCATTTTTTTCTGAAAAATTGAATAGGCTCACACCAACAAAAAACTTGGTCTTTATTTTAAATGTCATATATGCTATCCGATGAACTTTAACCTGCTGATCACGAATCCGAGGTCAGAATTGCCCCCCACCCTACAGTTTTCAGAAAAATGAAGAATTTCCGTGCATAGTATAAGCCTTTTAACTCTTTGAGTTACAAAAGACGAGCTTACATTAATTTTTACTATAACATACTAACTGAAGGTTTTTGGGGTCGCTGATCACGAATCTGAAGTCAGATTTTGAAAATTCAAAATGGCGGATCCAATATGGCGGACCAAATTTTTTATATTTGATCGAATTTGGACTAAAAAGTGAATACATGGGTTTTTGGGGTCGCTGATCACTAATCTGAAGTCAGATTTTGAAAATTCAAAATGGCGGATCCAATATGGCGATCCAAAATTTAATATTTGACCGAATTTCGACTCAAAACCGTATACATGGGTTATCGGGGCCGCTGATCACGAATCTGAAGTCAGATTTTGAAAATTCAAAATGGCGGATCCAATATGGCGGACCGAAAATTTAATATTTGACCGAATTTCGACTCAAAACTGTATACATGGGTTTTTGGGGTCGCTGATCACGAATCTGAAGTCAGATTTTGAAAATTCAAAATGGCGGATCCAATATGGCGCACTATGGGCTAAACGGCACTTTTTGTGTTTAAAACCTAATATCTCCGAAAACAACGAAGAATTTTCAAAATCTGACTTCAGATTCGTGATTAGCGACCCCAAAAACCCATGTATACAGTTTTGAGTCGAAAATCGGTCAAATATTAAATTTTTGGTCCGCCATATTGGATCCGCCGTTTTGAATTTTCAAAATCTGACTTCAGATTCGTGATCAGCGACCCCAAAAACCTATGTATACGGTTTTTAGTCGAAATTCGGTCAAATATTAAATTTTCGGTCCGCCATATTGGAACCGCCATTTTGAACTTTCAAAATCTGACTTCAGATTCGTAATTAGCGACTCCAAAAACCCATGTATTAAATTTTTAGTCCAAATTTGATCAAATATAAAAATTTTGGTCCGCCATATTGGATCCGCCATTTTGAATTTTCAAAATCTGACTTCAGATTCGTGATCAGCGACCCCAAAAACCTTCAGTTAGTATGTTATAGTAAAAATTAATTTAAGCTCGTCTTTTGTAACTCAAAGAGTTAAAAAGGCTTATACTAGGCACGGAAATTCTTCATTTTTCTGAAAACTGTAGGGTGGGGGGTAATTCTGACCTCGGATTCGTGATCAGCAGGTTAAAGTTCATCGGATAGCATATATGACATTTAAAATAAAGACCAAGTTTTTTGTTGGTGTGAGCCTATTCAATTTTTCAGAAAAAAATGCAACTTTGAGGTTATGTTACATAGTGTTTATTTTCATTTCAGCCATTCTGGTTAATTTTCCAGTAATCTACATAGTCTCAGCTTCAATTTAAAAAAAAATTACGTTAATATCTTCGGTTTTTTCCGAGTGTATTAGGTTTTAAACACAAAAAGTGCCGTTTAGCCCATAGTGTGTCGCTCGCTCAACGCACAGCATTCCCCCAGAGCTCCCCAAAATCGCCAAATAAAGGCACAGGAGGCAGAAAAGGCTGCTAAAGCAGCTGCCGCAGCAGCAAAGCGACAGAAGACCGCAGCAGAACCTCCAGCTCGGAGAAACACACGACAGAACAAGTAGATTTAAGTATGAGAAGGGGAGTGGCCATCACTGGGCAAGGGGGTGGCCATGACTGGGCTAGGCCTGGCCATCACTGGGCAGATTGTACTTTTTTGTTTATAATTATTTTGACATCAAATAAATTTTATTTTTCTGTTTTTGAAAAGCGTAGCACCTTTCTCAAACCCTCTAGTATACCCGTGATTTTTTTCATACCGCTGAGTTGTACTGGAGACGCATGGTCGTGCAAACTATGAAGCACCGCGCTTAAAGTGGCCATCACTGGGCAGGTTACCCTATTTGTAATTTTCATTTCACATTCAGAACTTTGCAATTTAAAAAATTTAAGGGGAAATCAATTAGTCATTGGCAATTGGCATTAATTATATGTATTTTATAGGAGAATTTTTAATTATTCCGAATTTATCAAATTGCTACAAAATCATAGTCATCATTGAATTTTCCTTATGATTTCTGGTCTTCTTTATATATAAACTCACAACGAACAATATAGACAAGAAAAATACTGATCGCTAGGTTTTATTTGTAACAAACGGGGTGTCTACCGATCCTTGAAATCCTTGAAAACCCCTGGAATTTATTTGTTGTCCTTGATATCCCTGAAAACCCCTTGAAAATAATGAAATTGTCCTTGAATTTTTAAAAATTGAATATTTTTTCATAAAAAAAAGAAAACATTAAACTTGGCAGTCATGAAAAATCGAATCATTCAGTTAAATTGTATGTATTTATATGTATCAGAATTGGAAGATATTGATATCATACGCTATTGGGGACAGTTTATATTATTTTCGCGCCATCTTACACTCATTAATTACCATTTTTATGTTTAAAATGAGAAAGAAAATATTATATCTTCAAAAGAAATTTTTGTAATCATTTTTCATTTGTAAATACTGAATAAATAATATACTGCCATTATTTAAATACAGCTATATCTAAATACAATATATAATAATATTCTTGAATTTTCCTAAAATTAATCTTTGAAATTCTTGGAAAGTCCTTGAATTTGAAGAGAAAAAACCTGTAGACACCCTGAACATAAAAAAAAAATATTAATTAAAAAACTCATAATATATGTATTTTTTTTTTTTGATTTTGCTACATTTATCTTTTTAAGGTCACATAATCTAAATTTTTATTTAATTTAACGTTGTCTTTTTAGTATAAAAGTTCTGGTACGATCTTACGTGGAAACGATGCAGCTGTGTTTTGCTACAATACAATCCAAATCATAGATATTTCGATCAGTACCTTGGATTCGATCCACCTCTAACCTTTGTATATATTTTGTCGCCATTCGAAACGGGTTGGTCATACTCTTTTTTTTAAGTAAATTTGCGTATTAGTAATTCAAAACATCTTGTCGATACTAAAATTAATAATTAATTACATGTATTGTCTACACCTTGCAGCTTATGTGTTTTATAATCCTAATCTGTTTTGGAGTGGTAATTCTCATTTTCTTTATTACATTATTACACGTTATTTATTACATTATTACAGTTTGCTTCGTTTTTATCTAATTTTAATAACTAAAATTAAAAAATTTTAAGAAAAATAACTAAGAATTACTTCGTCTAATCTTCATAAGGAAGGATGGCTCCTTGTTTAGACAATTTCTACCCAATTTATCTAACAAAAAGTTCTGCAGAAAACAATCTTATTAGGAAGTTATGAAATTACTCTTTTCTCGGTAATTTTGTTCCAATTATTCTTGATATTTTGGTTAAAAAAAAAAAAAAAAAAAAAAAAACCTTAGTGAACTCCTGAAAACCACAAATATTGAGTTTTCAAACAAAATATTCGTGAAGACATTCAACCCCTTTTGGCTGCTTTTTCAATAAAGAAAGAAAACCGCAGAAAAATCATTAGAGGAGATCACCCGAAAAATAGGTCAAATGAACAAATGGCTGCGAGAAAGTTGTTGAATGCAGCCAGCCTAACGAGGAAGGATATCAAAAGGACTCTAATCGATTCGGGGCAAGCTGCACATACAGGAGCATGTTGCCAACCCTTTTTAAACCAATTTCCTCGTTACTATAGTAACCTGGCTCTCTGTTGCAAGGGAGCATGCATATAATGTATGTAAACCCACTCACCACCCTGCACAGCAAAACGCATCACATACGGCAGAAGCGGAAATACCAACAATTGGGTCACTGGGTTTTACACAAAATATCGCGTGTACATTATAGCTGGCTTTTGGATCGTGGGTGAGATAGGCGCCGGGATGGGTACAGTACATAGCAGTTTATTGATATGGGCGTATATTAATATGTCATCGATTAATCTGTTGCTTTCTTTTTTCATCTGCGCCTGCAATCAGATAATGTTTTAACACCAAGTATTTTTCGTTTATTTGCAGGCTCATAGTCCAATTTTTCTATGCACTTGGAAAGGATGTGGTGTTGTAGAAACAACTGTGGACAAAATTGAACGCCACGTTCGAAATACTCATTTAGGGTAAGTAATAGTACTATTGTTATTACAGTGAAATTCGGTTACAGCGATACCTGAAACAATGATCCGCCAGTTGTACTTGGGTACTTCTATGAAACTCGGTTAATTTAGCAAATGAATTTAAATTACATGATTTTTATCTTTATGTTCCTTGATACCGCTTTTGGTGGAATATGAATTGATTATATTTTGCATTTGAAACGTATTTAAGGACATTTTGAGCTTTTTGTAAAATTAAAGTCTAAGGAAAATTACAATCACAAAATCTTAAGAATTTTTCAATCTTAAAAATTAAATTCTAATAACAGAAAAGAGTCCCATAAGCTATTTGATATAAATTAAAAACTTTGCAGTCGTCATAACTCATGAAAATCATGTAAAAAAAAATCTTTTGATTATCTCGAAATACGGGTTTGTTTGTTTTTGAAACATAAAATTACAACTAAACTACTCACAAAAAAACTGAAATATTCACCTTCGAAATCGCAAAGAACTGTGTCTTCTTAATAATTATTTTTTAAAAATAAATTAGTTGATTCCATATACAGTAGAATCCGGATATAACGACCCTCAAGGGACCGGCAACACTTAGTCGTACTAACCGGACGTCGCACAAAACGAACGAACACCGAAGAATGAATTTAAGCTTGTTTTATGTATTAATATTACCGTAATTATGAAATAATAATATACATAGTTAGATTAACTTATATTTGAATAAAACAAATTCATATTAAAATAAACAAAAAATAACTTTAATGGAACTTAAACATTGCACACTACATTCTATGCATGTAAATTCATATGATTTACTGACGTAGAAAGTCTTTAATTTTTGTTTGTTTTTGACTGATTTTTGTTCGATAGTAAGAATTACGTACAGCATTGTGAATACCAAACTTTTTATTATATTATCGTCAAAGTTAGATTGAACAAACACATTGAGCGCTTCTCCTCCGGTTCAGAATTCATTTTAGCGCACTTAATGAGTCCTTGACCTTGGCACATCAGATGAAAAACACTGGCTGATTTACACGCGTTAATCAGCATACGTACGTAGGAGAGGGGAGAAAGCCGGGACGCGGGGCGGTGAGGTATTGCTTGTGCGTAGGTATTGAAAACAACACTGCGCGTCGTTCTAAGCGGACGATTTCTTGTCAAAATAGGTCGCTATAAGCGGTTGGTCGCTTAAACCGGAGTCGTACTAAACGGACATGTTTTCATAGTAAGTCTATATGAAACCTAACTTGAGTTTGCATTTTCGTCACTATAACCGGTTGGTCGTTATAAACGAAGTCGTTATATCCGGACTCTACTGTATTTTGTATAAACCTAGTAGTTTTAGAAATATGAACATCCTATTTTGAATTTTTTTAATAGTGACATAAGGAACCGATGCTTTAGGAAAGTAAAGTGGATTATTAAAATAATCTCCTTTTATAATATTTGTTTTCAGGATGGTAAAGTACTTTTCTTTTTCTGTTAGCCTAATATTCGTGATTATTAAATATTGTTACAATTTTGCCCGCCGAGCGGCTGGCCGGCAAAATTGCATCATCTGCCTTCGCTATACTTTGGCGAATTTGCCGACGAACGGACTGACGGACGGACGTAGGGACATTTTTATTAAGAATATTACTCGTCCACCGAAGTAGACGAGCCAAAAAAATCGATGAGTGTTTCGATCCGAGAAGCCAAGCTGATCTCTTCAGTATGGCGCTTGGCTTCTCTGCCATAGACACTCACAAAGGAGGGATCGAAAGCTAATCCCTATATCTGCCCGATCGCAACTTCAAGTGTGAAGTATAAGCGAAGGCAAATTCTGTAACAATATGTTTAATTAATCAAATAATCTAAATTATATGAGGTGGGACATCGGCTGGTTTCTTTTTAAAAATGCTATAAAACAAACAACACTTCAATATTTTTTTAATTTATTGAAAAGAGTAAACCTTCCGATAAGTTATAGGTTTCATTTAAATCGCTGCCTCAGCTAGTTTAGGGTCCTATTTCGCGAATAGCTCAATCACTCCACAAACTTGCATACAGCAAGCACAAATGGTTTTCAAAATTCGCACTATTTTCGCAACCAAGCAAGGATTTTGGAAATAAATTTTCAAAATTTCCAAACATTGTTCAGGCGTAAATCTATTTATTTCATACCGCGAAGATATGATAATGTGTCTGTGTCAAAATAACATATAATTTAAAAATAAACCAGCAGATAGCCCACCTTTATGTAGTGTACATGTGAAATTACCCATGTTGCATAGAAGTACCCACTTATAATCACGTCGATCAAATTAAATTTTAGTATAGTATCTTTAAGAATCGCTCATAATGACCGCATTCGCACAATTTGTTAAAAATCTTTATTTTCTTATCCACATCGTAATAATATATATGTACTTTTTTTAAATATTAAAAACTTTTACCAATGATTCATAATCCGCGACCCAGACCTCACTCAATATTTAATTGGAACCATAGGCGTCTATTGCGAGTGTCGCGTTGAGTCGCCTTGAAAGTCGAGACACCAAAATACAACGTAAATACATAATATTTTAGCCTTGAAAATGTTTCTTGGCTTCTGTTGTTGTTGCCTACTGAAAAACACAACACTCGCAATAAACCCCATAAATGGCACAAAATCGTCCCCAATGTTGTTTATTTAAAAAATGTATTAGATTTTATGCATGTGTTTGCAAAATTTCATCTTAATCGGATAATTAGAAATTTGAAGTGGTATAGCAATTTACCACAAATTCTGAACCGCAAAGCCATATACAATCAAGCAAAATTAAATAAAAGCTTTTAAAAACAGTCGTGACCTACCCGAATAGGTCATTGCGCGCGAAAACAATAATCATGTTATTTACTTTTTGTCACAGTCGATATTTCTTTCAAATTCGCTTCACGCAGCTATCAGTTAGTTAATCTGGGTGAATCGCAGGAATAAAAATATATTGATAGCACTCAGTTACCAATTAATTCAGGGAATAGTTGCGGGACTGTTAAATAAACTTAAAACACTATTAAGACTGTCCAGAAAATATAATACAATACACAAATGAGATAATTAAATCAATCTGAATTATAGGTACAAATAATAAGAGGAGGAATGTAAATGAGGATAGTCAAGTCGAAATTAATTGAAAACTCTACATTTGTGTAAATAGGCGATTCTTAAGTCCAGTTTAGGGTTCATAAAACTTGCTAATCTCAAAAGTAAATGCTTTTTTTAAAAAACAGTGGCATGACAAGAAAAATATTTGATTTATCACTCTATATTTTTGTATACCCAAATGTAAATTAATGCAACACTAACAAATTAACTGATTTTGATAAATGACGCACGGTTAGATTCGTGAAAATTTTGAAAATTTAAAATTACAAAATAAAAGGAATTTGGGAAAAAACAATTCTTTAAAAACAAAACAAAAAATTAAAAAAAAAATTGTAATATAATCAGATACTTTAAAGTTTAAAGAATGCGTCTAACATTAAAATATATTAATACATATTCAGGAATAATCGCACGTTTCTTAATATTACATTCTAACTGAAAAAGCTAGAGACTGTCCCAAAAAACGAGTCTAGAAGTCAATAAATTTAACAACATTCATCTTTAAATATACTATACTAACGACTTCAAACTAAATATATTTATGAATATTCAAAATATATATTGCTACTCGGTTAGGCGACACCGATTTTTTCCCTTTGCAATCATCACCTAATCAATGAGAAATTATTCACAATAAATAGTGATATAACAGCTAAAAATATAACTTCAGAATTTGAAATTTCAGCCCCAAACGAGTGAGATACGAAGTTTTTGCTGTTCACAGGCGCATTTAGAGATGCCAGAAAATTCATTGTCTTCTAAATACTTTATATTAATTATTACATAAGAATATTAAATGGATACGATTCCAATTAATTCATCGTCAATTACTGCAAAATTTCATGGATGTAAAAAAGGAAAGTTATTAAAACAACAATATCCGATATTTTACATTTATGTTTCCTAAATTTAAACTTAATATACCTAAAAGTTGATTTGTTCTTCCCTTTATACAATTAAAACATACGTGAAAGAATTGAAATAATTTGTTTAATGTGCGAAGTTTTTTAAAACGACACCATCTGCTTTCTGTTGCTTCATCTCTATTATTTCAATCAAAATTGACGAAAAATAATACAATAAATAAAAAAAATGTGTAATGTCAGTTTTTTTTTTCTACCAAGTACAATATTCTTCGATATTAATTGCTAATATATGCAATATAGTCTCACAGTAACACAGGCAATATTTTAGGCCAATCTTTTTTCTCGTATAAAAGGACTAAGAATGACTTTCTACGATAATTTAAATATTACAAATAGAACTCGTTCTTAATATTAAATCAAACAAGTATTCGAAAGTGGAAATTTAAAATAATATCAATAAGAAAGCATTTATAGAAATAATTACAATTATTCAATTTTGTTTATTATTAAATAATTATTAAAAAGTTCTACATTGCTAAATTTATCACAAATATAAAAATTTTAAGGACAAGGGGAGGAAGATCTGCATAGATTATTTACATTATGTATTTTATGAAGATGTCGACATTTACATCATCACACCCAATATTTTCAAAGCTAAATAACATACAGATTGTGATAAAAGCACTTCCATTCTTTACTTCTTTTAAGTCTATAGAAAAACGAATATTCTGTACTGCAGTGTTTCCAAAATGATGTTCGAGGAATCATCATATCCCAAGAATATTAAATTATAAGGATTACTGATTGTTCTTACTAGATTATACTTTAATGTTCCATTCATAATTTAGATATTTGAAAAGATTCTACAGCATAATCAAATTGGGAAACACTGCCATAGGAACAGTTCACGGGGCATTAGCAAGCTTTACCCGATTTTAATAAAATTAGCATTGATTTAACAAGCAATTCTTGGAAATTCATCAATAACGCCCATCTAACCTGATCATGCACTCAATTTACAAACATTTGAGTTACTTCTTTTTGTTTTGTAGTCGTTTAGTGTTTTCTTTATATATTTTTTGTGACAAATAAAATTCACGTTCAATGTCTTACTAGAAGCTCTAATTTAAAAATAATACAACTACTTGATGTTGTAACGAAATAAATTCATTTTACGTAGTAATATTCCATTAGAATTGACAGAAATGCATGATTTTAGCCTAAATATAAGGATAAACCCTTGGATAGAACTTTTTTTAAATAGTGTCCAGCCTTAATTTTATACAAAATAATGTCATGTTAAAATGTAATCATCAAAATTTTAGATCGATAATAAAAGACAGCTAGCTCTGTTTAAAACTCTCAGAGGGATGTCATGATCTATTTCGAGTATCGATTTTTAGTCTACTTGACTCGAAATCAACAATTATGTGTAGTGTTTGAGGATGAAAAGTACTTGCTGCATCATCACTGCAGAACGATATCAATGATTGTTTTCAAATTTTGCAAAAATTCTGATGTGGATGAAATGTGCTTTTAACAGATCGCTTAATTAATTAATGCGCTAGAAGCCGAAATATGTAAGGCCTTTAATGCCATAAAATTTATCTTTCGAATAATGACAAATAAATGTTTATTCGAGAAATTTGTATGTGTTTTATTCCAGTTTAAAATTCTATTGGACTTAACTTTGAAGAAAATAAGGTAGTACCCAAATTGGTAAAAAATCAATATAAGTAGATTCAGTTGAAACTGTAGAGATACTTCATCGGATTACAAAAAATAATATTTAACTCGAAAATAACTTTGTAACATAAAAACAGAAATTTTCGAAAAATAATCTAGAAAACAATATGTACATAACAATTTATGGGTTAATTACTTATTTTTCATTTTCAGTGGAAATAACATGAATACGGAGAGCTGATTTAGAAGACTATATTTAGTTTTTGTGTTTTCAAATTTATCTTGAAATAACTTGCAAAATATTTTTTATTAATGTCTAGAATTCAAATAAAGTTAACTAAATTAAACACGGTTCTGCAATTTAGCCCTGAAACTAACAAATGCAATAAAAATATTTTAATAAATATTTATTTTACCAGAAATTCACCAACTTACGTTGGAATCAAATTTGAATTATTCTCACAGATTAAACTGCCTTTTAAAAGGAAAATTTATTCCATTCTAATGGCGTCAAAAAGTGCATTATTTGCTATTATCAAATTTCAACCCATCAAAGAAGGTATTTTTTGCCCTGCTAGAATAAGCAAACAGAAAAAACGTTTAACACTTTTTATAACAAGTTCCTGAGATGGAAATCAGTAAAATTACTTTTTAATAGTACCAGTAAAAGGTTCTGTGGGAAAATTATCAATATACCAAAGGTAAAAAATTAACATAACGGGACTGCATAATTTGTAATCTTCGCTTAACAAGCCTAACATTATGACCAAATAGATTGTTTTCACAATATAGTATTAGGAACATGCCAAAACGTTAGCCGCTTGAAGACGAGTGACTAGAATTATTGTAAACCTATCAACCTTTTGCTGGTACTTTTCACTTACAACACAAATCTTTAGGCTATGTTGCCCAGCAAGTTAGCATTGGTAGTAATGTCTTGGCTAGCCATGTCATAAGGAAAACTGCTATTAAAATAGCATAATTATGCTAGTCTCAATTGGCCACAATAAACTCGAAACCGTATTTTTCGAGAGCTACTTGATATGCATTCTTTATTGCTTTTTAATCGTCCAACAACTTGAATTGTAAGGTATAAGAAACTGCAAATGCAGGAAATGTATTCTAAAAAAAAAAAAACTTAAACTGAATAAATTCAGAAAAATTTATGCAATTTGAAATTTTTTGTTGAGAAATTTAAAAAAGAGCCTGCCAACTTTACAACGACAAAATTAAACAAACTGGATGTTAAATTATAGACACTGCACATAAATCATTATGTTCTATCCAAAAGCTCACAACGTTTTAGTATATCTTACAAGCCGGCTGATTGTCTGACCAAAAACGAACGCCTCGATAAACGATCACTGTAAAAAGTTTAATCATCTAATAATTTCAATGCTTTCCTGCAAATTTAAATAATTTGATAAAAACAAATCCATTTAAGCAAACGAAAGCTTTTTACTACTACTATACGGTACATTTTTTGTAATAAACAGCCACATTGGCCACAGTATTTAAGTTTATGTCGAATTTTCGATAAGAACTAAAACAAAATTAATTTTACAATCGCTTTTCTTTTTCACAAAAATTCTCATTCCGATTTTTGAACACTACAAAAATATCTAAAGCTTCTTTTCCTTGGTTTCAAAATTTTTTAATATAGATAATTGCGAAATAAAAATAAATTTATCTCTATAAAAAGCTGCTCCTCTTCATAATCTTAATTTTTTACTTTTCTCACTTTGCTTTTATTTTTATTTTTTTTTTAAATCTTTAGGTGGGAAGTAAGATCTTAAGACAAAAATAAAGTAAAAAAACTAAAATATGTAAATTTTCGCATTTTACACATTTGTAACATGTTTAAAATGTGATGATAGTCTTTTCTCCTTTTTTTCATAATTGGCTCATTGGTTACAAAGAACTTAACACTTTCTGTCGTTTTTTTAAAATAATTTAATAATTAAATCAGGCTTTCTTCTTACAATTTAAAATGCTAAGTTTCTACCAAATCTCCTTTCGATCCCTCATATTTTGCTGTCTTTCATGAATGTAAATAACTTAAAAAAACAACAGAAATAACAAACGTAGTGAGATTACTTTGCTCTTCTCCTTTCCTACATAATATTTATATTCCCGCCACTTTGTCGTATTTCTAGAAGCTGAAAATTATACAATGTTAAAAGTTGTATCTGTTCTGCTCTCTCTAGTTTTTTTTTTCTTTCATAATTGTTCCTGCAGTTTTATTTTGCTGTTATTATGCTCTTTAGCTACAGTAAACTCAAATTATATCTTAAATGTTTATTTTCTGCGTTTAAAAAATTTTTAAGCGGTTTGGTTAATTATGGCATGTGTGATGTCCATTGATGCTTCTCCTATTCCATTGACTGTAATTCCATTAACTAAATTAACAGCTGTTTGAAAAAATAAGGAAATTATTATACAGGCCCCTCAAATTAGTAAAAACTTGAACAACATACCATTTCTGACTCCTTGCGCATCCAGATGGGCCCAGTACGCTTCAGATGGTGATTGAGTATTTGTTCCAGGCGGCGCAGAAACTGGTGCGCCCGTGTACCGGAAATATGGATTTTTCAGATCAAGTGTATTGCTTGATGAAATTGTTGTTCCTTCAATGCGTAAATCTATTGTAACATCGTAGCTTTGACGACGATTTGCCACAAGGAGAACTCGCCCAGTTAACATTTGCCCTTGTTTTACGAATATCGGTGTTTGTAGGAGACATCGTACCTGATACCAATGGGTAAGGGGGGCTGTCGGTGCCGTCGATAACCAAACTTGTTGTGTTGACCCGCAAAATTCAACATCAAACCAAAATGCTAAACCATGACATATTCCTGTTTGAAGAGCGTGGAATTCTAGGGGGATGTCTGTAATTAAAAGTGAAAAGTTAAAGTCGATTAGAATACTTTCTTTTCAAAGTTATAGGACAAAGTTGTTGGTTTCAACGTCCAATTAATTTGTAAATAAGTTACCATATACCAAACTAGGGACCGAATAAATTAATTAAAACTTCGAAACAACAAAACACAAAAGAATTAAACCAATAAATCGAAATTTGTCTACAGATCATATGTAAAAGAATCTAGAAGTTATAATATTGCACTTACCTATGTCATGTAAATCGCTTTCATTATCCCTAAGAAAATCGCATACATAACGCACAGATTTGGCCATACATATCCTCATATCGAATGTATCAACAATTGGCTGCCTAAAGTATTCCTTCATTCCTTCTTTGTGCAGCACAGTTAAATCAACACCATGAAATGATGACTGATACCAAAAATTCGCCTTATTATATTGTTCTGAATAGAGCGACTCATCACTGAACGGTGCTATATGTAAATCTCCATGTGTTGGAAACATTTTACCATTTGGTTTTAGCCATTTACGCGCATGTAAATATGTTTCTAGCATACGTTCATTGAACAGCATATAACCCATTGGTTCCGAAATTATAATATCGACCATTTGTGGCAAGTCAATCTCTTCAATTTTTCCTGGTATTACAATTATCTTGTCTTGTACATTATTTGCATTGACCAATTGTTGAGCGTATTGTGCCATATTACTTGCTTCAATTGCATAAACTTTAGCAGCACCAGCTTGTACAGCAAAAAATGATAGGATACCAGAACCAGCTCCAACGTCCAGAACAACTTTATTCTACAACAAAAAAATAAATGAATTTATTATGAAACTTGTTTCATCTCAATTGAATAGAAAAATTTAATTACGTGAAAATCTGTCAAATTTCCTAAAATAGCTTTTTGGTAGGTGCTCGTTCTAACATAATCTTGCATCATATTTTGTTGTTGACTTAAATAGCCATAAAATTGAAAATACTGTGAGGCGGAAGACTCTTCGGTTCGTTGTGAAAATACTGATTTCGGGCGGAGTCGTTTGACATTTTCTATAATTTTACGGAAATGCAGTACATCTGAAAATATAATTTGTGGAAAATGGAACAATGTTCAATGGATCTCTCCTCCTCCTTTTTTTACTTACCTGTATCTGAAGGAAATTTAACAACAAATTCTTCATCGTCCACGTTCAGTACTTGCCCCTTTGAACTAAATTGGGCAACTTCTGTGTCAGTCGTAACGAGATATTCTTTCGTACTATTTAAGTCACCATCTGTAACAGGAAAGTAGAATTTGTTGCTTAACTCTTTACGGAATGAATTTCAACCCAGCGTCGATTTTGCGCATGTAAATACACAAGGAGTACTTAACTACCGAATTAATTTAGTCTTGGTACCTTCTCTAAACAGCAATAAGTCTTAAGTAAAAAAAAATCTATATTAATAATATAGTCAATTCAGAAAAAAGGAACAGTTTTCCAAAGTTCTAAAATAAAAAATGTATACAGCATATCCCCGAATGATGTGCTCCAACTACCAATCGATTCTATGAATTGAAATACTCCGCATAAAACGATTTCTTGCTGGTTTTCTTTGTTTGCAAAATTACTTTGTGCATTCACTATATGCCTTTAAATTGGAAATTTTTCTTCTCTTTTTTTTCGAATAGAATCTTTCCAATTTTGAGTTTGGTAAGTTAGTATGAAAACTATTCTATTAGGAAATTTAAAAAAAAATACAACCTTTTAGCACAAAATGACTGAAATATTTTCGAGGAAAGTATACTGAAAATTTTCATTATTCCTACTGTTCGTGCATGTTAAATTCAGGCCTAATTATAAAGATTCTGATAAATTATTTCTATCCTTATATGTATAATTATGAAAGGCTCATGCGCTGCTGGCTCCGAAAGCCTTAATAGCATCATTTATATCGCTGCTGCAGATTTAGGATAATACATTTTCGCAATTTGAACAAATTTCCTGCTATATTAATATCCCGAACCTTACTGCAAATAATTGGAACTTTAAGTTATTTGAACTTCCTAAATTTTACTCATTATACAATTGGGAGGTTGTGATCCACTCGGCGCTCCAGTATTAAAACGATTAATGAAACATTTTGCCGTAGTAACGTACTGATTATTTGTATATCTCGAAAATGTTTGTATATCTTTTTTTTATTTTTTCCATCTTTACTACAGCGAAGTGCTTCGGAAATTACCTATTTTAATATCGAACCTCCGAGCAGATTGCCGTGCTTTCATTGAATATAAATAATTAACTTTTATCTCAATAATGGAAGGAAGTATTTTTCAGCTTGCAGAGTTAGTATTAACAGTTAATACTTATAAAATTTCTTCTCCTGCTTTGCACAAGGACTTCCTTGAGCTAAATTTTTAATTGACAATGTCTTGATAGTGAACTTCTTTGTTTTCCTGTTAAAACAAAAGGCCCGGTTTTCATACTTTATCCTTATTTCATTTTTCTTCCCTGTGGGTATCAAATACAAGAGCGACCAATTTTACAAGCTACAGAACATCGAAGAGGGATAGTTATCACATTTGAAATTTTTCCAACTACAACCGGACAGGAATTATTCAGTTGCAAAAATACGTTAACGTGTACTTGAGTTGCTTGTGTACTTAAACGTTCTGCAGGCAACCATCCCCCTGTAGTCCCACCATGCCCAATCCTTTTCATGGCAAACAGGTAAAGAGGACTTGCTTTAGTTTCTGAATGAATTATGGATGGGTCTCACCTTAGAGTCATTTGTTTTTTTTCCCATATTATTTTTTCTAATCCTTTGTTATCCATTTTGAACGCTCCTAGCCGACCTACAGGGTAGTAAGAGAGCATAAAAGACCCTTTTTATCTACAGAACTTGGTAGGATTGTGAAACGTTTCTTTTACAATTTGTTTTTTTATTTTATAAAATCGTTCTACTTTTAGCATTGTAGTTTAATTCATTTAATAGTCTCTCGTAATAGCTTTTGTGTTCTCACTGTTTGCGCCAGTCACACTTTTCAAAAAGGCGTGAAAGACTATTCAAATTGGGAGATTTATCTTGTAACCCCCTTTTGCTAAAGCAATTTCACATTATCTGTGGAAAAGAAAGAGGGCCTGCAGCAAGGAGCCACTGAGTAACTTCCACTATTGGTTTTTTGGGGCGCTTAATCCCAGCTATGCTTTCATTGCCATTTTCGTAGTGTAGTGAACACATATCGATTTTTCTCCCTCGAATCAGTGCGAATTCCTTCCGCCATAAAAGCGAAATCCTGTCCTTTTTGATTGGATCTCCTGCTCATTAATCGGAGTATCTGAAACTAGTTTGTTACCCATTCCAAAAATACTACACCACATCGGCTTTCGGAATATCGAGACTTTTCATCTGTTTCCACATAAAAAAATTCACGAAGGTCAATATCACAACTTTTTTGCAATATAAACGGAGAGAGCACATGGGGCCCGAGCTACTTCGTGAGGGGGCGGTCAAAGTTGGAGCACAGCGCGGGGCAATAATCGTATTGCATTTAATTGTCGGGACATTGAACAAAAGACACACTAGAAAAATAAAAAATATATCGCGAAATTAAATCGTCCCATTCGTGCGCTGGGCTTAAAGCAAAAAAGAAATGCGATTTGTATTGTAATTGCACGCGCGACCCTCGGTCGCGTTTGCAGCTCACGAAAAACTTGTAACTCACCTAAAATAACTTTTAAAACTATTCCCTGAGGATCATAGCAACACATTAAACTACACGTTTTATCATATTTATTAACTAATTGAAGATCTTCGGTAATTTTATAAACAATCACGCCATGAAATGTGCCTTCCACCTCCGCCATTGTTGTTTTCATTTATTGATGTGTGGTGCGCTGCTGCTGCTGCCGCCGCTGCCGTCCTGCTGCTGTCGCTTACTACCACACGAGAGAGTGGCACACAGTCGTCACCGGGCCGGGGCCAGGCCGCGAGCCGCCGATGCGACAACACAACACGGCTCAAGCGAGCGGAACAAGCCCGAGTAGCTTCTGCAGCGCGCTATCCGTCCCTCTCCGTTACACTCGGCGCTCGTCAGGGATCCAGGATTTTTAATTTCTTGGAAGATTCTTCGGCGGTAGGGAAAAGTCGCCTGTGTCCGCCTGCCTGGCTGCCTGCTGCCGTTTCGTCTCGTATGCGTACCGCTGGCGGTGGTCCTCTCGCTTGCTCCTGCGCTCTGTTCCCTTTCTAACGTCAATCAGACTTGCGAGGTGAATTTGTGGTGTGTTGTGCACTCGGCAGAACTTTTGTCAGCTAACTGCAGGTGAACAATCGGTTAAATTGGCGATTTCTTTATCTACAGCAGTTCGTGCGGTGAAATTTCGCGAGTTAAAGTACTTTTTCACGAGTTCAACGGGAATTCTTACTGGGAAAGAAGCGATTTTATTCTGACAGCGTACCCGCGCGATCCCAAGCTGCTCGTCTTCATGTTTGCTGCTGCGCTACTCTTCTATGCAGTGCGACGGATGCGAGAATGTGTGGAACTCGTGAGAGTTTCGTAGACGAATATTGAGCTAAACGATTTTGTGCTGTCGGTTGAACGATTCTAGTGGCGCGAACGGGTTTTTAACGGACTGGAGTCGTCACAATTTAACGGCCTGCAGAATTCGTTAGACTTTTTCGCCTTTTAATAAATTTATCTTGAAGTGAAAGGCCTCTAAATACTTAAAAATGTTTCGCTTTATCAACAATTTTAAAGTGAGATTTCTTTTGTAGCTTGAATATAAAGGTTTTATTATTGCAAACTTTTGATATGTCCTAATATAAGCTGCCTTTTTTCATTATCCAATCTAGATGAGATTAGAAAGCCAAGAGTAACCCCGAAAAGGCCGTTTTTTCGTCTGTTTTTGCACGTTTCACAGCGAATTAAGAAAAAGACATAGACAAAATGTGTCAATCAAATTAATCGTCGTACAAAATCAAGAGAGGCATTGCTTTTAGTTTTTTGAAAATATAACACCCCTAATTTGGGCTTAAAATCACACTAAAAGATTAATTCATAATTCAAGTACAAAAATATTCTCTCTTTAAATTTTAGAAAAATATTTTAGATTATTTCCATCTTAAGAGGATGATTTCACCCCTTTAGAGAGCATTTGTAAGTGGATGATTTCACCTAGCGTAGGTGTACTAGCCTGAGGGTAATTTTTCCTTCAAAACTGATAGGAATTGCCAATCACGTGTTTTTCATGACTCGAAACACAAAAGTTTCTTACATTTTGAAAAAATTTTCCAGATTATTCCAATATTTGGAGGATAATTACACCCCTTTTTAGCGCCTATAGATGGATTATTAACCCTTCTTTGTTGAAACACATCACATTGCATTCTTGAGATTGTTTTGATAGAAATAATCGAATAAGAAACATCTTTGTACTAAAAGATAGTTTTTTGATAAAATTAATCTTTTAGAGTGATTTAAATCCTCAATTAGGGGTGATTTTTTAATATTTCCGAAAAACCAAAAGCAACGCCTCTCTTGATTTTTGTACGACGATTAATTTGATACCTTATATATTTTTGTATGTCTTTTCGTCAGTTCGGTGTGAAATGTGCAAAAACAGGCGATTTTTGAGGTCACTCTTTTACGTTGAATTGAGTTTTATAGAAAACGTTTCATTAAACATATCAAATTTCCATAATTTCTAACCCATCTAAGCTTCTATTCTTGAACTGGAAAAATGGACTAATTTTTGACGCAAAGTAAAATCAATGCAATACATAAATTTCAATTTATTGTTTTATTTTATACACTAATAGTTGCGTTTTCTTCTGTCTATCCAGAAATTTCTCATGAGCAACACATAACATCAAATTGCGATACCATTCAACAACTTTTGCATACAAAATTACTCTGAAAAAATTATTCAATTTCAGATTTGAAGTTTTACCTCCATCATGACAATTTGATGTGTATTTCCATAAATGAGGTATGATGCAAAAGAATACAAGTTACACCTAAACGAATTATGAGAATTTGCAAATACTTTGCAAAAATGAATTTTTAATTGAACATATTATATAGGGACATGTATTTTTCTGCTCCAAACAATGATTTGTATTCCACAAAAATGATAGAAAACATATTTTTTTACGTCGATCCGAGTTTTTTATTCGATGCAGATGAGAACAAAGAATAATATCCAACTGAAATTTTGATTGTTGATTTTTGTGGCCTTGTATTCTTTTGCATGGTACCTCCTCAAATATCAGACCTTTATTCTAGGTAGGTTTTAGTAAGCTTCCGTTCAATACAAAATGTTTTATTGTTGTGGCTAGACGGGAAGAACGCAGTTAATATAATGGTTTTGAAGAACATTTATTTTAGCTAACGTGACTATTCGCCCGACGCCGTGAATTTACCGCGACTTGTAATTTAATTCTAGATTAATCAGTATTTGATATTTGTGGCGTTTTCTATTGTTTTACCATTTTTATTTACAACTGGTTCCACTTTGCATATTTATCTGCATAAGTTTATTTTCTTCATTTTTAGCCAGTTATGTTTCGAATGTCTTCCATCAATTTAATCTTGCATTCCTCAAAGCCATTGT
The DNA here is from genome assembly GCA_949715965.1 of Dysmachus trigonus. Lineage (NCBI taxonomy): Eukaryota > Metazoa > Arthropoda > Insecta > Diptera > Asilidae > Dysmachus > Dysmachus trigonus. The sequence continues at coordinate 26,077,880 of OX454320.1, forward strand.
ATTCGGCTTAGATCAGATCATCCGCGTACAATGCGATGTGTATATAAGATAAATAACAGTGTTTCTAGGATAGAACCTTGCGGCACTCCCACTTCAGCTTTATGCTAGTCCCCATAAACAATGATTTATTGTTGTCTATTGTAATCTCATTGCCAAATATGATTTAAATCAATTTAATCCCTTTTCCTGATCGATTGTTCCAAAGGCGCTTTGAGACCTAGAAAAAGTGCTATCGTTTTTGTTTAGCTTCCTCCGTTCTTTCACTATATAATCAATTGCGCACTCACATGAAATAATCCTTTCCGAAGCCAGATTCAAAGTCTGAGGGGATTATGTTTTTTAAAGGTAAACAATAAGCTGCTGTTTCACAACAGTGTCAATTAGACACATTTTTAAAGTATTGATTGGTAGGAATTCCTCACTTCTATGAGTGCTATGAATTTTGTTAAGTGGCATAACTATAGAAGTCTTCCATGAGCTTGTGAATTCTCCTGTTTAGAGTGATTTATTAACTATTTTTAGCAACGGATGTCCAAATATGTTTCAGTTGTCTAAAATCAGTTTAAAGCTAATTTATTTTTCGTACCTGTACATATGTTATTTCATTGAATTTAAATTTACTCTCAATATCTTCGATTGATGCACTTATTTTCTCCACCCAACCCTTGAAAGTAGAAGTACTATGAATTTTTAATATGTTTTAAATTGCAATCCAAAACCACAAACATAAAATAAAGAGCTTCAACCCTTGCGCTCTATGGGACAAGATTTTCTTTTTACAAATGTCTATTGATTGAAGATTTTCCTTATACAAACTGTCTATTGACAATGCGAGATAGATTTTTTTAATTATTTAAAAATGCTTCAAAAAGCATACTGAAATCGAAGGATTACGGAAATAGATAAACATGCCCAATTGCGTATGGTTATCTCTCTGCTTTACTTTGTTTTTGTAAAATAACTTAAATGGCATATCAGATCTAGACTATAAAAAATATTGTTATATCTTGTATATTTATTTCCCTACAATACTTATGAAATTAATATTTTTGCTTTCAGACCGAAGAAACCTCGCCATTCCTTCGATGATGATGGAGCGTTCAGCGATAGCGACCACGAGGAAGAATTTTACTACACAGAAATCGAGGAGGATGAAGGCAAAGCACCAAGTCCACCGTCTCCGCCCACATTGAGCCATCGTGATATGGCGCGTCCACCACACGAAGATCCCGAATACCAAAGACAAATTGTCGGAAATTTTAGGTAAAGCCCCAAATATCGCCCTTTACTTTAGTTAAAAGACAGATAATATTTTCGCGTTATCCTGCAGACAAGGACTGCTGGCCCTATCGCAATCTTCGACAACATCAAAGTCATCACATAGCGTAATTGCCGGCCCCATAAATATCCCAACATCTCCACTAGCCCACCACAACTACACATGGAACAGCAGTAGTCAAGTTTCACCAATGAAGCATGCCCGTTGGTCTCCGCGTCCGTCCACCTCATCAGCACCGTATCCATCCCCGACATACGTTCAACACCATTACAATCAGCACCAACAACAGCAGCAGCAGCAACAGCAACACAACATTCAACAACAGGGGCAACAGCAACAACAGCAACAGCACCAGCAAAGTATTTCGGTTGCCCAAAATGCGGTCCATCATCAGAACGGAATCGGAAATCTGTCCCACAGCGCTCCAACATCGACATCACACTTAACGGCCAGCCCGAACATTCATCATCCAGCGGCGCCACATCCGAGCGGTGGAACAACGGTGGCGGCGGCAACAACGACACACCTGCAGTCACCTGTTCCGGCAACAACGCGCTCTCCCCAATCACCAAATCGTCGCACCCGGGGAGAAAATAAAAAGTGCCGCAAGGTTTACGGCATGGAGCACAAAGATCAGTGGTGCACACAATGCAAGTGGAAGAAGGCGTGCAGCCGTTTTGGGGACTGAAAAAGGCCAAAATCGTCAGGTGGTAGTGGCGGCGGAGGCGGTACTAATAGCGGTTGTTTGGTTGGCGGTATTCGGGCTCCTAGTGGCCAACAAATTCCAACAATCCAAGCTCAGGCAGCCACAATACAATCAACCATACAGCAAAAGCCATCCGCCGCCGCCAGCGGCATCAGTCCCAATTGTGGTACAGTCGGTGCAGCAACATCGGTCATCGTTTCAACGAATGCGCCACAACAACAACGATCCAAAAGCCATCAGCTGACGATGATAAAACAACAAAGAATACAATCGCAATCTTAAAGTGTTTTTATTACTCCTTCGATTACGGAATACTGTTCGTTTTAATTTATTTTAAATATTTTCTACAACGAGACCGTTCGTAGGCGGTCACGTGTACGTTTTTATATATATAAGAGATGTATACACAAATTAGTTTAAATTTTACAGAGAGATAACGCGATATATATTTTTTATTACAAAAATAGAGAGGAGACGCTACAAACAAACAAACAAACAACAAATTGAAACGTTTTTAGAAAGAAAACAATACACATCGCCATTAATGATGGTATATTCTCTATTTAAGTGATATTTTATGTCTATTGTAATATTGTAATTAGCGCGCTATTTTTACACTTACCCCGTTTTTAGATTTTAATGAGATAAATTCGCGTTTTTCTTTCGATAACGAGAAAAATGTAATCGACAACTCACCACTATTTGATCACTAATTGATGTTCATCGATGACCTGGTTCTTAGCTGCAATAAGGTAACGACACTTGATAAGGTGACTATCCCGATCATGAAATGTACTTTAGATGTAATTCGAGCAATTTTTAGATCATGGTAAGAAAAAAAAAGCGAAATTATTTAAACGTACTAAATTTAAGCAGTATATATCCTTTTTTCGTCGTTCTGAAAAGGAAGTAAATTTTTATTCATTTAAGAGATAGGATAGGAACTTTTGCAAGGTGGTTAGAGAAGACACTACAGCAGCAGCCACAACACATTCAATAATTAATGATTCTTAGCGTCAACATTTTGGATCACATTTCTCTTTTTATTATTTGTTAATATTAAGTGTTGGATATAATGTTCACGAACTGTTGTTTTGCCACTTTTTTGTATTTATTTAAGGCATTCGCTATTTTTAATTCATAAATAAATAAATAGATATCTCTGATTGTTCAGGAAAATCAATGGTTCTTGATATTTGTTTCTTGATTTTCAATTTTGGCTTAAATATCTTTGCGGTTGGAGTAATTTAAACTACATTTATTTCCAAAAGACATTAAATTATTGATATTTTTCTCAAACCGGATCTGTATATCGTATTTTAATTAAACAAAATTGTAGAGCGTGAAAAAAGTGATATTTAGACTAATACTCCATTTTGTACAAATTTTTTAAATGCGCAGGGGAACAGAATAAGTCTGAATGAATTGGGTACACATTTTTTTTCTATTGCAGACCTGACCTCAGAAAGCAATAGAATACTACTTTCCCGCTTAATTATATAGTTGAAGAACGTTATACTTGACCCAAGTATGGATCATTTTTACATTTAATCCTATAGTTATTGAAACTATCACTTTAATGGTTCCATTTTTCCTCAAAACTTCACTATTCAGAAATTAGTTATTTGGCTATAACGTTTCGTTTTCTAGGAGTAAAACAGCGGTTAAATATAGGAGTTAAGTGTGCTAGATTTCACAGACCTTATCCCTATAGTTAAATGATTTTCGTACGATCAAGTCCAGATGATTTAGGACCCTATTATGGAAATCGATTCCGCTCGACTCGACTATCTTAAATTTTTTAGCATCTCAGATTCGAACATCTGTTTTCACTAGTTGGGTCGAGCAAAATCGGCTTCCATAGTAGGGCCCTTAATTTTTTAATGGTACAAAATTTAGCTCTTTGAGCAAACTTCTTTAAAGTTGTAAAAACTGCGAAGCCGTATTTATTAACAATAGATTGTTAAGGATCTGGTAGATCTACGGCTAGTGCGCCAATGAAGTCCATTCTAATCTTGGTCCGAATTATGCGCTTTTCTTACGCTTAGTTTTAAAATGATTTTCAGCACTGCAGACATAACACTGTAAACACGCTTTGGCTATTTTCAAGAATTTAGTTTCTGTAGCTGACTCCGCGATGCTGCAACTGCTTTTGTTAAGCTGAATTGAGCAGGGGATTGTAGAAAGTAAATTCTTGAAAACAGCCTTTCTCCTTTCTTGCCTACATGCGAGATATGCTGGATAGCATCAAAGGATACTTCGTAAAATTAAATACAAGGTTGTCATTCTTAACCTGGGATCCAATTGAAACGAAATCTAAATTGATAGCGTTTTGGATCATAAAATAAAAGTTTTTTGATTTATTTAAATTGAGATTTTTGTTAAATTTTTACCATATAGAAAAAATTCTCTTCAATCGGATCTAATGTTAAAATATTAATAACAGAGTTATCAGTGTAGATTTAGCCAATATGTTTGGTGGGGGCTGGACACCCATGTTGTGTCTAAAGTTTAAAAAATATATCAAAAAAATATTTTGTTTTAAATGTGTGAAATAATTGTATTTACAAACAACTTTTTTCCATTACCGTATTATTATATTTAACCCATTTTTTTTACTAGGAAGTTGTATTCCTCATAAAACAACTCTAGTTGTTTAAAACAGAGATAAATATCGATTCAAAAGTAATTACAAATCAAATGTAGTCGAAAATTACTTTTAAACCCTGTTTGAAAAATAAAATTGTCATAATGCAAATGTTACGTGCATTGAAAAAATTGATCTTACTATAAAAAATAAATTGTTGAAATATGTACCTGAGAACCTTTTCCTGCACAGCCAGAGTATCAAAATTTGTACAATATTTACAAAATTTTAGTATATGATAATTACTATTATTATTTTTATTATTCTAAATTATAAATTATTAAATTTATTGTGTTATTTATTCATTACTTTTGAAAAACGCCTAATTTTTTTGTGGTAGTAAAGTGAAATAAATGCATCACTACACCGTAACGTAGCGTATATTTTTGGATGTAATATATAAACAATACAAAATATTACAGAGACATTTCAATTTTTTTAGAGGTACAGAAGAAGGAAGATTCAAAAACACAAATATAAAAAAAACGAAAGGTCCTACTTGAAGCAAACTAAGATTCCTCAGATTTTTACATTACATAAAGAAGAGAACAAAACAAATTAAACAAATCGAAACAATTTTACGCCATTAAGGTGAAGAAGATTTGCATGAGTTTAAGGAAAAAAAAACATAAACAAGAAATTGTAGGCGTAGTAAATGTCACACCTTTAGAGAAGAGACGCTAAAACACACTTACACTCAAGATGGTTATTTATATATTTTTGTAAGAAAAGTACTACACAGCCAGGCAAATGTTCAGAAAAGGTAGTTCAGGGTTTGAAAAAAACGTTTTTGAGATAAACCTAAAGAGCGAATTCATTCGTGAATGTTGTAATCATCATAACAAAAAATATAGTTATACAGATGTTTAAGACAAAAGGAAAACTGTACAGCTTAGTTGTAAGGAAAGAGTTATTAAATCAAGATATTGTGAGTATTCTTAGATACGCAAAATTACCAATAATGTTTCTCTATAACTCAAATTTTTTTGCGTGTGCAGAGTTTTTTGTGAGTATTTTATATAAATGGAAATATTTCAACAACAAAAATGTTTGGGAAAATTATGTTTCATTCAATTTGATCCTGAATTGGGCTGCTTCCCTATGTCAGTTGGATTGTCTTATTTAGAGTTTTATTTTTCGCTTTAAATTCGAAATTGAAAGGTCTAAATGTTCTATAAGTGAATGTAAAGTAAAACGTTTCTTGCCCTCTAAAGCATACAGTACAATAATTTACAATAATTTTACAATAATATCTTTAAATAAAAAAACGGCTATTATATGCAGAAAAAAAATAGATATATTAAGTAAAGTCAAAAACGCATCAACGGAATTTTAACCTCCAGAATTTTCTCCTGGTAAAGTAATTTTGAATCGTTAAATATTATGTATGAAGTGATTTCCGTTTTTGTTGAAAATTGTTTATTTTAATAACTGAGCGATGAAATATGCCGCTGACTTGGTTTTTATATAGGCAAATGGTATACAAACTTTTTTCAAACCATTTTTTTAATAAACCAAATGTAGCTGAAATTTTAGAACATATCCAATCTTCTCGGCAAATTTGACTAAATTAAGGTGAATTGCTAAAAATATATTGCTTCTGCAAGTACTACGCTGAATTAGGCATTGAAGAATTTTTGATACGTTTCTTTTTTGATTAATCGAAATGCTGCAGCATCACTTAAACATCACAGTCGTATTTGTTGCTGTAATGTAAAGTTTTTGTTTTTCCAAAATCTTAAACTCGACTCGCTTCATTGTATTTTTTTTTCTCTAAATCTAAACGATTGAACTTGTTAAGTTCTAGATTAGTTTTCCTTCCAATAATGAATACGGGGGAAACTCGAACCTGGTTTAAAGTATACATTTTGTTGTTGATATTTTTGTAAATATTGGGTACATCCAAAGTCCCACTTCTTAACGATGATTATCGATGATCACCAGATGATCCAATCACCGCACATTTGCGGGCTGAGAGATTCAGATAATACGAAGCATTCTTTAAATGCACTTATTAATAATAATAATAATAATTTATTTCATCTTTGTGTATAAAGATACATTTGTACTTTTCTATTTTATTGCTTGCAGGCAAAATGTTGACTGAAATGTTTAACTAATCAGAAGAAAGGATGATTAAAACTTAGCTCACGACCAATTTGAGTATGTGGTCCAAAGTATATTTCCATCTTAATCAATGTTAATATTTACAATGCGACCTTGGTAAATAAAAAATTTCTTAAAGGATTTATTAATTTTTGGACTTACAATTAGTATTATCTCAAACACCAAAATTTGAAAGAGATTTACCTCTTCTTACACAAGTATTTACAAATTAATTTTTTTCTGTATAAAAACCTAATTCAAGCAGGAATGCCGTAAAGAGAATTTTATAGACTAACGTCTAATCAGAGTTGCTATTTTTAGTAAAACAGCACAGATTTTGTCTTGCTAGCATCTCTTTCCTTGTGTGAATTATGTAAAGAAAATTCCTGTTTTAATTTTATTAGAAATATTGTGACTTCTTGCCCTATTTGGTATTGATGATTACTAAAAAATATCTTTAAATTCTTGCTATTTTGTATGGTCGTTTAACTAATTGTCACAAAGAACTCTGCACATTTGTTATTAAGTATACAAAAGCAAAAGCGAAAAATAATACTGTAAAGAGCGCCAATAAAATATTGAAAAATAGCAGTGTGGAGAGCATTAAGAAAATTGTTAAGTAAAAGTAAAAAAAAAAATGAAAAGTAATAAGATAAGCTATAAACAGTTATAAAGGAAATTATCACCCTAAAAAGAAAAATTAATTAAAAAACAAACAAAAAAAAGTATATGTGTTATTATATAAAATATATATTTTTAGAACACTTAGCACATAACAAGGAAAGAATATGCATAAATCTTATATAAAACAATGAAACTTTTTCTCTACAAAATATTACAAAGAAGTAAAAACCCATTGTGGCGGGAAATCATACAACATTTATTTTGTATTACCAATGTACGGAAAATGAAATGAGATTTATTAAAAAAAGCGAAATAATAGTATTTGTATAACTGTTAAAAGCGTATGTTTAAAAAATATTTAGGTTTTTATGACTACTTTATATTTTACTTTCGAAATTTTATGATTATGAAATTAAAAAAACCGACACGTTGTGTACTTCTTATAATGCTTGATACAATCTATCATATCCTATTAAGCTATGTAATATTATGTATTGTTTTTTGTTTTCGTTCTTTGGCAAAAAAAAAAATTAATGATTGAAAGGATATCTCTATTGTAAAAAGAAGCTCTTTATTTTGCATCTTTTATGAATAAATACATCTTAAAATTATATTTAATGGCGAAAAAGTAAAATTCATTATTACTATTCTTATGTGTGATGGCAGTGTGCAATCCGTGAGTAAAAAGCAGGCTACAAGAAATTTTATGAAGTAAAGGTTAATGAGTATAAAGCCACAAAGTGATAAATATTATGATATAAATGTGTAGAATGCTGTTATTTTTATAGTTGTTATGACTTTATTATTATTTTATATTTTTCTTTTCTAAAACCTTAACCCAATAATGAAATGGGATTTAATGAAAATTGTTTGGTTTCAAGGGGAAAAAATAAATTTAATACTTTTGGCACGCGCCTGATAAATAGAAATAAAATGCAGCAGCAATTTTTGATTATGACATACAAAATTATTATAATTCTCGTCTTCTCCGAGGTAAATGTTGTGTTTTGGTATCAATTTACTGTATTCTTACTGATTAACAATTTTTTAATTAGTATCCTTTATTGGTCAGTTATTTTAAATTTGTTTTTGAAAATTGTTGAATTTAATTATTCACGCTAATTGAGATGTGTACTCAAGTAATGGTACATTTACCTAAAAGATGTTAAAGACCGTCGTAGGTTTTTGTTATAGTTTTCATGATTACAATTTTTATCAATTGTTAGTCAAAATTCCACTACAATAAAAATTAACTTAATTATTTAAAACCTAGAAGTGAAAAATGTTATTATTTAAAATTAAATTATATGGCACTTAAAATTAATAAAAACTTATTTGGTTTAGAAAATAATTGATACCAAAGCACAAAATAGTAACAATGGACGGGTAGATCTTATCTCTAAATGACAAAATAAAACAATAAAGAAAGGAAACAAAAATTTCATAAAAACCATAAAAAACTAAATAAATGCATACATAAAATAAGCAAAAAGGCTGATTTAGTTCACGTAACTATTAATTAAATTATTTAACATATGAGAAAATATACATATATATATATAAATAAAAAAAAAACGACAAAAAAACAATCACGAAACGCAAAAGTATTTAAGAAAAAAAAAATTGTGTAAAATCTAAACTGACAGACCTAACGACGTGCGTATTTTAAAATATTATAAAATAACGTAAAACCTTTTTGAAAACCATATCAAATCGTTTAACTAACGATGAAGAAAACTCTACTGACATTTTTTAATAATGGACATTGGATTCATACACCTATACAAAAAAGGAAAAAATGCATTGCAGGTTATGAACGGCGAAGAAGTCGAATTTGTATTTGCACATGACCAAATTAATGCATTTTTTACTTTTATTGAAAAAGACACGTTTTAAATGTAAAAGAAGAAAAAAAATCAGCAACAAGATTATTTGTAATATGTAAATATAATGTTAAACTTAAATAAGAGCGATCAATTTAAATGAATTTCTTTTTACGAAATACGATTGCACGTGTAATAATTTATTTAAAAAATGAAAAAAAACTAATTTAATTAAGTAATAAGGGGAAATCAATTGAATTGCGTTTGTTTTTCAGAGGAAATGTAACAATTCGTTCTTTAACGATGAAATGGAAATATATTGAAACAAAATCACTGCCAAATCTTTAAAAAGTTATAAAGCAAATTCTCTTTTATATTGCTTATTTTGTTAATACTATTGGTTATTACCTTTAATGTAATTAAGCTGCGTTTTCTGTTAAAACTGAATATAAACCAATTTGCATCAGATTATCATTGTGTTCAAAAAAAAAAAAAAAATATTCAATAAATTAAATTGACATCTTAAAATGTTATTCGTACTGCAAACTGCAATAAATGCGAGAGCGTTGATTTTTATTAAGTGCATTCGTAAATGGAGCAATATAATTTTCTTCGTGTAAATTTGATAAAACAATAAGAGAGAACATAATAATAATAATTTTTTATAATTATTGTCATTATGGTTTAGAACCGATTCATAAAAAATCTAAAGGTGCATTAATTTTTAAATCTCTACTCTGTACATATATATACATGCAAAAGAAATCAATATTATATATATACATATATATATAAAGTATAAATATGAAGTAAACGTTTAGAAAATATGTTAAGTGTATAATAAATAAAATGACGAAACCGCAAAACAATTATCTTTTTTTAATTTCACACATTTTCATTTTGCTAATTCTGATTTCTTCTTGAAGATGGGCCACTTATTGTCATATCGTTTTGTTACTATTCTGGACTTTTGTTTTTTCCTTTCGTATTTTTATTTCTGAAACCACATAGCAGGATTTAAAATAAAAGGCGAAATGTTATTTTAAAAATTTTATGCAATTTTCAGAAAGAAATATACCCCTAAAAAAAATATAAGTTTAATAAAGGAGGCTTCTAACAGTTGAAGCTTAAAGAGTTTGTAACAGCTGAGCCGTAATAATTATAATCTGGTTGTTCACTGCAGGAATCGCTAATATTACCTATATCGCTTGGCCCATTATTGCTGGATTGTGAGTAATAATTCTTATATAAATTTTTCTACGTGATTCAATCATAAGAGACAAAACGAAAAGTTTGAAGTTAAGGTGGACATATAAAAGGGGATTTTATAATCGGCTATTTACGAAATATCGAATTATATAACTATTTATATAGTGTTACCATAATTTCAGTGTACTCTCTTCACTTCATAGATTGTATTATTTTCCAGAATTTGTTGCCTTCAACTTTCTTGTTACGCTACTTAAACAAATAAGCTGTTTTATGCAAGAGAAGCTTTCCACATTAGGTCATTAGGGTATAACTAAATCTTTCTATGTGAGCAACTTTAACAGATGGAATGTAATTTACTCAATATATTTAACGCTAAAAACAAAGTACAATGTTATTAATATACATAAATAATACATCATTTTATTCATCATCATCTATATTTGTAGTAAATTTTTTTCTATAGTACCTTTTTTATTCATTTTGTTGCCAGTAATTAACTCCACAAAGCAAAAAGCAGAGGAAATTTATAAAATGATAAACATGGGTTTTTTTTTAATTGCTTTTATAATAAAAATATACGAATAAACTTAAAGTATATTTCTCGATGTATCTTTTATCTAACCATATATACCATATTATAACTATGAATAACTAAGGGAGCAAACCGAATTGCTAAGTTAAATTGTGAAATTAAAACGAAATTACGTGTGCCAACATGCATCCATTATGACGAACTTTAATAACTCAAAAGACATTTATTTTAAAAACCAAATCCTCATGGAGTTGCTTTTGTGTTCATCCGTCCGTCTGATTGTCTATTATGCATCTTCCAAGCTATTAATATTAGAAAGTTAAAAATTTTGCATGAACGTATCGTATAACAAATTAAAAGAAAAATGTTGTAATATATTAGCACAAGAACGTACAACGATTTTGGGAAACTATCAAACGATTTATGATTTAATGAGTGATACTGAATATTGTAATACTAAACGACTTTGGTCCAACATTTAAATATCATAAAAATGTATTGAAAATCTTTGACCAAATACACACCAACTTAGTTTTTGGAACATATTTGATAAAAACTTGGAGAGTTTTTTATAAGTGTATACTTTTACCAAAAATCTAATATGATGAATGGTGGTCAATATACATATTGGACAAGTCTAAAGATCCAGCGGAGTCTTAAAAGAAAATAACCAAACCTTCAAGATCATCGAGAAAATATAATAAGCTCTTCGATAGCATTAGTTACTTGCCCAGAGAGCGTCTATTTTGGTGAAATCTTATATATTAATAGGCACAGCCAAAAATTGTAATCCTTTTTTAAACTATTTCCTGTGCACGTATCTTAATGAAACATATATCAAACGAAAGGTATTTTTTCATAGATGTGCAGAATATATGTTTTATTCAGGTACACGCATAGGGAAAGCTGTGAAAGCCAGGTAAAGTTTTACCTATACTGAAAAATTTTTCTTTTTGTGTTTTTGGTTTGACGCTTATTATAATTGGCGAGTATAATCCTTTTGGATTTTTATTTTATAAGCCGGTGATGTTTTTGACTCGAGAATTTTTTTTTATTTTATAAAATATGCCTCGACGGCCAACTTTAACCGGTCGAATTGAATGACTTCATAGAAACGAAGTCAGATCAATTCGAAATTGAAACAGAAACAGAAACGTTGGGCGACACTAGTTTACATAAACAGTCCACCGTTTGTTGGCAGTATAAGGATTATTATTATAAAAAACTAGCAAAAACTACACATAGCTTCGGAATTATAAAAATACTAAACTGTATGAAAATCATGAGTTACTTCTTTAGTCTGTTTTAATTATTAAAGTAAACTATTAATTTTTTTTCAAAATTTGTTTTCTTTTAATTTACTTGTATTATATTTAATTCATATAATAAAAACTATTATGTTACCGAAATGTGTTTTTATAATAATTTCTGCTGGCTGTCAGTTATTTAACATATTGGTTTTTGCTTATTTTACATTGTGTCAAAAAAAGTAACTACACTTCTTTGAAGCTTTGCTTTCTTTTTAAAAAAAAAAAAACCTGTTTCTGAGAAAGTATCTTGAACATTTCAACTCTTACGTAAGACTAATTTTAGTACATCATAAAAATCAAATGACAAGCATTTCATTACTCAATTGATGACATCATAGTTGACCAATAATCTTTTAAGGACAGTAGATGATAAAATCAATAAAGCCTTACACAAACATTCAGTTTAATCGGAATTTTATCATTCTCCGAAAAAATACAAGGGTTCTGTTAATTAATTCTTATCTTTACTAATATAATAAAGATTTAAGGTTTGTGAGTTTGTTGTATTTGTCAGAGGTAGTCTCTGGCACTACGGATCCGATTAAAAAAAATCTATCACCATTAGCAAACTTATGTCTTCCCGATGGATATAGGCTATAAATCAAGACGAATCAACATTTTTACACTAATTTACACAACTTTTTTATGGAAGAAAGATTACTTTTTTTGCTTCGGTGAGCTCTTTTGATTATTTTGACTACATGATAACATGACTTGATATATGATATGGTACATGACATGATACATAACACAATAATGATATAAAACATGATACAAGGCATGCAAGAAAATCAGATTTATTATACGTGACCAATACTATTAAATGTAATAAAGGGAAGTTGGACTTGAATTTTGGGACTTGGTTTGAAGCATAGCACAATACCTTACTTTCATTTTTTCATAGTTTCTGAGCACTCTGTTACGTTTAAGTTTTGCTTTCTTTAAAATAATGATTGCACCCAGGCAATGCCAGGTAACTAAGTATTTTAACAATTTTTCTGCACTTTTAAAGTAATATGCTTTCAACTTTGAATTAGTAATTATAAATGGGAAACCTTAAGTTTATATATAATAAGTTTTGGCATAAACCTTTAGAGACTAAATTGAAAAATATAATTAATTCAAACAAGGAATTGAGTACCTGTGAATTTGATGGGTCTTGGTAGATCTAGAGATAAAAGCAAATATATGTCAATTTTTTATTAGGAGCTAGGTAATGTTCAGAAATTGTTTGGCTCATAATATTTAGTTCTACTTAATTTTATTTAACTTGCCATTATTTTCTTCTACATGAAACAAACATTTTTTTCTAAAAACAGCGTTAAACTTTTTTTCAGACTATATAAAACAACAATTTTTCACATTCCTTGTCTTCCGAGTGCCATTTAACCATTCATTGTAATTAAATACAGGGGAAAAATTGATTTTTAAATATCACTAAGCTTAAATTGATCTTTTAAACTTCAAATATTTGGAGCCACAATAGTGAATTTTTGCTGGAGATTATCAAACTTTGTTGATGATTACTAAAGTGACATTAAAATACCAAAAATGTTTGACAAATGCTGCCCATAAGTTAATTGTTTCAACGTGAAATTTAAAACCAAAATCTTATAAGTCCGTATTCGTCATTTAGTACCAATCCCCATGTTTGCAATTTTTTGAAGCACATATAATTCGAAATCTGTATGGTAAAAAGCATGAAGAAATCTTTATATAAGTGAATAATTATTGTCGGATCGGTCAATGGGACAATGTTTAAATTAATAAAATTTCGAAACAATATCTATAGCTTATTTGCTAAATTTATATTTAATTTCACGTTTATAATGAGTAGAAATCTTTTGAAGTAAAATATTTTTTGAAACTTTGCGAGTAAATTTTTTCTTTACTTTTACTTTTCGCGGATATATAATAAAAAAAAACAGAAAATCTTTTTAAATCCAAAACAAATAACATAAACAATAAAGAATAAATAAATAAAACACAACAAATTTTTATAACTTCAAAGAGGAAAAAATGCAGGTGTATGTATGTACATGAAAATTTGAATAATAAAAATTTAATTGCAACAACTATGAAAAACAACATTTACGGTTGGCATTAAAACAAACTTTCAAAGCAAATTTATAAAATATTTACAATAAAAGGCAAATAATATTATATTTTGAAAAAGAAAAAAGAGTGAGTGTGAATGGCTTAATAAAGTACATAAGACTCTCATTTGAAACCAAAAATTGATCTCTCTCCAAAAAATATATTTAGAGTAAAAGTAAAAAGTATTGAACAGAATAATATAATTAAAGATGAAAAATAATATAAAAAAAATTAACAAAACGTTAAGAAAATTTGTTACAGTTAGTAGAATCGAACAAGAATGGTGTATGTAGCGAAAATACTTAATAGAGTTGATAACAAAACAAAACAAAAAAATAAATATTTTCTGAAATCTATGTATATTTGAATATATAATAATTTGGAAATGCATTATGAAGTTAAAAAGGAAAACATAATAGGTATGTAAATTGAAGAAAATAAGAAACATTTTTAAATAATCTTTTTTGAAAAAAGGGAATAAATAAATACATGACGACTATAACTAAGACTAAAACGATAACATTAAAAACGTAGTAAAATAATGGCGCGCAATAACTGACTAAATTTAATAAAAGAATCAATCAAACTGTATACATGTGTTCCAGAGACATAAGGGAAATTATATTGAAATTAACAGCAGTAAAGTATATTGTGTGTATATAAATGACTTTAATTCATTTTGTTATAAACAACAATCAAATGAGAAAATAAACAATAAAGAAATATAAAATATTTTTGAAATATTTCAAGAAAACAGCAACAGAATTTTTGGTTTTGATTTGTAAATGCATACATATACATTGAATAATGTGATGTAGGTTTTTGTGTTCAGTGCGCTTATAAATGTTGAACATCTGTCCTAAGATATACAGTGAAATATAAAGACGGTAATAAAAACTGACGATTTTTTTACTTACTCACCTTTATTCACTCAAAGGAAAAACATTTTTTTCTTAATAATATTACTTACTTTAATTTTTACATTTTCGTATTACGAAATACGAAAAGTGTTCCTTACCAGTTTTTGTTTTATGATTATATTTATAACTTTGTGTTATGTTTTGCGGCTCAACGGTCTGGAAATAGTGCAAAACATGCATTTCTTGCTATTTGTGAGACTTCTTCTGATTTGATTTTGTAACTAAGAAAAATTCTCCAATTTTTAGAGAGGCTAAACGAATCTGCACCTATCTATACCCATAATCTTACAAAAAATTAATTCCTATCAAATGGGAAGGTAAAAGTTATATTATAATTGCCCTTCTAAGCAAAATACTTGAAAAACTACCGGGTAAGACCAGAGTTAATTTTCCATTTATACGTGATAAAATCCACAAGCGTATCGAAGCACTCTGGTCAAGGTATATTGTTTCGGGCATCAATCCCAATATTAATAATTAGCAACTAATACCTTTTCCTCCCGTTGCCCAAGACCTTCATAGTCTTCATAGTTTCTTAAAAAAACTTTTATATCTCAGTCACTTGAAGCAGAATAATGATTGGGTGATACTTCCTTAGTGCGAAAAAATTGCTCACGTTTTTGCAATTAAAAGATTTATAAAACGAAATCCGGTCCACTTTTTGTAGTTAGGAAGTATTACGTGACCTTTTGATTGACTGCGTATCAAATAAGACGACGTTTTTAATTAGGTATCATATTTTAGTTGCAATTTTGACTACGGATTGACGAATAATTGTGATGCAATCCAATCAAAGTAGTCTTCACAGCACGATTATAATGAATGGATTGCTGACAACGATTTGTACACTAATCTCACAGATTTAAATGTATCCCTGGTCTAAAACTTCAAACTGTTGCTATGTACTTTTAGTTTCTGTCCTGATCAGGGTCACTTTTCACCGCGTTAGTAACTTGTACTTCTACTTATATTGTGACTACAAATGTATGAAAGTTAATTCAAGGTATGTTAATTGATGAAAAAATAAAATACTAGAATAACTATTTAAGAGATAAAAACGAAATGCAGAATTCATCTCAAATATCATATTAAATATTGTTTTACAGGATTTTAATCTACAAAATACAATAATAAACTTAATACCATATATGCATGGCCTTAAACTTATTGTTCTTTTGATATACAAATTGTGTATATGATTTTCTGCACAGATAATTAAAGATTGTACATTCAAATACATACCTGGTGATGTTATCAGTGTCTGGAAACCTTAACAGTCACTATTATTTTTAATGAGATAACGTTTCGGTACACCTTTTTAGGTATTCCAGGTCTCCTGAACATTTCGGCATAATACACCTTTTTTTGACGATATGAACCTTAAAAGCCCTATGTTCAGTTCACTCCATAAATTGCCAATTTGATTGAAATCCGAAGACTTACTTGGCCGTTTTGATATCTTGATCCTTCAGCCACCCCTCACCAGTTTCGATAAGTGGTTTGGCTCATTTACCTGTTGAAATCACCATATTAAGGGTATATTATGGTCTAAATATTGCAACATAGGCCCAACGGCGTCTCAGGAGAAACATTCTTATACCATAATTGTTACAAATAGAAATTTGTACAACAGTTTTTAAGTGTATTGAACTTGGTATATTTTTGGACACTTTTTACTGAATTAGCAGAGAACAAAAAAGAAGCTTCCGTCGATATATATTGAATTAATGAATTAAGTTTGCTAAAAGAACATCATGTGTAAAAAATGAAACCCAGTAATTTGGATTGTTGATCACTATTTAAAAAATTCAATTCAATCAAAAATAAAATTGTTTTTACACTCTGAACATTCTCATGGTATTACTTTGAGCGCCTAATACAAGTTCAAATACAATTATTATTATATTTATATTTATTTATACTGACTTTAGCAAGGCTTTTGATAAACTGTCCCATTCGATTATAATACTGAAACTTGAAAATCTAGGCTTCTCTCCATTGCTTATCAATTGGATACGCTCATACCTGTCCAACAGGACTTATCAGATTACTTTTCGGAATGAAACTTCCAGAAAAATATTTGCCACATCAGGTGTACCGCAAGGTAGTCACCTGGGCCCACTCTTATTTATTCTTGCTATTGACGACATTACATATTTGCTCAAAGACTGTAAAATTTTAATTTATGCTGATGACATAAAACTTTTCCGTTATACGACTAATATTAACGACTGCCACACGGTTCAAAGAGATCTGGACACTTTCCAAACGTGGAGTGTTCACAATAATCTAGAATTGAACATTAATAAATGTGAAATTTTGAAAATTAATAAATGTGAAGTTTTATCTGTCTTTCGGCCGCAATCCCCTAAGTTTTGATTATAATCTTTCGAACGTTATTCTTAGATGAGTTCACTCTGCCCGTGACTTAGGCGTTTTCCTGGATTGTAAACTGGATTTTGTTAAACATATAAACTGCATGGTGAGAAGGGCCCTTATTATGCTGGATTTTATTAAAAGATGGTCCCGTGAATTTTTTAACGTCAGTGTGTAACAACAGCTTTACTCTTCCTTTGTGCGGCCAATTCTTGAATATGCAAGTCAAGTTTGGTCTCCCTATTACCAAGTTCATATAGACAGGATCGAATCTGTTCAACGGAAATTTGTCCGCTTCGCCCTTAGAGTATTGCCATGGAGCAAACCAGTTATCCTCCCTCCATACAAGGACTGTTTGAAACTCCTTGACATGCATTCTCTGCAAAAACGTCGGGAAATCGCGGACGTTGTATTTGTACATCAACTTTTAGTTGGTAATATTGACTCACCTCGTCTTAAAACGAGATTCACCTTCAGGGCGAATGAGCGAAACCTTAGGCATGTCCCGCTTCTACAAACCGATCTGCGTAAAACTAACTATAGCTTCTTTCAACCTATTAACCGTATGAGGTTGAGCGTAAATAAGAATGCGGATTTGTTTGATGTCCCTGTTGGTAAGCATGTATTGAAAAAGAACTTGCTTGTTTGTCATGTCGCTACTAACAACGGACCAAATGATGACGAGTCTTATGCAGCAAATTAATTTTTGTTGCTTTAAAGCTTAGACTAAGCTGATGGTCTGTATAATGTTAGGAATATAAGTATCACTAATTTTTAGTAGTCTAAAATAGTAAAATTAATGGTTGAAATAAAAAGGGAAAAGTTAGAAGTAATTACAATAAAAATAATCAGTTTTAGAAAACTAAAAAATAAAACAATTTTGCTTCGTTCATGCGTTAGTTTTCAAAAAAACATAGAGTACCTAAACCTGAATCTGGAGAGGGTCATGACCTTCATAACTATAAGCATCCTCACAACCCATAGTGGTATGGATAATAGGACTGATCAAAGGACTTGACCTGGGATTATAACACATGGGGAAATCGGGGACACAATAGACCCTGCTTGGTTCGCAGTGGTCGCGATGTTGTCTAAGACTTTTGTTCATAATCAACTTAACTAATTAACTAAACTGAAGTTTGCTAATACTAGAGGCTCTTCAGCCTTTCTCTTGCTCCATACCCTTTCGAGTGTCTCGGCGGCCCTGAAGAAGGGCAACAGGCATTTGATAAATAAAAAGCAGTTAAATAAGACAGATGAAAGCTTACAAATAGATCACTTTTTATTACTTCCATGAGCGAACAACAACAAAGCGTAAAGAGCAATTAGCAGGTAACGCACCTCAATGAATTCTAACATTTAGCGGATTAAGTACACTCCCAGCAACGGTCGCCACGTCAAGCTCTTTGTCGACTATGAAGAATAAAAAGGGGCGATTAGCTGAGATCTGGATGGGTCGGGTGATGGGTCCAATGTCCCCTGAAAGCATAAGAATTGCTATTGTGCTTAAACGTCTTGAATACCTCTCAATAGACAATTGCCCAATTAGCAGGTTGCATAACGGCATTTACGAGTTACTCACTTTTGAGCTGATCAATTGGTTTTGTCCGAATGCGAACATTCATGGATTGTTCAATGTGCCTTACGTAGATGTCTCCCTCATCGGTCATTGGACTGAAGTCTGCCCGCAAGGGTTCGAAGATGTCAGAGACTCCCATCTGAAAGGAATTTGGTTAGATATGGCTTAAAGACAAGCTTTATTTTATTGGCTAAAAAAAATCGATTCAATATTTTTTATAAAACAAATATTATACAACTTTTAGTACAGTTATTTACTTAAAAGTATGACTTGTAGACCTTCTTGAAGTAGTTCTTTTGGATATGGTTGGCATTATAACGAAAAAAATTGATTCGATCAACATGACCTGGATGTTAAGAAACGTTTCGAATAGAATATTAACTAAACTTTTTTAAGGTACCTTTCGAAGAAAATATATATATATATATTGCAGAGATTCTCAAGAAGAAACTTCGAAAAATTAATATTGCTAAAAGTCAAATCATGGTTCTTGGATTTCATCCTCAAATATTAATAAATATATACAGGGTGAACTGTCTAAATTTTATTTGACATTTTTTTTCAAAATAATTGAAGATGGTGCTGATATCGGGTCTTATATCACCCTGTGTCCAGTTGATTATTTCAGGAAATAGAGATTGAGATACAAAATGTATGTTACATGAATAAAAGTTTGAAATTAGCTTTCAATCAATTCTTGTCTATGCATTAACAGTGGTTCAATATCTAGATTGTGTTCAAAAATGAAAGGAATTGTTCAAAGATTGTTCTTCCGGATGCAAGTTATTTTCTTTATCTAAAAACCAAGTAAGTATGTATAGTATCTTTCTACAATTCAGCTCAATAATCCATGAAAATTCCACACTAGCTCAACTTCAAAGCCCAATATCTCAAGAAATATCGATGTTAGCTATTTGGTGTTCTAGAACTTTTTGGAGGAAATTGAATTTTCTACAAGTTTGACATTTACATTTTTTCTGCTCTTGTTATTTACAATATAGGGGCAAAAAAACGAGAATTTCATGAAAAAATTGGGTTACTGACCCGTACTACCTCGCTGGTGGGAGTTAGGGTTACGTCGCAATGGAAACTTTTGTAGAGCATTCAATTCTGAAGATACCATATCATTCACCAAGATTATACCATAAAATGCCTCTGAGCTGTAGAATTTTGAAGAAAAAAAATCAAAGTTTAAGTGTATTTTAAAGGGGAAATCTTTGCACGCCTTGGTCGAGCACTTAATATTAATATTAAGGGCTCAAATTTTCAGGGAATTTTCTTTTAGGTATTTCCCACAATATTTTGAGGTGGGAGTGAAAAAAAAAATAGTCGCGAAAAAAAGCACCCTAATAGTTATAGTATCGAAAACTAAATGCCATTTGGATTTTTGAATTTAAATCACTTGTAACCAAGATACTATATGATGTCAACTACCAAGGAAAGAAGTTTCTACAATCTGCTGATGAACGGAGTATATAGGCTATATTTTAAAGGAAAAATTAATATAATTTAGTTTTTATATATAAATAAAGACTAGTTTAAAAATCCAGAAAAGGTTTTCCGTTTATAGAATGCATAATTGTTGTTTTAAAATGTCTATTTTTAATCGAAAAAAGAAAAACTTCCCTTAAAGTAGGAGATTTACTTACAAATTGCATGTCGTTCGTGAGGTAAATAGTCCCCTTCATCTGAAAATCAGGGATAAGGGCTTGCACCCACCGATGCTGCAGCCCCTTTCTGATTGTTCTAAGCGAAGGACCCGTCTTTAAAGATGGAATTAGGTATTCCAGTCCAAAACCATGGTCCGGGACAAGAAGCAGAAGGTTGTAGTCCTTTGAGTCAAGCTCCAACTCCAAAGCTGATGATTTCAGCTTATCAATATAGCAATAGTTCAGAATGGAATTGTAGATTTTGAACGTTGTTTCAATAGTTTCGTGGGGATTCAGATAAAATATGTGGTTAATAACGTGATTTCGTCCAATATCTCTTGGTGTGAATAGCACTGGTTCAACATTGTAAATTTCAAACTCAAGATAAGACGGTTGTGGCGCCTCTAATGGCAGTTCAAAAAGTGTTGGCTCAAGGTATGAAAAAGGAACAGATCGCCTTCCTCGCTTTACAGATTCTGGACGACGTCTAGCCGGAAAAATTGCTGCTGGTTTTACATTTGCTGCTGATCTTATGGTAGTAACCTCTTCTGGAATATCCGTGGTCGTTTCCGAAATCTCCGGTGTTGTGCTGGTAAAAGGTCTAAAGGTTCGTATGTACCTAGTTGTTGCTGGAGTTGAAGTAGATAATTCAGTTGTTGGTGTGTCTGCAGGTTCTGTCGTACTTATTGGAGAACTTGCAGTTTCAATTTCAGTGACTGAAGAAATTGTTGTAGAACTTTCTTTGGTGTTAAGTTCGTCAGGTTTTGGTTCAGTGGTGGCAGTCTCCATCATTCCTAAAGTTGTTTCAATTTCACTAACAGGTATTGTTTCTTCCAGAGATTTTACAGTAGTTGTATCGGGTTTTGGTGTACTAGTAGCCATTGGAATTGGCGTTGTAGTTGGTGATACATCTTCCACATCTACTCTATCTGTGATTGAGACTTGTGGAGTTGTCGTGGATATGGGCATTTCAGATGAAGTCTCCGTTTTATTGCCTTCTGGTTGACCTGGTGATATCATATCAGGACCCAGATCGTACCCATAGAATTTTAATATTGCTTCATATTCTCTAGTAATTGTCACGTCTTCTTTATTTAAGCTCAGGCCAATTAAGGGATCTTCTTGATCGTGGAAATATGTCTATGAAATATTTTGAAAGTAAACATCGTATATATTAGTAAATAAAAAACGTTATTGACAAAAATTTCGTGATATTTTACGACGTCTTTTAATTTTCAACTCCTGCTTTTGATTTAAAATTTAAAATTTCTACATTTTACAGTTTTTATTAAATAATTTTATTTTTATTAAAAAATTATCGATTTTACAGTAAAAAAAAATAATAGAAAGATCGTTGAGTACTCAATCAAAAGCTGGGATTGATTTGCTGACTAACTATTTGAAGGCATCCAAATTTTCAAATTCGAATAACGTAATTTGTTAGTTTATTGGAATTGACTAAAGATATTTCAAATCAAAATATTTCTTTTTAAAGAGTGACCGCAAAATTAGCCTGTTTTTGCACAGTTCATAGCAATCTCAAGAAACGAGTTAAAAAAAATCTAAAAATAGGTACATAATCGTCATGAAAAATGCAGATGAGCATATTTTTTCGATTTTCAAAATTATTTAAAAAACTACCCCTTTCAGGGGGTGTAAATATCAAAAAATGGTAAAAATAACTACCTTTGAATAATCACAAAAACATTGATTCAGCCTCATTAATAATAAAATAATCTCATCAGAATTACAACAACTCATAGTATTGACCCACCTGTTGATTTTATGTGAATTTCTTCCAAAAACTCACCCCCTACAAGGGGTTGAACCACCCCCAACGCTATAATTGTGTCCAGTATTTTTAAAATCTGTTGAAAAAAAAAAAACATATTGGAGGAGAAGCATCTCAGAGGCAATATCTTTGATATTACTGCAGAAAAAAACCCTGTATGGGGGTGAAACAACCCCTAATTTTCAAAATAACGACATGGTGATAAAACGAATCACTCTCTTTTTAAAAAAAATCGTTAATACAATAGCCCTGATATTTGAACAAACCGCAATTTTCTTAAATTCATTTCTTTCAAAAACTCACCCCATGCTAGGGGTTGAACCACCCCCACATTGTTGATTTCATTTTGATATTTTCATTTTATCTATTCTAATTCTAGTAATTCCATACTTGCATATGCTATCATATTTTCTTATCACATTAAATTTACACCCCCTGAAAGGGGTAGTTTTTTAAATAATTTTGAAAATCAAAAAAATATGCTCATCTGCATTTTTCACGACGAGTATGTACCTATTTTTAGATTTTTTTTAACTCGTTTCTTGAGATTGCTATGAACTGTGCAAAAACAGGCTAATTTTAAGCGATTTTTGCGGTCACTCTTTAAAGGCCGTAGCAGGATAAGAGTGGGTGGGCTACCCCCGCATGTATCTTGCCCATTTTAATGTGGTAAGTTGCTACAGGGCTGGGATTAATTTATGCCAAGTTTCAATTTCAAAAAATGTTTTTTACCCTAGTTATAACGAATTTTTGGAAAATTTAAAAAATGAATTTTTTCGAAAATGGCTGAACCGATCTTCATGGGTAAAATATATGTTATACAGCACAAAATTAGTTAGAAATTATTCTTCTAATTATTTTCCACAATTAGTTTAATTAATGTAATTGTAATTAGTAGTAATAATTAATTTAATCAATGTAAGTGTACTTGTTTTTATTCACAATTAAATGAAGGCATCGCTTAAATCATAAATAAAAACTTCGATTGTGTCAAAAAAAAACTGTTTTCTTTTTTTTAACTATGAAGCTCTTCACAATTAGTTTAATTAAAATTGTAAAATCTTTATTCAAATTCAAATAAAGATGTTGGATTTCTTTAAAGTGTGCTTATTTTATCAAGAATCACAACTAAAAACTTGAATTTGGTAAAAAAAAAAAAAAAAAAAAGGTTTTCTTGTTTTTTAACTATGAAGTACCCTTTCGATAATTTCCAAGAAAATATATGTTGTAGCTTTGGGCCTAAGTACAATATGGGAAAAAAATTGGCGGTGGTACAAAACGGATTTCATAAAAAAATTATTTTTTGAAAATGTAAATATTTTTTTTACCCTCTACTAATTAACGAAATTAATTTTTTCCAAGACTGTTTTGGTACCCTGTATAACATATATTTTACCAATCAAGATTAGTTCAGCCATTTTCGAGAAAATTCATTTTTTAAATTTTCCAAAAATTCGTTATAACTAGCGTAAAAAACATTTTTTGAAATTGAAACTTGGCATAAATTAATCCCAGCCCCGTAGCAACTTACCACATTAAAATGGGCAAGATACATGGGGGGGTAGCCCACCCACTCTTATCCTGCTTCGGCCTTTGACAGATTGCATGTTTTATGAACAAAATTCAGCGGAAGGACTGCAAAAATTTGTACTTTCCGCTCCCTTTTCCCTTAAACAAGGTGAGCGGGCGTACAGAATACCGACCGATCGAAAAGCGGGATATGTGTTTTTTAGAACGCCTTCCAGAGCTCGTGCAGTTTTATGATTTCTTGCAAACAATATGAGCCTAACTGATTTTTAATCCCTAATTTTTTTTCCCAAAGGCGGTTAATTTAGAAAATTCTTAAAGTTTAGTTAAATTGTTATCTTTCAACTGACATATTTTTTATACCTCTTAAACATTTTATATAGAAATTGGTTAAAACGTACTCAGTACTATTATACTATCGACACACTACACTTCATTATGATGTAAGATGTTATTTCTAATGACGTGGTGACACACAGTATTTTACTTCATTAGAACTGAAAGAACTGACGGCTAGATTGATTGATCCAAAAATAAGTGCAGCATTCATAATTTATTCCTTGTTCTAATTTTGAAGGTCATGTTTTGAACCAATTTATCTTCATAATGAAATACTATTTCATAATGAAGTATAGTGTGTCGATGGTATAACCTGTTTTTCTGACATTCCAAATTACATTAAACAAAAAAGTGGTAGTTTACTTATGAAAATTTAGAATCAGTTCTGAGCTGGTGACAAAAGTGATTTAACGCCGTGCTCTAAACTATGATTAACATTTTTTCTCCAACACCATATTTACAAGGATTGGCGCTTTTCGCTACTGTTTCCTGCAAAATATTAAATACACTATATCTTGGGTGAAATACATACATATGTGTCAGTATCAAGTTTTAATTCTGCAACTTTTCGACATTAACACACATTACGAGATCGATAGGGTATCCTCTGGACCTTTCGGTATGTAACTCTAAAACGGTGGAACATTTTTTGAAGACTATTACCATATTTTTATACTTTAATCGGCATAATCAAAATGGATTCGCTTCGTCATTTCTCAGCTTGACTAAAATATATTTCTTATCATGGTGGCAAAATGGCTAGAGAAATTCATAGAACATAAAGTTTTTCACCTATAATTCAGATTTCACTTATTTTAAAACCCAAATTAATTTGAAGTAGTAGTTCTTTTCGTTCACATTAGTTTTTAAAGATATAAAACGCTTTCCAATGAATATGTAATTATTTATTTTATAATAATAGCATTGCAAATCTCAAAAACTAGTTTTTTTGATAATTTTATCCCTAAATTTTCTGTTTATTAAAAGAATATTATAGAAAAAAAAATGTATACATATTCAAATCAAATGTATATATATTCAAATCATCGTACGACTGCCTTAAATGTTAACTCAAATTTTATTGCCTATTTCCAAATTTGCAACTCAAAGCGACTTTTTATATCCATATATAAATAACTTTATTCAGTGTTAGCTTGCGTGTAAATTTCTAATTAATAAATTAATGAATTTTAGTAATCCTAAGAACTGGGAATAACCAGTCCAACAATACCTACATAAAATATGCACTGCAAATTAAATACGTTGTATTTTTTAGAACTGAAAATTGGTATTTTACAAATAGTGGGCTTGCTAAAATCCTCTGATTCAGTCATCGACTTAACCTCTTTACTTGAGGAATGCACTCTAGATCTATTTTTTTACCAGTTCCCGAAAAGGACATACTTCTTACCGAGAAAATCAAAAGTTATATAGATGTGATTAGAAATATGTCGTCTGCCGTCCGATTTGAAAAATGTGTCCCCTTTTTAAATTCGTGCAGTGTACTCATAAAAATATCTATGTCATATTTAATATTTTAGCCGCACTTACCCTTAATCTCCTGAGTATATCTCTATATCCAATTCTGACGATATCACGACTCCAAGGCAGGCCAAGGGCATTTTGAATTTGCAAACAGCTTCTCCCATTCGAGCCTTCGTACAGTGCAATTAGAACACTGGTCAGGGCGGTTGGAGAAAAAGCAAAATTATTCCGATTAGCGATAGAATGATAGTAAAGCGTTCTGTACGCTAGGTCATTCGTAACATCCACCATTATTTCACATGGCACCAATTTTTTTGGCGGCCTTGGGATCTCACTGTACTCCCATTGAACATAATATGATTCGCAAATAGTGACAAATGCCGCAATAGCCACTATCACATGAGCCAATTTTGCACTTGCTGCACTCATTTTTTTTTTTTTCAGTTATTTTGTTCTTTCATTAAAGTGATTTTCCCGCCTAATTAAGTATTCTTTAACGTTCTATCAGACACAATTATACACTAATTTGCCCAAACAAGTGGGTCAGTTAAATAAAAAATAAACAAAAACAAAAAACAGCGTATGGATGTACAAATTCAATCAATCAATTTGATCGCACCGTTCGTACTTCATCTGCGAGATATATCTTACTTCCGCGGATGCTACCTGCTGAACTGAGCCGCTTCAGCATATCGACAGGTATATAACTTTAGAGTTTTATGCTCACCATCAATTCTTCGGGTCTTCTGTATGGTCTCTAATTGGCTCGGTGTAGAGGCTCGCACGGGATGTTCTTGTGGAGAAGCCCATTAGATAGAATCTTATGCTTGGTCTAATGCGTTCAAAAATATTCTTTTTTTACCATGCACGCTTACTTCATGTTTACTCAACTTTTTTTACAAATCCGGATCCGTCTAATCACTGACTACTTAGAGATTGGCACGCGGTAATTTGTCGAAGAATTTCCAATTAAAACATTGTTAATTTAGCGATGTTTTGAATTCGACGGTTTTCGAAGTAGCATTAATCGCTATACTCAACATATGAGATGTTATGGAAGAAGGCAAAGAAATCTTCGCGGAACCTGTTTACGTAAGGTGGAAAAAAAAATGTCTTTCGTTGATCTCACTATCAGAAGGCCATTCACCACCCGTTTTTTATGGAGTTTTGCTTACCCTTTTCTCATAAAAAGCTATTAAATCGATATTGTTTCTTGATACAGGGGATAAATGTGTAAATTCACAACGGTTTTATATTAGTAGAGAAGCAAATTATGCTAACTAAATGGAAAAACTTTGGCGGGTCCATAAATAGAGCACAACACAGTTAAGAGTTTTGTGATAAATTTGTTAATTTTTAGTTTCTACAAAATTTAGAAGAATGTCAGTTTGAATTTTTACACGTATAAAAAGTAATTTGAGCCTTCAAGCATTAATGAAAACTGAAGATGGTGCAACAAGTAACAACAAATATTGTGCAAATAAGCATTAATTGGTCAAGGAATTTGTCGTTTAGAATAATAAGTAGATGAATATTTATCGACAGAATTGTTGATCATTTGAAAAAATCATGTTTATGTCCAACCTAACCTAATAATGATGTTATTTTTAGAATTTAAGGAATTAGAAAAAGCACAAAACATTGGGGAATTTGGATTCTTTTTCTTATGGTCGCAAAAGTTTAATTTTGGCTTTGTATACTATGCTATACCGCTTTTGACCACATTAGATATGATATGAGGAGAAGCTTTCATCCATATATAGTAATTTCAGAAAGAAATGTTCATAAATTTGTAACTAAAAAGGCTTGTGTATATTAGTGAAATTTAGAGCAAATGGAACGAACTAACTTTAAATTTCTTGGGGGCTACTTTAATACCTGACTGTTTTATAAGGAACCTTCAATTTGTTTGCTGAAATCTTGTTTTACATAAAGATAAGACAGAATGCAAAAGTTCTTTTCCGCAGTTTAAATTTCTTTTATCGTTTTTGAATGATCTGTAATCCGGATCTATATAAATCATTTAAAAAAAAGCAGCTCAAGATGATATCTCTTAAACGAAGATATGAAAACATAAATCGGTAATGTAGCATTTTTTCAACGTGATTTATTCCAGATAGCCAGGTAAAAAAAATATTTTTGTTTTCATCTTTGACTTTCAGACTAGCTGCGGGCAAGCGGACAGTGTAGTGAGATCAATTGGAGTTTCGGTTTTCCATATTGTTAGAACCCTAAAATCAATTGGTTTCGGAAGATACCTAAGACCTAAACTTATACTATGAAAGCAAACAAGAAATATAAACGCGAAAGTACTACAACTAAATCATTGTACTATATATATTTGATTTCAGCGTAGCAACTAAAACCAGGGACCGAAAATAACAATTATTTTCAATTTTTCCAACCAAAAAATCATGTAGACAAATTTGTGGGAAAATTGGTTTAAATGTAGCATTATGATTCTTATGGCCTGAGCTTTAAGAATTTTATGTGCTTTTTAAATTTGTGATTTTTTCGAAAAAGATCAACAGAAAAAAATTATTTTCGCATTTTTAGTTTTAAAATCAAAAATAAAAATCAGAAAATGATTTTTATTTTTAAAATCAGAAATAAAAATCAGAAATAAAAATCAGAAAATGATTTTTATATTAAAAATCAGAAATAAAAATCAGACTATGATTTTTATTTTTAAAATCAGAAATAAAAATCAGAAAATGATTTTTATTATAAAAATCAGAAATAAAAATCAGAATATGATTTTTATTTTAAAAAATCAGAAATAAAAATCAGAAATTGATTTTTATTTTAAAAAATCAGAAATAAAAATCGGAAAGTGATTTTTATTTTTAAAATCAAAAATAAAAATCAGAAAGTGATTTTTATTTTTAAAATCAAGAATAAAAATCAGATTATGATTTTATTTCTAAAATCAAAAATAAAAATTAAAAAATGATTTTTATTATAAAAATCAAAAATAAAAATCAGAATATGATTTTTATTTTTAAAATCTAAAATAAAAATCAGAAAAATGTTTTCCAGAGGTGTCCGGCATGATCAATGTTTAGTATTGGGTGCATTGCTATGACATTCAACAGATAGCGCTCCCATTGCCGTAAAATATTTAGCTTAGCGCGTTTTTTTTTTTTTAAATAAAAATCATTTTGTGATTTTTATTTCTGATTTTCAAAATAAAAATTATTTTCTGATTTTAAAAATAAAAATCATATTCTGATTGTTAGTTTTGATTTTAAAAATAAAAATTATTTCCTGATTCTTATTTTTGATTTTAAAAGTAAAAATCATATTCTGATTTTTATTCTTGATTTTAAAAATAAAAATCACTTTCTGATTTTTATTTTTGTTTTTAAAAATAAAAATCACTTTCCGATTTTTATTTCTGATTATAAAAATAAAAATCAATTTCTGATTTTTATTTCTGATTTTTTAAAATAAAAATCATATTCTGATTTTTATTTCTGATTTTTATAATAAAAATCATTTTCTGATTTTTATTTTTGATTTTAAAAATAAAAATCATAGTCTGATTTTTATTTCTGATTTTTATAATAAAAATCATTTTCTGATTTTTATTTCTGATTTTAAAAATAAAAATCAAAACATAATTTTTATTGTTGTCCAGAAAAATAACAGTCAGGAAATAATTTTTTAGATCTGATTTTTACCGAAAATATCATAACGGTTACGGTCCCTGACTAAAACTAAATTATTCACTATTAAATTATAAGGAAATCAGTACAACATTGTCACTTAATTTTACCTATACGTAGGAAAACTACTTAAGACTGAAATTGAAGTCCTAAACAAACGAATAACTATTTATGAAGTAAATGTAAGTTAAAACGTCCAAGAGAAGATCGCCAAGCGAAATTTACAAATATTCTAAAATAGACCAAGGTTGATATTAGAGTATTTCTAATGATGAATTAAGATAACGAAACTATTAGCAGTGGTTTCATTACGTCAGACAAGATTCTGCTAACTGATTCTCATATTTTAAATTGATATTCTTAAATTTGATGCTGCCTGCAAAGTCGTCGACACATTCATTAGGGCCCCGGGTAATTACCAATCTGATAACCTGAAATTTGAATAATGTTACTATAATTTTATTCGAATGGTTACTTCGACTGTAATTTAAGAGGTTTCCTTTTCACTGTGTCTATCTATCTCTTAGCAATAGTAAAAATACAATACAATATTATATAAGCAATTAATGAATTATTACCAAACCTACTAAGGTTTTAGTTTTTCATTGAAGATTATATTTATCCAAATTGTTAATTGTTAAGCTAATTGTCAATTTAAAATCGAAAACAATTAATGAAATATCTTGCTTGCTTGCTTGCATAATAAATAAAGTTGTCAAAATAAAAAGTGGAGGGGAGGGGGGAGGGGGGGTGGTAATTTATATTTTTGAACTAAATTTACAATTTTTTTTAAATAGCGTCAAAATATTAATTTAAATAAAGTCTTATTTTTACATTTTCAATATATATTTAATTAAATATTTTTAAAAATATCAATACTACTAACTAAAACTCTTATTAACAAAAAAGCCAAAATAAAAACTCTAATTATTAAAAACACTTAATTTTTTGAAAAAAATATCTTTCAAACTTAAAAAAAAAAAACGATTTCACAAAAGAAAATCTACTTTTCCACTTTTCGTAGCGAAAGAAAGAATAAGAAATATTTTTTTTTTTAAATATATTTGATCTTCTTCAATTACCAGTTTTAATCTGAGTAAATCAATTTACAATTTTCTGTTTTCTGTTGATTGGTTGCCTAGGGTTATTCTGTTCAAACTGATTAACATCTGCTTCAACTGGGTCCTGAATCTCTTCAATATCATCATTTGCGATTAAACAAATATTATGCAATATGCAAGCCGAAACAATAAGGTTGACAACCAAGTTTAAATTTGTTTGCTCGGTAAAATGAAGCAGTCGTCTAAATCGAGTTTTGAGCATACCAAAAGCGTTTTCCACTACAATTCGTGCGGAGGAATGTAATGCATTAAACTGTGTTGCTTCATGCGAGAGATGACCACTGTCTTTAAATGGTGGAATAATCCATTCTAAAAGTGGATATGCAGAGTCTCCCAGCAAAAGGGAATTGAAGGGAAATGTGCGTTCTTTATTTGCATGCGCTTCATGAAATAATTCGGATTTCCTTAAAACACGACTATCATGCAAAGATCCTGGCTCACCAGCAAAAATATCTATGAACCTTTTGTTGATGTCAACAACTGCTTGCAAATGAAGGCTATAATAATGTTTGCGGTTAAAATAGCTCTCTTTATTCTCAAGTGGAGCTTTTATTTTTATATGGGAACAATCAATGGCTCCTATTACGTTCGGAATTTTTTTTTTCTGTTCCCACAAAGCCATGAGACTTGGAATCTCCACTTCGGAAGGCCATTTAACGTAATTGTGCCCAACTGATATGAGCCAGCTGGATACTTTACAGACTACGTTCCAGGCTCCCGATTTTGATATTCCAAACAAATTACCAAGTTCACGAAATGTGTTCGTATTTCCTATATACCATAAAAATATGTATATCTCCTTTTCTGCGCCAAAACAAATTCCTCCTCCTTTTTGTTGATTTGTCACCACATCCGAAGCTTCGTATAAATCTGAAATTTCAGTCATTAGATTCACGTAGGATTTTTAGGAGAGCAAACAAAACCTGTTAACTGATTTACGGTGGATCGATTCAAGCGGAAGTGTTTCTTAAAATCTGCATTGCTGTAGTTGTTGATCACCTCCATGAAATTTGTAACAACGCAGTGTTCTGTCTCCGAATCGGATGAAGACGAACTCGATGAGAATTTAGCCAAATTAAAATCATCCTCGCTGGATTCCGGATATTCATCTTCAGATTCTAAGAGCTAATAAAAGATGTCAATAATTTGTTTATAAATAGATGGAGATAAATTAATACCTCATTTATCAGATCCATTTCCTGCACGTAATCCATAAACTTTACTTAAATGTCTAATGAAACAACTAAATCGAGTGAAAACAAACACAAATTTTAAGCAATTGTCAAGCTTATTCTGACATCTCAGGTAGGCAGGTATGCAACTGCTGAAAAACAACAAATCGCTGATCAGGATCGTTTTTTTCACTTGATCCTGATCCAGATCGTAGTCCGAATGAAAAAAACGCAGCTAATAAGTGGTAAAGGATGAGGATCGCATCTAAAATGTTGTATTTGTAATATTCCACTACTTTTAAATTTGGCCAAGGCGCCAAAATGTATTGCCTATTATTTTTTTATCTTTGTTAATAAATTTTGCGATGTAGTATTCTATTTTTTCATTCCGAGGAAATTTTTTTCATACATCAATTAGTGCTTTTTTTAAGACACTTGAAAAGGTAAATGTTACCTACCTTTGTGGTATGAGAAAAACAACACTGATTATTTTTTTAAAGTTATATTGATATAGAAATTATACTAGTTTTTATATTGTATGTAAAAGAGAACAAATTTACAATTATTACCTTCTGTATATATAAGAATATACTTTTATAGAATTACTTAAATATTACAAAATTAAGAATGTAAATAAAACTTAACTCAACTGAATGCAACTGAATATGTCAGACAGTGGGACCTATTTTCATTAAAATAAATAAATTAATTTTATTAAATAAAAAAATTGGATTTTCCTAAGATACAAACATGTCTTTAACATATTTCAGTATTGTCAAAGAAAAAAGAAACCCCATAAAGCACGATTCCTTGAATTATCATTTTGAAAATTAGAAGATTGTTGTCCAGATTATCAACGATATTTCCTATATACAGTATATACGATATTTCACACTGTCACGCCATAATATATCGTCTAGAAGAAAAAAAATGGTTTGAATTTTCTCCGGAATTTAACTTAATTTTCTACCTACTTGTGAAAATATTTTTCTGACTGTAGAGAGTTCAAGATTCCTGACGAATTTCCTACTGAAGAGCAAAAAAAGTTTATCGTAAATAAGCTGTAAAGAATGGGTCCAAGGCACTAAGAACTGGACTGCTGATTCCGTACAAAAACTCACATCAAAAGTAAGACCAAATTTTGACCGAATTCTAACTATCTCGCTCTTTCTTAGTCCCGCAGGGAGACAACTTTACAAAAAAAAATGTTCAACAACCAAACGAAGGTGGCGCTATGTATGTGCACTTCTTTTGGTTTTTTCTAGTATCTTCGCGTGTGATACATCTTTATAATATCCCCAATGGATAAATAAAAGTAAACACATGCTTTTTGCACATTACTTTTACCCACGACAATCTTTACAAGTTGCCCGCCAACTCATCATTTTCCGTTGCAATCAGCTGTTAGAATAGTTTTACGATGTCCAACAGATGGCTACTTCATTTTGTGATACAACTTTTAGCTTTGGTTGGTATATATGAGAAATATGAAGGTTAGACAAAGGCATTATATATTTATCTTTGTTATTCTTAAGTCCCCAGCTGATTGCCGCGAGGAACATTTTTATGAAAAAACTTAAAATTGAGCGTGATATGAAAGAAATCGGTTCGTGAAAGCTCAATTATTTTTAATTTGCGTCAGTTTAAACATAATTGTACAGTATTTTAAGGCATTTTTAATAGCATAATTTGCTCCATGAGGATTGAGCCTGTGCTAAAAATGGTCTCATTTTTCAGACGACGGTTAGCAGTCCAGTTCTTTTATGTCAGTGGTCCAAGGACTGATCCTTGAGGAACGCTAGTCACAATCACTTGGCAATTTGACCTACCTGAGCCCACATAAATATAGAACTTTTTGTTCCTATGGAAGCTATGGCTAAGTGATGGTTCAGGGGGAAAACATGTTAGGCAATTCAAAAAATTGGTATTTTTATTTCATAAATCGTCAGCAAAACATTCGTGTTCTTTCCGAAGCTACTGCCTATTCTGTATTCGTTATTCACACATTCGAAACTTTAAATGTGTTTTTCTCAACGACATTTTTTCGATTTGTGTGCATGATTACTTAAAAAGTAATTAACCGATCGTTTTTACAAATTTTATAAGTTTACCTAATTGAATTGGCAATATGAACTAACAATTGGGATGTTATCTTTGTTTAAAGTACATTTTTTTTAATAATGGTAAAAATTAATACCGTTTTCTTCAAACATTCAATTTTAACATTTTTGTTTTTGAATTCAGATAAGAATTACGACCCAGAGGATTCACGCAAGCTAGAAAGTCGGGTGAAGACCTGCTGTGGAAAACTGACAATAAATCAGCAATTTCTGGCTAAAATAATTTCAAAATATAATCACATGTAATGAAAACATTAATAAAACATTCTTGAAATTTAAAAACATTCAATTGAATTCTTCCTTGTTTTAAAAAAACCCCAAAAACCACTTATAATTCAGCTTAATTTATAATTGTATTGAAAACAGCAAGAATAAGGTCCAATATTCGTAATTAAAAAGTACATTTCCCCTACTGATTCTTATGCGACGTGTATAACAGTTTTGTGTAAATTCAAAATTCGCTACATCCCTGCTTACTTACCTGCCCTCTAGCGTAAAACGTTTACAGCTTGGACTTACCTATTTCCGTCGGCTGTCACTTTGACTTGTTTTGGTTTCCCGCCATTTAGCTAGCAGTTATAATACAGAAGTGTATTAGGAGTTCCTCTTCGCCGTTTTTCTTTTAATTTTTCGCCAGTAGTTGACTTTGGAAATGGAGGACTCTCCATGTAAGATTTGAATCCACTTAAAGTGCTAGAGTGCACCAATTTCTTTCCAAATTTCCAGCTCAGCCGAGAGTGAAGCGCCAGAAGATAGACAGGAATGGGAGATTTGCAGCTCTAGCAAAACTAAAGTCGCTGAAGGGTCAAAAAAATAAATGTGAGATAAGCGAGGAAGTGGACAGGGTTTACGATATTGTCGATGAAAGCGAATTTGCTAAGCGGGCCAGAGAGAAGTACGGGGATGATTGGATCGAGGACGGTATGATCACTAACTTTTCCTAGCGTTGCTTATTCCATGGCACAAATTCTTTCAGATGGTACTGGGTATCTCGAGGACGGGAGGGACTTCTTCGAGGATGAAGACGATTACTCGGACGATGCGTCGAGTAATAAGAGCAAGCAAAAGGAGTCGAAAAAGCGCAAGCGAGATGACAGGCCCCCGAAGGGAAAAGGATCTATCAGAAGTCTTTTCAGCAACGCAGTCCCTAAGAAAAAGGAGATTGAGACTAAGTTGGAGGAGGACGATGTACTGGCGGATATTCTGGGTGAGATTGATGAAGACAAGTCAAAGAAAAACAGTGCGTCGGCTGGACTGGCTGGTCTGGCTGGACTTAGCGATGTGACTAGGGGAGTTAGTAAACAGAGCGAGGCCGCAATGGTGAAAGAGTACATGAACAACTTCATCAACTTTATAAAGAAGAAGGATGAACCTAAGAAGGGCAAGGAGGACATAAGCGATGACGAAATAATTGATCGCATTTTAAAGCCAAAGAAGGAAGCAGTTGTTAGCCACGATTCAAAGCCACTAGAGGAGATTAGTACCGATGTTCTGCAGCCAGTGGATGAGGAGCCTGAGCCGGTTGAAAAGAATGAACCAATGGAAACTACTGAAATAATCCCTAAGCCAAGCGAACCACAAATAGAAAACAAGTCAGAAGATGTGAAAAAGGCTCTTGTTGAAGAAGTTGCTAAGGAGAACTACAACGACATGGACTTCAGCATGTTCAACTACCATGAGAATGAATTTAACGTCGAAGAGGAAGAGCAGATCACAGAGCCTGAAACACAATCCCCCAATGAAATTGGTACTTTGAAGATGTGGTACTGGGATGCTTGGGAAGATGCTATCAAGCGGCCAGGCCAAATCTTTCTGTTTGGAAAAGCGAAAGACGAGAATGGCACCTACAAATCCACGTCCGTGCGCCTTGACAATGTAGAAAGGACGCTTTTCTTACTGCCAAGGGAGTATGTAAGTACGAGGTTATTATAAACTTGAACAATTAGAATTATATTCTGGTTTTTTTTAGATGCTTGATCCAATTACGAAGCAGAAGACTAAGACGAAAGTAACATTTCTGGATGTATACAATGAATTTAATGATAAAATTTCTGTTGATCTGGGACTCGACACCTTTCGTTCAAGGAAAGTTACTAAAAATTTCGCTTTTCATGTACCAGGAGTAGATGTTCCCGAAACCTGTGATTATTTGGAGGTAGGTGGCTTGAATTGTTTCAAGACTAATTAATTTAGGCATTAGGCCCTCGTGTAATATGATATGGTAATTTTCCATAAATAGCTACAAGAATAATCGTTTATTTTTACATATGTTTGACTGTTTATCTCAAAATTAATTTTTAATCTTAATCAACCTTAAAAATGCTGGATAAAAATTTGATCAAATTTCATTGGAGTTTATTAAGAAAAATTAATTTATTTTATGCCAAAATGTCGGTAAACGCTAAATTGAAAAATAAAAGAACAAGGAATTCTATTCATAGAAATATCTACAACTTTTTAGTAATAAGCGTATTTTTACCATTTCTTAAATGCTGACGTAAAATATTAATTCTTTTAAAGATTTGTTTTTGTAGCAGGCTAGAGCTCTTGACTTTTATCCAGAATCGGAGGAAAATTTTTTGTTATATTGATAACCATAAATGACGCCATTCTGAAGAATTTTGAAAATCATTCTCATAATGAAATAGCTCTTATTATTACATGTGTATGTGTATATAAAAAAGTTATTGGGTCGAACTTGGTTTTCGTAATTTTTAATTTAAATAATAAATATTACAAATAATTATATTATTCTGATATGACTACGGAACCTTGATGTCAATTTATTATTTATTTAAAAACCTATGCACAGGCCCAAACGATTAACTCTATTTTTTGAACATTTTGAATTTAACTGGATACTTCACACACACGAAATTGAAATAAATTTCCTTCACAATTAAGCGTACAATTACTTTATTCTGAAAACTTTTTATTTAAATTTTTATTTCAGTGTGTATTTTAAGTACCAACGGGTGTAATTTAATAAGTGTCTTCAACTTTTTTCATGTTAATCGATCTGGCAAATGAGTGCCTCATATGTAAATACTTGGTAAAGTTCAAAACGCTTTTATCTTATTTCGAACCATAAATATGTTGTAAACATTAAGGATTGTACTATATATTACGTCACACAAATTATGGGTTTTTAGACCTCACCCTCCTCCCTGGGCCATCGGCTGGTTTCTTTTTAAAATCACTATAAAACCAACACTTCAATATTTTTAAAAGTTTGTTCATTAATTGAAAAGAGTAAACCTTTCAATTATTTACGGAATATGATTTCATTCAAATGGCTGCCTCGGCTGTCATGTCAACCCAATTTTGAAGCACCTTTCAATGGTTTGGAACCCTATTTTGCGAATAGCTTGATCAATATTGTACTTAAGTGACTGAGTAGTTTCCGGATTGTCAGTATAACATCGTTCTTTAACGACATTCCAAACAATAAAAAACCCATTGCGCATCTCGACCGAAATTTCTTTTAAAAATTCGCACTGTTTTGGTAACAAAGCACTCACTTTGGAAATAAGTTTTCAATTTTAAGTTGTTTAAATATAAATCTATACATTTCATACCGCGGAGATATGATACCGTGGTTCTGTAAATTTTTTGAGCGCAAGACATGTTTCAAAATAAAATGTAATTTGGAAAGAAACCAACAGATGGCCCCCATTTGTAAGAGCTTAAAACATGTGCATGTATTCTGGTCTTAAGGGCTGTATTACTGGAACCTCCAAGTTGAGATGCCTCTTTTATAATCAACATTAACAACAATATAATGAATATGAGACATTTACTTATGTTATTTAATTAACAACATCATTGATAGAAAGAGACATTAATTTTAGTATATGTGCACTATTTATCGCTAATATCAGTTTTTAAATAAAAAGTTTATTAAAGCGGATAAAGCGAAGTGAATTTTGTCACACTCGTTTGATGTAATATTTGGACGATTTTTTATGGTAACATTGTTCGCCAATTGATTCAATAGTTTTCTTTTAGTATTGCAAGAACACTGCTTCAAGAAAAAGAGTTTCGGCTACCCGTTAAATGCTTTAAATATTCTTGTCTGTTGTGCCTCTAAGTTCGGTGATTTAATGAATTTTGAATTGTAGTTTCGTAAAAATCTTTTTACGATGCTGAATAAAAAATAAATAAACATGCACTCGACATTGAACAGGGAAATGTTTTCCAATATTTGTTGAAAGAGTTTAGAAATTAAGATTGGGTTGAAATGCAATCGAAACGAGTAAAAATTATATTGATATGATAACATGAATTACTATAAAAGCTTCTATTTTATTATATGTCTATAAATATCTCTTTAACTTCACGGTCCTTGATTGTCTTAAATGTTTTATTCTACTCGTATTTAGGTGCGTTATGAAGGCAACAAGCCCGTACCCCGTCTTTCAACCATATACGACTCAATTGCCCATATATTTGGGACAACTACTCCCGCCCTCGAAACATTTTTACTCGATCGTAAAATAAAGGGCCCATGTTGGTTGAATATAACCGATTTCGAAAAAAGTAAGCTTCCGGTCAGCTGGTGTAAATTAGAAGTCACTTGTAAATCACCAAATTCGATAAAAGTGGCTGATGAGCAAAATAACTCACCACCTCCTGCAATTGTACTTTCCATCAACGTTCGAACAGCCCTGAATCCCAAAACTATGATAAATGAAGTGGTTATGATGTCCTGTCTGGTCAACAACAAATTTCGAGTAGATAAACCTCCGACAAATCCTCCCTTTAATCGTCATTTCTGTGGATTTACACGCCCTAATGTTCAAAATTGGCCTTTGGATTTGAACACAAAACTACAACAATACAAATCGACAAAAACCACAAAACTAGATACGGAGCGGGCCCTTCTAAGCTGGTTTTTGGCAACATATCAGAGCATAGATCCTGATTTGATAGTCACTCATGATGCTAATGACTGCAAGTTGGATGCTATCTGCGATAGAATTGCGGCATTAAAGATCCCTTTATGGTCGAGATTGGGACGTCTTAAGAGAACACAAATTACTGGGAAGAGATATAATGATTTCTTTATTGGAAGGATGATTTGCGATGTGAAGCAGTCAGCTGAAGAATTGATAAAGTCGAAGAGTTACGATTTGGATACTTTGTGCATTAACGTTCTTAAAATGCAAGACGGTCAAAGGACAGAGGTGAACAATAACGATTTATATTCAATGTATGAAAGTGGAGAGGGCATACTTAAGCTAATTACGCTGACAATGCAGGACTGTTCCTACATACTGAAGTTAATGTGCGAATTAAACGTCTTACCATTGGCGTTACAAATTACGAATATTTGTGGAAATATGATTTCACGTACCTTACAAGGTGGTCGATCCCTAAGAAATGAGTTTTTACTTCTTCATGCGTTTACAGAGAAAAATTACATTGTCCCTGATAAGAAAGTTAAAGAGTGGGGGAATCCTGATGGGAATTCACAAATAAGCAGTACAGCTCCTACAAGGAAAAAAGCAGCATATTCAGGAGGTTTGGTGCTTGAACCAATTAAAGGATTCTACGATAAATATGTTCTTTTAATGGATTTCAACTCCCTGTATCCCAGCATTATTCAGGAATACAACATATGTTTTACAACAATTTCTCAGCCAGCAATAGAAAATGAGATGCCTGCTCTGCCGGATCCTAACTCCGAACAAGGAGTCCTACCTCGACAAATTCGTCGCTTGGTAGAAAGCCGTCGAGAGGTTAAAAAACTAATGGCGAATCCGGATCTGGACCCTGAATTAAAAATGCAGTACAACATTCGACAGTTGGCTCTCAAACTTACAGCAAATTCCATGTATGGTTGCTTAGGTTTTGCACAATCCCGCTTCTTTGCCCAGCACTTAGCCGCCCTTGTCACATTCAAAGGTCGAGAAATTTTAACAAACACGAAGAGTTGGGTGCAAAAATTAAACTATGAAGTAATTTATGGTGATACAGATAGTATCATGGTTAATACTAACTGCACAGAATACGATCAGGTTTTCAAGATCGGACACAGTATCAAACAGACAATAAACAAAACCTATCGGCAGATTGAATTGGATATCGATGGCGTTTTTAAATGCCTTTTATTGCTCAAGAAAAAGAAGTATGCAGCTGTGACAATAACGAAAGATAAAAAAGGCGAACTCATCGAAACACATGAGTACAAAGGCTTGGACATAGTTCGTCGAGATTGGTCACAAATATCAGTTATGGCTGGAAAGCTTATACTTAAAGAAATCCTTTCTGAAAATCAACTTGATGAAAAAATTGAAAATATTCATGCGCATCTCGAAAAATTCAAACAAAATATCCTTGATGGATCTGTCCCACTTCCCATGCTAACCATTACGAAGCAACTCACCAAGAATCCAAAAGACTACACAGCAATAAATACTCTACCACACGTCCAGGTCGCTTTGAGGATGAACTCGACAAGAAATAAAAGATATAAGAGGGGCGATATGGTCAGTTATATAATATGTGAGGATGGCACGGAAAATCCCCCAATGCAAAGAGCTTACCATTTGGACGAATTAAAGACAGACGAAAAACTGAAGGTAGACACAATATACTATTTAGCACAGCAAATTCATCCCGTCGTCTCAAGGCTCTGTGAGCCACTAGAAGGTACAGATGCAAGTCGAATAGCTGGATGCCTGGGGTTGGACCCAAGCAAATTTAAAGTAGCTGCACAAAAGTAAGAATATTTTTCTATGATCACGTATATACTGTAAAAAAATCTGAATTATACACCAGCTTTAATTCTAAATGTAGCTAGCGACGAAAAATCCACATAATTTCATCATTATAGATTTGTTGGGGATACCTTTGTGCATATTTTCTTTCATCTTCAAAAGACCTTAAGTCTGTCTACTGTCGTCGGTTGCATTTGAGGACTAGGTACAGAGGAAAAGGGTGTAAAAAATTATTTTCTCGCAAACACATATCTCCTAATCTATTAGTCGCATGGTAAAAATAGCCCTTATGAAAATTGAAGATCAGAATATCGTATTAAATTCTGTAATAACGTTTTAGGTATTTTAATTTTAAAAGCTAGCGTTTTAGCATATTTCGCTTTAAAATTTTAAGTATTATTATTATTATAAGAATAACAATAGTTTTTTCCACACCCATTTCGAAATACGTAAGTATTGCAGGCTTTTTATATTTTATTGTTAACTTGATTGGAATTTATTAGCCAGAATATGTGAAAACAAACATAATGTCAACAACTTTTTTTGTAAACTATTTCGATTTTAAAATTTGAAGTTTTTGGTTTATTGTAGGACCAGGATTATGAGATATTTGAGAACAAATTTATATTTTATACTCCTTACACCCTGTTATCCTAAGTGCAATCAGGGACGGCAGCCAGACTCATGGAAAGGGGAACGCATGTATATATATACCCCAACATATCATGTGGGTTTTTCGAAGCTATTTCTTAAATTAGTTGGAAAAATTGGAATAATTTCTAATATTATTGTATTATAATTATAATTATAATATTTTAATACCTAGTAGCCTAATAAAACCACTTCGATGCTCATTTAACTTTTGGAGTTATATCAAATTCAATCCCAATTTCGGTAAAAAAATTAATTCAGATTTAGTTTAAAAAAATTTCGAATGTTTGTGGACAGATATATTTGTTTTAATAATAAAATTTATTATAATTTCTCAGGGTCCACAATGAACGAGTAGAAGAAGGTGCTGGAGAATCTCTGGTCAAATCCAATGCACAGAAATATCGTCAATGTGAAAAGTTTTATTTTACTTGTGTGTACTGCAAAACGAAAAATCTTGTAGCATCCGCATTTAAGCCCGTAGACAGGACTTTGGTGCCAGTTTTGCTGAAGTGTTCCAATGCAAATTGTACCTCTGCACCCTACCAATATGTGATTTCGATCAGGAATGAACTGATTTTGGCAATGAGATCATTTATACGGAGGTTTTATGAAAATTGGATGGTCTGCGATGACCCAACGTGTAACACCAACACGAGAATTTACTCCTATGTTAATGTTAACAACAAGCTTTCATGTCTCGCCTGCAAGCAGGGCACTCTTATTCGTCAATTTTCTGAAAGGGATCTGTATCACCAACTTAGCTACTTTCAGTACATGTTTGATCTAAGCAAATATGAAAAAAAAGGTTAGTAAATTAATATTTAAATAGATTTATATAAAGGATTTAGTATTATAGTCAAAACTAGATAAAATTTTTAAAGCTAAGGATTATTGAATTCTTGCTCTTCTTTTTTCAACTTTTAAATGAGGATAACTTAAAGTAAAAATAGTTTCAAAACCATCAATCTATAATGTGATATCGCATCTCCCAAGAACTCGACTTCAAAAATTAAGGTTCTCAAAAATATAGAAATTTTATTATAAATTTTGGACTACCAACACTTCAGTTTTAAAGAACTATCCGTTCAGGAGAAAAGGAGCTACAACAAACGGATTAAAAGATGAACGGTCAAAGGAAAACGGTGCAGTTCAATGTCGATAGTCGAACTTTTAAAATTTTCTAAGCCTTTATAAGACTTCCGAATCAAATTACTTTTTATCTTCAACTATAGATATATAATTTACAATAGCGATATTTTCAGCTATACAGATCAATAAAAACTGTACAGAGCGAAAACTTACTAACAGCTAGAAAGAATCAAGATTTGAAATTGTGCATTATCATGATTTTTATCTATCTGAAACTTCAAATCTGAAACTCCAAATTTTTCAAATTAATGTTTGACTAAAAAGTGGATACAAGTCATGGCAATTTGATGGTATTTTTAGAAAATTTTAAACCTTTCTGTGTGTTATTCATGACAAATTTCAATTCAATGGATCTGATCTAGATAAATGAAAATGAAGAAACAGAATAACTTTTTCGTAATTTGAAAGTTAAAAAAAAAACTAGTCTCCTCGTTAAAAATACTAAAGTGTTATAAGGTCTGTTAGTGTCTTTAAAATTAAAGGTAACCTGGGTCAAAATCGTGCATGATTATAACATTTTAGATTTTGATATTTGGCATAATAGTAGGCATATTGAAAAGAATACTGTATTAAAAATTTATAATATTTACTATTAACTAAACAAAAAAAAAAAAAAACGTATTGCGGAATTCGCTAATAGCTTTTTTTTTTATAGATCCTTCTCTGTCGATAGAACTTGAACAAGCATATAACATTCTTAAGGAAACTGTGAGTCAACATCTGGAGCGATCAGAATTTTGCACAATAAGACTGGGGAAGGTCTTTGCAAAACTCACCTCAACAGCCTTAGCAAATCGCAGTGGAATCCCGAACACACCTGCGTGATAGTCCACAATTTAGCTACAAAGAACTCAAAAACAAATATGTATATGTTCAAAATAATGTTAAGATATTTCTACAATAGTTTGTTTTTAAGCTGTTTGAAATAAAAAAGTTTAGGTCTTAAATATAACTTTGTGTCTTCATCAATGTACGTAGATAACTACTATATGTTTACGGAATCTTCCATAGGCTATAAACAATTCAGTTTTTTTAATTCTCTTGTTTAAGTGAAAATTGGTGGTTTTCCAGCCGTTTTTCTTTCTGTACAAGCAAATGCTATGTAAATGTAAAGATCGGTTTTGAAAATATGGGATTTTAAATTTTCTTACCTTGTATTCTTTGATAAATTCCTTTTATGTAGAGTTTTGTTTTCCTTAAATTATGACTATTAGTGTTCGATATCCATTTTAGGGGGTCATGCAGACATGGGATATTATTTAAACGATATATATTGTTTAATTAAACGTTATATTTAAGGATAAATTGCACTCAATTAAATCAGGTAAGAATATATATATACATGGGTATCAGCACAACAATAAAAGGAAGACGATTTTATAATTTCTTCGTAGACTGCATCTAGTTTGGTCCGCACGGAGGATCTGATGTTAAAGCCAAGGAAGTCAGCAATGTTCGTCGGCCAGGATGAACTCCTAAATTCTCCCAGTTAATCCAAGAAAGTCGTGCTGTTAAATCTAAAATGATAGTGATGTGTATCAGAAATCTCCGCTTTTTTCACATCCAATTTATTCTTACCACTGGTGTTCCAATGAGCCCTATCGGCTTTAATTTCGCCCCTTAAACACTTTTCAACATACGTAAGTGGATCGTAGTCAGCCTCAAGGACTTCCCTCAAAAGAGCTATGTACGCAATCGCCAACCGCAGCGTGTCAATTTTACTCAACCTCTTCTCGTAAGGAAATGTTGGAACGTGGACTCGTAACTCATCGAAGGCTGAATTGATACTGCTGAAAATTTAAAACAGATAAGTTAGCAATGTTATTGAACTTCATTTGTATGCGATTGGAAAAAAAATCGTAAAAATTGGAAAATTTATGATACCCAGTTGGAGCAGACCTCTGGATACGTTTTCGTTCGCGGATGTTTGCTTGTTGTCTTTGTACTTTATACGGAGCTCCGTAACCTGGAATGTTAGGTGGCAAATTTAAACCGGGCGTTGACGAATCAAGGC
Source organism: Dysmachus trigonus (assembly GCA_949715965.1). Taxonomy (NCBI): domain Eukaryota; kingdom Metazoa; phylum Arthropoda; class Insecta; order Diptera; family Asilidae; genus Dysmachus; species Dysmachus trigonus. The sequence continues at coordinate 26,122,503 of OX454320.1, forward strand.
AATCTAGAAATATTTGGATTTACTAAAAAATGGAAAATTTTGAAATTTTAAAAACCAATGCCTGTATGATGGTGTAGATATTGTTGTTGGATTTGTCGTAAATTGTTTGAATTCAAGCGGATGTTTCCGTTGTTGCCATTCGGTATATGCTGACCAGCATAAACGCATGACGGTAGATCACTTATTATGTCATCATCAAAATTGTGGAAGTTCAAATGACTGCAATTTTTGGTACTTATAGTATTTAAAAAATAGAAAAAAAAAACAGGAAAAATTACGTTTCTTTAAATTTCTTTCTTTCTAATACATATTAATATAAAGCGTGTTCAAGAACAATTTTCAGCACAACTTTCAAATGACACTATATTTCACAGAGAAGAGGTTATTTTTTTATAGAGACTAATTGTCTATAGAAATCAAATATAGCTAACTGATATAAGTATTAATTTAATTTTGACCAAGTATGTCATTTTCTATAAAATTATATCCCAGAGGTAGGTGTACAGTGACTATAAAAACTGTGCAATAAGCAGATAATTGATAGGATAACAAGTAAATCCCTAGATCAATAAACTTAAATCAGTGTTACTCTGTTATTAATCATTCGACTTGTTTCTGTTTGACGCATTTTTAGTAAGTAACAAGCGTACATTCGTGCTTATGGTTTATTTTACTAGTTATGGAGAAACAATCTCGAATTCGCAAAACTGCCAGAGGTCGGTAGTTTATTAGACGAATGTTTAGTGATCTAGGGTTAATGTACATCCAATGCATCGTTTTCTTAAAATTAGAAAAAAAAAAATAGTATAAAGCTTTCAATAACAGAAGTACAGGAGTAGTTTTGTAAATAAAATACATTTAAACATTTATTAGTGTTCCTGTTTCTTGTTATTTTTATTAATATTTAATATAACTGCCTTTATTTAAAAAAAAAATTTTGTACTTAATTCAATAAAACCTCAAAAATATTTTTTAATTCGTATTCTTGGATGGACTCCCACACTTCTTTCGTCCTCTCCCAGAGCTCATTTGTGTTTTTCGGAGGGGCTAAGAAATTGTTAAGCTGCTGTTTAGCTACGTGCTAAATAATGTTAAAGTTTGGAGACTGAGGTTGCCAATTCAGAACCTTAATATTATTTTCCTAATTAAGCTAATGGCTAGCTTTTCGAGCAGTGTACTTCAAGTTTTATTATGTTGAAAAACTACTCCATTTCTGTCCACGGAAAATATGTTGAAGCTCTCGACCAACGAAGTTCCGAGTATCTCAATGTAGTCGTCTGCTTTCACTTGATTATTAATCCGATGTAATTTACCCAAATTTATATCCATTACACAACTCACACCATTATCTTCCCTCCACCGAACTTTACAGTGGGTTGAACATATCGATTATGAAGTTGTCCAGAACCTTTTTTCCATACCCACTGCCTTCGATTGGAACCTGTTAGGTTTATTTTTGTTTTATCTCTCAAAACAATTGACCAATGTTCAATCTTTGTGTAATTTGTTTGAAGTTTGTTATAATGTACAGATAGTAGAGGTTTCTTTACTTTTGGTTTACCACTTAAACCTTCACGTCGAAGGTAATTCCGGACAACTTTCATGCAGGCCGTAAAATTTGAAGTCAAGACAAAGTGTATTTCTGCGGCAGTATCAATCTGTGCAAGACGTACGACTCGTCCAGATATTTTCGGTGAGATCAATTATTGTAATATAAAAGAAAGATAAATAGATAAAAGAACGATAAGAAGATAAATGGAAAATTTCTCTCCTTTTTACCTCTGTGATTTCCTTATTTAAGTAAGAGCTCAACGAAACTGTATAATTAATATTAATTCTTTGAAAATCATTGGTAATTTTAGCGGATAGTATTTTAATTCACACCGAAAAATAATTAAAACTATTCCGTATAAATATCTACTCTAAACGCAGTCATTGCATATATCAGGTATTTTATTTTTCAAAGTAACAAGGGATCGGTGACTACATTTAGAAAAATTAGCATCTTATATTCAAAGAAATCAGGTCTTTTCTTAAATCTTATAATATTTCTTAAAATTAAGGATTATTTTACTTAAATATATTCCATCGACAAAGTTAAAATAAAGAAATGTTACTTTGGCTCGTATTTCTTTAATCTTGACTACGTTTTTACTTGATATTAGTAAATTTTTTTCTGAGTGTACAAGCACTCAACAATAAGAAAGATAAAAATATATAGGGTGCTGCTTAAATGCGTACAATAAAATTCAAATTTAAGGCTCGAGTATTCGAACACTTGGATTATAACATCGTCGGAAAGGCTAAAGCGTAATTTTTCACACAAATTCTCAGTGTTGGACTTACGAGGTAGTTGCAAGGACTTACAAACACTTAAATGAGCACACAATTCAAAACCAAAGGGGTTCAATTTTAACAAAATTTAAGTATTCATCAATTACACGTGATTACTACACGGACAAAGTTAAAGTATCTTTTAGTTATACGGAGTTAGAGTTTTGGCTCGGCTCCACCTCCTAAAAAAAGGTGTGAGGTAGTCTTTGGTTTTCCAAAAACACGCGACTTTCTTCAATAAATGTCTAAACTGCCGTCCAATGTCTTTAAAATTAAAAACCTACAACAGTTAAGAGAACACGTACCGACAGATGGCAGCATCACAGTTGGACGTCGAAGAAGATTTTTAATGGGAACATTATCGTATGGGGGATATTTTTCTATTTCTAGCACAATGTAATCACAAGGTATAACAATATAGTGAAATGTAAAAGAAAACTTTTGTATTTTTGTTCTTTTCATTAATATGAGTTCTTTTACTACTAAAACCACGCAAGTCCTCGGAAGACTTACGAAAAGGACTCATCTCGATCTCAGGAAGCTCTAACGATTATTTTCTCTATACAATTTTGCTCTATCACTCATAACGTACACAAATGGTAATTGATTCAAATGATTCAATTCACTTTCTTGTTTCTCCTGAAAAATTAATTTTCGGAGATGAACCCTTTTCGAAATTTGCGATTTACAATACTTGTGAGATTGAGATTACATTCGTTTTGTGTAGCCTTATTGTTGGCCTTATAATTTTATCATTAAAGTTGATTAGTTTACTGGTAATTACAACTTTAGGAGATTTGTAAGCATAGTATAGTAAATACACTGCATAAACGGAAGGAAGACTTTTGAATTATTCAAGACTAGGAAACGAAATTTTGAGACTGAAAGCGATTTGATTTTGAAATTCTTGTTTTTTCAATAAATATTCTAAACCTTATTTCTTAAAAAACTGCACGTGGACGACTGTGATTACAGTCCTGAATAAAACAAACGTTGAAAACAGCGGACTACAATGCGTCGTTATTTTTACATTCACAAAAAAAAACAACATCCTGTGTCAGGGTCAAGTTTATATGCAAAAACAGAAATTTGTGTGATGTGATTAATAGTAGTATTTTTTCTTGTTGTATTTTTTATATTGTAATGTGCGAATATAAAAATTAAGCCGAATACGCATGGAAAGATCCGTATAGGAAAAATTATGCCGAAAATCACTGTAAAAATTACTATACTTCACCGTAGTGGTGGATGAACAAATTTAGACTTATTACGAAGAATCAACGAATCAATCAATAAGAGAAAATATAAACCATAAATTTTACGATCTGCACAGTAAAATTTATTGATTCATGAATAAAAATTCTTTATTTATTTTACAGAATGTAAAAATTTCTATTGTAAAAAATATTGTTACTACGAGTAATAAAGGATTGTCGTAATTATAATATTAAATAATTGGTTGGGATTATTTTAAGAAAATAATTCGATATTAATTCGAATGTTAATTGAATGTTATTTAATACTATTATTAATAATGTAATAAAATAATAATACTAACAATAATAAAAAAGGATCGTCGTAGTTATAAAATTAAATAATCGAACACCTCGAAACAGATTACGTTGTTTATATAGCTAGAAACAAAGACTGCACTCTTTCGGGTGACATCAAAATAGTTTTTGCCCGAAATACCTATATGATGACCTGTAGTATTTATTTTATTAATTTTATAAGGTACATAAGCAGAATGTTTTTCAAATGCAAGTATGATGGATATTCAACTGATTCAAAATCTGCATGAGATTCAAAATCTAGATGATGATAAAAATGTTTAAACCATTGGTCATATATGTAGTTAGTTTTTTAATAATATTTTTCGCTGTGTATGAGATTTTATTCGAATAATTTCAAGAAGTTGCGTTTTCTTTTTATTTTGAATTTAAGTCCCATTAAATTGATCACCTATTTTTATATATTATTTATAATATTTTTTGTTAGTCCTTGTTAAAACATAAACGTAACTTACTTTCTATTTACTATTAAATTAAACTTAACAACTTTATCTACTTATACATCACTTAAAGAGAGATTTCACTGTCTTTTTATTTCTTATTATTTTAAAAATTTACCACACCTTAAAGGTGGAGATGACGAAGAATCTGGAAGTTGATTTCTTGACATTTTTTAAGCCTTCACTACTTTTATTGAAACCGCACTAAATTCTTATTGTTTTCACAAAATTCACATTTATTAATAAAATTTTAGTAAGGATTTAATTCAAATAAATTGCTTATATTCACTTATACGATAATTCACAACTTGATTCCACCGAGAACATTATTAAATGAACTGATAATTGAATGAATATCACATTTTATATGCCGAGGCCAGGACACTCCCACAAATTTCTGGTCCAGCCATTAGCCATACTCCTGCCTCTCGGGATACACACAATGGGAGGAGCTTTCGAGATACGAAGGGGAATGCTTGCACCGTGTTATCCTTGTCGCTCTACTCTCTCCTGCAGAATGACTTGCGAGTGAGTGAATGAAACGTTTCCTTGAGAACATCGGAAAATGGCGTCTGTCTATTGATTCTTAACGTTGTTTAAGAAAAGTGCGTAATTTAAGGAGATACATTAATTTGGGAAAATTATAATAAAACCAAAATGAATGAAGTATTGTGAAATAATATTGGGTAATCAATTTCCTTTAAAGATTCTAAGAAGTGCACGCGTAAGAAATTAGTGGAGTATGTAATAAATATTAGGCTATCCAGAAATTAATTAACATTTTGTTTTCAAGAAAATAAACTGTCTTAAATGGTAGCATTGCAGTATTAAAACTCTTAAAATATGATGGAATGTACCAAAAGAATTCAGCATTTAATACAGGATAATCTACAATGTTATCTGAAACATAATTTTCTTATGCGAAACTTTGCGGAGTGCCTGTTTTTGTTTTCTTTAAATTAATTTTATAAATTTCGCCCTTTACAACTTTTGGTAAATTCAATCTTTCATTATAAACCGCTGTAGTTTTCATATAATCTTCACAGAATAGTATAATCTCTGTTGTTAATTTACCTAAAGTTCGTATGGTATCGGAATTAAGGAAATATTTTTTGCAAAAAGTTGCATAAAATTTATGGTTTAAAAAATTCAAAAAAAGAAAAAACATAAAACAAATTGTGGTTACAGCATGCAATAGTTCGATGAATTTCTTATGAGATTTTTCAAAGAACACATATGGAAATTAAAAGTTCAAAGTGTTCTCCCGTCCGTTTCTTACCATTTACCCTATTCAGCAAAATTCTTTCGATGAAATTCACCCTCCCAGAAAAGCCATCAAAAGCAGAAATTACCAGCAGGGTTCCCGTGTGCTGTAGGCAGGTTGAAGAATGATGCTGGCGGTGAATCATTCATTACCCTTTGCAATCTGTATGCTATCATCATCAGCAGATATAAGCAAGATCGCAGTTTATCTAAACAGGTGCAAAATATTGTATTTCGTTTCGCCGCTTACAATATTTAATTCTTAAAGTACTTTATTACTGCAAGCAAATATAATTTAAGCATGTTGTTTTAAATCTTTTCTTTGGGTGACGGTCAACTGAAGAAAATTGTTAAAAATATTCAATATTATATTTGAATATTTTAACTAATTTATATAGTTGTGTTTCAACCTTATTGAAATTTACATTTCCAAAGTAGTTAAATGATATTGAAAATAGCAGGACCATCTTCTCCAAAAAGGAGAAGATTCTCAAGTCAATGCGTATATATACAGTAGGTGTTCAATGAATTAGATGCACGTGCAGATTTTTAAAAAAGTTTCTTGTTTTGTCTGTTTGGTGCATAAAAACCCTTCAAAGAATTTTCTTTCATGGTCATTTCAATTCATGATTATTTCTTGAAAGTATTAATAGCCAGGAAATCCAATATGCATCCTTTTAGCAGGTAAGAGGTGAGCCCATAAAGAACATATCCCTTTTCTGCCTCATTTAGTTCTTAATTGGCGAAGCGTAAGGTTCATTTAAAGTGGTTTTATAGAATCTTATTAGTTGCTTTAAAGTTGTAACGCTGTTTTAATTGTTGTGTAGTGATTAAAAACGTTTGAAAAATGTGAAATTAAATTTTAAATTGTGATAATTTATTGAAAAACAAAACAGTGTTTGAAAAGTTTTGAATTTATCAAATTTTTCGAAAATGGGACGTTTAAAAGGCATTAGTCAATGGAAAAAAGAAAGCAATTATTGCTCTATTGAATAATAAAATGTATTCTCATCGAGAAATCGCTAGAAAAGAAAATATTTCTTCCTCTACTCTAGACAGAGAAGCAAGAGTTCTTGCAAGTGGACATTTATCTGGGAGAAGTCAAAGGAAAAATTGTCGTGGAAAAAGGAAAACTTCTGACAGAGCGGACCGGAAAATTTTACGAACTACATTACAATAACGGAGAGCATCTGCCCGAACTATTTTAAAAGAGTTAAACGACCGAGGAAGAGCAATATCCCAGATGACATTACGACGAAGGTTATATGAAGCTAATATAATATAAAATGTAGGCGACCGGCAAAAAAACCAAAATTAACTAACTTAATGAAAGAAAAGCGATTAATCTGGGCCAAGTTTCATCGCAATTTTACAGTTGATGACTGGAAGAAGGTAAAATATGAAAATACTGTAATAATAATATTTTTTCTTGAAAATTTAGTTAGTGTCAATAAACATGAAAATTTTCACAAATTACAGGTGATGAATGCCGCATGGAAGCAGTTATCGAGAGTACTAAATTTTTGAGGAGAAAACCGGGAGAACGTTACCACAAGAACTACGTAGTACAGACAGTGAAACACCCACCATTTGTTATAATATGTGGTTGTATCAGTGGAGACGGACCCGGTCCAATATATTTCGTCGAGGGAACTTACGGCAGGATCAATATAAACGTATCCTTTCTAATGTCCTTCTTCCCTAAATAAATTCCCTACCTTACGTCCGTTCCCATTATACATTTATGCAAGACCACCTTGTCGCACATCCCAATTAATTAAAAACTTTTTAACTGTCGAAGATTTCAATATTCTTGCTTGGCCTTCTCTTCTCCAGACCTAAATGCCATTGAGAATTGCTGGGCTTACTTAAAATCCACAGTCTACAGCCTCCCTAACCCTACTGTATCACAACTTCGAAAAAATATTGAAAATATATGGTACAATGACGAAGGACTTAAAGAGATGATCACTTCATGCATTTGCAGTATGCCGCAGCGAATAAAAGAAATAATTATAGCGAGAGGGGGGATAACAAAATTTTAATTTTTGTTTTTGTATTTTTGTTCAAAAGAAATAAAGTATTAATATTACATATTATTTCTCGAAAAACGTTTGTTTAAATTAAATATTTCCTGTAAGTATATCAAATTTATCAAAATTCACTGCTGCGTCTAATTCGTTGAACACCTACTGTATATATATATATATTTTTATGTATGAGCACGCATAACTTTATACAGAGTAGTTCGATTTTGATGATTCCGTTTTTATTGGATAGGGTATACCCCCTTTAAATGGGACCAACTTAAATTTAAAAAAAAAATAGGGGATGATAAATCTTTCATTCACCTGTGAATCAATTCTGTTCAAACTTGGCACACATATGTAGTTCTGATCACACTACAACATAATGGGGACCTGGAGTTAATCTGACGATGAAGACGGAACACAGGCAAGAGAACTCCTCAACGGTTTACAGCACCTACGTCGTGTGTTTGGACTTATTTCATTCATCTTGATGAGCACTTTAGACCTAGTTGGGTTATGACTGTCATTGAGGGTCTGTTGATGAAGACGAAAGGCTGTCGAGGGAAGTCTTTGCTTGGAAAAAACTTCTTAAAACAAAAATAAAACCGACGAAAAAAGAAACTGAAAAACGAAAAATAAAATAAACCTTTTTAGTCTTAATAACTAAGCTTCTAAACAAATTTAAGTAACTAATTTTGAGTCGGCGCCAAACAAACAATCAATGAAGATTATTAAATTACTTTAAAGAAACAATCAAAACAAAATAACACAAAACTGCGACATGAAATGAAGCGATAAATAATTGTTAATCGGTGGGTTTAAAAACTGAATAAATAATTGGTCTTTCGTGCTCATTGTCTATTGCTGATATTATTATTTCTGTTTTAATTTTTAGTAAGGCGCTTTTCGTTTCATTTGTGGAAAAAAACGATTTTTTTTTTTTTTTTACATAAAAGTGTTCTTTAACATTACAGAAATACACTCCTACACTGTTTTAAAGAAATTCGTATAGGAGAAAAAGTTATACATATTAGTAAAAGTTTAGTTATAAGTGCTTTATATGCAAACATACGCGTTTTTCTCGAAACTACATTTTTTAATTTGCCCGCATCTGTAACTCGAAAACTACTCAACGGATTTTAATAATTCATACATTCGATTCGTTATGAAAAATACTAGTAAATAAACCCATACAAATATTTTGTTATACAGTGGTACCTCGATATACGAGTGCCCTAATATACGAGTGTTTTGAGATACGAGCCACCGAGCGAGCGATATTTTGCTTTGAGTTGAGAGCAAGATTTGAGATACGAGGAATCGCACACTACACCGCTGCACACGACCCCAACATGCGAGGCGCATGTTGGGGTCGTGTGCAGCGTCTAACAGTTTCTCCCACCTCAGTCTATCCTGAAAGGGAGGAAGAAACAAACCTCCTTGGACAGTTTTTTTAAACGATCTGCAGGTGAAAATGAGCAAAGCGTGACGAAAAAAGCGAAGACCAGTGACGAAAATTAAGCGCTTCCGTAAGCACTTCACTTTTTCTTTTATTATGTTTTTATAGAATATGTATTTGTTATTTAGGTTAGGTAGTTATGGCTGCCAAAAGAGGCACACTTAGTATTTGTTATTTATAAATAAATGTTTCTTCTAATACATTGTTCTTATTCAAAAACACTTAACAAAAACAAGGTGGTGTTTTTGGAGCTGGAACGGATTAATGGCATTTCAATTAATTTCAATGGGGAAAATTGCTTTGAGATACGAGCAATTTGACATACGAGCAAGGTTATGGAACGAATTAAACTCGTATGTCGAGGTACCACTGTATATCCCTATTTTTTAATACAAGGGTAGTTTACCCCCAAAAATTGTTTGTTTTTTTTTTTGATTTTTCAGAAAAATGTCTATATAATGCTAAAAATATTAAATATTAAATTTAGTATTTACTCTTATGAATATAGTCCCGTTGGAATTTTTACTCTATGTGTTACAGGAAGACCTAGAGAAATACGGGCGTTTTAAAAGTGACTTTTGGAAGACGCCTTCTGCAGTGAATAAGACACACTAAAAATGCCAAAAAATTATTTTTTTAAGTTCTCCATATGTTCTACTATAATATTTAAAAGGAATTAGTTTGATAAACATAATAGTTTTTTTCCCAAAAAAAAAAAATTAAAATGTGTATTCTTTTTCAAAAATAAAACCAAAAGTCCACTTAAAGAGTTCTCAGAAAGTCCACCGCCTTGAAAAGGTTTTCGTCTTCTTATGGTATATGAACTTTTCACAATGACAGTTTTGATGAAATGAAAACATTAAAGTTATTGCGGCTGGACAGATTATAAATCAACTCAAATTATGTTAAATTTAAAAAAATATTTTATCAGCTTGATTTTGTAGGAGATAATATTCGTTTAATGTCCCAATCTTTGTACGACACTTTGAATTTGGGGGCTCTCAGGAGCTGGGGTCGCTTACAACGAAAGTCTTTAAAATAGTACAAACAAGCAACAGCTCAGCAAATTATAGTTCCTTTGAAAATATACCAATAAAATTAGGTTTATCTTCTACATCTTCGTGAGATTTCAGAGTTGTTGCATTTATATACATATAATAGTACATTTATAGTACAAAGTGTTCGGAAAATAAGTAGAAAGCAGTATTTTAATCGATTCCTTGTACTAGGGTGGGGATTTATCGAAGAAAATCTTGATCGTGAAACTTCAAGGAATCGATTGCAATACTGATTCCTACTTATTTTGCGAACACCCTGTAGAATTGCACCACAGTTATAGTAAATAATGCAGAATATGTTCCCACAGTTGAGTAAATATTTACAAAATATTCACCATTATAAAATTTGCCACGGTGCTTAAGCCATCAAAACAAACAGGAAGATCAGGACCAGAAGCATGTTAAGGACATTACCGACACGAGCCGTTCAAGTATTCTCAAATATTTGCAAATCGATCAGATTCGGTAAAGTGACGACAACCGCTGAACCAAAGGGTCGGTTGAGTTAACCAGATTCCGAAAGGTGGCAAACTCACCACTGTTGCCCTAAGCGCAAGGGATTCACCCTGGAGTGCACTTATTGGTCCAGTTCTCTCTCCCTTCTCATCACTTTCTTAAGGCTGGCACGTGATGAAACAATCCAAATTGTTCCGAAAAATCGGGCAAATCCTCCTGCAGAAGACATACGTTCGGTCGCGTGTCGCATGACAACTTCAATTGCGGGTTGCGGCTGTTGTTGAAACACAAAAGGGTTTCCGACACGGCGCAGGCCAAGAGTCCAAGAGGTATGCTCAGTCGCAGTGCACAGTCCCTGCAATTTCGGGATGTGACAGGGGGCGGTTGTAAATTACTAGTGTGGAAAATTACATGTTAATAAATTGGCCGGAAGGATTCTGTCCTGAGGCCGGAACCTTTTATTCAATTTCCCTCTGACTTTATTCTCGATTTGTTTTTCATGTCACTTTCAATTTTCCCATGATCTTTGGTATAATGACTTGTGCAGTTTATCATGATGCATCGGAAATAGCGTGGTTTGTTGCTAATTATAAAGCATTAGTTGAAGGACACATCACCAATCTGAACTTTTATTTTAGTATCTTCCTTTTCAGTATGATGTATCTACTTTTTTAATAATATACACTGGCGAATGGAATGAATTTGAAAATTAAAAAATTCCAATCGTGAATCACAATTTTTTTTAATAAAAGTGCATTTAATAATTAAAAAAAAAAAAAACCGGAAATTGCTATTTTTAACTTGTTATTTATAAAATGTTTCTGATTCAAAAAGGTTTTTCACATTGAAGAATAAACCGGATTATTCTGATGGTATCTCATACTTTTTCATACATTTTACATTTTATTAATTAACATAAAATTTCATAACTAAATATCGTTAGAGTACGATCGCAACTGGAGCCTCTAAATATGATACTCTGAAATTGCAATTTTATCAGATTTATATAATTTATTAAGAATAATTTTAGTTCCCATCAAAATTTAAAAAAATTGGTTGGGATAAAACCGAGTTTAAACTTTTTGGTATCACCGCGACCAAGGTGAAGCACTACTATTCTATGTTCTACATCTTGGATAATATTTAAATTTTTTTGTTTCTTCATGGATATAATACAATCAATAACAGTTAAAATAAAATAAAATCATTTGTTTATTTTATAAACCTACGTATATTACAAGAATACCTACAAATCTGTACCACATTTGGCAAAAATGCCGATTTTCAAGGTCGTCCCAAATCACCAAAAATTGGACTCCCATTTTTTTCAATAAAGTTGATAAAGAACCTAATTTTTCTATCTTCATCGATACTCAGTCATTTCCCAAAACCCAGTATGTTTTAACAGATAAATTTTTCAGTAATATAAGGAAAATGCTAACATGAGAAATTTAAATTTAAATATAATTTTGATTATAGCGCGTAATATAACAAATTAAAACTTTAGGCATATAGAACTTCTCCAAAACTTTTCAAAATACTGCATTTACCTCAGAGAAAATAGTAATACTAGTTGATTTCTTAAAATCGCTATTTAGTATGTATATTCAAACGACATTATATTCAAATTTTTAAAATGGTAATATTTCTTATATTTTTTAAATTAAGTCGCCGCAATGGTTTTTATATAACTTCAAATGGATTTGCCCTATGTCGAGAAATTACTGAGCTTTTGTTACAATTATCTAAAATTAAAAACAAGGAAAAAATAAATACTAATCGACAGAATGAGATTACTTGAGGAAAGTCTGTTCTGATAAAATAACCATACATCTGTAACGTTTTTCGGTCTCAACGATTTCACACCATTACTAATGGGATTTTGGAATAAAAAATTTTAATACCTCATTTTTACTCGACTTAACCACAAGTTAACCACAAGTTTGATTAAGAAATAGGATTAAAATCTTTTAGGAATTCTCCCACAGATTGCCTTAAAAAGTATTTAATATTCATCACCAGTTAAATTCCCCCAAAGCAAACTAACTCATCCCTAGGGAAATTGTTATTCTTTCTCACATTGCACCTTGGAACAGGAACTAGGGCTATTTAAATGAGCGAAAACATATTTTCAGACCAGAATCAACCCTAACATTCGTACTGAATTGATTACAGGGTAAGAATTACGCCGTTGCTGTTTACATTGATTTGTAACGAGATTGTACTTGAGGACGTCAAAGCGGTCCCTAGATCGAGGGCTGATTAGTGTCAAGCGGCGAATAAACATGATCACGGATGCAGCGAGGGCTTTTTCGGCCCTCTGATTAGGAAAAAATTATGGAACGAGGAAATGTTATGGAGCAATTGGTAAAGAGCATTTCCAGGCAGATTGACGATTTATGTTTTGTCGCCTCGAGCAAATCACCGCGCGCTCGTGGTCTATGATCAAAATGCGGAGCGTGACCAGTCGCGTGTCATCATTCGTGCAGCGAGTGCACAAAGATTTCAAGCATCGGCAATTGGTGAGGCTAATTTCTGTTCACTGCAGGGAAATAATTCAATTTTTCATTATCACCCTTTATGGGTTTCGCCACAGTTTGGAAGTCAAAAAATGAAAATTAATAGAGCAAACATATCTACAAAAGCTATCTATCGATCATTGGCTTTATTGAAAATTAATTATGAATATTTTTTCCATATTATTTAACACAATAGTTAATGCAGTTTTACTTTCTCAAAAAATGGTGCAATCAAAACAGCCATACAACAATTTTGATACTTACTTTAGATGTCATATTATACCCTGAGATAGCAAACTGTCTTTTTTAGAAGTTGATACATTCGTTGTCTAGTTATAAGCAAACATTCGGCGTATTTATTTATTTACACGGAAAGCAAATTGTAATGAATATCGCGTCTTTTGTGGCAATATTCCTGATTTTTCTGATGCATTTTCGGATAGTGCATAATTTTAGTGTTATTCGTGAAAAATACGGGGATTTTAAATGACCAGCGACAAATGTTGGCATTATACGTATATTCTACAATATATAGCCAAATGTGCGTTTTTTTCATCATATGTAGTATATTTTACCACGTTCATGAATTAGTTGGGAATTTTGACCATCTACTTTTTTTTCGTGTATTTATTCACAATACAATATGTAGAAATAAGTCGGTTAAACTAACCTAATGTTTAGTAATCAATATGCTAGAAATGAGAACCAGAGTATCGATAAAAGGGCAGGGGAGTCGATAATTCCTTGCAGGCACTCGAACCCGAAATCCTGCCTCTCTTTGTCCTCCAACCATGCAACAATATACTTAAAGTACAGTTGGCTGTTTATTTTGCCAGAAAAACAATTACAGGCTTAAACATTTTTTATCTTGGCTTGAAAAAAAAAATTAAGCTGTCTTTTTATTTTTGTCAAGCCGTCGAGCTTTTTTCTCTTAGCACCCTCCATAGGTAAATATAGCTTTTTTTTCAAAAAAATTCATAACTGGTTCGGTCTCTGAAAAATATTCCGCATTTATTAAAATATTTCCGCATTCTACTAATTCTAATTCTACTAATGGATCAATGACCCGCTCTTTGGAATTTCAAGCCTGGTAACCTTTCACTTAGGGTTAGATATATTACTTGAATTGAATTGACAAATTTTTAACTGGATATATGTTTTAGTTTTATATTATATCACTAAATAACAATTTTTAGAAGCAAAAAATGAATACGAATGACTTTTTTCTACAAGAACTAATTTTAAAAACTACGAACTAATTTGAATAATTCTTTCAATGATATGAAACTAATTTAAGGGGAGAACCGGTTTATGTCGCTGAAAAAAATAGTGAACTTTGAAAAAAAAAAAAAAATCTGAGCTAAGAATAAAACAGATTTTTATGAAATTTTAATAGTAAGGTGCTTTCAAAGACTCGGATACCAAGAAGCAAGCATCAAGATCAAGCCCTACTGGAGAATGATACTAATGCTAGCCTTATACAGATTATCAAGGCGCAAGTATTAAATTGTATTGACAACTTTACTGACATCTTAACAATCGGTTTTCAGTTTAATTTTTATTCCAGTAGTATTATTAATTCTTATTATATATGATGATCATGGTTTCTTCCATAAATTCAACTTTTTTTTCTCCACTATGCGGTATTATGTAAGTGGCAACACTCAAAATTTTTTGAACTCTGGTACCTAATGCCTACTCTCAAAACCCCCGGGAATAATAAATACAAGCCGTGAAGTAGACCTGCTCACTACCACACCTATAGGGTCATGTAGTCCGATGATTGCACCGAAATAACATTGCTTCTTATGGCGGTAGAGCTCATTCATTCCGCTCCAGAGGGCGAATCTGCTAAACTATCGCTTTTACGAAAAAGTGATGTTCTACTGACTGTAACTGGGGAGGAATACCGTTCTTATGGTACCAAAATCATTATAGGGGTAAGAACAAAATATTAAAGATATTTGAGCTCAAAAGTTACTCTTACTGCCCATCGAACAAATTACCACGGAAAGTCGTGCTGTCAAGTCGACCTGCCGCTGCTGTTTTGTTCGGGGAAATGGTTAGAGTTGTTCTTAAGTGCAAAAAACTCTAATATTTTGTTCTTACCACTATAAAGTTTTTCAGATCACTAGAAAGGTATTCCTCCATAGTTATAGTTAGTAGAACATCATTTTCGCGTAAAAGTTATAGTTTAGCAGTTCAGGCGAGTGGAGTGGCTTACTTTGGATCATCCGCCATAAGAAGCAATGTTATTTCACGGCGATTCTCGGACTACATCACTACGTATGCATTTTCTACTTCACGGCTTGTGTTTATATGTATTCCCGGGGGTTTTGCTACTCTCCAATACGGAGGACAACCACGACACAACCAAAAAAAGTGCTGCTACCTTTTCCTTCTCATTGTAAAATAAATTTCCCGTCTCGCTCGTGTTTTGGTGGACATGCTCTAGCTTTTCGTTCGTATTAGTTAAAAGATTTGAATTCCCACATGAAATTCAGCCGATTTCTAGTAGTGGTTCTGAGCCTACCCAGCGGGAAAAAATGCTGAATCTTCCTCAGAAGCAAATTTGAAGATCTTCCTTCCAATATCTTAAAGTGCTAGTTAGGAAGATTTTAAAGCTTTATTCCGATTGTGCACTCTGCGAATGAAAAAGGAAGATGCTTGTGTTTTCATGCAGTAGGGATGACATCATTTCGTTGTGAAATCTTTCTGATGGAACATTTCAGTTCATTTTCGTTTAGGTGCTCGACGAGCTGTTAGTGATGTGATTGATCCAATTTGCCTTGTGATAATTTTTTTATCATTTCGTCCATATAGCGCCATAATCAAAGCCAACAATATGTATGGTTTAATATTCCCTATGAAACTTCTCCTTTTGCTTTTGTCCCCTTCGACAATTGCTTCCGACGTAAGCATAAATATCTGCTAATAATCTTCTAAAGAAGAACTTCCTCAGAAAGTACTAACTGCTAATGAATAATCTTCTAAAGAAGCACTTGGGCAGAAAGCTCTAAAACTGCTTCCCTCCAATGACATGCCCATACTAAAAAGATACGGATAGGTAAACGGAGAGTAAGCAAATTATGCTTCCAAAATATTGCTTTTTCATTGCTTATTGTATGAATCCGGTTCCCGCTGGGTAGCTACATATTTAGTACTACTAAAATGTCAAATCTTAAGAAATAATTGAGGTTAAGTGTTAGAAAAAAATTGCCGCCAAAAGTGAAGAAACATTTTTAAGTGGAAATGATATTTATTTGGAGTGTTAAGTAAAAAAGGATGAAATGTATAAACATCCTTGTTCATAAATTACGAAATATAAATTTCTTCCTGTTCCATTTCACTCCCGATTAAAACAAGCAGAGTGTTTTACATCTCACATCTACATTGATAAAGATGTGTACGAAAGCATTTTGTCAGCCAACTGATAAGTGGTGGGTTCGTGGTTTTCCTCCGCATTGGAGATTAGGCATAAGTCTCTGAGTGTGGCTAGGCCATACATTATTATTTAGCCCAAACCGCAATAATAATAATCCTATCAAGTTATTACATAAAAAATAAGCAACTAGCTCATCTTGCATATTTATCCCTGAAAAAAGAAATACAAACACTTAATTGGATCACTTTGAAATACATCATTTTGATTGTTTACAATTTCTTCATTTTCAAGTTTTTTTCTTTCTTCTTTAATTTCGTTTATAGTAAAAAATAAAAATTAATGAAAGTCAAAGTTGTAAATTAACATTTTAATGATTTCAAGAGACTCGTTATAATTTTTAACAGTATTGTGACGTAATAACGGATAAACTTTTAAATGAAAAATAATCTAGATAGTAAAATTTAGAAGCATTTGTAGTAATTTCTTAAAGACAGCGTAACCTTTTTTTTATAATGCATTTTTAAAGGCGATATGGAATGATTGCAGGGTATTGGTCCCAAAATTCCACCTTCCCTTGCTATTAAGTTAAGATGTAGAGAAATAGCGAATTGAAGAAGGGGAAGAATCGAGTAGCACACACCGAGCATAAATCCGTAGAGGAGATTGTAAAAAATTTTTTATTGTGCAGTTTTAAAGCGACCTGGGACGAACATTGTCAGAGTGGTCTTAATTTAATCGTAAATATGAGCGATGTTAAACAAAAAATATGTAACATTAATTAAATATTTAATTTGGTTTAGATAAATCATCATATAGTATAACGTGTTTGGTGTGTATGAGGAAAAGGCAATGTGTAATGCGTTTATAGAAGAGTTTTGTAATAAAATATTTTTTGTGAGATGCACCCTACAGAAGTGTTCCAATTATACCATACATTTTTGTGTTTATGTCGCTAATGACTTCTTTATTACTAGCTATTTCTAGCAAAAGTTTCCACTTCGTTCCTCTAAGGTCGAAAACGGCACGAGTGTCCCTTCTGGTTGTAGATATTCTCTGCCTTGCATAGCCCACAGAGAGAACGTAGATTTCTTTTTTAGATATGAAGTATATATAGTAACAATTTTATTTGATAGCGTATAAATCAAAGATTAATTATCATATGTAAATTTGAAGAGCTTCCCAGTGCCCTTCAAACTTTAAGAAAATTATGTACCTATCTCAGAAAAGAGGGTAAAAATGGCCAAAAATCACTTTTCACCGGTCTAGTGGTATTATTTTTCTTGCTTATTGTAATTTCCAAAATAAAATGATCATTTTTTGTCTGACTCCGAGGTCGGCCAAAAATGGGACTTATCAGCCTAGCTCCTTGAATTGATGGATTTGGGATTCGGTTCTTTGTTTCATATTTTTGATTGATTTTCCCATAGAAAGAAGGCAGCGTAATAAAGCGGAATTAAATAGTATTTATTAGCAATTACTGCCTTTTATTGTTGGCATAGTAAAATCTAGATTTAATCAATCTGAAAAACGATCGTTCAGAGTTTGGCGGTTACTTTGGCGCATTTATATCCAAAACTGTTATACGCCTTCCAATACGCGAAGAAGTACCAGCCCTGCACTTAAATCCAGTCAGCTGACTGTTGGGAACATTTTTAAAGCAAAAACAACAAATCCGCTGTCAGCCTGACAGCGGCGGTCTTTCACTTGGTTCACCGTCGCAGGTGTTCGCGGTTTTATCTGCAAACGGTTCGGAAGGTGTTCCACGCCAAATGAGACGTTGTGACCGTAAACTCTCTTGAGAAATGAGTAATTCTTCCGTTAAGTGATAAGATCAATAATTATAAGCAGTACCAGTTTCAGTTAACGCTTGCTCCTGTTAATTTTCGTCTTTAATTCGCTAAGTTCCATGGCCGCGGTATCTCAATTCAGGTGAGAAATTGCTTTTCCGGCTGTCCGACTGCGACCCTTTTGTTCTTGCTCATCGTGGGTGGCAGTGTTTTAAGAGTTTTGTCAGGATTTTGTGAATAGAAGATGCATCACTTGGTCGATTTAGTATTTCGGGGAAATGATCGAAGGAGCGAAGCGGGAAAAATAAGTGGGCGGTTTTTCATAATTCGTTTGGAGCTATGTTGCAATTCCTCTCTGGGAGCATTAAGAGGAGCTTATTTTTGTACAAGGTTAATTGGAATTAATTAGGTGGAATGAACTCTTACACGAGATTTTAAATATAAATAGAAAATAAGTCTACAGGCTCGTCTAACGCTGTGGCAATATCGAAGTTTTGAAAGAAAATTTAAGTAAGATAGTCGTGATAAATGTATAATATGTTTTATTTTACTTTCCAAACCCAATAAAACGACCACTAAAAAATTGGATCCACCAATTATCAAATTAAACGCAATTGGCTCTGGTAGAGAAACAGGTGCGAAGGCGACAAAGTGCCTAGGGAGGGGAATGGGGAGGACTGAATTTTTATCACAATTAAGTAATGTTATCATTTTAAGCATGTTATCAATTAGTTCAAACGTGCTGGTAGGGGAATTTGGGCTAATCGAGTCCGTAAAAGGCGTATTTGCTGTGATATCGAAAGCGGACGAATAGAATTACACTCATACAATGCTTCTGACCAAGCATAGATAGTCTAACATTAATAAAAAAAATTCATTTTATAATCTTAACCCTTTGCGGTCGGTGTCCCCGTAGCGGGGACATTTTTAAATCGTCTTAGAAGTCGGTGTCCCCGTAGCGGGGACATTTTTAAACACAACAAATCAGTTTCAACAACTGTGTGTTTTAATATCCATATATTGACTTTAAATCCTGTACAGAAAAGTAACTGCGAAACGCTAGATTTGCTCCGACCTGCTGGTACTCCCAAAGGCGAAATCTGCCGACCGCAAAGGGTTAAAAAATTGTAAAGGTAAGCAATAAAATCAAAATCGAGTGGATCACGTCCTCGGAAAAAATGTTCAGTCCATATCACTGACAAAATGAATGAACTGCTCGTCTTTTTGATTTCTTATAGAAAAGAACGTTCGATTTAGTTCTCTCTCTTTCGCATTCCCGCATTTGCCACTGTGGTTTTACAATCTATATTAGGCGAAATATCCCGCAAAAATCATATCTGCCCGCAAGTCCTGCAATTCCAAAGATTATCGATAATAAGGGACACTAATACGCTCTCAAATTTCCAACCCATATGCAGGGTCTCAAAAATACACCCAACATTTTCCATTAGATAAAGCAGGTTAGGAATACTACCTCTGCAAATCTTTATAAGAAATGTAGAGAGAGAAATAGTCACCAATAAATTCTCACAGACAGCATTTACAGCATAAGCAATAAAATGAAGCATTTTTAAAGGTGATCTGGAGTGATTGCATTGGTATTGGTCTCTCAATTCTCCTCCCAGTGCAGTTTTAATTGGGAAATTACGAACCAAAGAATGGGGAAGAGCAAAACCCCCGGGAATACATATAAGCACAAGTCCTGAAGTAAAAAATGCACGTGTAGTGATGTAGTCCGACAATCGCCGCGAAATAACATTGCTTCTTATGGCGCAAGATCCGAAGTCTGCCACTCCACGCGCCTGAACTGCTAAACAATAACTTTTATGCGAAAATGATGTTCTACTAGGCAGAATTTGAGAAGAAAAAAAAAATTTGTTTAAATGCTGCTCTCTTGATCTAGACCCGCCACCAGAACCGGATTCACATTTTGGGGGCCACGGGCATAAACTGTTTGGGACGTTTATTTTTTTTTAAATGTTCAATATATATATTACTTAAAACAAAATGTAGTAATGATTTACAATAATAAAATGCAATAAATAACAAGAATTACATTTGTTTTTTTCTTTCCTTTGGATTTAGCAAATTTATCAATGATAGAGTCAATATCCATTTCCCGTGTAACATAGTACTTCTTACTCAGAATATTCAATGAGTTTAACCGCTTTTGCGTCATTGAAGCTCTCTATGAGTCCTTGTGTATTTTTAATTTTTAAAAAATGAGCGTTCCTCCGACTGTAAAGAATTTGGATTAATTTCATGTCCATTTTGCCCTTATGTAAATCGGGCAGCGCTTTCCAATTCTTTCTGCCCTTTGTAAAGTAGTAAGGGTGAAAAAAGGTTATATTGGTAGCCCTTTGAAATAAATTTTTTTCTTTAACTGAATGCGTATTTTGTCGGATAATCGACCGGAAATAAGGTTATATAAGTTCCACAAATTTTCAACAATTACATATACAATAACTTGTGAAAAATGTGTCATGTATAAAAATGTTACGGATTTTTTTGCCAGAATATTCAAATATGACCTAATGAGGTTATGTGAATTCGGCTACGAGACCATTGGCCAGATGGCCTAGCAATAACCGTTACAGCAAAGTTTGACTTAACAGTCACAAGTTTAATGAGGACCACATTTTGTGTAGTCACGAACTGGTGTGTGAGCGGGGACCTCACTATCAATCCGTCTAAGGCCGTCCTAGTACCCTTTACAAAGAGGTATCGTCTGGACCTGGATACTATATCTATCCAAGGCACGGTCATTGAGTATTCCGATGAAGTTAAAGTTGGGTATCTGGGTCGATAAACGAAATTGGAATACCCAATTAAGTATGACGCTAAATAAGGCCACATAGTGGATCTGTAGAAGGTGCTGTGGGATGAAATTGATAAACTAGCTACGGAAGATTCATCATCTCGGTACCAGACTCCTGAACCCTTTTGCAGTATTGGCTCAATTGAAATCAACGCTTTGAGAATTTGGATCCCAAATTGTTGTTCGGCTATCTATCTAAAGTACTACCTACATAATATAGGTCTATCTAGTGTGACGGAATTTCTTCTTTGTCTTGGAGACCATGAAATTACATCATTGTGTGCTTGTCCTGCTTTATCATAGTTAAGAAGAAAGATCTTAAATCAAGAGTTTCTGGACTTGACTGAAGTCCATTCCTCTGCTATTAAAGACCTTCTGGCGTTCCTTGGGGGTAACAAATTGTCTTTTACTTTGAAAAAGTCTCGGTGCAAAAGATCTTTCACTCGTAGTGTAGTATAGTAATTTATCGTAATTTCCTGGTACAACAGCTCCACTTACCTATTGTTTTCTGAGATCAATGCTATATAATTATACTATACTATAATCAACTTGCTTTCGTACGTTACGAAACCTTCGACTGTGTCCTTACTAACTTCCACCTTTAAATTTTAGCGATGTTGACGAATATGGATTTAGAAGGGCAGAGGATTTTGACTATAAAACATATGAAAAGTTCATGTCGACTTATCTTAAAATATTGGCGAAAAGGCGACTAAGATGGGAAACCTTCATGCGAAAAAATCCCGACCTTACTAAGATGACACCAACCCTAAAGAGATTTATAAGAAAGGGTATACCAGGTACATTGCATGGCAAGTAGGATGTATAGTCTTATATAACACTATTATTTGTAAAACAGCTCCGTATCGACCGGAAGTTTGGATGAAAACATCTGGAGCTTATCTGTTACAAAAACGATCCCCAGATCTCTATCAGAATCTACTTAGATCACGCTTCGATAAAGAAATTGGTAAGTACTCTTTAAAATTAAAATCAATTTTTTTTAAAGATAACCTCCCTTAGGAGATGCAATTAAAGTTGATATTCCACGTACTTTTCCTGACAACATCTACTTCGAGACAAAGAAGGAAAAATTGTACAACATACTCATGGCCTATGCTCATCATAATCGTGAGGTAGGTTACTGCCAAGGACTCAATTATATTGCAGGTGAAAATTTTAAACATTGCCACAAGCAGCGAAATATTGTAAAATGTATTTATTCTCATTCATTTTGCGGAACAGGTCTATTAGTTATTATAACGGACAATGAAGAAAGCACATTTTGGCTATTGAAAGTTATCGTAGAGAATATCGTTCCACTATATCACACGAAGAACATGACAAACCTCATACGTGACTTGGCCGTCTTTAAGGAATTAATTATTTTACGAGTACCTGAAATCAATAGACATATCGAGAATTTAGGTAAGCTTATTCTTTGATTTCGTTTCGTAGTTAACTGTAAAATAATTATTATAACCAAAATATTTAGCTTTACCATACGCTGTGATAGCGAGCAAGTGGTTCATTTGCCTCTATGCTGAAGTATTGCCTGTAGAAACTGTCCTTCGAATATGGGACTGTGTTTTTTCTGAGGGCTATAAGGTAGGTCGATTTATAAATCTTTTACTCTTCGGGAATATGCCAATGAATTTTTTATGTTGCAGATATTATTCCGTGTTGCACTTACCATTATGATCACTCACAAGAACAAAATCCTCGAAACTGATGATATTTCAGCCTTGGCGAATATATTCCGTACTGAGGCCCTCAATGATGAAATCGTCACCAATTGTCATACTTTTATGGAAAGTGTGTTTAAAATACCTGGGAACCTGAAACGACGAGATCTTGAAGCATTGAGGATAAAATGTGTCGGTAAACCGAGCTCATAGCGAGATGTGAGCGTTTAATCTACAGGTGAAATAACTATCAGCGCAACTTTTATTTTTTCTTTCCCACTTATTTAATAGAATTCGTGTTATTCTATTGTATTTCGGTGCATTTCGTTAACCGGTTTTTGTTACAAATGCTATTTTTCTTCATTTTTATTTATAGTATACGTATTCATCTAGTCTTTTAAGAATAAGTGACACAAGATCAAAAGTGTATTTAAGTTTTTTTCTATGCGTGTTGGTTCGATTGAGGTGAATATAATTAAAAAAATAGTAGAATATGCAGTAAGATGTTTTAATTACAACTGTCTTCAGTTACAGCTAATAATACAGTCACTTAAGGATTTTTTGCACACCATTTCAACATTACAAACGAATCACAGAAAGTCCACTTCAACTATGCTAAGCGAATTATTTTAGGTTAAAGGTCGCAAAAATCAGTTCTTCGCGAATATTTCGTTTTCTATTGGTCATACGTTAATTTTCAGTTTTCGAAAAAATAAGCTCTAAATTTTTTAAATAAGACGAATACAGTAGAGTAAATATCCTAAATTCTACCTAAACTCAACCCTTAAAATAGGTGTTGAAAATTTTGCTCACTTAGCTCCTGACATCTAATAAGGGCATTTTTATCCATATGGAGTAGACATTAGGCCCTTCGGCAACTGATTCGCATTAGGCTCTATTTACGAGAAATCGCACAATCTTTTATTTAAATAAACAACCTACTCGCTAGGTCCATTAGGAGCTGAGATATATTTTTAACAAAACCCGACTAGACACCTATTATACTCATTATCTGAAAGGAACTAGCGAAAAACATGTTTACTTGTAGGGTTAAACACTCGTAAGTGCTTGCAAGGACAAAACCTGAGAATTTGAGTGAAATAGCGTGCTTCATCATTTCTTTCAAAAAAATATCATAATCAGTTTATTAAATGTTGGAGTATTCAACCCTTAAATATGAACTTTAAAATAATTATTCACAATTTGATTTGTTAAGAGTTGGTGCATATCAATAATTTGTTAAAAGTTAAAATTTTATAGCTTTCTTTGGCGTTTGGATTACTTTCACGAAAAAATCAGGTATAAATTAAAAAGAATTCGGTATGTGAGATACTAAAAGTTCAATAACAAAAAATCTGTTGAAAACTTAAGAATTTGTGAGGTATTTAATTGTATCTCAGTGCAGGCAAATCATTATGGCATTGTAAGATGCAGACGAAATAATTACTAATCTTCTGTGTAATTACTTGATGGATCATTAAAATTGAGAAATACCCCAAAACAGATTTTCGAAATAATACAAATTCACAACTGAAATCCTAAAATCTGTTAAAAGTGTGATTTAAAGAGAAAGAAAGTGCATAATTTTCCTCTACGTATTTAGTATGGGACGAGCTATGAACAAAACCATTAGAAACTAAACACGAAAAACGAATCTATAGAATTTTAAGAACTCGTTCAAATGCCTTCTCCCTTCCGGCGAGTCAATTTAGACTAGCTGACTGAGCCTGATGCGGACCGATCGCAGGATAGCTTACCGCCACGATTCGTAAAACTATTGTACTTCATCCTCTCATCGGCAGGTATTTGCTTCGTCCTTTCCTGATCGCTACTGTCTTTTCTATCCCAAAAAAAATCCCATCTTAAATCCATAGCAGATTTCCGCTCAATAAGTTTACTATGCTTTGTATCTAAGATCCTTGAAAAGCTCACTAATAGTAGATGCTTAACTATCTGGGGAATCAGAATAGGTATAGGTATAGTAATGTCTGACATTGAACAGGCTCTTGATCAAAACAAGATCCTTGTCTATATATATGGCTCCATCATGCTCCATAAAAAATCCTTGTACTTAAGCTAATTAGCGGCTAATTCCTTGCCCAATTGATACCAGCAAGTTAAATTAAATGAAACTCTGTGTGGAATTCTTCCCTTACGCTGTGGTGTCCCCCAGGATTCGATATTAGGACCTCTACTTTTCAATCTACACCGAAAGTCGTTCATGATGTACAAATGCATTTATATGTCGACGATGTAGGTACCACTGTTTCTCAGTAGAGCGATAGGACTTCTTGATGAATATATTCAATATTGAATAAGGCAAGTTCGTTGGGAATAGTTTTAAGAGAAGATAAGAAATGTTGCAAATTTGTTACGAACATGATCTGTAAAAATTTTTCCATATGTGTACTTTTTCTCAAGACCAAATTTCTCTAACTTTTGCCGGTTTCCGCAAAATATTTGATTTTTTTCCTTGACTACGTTGTATCATGTACTATGTAAAGAATTAAATAAAAATTGTTGATGCTTTATATTGTATAAATAACGTAACAGATCAGATGTTTGCATGCGTATTTCCAGTAGATATTTATTTTTCATTAAGTCGAATTTTATATAACAATGTAAAAGCGCTAAAATCAGAAGAGATAATAGATTGATAATTAGCAATATGTAATAATAAAATAATTGAAACATAAGAATTTATTCCATGCAATCCGAATTTCTCTTATAATTATATTTAAAACAAATAGAATGTACTGAATTTTCTTATCTATCGATTTGACGACATCAATTATTACCTTTTCATTACCACTTCCTAACTAATACGTCACTTACACGCTTCTGTTTATAACACTTATCCTTTTTTTACCTATTTATTTATTTATTTATTTGCTCAATATTCATTAATATATATGAATGAAAAACTAAAGATTTGATCATGAATTTATTTTCGATGGGATTTGAAGAAAAATAATGGTATGATAATTATTAGTTTGTCAATTAAAATTTAATCAAATAATATCAATTAAGTAGTTGAAAAGCTGGAACCCTGATTCATTTTTAATTTAGTTTGCCTCATGAAAATTATTAAAAAAAAAAAAAAGGATCATCAGCTTACTCTAAGCTTTAAGGCAACAGAAATTAATTTGCTGCATAAGACTCGTCATCATTTGGTCCGTAAGTAGAGAAATGACAAACAAGCAAGTTCTTTTTCAATACATGCTTACCAACAGGGACATCGAACAAATCCGCATTCTTATTTACGCTCAACCTCATGCGGTTAATAGGTTGAAAGAAGCTATAGTTAGTTTTCGCAGATCGGTTTGTAGAAGCGGGACATGCCTAAGGTTTCGCTCATTCGCCCTGAAGGTGAATCTCGTTTTAAGAGGAGGTGAGTCAATATTACCAACTAGAAGTTGATGTACAAATACAACGTCGGCGATTTTCCGACGTTTTTGCAGAGAATGCATGTCAAGGAGTTTGAAACGGTCCTTGTATGGAGGGAGGATAACTGGATTGCTCCATGGCAATACTCTAAGGGCGAAGCGGACAAATTTCCGTTGAACAGATTCGATCCTGTCTATATGAACTTGGTAATAGGGAGACCAAACTTGACTTGCATATTCAAGAATTGGCCGCACAAAGGAAGAGTAAAGCGGTTGTTACACAGTGACGTTAAAAAATTCACGGGACCATCTTTTAATAAAACCCAGCATAATAAGGGCCCTTCTCACCATGCAGTTTATATGTTCAACAAAATCCAGTTCACAATCCAGGGAAACGTCTAAGTCACGGGCAGAGTGAACTCGTCTAAGAATAACGTTCGAAAGATTATAATCAAAACTTAGAGGATTGCGGCCGAAAGACAGATAAAACTTCAGATTTATTAATGTTCAAAACTTCACATTTATTAATGTTCAATTCTAGATTATTGTGAACACACCACGTTTGGAAAGTGTCCAGATCTCTTTGAACCGCGTGGCAGTCGTTAATATTATTCGTATAACGGAAAAGTTTCATGTCATCAGCATAAATTAGAATTTTACAGCCTTTGAGCAAATATGTAATGTCGTCAATAGCCAAAATAAATAAGAGCGGGCCCAGGTGACTACACTGCGGTACACCTGACGTGGCAGATATTTTTCTGGAAGTTTCCGAAAAGTAATCTGATAAGTCCTGCTGGACAGGTATAAGCGTATCCAATTGATAAGCAAAGGAGAGAAGCCTAGATTTTCTAGTTTGAGTATTATAATCGAATGGGACAGTTTATCAAAAGCCTTGCTAAAGTCAGTATAAATGCAATCGGTTTGCAGACCTTTCTGGAAGCTTTCAATGACGAAAGGGACAAATTCAAGACGGTTCGTGGAAGTGGAACGACCCTGAAGAAAACCGTGCTGATTTGTAGAGACAAGGCGTCAACAGATGCTTGACATGTGTGAGTATGTAATTGACTCAAAAAGTTTTGCAACACATGAAAGCCGGCTATGGGCCGGTAGTTACACATCTCAGTCTTTTTACCCTTTTTGTGGATGGGAATAAGTCAGTATATCTATCCTTACGAAATACCTGGTAGGAAGAATCGAAAAGCTCTGCATCATGAAAACCGTAGTGTAACCAAGTTTCGGTTAATGCGATAATGTCAAAATTACTATTTATGGACGACTGATAAAGAGTCCCAGTCTTAGTCCTAATACCCCTTACATTTTGAAAATATGAGGAGATCGTCTGGGGATTCAGTTTTTTGAAGTAACTAGCTTCGATGAGTTACTATGTAAATTAGTCGATGTGGACTTAGCAGCAGGCCTACGGGGAACAAAATTTTTAATTAAAGCACCAGTGGGCCAGAAGGAAGTGTCTAACAGAGTGGAAGCTGATTCTTCCAGTACATCTATAATATAAAAATGAATCGCTGAATGTGTTGCTAAGCGCAAATCTCGAGAACAGCTGAACCGATTTCGCTAATTCTTTTTTTAGAATATTCCTTGAAGTACGAGGATGGTTCTTACGGAGAGAAAAATTTTAAAAATTGCCTGAAAAAGTCTAAAAACAACACTTTTCTATCTATATATATAAAAATGAACCCCTATTTCCGTTTGTCACGCAATAAGTTGAGAACGACTTTACCGATTTCATTCATTTTTTTTTTTTAATTTTCTAATACTTTGTAGAAGGTTCTTACGGAAAGAAAAGTTAAGAAAATTGCGCAGAAAATTGGAAAATTTCAGAAAACTTAACGATTATTTTAATTTCGCGAGTTTGACCATTCGCGAGTTCTCGATTTTAATGAAAATTAGTACAATTATTGTTTTGAGGTCACTGATTTTGAATATTATCAAAATTTACAAATGCAAGATGGCGGACCCAATATAGCGACCAAGATTTCTCAATTCCAACGGCTTTTAATGCAAATAAGTACAATGATTGTTTTTGGGTCACTGATTTTGAATACTATCAAAATTTCCAAATCCAAAATGGCGGATCCAACATGGCGATTAAAATGTCTTAAGGGGACATTCTCTTTCGAAATTTTCAAAAAATCGATTTTGAGATTTTTACATATTTGGATTCTATATACTTTCAATAGTTCCCTCCTAAAATTTCATCAAGAAATTCGTAATAGAAAAAAAGTTACAGCTATATTTGTAAGAGCGCTCACCCATGAGTAACAACCGGTTTCTATTCAATAAAATTATGGTAAAAAATCTTTAAACGCGTTTTTCTCGAAACTACCTTTTTCAAACTGGTAGGACGGTTTTCTCCGAATCTACTTGACCGATTTTAAAAAACCAAAGAGCATTCGATTACTTATTGAAAATACTAGAGGATATGCCTCTAAAATTTAAAAACAAAAAACCCCTTTTTTTACGGGGGTAACTTACCCTAAAAAAAAATTGCTTTTTTTTCGCATTTTTCTGAAATATACATATGAAAACTTCAAAATATGAAAAAGTATGAGTTTTAGAGGCATATCCCTTAGTTTAGAGTCTGAAGAATAGAATCCATTTTGAATTTTTCAAAAATCTGTTACAGGAGGTCCACAAATTGTCCTACCGTATAAAACGTCACTTTTGGACGACGCCCTCTACAGGAGCCAAGGGAAACTAAAAATGAAAAACAAAATTTTTTTTATATTCTTAAGACACAGTTGAACAATGTCCAAAAGAAATTTTGTCAGTAAATATAAAAGTTTTTTCATAATAAAATTTTTAAAAAGTGCTTTTTTTTTCAATTTCGAAAGAGAATGTCCCCTTAATTACAACCGATCTTAATGAAAATTAGTACAATGGTTATTCTGAGGTAATTAATTTAGAATATTGTCGAGATTTCCAAATCCAAGATTGTGACCAATAATTTCTCGATTTTAACGGATTTTAGTACTATAAATCGTCCGAGGCCACTAATTTGAATGTTATCAAAATTTCCAAATTCAAGATGGTGAATCCAACACGGCGATCAAAATGTCTCGATTTGGACGGATTTTAATGAAAATTGGTATAATGATTATTCTGAGGCCACTAATTTCGAATATTATTAAAATTTGTAAATCCAATAGGGGGACCATAATGTCTCGATTTCAACAGATTTTAATGAAAATTAATACAATAATTATTCTGATACCACTCATTTTAAATATTATCAAAATTTCCAAATCCAAGATGGCGGATCCATGCGGTGATGCAAATTTCTCGACTTCAACGGATTTTCATGAAAATTAATACGATTTTTTTGGTGCCACTAATTTTGATCATTAGCGAATTTTCAATGTTTCTAGATCCAAGATGGCGGACCCAATATATATATAAAAAAATTCTCGACGGGTTTTAATGAAATTTGGTACAATAATTGTGTTAATGCCACTAATTTTAAATATTATCAAGATTTGGATATTCAAGATGGCGGATCCATAAAGGGGTTTTCGGGTTGAATCAATTTCTAGGATATAACAAACGAACATTTGAGAAGTCTTTAATTAGTAAGTATTTACCCAACGCCGGGTGAAACCGGGTAATTTTCCAATATTTGTGCAGTGTAAAACGGTTTACTTAATATTAAACAATGTGTAAGTTTGTTCAATAAATTAATTAGGGAATTAGGGAAACACTGTTTTCTTATATTAATCGTATTATTTGTAGAAACATGCGAAAAGAAAGAAACCAATCAAATGTTGGTCGACGCACATGGCATAACGAAAATGTACCGGAAAGGGCAGTACAAAGTCTGCTGGGCCAGCTAGTATAAAATAAAAGATGCAATTGGGCTCGAGCTTTTATTAATTTTCCGACATGTAATACTTTTTCTGGAAATATTGCGAGCCTGAATATGGGTGAGAATTGCCTAAGACGAGGTACCAGAATCGAGGCGTCAAATAAATAGGGTACCACGATGGGGAACTACTTTAAGTAATTCTTCAACATTCCCTGCAGGAGGTGTATTAATCTTTGGTGAAACTGGTGATGCAGAAAGGCAGTCTGAGCCAGGCGTGGGTACACTGTTTTGAGGTATCGGAACTGATGGAGAAAGAGACTTATGAAAGATTAGTATTTTCGATACTTTTACTCTTTGGTGATGAACGAGTGTTAGGTCGCTTCGGACGATTATTAGGTTTTTTTCAAATTCACGCTAACGGTGGGAGGAGGGGGAGTAATCGAAACTGGAACTATGAGAATTTTTTATAGTTTCAATCTCACGTTTCATAGAAAGAAGTAACTCAATGCTCTGTGAGAATTCGGATGATATCGAATGAATGTTGTTGTAAACCTTTTTTACAGGATGTTTAATCTCATCGATAGCAGGTGCGACTGGCGCATTGTCAGCAGCACAGGGTATCGATGTCGAGGTACTAACTATCATATGCCACTCATCAAGGGTGCCTGAGACGCTGGAGATCTCTGAGAAAATATTGCGTGTTTTACTTAAAATGGCCTCGCAGGTGCTATTGAACGAGTCATAAAACTCATCGAACTTCGCATTTAAAACGCCTAGATCTTCAGATATAATATTTACATTGGAAAAGAGGGTACTGTTTACCTTTTCCACTAGGACGGACTAGTCGTCGGCAATAGAACTGGTCATGTTCATAATTAGTCTCAGAACATGACAAGGTTTAATAGCCGAACATTCCTCACAGGTATAAGCACCGTCTACCGTCTAGTAGAGGACTGTTTTAGGCATGAGGCATGGAATACGTTTTTGCAGACGCCGTCGCAAGAAACCGCATTGTCGTTAATCAAGTTGTCGCAGATCTTGCAGTGATCACGGAAGTAGCAGCGTTGGAGTATCAGCTCGCAGAACTGCGAATTGCCTACTTTAAGGCTGATAAAAAAAGGAAGCTTTGAAAGCGAAATATTAAATATTAGCCGACGTTCATATTCCGCTCTTTTCATATGCTTGCGTAAGTATTATAATTTATTAAAAGTAAATCAGTTTTAAGAGTTTATTTTAATTACATTGTAATTTAAAGAAAGAAAGAGTGGGTATACATACTATACTAGGGTGCTTTTTTTTCGCGACTATTTTTTTTTTTTTTTCAGTCCCACCTCGAAATTTTGTGGCAAATACCTAAACAAAAATTCCCTGAAAATTGGAGCTCTTAATATTAATATTAAGTACTAGACCAAGGCGTATAAAGATTTCCCATATAAAATACACGTAAACTTTGATTATTTTTCTTCAAAACTCTACAGCTCAGAGGCATTTTATGGAATAATCTTGGTCAATGGTAGGATTTCTTTCAATCAAAGTTATTAAGGGCTCCAATTTTCAGGGAATTTTTATTTAGCTATTTGTCACAAAATTTCGAGGTGGGACTGACAAAAAAAAATAGTCACAAAAAAAAAGCACCCTAATACTATACATATACTGGATAAATTATTAGATGTATATTTTATACCTTACTAACAAGCAGTGCTATAAAGGAATCATACTTTTGGGAATTAACTCCTGTCTAATTCGTATTCCTTGGAAATGAAATTGTTGAACTCCATTCCTTTTCAATTAGGAGTAGGAATTAACATTCCAAGGAATTCCTCATATATGGAATTGTAGCATAATGGTTGTGTTTTTGCATACTGCAGATGCAGGATATAATTAAAAAGATCTTAGATCTCTTGATATTAATAATAGAGATAAATAAAATCTACAACCCATTATTATTGGAACAGGAACAGAAATCCCTTTATATTAATAGCTGTTGCTTGTCGATCTGCCTAAAAACTTGCAATTTGACTCCATAGAAAAGAGGAATTAAGGAATTAAAATCGGCAAATAATTCCTGCAAAATTATTTTTCAATTACTTTATCATTCCTGGTTAAATATATGTAAAATTTCAATTTCATTCATAATTCCTTGTAATATTAATTCTTATTGTTGATTCCGATTCGTAATTGGACAGTAATCGAATTTTTATTTAATAATTTCAATTCCGAAGAATGGAATTCGGTAATGAAGTTTACAAAACTTCTAACGAGATTGACCAATGAAAGTAAATTGAAAAAAAAACATGAAGTTTTATCTGAAAATGAAATCAATTCCTTAAAATATTGATAATAAGGTAAGAAATTTTGTTGACAAGCAAAATAATGACTTTGTAAATTATTCTAGTACTTCTTAAATTTAATAAAATAAACTTAGCAAAAATAAGGTATTACATAATTAAGAGTCAATTTTCAAAGAAAACATTTGATTTGCAGTAGTTGCAAAAAATGTGTAAAATCGTTTCCTTAATTTGATATAATTTAAGCATTCTGTTATTATATTTACTACGAAAGGAACTGAAGTTAAAAAAAAGGAAAAACTAATTTTTCTGCACTAAGCAATCAGATCGAAAAAATAGATTTTGGTTTTTTGATATTTCTTACGTATGTATTATAATAAATGTCTAAGGAAGTTTTAAATTACTCTGATTAAACAAACAGAGCTAAAGACATTTAGCTCTTACTGCTAATAGTTTGGTTTATTGATTAAAAAGTAAATCATTTTATTTTAATTTTAAAGGGTATAGCCGGATAAGCATTTTCGGCGTTTTCTATCGACACTTTGGGGATCATTTTGAAATCAAATAAAAATAATTCACCCCAAATTTCAGCTGTTAATGTTGAACAGTTTTTGAGTTATTTATATATTTATATTTCAATAGTAAAAATAAAAACTAACAAATGGTGATTTTTTCTTGAATACTTGGGAGTATAACGGTTTTTATAGTTTATTTTGCGAAAATTAATTAAAAAATCAATTTTCAGAAAATACCCAGTTTTAAAATGTTTACGGTTACTTATAATGTTTTTCATAAGGATATAGTAAATTACAATCGTCTCAATCTTGACTTTTAAACCTAAGTTGGTAATTACGTTCACTGAATCTATTAATTGAAATCAAAACGACGGATAAAAAACAAAGAGCGAGAAAATAATTTTAATTTCAGAACAAAAGAACAATTGAATATGCAATTTCGAAAAGGGCATATCTCGCATATTTTGACAAATACCAATATCATATCAATGTGTCTTAAATGCTTCCCTGTACCTATTATGTTCGAAAAGGGAACATCTTTACATTTGTTCTACTATCGGCAAAATGTGACTCAAAAATATTTTTTTTAAATATTATACTTCTTTAGAAAATAATTAGTTTTCTTCATTCTCTGAAAAGTTTCAATATTCAGAGATGTGCGCTTTTCGAAATTGCATATTCAATTATTATTTATTTTGAAAGGTAACCGGGTTTCTTTTTTATATAACACATTTTTACTTAAGAGTTTGTAGATCTAACAATTTCAGTAGTAAAATCGTTAGCTAGTTCATAAAAACAAAAGCAGATATACCACCTCCTCATGTACGGCGTAGATTGGTCTCTATTTGTGCTAAATTTTTTACATTAAATTGACGCATTTTCTCATTTCAACAGTCGTATAAACAAGTGAATAAATTGCTTACATTTAATTTACGCAGTTTCATATTTCACCAGTCCTATAAACAACAGAATAAATTGCTTACATTTAATTGACGCATTTTCTCGTTTTTATTGTTCTATAAACAACTGAATCCACAAATGTTCGGCAAAAGGAGTTTTAGATACATGCGCGACTTTCAAGTTATGACTTGGTAAAGACAATTAATAGATTCAATGAACGTAATTACCAACTTAGGTTTAAAAGTCAAGATTGAAACGATTATCATTAACTATAACATTATGAAAAACATTATAAGAAACCGTAAACATTTTAAAACTGGGTATTTTCTGAAAATTTATTTTTTAATTAATTTTCGTAAACTTGATCTTTATGTTTTTGTCCGTATAACTAGAAATGAATTCCATAGATGGAAATTATTTATAAAAAAATAGTTTATTAATTTTTTTCACAGTGTTCCACCAAATCGAAAAATCTGAAGAAATTGCTAATTATGAAGGAGAAGGAGAGACATTTTCTTTTAAAATTTGGTGATTGCATATTTTCAAAAACACAGTTAAAAATTGATTTTAGTTTTACTTATTTTGTTAAAAATTGGGTTCAAATTTGGGAATAATAGCAAAAATGTTTTTTCAAGTCTTATACTCCCAAGTATTCAAGAAAAAATCACCATTTGTTAGTTTCTATTTTTACTATTGAAAAAAATATATAAACCTCGAAAACTGTTCAACATTAACAGCAGAAATTTGGGGTGAATTATTTTTATTTGATATCAAAATGATCCCCAAAGTGTCGACAGAAAACGCCTCGGGGGCAGATTCAGCATGCTTATCCGGCTTTACTCTTTAAATAACAAAATACTAGAAAGATTAAAGATAATGCGTACACACTACATTAAAACCTTAAAGTAATACACCTCTAAAATGTAGAAGATTTGGAACCATTAAGTTTGGAACATACACAACGTATTGAAAAACGTAACTTTTCAGTATTCACTGAAATGTACAGCAGCAATTGGCAGCACTAAAATCGAAAATTGTTTCATTTCATCCTTAATACCATGTTACCTTTACTCATCTCGGCAATTAATGAAACATTTTCTACTTTTAGATGTTTAACAAAAATTAGCGATACAAACAATTTACTTTGATCCAATTTCAAAATACAATTTCAAAATCGCAAAATGCCTAGGTTTTTTGCTTTTTGCATTATTAGCTAAGATTAAAATTTCTACCATTATAGTTTGATGAATGTCTAAAGCAAATGAGATCTGACTACAGTGTATTGTATTGTTCATATTGTAATATTCAGGCAAATTATTTGAAGAAAATTCTACACCCTAAAACATGATCAAAATAAAGAAAGGTCCGAACGCCCAAGAACTTGAAGTTAATTAAAAAAGAACAACATACAATATTTATATGAAAGATTTTACGTTATATTGAAATATGTGTATCTCTATTTTGCAGAGAACAAATTATATATAATTTTTATAGGATTTTTCCGTAGATTACCAATTAGACAACGAAAATGTTCTATCACGTCACGGTTTTTAAAATATGTGAATAGGTGTGAAAAATACAAAAGCCCGTGTTTTTGCCATTTTTGAAATACTATATATCAAAATACGCGAGATACCCTGTAGAATTCACTTTTTAAAAACCATTACATATATATAAATTTGTAGACTTAATTAGCTAGTTCAGGTAACAGGTTTAACCTATTTATCTCACAAATAATAACTGATTTGGGAGAGGAATACATATATGGAAATAAAACAATATGTATGTAATAAATTCGTTCAAGATAAAAGGTTAATATGTATGTAAGAACTTTATGTTCAAGGTTTCGGTTATGTTTTACTTTACTACACATTGCCTAATAGGATTTCAAAATGGATAGCAGATTCGAAATCGATCTTGCATGAATTTGGATATTCGACCCGATTGATCGAATCAAATCGAATTTCTAATCATCGAGTCGAATTGAATTTCGATTGGTATTTGCAAAAATGGTCAAAAACCAATTCAAACTGCTCACATATGCTTGAGTATATTTGAAAATTAACTAATTAAAACAAGCTCAATCTAATAACAACAAAAAAAAAAAAAAAAAAAAAATTTACTTATATTTTCTATCGATTTATTTAAAATCGACTTAACATTCGACGACAGCAACTTCATCGTGTGAACACTCGATGTAAACGACCGCTCGGTTTCCAAATCTTGTTACCAAATACGAAATTTTTTATATGGACCAAATTGTAATCAGCAGCTCGTTTCTGTAATTTCGATTAAGAATATTCTCTATTAAATGACGTCAAAAATATTGGTCGTCTTTAAATTGACTGAGCTAAGTTGATTTATTTTCTGATGTACCAGTAAAGAAAGGCATCGTGAATTGAATCAGGTGAAAATTAACGTTCGAATTTGAAACAGAATCTCGAGAGAGTAGAATATAAAAACCCAGTGGTAGAGAATGACGTCAAAGTGACGTCAAATAGAGAATTTGAATAGAGTTAAAAGTTACAGAAACAAGCTGCAGATCGAGTTGGGTCTTGAATTCATAATTCGAAATAAATAGAAGCCGCAATGTACTGTAGTAAACCGTAAAGTTATGAATGTTCATCATCATATTAGATGTGTAATCTTGCAATATGTTACAAATTTTCAATTACGTTTTTACACATTTACATAGAAATCATTTAAAATCGAACATTTAATTTTTTTAAATTCAATTTTCTACCTAAAAAATAAGACAAATTTTTGTCTACGCAAACAACTGCAAGAAACAACTGTTCCATCAAACTCAAGGTTATTTTTTTTATTAGTACTCTCAAACTATATAAAAGTAAAAAATTGTCAGTGTGAGATAAACAAACACAAACTCTTTGTTTATACTTGCTATAGAGGAGTATAAAAGCAGCAGAAATTTTTTAAAGAAGTCAGAACACAGTTCAATTAACGTGAACACACAGTGCGAAAATGAAATTTCAATTAATTTTTGTAGCAGCGATCTTCCTTGCAGCTTGCATTGGCACTGCAAACTGTAATGTAAACCGACCTCCATGTAAGTACAAACAAAATATTATTTCGTATATCTTTTATACTCTTCTATGAACATTTTGCAATATTACATAAATAATAACAAATTTTTCCCGATTTCTTAAAATCGGATACAAAACGGCACCTTTTTGATATATTGTGCCTTAAGATTGGTGTGATTCAACCATATTAGAGCCATTTCTCATTTCGGTCGGTGTTGCAAAGTGTTCGTTTTTGTTCAGAATAATGTTGTCGTCCTATGCTGGCGATAAACCTCTTTTTTGACAGTTTTTCAACTTTTAACACTCGTTCTCATTTTAGTATATTATTTGGCGATACATTTTTCATTTTGTTCATGCTATTTATATGGTTTTGATTTTTTTTTTCAGATTGCTTGGAGGGTGTGGACCACGGAACATGTCAAATTAATCTCGAAAGATACTTCTTTAATATCGAAGAGAATGAATGTCAAAAATTCCTTTATGGAGGATGTGGGGGTAATGGAAACAATTTCGAAGCTCTTGAAGAGTGCCAACAAGTGTGCCATGTAAATTAATACGTTGTTTACACATGTACCTGTAATGTAATAATTTTCAATAAAAACATTTTTTCATTACAATACAAATATTTTTTTTTAATTATTACATTTTATATTTACAGATCGTTAATAGGTTTCGGTAAATAAAGGTAAGATGTAAATGTTATATTTAGCATGTTAAAAGACCTAACTCTAAATTTGTTTCTCACTCGAATACAACATATCAACTTAATTTTCTAAATATGCAGTGTCCATTGGGGATGTGTAAAAACTAATGATAAACTATATTTTAACAAATAGGGGGTTCGGGAAAATGTAAATACTTTTGAATAAAGGAAAGTCATCATTTTCACTTCATGTCCATTTTATTATAAAAAAAATTAATTAATTTAAAAATATAGTGAAGAACGTTAGTTACTAATGATATATATTTTCGATGTTTTAATCATCTAAATTAGCATAAATATCTAAGTGCTTTCTAAAACTATTAAAAACATGTTCTAACGTTATAAAATCCTCTATTGTTTTTGCGTTATTTTCATAGCAGAAATCTTTAAAGTAGCCCCATAAAAACAAATCACATTGAGTGAGACCTGACGAGTAAGGTGGCTATTCTATTCCTTTTCGCGTAGCAAAGCGTGGGTACCCTAGGCCAATAACTCGATCGCCATAAAATTTATTGATGGTTTCAAATACTTCTTGTGTGCGATGTGGTGCTGCTCCGTCTAGAATAAAATAAAAATATTTAACTAGACCTCTCTTTTTCGCATAACGAAAGGATTTGTCTCTAACAACAGCCCCTCTCCGGCGACGGGAGATTCAAAGTAATGCAAGTACCTTTTATGCAGATGATGTAGATTTCAAAAACATATATCATTAATAAATTTGTATTAAATAGATTTTTTTTTTTATATAATAAAATGGACATGAAATGAAAATGACGACTTACCTTTATTAAAAAGTATTTATTATACATTTTCCCGATCCCTCCATGTGTTAAAAAATAGTGACTCTTTAGTTTTCACACTTCCCTAATGGACACCATGTACCGTTCAAAATCTAATAAAAAACGAATCACTATGATTCCATTTGGATTTTAGCTCAGTGAAAATGACAGGAAAACATTAGCCTGATTTACTAGCAAACGTCATCTTAAATTCAGCACAAGTTACTGAGTATCTATTGTTAAATTCTAGTTGTTTCGTTAGAAATTCAGTAAAACTATTGGTTTTATATTGTATTCTCTCTGGGGCAAACGTGACGTCACATATTTTGAATTTTAAATATAAAAATTATTAAACTAAAACAGCGCTTTCAAAATTATTTATATAGTTGTATTTCTATTCAGAATTTATTTTCATAAAATCAACAATAGATAAAACATTTGATAAATTTTACAAAACATAACCTATCAAATTTAATCATCTTGTGTCCTAATCATCTTGTGTGTTCACCCACTTGGAGAGTAGCAAAATTAAAAACATTTTTGCGGTCACTCTTTAAACCTTATAATAATATTGATAGAGCTGATAATATTTTAAAGTTTTTCGTTAGGAAGTATAGAGTTTTAATACTTTAGATTTATACATGTGACGTCACAAGGCTTATGACTCGCCCCCCTTCTGTCACACGATG
Organism: Dysmachus trigonus; assembly: GCA_949715965.1. NCBI lineage: Eukaryota > Metazoa > Arthropoda > Insecta > Diptera > Asilidae > Dysmachus > Dysmachus trigonus. Next base: position 26,161,432 of record OX454320.1, read on the forward strand.
TCACACTTTGTTGACCTCCTCACTCCCCCTTAACGTGTGACATAATTTATGGGATGGCCCCTAAGTGCTGATTACTGTACAATAAAGTTAATTTAAATAAGATCAATTTGAAGTCTTGAGTGGAGAATCAGATGTCTAGGTGATTCGTTTAAAGAACTTCATGTAGATTAAAATTCCAGAATGTTTAATTACTTTTCCAACCTCATTAATGAATATGAAGATCAATGGATCAGGGTTACTGCCTTGAGGGACGTCAGCAGAGATCGATAAGTCGGAGCGAGCTCAGTCTTTGCGATTTTCAAGGTAAGACTTAATCCACGAGATGAAGCGGGTTTAAGAACGATAATTTGGTCGGAGTATTTGTGGAAAGCTCTACTAAAGTCAATGGCAACAACCTCGACTTCGTCTCCGTTTTCCATAGCAGACGTACGTACGAGACACAAAGACTGAGGATCTATCACTGAGAAAATAGTTTTGGACTGAGCAGAGAATGGACTTGTAGTGAGTCATAGATAAGGCTTTCGAAAAGTTTAGGATAGTTTAGCCAAAGAGTATCTATAACAAGAGGGGACACTCGAGCGGTTATTCCTTATCATTTTTCGACCTTGGTACCGTTACAGGAACGAAATGGGAATTTATGTTAGAAATAGTTAGTAATAAAGAAAGCATAAGTGAGAGAAAAGTGGAACACTCCTGCAGAGTGCACTGTTATAGCTGAGCCCGTAATTTAAACCTAAAAAACAATAATTCTATTTCCCCACAACCTAAATTCATTCCCATAGAAATTGTGAAATCTTTTCCCACAGGTCGCTACACGCGCCGCCCGGTCAGCGCACTAGTGCAATTGCACCTTTATCACCTGAGCCCGTCGCGACACTATGTAAGCAAAAATGTCACGTTGCCTCAGGTGAACTGCCCTCGACCTTGTCATGTATGCTTTGTAAACATATATGCAATGCGTGTTACTTTGTGTATGTGTGCTCATCATAACCTTAACAAGTTCAGTTGAGCACTACCTGTCAAGCAGAGCACTTGCGTATAATAAATATATTTGGTACACTCATATTTGTGTTATTACTTTAAACGTATCCACCCTTATAACCTTAACAGATCTGTCGGAAAAGTTCTCTTTCGACCTCGCAGTCAATCACGGTTCGTTTTCGGGATAAGAACATTTTGAGTTTAATAAGTCTTTTTCGGTTTTGTTTGTACTAAAATACCAATTTGTTAAAAGACTTTCTCGGTGAATAAAATTTAATTATTTAAAGTGGAATTATTCGTCTTTTCTTAGTTCACCCTTTTTTTGGCAAGATCCTCCGCCGTCGTTGTTTAAATAGTTAATTTTTTTTTAACAAATCTTCGTTTGGAGATTAAAAGTGTGCATCTCACAAAAATCTTTTATCACAAAACTTTTCTACGAACACATTACACGCTGCCATTTCCACAGCCACACACCAAACACATTGTATTATGCTTACTCATCATTTATCTAAAGCTCATTTAATTTGATTTAATTAATTGCTTCTAAGAAAGCACTTTTTTACTCAAAAACTAACTTAAGCTTCTTCACATTTCCAAACAAATCAAGACCACCTGGTACTTTTCGTAAGCGAGCAGTACACAAAAGAAATTCCGCTCGGGGGCGCCATTAAAGACGCACAATGAAAAAATGTAAACAATCTCGTCCGTATTCATGCTCGGTGTGTGCTACCTGAGCTTTCTGCCCAAGTGCTTCTTTAGAAGATTATTCATTAGCAGTAAGGTCTTTCTGAGGAAGTTCTTCTTTAGAAGATTATTAGCTGATTTTTATGCTTACGTCGGAAGGAATTGTCGAAGGGGACAAAAGCAAAAGAGAGAAGTTTCACAGGGAATATTAAATCATACATATTGTTGGCTATATGGGCGAAATAATAAAAAAAATGATCGCAAGGCAAATCGGATCAACCACATCACTAACAGCTCCTCGAGCACCTAAACGAAAATGAACTGAAATGTTCCATCAGAAAGATTTCACAACGAAATGATGTCATCCCTACTGCATGAAAACACAAGCATCTTCCTTTTTCATTCACAGAGTGCAGAATCGGAATAAAGCATTAAAATCTTCCTAACTAGCATTTTAAGATATTGGAAGGAAGATCTTCAAATTTGCTTCTGAGGAAGATTCAGCATTTTTTCCCGCTGGGTTCTTGTTGAATTCGATATTCTTTGGTTTAGCTATAGGACGATAATTTGTCACTTTTGCATCCCTTTTTGTGGATAGGGATAATAAATGAATAAAAACAGCATTGATTTGGTGACAATAGAGAAGGATCGATTTAGATGGCTACAAAGGAGATTTTAGGGTAGTTTTGCATGAAACAAAAATAATTAAGGTCAGGTTCAGAGACGCGGTCACTGAAGTTTTGACTGAAAAAATCAGCAAACAAATTGGCAATGGTAAGAGGGTCTGATAATGAGGAGTCTCTAAGTTTAAGGGTAGAGGGATATCCGCTAGATTTTCTTTTTATGTTGACAAACTGGTAGAATAGTTTAGGATTGGAGATAAGATTAAGTTACATGCGGTTGAGATATTCCTTTTAGAGGGATTCGCAACTTTTGGGAAAAGAGGGGAGGTAGAAAGGTAAGAGGAGTAATCTATGTCGGATTTAGAAATGAGGTAGGAGTCTCTCAATTTGATTCCTTTGTGGCTAGGGAAGCGGAGATTCTTGGTGACGATGAGCGTTTCTTTATGGGCTCGAATGGGACGCACTGGGCCAGGCAGTTAAATAGTTGAAATTCTCTAGCAGCACTTTTAGTATTACTGAATTTAACTCTATAAAAAAATAAAAAAAAAAAAAAATCTTAAATAATTTGAATTTGAACTCATCTACATCCATCGTCGCAGACCAACTAAGAAATAAATTTCTTCATACATGAAATGGTCCTTAATCTGATAACAATTGAGTTGTCTTTTATGCACTCCCACTTATTATTTGTAACTAATAAACTAAAGAAAACAGAACCTTGGCCAGATTGTGGACTACATATTTTAACAACATATTGTTTGAACCGTGAATTTTGGAAGTAATTTAAAGCAACTGAAAATTGTATAACACTTTGATAGAACAAAATAAATTTCCAGTCTTCTTAATCGCAGCTAACGCCACCTAGAAACAAAATGTGTTACGTTTCAAACGTCACTTGCGGCATTTCAGCAGCAGAAGTTGGTCTTGAAATCTGGAGTTGTCGTAGCGAAACAGGCGGCTTTAGAGCTCTGGCACGTGCTTATTATTTTCTCATTTGGACTGGCTGAAAGGAAAATGTCTAAAGTTTCAACAGAGAAAGTCCTGGTTAAAGCCCCACCAGTTTTTTTGGAACTCGGGTTCGACAGTGACGACCTCCAGGTACGATAAGTAAATTCTGTTTCATTTTATACAACAATTTCATAACTCCAGCAGGATGATGATTCAGTTCATGGGCAGGCGAATTGTTTTGTCCCATTTAAAGATTCCGAAATTTTCAGTGCTCCAATCAAGGACGCAAAAATTCTCGTTGAAGAGGAGAACGAGAAAGATTCAAAAACATATTTGGAGCTTACATTCGATATAACGGTAGGATTGTCTATCTTAACTCTAGAAAAAATTAAAATCCATAAACATTTCTATTCTATAGGATAATCCGCATGACTTTCTCCCAGGCGACACTATTGGCATTCTTCCGCAGAACTCAGATGAGGATGTAAACACATTCTTAGAACTGTTTCAATTGGATGGAATAGAAGATATACTGTACACGCTTTCATTAGATACAAAGGAACCTGGCAAGCGTATTACCATACCAGTGCATATACCACGGCAATCTACCTTGAGGAAGGTAGCCAGAGACTGCATTAGCTTTAAATTTCCACCGAAGAAGCAGTTCTTTCGCATGCTGCACGACCATTCCAAACACTTGGACACACCAATGCTAGCAAACCTTTGCGCAAAAGATTCTAAAGTTCTTGAAATCTTGCTTAAGACACCTGAACTCTCAATAATCGAATTACTCAAAGCCTTGCCATCATGCCGTCCCCCAATTACTCGCTTTCTAGAAAACTTGTGTCGTCTACAACCGAAGCCCTACTCCATCGCGAACAGCCCGCTGCTAAACCAAAATGAAATAAAGATAGCTTTTTCCGTTCTTAACGAGCATAGTGGTGAAACTACAAGATATCTTCACAATTTAACCAAGAAGTTCCTGGAGAATTGCAAAGAACCAACCAAAGTTTGGATGTACCTTCGTAAACCCAACAACTTTAGATATACTGAGGAAGAGTTCCCAAAAAATATTATTATGGTAAGTGTCGGCTGCGCAGTGGCACCATTCATAGGATTCATGCAACACAAGCAGCTACTCAGGAAGCAAGGGCACCACGGCAATCCTGGCCAGGCTTGGTTATTTACAGGATTCAAGAAGCCCGAAGTAGCCTTGTACACAAATGAAATAGAAAAGTTTAAGAAAGATGGTATAATCGATAGGATCTTTGAGAGCTTCTCAAGAGTCGACGAATGTAAACAAAAATACGTACAAAATCATATTTTAGAAAATGCTACAGAATTCGTTGAACTGCTTCAGCAAGATACTGTCTTATATGTTTGCGCCGATGGATCAGAAATTTCAAAATGCATTCAAATAGCTGTTGAGTCATCAATCGCTGAGGTCTTAAAGTGCAGTTTGGAAGAGGCTCAGGATATAGTGAAGGGTTTTAAGAGTACCAACAAGTACAGGGAGGATATCTGGATTTAAAACAATTAGTTGGGAGATTGCTTCGTTGTCTTTTAACTTAATGTACATACGATAAATTAATTTATTGAGTGTTTTTTATTAAATGTTTTACTTTGAGATGAGCTCTCAAGAAATAAATAAATTGTTTTATTTATTATTATACTGACGGGTTGTATTTTGGCACAGGTATGTCCGTACATCCAATTATTATTTTGCTCATTCTATTTTTCTATGATCCCTTTTGAATAATTTCCTACAAGAAAGTTATGGGGTTTTATAGACGACCGGGCGCCAGCCTAAAAATTACCTGGGCTTCGTAGCTGCCTGGTCGTCCGGATTAGTCGGTCTGCCCGGGGACACTCATTGGAATCCATGGAGGGAAGGTTTACAAAAATTATGAATAATGCTAATGAACGAGAGATGTTTGATCCTAGTAAAATTTTCTATTGTATTATATGGCCCTGAAATCGCCCAGCGGGAATTTTGGTCAGGCATTCCAACGGAAGCCTTGTGGAAGCAAAGAACAATTTTCACTATCAATTCCAAGTTAGTCGTATGGAAGCTAGGTGGAAGGACAAGCGCGAACGAAAGCTCCTTGTATATTTTCTCCTCACTCTCGCTCTTTCCGATCGAGTTCTTCAAAGACGCAATTCGTGAATACCGGTTGAAAATAATTCAGTCCTGTTTGTACTTTGAGTTGAGCCTGTGCGTGCTTTATCCCGCCTTTTATGTTGTATTATTTTCCAAATTGAATTATAATATAAAATAATATAATAATGAATTGAATTTTGGTTAATAGAGTTGTTTCATTTATTGACATTATAATTTCCAAACCCAGGAGTCGATTTCTTGGATGCTTCTGGGGAAGCGGTAGGAGCTATAGACTTTGATTCCAAATAGATCTCATGTCCTGTTAATGTCATGCATTCCTTATTGCTCCTATGGGATCTTGGAGGAAGCAAAAGAAAAGCTTTTTTACTGCTTCCTCCTAATGACATGCAATGTTAAAATGAAATGAAGTGGGCAACAAAGGGTCATGCATCCATGCCTTCGCAGGAGTAGCTTCCACTTGCATCTAGGACTGCTTCTTTTCCCGCTGGGCGGTGTGTCAAGAAATGCTTGGGACTGGATGAAAGGGATAATTTTGTTTTACATTACTCTGTCACCGGCATTGCATGGTGAATCCTTACCACATGTAGTAACATACATATATGTACCAATTTTATGCGCATTTTATTGTAAAGAAATCATTGCAAATGGTATTTTTTCAGAGGTGTTAGCTTGTGGCTCGATTTCATTGCATCCAAGTATCCAATTTCCATAGAAACCATTTATTCATAATGATTCTAAACACAACAACAGCCACAGGATTCAAAAAATCGAACCACAATCATTTAATCCGTTTAAAATCACATTGAAGTATTTATCACCGCTTTATTACAAATTAATGAAAAATTATATACACTTACACTAAAATATTTTCTTTACTTTAAAATTTAAACGCTGCATTGGATCTTAGTAGTAGCTGTGAAGCTTTTGAAGTATTTGTTTAGTCTTATCATAGTAATGCCTGAAAATCATCGATATATAAATTAAATGAATTTAAATCATTTGCTAGACAATTTTACTTACATGTGGCTGGGGTTTCTCTTATCTAACTGGTCGAGAACATATTTCATAAATATTATGAAATGATTAAAACTTTCAACGCATTCATACTCTGACTGAAGCCATACTGTTGGTATGGTGTTGACAATTATGTAAGCCTTCGAAACAGCATCGATCACCGCACACACCTAAATATAAATTAATTATTTTCCAAATAAACTTATTAATGAATCAATTTACCCTCATGGCAGATAGTAAATATCGATTCAGCAGGGAGGATATGGCTAAATTCCTCAAGGGTCGATCAGCAATAATACCCTGCCAGCTAAGAATATTTCTGAACAGTTTCAAACCGCTACAAAATTGCCGCTGAAAGAAGGAAGATTTTGCTTCTTGTACCCTATTAAAATAAGAGTGGTTAGTTAATTTGCTTATGCTTAATATTCTAAAGCACAAACTGTTTTGGAAAGACTGGTATGAAAACATCGTTGTCTAGAGACACCTTCATCTTGTCAAGAATCGCGTTAAACAGTGTTTGAAGTGATTTTGATGACTCTCTTAACGAGGGATAATCTCTTCCCAGTCGTCCTATTAATCCGATTAATCTCAACGTTTCTGTCGTTGATAGAGGATCCCAACAATTCTCAATTATCTCTGGATAAAGACACGAAAGTAAAAAATTAATGTTTGTATAAATTATAATAAACCAATGCTGCTTGTCGAATTTCACAAAACACTTAACAAAGGTACCTAAAAGCTACATATTATGCCCCAATTTGTACAACAGGATTTGAATTCACGGCCGTTGCAAGAAAAATATTTTTTAATTAAAGAAAATCGTTTATCATACGATGCACTACGATTAGGTGCAATTGTTGCTGTACTTTATTGGATGTTATATCTTTTAGTGGTTCTTTTTAAAAGGTTTTTACCCAATCTAGCGTCTTACCGTCCACATTCAAAAACTCTCAAATAGAAACAATAGAAAAAACTTTCAAATAGAAAGAATAGAAATCTCGCCTCTGTAGTTATTATATTTCAAAATAAATTTGCTTATTGCGATTGAGCGTCTTGTGGCCTATTTTTTCAAATTTATTTTTTTAGGAGATGAGTAGGGACTTCAAAGCGTCATTACAAATTAAAAAAAAAAAAATGTCCGGCAAATTTTTCTTGCAGGTCTAAATTTAATCGGGTCATACATTTTATATCCAGAAAATATTATGGTTAAGTTTGCTAATGGGTCCATTACACATGGAATCTTTTTAGAGCCATTTAATGTGATGTTTTTTATTTATTAAATATTTTATATGTAGCGTATTCATAAACTTTAATTAACTTACCGGTTAACTTAGGCAATATGATTTTTTCAACAATTGTTGGAACTAATCTTAAGTCTGGATCAAGAGCGAGCGATTCCTCTGTTTCCTCACTTGAATAAGCATATCGCATACAAATTGAGTACCATTCCATTTTTTCTACATCCTTGTATTTCTCATCCAATGGATTCCAAACCATCATTTGCACTCGTACCATAGGACCAACAATCTATAACATAAACACTATAATTAGGACAACTATATAAAATAAATGTTACAACCTTAGGCAGGCAGAGACTAACGAAGGCTTCTTTATAAGATTCCATGTCAGTTTTTCGCCAAATTTCAAATTTTGCCAGTATTAAATCCAGCTTACAATAGTCCTCACAAGTATCTTCGAACAAGTCATCAGCTTCCACTTCTAATTGATCTGTATTAATTAAATAAGATTATAAATATTTATGAATTAAAATATGAAGCTATACTTAAAAGGTGTTATTTTTTGCAAAATTTAATTTACTTAAGAAATTAAACTCTGATCTCTTTTTAGAATTACTGATTCAATTATACGTAAATAAGAAAAGGGAGAAAATTACCTAAACTTGTTTTGTACTGAGCTATATCCTGGTCCGGCATTTCGTCATCACTTGACATTCCATCCAGGTGAGCCATAAGGTAGTCACTTTTCTCTCTTTCACAACGTCTCCTTGTTCTTCGTCCTTCTCGTTCCGCTGCTCGACGCTTCAGTGATTCATACTCAGGGCCACGTTTGGAGCCACTCGGTTCTAATAAAAAGCACAGATCAGTTTCAATATTTTATTTTATCTGTTTATTTTTAAATAAAAGTTTACATACTTGCTGCATCAGCCATTTCTTTTGCTTGATCTCTGACATCTTGTCGTCTACGTTCAATGAGAAAGTTTGCATGTTTTGAGAGTACATTTAGGGTTCGTTTTTCAAGATCATTTATTAGAGGAGCCTGCGAAAAAAAAGAAATTGGTTAAAATTCGATATAATGTGTGATTAAAATTTTGGTTTTGTGTTAAATGCCGATGAGTATTAGTAGCAATTTACGATCTTCCTGCGAAGCATAACAGACAATGCTTTTATAAATTACAAACGGAATGACAGGAGATCTGTTAAATGAATTGCGATCTGAATTAACCTTAATCACTTTTGAACAACTTAAATCTATTCAATCTTCATGATCTAATCATGATGTTAATTTAAACTAGGCTAGGGGCAATATATTGAAGTACGTAAAATATTTAAAAATAAATGGATTCAAGTAACAAAATGTTAGGATTTTTGGATTACGAGGAGGCATCAAATTCTAATGATGGCAATGAATTTAACACTGAATTTGTTTATTCATTTTATACTGTTTTTTAAACAATATTTATATAAATAAATACATTCATGATCATACATGATCTTAATTTTGCTCAACATAGAAGGACGTCATAAAATCACACTGCTCATGCTCATTGAACACGAAAGTTTGTTGGAAAATGATTTAATCGATTTGGTCCTTCAACTCAAGAATTTGACCAAAAGTGATTGGATTTAATTAATTCACTGAACAGACCTCTGATATACTTTGGCAAACGAATTTTAAACTTAGATTCCGATTTCTTGCGTTCAATATGATGGAGTAACTGAAACACGGAAGTTGAAATGGATGTATCGGAGGCTCTCAAACATATATTTTGTATCAATAGTCAGAATAAATTTGGCTATTTGGCTAGCCAGCAGTTTTCGTAAAAAAAATAGTTGACTGGCGTTTTTAAATTCAAATTAATTTATCACAAGCATGATTAAATCTATTTAAATTTCTAATGCAGAAAAAACTGAAATGATAGTATATAAACAATTTCGAGGTTGTCTTTTGTATTTCAATATTTTTAGACCTTAAAATTATGAATATGCCAATTTTTACGGTTGGCCAGTTATGTTCTTAATCCTTACACAAAACAATAATTTGTTTGAGAATCCCGTCTTTCGCGGTACAGTGCGTCACATAATTATATGCTAATTCAAGCAGTCCTAACAGTTCGGTCGAAAAACAACTTTTATTATAGAAAAAAAAAAAAAATTCGTAAAAGAATGATTTACTGAATAATGAAGTTTCTGTGTATGTCACTGTTTTTTAATTGCTATTGTTTTATTATTATCTTATTTGTTACAATTCCCTGAACCATTAAGGCTCATTGCAAGTTATAGTCAAAGTAGAATCGACCTCATTTCAGGTCTATTCTTTTTAAAATGCAGTTCTTTCCACTACTGTGATTTTTGAGAAAAATAAAATAACAAATTGTCAAATAACTTTTAAATTAATTTTAAAGTGGACCCTACTGATAAATATAAAAAGTCACGAAGAATGGGGTTTTTTAAAAGGTATTTGTTGCTCGAAAATTGAAATTTTGTTTTAGGCATGATATTATATCGATTTGAATTCTTTGACCCTCAGGATAAGCATTTTTTGCTTATAAAATTTATTATATGACCTGAAGAATTATTCAAATAATTCCACTAGTTTTTAGGTTTACCTCTTAAGTATCAATAAACAAAATCACAGCTCACACTATTAATTTATGGATATTAATTCAAAATTATGTTTTGAAAAACTACAATTGTTAATTTATATTCCAAAATATTTAAAATTTTGTTTTTATATTTTGGAATAAATGAAGCAGAGAACCATGGAAACTTGCTGTTGAAAAATAAAAACACCGAATAAGTCTCGAAGATTATTTTAAATGGTTCGCAATTCCTTATTCCCAATATTTAAGCAAAATAGCAATATTTTTGAGGACAAATTATACCAAAAATATTAAATGTGACAATCGTTACAAAAGCTATTACTCATATCGTCAAATATATCCAATGTTTATTTAAAGCAAAAGCATCCTTTAACAAACGATAAATATTTGAGTCCGAATAAATAAAAATATGGGTAAATAATTTAACGGTTGTAAAGAGCACAATTATATATTCTCGATAAAAAAGTAAAATTTCAACTGTTCGAAACGTCAAAACATCCAATTAACATTTATCTAAACATGGAAATATGATTTACCTTTTCATCAAGACATTCAACCAAGTCTGTGACATACCCACGTAACTCTTGATAGAATCTATATTTCGTTGCTGCCATTGGCGCCTTCTGCGTACAATCCAGTGCTTCAAAAGTGATAGCTTGTAAATCCTTTACAATTCTTTCAATATCATCACCATGTTTGTTATTCAGCACCTTCAACTGCACCAACCTGTAAAAAAAGCATGTTAGGAATCATAGCCGCATAACGAGCATGGCAACAAACCTTTTCTTAATTACATCAGTAATTTCTTGTGGTGCCCTAGGTCCAGATGGTTTCGTTTCAGATTTCTGAGTAGATAATAATACATGTCGTGGTTTCTCCAAAGAAATTTTTGCATAAGCCTGTTCAAGTAAAGTTCCGGTCGATTGCGGTGTCTCATCTTCAATGGCGTGATTTGTGGGCTTTATAATAAACCTAGACAAAACTGATTCTTGCTGTGCAGTTACTAACTACAAAAAATAAATGAATTAAAATTAAAATAAAAACAATATAAATTCTTTGCCAGAAAATTACTTGAGCCCCAGTTACGCCTTTTCGTATTTGTTGATTTTCCCATTCATTCATTTCCTGTTCAGATTCATCACCTGAGTCTTAAGAGAAAGAGTTAGGTAGAACTTTCGTCCATTATAATAATAAAGTAAAGAAAAGAGATTTAATAAAAGTAACATACATTCATTTTCGACCGCATAGAATTTTTCACGTCGTTCTTCCCTTTCCTTAGCTCCTGTTATGGCATTCATATCGACGCGTTCTTCCTCATCAGAAGCATCATCTTCTCCATCTTCCCGAACAAGCCTATTTCCTTTTTTCGATGATTCTTTGTTTTGTTCTTCCAATGAAATAAAATCGCCTAGCGGAAATCACAAAAGCATTAACGTTATTAGCTCCAAATTTTGATTTTATACCTTACCTTGTTCTCTTGCTTTTTGTCTTCGTTTCCTTGCGGCATGAATCATTGCTGCGTCGGGAATAGAGCCGCTTTCGAGAACCAATTTGAAATTTTCTGGTTTATTAAACCTGTGTACTGGTTTGCAATCGGAATCTTCATCTTCTGAAGACATATCGTCCCGACCTGCACATAAAGCAGCTCTTCCATTCAGAATCAAATTGTCTGGCTCTGATTTTTTAACAACAAGCTGTGGAAGAAAATTGATTATGTTAAAAATAGCCAGATCTAGTCAAGAAAGTATAGTTTATTACTAAAATATAACTAAGCACAAGAAAATTGCAATGCGTTTTGTTAAATCGGCTCAAATGAAACAAAAAATACACATTTTAGTGGTGCAATAAGCCTTTGGAAGAACCAATGCCAACCTAATTTAAGAGACGTCCCTTGTGCAAAGTAAACACGGCCTTAATGACTTGACTATATTTATTAACATCAACGAAATTTTAATTGATTTGCTAAGAAAGTGCTTCTTATCCCCTTTTTAAGAATTTTCGGACAAATCGATAAACGGAAATTTTTTTAAAACACTGTGGGAATTAAAATATCAACGAAAAATGTTTACACAATATACAATAATTTATATATTTTTAAAGTTTGTTTTCACCTCTGTTGTAAAGGAATTTAAAATACAATTTTGTACATGTCTGCCACAATATTTTTGTTTTTAATTTTAGATTAAAAGTTCTCGTCTCTAGGAATCTGAATGTAACCTATGTAGCAGACCTGCAGCCTATTGGACAAGCTATAAAAGCAGTGTATCTATCTGATTGCTTCAATTACACAATTCATGCATTTCATGGAGAATGACTTTAAATAATAAAATCGATATATTTTATTACATTAGGAAGCACACGCTAAGAAAATGAATGAAACGGTACATTCAAAAACTTTCAGAGCAAGGTGTAATAAAAATTTCAAGTGGCTTTTCACATTTGAATATTTTCTACAACATAGAGTAGAACAGAGTCACATGAAATTTTTATCAGTTTTTCTTTTTTAAATAGAGGAAAAAGAAGTTGACAATAATAACCTTACCACAAAGTCGTCTGTGCGTATTTCAGTTTGGATACTATCTGAGTTATTGACGTTATTGTTACTTTGAGAATTTTGGGTATTACACTCTTTGCCATCGAACGTAATATGCTTCATTGGTGGTGGCGGCGGAGGTGATGACTGTTCGCTTTTGTGATATTCATACTTTTCAAATTTATCATATCTGTTCTCATATTTGCTTTCGTATCTGTCGTCTCTGCCCTCTTTGGATTTCTTTTTTCGCCTTTCTCTGTCCAACATTCTCATCACCTTCTTGCTATGTGAGGACTTTTTAACTTGAAACACTTCACCTTCTTCTTCTGTAAAATGAGAATAACAGAAAATTCAATTATAAAAATGTTCATGTTTTGCATATTCCTTTGAATATGTTAAAATTTTGGAAGAAAAAAAAAAACTTTTTTTTGTTTTGTTTTCTTTTCTAGAATTTTTATTTCAGATTATTCAATACTATTAGTAAAACATTTCTTTTTATTCGTCTCCTCTTCTTTTTTAATACAAATTTAAATATGAAAGATGATATGTTTATAACTTGCTTTTTTGGATAAAACTCAATCTTCATATTTCAAATTTTTCTTTAAAACAAATATTAATACGAAAATTATTTTTCAAACAAATATTTAGATAACAATAAAATAACATTGAATAAACAAAATCAAGCAATTTATACATTTACATAGTTTTTTAAACAAAAGTACCGAACAAAAACGATTTCCCTAAACACAGCTGCATGGTAATCCAATTTGATTAAACTTGTTTAAATTAAACCCTTTCGGGGTAGTAGCAATCGAAATTGGCGATATTTGGAACAGCTTTTGTAACTGTAATAAGTTTTTAATTTAATAAGAAGCATTTTGGGGTTAATTTGAGTATAATTTCTTTAAAATGCAGATTTTTATAATATTCCGCAAGAAGTTAGTTTAAGCAATTTAATAAAAATAAAAAATAGGTATATTAATTACATTAAAATTTGGAAAAAATCCTGAACTTATTATTAAGAGAGCTTTGTACAGAAATGAAAAATTCCCAATTACACAATAGCTGTCAATATCAAAGAGTAATACAAAAATAATATCAAAAAAAACACAAAGAAATTGCTATCTACATAAGTTTATCAAGGACAGCTAGTTTGAAAGTACTAAAAGGGCAGCTCAGAGGACCAAGTTGAAGTCTGTCGTGATTTCTCTGACAACGAATTATAAAAGAATTAAAATAAACTTCAAGCAAGGCTCTGGGTGGCTTAAAAACATCGTTGTTACGACTACTGAACGAAGGCACACGCAAGTTCAGTTTATCGACCAAGGTTGTATGCAGCAAGTTATTAAATATGCGGTAAAGAACACACTCATCGAGGTAAAGTCTTCTGTCAACAAGGGGGGATAGGTTGAGGATAGAGAGTCTGCCTGAATAAGGAGTAGGTGGTTTGTCATGATTTCTAAAAAGGCTGCGAGTACTTTAGGAAATTGTAAAATTGTCCGTATCGCAAGTGAGTGTATCTACAGTGGTAGGAGATAGATCAACATAGGAAAGGACATTGGTATAGTAGTTTTTTGGTGTGATCTTTATGTCGCTGCGTCGAGTAGATCAAAAGATAAAAATAAAACAATGATGTGAATACTATGAAAATTCCGAATTTATTAATGACCCTGTAACTTCCAAACGGTTGAGACTGCCATTCCCCCTTGTCATGCAATTTCTTGTCTTTCTAGGTGCAATCTTTCACCCCACATATTTTGGCATGCGATATAGCTGAGGAGGCCAACAAGTCGATTGTGGCCGCCCGGTCGATCTTGAAGCGATTTTTGGTTAATCACAGCCGACAGGAAAAAATTTCAACAAGTAAACGCAAAAAATTTCAATACACAAACGCAAGAGTAAGATCAAGAATGTGCAAATGTAAATGATGAAAATTGGTTCAGTGATTTAGCGTTTCTTACAGATTTTACATCGAAATTAAGTGGTTTAAATTTAGAATTGCAAGGGGCAAATAAGACAACAATTCGAATGATCAGTAGTATTAATGCATTCAAAAAACAAAACAATTTGAGTCACTTTCCAAATATATCCGGTAACCTAAAAAAACATCAATATTGTAATTATACCATTGGTAACTAAAGGACTTTGAGTCAGATTTCATAATTTTTAAAAAGTTAAAGTTATTGTGCAATATCTGTTTTTTGCTTTTAAAAAGGATTTGAATGTAAAACATTGCTTCAAATATTCCAGACACATGTAATTATGTATAACTTTAAAAACTGATCAAATCTTACAAGCCAGAGAACTTAAGGAAATTTTTTGGAAATGCGTCAATAAACAATAGTATCCCAATATCATCAAATTTAGCGAATATATTTATATTTATTTTTATTTGTTTTGATTATTTAAAGTTCATGAAGACTAAATATCCTACTTTTTTAAATAATGAATGCTTGATTTTGAGACGCAGACCTCCCATTAATGATAAGATAATAAAACGTAATCAGTATTTTTCTGTGGATACTTTACAATTAATAAATATTACTAATAGAATATCATGTTGGTTTAATATCTCCTCGCTCATTATTACTTATTTATATGCAAGACACTAGTTTGAATGTGTTAAAAGTGCAGATTTTCAGGGTAAATTGCGACACAAAAAAGTCAATTATACTCAATTCTGTTTTTTGTACGGTTTTGATATAACACGGTCTAGAAAAAAGAATTCAATTTCCTTTTTACACGATTTCATTCGACTTAGCACGGTTAAAAAAAGTTGTTTGATTAAAATTTTAAGGGCCACCATTAGTGTGAACATTTGAAATTTTTTGTTTTAAAATAACATACTAAAATTTCAAGTGCATATCTCAAATAGTTTATGAGTTACAGCAGCCGCTCATCGTATCGAGGTATTGAGAAATGTATGAATTAAACTTTAAGCGCGTTTTTCTCGAAACTACTTTTTTAAAATTTGCTGCAGTTGTAACTCGAAGACAAATCATCCGATCGATCTGATTATTATAACTTCTTTTATATATGTTTCTCCATGCAATGAAACTCCAGTTTTCCGGATCGAATGTAATTTTCATCAAATTTTTGCGGTACGGGGAATACCTTCTAGTTTATTAAACTTTTTGGCTCTTTTAGATTTCACGCACTGTGAAGGTCGCTATCATTGCAGTAGTGGGACTTCTTTTTTTTTGAGCTTTGGGAAATTGCGAATAACTCGCTAAATTTTCAATTACTTGATCCAAACATTTTATTATGTACTAACTATATATCCACAAATATATCCTTAAAATATTAAATATTCCATGCAGTAGTTGTCTTTTAAAAAATTCCCAAAAATCACCTTTTTTCAGGCGGTCGCACTAATGGTGCCCCTTAAGTACAATGATTGGGATCGTACCCATGAGAATTGTAGTGTAGGCGGTTAAGACCCTAGAGGGGTCGATTTAGGCCAGTGATAATGATGTGACAGTAAAAACAGAATTATATATTTATATATATACAGAAGTTGGCCACCCTGCTCTATGTGAAATACTCTGTATATAATTTTCTTTTTTTTTATTGAGACTGTTCCATTAAAGTAAAGAAATTTCGCTAAAAAGCTAAGATGGATGTTTGCAAAAATTTCAATTAGGTAACAAATTGTATTTTTAAGGAAAGAGGTCCCTTCTTTGGGAAAATGTTTTCACTCTTTCCCTTCAAACGTTAATTATTCAAAAATTATTTGAGATTTTCTCGATTTCCTAACGCAGATGGACGGATAATCGTTCAAGGTTTTACTGAAAAAAAAAGTAGTTTTTAATGTTGATTATTTCGTAACACATAATTCGAAGTCGTTCGACCTCATAGACCAAAGTCTGTAAGAGTAGCATGTTGTGTTTAGAGTCTGTTGTGTTAACAACTTTACAGATGAAATAAAAACCATTACGATGTTTGATTAGCAGCAGTTATTCTCGCATTTTTCTTCGCCGCTTCTTTTTACGGAATCCATCCCTGAGTCCAATAAGTGTAAATCAATCTTTTGATCAAAATGCCTCATTTCACAAATCGTCGATGATAATTAAATAAAAAAATAATTAAAATAATATCGCAGTACGCAATCTGGGGAGCACCCAGGACGGGAAGCGCCTCCGCAACACTTCCATTTAGAGAAATTTTTTACTCAAACCAAAGTAATCTTACCATCGTCTGCAAAACTCAGTAAAGCCTTTTTAGACTTGGATTCATCACTTTTCGGCTTTTTATCTTTCTTTTTCTCTCGTTTCGTTTCAACGTTGCCCGGATTATTTGAAGATTGCTCATCGACATCCATCTTTTCAACATCATCATTGCTTGCGGCGGCGGCGTCGTCTTCATCCACAGCGCTAAATACACGCCTCTGCATTGTCTTTTTCGGTTTACGAAAAAGCGACATTTTTCCGTATTTTATTCGTAAAACAAATCCACAATTATTAGCACTAAACGAGAGGAAATCAGCGGCAAACCGTAGACAGAAAAAATCAATCTGAGCTTCTTGCTGGAACGTCAGATAAGAAGTCACAATTGTGATGCTTTTTGACAGTTGATAAATTCAGAATAGTGTAAGGAATTTTATAAACTAAGTTTTTTTGCAAAAGAATAACCGAAATTAGAGGAATATAATATTTAAATTTATATTTCTAATGTAAAACGATCATTGAAGGATTATTTAATAAATATTTTAAGTAAATATGAAAAATATATGCCTAAGTTCATAAATT
The DNA here is from genome assembly GCA_949715965.1 of Dysmachus trigonus. Classification (NCBI taxonomy): domain Eukaryota; kingdom Metazoa; phylum Arthropoda; class Insecta; order Diptera; family Asilidae; genus Dysmachus; species Dysmachus trigonus. The sequence continues at coordinate 26,178,926 of OX454320.1, forward strand.
CCACTGCACTAAATTTTATAGCGAAATGTCACTGTCACAACAGCTTCGGTTGCGATGGTAACGTTTGATTGTTTCAAAATAAATTTACGTGCCGTCAAGTTCTTTACCAAAAGAATTCGAATTAATACGAAATGCCCGAATCTCAGGACTCAAGCGTGGGAACCGACCAAAGTTCGGAGCACGAAAGCGATGCCGGGAGTGCACAATCTCCTGGCAGGTACCAAATGCGGCCGGCGCTGAACGAAGTCTTTAAAACTGGCAAGGTAAAGAAAATCATTCAAAGAGTTCTTGCCGATAAACTGCAAGGTTTGCACTTGCTTCAATACCATACACCGCATTCTTACTAAGATCCGTTGAAGGTAAAACCTACAACCCGCAAGAAGCGAAAGTGTGGACCAAGACAATCGCCGATGAGGTGAGCGCCGCTGTCCACGAGCTGAACCTGCGGAGGTACAAACACGTCGTCCAGGTCGCTTTGGGCCAGCAGCTGGGGTCAGGATGCCGGTACGTGGCTAGGTGTCGATGGGACGCCGAATCCGACAACTATACATCAGAGATTTTTACAAACGCAACTTTATATTGTGTGTGCACTGTTTTCGGAGTTTATTTGTATTAATGTAAAGAGGGAAAAAATCATTTCGTATTATAAAAAGTGTTCCTCATCCAAGAGATCATTTAAATCTACGCTGCATTTTAATTGCCGGCCTACGAATAGCTCCAGCGTTTCAGCAGAACTTCCAAGCGTGTGGCTGACTTTCGCCGTCAAGTCCTCTTTTCTAATTATATGTCCGCCAGGTAGGTGTGAGGTGTAAACTACAGATTTCCCTAATTTGTTTCGGCAGGGTTTTTCGCACTCCAAAATTTCTTTAGTTTCGACATCTTTTAGGATAAGTCTTATTGTCGTTTCGTTTTCGTTCCCAGGAAACATGGAAATGCAATCATTTACACTAAAATTTCTTCCTCTTTTCGGGCTTCTTTCATATTCTCTAGCGAAATTGATTAAATCTGCCAATTCCTCTGGTAGTAGGGAACATTTATGGTCTGATCCTCGTTGGAACTTGTCTAAGGTGAAATGTCGCTCAATTATCTATAAGGAAGAAAATGTTAACATATAACATTTTGGAGTAATTATGGGTTAATAATATGGAGTCAAACCATAACAAGGAATATGCAAATTATATCGAGATTGTTAAATAAGGCTATCAAAGCGGTGTTTAATCTTCCTCGGGATACGGCCACTACAATTTTGTATGAAAATACAGACAAATTTAATCTGAAGCAACTAACAGAGATAGAAAAGGCTAAGGCCATTTATAATATTACAAAGAGACACGTAAAATCATCTATTAACCTAGTTTTGAGAACAGAAATTCACGGATATAATACAAAGAAAGCAATGATGTTAACTTATAATCTACCGGCACTAAGGACTAACCGACTAAAATATGATCCAATTTACTCTGCAGTTAATTATTATAATAGCTTACTAGAAAAAATAAGAAATGCTCGCAGTATTGTGGAATTTAAAAGTCTTATCAAGAATTTTATTAAATCGAAAAATTAAGCACAATTAAAGCGGAATAATTAATAATATTATATATTCATGTGTGGCCCCTTATACCAAATACTATTTGTCTGGGGAGCAAAAAATAGAATTAACTAATATTTTTAAAATTTGTTATTTAGTTTTTAAGATTTTTCAGAAAATGGATCCACAGAGCTTAAATTCGAATGCCTAGGCAGCCCAGAATTAGGTGAATGTTTCCAGCAACATTCTGAGAAGTGCGATATAAAAATCTATTATTATTATTAAAGTGATACAAAATCCAATTTTTGATTTTAACTATTAGGGATCGTCAATATATTACGTCACACAAACCCATTCTGTCAAACACTAATTTTGGAAATAAGTTTTCAATATTTCCTAAAACGTTGTTGAAGTGTAATTTTTTTCATTTCGTATCGCGGCGATAGGATTCTGTGTTTCTACGACTTTTTTGATTACGAAAGAGCTATTTAGGTCAAAATAACATGTATTTTAAAAAGGAATTAACAGATGGCTCAACCTTTATAAGAGTTTAATGCATGTGCTTGTGTTTTTGGCTTGAACTTGTGTTACTGGAACCTTCACATTGATATGCCTTTTGGATAATCAACACTGACAACTATATCATGATTTTAGCATAAGTGATTGGTCCCGTCGAAAATAGTAACTTTTAATTGGAACATATTTTCTGCAACATCTTAAGGTGGGACTTGGTGGTTAGACAGAGAGCTGTAGAATCCATAGAGGTACAATTTTGCAGAGAAGTACGGCTAGGATTTTGTAGAGTCATTTTTTAAAAACTTATAACACAATGGAGAACGGAAATATAAACTTAAAGGAAATTTATTTTTCAGCTCTAGCTATAAGAGACATATTTTCAATTAGTGAATAACCTTCGTATTGTCAATGTATTTCTACTAAATCTTACTACTGATAAATCTAACATATCCTTTGAAGATTTTTCTTACTTTTAAAACACACTAATCTAGAATTCAAGACTTTAATTTTGCTTATTAAAATAGTATTTTTTGTTGGAATAGTCTGAGGTTGTTATTTTTCATTCACTATTTACTAATACTATTAAATTTATTCAAATAAGATATTTGAAGAAAACATCAGCATTATTACTCATTTAGGCCCTATTCTAGATATTGTAAATTCATTGATTAAAATCATAAGCTAAAAAAGTTCATTCATAATGTACTATACGCAGCTTTCTCTTTTACAAAGCCTTGATGAGATATCAGGATAAAATTATTAATAATATTTCTCCTCCTATCTCATTCTGAAAAATAATAATAGAGCAAGAAAGGAAGAAAACATTGTTAATAATTTCAAAATACCCAAATAGTCCAGTCAATTTAACCTCTGAAGCGGAAGTTTGTGGTGGAGTGCTAATTTTTGGATATATTGTTGGGGACGGTGAGAAATGAAGCTATAACTATTTTTTGCCCCTCGGGGGTGTTTGCGAAGGGGTGAAAAAGGGTGAAAAAGGGTGAAAAAGGTTTTTTGTTTATAACTTTGAATAAAAAAGTCAGCCTGGGTGGGAACGTTAGAGGGTGATATAATAAATGATTATTCATCTTGTATTAAAGTTTCCCCCGGTTTTGTTTATTGCAAAATTGTTTATTAACAATTTCACTCTCCCAAACCGAAAAAAATCACGGCTGATTTTTTTAAAAATACTTAAGCTCGTACGATGTCTTTCATTTTCACAATATCACTAGAAGACGCAATCCCCCATCATATACCAAAAATTCAAAACGGTTCCATGCATTTTACCTGAGATAATCACCCAGATACCTCACCTGTTTTACACCGAAAAATGTACAGTTTTAATCCAAGTCAAGATATCCCCCACGAATCGTCGCCCTCCGACCAGCTATCGCTGAGCAGCACACATTTTTCACATTTTTTCCCAGCCCACGGCGGGGAAGAAGAAGATTTGCGACTGATTCAAAAACGGAAATCGCTATAACTTTCGATGTATGTAACGGAACTTAATGTATGATGGCTTCAAAAATCACTTATTTTTTTCTCCATCTTTTCCTCATACACCACTTTCACCTAATATTTTTACTTTTTTTTATATTGAATTAAACTTAAAAAAAAAAAAAAATTAATTACATTTTATTCCTTTTCTCCCACAAAACTAAACTTTTTTGAAATATTCTTAATTTTATAGTTATCTACAGATTCCACCCTTTATTCTCATAATTTTTATCATTTTCCACAAATCCCCCCCTGACCCCCCGAATAAATTTATTACCCCTTAAATTTTACAAACAAAAAACTTGCCAAACATTTTATTTTTTTTCTCCCACAAAACTAAACTTTTTTTAAATATTCTTAATTTTGTAGTTATCTACAGATTTCACCCTTTATTCTCATAATTTTTATCATTTTCCACAAATCCCCCCCTGACCCCCCGAATAAATATATTACCCCTTAAATTTTACAAACAAAAAACTCGCCAAACATTTTATTTTTTTTCTCCAACAAAACTAAACTTTTTTTAAATATTCTTAATTTTGTAGTTATCTACAGATTTCACCCTTTATTCTCATAATTTTTATTATTTTCCACAAATCCCCCCTGACCCCCCGAATAAATATATTACCCTTTAAATTTTACAAACAAAAAACTTGCCAAACATTTTATTTTTTTTCTCCAACAAAACTAAACTTTTTTTAAATATTCTTAATTTTGTAGTTATCTACAGATTCCACCCTTTATTCTCATAATTTTTATTATTTTCCACAAATCCCCCCCTGACCCCCCCGAATAAATTTATTACCCCTTAAATTTTACAAACAAAAACTTACCAAACATTTTATTTTTTTTCTCCCACAAAACTAAACTTTTTTGAAATTTTAATAATTTTGTAGTTATCTACAGATTCCGCCCTTTATTCCCATAATTTTTATTATTTTCCAAACATCACCCCCTGACCCCCCCGAATAAATTTATACCATTTATCTTTTTTTTAAATTATTCCCCATTTTTTCTATTCAATTTTTTCCACCAATTCTCAATTAATCTCACTTTTTTTTCACCCACATCTACTTCAAGGTCTTCCGAAACTAAATCTACATTTTTTTCTCCATTATTGCTAATAGTATGTCCCCAATCTGCCCCCGTGTGTGCTAGCGGATCATTTTTCGCCCAAAATATTAATTTCTCCCCAGTTTCGATTTACGATTATTGCATAAAGATCTACTCCAATTGGGGACAAACTATTAGCAATAATGGAGAAAAAATGTAGATTTGGTTTCGGAAGACCTTGAAGTAGATGTGGGTGAAAAAAAAAGTGAGATTAATTGAGAATTGGTGGAAAAAATTGAATAGTAAAAATGGGGAATAATTTAAAAAAAAGGTAAATACACCTATCCCTCGATTTACACGATACTTTTTTTACACGATTTCGCTTTTACACGGTTTATAAAATCAGAGGTTTAAGAAAAAAACAGGTAAAACTGAACATTTTAACTGCATGGATATTACCACTGCCATTTTTGAATTGTGTTCACAATAAAAATCGTCTGAGTAAGAGTTTATTTATTTATTTATGATTTGTAATTAAGATTTTAATACCACCTTTGGTTAATGCGAGATTGTCTCTTATTTCTCTACATAGAACCAATATCGCATTAAGTACTATCAAATTATGAAAGATACCAACGACAACACAACACCAATCAAGAAGAAAAGATTAGAAAGAAAGGTTTTAAGGACTTGATTTCTTCTTTCTATATGTAAAATGAATTCCATACTTATACCTTATACACCTACTACTAATTTTATAAATAGACTAGTATTTTTATGTTTTTCAAAATATATTTACTTTTATTTTACTTTTAAATAAATTACCGAATTATGCACATTTCAGTCTGTTTTCGTTTTACACGGTTTTACTTATACGAAATCCCGATTTCGATTTGCACGGTTTTCTGAGGAACCTATCTATCGTGTAAATCGAGGGATAGGTGTAGTATAAATTTATTCGGGGGGGTCAGGGGGTGATGTTTGGAAAATAATAAAAATTATGGGAATAAAGGGCGGAATCTGTAGATAACTACAAAATCATTAAAATTTCAAAAAAGTTTAGTTTTGTGGGAGAAAAAAAATAAAATGTTTGGTAAGTTTTTTGTTAGTAAAATTTAAGGGGTAATAAATTTATTCGGGGGGGTCAGGGGGTGATGTTTGGAAAATAATAAAAATTATGGGAATAAAGGGCGGAATCTGTAGATAACTACAAAATCATTAAAATTTCAAAAAAGTTTAGTTTTGTGGGAGAAAAAAAATAAAATGTTTGGTAAGTTTTTTGTTAGTAAAATTTAAGGGGTAATAAATTTATTCGGGGGGGTCAGGGGGGGATTTGTGGAAAATAATAAAAATTATGAGAATAAAGGGTGGAATCTGTAGATAACTACAAAATTAAGAATATTTAAAAAAAGTTTAGTTTTGTGGGAGAAAAAAAATAAAATGTTTGGCAAGTTTTTTGTTTGTAAAATTTAAAGGGTAATATATTTATTCGGGGGGTCAGGGGGGATTTGTGGAAAATAATAAAAATTATGAGAATAAAGGGTGAAATCTGTAGATAACTACAAAATTAAGAATATTTAAAAAAAGTTTAGTTTTGTTGGAGAAAAAAAATAAAATGTTTGGCGAGTTTTTTGTTTGTAAAATTTAAGGGGTAATATATTTATTCGGGGGGTCAGGGGGGGATTTGTGGAAAATGATAAAAATTATGAGAATAAAGGGTGAAATCTGTAGATAACTACAAAATTAAGAATATTTAAAAAAAGTTTAGTTTTGTGGGAGAAAAAAAATAAAATGTTTGGCAAGTTTTTTGTTTGTAAAATTTAAGGGGTAATAAATTTATTCGGGGGGTCAGAGGGGGATTTGTGGAAAATGATAAAAATTATGAGAATAAAGGGTGGAATCTGTAGATAACTATAAAATTAAGAATATTTCAAAAAAGTTTAGTTTTGTGGGAGAAAAGGAATAAAATGTAATTAATTTTTTTTTTTTTTTTAAGTTTAATTCAATATAAAAAAAAGTAAAAATATTAGGTGAAAGTGGTGTATGAGGAAAAGATGGAGAAAAAAATAAGTGATTTTTGAAGCCATCATACATTAAGTTCCGTTACATACATCGAAAGTTATAGCGATTTCCGTTTTTGAATCAGTCGCAAATCTTCTTCTTCCCCGCCGTGGGCTGGGAAAAAATGTGAAAAATGTGTGCTGCTCAGCGATAGCTGGTCGGAGGGCGACGATTCGTGGGGGATATCTTGACTTGGATTAAAACTGTACATTTTTCGGTGTAAAACAGGTGAGGTATCTGGGTGATTATCTCAGGTAAAATGCATGGAACCGTTTTGAATTTTTGGTATATGATGGGGGATTGCGTCTTCTAGTGATATTGTGAAAATGAAAGACATCGTACGAGCTTAAGTATTTTTAAAAAAATCAGCCGTGATTTTTTTCGGTTTGGGAGAGTGAAATTGTTAATAAACAATTTTGCAATAAACAAAACCGGGGGAAACTTTAATACAAGATGAATAATCATTTATTATATCACCCTCTAACGTTCCCACCCAGGCTGACTTTTTTATTCAAAGTTATAAACAAAAAACCTTTTTCACCCTTTTTCACCCCTTCGCAAACACCCCCGAGGGGCAAAAAATAGTTATAGCTTCATTTCTCACCGTCCCCAACAATATATCCAAAAATTAGCACTCCACCACAAACTTCCGCTTCAGAGGTTAAATTGACTGGACTAAAACACAAAATCCCCAATCACGAAATCCCTAAAACAAAATCCCTAAATAATTTAGGGTTTATTTGATTAATGTGAAAATATGTATTTAAATAAATGCATTGTATAATATTTTTGTACAAGGAATATTTTCAATTAAGAAAACTATTCGCTTACATGGAAAATCTTTGGTAAATATTTGGCACAAGAAGGATTTTAAGTACATGCATTTGCAAAAACAATGAAATAATTTCAGACGTAGGGTCTTTTCAGTTACACATTTTTTTTTTTTTTTTAATATAATGCTTATTAATTATTATTTATTTAATATTCATTTACGTACCTTGGCACCTTGAAGCACAGCAACTTTAGAAGTAAGTATCCCCAACTCATGTCCCGAATATCCAATAACGACATTTGGAAATTCTCTTTGATACAATCCAATCAAAGCTAATGAAGCATCTTCGTCTTTTGTTGGATAGGCTGATACGCAATGCATTAGAGAAAAATTACTTTTCCCTTTCATTTCCATAATATCGACTACTTTCCGCACAGTAGACATTTTTTGCATTCCAGTCGAAATTACCAAGGGAACTTGCGATTTTGCAGCATTTTCAATCAATGCGAAATTGTTAGTGTCTCCTGATCCAATCTTTACAAAAGGCACATTAAGATCTAATAGTTGTTGCAACGATACCTAATTTTAAAACAAAAAATGTTTTCTTTTTTAGTTTTTAATACATATACATATATTATTTTTCGAGTAATAACATCGTAACAACAAATTCAGACCCTTTGAGCCTGTAATCGTACCTCATCCATTGCTGATGCTGTGAACAAAATTCTTATATCGTTTGCATATTGCTGAAGTTCCTTAAATTGTTCGATGCTGAATTCGAGAAACGTTTTGTGTTCACCGTATGTCTTGCCCCAAGAATTAGGACCTTCATAGGGTCGCGACAGTGCCGATTGAGTGAATTTTGCTGGGAGGCAGGTTTTTTGAAATTTCACGCAATCACAGCCACATTTCTTAACAGAACAGATCTATTAATTTTTTTTTTTTTTACACATTAAAAAATATTACCTTTGCCTGAAGAATGAGCTCTTTCGCAATTTCAAGATTGCCTTGATGATTTTGACCAATTTCGGCGATCACAAAAATCGGATCATTTGCACCACCAACAGAGATATTATCGATCATTAATGAGGGCATGGTTTAAGAAAAATTAGTATCTTAATAGGCCTGATTGGACTGTTCTTAGTTTACTCTGCCAATTAACTCCCTGATAAGGCTTGCCGGACAGAAAAGATTATAAGTGGTTGACAATTTTGTGGGTATGACAGTGACAGCCCGAATGATCGGAGTCTGAATCGGGCCGTGGTCTCTTTAAATTTGACCTATTTCTAGCTAGTGACCTTCTGCTACTCCTTCCCCCTTCCTCTGTGTGTCGATCGGACATTGGTCTAGCGCAGATAATGCAGCTTTTTGATCATTCTTCCTGCATTATAATTATAGTTCTGCCCCTAGTCCGGACTCACCACCAACCGCTGAATGTTAGAAACACAAAGTAAGTAGGCTAATATTTTTATGTAGGCACTCACTAAGGGAAGATTTTTCGGAATTCACTCCCTAAGGGGAGTTTGCATAAAAAATCGAAACGGTTAGAATTGGAAACTTAAAAAAATTCAAACCCCAAAGTGGTAAACATATAGCAAAATTGGTTTTTTGAAGACTAAGCTAACAACAATTTTGTTTTTGAGTTTGTCTGGTATTAGGGTATTAATATACAAAATGATAAATAATACTTCAAAATTTCTTAGCGGCCAGATACTTCTATGTGGCTATTGCAGATACTACCGCAGACAATAATAAAAGCAGGTGTTCCTCAGGTATCTGCACTCAGCCCTATATTATACAATATCTACACTTTTGACATTACAGAAAATCTAGACTGTAAAATCAGACTCTCGCCGATAATAGTGCGTTATGCCACCCTGTGCTGGAATCCGAAAAGGTCGTTAAACATTTGGAAAAAATTTCAATTTTTATAAGTAGAAGATAAAAACTAGCATAGCGAAAACATTATGTACCTATTCCACTTCGTCATACTAACACAAAGCTAGTTGAGGAAACCATAAACATGATTAGATTATAGATTAAAAAATGATCAAATGATAGCTCTGATAGCAAACTACTATTTGTCAACTTTAGCCTCAGTTTTATTCTTTCTTAACCCTTCTACAAGGTTTTTAAAATTTTCCTGCATAAATTTGTATACCAATAATTCTGCTGTAATGACTAAAGAATTAATATTAGAGTGGTAAGAAATGTACTCTTTTTAAGGCTACGATAGTGATTCGTGTCATATCCAAAAATTCATGCGAGCGAAACCGTGGGCAAAAGTTAGTCTTTCTATATATTTTTTTAAATTAAATACAATGGCAAATTTAGAATCCTTTTTTTTTTTAATTTGCACTTTCTATGGTAACAAAAAATGTTCAAAATTTCCCTTTTGGAAAATATAAGGATTTTTATGTAGTGCATTTTAGAAACTGATTACTATTGATATCTAAAGACTGTTTACAATTTATTTGATTTTAAAAAAACCCCAAATGTCGACATGATTGAGGCAGTTACAGAAAACATTTGGATACATAATATTCTAAATGATTCTAAATAATTATGAATTTGGCTGTAGTAGGTACAGGTAAATTAGGTTTCGATTTCTGCCAATTTTTTTCTCTTTAAAACCTCTAAAAACTGCAAACAAAAATATATTTTTATTGTCGCGGTAGGAGACGATTGCAACATTTGCAAACTTAGGGCTCAATTCGCCAAGCTAATATGTATAGAGAATTGAGATATTATGGCGGCCAGTTATAAAAAAATTATTTTCGACAAAAACGCGATTAAGCTACGATGCAACTTACTTAGGCTGTAATACTGTTACTCCAGAAGTTCTATAGGAATTAATGTCGATATATTGATAATTGTTGTGATTTAAATTTAAACAATTTAGAGTTTCGCAAAACAACATGTTTGTTCATATTTTTTTTTATTATTCATCAACACAAATCAAAAGTTTCCCAAAAATTATATACATATTTGATAAAACAATAGAATTTAAAAATTACTATAAATAGGCCAGATTAGTTAATTTACCTATTTAAAAATTGTTTGTAATTCTTCCCAACAGCTCCCTTAATATTATCATAACCATTTTTCTGAAGTATTTCACTTAGTTCTTTCTTTATTTTACTAACTACAGGCGGACCATGATAAATCAACGCCGTATATAATTGCACATACGAAGCACCTGCTAAGATTTTTTCGAAAGCATCTTCACCTGTAAAAACTCCTCCAACTCCAATAATTGGAATTCTTCCCTTTGTCATGGAATATACTTCTGCGATAAGTTGTGTAGATCGGAGTTTTAGAGGAGCTCCACTAAGACCTCCAGCTTCGGAAGAAAATTCAACTGATTTGAGATTGGACTTATCCACAGTTGTGTTGGATATAATAAGGCCATCTACTCGACAATTTCGTTGGTCTACAACCTTAATTATATCTTTAATTTCGTCCTTTGCTAGATCTGGAGCTAGTTTGAGGAAAACAGGTACTTTATTATTGGTGGGCAAATTATTTCGAGCCTTTAACACTCCACACAGAAGAATTTCCAGGTCTTTTTTATGTTGTAGATTCCTTAAACCAGGTGTGTTCGGACTGCTTATATTAATTACTAAATAGTCTGCAATGGGGCCAAATAATTCCACTCCTTTGACATAGTCCGATAAAGCATCAGGAGAATTTTTATTTTTTCCGAGATTAATCCCTAAAACGCCTTGAAATATTTTATTGTCTTTGATCTGTTTAAGACGATTGTAAACTTCTTCATGTCCATCGCTATTAAAACCGTACCTAAAGTTATTAAAACAAGTGATAAGATATATTTTGCAAGGAAGCGTATCAAAACTGCACCTATTTATTATTGCTTTATCCAATGGAAGTCTAAAAACTCTGGGTTTTGCGTTCCCCGGTTGGGGAAGAGGAGTTACTGAACCGATTTCCACAAAGCCAAATCCGATTTTTTCTAGACCTTCAACAGCTTCTCCTTGTTTATCAAAACCAGCTGCGATACCAATAGGGTTTTTAAGTGTACGCCCAAAAAACTGTGTTTCCTAAGATGACTGACTTAGTTTTTCAATATGCTAATGCAGGAAAAATAACTTACCAATGACTTTGGATCTTCGGTGCCTGAGTTCGAAAATAATTTGTATTTGCACGCCAAAACAGCGAAATTATGCGAAGTTTCTGGTGATATTTTTTGTACGACTGGCATCAATATTTCATCGTAGAATTTTTCGTTACCTTTAAGAATGTTTATACCTCCGAAAAACACTGCAGCGCCAGAAGTTACAGCTATCAGAGATTTTACTTTTTTCTGTAAATTGAAAGAAGGTAGATTAATGCTAGAATAAAAATACAGATCTGCTCAGATTCAAAATACCATCTAAAAAGTTCAACTATTTCCTTATTTATAGACTTAATATTAATTGAGAAAAATGAGATGTTGAAAAAAAATACTATTTAAAAAAAAAGATACCAGAATTTAAAGGTTTTGAGGTATATGTATAATATATACTAATATAAATATATACTAATCACCCTTTTCTGTAGAATAAATTATGTATCTCAGAAAAGCGGACAAAAATTGCCAATTACTTTTAACCTTTATTAGTGATATTATTTTTGGTGCTTTTCGTCATTTTTAAAATAATTCGAGTATGTAGTTAAAAAGTGCATATACTCAAGTATTTAAAAACAAGCTCAAAGTTGACCTAAAACCAATCTTTTTCGATTTTGAGGTGGGCCAAAAAATTGCCTTATCAGGCCAGCTCCTTTTAGGTATCCACATTTTTTAAGTAAATTTATCTGCATTTTCCAAGGGAAAATAATGAAAAAAATCTATTTCGCATAGACTTCGAGATATTGATAAAAGTTAATTTTATCTTATCGTCCCACATACACAAAATGCTTTTTCTTTTCAAGTCCCAAGATATTGACTAAAGATTTTCCTCTTGCAAAATATTTCTATTGAGTATGCGAGATAGATTTTGTCACTATTTTTCCTTGTTCACTGCTACAGAGTGCTATTTTATTGAAGACGGTTTTAAAGAAGTTTTTCAATTACGAATTAGAACTTGAAAAATGTCGTCCGTGTCTTTCGTTCAAAGTCTAGTTTGGGCATAGACAAATCAGTATTCTGGTTATCGATCAGTTGAATTTAATTTCAAAGTTTAAAGAACGTTGGTTCTTGCTATATTTATGGCAATGTTCTAATGATAATTACCTTTGCTAGTTTGCAAAGTATGGACTCCACAAAAGCTTAGCTTCCTTTGAGAGCTTATTTTTACGTTTCTCACTTCTAACAGCTACACTTCGAACCTAATAACATTGGCAAGAACTCCAGAGCAGAAATGCAATAATATAAAATTAAATATGAAGCAATGATATCGCTTACAAGCAATAAATAAAACTCAATTGCTTTTGTTATTTCAAAGAGTTCGCCTCCTCGCAGACGCTATGATTGGGACGACTAAAATCCCAATCCAAATAGAGTCAAATTATATGATATTTATAACTTATCCACTTACAGGCCATTGAGACATATTGAATTTACTACAGGAAAACCCAAATAAACAAGAATTTTAAAAACAGCTGCCCACCACCAGGAACCAAAAACCTGTCTCCTTGCTTCACACCAGCGGCGACTGTCAAAAGATTTAGACGGAACGGAGCAAACTGGTCTTAGGAGGAACGAATGAACATGAAAAGATTTATATTCGTTTTATTTAAATTTGTAAACAATTTAACTGAATATTTCTAAGTATTTAAAAAAAATATGAATATAAATCCCCATTTTTACATCAGAGATTTTTAGATAGGTTAAGCAAATTACTAGGGATACAAAAAAAGTGAATACCAGCTGCATAAGTCAACTTCTATCCGGGAAACAGATATACATAATTTTAAGAATAAAAACAAATTTATAAATTCTAATTTATCCTAAACGAGGACATAAACCAGAATATTGTTTCCCAATCCCAATCAAGCTCGATATAAAAAAATATGAGTTTTCTTTGAGTTTTTCCACTTTTACGGCTTATCAAAAACTACCTCAGAGTTCAGGAGTGCTTAAAAGTACTGAAAACACTAAAAATAAATATACTGACGCATATGTTCCCCTTCATATCCGTTAATTTCGTTAACAAACGGAAATCATACGGACCGTCGTTCCACACCTATATACGTCAGTGGTATCGCATGCTTTTAGTATGTGCTAAAATCAGCTGTTTGAGCAGTATTGCCATATAAAAATTGTATTGAAGTACCTGTAAAAACATAAACCGGATAAAATTTAAGAGTATCTATTGAGGTGTGTGGCAGAAGAGAATTCCGCATGATATCGAGGACGTCAAGCACATGAAAAAACGGTACAACAAATGTGAGTTGTCTTGTCAAACAGCTTGAACGAAGACGAGAAGGTGATTCATTCAGTGTGTCAAGTGTGATGCTACGATCGAGGTGGTTTCTTTTAAATTTAATCTCTCTAATCCGAGTTCCAACCGTCAGCTGTTCACGGAAGTGATCCCCTTCCTGAGTGAGTAGTTTTTTTCTTCTTATCCGTCCTTGGGCGGATTCTGTGACATCGTTGTGCTGTTTTCTTGGGTGATTATCCCCGATTTGCTTAAAATTGAGAAAGTAAATATTTTCGCAACTATTCGCGTAATGCGTACTGCGTAGCATAAGTAGAAGAGGTGGACGTGCGGGAATGAATCGACATATGCTCTGGGCGGTAATGAAAAAAAAGAATAACTACCGATTGTCTTGCTGGTTCTGCCTGCGGCCCATGGCCATTAGAATTCAGAAGATATTCCAAAGGAAACCGCTCGGCCGTTGCGGACGTCGTCGCCTGCTTAACTTCTGTTTGCTATACGAGGTGGTGCGCGCCAGAACCATTGTTTGGCTGGAGCGGCAGAGCAGACCCCCTGAACCCCACAGCTGCGCGCAGCGCCAGTGATGGCAGCACATTGCATCGCCCTCGCACGTAAGCTTTTCGGGGTAAATTTCACCTTTCTGCATCTTTCATGAGATAATATTGATTCTTGTAATATCTGAATGATTCACAGATTCGTTGCGATTAAGATAATGTACCCGGGCCCATAAGCTATAAATTGTAATGGTTTCTCTTGAATTATAAAAGTTAACTGCCTCACCCTGGCATGCGGCTGTCTAGCCTTAAAAATTGGAGACAAGGTGTCTCGAGGACTTTTCAAGCAATTGATTAGATTGCTTTTAAAAAATTACTTTGTAGAATTTACACTACGATCACCGGGTTGCTTTGACACATTAGGGTATGTGCCTTATCAACTTTTTAAAGTCTTATAGATATCTTATAGAATAGCTTTATATTTATATAATATAAGGGGTCTGGCGAACCTCCACAATGATATTTCCGATTACATAAATACTTTATTTACTTGGCAATTTTCTTTATATTCTTACTCTATCGTAAAAATATTGCTAAAGATTCGCAATATTGCAAAAGTTCGAAATTCGTGGCCTCGTGTTAATTTATAAATATAATAAAATGGCACCATAGCTGAAACTTTATTTGAAATATTTTTTGTAAAAAGTATTCGTTATCGAAGTTTAAACTTTTTTTTTCAGTTCCTTTATTATAAATCTAACTACATCTTTTTTTATTTGAATATTTAAGTCTTGAAGTTGACAAAAAAAATTGCTTTTCTTTTTTGAGTACTATTATTATATATAAAAAATGAGCAGTCCAAAAAAAGAGGGTTCCATGACGGACACTCAATCTCAAAAACGGCAAGTCCGAAACAAAAAAATCAAAAAGCATGTTAAAAAGGAAGATATTTTATGAGGCAATTCACCACAATTAGTAAAAAATCGGTAAACAAAAAAAAAAAAATGGCGGATGTTTGACAAAAAGGTGTGAAAAAATCGACTTTTTTGCTTTGTTCGGTTTGCAAATATGTTTTTATCGACTTTTTCGGAATTTTCTGGTGAATTGCCCCACAATAGACCTTAACAAACAAAACGCTATAAAGCTTATTCAAATCGGTTCAGCCTATCCGGAGATTAACTGTCCGCCGTTTTGAAATATGTAGTTTAGAGAAAAACGCGTTTAAAGTTTTTTTATGATATATTTATGTGTGTATAGTCAAAAATGCGCGCGCACTAAAACTTCTGTAGCTCTTAGATTTCTTCGAATTTCTTTGTAAAAACTAAGCAGATGATATCTGAAGGCATAAAGGAATCAAAGAATGCAAAAAAAAAAAAAAAAACGATTTTTTGGAAAATTTTGAGGAAATCTTAATCTTAATCTTCAGAGATGTGCGTGACATTAAATTTAGAAAGTTAGCAACAACACTATGATAGATAAAAAAATTGCCAATTTTTGAATTTCTGTTGCAAAGGTATCAATTATTTAGGGATCTGGTAAGGACATATTATTTAGTATACTTTCAATAATTTTTGTAGCGGCTTTTATCAAAACATATTAAAACTTTTTCAAATATGTATATGGTATAGAAAATAACTCCTTCCCCATTGTCCCACTGAAATTTTGGTGAAGAATTATCTGAAAATAATAAATGAAACTTTGTTTAGCTATCGCTGTGCATGGCCGTTTTGCTTTTTTATTTATTTTTTAATAATATGGTGAGGTTTTAAAAATTTTTAAGACGATTATTTTAAGAGGTTTTAAAAAATAGCAATTATAAAAATTTTAAAAATCGGCCACGCACAAACTTAGCTACTACGATTACGAAGATTCGATTGTTTGGTGGAATAAGATAAAATTCAAATTCATTTCGAGAGAAATACGTTTGAAATTTTCACGGAATATTTATAAGAAATAAATAGGAACTGATTCTTGGAAGTCACACCCGCCATAGAAAAATTTAAGACAGGTTTTACTGTATTACGAAAGACGCGTGCATCTGTCTAACAGGGGAGCAATAGTCAGACCGGCCGCGCTACGTGCTCTCACTAAAGCTACTATAACTTGGTTGATTTGAAATATTTTGACTTTAACATTTTTTAACGTAATTTGAAGAAATGCAAAAAAAGTAATTTTTTGATTCTTTCCCCACAATCAAACTTGAGTATCTATCATGTCAAAGCACTCTCTTCTTGAGTTTTGGCAGTTAGCATTTAACATAAACATTAAACAAATCAGGAAGAATTTTATTAAATATGAGAATATTATGGCAAATTCACATTTTTCTGCATTCTGATGAAAAATTTTTAGTTGAGCTTAAGTTAACGAATTGTAAACAAAATGAACGAAAGCTAGCATATGCACATTATGGGTGGTCCCATTTAATTAGAGATTCGTTCAAACGCTTAAATCTTCAAACTTCAAAGGCCCAACCAGAATGTGCATAAGCTTGCATATGCACATTATAATTATTTGACGAATGCTTTCATAAGAAATCATTCTGGTTTAGATGTTCAAAAAAACGGTTATTTTTGTAATTTTTTTTAGAATTTATTATTATAGATATTGATATAAAATTGGTTCAGCTTAAGAAATACATAAAACAATTTTTTTAATTTTGTTTAAGGGGGGAACCCAGTTTATGAGGTCGAAATTTTGGTGTTTTTCAGGATTTTTTTTAACCAGGAAGGAATAATCACAAATTGTTTAAACTTGTAGGATATTTTAATTATGTTTTCAAGTAGACTTTAAAATTTTTTCAAACGATTTCCGCCGGAAATAGTGGAATTACCGCGTGCAGTCCATGGGCGATTGCCATCCGAGCATTTGGCTTGCGGGCATCCCTGACGGTGCAATTTTTATCTGTAATCATCAGGATTTTGGTTTTTCATTAAAAACATATTTTCTAAGAATATGAACCTAATTTTGATCAAACAAATTGAAAATTGCATGTTTTTGAGGTGTTTGAACACAATGTCATGTTTTTATACTATATTTTTTCATCTTTCTTGCATAAAAAAATATATTTTTAATAACAATATAATCCCCGAATTTGGTTCATGTTTCGTGGAATTGAATAAAGAATATCTACACCAAATTTCAGAACGATTGATCAATAACTTTTTGAGCTAGAAGTTACGCAAGTCGAAAAAAAGTCGTTTCGAGAAAAACGCGTTTGAAATAAAATGTAGCGAAAACGAGAAATTCAAGGCAGTAATTAATTATAAAAAATGCTCACCGGTTAATCAGCTATTCCAGCACCATAACAACAACAATAACATCTGCCGAAACTCTCCTCTTTCTATTATTCAATAGCACAGCGGTATTGAGGCAGGTAGCTGGAAAAGAAGGGCCTGGGCGACCGCTCCGTTATAATTACCGTGCGCTTCTTCACAGAACCGACGGGCTCTCACTTAAGTGCTCATTGCATTCGAACTAATGGGAATTTTGCTTTGAAATTTTGACCACATATTCTTGAATAGTTATACTAACGATTCATGCAATAAAAAAAAAGACGATTTTTCGATCGGTCTAAACTGGGTTCCCCCCTTAAGGGGACCTATACTTTCAAAATCGAGAAAAAACACACTTTTTAAAAGTTTTTTTTTTTAAAAGACTATTATATTTATGATTCTGAAAACTTTTGTACATTATTGGTAAGATTATGAAAAATATAAAAAGAGTTGTTAAATGCAACTTTAGTTTATTTTAATGTCTGCAGATGGCGTCATCCAAAATGCACTTTTAAAACGGTCCCATTTCTCTAGGACTTCCTGTAACAGATAGAGTAAAAATCTTTAGTGGATTGTTTTCATAAGACACAAAACTAGTACCTAAACCTAAAAAACCTTTTATTTTTAATGAATATATAATTTTATACACATTTTTCTAAAAAAGTTACAAAATGACTATAAGTTAGGGGTAAACTAACCTCCGCATAAAAAAGTGGGGGGGGGGTAAAATAATATTTTTAAAGGTTTAGTTACTAGTATATTTGATAACGAATCGAATGGCGTTTGGTTTGTTAAAATCGGTTGAATAGTTTTTGACATACAGATGCGGCCATTTTCAAAAATGTGATTTCGAGAAAAACGCGTTCAAAGTTTTTGCTATATAATTTTTGCATATAAAATGCGTAGAGGTAGCGTTACAAATATAGGTATAACTTTTTTTCTTTTACGGATTTCTTAAAACGGTTGTAGGAGAATGTTTGTGTGATGTTAAGAAGCATTTTTATGAAAAAAAAAAATTGATTTTTTTTCGATTTTGAAAGTAAAGGTAAAAAAACAGGCAAACGTAACTCCTCGAAAAGTAGATATATATTTCGCTGGCGTTGATATTTCGATAACTCATTTAAAATGAAAAATTCAAAAATATGACTGTGGATCTCGCGCATTCTATGGATATTAATATTTATTGATAAATAATAAAATGGCAGAGATTTATTTTTTTATTTATAATATTTAGAGATTTATTAGAGATAACAAAAAAACAAGGTTTTTTCACTATTTTTGGCAAGAAAAATAGTAAAAATTAAAATTTTGTTACAGTTATAGAATGCGTTGAAGCTATTATTGTATATGTGGTTAGAATTTCATAAGGATCTGTTCAGTGGTTCCGGAGAAATCAAAGCCGCCGACTGAAAAAACGTTTTTTTGAGAAAAACGCGTTTAAAGTTTGTTTTAATGAAAAATTGTGAACAAGTCATTCAAAGTCCGAGCGAAAACTGATGTTACTGTAGCTATTCAAACAATTCAAAGTCCCTCTTCAATTTTCAAGGTAGTAAAGGTAGCGACGTAAAAGTCCCAGAATAACATACACTGCGGAGCATAACTATAAACGCAGTCAAAAAAATGCTTGTTTTTGCTATTTGTTTTGTGAAATCCTGCTATTGTCTATTGATTTTGAAAGATTAGAGGGAAAGAGTACCACACACAAAAACTTACCAAAAAGTAATCATTAAAAGTACCGTTAGTTGAAATTTGCTCTTAATTAGGCAGAGCATAACTATAAACGCAGTGAGTATATTATCAGTTATTTGCGTTACTGACCGTTGATATCAACCAAAAAGTGTGCCAAATAATAAAATTAATTTTGCTTCTTAAGTTCTTGTTACTTATTTTTTTAAATGCCACGCAGAACAGTGCTTAGTGATATGGAAGCAGGCAAAGTTCTTGTATTTTTTGAAGATGGCTTGAGAAAGCGTGCCATTGCTAAAAAGCTTGGTCGGTCTGACGCTGCTATTCGGAACGTGTTAGAAGCTCCTGAAAATTATGGAAAAAACCGAACAGGAGGTCCGAACAGCAAGTTATCAGACAGAAACAGGCAATACGTTATTCAAAATGCAAGCAACAGTTTGAAGACCGCTTCAGACATCGTTAAGGATTGTGGTCTGAACGTCTCCTAATGGACAATTCATAGAGTTTTAAGGAGTTCCAACCATATTGTGCACCAGAATCGGCACAGCGACTTTTACCGCGTCACAAATCAGCAAGGCTAGAATTCGCGCGAACAAATATGCAGACCAACAACCAAGCATTTTACCTTGGTTTAATTTGTTTTCGATAAATGTTTGGAAATTTTTTTTTTTAAATTAATTCTTTCTGATGAGAAAAAATTTAACTTGGATGTACCAGATGGTTTCAGTTTGTATTGGCGTGATTTGCGGAAGAATTCTGAGTAATTGTCAAAATGCGATTTCGGTGGAGGCAGTATTATGATCTGGGGAGCATTTTGTGCTGATGGAATGGTGGGATGGGTACTAGGATAAATTCTTCCGAGTGTATCGATGTACTGCAAATGAATTTATTACCATTTATGCGGTGCCAAGGCACAGATTTCTGGATTTTCCAACAGGACAACGCCAGATTTCATGTGAGCCATGCCACTAATTCGTGGTTTATGGACAATAACTTTCAAGTAATGGCATGGCCCGCTTGCTCCCCAGACCCAAACCCCATTGAGAATATTTGGGGACTCCTAACAAAGCATATTTA
Source organism: Dysmachus trigonus (assembly GCA_949715965.1). Taxonomy (NCBI): domain Eukaryota; kingdom Metazoa; phylum Arthropoda; class Insecta; order Diptera; family Asilidae; genus Dysmachus; species Dysmachus trigonus. Next base: position 26,199,259 of record OX454320.1, read on the forward strand.
TAAGAACAACAAACAGTACAATACTGTCGTTGAGATAAAAACTGCGATAATCAAGCATGGTACAATATTGACAATAGAACCATAACAAATTTAATAAAAGTATGCCAAACAGACTCTTTGAAGTTATTAGCAATAAAGGTTGTCACACACATTATTGAAATTACATCTTTGTTTGTTTTTTATTCAATTTTTTTAAAATTATATGCATGCGTTTATAGTTATGCTCCGCCTAATTCAGAGCAAATTTCAACTAACGGTACTGTTAATGATTACTTTTTGGTAAATTTTTGTGTGTGGTACTCTTTCTCCCTAATCTTTCAAAATAAATAAATAATAGCGGGATTTGACAAAACAAATAGCAAAAACAAGCATTTTTTGACTGCGTTTATAGTTATGCTCCGCAGTGTAGTTAGACTACTCTGATTGTTCTAAAATTTTTACATAATACTTTTAGATATATATACTTTTAGAAAGAAAAGAATCGATTTTTTGAAAATTATAAACCAGAATGATCCCATAAACATAACTGACAACTGTGATTGTATGATTGATAAATTCATTTATAGGAGTTCACACAAATTGTGGCTCTTGAATTCAATTTCTTTTCTGCCACTGCTAAAAAATCAATTTTGCAAGTAATTCCAAGCTGCTGCCACGGTCGCACAAAAAAAGTTTCGGTTTTAAACGAATAAATTTATCTGACTTTAAAAAATTGTTATTTGAATAAACACGATCACTTTAACCTTTTTTCTTAATAAACTTTCTATATGAATTTATTAAAAGTTTAATAGAAAATAAGACCGTGAATTAAGTTTAAAGGTAATGGATAATTATTTTTGTATACAGTGCTGTGCAAAACATTTGCAACTAAAACCCCAATTTTCTATATCTTACTACAACAAACCTTAAATTCTTAAAAACAAAAAAGCTAATACAGTATTTTATTCTTTATTATATCTAATTTAAGAATATTAAAAAACTAAAGGTAACTATTCAATAAAAAAGGAGAAATATTCGTTTTTTCATACTAAGATACAAAACTGACTGTGCAAAACATTTGCAACTCCTTGACATTAACAATGTTGGCGACTTTAAATATATATTATCATTAATATTTGGTTGAATAGCCTTTATTTACAATAACTCTTGCACATCTTCTTGGCATAGAATTAAATAGCGACTCAATATGCAAAGAAGTTATATCATTCCAAGCCTTTTTTATACCATTAAAGAGTTCGTCACGGTTGTTGTAAAATTGACCCCTCATATTCTTCTTAACCAGTTGCCATAGCTTTTCTATGGGGTTGAGATCTGGAGACTGTGCGAGCCATTTCAAAACTTCAATGTTTTGCTTCGAAAACCAAGCCTGAAGAAGTCTAGAGGTGTGCTTGGGATCATTGTCCTGCTCGAAGCGCCAGCACAGGGGCATTTCTTCCTCTGCGTAAGGGAGCATAACATTTTCCATAATGTTTTTGTAGTCCTCCGCTTTCATTATCCGAGGTATTTCATAAAGAGGTCCCACGCCCTGAGCTGATAAACACCCCCAGACCATTGTATTACCACATCCATGCTTCACAGTTACCACAGTTTATCGCGGATTTAGTTGTTTGTTCGTCGGTCGTCCTACTTTTTGCCCTCCATCTAGCCCCATTAAGTTAAACTTAAAGTTAAACACTCATCCGAAAAAAGGACAGTTCTCCATTTTTCTAGGGGCCATTCTAAATGACTTCGAGCAAAGACAAGTCGAGCTCAGCCATTTTCTTCGGAAAGTAGTGGCTTTTTCGCTGGCTTGTAGCTCTTAAGATCGGTTTCTATGGCTCGTCTTCTTACTGTCGAAGGATCCACATCCAGGTTTTATTCGAAAGACCGAGATTTAATTAAAATTTAAATTCTACGATCCTCAGCCTTTGTCGTTTTCCTTGGTCTACCACCCTTTATGAATATTTTCAATACTCCCAGTCTTTTTAAAACTGCTTATAATTCTGGATATGGTGGATTTAGCTATTTTATATTTTTCACTAATGTCTTTTTAGGTTATACCATCTGTGTAAACAAATATTATTCGGTTTTTTATTTCGTTGTAAAATTAATTACCCCCATTTTAAGAACTTTCAGTTTAATTGCGTTTAAAGGAAAAAAATATTTTAATAATACACTTCCGCGCATGGATCGGAATAGAAAATTATTATTATTATTTTTTATTAACTATATATGGAATAGAAAATAACAGTTAACTAACAAAGTACTGCCAATTCTCATTTATTCCTAGAAAAGTATTTGTTGATATATAAAGTTGCAAATGTTTTGCACAGGCAAAATCGTTACGTTGAATAAAAAAATTGATATTGCTACCTTATTACGGGATATTACATTCTGCTATTGTTTTATCTGGAAACTAGACATAATAAAGAATAATGCACTGTAAAACTTTTTTTTGTATGAGTAGTTTAGGAAATTTTATAATGATCTGTAAGAAACTATGATTTTAGTTGCAAATGTTTTGCACAGCACTGTAGATGTATACTATAGATAATTGTATAATGTGCGGTACATTATCATATATGTATAATACGTAATTTACCATATATTGCATATTTTATGTAATTATAAAATTGTATTTAATATATCTCATAATAGGCTTTAATGTAATTAGAAACTGACATACGGTCTGAGGGACGGCACGGAAGGTTTAACGAATTTCAGAGGTATTTTCCTTAATCCTTACATCGTGGTAAACGTTCAAGTTCTAAAGTTTTCTTTAAGTTGAATGTCCGCTTTTACTGTGAGGATAAATGAAACGAATTCGCCATGAACACAATGGGCATAGGGTTTTAAGGAAAAACTTTGTCTGAATGCAATGATGGCAGAATCCCTGTAGTGTATTTCCTTTGGACAAATGCCAGGTTTTCATTGGATTCCGGGGTAGTACAAGGGAACTTTTCGTTTAACCAAATAACCATAAAATGGCACCATACAAAAGTCGAGAAGGCGGAAAAATCCGCATCGTCTATCAACACTGCGGAGCCACATTCATATTCTTAAAGAACCCCCCAAAAGCTTAAAGAAGAGCATGTTTCTTGGATTTCACGCCAGCGAAATCAGTCGTCGCATATCTTTCGTTGGCGTATCCCACGTAGAGCGATACTGAAGCCCCAGCAGTTAATTTTAAGAGCGCTCACGCTGACTGCGTAGACGACGAGAACGAGTTGACATCGACGTCGCCGTATGGCCCTTGTTGTCTCCATCTCAGTGCATCTCGGAAAGTGAAAACCTTTGGGTGAATCAAATTCAAGTCAGACACAATAAAATGAATCAAGTTTAAAAAGTAAAAGGAATTGCAAAAATCGATTTTTATTGATGTCGAGACAGTAGAAGAACAAAGAATCCCAGTTGTGTGCTGTCAGGATAGTGGAAAGGTTTGAAGAACTGCAGAAGCTGCTCCCAGAGTTGCGGCACATGTTAAGTCGGGAATAATCGATACTCATAGTCCGAAACATTTAAGAAGTACTTCGCGGTTTGCATTTAATCGCCCTATTTTTTTGCCCGGCGATTAATGAGTGATTGACTCCAACAACTGTAAGTTCTTTAACCCCTTTTATAATCAACTTGCTCCCAGGGCAGAACGTCTAATTCATTTATAGAACTATCTTGGGTGCACCAGGCCAGATCGGACAGACGTCTGAGTCTAGCACGTTGTGTAGATAGTGGCAGTTAGCATATCTTGCAATAGAATAGCAAATCCAGTGCGGAAGCTTGTGATAGATAGATATAAGAAAATTGCTTATGTTTAACTAGAAATAGGTGGGAATTTTCTTTAAATTAATTCTCTGTTAAAAATACATGTTTAACGATTACTGTCTGGCGGTCACATATCTAACTCATTAAGTTTGTCATTGTGATAAGTAGTAGCAATCTTTTAATAACGAACAATTTGAAAGTGGCTCTCTAGTCTAGAACGTGGGTGTTCATTATGATTCTATCTTGATGAAGCTCTCTCTCTTGGAAGCGATTAAGGGCCACTTGGTCTATTTTAAAGCATCTGACCTAAGCGTTATCAGACACTCATCGATTATATTGCAAGGGTATGTGGTTTCCTAAATAATTAAGGCATTAACAGATACTCGCACGGATTGCTTTCTTTTTATGGGTGGAAATCGATGTTTCTAATTTTGTAACAAGTGCTATGGCTTTGAAGGTCTGGGCCATCGCCACCACGAAGTGAAAGAAGGCCTATCAAACGACTATTTATCTTCAGTCGGCTAAACAAATCTCTGTTTTGGATTGTTAGTAGAGTAGAAACAGGTTGGTGCGGTATTCAGAAAATATATGGTCTCTAAATATTTGTTCCGCTTTTTTCGTTTTTGTGGAAATATTTCTTTATATGTTTATGGTTAAAATTTATGCATTTTCAAATATTTTTCATCTGGTGACCTACAATTCGCTTAAAAAAAAAAAAATCAAGATTTAGAGGTCTGCGAACTTGTGAAGAAGTAATTCGTTGCATGTTTGAATGTTTTTACTCGAAATGTCGCGTGTTTAATTTGTTTTATGGGAGTTGGAGGCTCTTTCATTTTTCCTCGAATTTATTCCGAATAATGCAGCTAAAAGAAACCTTAAAAAAAAAATGTGTTCAGACTATTGATTCCTTTTTTACATTGCGCAAAGAATAGGATTAATTGAGATATAGTTGGTGCGCTAACAGAGTGCTATTGTCTTCCAAAACGTCCATTCTTCCTATTTATTTTATTTCTATTCGCTATTTATATCCAGATAGGAACTCCGAAATAAGTCACGTCGGAAACATTTGGTGTGCTCGGAATTTGCTTATTTGGATTTTATATTTTCATAAAATAAAACTTCAATTATTTTTTCCACTACTATATTTTCATTATTTACATTCTTTGGCTAAACTTTGTTATAGTATATTAGCTATTGCTAGAAACACTGATGCATGTAAAATTGTGTATTGAATACTTGGCGGTTTTGTAATAAGAAACTAAAGACCAGAGGAGAACATGTTTGGAATTAGATGAAGAATGGGTAATAGTAAAGGAAACATTACCATTCTTTTTGCTGAGGAATTAAATTGAATTTTTAATTGTAATAGATGCTTAATCTATGAAACATACATATGTATGTTTTTTAACTACTGGTAAATGAATCTGGATGAGGTATTTCCGTGGTGTTTTTGTCTGTTTTATTATATAGTAGAAGTTTTTGTAAAGGCTTTATTTGCTGGATAGCAAATTGAATTTACATTTGATTAAATATCTATTATTTAAAGTAAATTCTAATAAGAACTATGTGAGTGAGGGAAAGGCTACTAATACTGACTTGCCACCTAATTCAGTCTATAACTCAAGTTGTAAACATTGCTGCTTAACAGAAGTTACAAAATTATAAATCCACCAATTCAAAATCCCATTGAAAAGTTGGAAAAACTCCAATTTTCTGAGTGGATTTATAATTTTGCAACAGAGTGTATCAAATAACACAATTTGTCGAAATGACATTACAAAAGTTCTTAAGAGGTTTTATTCACCGAAGAGAATTTTGAAATTACTTTTAATGGAGAAGAGAATTATGTGTGAGCAATCAGTAACAAATATTAATTTAATATAAAAAGGAACGGTAAGACTTTTTGATTCTTTGTATTCTTAATTTTATTGAGCATACCATATTTAAAGTATATAAGTCCATATTCTAACTGCAATCACAATTGACACTCATGATTTTTGTTTGAAATAAACATTGGCCTAAGTGAATAAAAACCAGCCTTTTACTTGATATTTGTAGCTATTTATGTGAATAAAAATCTAAGTTTTCTTTTACTGTACGCATTTACTAGTTTTCCTAGCAAATAAACACATGAATTGGAGTGAACAAACAGTGGCTTTATTTATGACAACAAGCATTTACTAGCAATTTTTTCAAGCTGTATTTGAGCCACCTTAAATTCAGTTGTAAGTAATCTCTAAGAAGTATTGTCTGATTTTATGAACTGTTGGAAGGTAAAAGTGTATCGAATTAGGCACGAAGCGAATTTGGAGGATTATTTCGGCCTATAAAGGTTCTGGAAAGGAAGTTTGGAGTGGATTTCGTAACATTTCTTCATGGCTTTCGTTTTACCTTAGAATAATCATTTTTAGCTTTTACTAATACAGAGTGCTTTTACTTTAGGCAAATGCTTTTACTGACACCATTTACTTTCAGTATATTCACTTGGTCTACTTTGTTTATTAGTCCGATATACGGACTATTACAAAATCAATATAGTTGAAAAGTCCCGTCTCGTTATCGCTTCATAAACGTGTCAGAAAATATTTTTGTTCCCGAAGTTTTGACTCGAGGCATTTTACTTCAATTTTAACCCTTTGATCTATAATTATTAATTATGGATTGCATTTTCTTTAGCTGTTTGATCTAGAATTATTAATTATGTATTAAACTTTACTTTATGGTTAATGTAGGTATGAAGCATTCCTATAATAAACTTGAATATTTTTAAAGAAATAAATAAAGGAATTAAGCTAAGCTCATAACCACATATTTTCCACTTGAACACTTATTTCCAATTTCATAGTGGGCTGCAAGTTTAAACTCTAACTTACTTTTTTCTGCCTATTATTATAGTTTAATTACAAGTTAAATTATTAATTTAATATTATAGATAATAAATTCTCCGCATTTTAGCGGTGTGCACAGTGATCTAAGTAATTTCAGTTATCTGTTGTTTTCATATTTTTCTTCAACCTAATATTTACTTTGCACCACAGAATTGATAAAAACTTTCAATCTATAAATTATGAAGATTAATAGAGATAATGGTTTTTCAGTCGATTGGATTGGAGACTAAAGTGCACAACACTTTAGTCTAAGAACGGAACGATAATCGCAATAGGCGACACAGCGATATCTGCCCAGTGTCTAAACATTAGTATCAAAATACCATATTAAAAAAAAAAAGAGAAACTGAAGATACGGTCGTATATACAATTTAAAATTTCGTTTTTAATTTTAATATACTTTCACTTTTTCTCAATTTTTTGAAATATGTACGTAAATATATTAACATATTTTATTTATTTATTTTTTATTGAATTTATTGTATATTACAAACTATTGCTCAAGTAATTTACACATAAAATAATTTTTGTTTAACACAAACACAAAGGAAACAGTTTATTTAAGACGGAATCAATTTTTGTATATGATTATTATTATTATTTCTAGCGGGTCGTTAAGTTACTCTAGGTACCTCTGAATACCGCGAATTAAAGGAGCAGATTATCTGCAGCTTTGATTTTAGTTAAAAGTTTTTAACGCTAAATTAATTAATTTCACGATAAAATCTTAAAAATGATATCTTTGAAAATTTAAGTGAACTAAAAATCTCTTAAAAAACTGGCGATTAAAAACATATCAAAACATTTTATTCAAAGAACTACTGTAATTGTTCATTCATTCAAATGCAGAGAGTTTTACCTTTAGGAGAAAAAAAAGCCACTGAGTATAAAGAGTGCTTTGAGTTGTAATTATTTTCAATTTAATTATTATATTTTTTTTACTTTGACGCTTACAGAATATTGATGTAAAATTTTAAAATAATTTTGGCATTAAGCTCGCTGTTATTTGATAAAACAGATTTCCCAGTCTACTTTCAATAAAAATGATTATACGAGGTTTCGATTGGCTTGGACATGTATGTAGTTCTTTGGTAATACCTTGTAAATAAATAATAGTATATTTTCATAGATATGTAATTATATCTTTTGCAATTGAGCTAGCTATGAATTCTATCCAAAAAATATGAAGAATGGTTTTGTACTGGATTAAAATATTAAAAATAAGAAGATAAACAATTTGGATGCTTCAAGTCCTTTTTGGAACTAGATGAGTTAATTTTTAGGATTCTGTACTTCTAAAGAAAAATAATATGACTCGCGTGTCCGTCCGTCTGTCATAGCCAATTATCTCAGGAATCATCCGACGTAGAAACTAGAAATTTGGCATAGTAGTGCATCTTATTTAATCACATATTTTGCGCTAGTTAACACTTTAAAAAACAAATTTAAGAATATTAAAAGCATACATTTGTCGTATTGACTTGAATTGTAAACTAGGTCTTCTAGAAAATATGGTACTGAACTCTCTTCGCGCGAGTCGAACTCACACTTCATTGGTTTTTATTATTAGCTGCTGGATTGCGTGAAGGAAATCTCGTAAGAAATATTGCGTTTAGTTAATATAAGAACATAAAAGATATGTATCGTTATCTAAACTGTTTTATTATATGAGTGGTTTCCCTACAAATTTAGTAATATAGCGCAACATTATGCACAACGCTGAAAACCATATTCATATGGCATAAAAAGCAATAAGATTGCGGCTATGTGGTTTTTAAGTTCGTGACTAAATCCAATTTAAAAGTAACCAGTTAAACTTCTAAGAACATTAGACATGTATGCATGCAATTGAGTAATTCTATAATTTTTTAATTGTGAGATTTATCTAGGATTAAAAAAATATTCATAAAAGCAAAGATGTTACATTTTTAATAATCCCCAAGAACTTCAAAAAGTATTTAAAATGTTTAGATTTCAGTAACATTAGGGATGTTGCTTTAATTACAATTTGCTGATCTACAACAGTTGAGTCGCTATGTGAAATACCTTCTTTAGCGTTCTAATGGCTTATTGACGCAGAAGCACACGTTTAAAAGAAACGTAACAAGTACAAGAAGCAGACTTTATTTAATTTCCTTTGTCCACTTGAAGTCATTTTAGGGCCTCGGGTCAAACACACCACATTCTAAACGTGCTTTAATCAGCTTCTTCTCTGTTTAGGGAAGTATGTTCGCAATTTTGCGTAACTTGATAGAGAACACAACAATAAGTGCGTAATTGAGACGAATGAAAGTGAATTCGTTTTAAATTAAACCAACCACCGCAAATAGAATTATATCAGATGCGTCGCCGTAATCTTGTATAATTTTACACACCTAATTTGGATTATCAAAGATGAATGCAACGAATTGTAGGCGTCCGAAAATATTTTTTGTTTATTTCAATGACCCTGCAATGACAACATTTTGAGATAAGATTGGCGCATTTCTATTTAGGTCAGATTACGTAGCTTCGCACTGAAAAAAGATTTGCTACGGAAATTCTTCGAGTTGTCTTTGTCAATGAAAAGTGGTGCAAAGTACGTTTTGAGTAAAATTTTTCTCTTTTTTTGCAGTAGCTTTAAATTGGCGAAAAGTTAATTGCTATTGCGATATTTATGGAGGAGTAATTAATCATTTTGAAATATTGTGCAGTCTTCAATTTATCTAAAGCGGATCAAATACAATTTGGATTTGAATGAGTCGTAAGCTCGTTGATGAGTAAACATTAAAAAAAAAACAAATTAACTCATTTTAAATTAGACTGCCTGGCCGACTGGAATTTTATGCGTTTTTTTATATTTTTTAATGCGAGCTATCGCAAACAAAATCTTAAAAAATGTCCGCTCAAAGGAATTTATCTAAGATAACATATCTAAAAAAAAGTTTTTGGATCAATCATAAATACACCTGGCAGAAGAAAAATGTGTACTTTTATTTAATATCAAGGTGTATTAAATAGGACTGTGAAAACGGCTCAAATTTATTGATGTTTTAGTCATTTGAATCAAAAGAGTTTCAAAAGTTATAACTTGTCTATTTAAGAGCCGATTAGTTATTGCTTGACAACATTATAAAAATAATTAATACAATTTTAGCAGAGATTGTTTTTTTTTTCATACAAAGTAAAAAGTGATTTCGACAATATCCTTACTTCAACGCATATATACTAGTACATAGTACATACCATATTAAAGTAGATCGTTTCAACTCTAAAAAATTAATTTACAACTTTTCTTCTAAGTTCAATAGTTTTAAAGTTATCGCGGTTTGAAAAGTATCTGAGGTCTTTTTCACTTGTTATGTTTTATTAATGATATTACATATATATATTACATATTATAAAAGATAGATAAAACAAAATCTGAAGCTTATAAATCAAAGTTTTGTTCAAAAATTGAGTCTAAAAAGTGTTAACCTTCAAAAAATGTAAGCAAAATTTAATATAAATGATAATATAATTATTAATTTGACACATATAATAAAACTCTTAACAGAATAGTTGTTAGTGCACATTAGTAATTTATTAAAAAATAAATGTCTTCGATAATAATTCTTACTGAACCAACTGAGAATAAAAGTCATCTTGAGAATTTTATTTTTAATACCCTGCACAGATTATGAACGAAATTTAAAATTTCGAAAATCTTAGACGGAATTTTCGTCGAATTTTCAAAGATAATAACATAATTTTGAAATTGAGTGCGCTTGAAATTTTAAATTTCGTTCGTTGTCTGTCCAGGGTACAAGATTAAAAATAAAATTATTCAACAACCGAAAGTAAAAGTCATTTAAGGACTTAGGGATCATTATTTAAAAATAAAAATAGGTGTTATATTGTAACTTAAAAAATAAAAGAGTTTGATAACTCTTATTGAGCCAGTTTAAAATAAAGGTCATCTAAGAACATATATACAATGGGCCATTATGTTGGCCTAAGTGCGCGTGCTGGCAGCCACTGTAACCTAACCTAACCTATGAACATATATTACGACTTTAATTTCAATAACTTTTATTGAGGCAATTTAAAACAAAAGTCATTTACGGACTTTTATATTAAGGGTATTCATGAAACTAGATAAGTTTATGTATCGCGTATTTGCTTATATTTACGCGCAGCATTTCATGAACGTACCACTTTTTAAATTGTGAATATGAGTGTAAATCGATCAGCTGTTCGGCTGTCGACTAATATCAATAAGTAGTGACATTCAATATGCCAAGAGTAAGCGAAAAATTAAAATTAATAAAACAGTGGGAGCAATTGGCCTTTAGTGATTTGTTAATGCTAGACTTATTCGGAAACAATGATGGTAGTGTTCGTTGGTTGTAAAGATTCGTTTGCCAAATTAAACTTTTCAATGTTTTAGATAATCAACGTAAGAAGGAGGAAAAAATTCTTGACGAGTTAACGCTCGCAATGCTGGTTGCAGAAAACTTTAGGTATGGCGTTCCATTCGTCCATTACAGTGTCCCAAAATCACAAAACTTCCTTTCGGATATTTTGCCGTATTTGGATGAAAAACGATTTACTCAAATTGTACGAGTTAGCTGGGTTTTCCTTCGGTCTGCTGTAATTCATATTTAATAACAATTTTGTCAATTAAATTGTTGAATTTAATTAAAGCTTCGACTTACCTTGGACATTTTTCAGCAAAAAATTGCGCAAAGAAATTTGTTCTTTTGACCCACGGACGTTTGTGTAAGTTTATCAGATCGTTTACACACCGAAATTGCCGCATAAATTTATTAGGTTTGTGTATTAGATTTTCTATACAAATGTTGACAGTTCATTTATGAGGCTGGGAAACTTATGCGAATACGAGGTCAATACGCGTTTGCATGAATACCGTTAACAATTTTGTCAATTAAATTGTTGAATTTAATTAAAGCTTCGACTTACCTTGGACATTTTTCAGCAAAAAATTGCGCAAAGAAATTTGTTCTTTTGACCCACGGACGTTTGTGTAAGTTTATCAGATCGTATACACACCGAAATTGCCGCATAAATTTATTAGGTTTGTGTATTAGATTTTCTATACAAATGTTGACAGTTCATTTATGAGGCTGGGAAACTTATGCAGTTTACGCGAATACGAGGTCAATACGCGTTTGCATGAATACCGTTATTGTATCTTAGAAAAAAGGCTTCAATTAGAGTTATTGAGCTAACTCAAGTCCCTAGATGCCTAGTGTAAGTGTTATAAATAATATATATTATATCATGATCGACATATAAAGGCGAATGAAATTTAACTCAGTCTAAACAGTCCAAAATAACAGACATTCTTTGACTCAAGGAAAATATCTTTTTCTCCAAAATCACAATAATGTATATAAAAAGGATATGCTCTTATATTTATCTCTATTTGAATTCGCACCTACTTTTAAAAAAGCCATGACTTCTTATTTGTTGATAATAGTTATTTTCGGTTCCTGGCTATTTTAACGGAATATATTTTTAGTTTTTTAAAGATGTGCGATTGATAAAACTCGAGAAATGCCTTCATTGCGTCAAAAAGTCACAACATACTTTCGTCAACTAAGCTTCATCGCCGAGCCGAGAGAAGGAGGCAGTAGGTCAGCTCTTAGTACTAGAAAAGCTGGAGATGGAAACTTTATTACAAAATATTTGGAGGGGTAAGTAATATATTATCTAAAGTTTCGCAAAACATATCAAGTATATTTTCCAAACAGGCGCATGGACAGTGTCTTTTCTCCGGGGCCTGATATTTATTCTGGTCAAAATCCGAAGGATTTACCCGACTTAACTTTGGGATATTATCCAACTGGACCAAAAACAGTAACAGCTGCATGCACTGGACCCGAAGAAGGTCTAACAGGTATAAAGCGTTCTAAGCTCCATTTGAGTGCTGGTTCGGACATAGATTTCATCGATACCAGTCAAGAGCAGGAGCTTGAAATCCGTCGGAGTATAAGCAATCAAAAACACAAATTTAATTCTCAAAAATACCGATCTGATCAAAATGCAAATAAAACAAATGTCCGTTCAAGAAAGAACTCTCGTGTTGAAAGTGAAAAAGAGGGTGAGAATGCCACAACGATTATTGTTAGCATGGTTAGCACAAAGCCAGCATCAACAGAGACGGACAGTAGCAACATCAATCCAAAGACTGATTACAAAGAATCACAACCTCTCACAACCATTTCACAGCCTCTAGGATTAATTAATAATGTTAAGGAGAAAGAAAACTCGTCACCGAACGAGGTTAACTGTGATCGACAAATGGAATCTTTACAGGGTGAAATTGTTTCCAATCAAAATAATACTGGTGAACCAATTGCTGGTGTTCTTAATTGGAAGATGGAAAATGATCATGCGTACGGAATTTCTGTGTCACTATATGAAAATAATATGCTTACTAATGAACCAATGGGAAATCCTATTGCTGACTGCTATGGATTAGTTGTTAGAGGGAGTTGTGCAGCTATAGCTTTAGCCGATGGTGTCAATTGGGGTAAGTAAAAGGATAATAAAAAAATATAGTAATACAAACTTTCAAAAGGACTGATATGTGCTCATTCTTGAATTATTATTATTGTTTTTTATGTAGAGTAAATGGTATTGAGTATTGGAGTATTTCGAACTTATAATTTGACCTTTACTTTTTGGTTTCTACATAAATAAGCAATTTTAGTAGGATTCAATTTATGTCTTAAGCCGTTCATAAAAAATACGTGTGCCACAAGGTAGCCCATCAGGCCCTTTGACATTAAACAGCACATATTTAAATACTGATAAAAAATTAGATTTCAACCCTCTGAAGTAGCATTTTCCAAAAATCGTTTTAATCTATATAAGTTTAGTATTGAATTTACATTTCAGGTGAAGGTGCAAGATTAGCAGCGAGATCAGCCGTTCAAGGTTGCTTAGATTATTTAGACACAGCAATATTTGGACTATCTCAGGAGTGTATGGCTTCAACCACCAGAGACGTTTTTGTAAGTCTTTTACGGAGCCTTTGGGAGGCTCATGGTTGTATATTAGAAGTCGGTGGATCGTTGAGCACACTAACAGTTGCTGTAGTGCTTCCATTAAATGGTCAGTACGCTGGGAAATATGTTGTTTGTTCGTGTAATGTCGGCGATTCTTTAGGCTATATATATTCCAAAAAACATGGCGTTCGTGAATTTACTCAGGGTAAATACTTATTCAATTAAACTTTATTCAATTGAATTTAATCGTATTATTCCATTAGGGTCGCATGATATAATGTCTATGCGTGACATGAGAGATGCCTTGGGTGCTCTTGGTCCGGTGGATGGTAATAAACCAGAATTGAGCAATCTTACCTTAGCAGTGACTACTGTAGAACCGGGTGACATAGTTTTCTTAACATCAGACGGTATTAGTGATAACTTTGATCCGGTTGTTGGAAAGTTTGCAGAGGCTTTGACTGCGGAAGCAAGACAAGCTAGAATGATGGATCCTCATTTGGTGCCAAAAAGACAAAATAAGAGCACACCAGCTGTGTATAACCGAAAGGAAGCGAAACCAGCTGATGTAGGGCATAGTACTCGTCAAAAACAACATGCGAGTAGTAGTTCACTATCGAACGCCCCACACCCAGTTCGACCACCGAGAAGTAAGAAAGTATCGACATCAGGCAACCAAACAGAAAAAGCAAGTAGCAGTACCAGTTCATCGTCCACTGTACCCAGTCGTCCAAAATACATGCGATCACATACCGTCATCGAACCGCGAGTTTCCCTGCAGAAATCACCCACTGTTAAATTTCTTCGGTCAGCAACAGGACTACCCTTGGTCACAGGTCAACAAAGGCATACTCTTACCCTTCTCCGGCTTGAAGATCTCTTAAGTTATGGAATAAATGGCACGCTACGTCCGTGTCCATCTGCCCGACAACTATGTCATTTGCTTGTCGATTTTGCCAAAATGATAACATCAGCCCGACGCAAAACCTTGGAGCAGCGGGAATTGTTTTACAAGCTAGTTACTGGGCCCGATGGGGCTAAAAGAGAAGTGGAATTGACACGCGTACAGCATCGGGCAGCACGAAAACGTATCGTGGATAGCAGTGCCTTCTCGTCACTGCCCGGCAAATTGGATCATGCGTCCGTTGTTGCTTTTACTGTTGGATCCGGACTGCAGGCCAAGGAATTCAAAGAAACAAACTTTTAGGGCTTTTTACTAACTTAAGTTTGTGTCTCATTGTATTTTGTTTGCCTTTTCTCGTCTTGTTTTCAATTTAAATTGTTTCCATTTAGAGCTTTTGGCTAAAAACATTTTACTTATCTTTTAAACGTCCAGCTTTACATATTCGTTGAATTTTGTGATATTATTTGTCTCGACTAGAGTACTATTGTATGCCACTATATATGCATATATGCGTATGCATTCTATTTTGAATAAAGCGGAAAGTATTGCCATTTTTAATGATGTTTTGTATATGATTAATTTTTAGTTAGTTTAAGTGGCGATTCTCACGATCTCGTGAGAATACAATTACACCACAAAAAGAAAATCGCCATTTCCTTCCCATTCATCTCTCATAGGGAACCTTACTCTAAAGTTTTTCTCAGAGCGAAGTATGGGAACATACGATCTAGTAGTCCAGCATTCTGACTCTAAACCTGACCGCGCAAACAGCTGCCAGATATCTTATGTGAAGGTCGATAGGCAAGAGATACAAAAGTACATTGAGGCCACTAGTCGGGCAGGACCTTAAGGCTCCCGAAACGTCTAGATTCGCGGGTCTTTGTTCTCTGCCAATTTTTAAGGTGTTACATTTCTTTTCCAGACGGCGATCTAATAAGCACTCCGTAGGTGAAGATAGGACATATATCCACCATGTTTGGTTGGAGTCCACATCTCCTACCGAAGACGTTTTTGCAAGCATAGAAGACTATACAGGCTTTCCTTATTCACTCGTCTATGTTTGTCTTCCAGTTAAGATTAGAATGAAGAACTTCGGTACAGCCAGTACTTCTCCATTTAGATTGGGAATTTTGAAGCTTGATATCTTTTATTTGGTAGTAAACAGCACCAATTCTATTTTACCTGGATTTATACATAATTAGCTCATGACCCAAGCATTCACCTTATCCAGGGCTATCTGCATCATATCACTTATCACAGAGAGATCAATACTATAAATACAGATAAGTCAACTGAATAGGCGAAAACTTTAATTCTTTCTTTTCCCATACTCGTGAGCATTTCGTCTTTTACCAGCAGCCAGAGCAGAGGAGAAATTACCTCATGAGGAGTTCTTCTAGACACAAATCTGGTAATGTGGCATTTTCTTAGGTCCGACTGTATTATCCTAGTTCTTAGAATGGTAAGTAACCAGTGGCAAGACAGTCGTACAATTTTAGAGCAGAAAGAGTTTCGTGAATTGCCTCAGTGTGGACATTATTGAAAGCACCTTCTATATCTAAATCTAAAAAGGCAGCTAGTGTGTATTGATTATATTTTAAGAAGTATTGGATCGTGTGCACTCTCATGGAGAGCTGTTTCGGTGAATCTTCCCTTAAGGTATGCGTGTTGGGTCTTTCTTAGAGCGGCGATTTAACTAAAATCTCCCGAATATGGCTATCTAAAATAGGTTTCAATGTTTTTAATGTAAAAAAGGTTAGGCTCGTCGGTTTAAAATCTTTTACCTGCTCGTGGGAATCTTTATCTACCCTTACCCGCCTCCACGTATCGGGGATGTGGTGTAGTCGTATATAGCTTCTGAAGCAACATAATGGGCAACTTATAATTGACTTGGTGATTTGTACAGCGCGAAGCTTCATTAATAATAAGTTTAAGGTCATTCCAGGGAATCTGTTGCACACCCCGAAAACTCGAAATTTTCGTGCACTTTTCCGAACACCCTGTGAAATGTATATTCATTAAAAGCTCAAGAGATTCAGTAGTAGATTTCATCCATGTCCCATCAGGCCTTTTCACGAAGAATGGATTAACATGTTCCTTTGACAGGCTCTTTCTTATTGTTAGTCTAGCCGTGTCTCTGATGCTTTCAGTGGAATAGGAGTAGTTTTTCCAAGCTTCTTACCTGGCATTTTTAATGGACCTCTTATAAATTTTAAGATAATTCTTATAAGGTTGCCTATTTATGTTTATAGCAGATGTTAACGACTTCTCCTCCTTAAATCAGACAAGTCTTCATTATTTGACCGGACAAGAGGCCTTGAGGCGAGTTCATGGCTTTTTTAATTTTATCGATACTCGCATCCAGCTTTTCTACCGATTAAAAAAAGGAGACGGCAAAACTGGGAGTTTCTTCTTAAAAATACGACTAAACTTCTTCCAGTAGATTTTTGTAGTGTTTTTAAATGGCTAAGGTATCTTAGCCTTGAAATTCACCCTAAAGAGAATTCAATTGTGATCTGAAAAGGAATTTAGATCGGATACTCTCCAATTTTCCACCCTAAAGTCGCTGTTGTCGAAAAGAAAGGTGAGATCCACCACCTCCCTCCAACCCTCGAATTTCCTTGTACTTGGAAACCTGAAGGTTCGAGCAGAGCTCACATTACAGTCAACTAAATTGGAATTAATAATAAAGTCAAAGAGTGACTCACCCTGTTCGTTCGTCGCTGAGCTCCTCCATAGGGTATGTCGTGCATTGGCATCACAACCCTGCTTGCAGATTCTCATTTTTTTTTGCTAAAATATTCTAGATAAGTTGCCCTACCTGGTAAGCATGTCATTTTAATTACTAACACAAGACCGTCGAGAAAAAAAATAATCAAATTTTTTTTTTGCTGTTCAAAATTATTTGAATCTACTTTGACCTTAACTGGTGAAAAAAAAATGTACTAGGCAGTGATGGGAAAGCAATTCAAAAAATTGCTTAATTAATGCAGATTTCAGGATCACCCATTTTATTCATGAATAAGAAGATATTGCCATGTTCATTTTAAATCAAATTTAATTTTTCATAAAAACCCAAATATCTCGAAAACGGTGAGGTTTTTACTAAGGTCATATTTTGATATTCTGGTAGGTCATGACCCAAGGTACCATCCCCTTAATTTTGGCGCACTACTTCCTGGACACCCTGTATACACGTGGACGATATTGGTTCGAAATTGCCGTAATTGGTCCTATGGCAGGCAGAATATAAAAAGCTTTAACCACATGTATAAGAATTATGTAAAATAACCATCATTATTAAATTAATGTTAAGGTTGCACCATATAAAAAGCTAATCCATCATCATTTTTTCAAAAGAAATTTCAAGTTTTTTAATATTTTATTAGCAATTTCTGTTGTTGCGGAAATATGTTTCTAAAGTCACAAGACGTAACAGGTTTTGATAAGCATATAAATATAAAGAGACTAAACTTTTTCTGAAACGTCTTAGTTCGGAACTTCAACGATGACTGTTTACGCGTTTATTTTAGTTTGTGCTCTTGTCGGCATTATTTCTTGCAATAACGGTTTAAAACCGTCTTCCCCTCCTACTGAACTTCCTAAAATCATAACTAATGAAAACAGATTGTATTCAAATGGTGGTTTTGAATACAAGTATTATTAAAAATAAATAAGAGTAGGACTCGAAATTACTTTGCGCTTTTGTTGCAGAAGAAAATTAACAAACGGAATAGATCACCACGCAACTGCATATGTGAAAGATGTGGACGGAGAGAAGGTTCTAGCAATAAAAGGCAGTTATGGGTACACGAGTCCTGAAAATCGGTACGTCGACGTTACGTATGAAGCTGACGAGAAGGGGTTCGTAGCAAAAAAAAAACCATGGTAAGTAGCAACAAAAAGCCAGGAAAAATGTATTAAAAATTATATTCTTTTTCGCAGTTGGTGAACCTATGCACCCAAGAACTCATTCTCCGGTCGGGATCCCTGAGTCTATAGATTTAAAATGTATTGAGAGTTTGTGTGGTTAAACATTCTCTAGAATTTAAATACACTATACTAGTTAATTTACAGTGAGAGTGAACAATAATAATAATATAAATTTGTTTAATATCAAATTTGATCTGTAGTGTCGAACCAAAAACAATTTTGTAAATGTTCACCAGGGAACTGCAATAAATGAACTTATTTTAAGAGAGATCTTTTTATTCATGGTCAATGAAAAAAAAAAACAGAATTTAATTCGCTTTTGCAAACTGAATACATATTGCAAAGCAACAGCAGATGATAAGCATAGCACAAAAAGTTATGATATACTTGCTGTGCTTTCTGAAGAGTTCAATTCGTCTTTTACTGTGTTTCCATGCAGGGTTCAACTCGAGTTGAACTCGAATTAGTGTTCATGGAAACAAGGGTTGAGTTGAGTTTCGTTAAATCCAAGTCAACTCCACGAAACTAGTCGGGTTGAGTTGGGGTTAGCTTCAAATGTCATTCCAGTTTATTTTGTCAACTCAACTCCAAGTTGCTCATGGAAACAGTTCAGGTTTAGCGGACATTTTCTTAACTCAACGAAAACTCAACTCCAACTCAACCCTGTGCATGGAAACATGGTATTTGTTGCGTTGTTGGAAACTGAAGTGCTGAACTGACAGGTTGTTGAACTTTCATTGCTATCAAATGACGTTTGCCGTGATTGCTGCTACAGCGTGCTATTGAAAGCCGTGTCAGTACTGTTGAATGCTGCCTTATGGTTACAAATTAAAGTTAAACCAGGGTCTTGTTTCGTTAGCGATAGTTACCATTCCCCATCAGTTCCCGAATCCTATTAATTAATAATAGTTACTGGTACACAAAGCAGGGTTTTAAAGCACCAGTGAATTTTCATGTGTTTATTGGTCTGTTTGAAATGCTGGGAGCTGATTGGGTTTAGGGCTGTAGAATTAGCTTGCTTTTCTCAGTCAATATAAAATATATAGTATTCTAAGTCCTCATTGAAAAACAAAAAAGCACCCGTTTGTGAGAAAAGTAGGCTAAAAAATGAATTTTAAACCTGAATTTTGAAGAGCTTAACAGAAACCGAAAGGCCTATTCAAGCACGAAATTTTGATGTATACATAAATAAAAAAAATCCAAGTTGTCCGAAACAAAATTGTGAAAATGATATTAATGTAGATGTAGATCGAAATAAAACCTGAATTGACGGAGGATAACTTGTTTGTTCGCAGCTTAAGTAGTATGTAGGAGTAGCTTTAGGTTTCATCAACGGGTTTTCAGTAAACAATTTTCCCCAAAAGCAATAGGGTAAAAGCGTGATAGTTGCGCCACTTTTCAAAAAAAACTCTTATTAAAAAATATGTACTTACTAAGAATAATGCAACATGTATATTAAAACATAGGTCTTTGATCTTTCATAGTAACCTAGTTTTGTAAACATAATTAATATTGATTTTGAGTAAATCCTGTTTTATTTGACCTCTTAAAAGAGGGATAGTTGCCTGCTGTAGCGGATAGTAACCTGACGCGAAAAATGCTTCGGGGGATACTTGACTCGTGCGGGGATAGACGCCTCACTATGATTTTTTTAGATAGAAATAAATTTATATCAATTTAAGTAATCTGTTATTATTTACTGAGATCCTTCATTAAGTAATAATCAAAATATTAATCAACATTATAAAATAGTATTAAGTTTTAATGTTTTAAACTACAAAAATACAACAAAAATAGTATCCAAACTTTAAGTTAGGTAATTTATTAGTAAAATATTATTATTTATCTTAAATATTGCCCCTAGAGCGTCTATCCGCAAAAGTAAATAGGGCGACTATCCTTTTTGATACGGATACGTGTCCTTTTTATATGCGAAATAAATAAAAACTATTCAACAATAAAACGTAATAAACAATGTGATTTGAACTCTGATGCATGCAAAGAAACAAAAAGTTGACTGAAACCACAATCAGTAATAAAAATATTCAATAGTATTTACTCACCAATATAATTTCGATGCCCGTCAAAGTTTCGCCGCGGAAGATTATTGCTCACACGGACAAAACGCATGGCCTTGCTCTGACGGCTTACATGACACTGAGGCCTGTGGGAGGGGCACTTCTAATTATAGTAAAGCGCTGACGCCACCAACATCCCTAACTTAGTATATTCAAAACCGGGGCATGTATCTCACTGAGGCAACTATCCGGCTTTTACCCCATATCATTTAAATATTCTCTCGCTTATGCATACCCATTAATCATAGAGTTGAATGAACTGAATTCTAGCACTACCATAAATGGTATGATTTTTATTGTATCAACCTTGTGAGATTATATTCGAATAAATACTAAATAAATATAAAGAAAGGTATTTTATGCTACTATGAAAACTTTTCTCAGCTTTTATAGTTTAAAAATTAAAAAATACCGGTTATTTTCGATTTTTGATATTTTTTTCAGAAGAAATTTAAAGTTTTTTAATATACTATTTGTAAATCCTGTTGTTGTGGACATGTATATAAAGCGAATAAACTAATCTTAAAGGTCTAGTTTGAAACTTACACGATGACTTCCTACACGCTTATTTTGGTTTGTCCTCTATTGGGCCTTGTTTCTGTTGCGTTTACTTCACCAGCCGGAATAAATCAATATGCAACAAGATTTGTGGAAGATGTGAACGCACCGAGGGTTCTAGCAGTAAGAGAAGGTTATAGATATCCGATCCCTCAAAATCCGTTTGTCTACGGTGAGTATGAAGCTGATGAGAAGGGGTTGTTAGTAACAAGAAACCAGGAAAAATGTATTAAAAATTAAATTCTTGTCTGCAGTTGGCCAACCCAAGAACCCAACCACTCACGCTCCGCCTTCGAGTCAGTATCTTCCGCCTTCAAGTCAGTACCTTCCGCCTTCGAGTCAGTACCTTCCGCCTTCAAGTCAGTACCTTCCGCCTTCGAGTCAGTACCTTCCGCCTTCGAATCAGTACCTTCCGCCTGCTTCTGGTGGGTTTATAGATCCAAAGTGTATGCTGAGTTTGTGTGGTTTTTAGTTTTTAATTTTATTAATTTACAATTAAAGTGAAAATTAATAAAAATAATAATATAAATTCATTTAATGTCAAATTTGATCTGTAGCGTCAAACCAAGAACACGTTTGAAATGTTTACTAGTGAAATGGATTAAATGCATTTATTTTAAGAGAGATTTTTTATTCATTGTTTACGAAAAGAAAAGAATTCAATTCACTTTTTTGTGTTCTTTTTACCTGACTGCCAGAAGGAGGAGCGTTTTGTTTTTCGAGTGTGAATGTATGTATATTTCTTTGGCACGCTCTGTAGCTTAAACGGTTTGATGGATATTAGCTTGAGAGGCGTTCATTAGATTCGTGAGAGTTGTGAGAGTGACACTGGATATATCAAAATTATTAAAATTTAAACAGCCAATTTTTGGCTCCATATTATATGACTTTTTCCTCAAAACCTATCGAGTGGGGTATCAAAATAAAGGGTTTCATAAATAGCTTGCAAAAATATATACAACTTGTATGTTTACATTGAATTTGGAATGAAAAATTCTAAAAAAAACATCGAAATATTCAACGTTACAAAATAACCTATAGTTATGTATGGAAAAGAGACGTAACAATATTGTCTTACTAATAATAAAGTTGAACGTTATTATTGTCAACAAAATGTGTGCGGAAGACAGCGCTTATTTTTTTACCTAACCTAACTTTGTGGAAATTTATTTACGTGCAGATCTTTAAGTGATAAATTTATTTACTACGAAAACTACAAAAATAACTGCGTAAAAAATTGTAAAATTAAAATGTTCAAACTTACCTAATAAATGAACTGAAAAGATAGAAACAAGTTGAAAAATTAAACAATTTTTTTAAAATTTTAATGATTCTGGTTGACAAACGAAATGAAATTATAAATAGTTTATAAGAACTCAGTGTGGCTTTTAATAATCATGTCAAACTATCCCATCCTTCATTGCCGACTCTATTAAATTATCTAAACAATCGGATTATTTCCTTTAATTTCTTTCATGTACATATTGTTACAAAATTTGAATTCGCTATAATTCACACTTGGGGCAGGTATAAGGATTAGCTTTCGATCCCTTCTTTGCGAGTGTCTGTGGCCAGAGAAACCAAGTGCCATACTGATTAGATCAGCTGAGCTTCAAACAAAAATTTTCCTTGATCTGTCTGTCTGTCTGTTTGCCGCTGAATTATAGCGAAATCAGATTTTGTACTCTTGCCAGCTAGTCGCTCGGCGGGCAAAATCTCAACAATATATTACAATATTGAAATTAGACAATGTATAAAATTCCTGGACAATTTATATTTATACTGCCGGAAATGGAACGTTAAAGCATTAAATATTAACTGCAACCGTTGTCAAAAAATCGAAAGGTTGCACCATCATTTTTCCAAAAGAAACTTCAACTTTTTTAATATTTTATTTGCAAGTTCTGTTGATGCGGAAATATATCTCTGAGGCCTCCGAGGTACTATGCATAACAGGTTTTGATAAGCATATAAATATAAAATGAATAAACTTTATTTGAAAGGTCATAGTTTAAAACTTCAACGATGACTTCTTACACGTTTATTTTAGTTTGTGCTCTGTTTGGTCTCTTTTCTTGCAATAATGGTTTCCCTCAATTTTCTCCATTTACTGAACTTCCAAAAATTATAACTAATGAAAACAGATTGTACCCAGACGTCGGTTTTTACTACGAGTATTATTAAAAATAAATAAAAGCAGAACTCCAAATAACCTTGCGCTTTTATTGCAGAAGAAGATTAACAAACACATCAAGATACAACTGGATATCTAAAAGATGTGGCCGGAGAGAAGGTTCTAGCAATAAAAGGCAGTTCTGGGTACACGAGTCCTGAAAATCGATACGTCTACGTTGAGTATCAAGCTGTGGCAACATGATATGGTTGAAAGTAACAGGTTAACATAAATTAACATGTGTGAGAATTTGCGATTTGTATACTTTGGAATTGGCACAGTCGCAAAGTGTGGAACTCAGTATTCCTATACTGAAAGATCTACTTGCTATTAAAAATGGATATCGATTTACCGGATATTGTTGTTTTGGAAAATATTGTTTTGAAAACTATGTAGTAGTCTTCATTCGAATTTTATGTACCCCGGGTCGGTTACGAGAGCTTTTAGGAATTTATATAAAGGAAACTTTGAAACTTTGTCCAAGATATTAAAAATAAAATAGTTACGTATAATATAAACGTTTACGAGTTATTTCGTGATAAAGAAATAATTAAAAAGAAAATAATATATCAAGATACTATGACAGATTTCACAAAGCTGATGAGAAGGGGTTTAGAGCAAAAACGGGTAAGGAATAACAAAATGCCAGGAAAAGTGTATTAAAAATTATATCCTTTTTCGCAGTTGGTGAACCCACGCACCCAACGACTGGAGCTCTGGCGAACAGGGTGTTTGCAAAAGCGGATCCGTCTATAGATCTAAAATGTATTGAGAGTTTATATGTTTAAACTTTCTTTACTATTTCAATATCACTCAACAAAGCAGATATTTTCAGTGTTCTAGTTAATTTACAATGAAAGTGAAAAATAATACTATAAATTAGTTTAGTATAAAATTTGATCTGTAAGTGTCGAACCAAGAAGAATTTTGAAAATATTTACTAGTGAAGTTGAATAAATATATTTATTTTAAGAGGATTTTTTATTCATGGTTTACGAAAAAAAAATAAACTTTTTAAACTTAATCTTGTTGAATTTTTATTGCTATCAAATGACGTTCACCGTGCTATTAGTTGCTGCTACAGCGTACTATTGAAAGCCATGCCAGTACAGTTTAATGCTGCCTTATGGTTACAAATTTAAGTTAAGCCAGGGTCTTGTTTCGTTAGCGATAGTTACCATTCCCCGTCAGTTCCCGAATCCTATTAATTAATAATAGTTAGGTACTGGTAACTGCCCCTTACTCAAAGCAGGGTTTTAACACTAGAATTACCGGAGCCAAGCTTGCAATTTTAACCATTATTCTGCCCTTTTTTATGTAATATGCTTCCAACTCTGAATTGGTAATTATAAATGGAAAAGCTTTTTTTTTAAACCTTAAGAAGTTTTACCATAAATCTTAAGAGATAACTTTGAAAACTATAATTAATTCAAGCCAGGAATTGAGTACCCGTCAATTTGACTTGCTTTTCTTAGCCAGTATAAAATATATTCTAAATCCTGATTAAAAAAAACAATGCACCCGTTTCCGAGAAATGTAGGTTAAAAAATACATTTTAAAACAAACTGAATTTTGAAGAGCTTAACAGAAACCGAAAGAGGGCTCAAGTTGTCCAAATAAACTTGTAAAAATTATGCTAAATCGACTATGACTTAAAGTCCATAGCTTTTAAATTAACATGGACAAAATGGACAAATTTTTCGAAAGATGTTTTTGGTCCGAAAACATATTAAGGAATTATGGACAACCTAATAAAACCTGAATTGACGGCGGATAACTTATTTGTCCACAGCTTAAGTAGTATGTAAGAATAGTCTCAGGTTTCATAAACCGGTTTTCCCCAAAAGCAATATATCATTTAAGTATTTAATAGTTTATACATAACTATTAACAATAAAGTTGAATCAATTTGAATTCCAGCACTAAATTGAGTGACTTCTATTGTGTATACTTGTGAGGTTGTATTCGAATAAATACTAAATAAATATAAAAAAAAAATGATGTAGTTCTACTATGACAAATTCCCTCAGATTTTATAGTTTAAAAATGAAAATTAAAACCAATTATTTTCAGTCTCTGATAATTTTTCAAAAAGAAATTTCAAGTTTTTTAATATAAATACTACTTGCGAGTTCTGTTGTTGCGGAAATATATCTCTGAGGCATTGAGTCACGAGACGTAACAGGTTCTGATAAGCATATAAATATAAAGCGACTAAACTTTTTCTGATATGTCTTACTTCAAAACTTCAACGATGACTGCTTACACATTTGTTTTACTTGGTGCTCTATTCGGTGTTATTTCTTGCAATAATGGTTTAAAACCGTCTTCCCCTCCTACTGAAATTCCTAAAATTATAACTAATGAAAACAGATTGTACCCAGGAGGCGGTTTTTACTACGGGTATTATTAAAAATAAATAAGAGTAGGACTCGAAATTACTTTGCGCTTTTGTTCCAGAATAAAATTAACAAACGGAATAAATCAAGATGCAACTGGATATCTACAAGTTTTGGGCGGAGCGAAGGTTTTAGCAGTAACAGGCAGTTACGGGTACACGAGTCCTGAAAATCGGTACGTCTACGTTAAGTATGAGGCTGATCAGAAGGGGTTTAGAGCAACAAAAAACCATGGTAAGTAATAACAAAAAACCAGGAAAATGTAATATATTAAAAATTATATACTTTTTCGCAGTTGGTGAACCTATGCAAACAACGACTAATGCTCCGCATATTCCGATACCTAAGACTCCGAGTCCGTCTATAGATCTAAAATGTATTGAGAGTTTGTGTGGCTAAACTTTCTTTACTATTTCAATATCACTCAACAAAGCAGATATTTTCAGTGTTTTTGTTAATTCACAGTGAAAGTGAAAAATAATACTATAAATTAGTTTAATATAAAATTTGATATGTAACTGTCGAACCACGAAGACTTTTGAAAATATTAACTAGTGAAGTTGAATAAATATATTTATTTTAAGAGAGATCTTTTTATTCATGGTTTACGAAAAAAAAGAATTTAATTCACTTTTTTAAACTCAATCCTGTTGAACTTTTGCTGCTATTAAATGACGTTCGCCGTGCTATTGGTTGCTGCTGTAGCGTGCTATTGAAAGCCGTGTCAGTACAGTTGAATGCTGTCTTATGATTACAAATTAAAGTTAAACCAGGGCCCTGTTTCTTCAGCGATAGTTTCCGAATCCTATTAATTAATAATAGTTACTGGCACACAAAGTAGGGTTTTAAAGCACCAGTTAATTCTCACGTATTTATTGCCCTGTTTGAGATGCTGAGACCTGACTGGGATTGGACTGTAGAATTAGCTTGTTTTTCTTAGCCAGTATAAAATATATAGTATTCTAAATCCTGATTGAAAAGCAAAAAAGCACCTGTTTCCGAGAAAAATAGGTTAAAGAGTACATTTAAAAACAAACTGAATTTTTTTAACAGAAACCGAACCCACAACATTTTGATGTGCACATAAATAAAATTCAAGTTTTCCAAAACAAAATTGTGAAAATGATGCTAAATCTACCATGGCACTTCTCCATCACTGAATTACACGAAAGCGCTGACTTAGAGCTCATATAGGTATATTAAATTAAACCGCATTACGGGCAAATTGTTCGCAAGATGATTTTGGTCTGAAAACATATTAATTTAGGAATTATATAGATCCTAATAAAATCTAATTTGACCCAGGATAACTTATTTGCCCGCAGCTTAAGTAGTACCTATGTTATAATAGTCTTAGGTTTCTAGGTTTCATCAATTGGTTTTCAGTAAACCATTTTTCCCAAAAGCAATATATGATTTAAATATTTAATCGCTTGTGCATAACCATTAATAATATAGTTGATTTAATTTGAATTCCACCACTAAATTTAGTGACTTCTATTGTATATACTTATGAGGTTGAATTCGAATAAAAACTAAATAAATATAAAAAAAAATTATTTTATTCTACTATGACAACTTCCCTCAGATTTTATGGTTTGAAAATTAAAAAATACCAGTTTTTTTCGGTCTTTGATAATTTTTTTTAGAAGAATTTTAAAGTTTTTTAATATACTATTTGCAAATCATGTTTTTGCGGACACGAGATGCAACAGGTTTTGATAAGCACATATGTATATAAAGCAAATAAACTTATCTGAAAGGTCTAGTTTGAAACTTACACGATGACTTCCTACACGCTTATTGTGGTTTCTGCTCTATTGGGCCTTGTTTCCGTTGCGTTTACTTTACCAGCCGGAAAAAATCAACATGCAACTAGATTTGTGAAAGATGTGAACGGGCCGAGGGTTCTAGCAGTAAGAGAAGGTTACAGATATCCGATCCCTGAAAATCGGTACGTCTACGGTGAGAATGAAGTTGATAAGGGTAAGTAACATCAAAAACCCAGGAAAAATGTATTAACAATTATGTTCTTTTTCGCAGTTGGTGAGCCTGTGCAAACAACAACTCGTGATCCGCTTCTGAATATTCCGGTGCGCGATCCGTCTATAGATCTTAAATGTGTGCAGAGTTTGTGTGGTTAAACTTTATCTATTATTTAAATATTACTCAAAAAAGCACATCTTTTTAGTGCTCTTGTTAATTTACATATAAATTCATTTAATGACAAATTTGATCTGTAGCGTCCAACCAAGAAAACTTTTGAAAATGTTTACTAGTGAAATGAAATAAATGTATTTATTTTAAAATAGATCTTTTTAATCAAGGTTTACTCACAATGTTCCTCCCAGAACAATTAAAATTTCAGAAATTTTTTAATTCAGTCCATGACCGCGGCTACGCTTACTCATGCTCCCGATCATATTGCATAAACAGCAGTTCTACCTGCTGTGAATCAATGTCAAGCAGCTAAGTAGCACGACCTACTAACAAGGAAACGTTCTCAGGTGTTTTACCGATTTTGATGAAATTGAAATATGTTATAGAGTATGGATAAATAAGAGACACGTATTTTTTCTTATCTGCGGATACGCACATTTACTTTTATTTATTGTTTTGTTTTTTTTTTTTTATAAAAATTGGCGATTCCGATTTTTTTTTAGTTTTGTTTATAGTCCAGGCTACCAAGGTAAAAAAGAGGTATTACCTCCGAATTTTTTGAGCATGCATCGATTTTAATGAAATTTTGACAGCATGTAGGGAATACCTCAAAAAGCAAAATCTACTCTATCCCGATGTGTGCTTTTTCCCTGGGGGTGAGTTACACCCCAACTAGGGGGTGAACATTTTTTTGTGGAAAATAACCACGGAAATCGATAGAGGAACAAATTTTAAGCAAAAATTGTTCTTAGCAGTTTTTTTGAAAACTCAACAGTTTTCGAGCTATACGCAATTGAAAATTGGCATTTTTCGTGAAAAAAACCACGTTTTTAATCGATTTTTTATGAATAACTCAAAAACTATTCATTTTATCAACAAAAGTGTAAAAACCTAAAATGAAGCTTATAAAAAAACAAAGAGATTGGTGCCTTTTAATTGATTGTAGGCCTAATACAAACCGAGTAATGATTTGTTGAAGGTTGAATACATTATTTGAACGAAAATTTTTTAAAATTCAACGTCAAATAACGGAAAAATGGTCAATTTTTCGAGAAAATTGCATAGAACCTTTTTCAAAGTATTTTTAAAAAGCTTTAAACTGAGGGTTACTAGAACTCTCTAGCATGAAAACTAAGAGAGTTATGGCCGGAATAAAATTGATTTATATTTTTTTTGTAGAAAAAAAACTCAATGTCACCCTTGGCAATAGTACCCAAATTGCAATAAAAAGATAATTCATGGTCAATTTACTTCATTTATGTACTCACAATGATTTGAGAGAGTTTGAACGATTTAGAATGCATAATTTCGAAAAAAATTATGATTAAAGTCGAAAAATTATTTTGGGAAATTTCCAAAATTTTTTCTTTTTTTCAAAATTTCGGAAAAACTATAGGATATACGTAAAAATGAGTAAGGAACAAAAAGTTAGCCTTTTTTTTAACAAACATTTTGCTTTTTTTTAAATTTTTTTTAGCTTGTAAAATAACTGAGATATGACCTTCCAAAGCTTGCCCTAACGTATGACTGGTGCCATTTTAGAACCCTTTAAACGTTGCCCTTTTAAAAATAAAGGGCTCAAAAAATGTAAAACTTTTATATGCTTATAGCTTATGAAATTCCCTTTAAAACTACGTTTTGAGCGACTAAATAGCTTGAAAATTAACCGAGATATGGCCAAAAAACAAAAAACAAATTTCTACAAAAAAAATATAAATCAATTTTATTTCGGCCATAACTCTCTTAGTTTTCATGCTAGAGAGTTCTAGTAACCCTCAGTTTAAAGCTTTTTAAAAATACTTTGAAAAAGGTTCTATGCAATTTTCTCGAAAAATTGACCATTTTTCCGTTATTTGACGTTGAATTTTAAAAAATTTTCGTTCAAATAATGTATTCAACCTTCAATAAATCATTACTCGGTTTGTATTAGGCCTACAATCAATTAAAAGGCACCAATCTCTTTGTTTTTTTATAAGCTTCATTTTTGGTTCTTACACTTTTGTTGATAAAATGAATAGTTTTTGAGTTATTCATAAAAAATCGATTAAAAACGTGGTTGTTTTCACGAAAAATGCCAATTTTCAATCGCGTATAACTCGAAAACTATTGAGTTTTCAAAAAAAATGCTAAGAACAATTTTTGCTTAAAATTTGTTCCTCTATCGATTTCCGTGGTTATTTTCCACAAAAAAATGTTCACCCCCTAGTTGGGGTGTAACTCACCCCCAGGGAAAAAGCACACATCGGGATAGGGTAGATTTTGCTTTTTGAGGTATTCCCTACATGCTGTCAAAATTTCATTAAAATCGATGCATGCTCAAAAAATTCGGAGGTGAAAACCTTCGTAGCCTGGACTATTACAAACTTAGGAAATCATGAAATTAATATTTTGTTGCTAGGTAACCGAACTTTTTTCCAGACACCAATTTTATTTTACTGTATCAATTCCCAAAAAAAGTTACAACCAATTTTTTAAAAAGTGGTTCAGGTGTCCTGGACTTCCCCTATATCACAATTCCTTTTAAATCTTTACGTGAGCGGCAGCAATGTTCGCCCATTGTCAACATGGCAGCAAAAAGTTTTTAATAATTTAATTGAAAAGTTTCACCCCGAAAGCATTTGCACTACTTAATTTACTCAATTAAATATATGTTTCAAAGTTAAAAAATCTACTATTATTATACATATTAGTTTTTTCATCCAAAGTGGCTTGGTACATAAATAAAAATTCACACCAAAACATATCGCTGGTTTTCGGAATATAAAATATTATCATTTATTTATTCAATTTTCCTCAACACAAATCTTTTACCTTTAGTGGTGCGTTAGGATTAAATCATTTGCTGTGAAATACAGACAATATATATATTTTTTTATTCGCTTATTAGGTTTTTTGATTAAAATGAGTATTCTATTGGTTTTATTTAATTTTTACTTTTCTTCTTTGTGAAATGCTCAAAAATAAAATTGTTAAACACGATTAAACTAGGCTCCGGCCTCTAAACAACTTGTAAATATATAAAAATATTAAACAAAAACGCCATACGTAATCAGTCGAAGTTGCATGACTTTTATATTGTAATTGAAGTGCACTTGCACGACCAGACCTGCAATGTCCTTATCGCTTAATTAGCGTTCTCGTACTTAATTTATCAGAAGTTATTAGGGCCGCTGGATCATTTGCTTGTTTAACAAATGTAAACCTTCCGTTGTCGCGGACACGCGAGAGTAGGTTTTATAAATTCCTTGGCGACATCTTCTAGAAATAATCCAAAGAATCTAGTCGGGAGTGGATCGGTGTCGTATTCTTTAAAACCTGGGAGGAGTTTCCGCCTTTCTAATTGTTAGTATTGCGCGAGGGTGGCGAATTTTCTATTGGACACTATTTCAGGTAACTTTCTTGTGGGCGCCCACATCCGGTGCATCCACCAGGCATATGTGGGCCTTATTATAAATATACCATCCACGTCACACACTTCTCCGACATCCCTTATAGTAGCTTGTTGAAGCTTTCCGTGACGTAACGCAACCTGTTAAATAAGGGTAGATCAACAGGGTGTTGGAGGTCAATCGAAAGCTCTCTCGTGGAATGTTGTATGGGAGTGGTTTGTACTACGATACTCTCCCGTTCTAACCCCCACAACCAGCAGTCTAACTACCGCGGAGAGAGCTCCAGTCTAGGGCTTATGGGAACACTTTGTGTGGGTGGATGGGTGGTATCAAGGTATGTCCGAGGGCAGCTTATATTTGGGGGTTGGCGGTATATATGAACGCTACGAAAGCTTCTCACGAGTCAGTCGAGTTTTAAATTTACTCCAGAAGAGTCTTGAGTTCCGTACTCCAGTTTTGCCTTCTAAGCAAGGGCATTAACTGTGCACAAAAAAGGAGTATTTTGAGTCGACCATTAGTTTTTCAATTTTTTTTGACTTCCGGAACTTAGTTGAGATTTTTTTCTTCGGTTTTTCTTTGGAAAACAGTGAAAATCAATTGAGGGTAAAATTGTGAAATTCGTGTTCTAGTTCAGATCCTTCGAAACACAGTAGTCAGTTTGTGGTGGAAGTAGTGCTCTTGGGCTGCAGATAGCACCCAAAGCGGCACAATTAATCAACCTTAAAGGATATACCTCTTTCCGTTTTAATTTGATAAGAAAAAATAAATCGAAAAGAAATGGCAAAGGTGATGTGGCTAGTCCCGTTCGGTATCCTTTTCGTTATTCACCCATTTTTGGTTGTTGGAATCGATTTGAGCCGACTATATGGTCACCTGGGGCAGCCTGTCCAGAAACGTAGTGGTAAGTTTATTTTTGCATTCTTAAATTATGATCTTTAAGTGAAAGAAGTGCTGCGGTAAATTGATAAATGAAATAAAATAGAAAAGTTACAATATATATATTAATGAAATAAATCCATATGTTCTTTATTTTGCATACTTACAAGTATGCTACAAGTTAAAATATGAAGCCAACAGTTATTTGAAAATCCAAAAGGGACGCTAACAAAAGCATTCAGTGGTTTTTTTCTTTTATTAAATAAAATTGAAGCGTTCGTGCGAAAAACCTAGAAATAGTCTCTTGGGTCCTTCTACTAAATAATTCAACGTATGTACAGTACATACAGTTCGACGACGTACACAGTTTTCGCCGAGCAAATACTCCCTTTAAAAACAATTTGCAATTTGGCCACCGAAGGAGAGTTGACGAATCAAATTCACGCGTCATATTTTATGCTGCCACGCGCCCTTACCTCATTCAACCCTTCACCGCATTACCACCATTCCCTTACGTCCCGACGACTGAATTGAATTCGATATTTGCATTCAACTTTCAGCGAATGCCCTTCTTTAGAGTTCGATTGTGCTCTGTGGGTATAGGATGAACCGTCGGTTGGTTTGAGTAAGAGTGCCCTCGGTGGCGACGGCAAGGAGAACTAGGTAAATTTGTTCGGGAGCACGTCCAAAAAAGCCAATTCACGGCACGAACGCTATTTCCTTAGGGGGACATCAGGTCTTAAAAAAAAAAAAAATTATAAAAAAATGTGAATTGAGATTCTTTCT
The DNA here is from genome assembly GCA_949715965.1 of Dysmachus trigonus. Taxonomy (NCBI): domain Eukaryota; kingdom Metazoa; phylum Arthropoda; class Insecta; order Diptera; family Asilidae; genus Dysmachus; species Dysmachus trigonus. The sequence goes on from OX454320.1 coordinate 26,232,136, forward strand.
GGGTCGGTCTAGCGCAAATTTGCTATCGATGAGGGTTTCAAAAGGATAATTCTTGGATTGTGTTGAACCTTCGCGATCAGAAACCAGTTGAATCTTCTTTCTATTCTTGCAAATTACCAACCCTACTCAACTGTTCAATTAAAAATTGAATTTTACACCCTTATCCATCCTGAAAGGGGACGTTAACTGCAGAGAAAATACGTAACCACACCTACATAAATGTCTTATAACCTGACCACTCTGTTGGGTTCAGCTGCAGTTTGCTACGAGCGGTATGGTTTATAACCGTCTCACCTTCTGGCCATTCTCACCATAAATAAAAGGATTCAGATGAAGGAATTTTGTGAAACAGATTTATGTAACTTTAAAGTTGATTCTGCTTTTTGTTTAGTGAAAAATCCTTTACTCCCCATCATGTTTCTGAATGGACCAAAAACCAACCTTTTTAAAACCAGCTGTAAAGTGAATTTCCAACGGTGGGAATGCATCCTTTCAAGTCGGATTAATTAGATCGTGAATTTTTAAAAGTGGGACACGTCCACTGTCCACTGGAAATTATTTAAAATTGGGTCAACTTCTGTACGAGCGAGTAATTTTCCAGATGAACAGGTGCGAGGTTCTCGTCTAGGGGCTTTAAAGTACTACTAAAGTACTTAAGCTACTCTGCGCATTTAATATTCTTTTGGAACATTCAATGGTCAGTCCAGGCTTGTAACTATAATTTGTGCAAGGGGCCGTGGTAGTGATCTGGAACATTAATATAAAAAAAAAAATTTCTTTAGATTAGGTTATAACGAATTCGAACATAAATATTACTTTTCCACAATTTGGTAACAGTTTTTTTATTTCGAAAATACACAAAAATCGTTACGCTGACTTTTAAGCATGTGCCAAACTCTGGTTATTCCCCTCCGTTATAACGTAATCTAAAGAAACAAATTTTATATTAATGTTCCAGATCACTACCACGACCCCCTTGCACTGCCAACCGCAAAAAAAGGTACACAATCGATCACTTGGCTATGGTGGTCGCCATTTTGTATATTTCCACATTTTATATATATATAAATATTAATTTTCAAGCTCAATAAATAAGCATACAAAAAATGAAGTTGATTGCTTTTGTAGTTCTTTTTATACATCATTTCAAAATTATGATTTTATTTGCATTTTAACATTAAAGTTGCGCCCTTAAGATGTCATCTGATAGATTTAATATGTCCTTATATTTTTTAAATCTCCCAAAATTTTGAGCATTTCCAAATAATATAATGTGATAAGAATGTGGATTATACAAATAAGTATCTTAAACCACTCGTCATTTCTTAAAGTCTTATAATCAAAAGATTCAAAAGATTAAAAGAGTTTTGAACAAAGCATGAGTCAACAGATAGAAGGCTAGAAGAAATATTACTACATACAGTTGTCAAAATCGATGATTTCCGAAAAGTTTTGTTTGTAAATATATTAAATAAATCACCAAAAAATAATATGTGTGTTTTACCCAAAGAAAATCTTCTAGTGCGAGTGAATTTTGGAATTGAGTTTTTTTTGTGACCTATTATAGAATTGACATAATCATAATAGATAAATTTGAGTTACAAATATGATACATTTTAAGATTCTTTGAGGAAAAACCGAAACTGATAATTTATAATGTTTAGGATTATTGAAAGAATTGAATTTATCAATTTTAATTTCGTAAACGGTTTTTATTTAGATGGATTTAACGTGAAATTGTTATAACAAGATTCTTCTTCAGAGACTTATAAGGAAAAGATGGTTTATATAAGCACATATCATCTATGTGCATATGAATGTAATGTAACGATTTTTATAAAATTTCTAGAAAATGTGTTATCGGGTGCGAGAAATTACTATACTCTATACACATTTAGATTAGGTATCATTTCACCTAACGATTTATTTATTTGAAGCGAAGCAACGTTCGGTAATCTAGACATTTTAGGATAAATCAATTCAAATCCATTCAACTATCACAAAATGCAATATTTATATATATTAAAAACAAACTACATGGATTGTATAGGTAATAAAACTATAAAAATATTTAAAATTAGCTTAAAGTATATTTACTAATTTTTCTTGATAGACATTTTTGAATGACACAGATTTGTTAGGTGGTTAAGTCTATTTGCTAAATATTTTATACCAAAACACGGTTATTATCAGCTCTTTATAAGATGTGAATTACTTTTTTAGAACCTTAGTTTTACATACTTAGTGTTGAAAGAGTTATTTCTGTTAATCAAACACATCAATTACGTCAGGATAATTTTTAATAATGAATTGAACGTACAGCTTTAATTCTTTCATTTCACTTTATTTTCTGTAAGACTTTGAAGATATAATCGTATAGTTGTTTTGAGAAAATTATGTAAAATATATGTGCTGTGCATATGCTTTCATACTTCCGAATGATTTTGTTCAATTAATTCTTATAATAACATTTTGTCAATCAGTTTCAAAAGTGCTCTCCACTTAGTTGTCTCGCATTGAGTTTGCATTTTTAAGACTTTATCGACTTCATGTCCTTTAAGTGACTACGAAATTTACTTCCAAGCATAATATCTTTTTTTTTTTGGAGGCGAACATTCTTACTGGGAGTTGAATTTTCGTTACTTGGATTCCAAAAATACAACAAGGTAGACAATAAAGAATTTCTTTTAATGCACTCTATGTTAACCATTCTCGTGAAAACGATTCGTTTGCTTATTATTTTCAATAAACATATCTTGAAATCTAATAGAATTAAGATCCCTTGGTAATCCATATTTTTGAAAGGCTAATAATGTGTACTATATTTTTTTGTGTTTTTTGTGTTTTATATATCTATATCTATATGTAATAAATATCAAAAGTATATAACGAATTTTACAAAATTTACAACGTGCGTGTGGTGAGCAAAAAAGGAAATATTAACCTCAGAAGTGTTAAATAACATTGAGGTATTTGTGGAGTGTAATACAGGTATAACTCTGAAGGGAATTCAGCAGAACCTTTCTGCCGCTGTGGTTCGAATTAGCACCCAAAGCGAACAGCACTGGTTACGGCGCACAGTGGGCGGAAACGATCAAAATTACGCGCGGGGCAGAAAAAAACGTCCAAATTAAGTCTTTCTTTTTTTTAAATACTCGTTATTATGTCCGCTATCTTGTATCACTGCGGAAATCCAAATTTATAGGGGTAAAAACCACCCCTAAAGCGGTCAACCCACCCCCAAGCAGGCTAACCTACCTAACCCTGGGCAGAGCGACTTCTATCAACTTGGTTTATTAACAAATATGCATTCCTTAAGAACAGACAGGCTAACCCACATTAACCCGGCATGGGCATTTCTCATCCCCCACACCCTTACAACCCTTAAAAACCACCCCTACCAACCCCCAAGCAGGCTAACCTTAGGTAGGTTAGCCTGCTTGGGGGTGGGTTGACCGCTTTAGGGGTGGTTTTTACCCCTATAAATTTGGATTTCCGCAGTGATACAAGATAGCGGACATAATAACGAGTATTTAAAAAAAAGAAAGACTTAATTTGGACGTTTTTTTCTGCCCCGCGCGTAATTTTGATCGTTTCCGCCCACTGTGCGGCGCCTTATGATAAAATTAAAAATTGCTCACCCCGATTGGATAATATGAATGCACCCAGTATAATTCAAGATCATATGCTGGTGATTTCGTACGAAATGCCTTGGAAAGGAGAAAAACATGTATCTTCATTGACGAATGCGGCTTTAATTTTCATTTGAGGCGAACACAAGCTCGCTCTAGAAGAGGGCATAGATGAAGTTCCAACCATTAGAGGATACTCTGACAGTTTCAATAAATGTACAAAATAAATTCCAATTCGGTCAAACTTTGCACTTTTTAAGAGAACTGGTTGAAATTCTGAGTACTGACCGGAAAATGGACGGTGCATGGCTTATTATGGACAATGCATAGATACACAAGACAGCAGAGCAACAAGTAATATTTTCTAAAATTCTTACCGCCATACTAGCCTATGCTCTATCAATCAATAATACTTTTCGAATTATGGTTTTCAGACAAAGTAGTTACTAAAAGGTTTACCCAGTTTTTGTTGTTGCTATTTATTTTTTAATTATTGCAGTTTTTCCATTTTCTATCAATTTTTGTATTTTGAAATTTTGATAGTGTTGTGGGTGTCCTGGCTTCCTTTTTTTCTTTAGTCCAGCACAAAAGAAAACACACACTTTTCGCACACTTTCGGGAAAGGAAAACGCAAAACCGTTATAGTTTACTTAATTTATTCTAATGAAACAGCACAACACCGATAATTACAATTATTAAAATTAGAAAATTATTACAAATTCCAAATTGCGAATTACAAATTACAAATTACGAGTGAATGAATGCGCGGGGACTATCGACGGACGACTGCCGCTGGAAGCTCCCCTGGGTTCCCTGCTGGCCGGCCGGCACGGGTGATCGCCGGGTCGTAGACCTCACTCCACCGATGATAGGTCAGCAGTCCTACTTTCTTCGGTTGATGACCGTTGTCGAGCGCGGTCAGCACGTCCGGGACGACGACCCTCCAGTTGGTGCATGGAACAGATAGTATACAGTAATTTAACAAAAATGGACATTACAAATCAAATTTTAAAGATGTCAAATATTCAAAAAGGGTCGTAGAAGCAAGCAGCAGGTAGCAAAAAATGGAGGGGGTAGTATTTTTATCTTCTACGGCCATAACCTTTTTAATTATCATCTAATTTTAGATTTTTGCCTTCAAAAATGGATTATTTCTTTTACCAACTTCTTCTAATACATCATTTTTATCTACTACTATTATTAACCCTCAGGAGGTACACTGGGTATAGTATACCCGAGCACTTAATTTAATGTTTTGCCCTTCTCCAACAGTCGATTGAACAGAGTGCTACTATAGCGGGTAGTCTACTATGTTTATGACATTTTCATGATTATATTCGTATTCTACACCGTCTGACGAATCGATAGAAAAAAAAAATTTGTAAATCCATCGCTTCAATGCAAAGAAATTAATAGTTCAAGATGCAGGGGTATGACATACCCAGTGTACCTAGATAAGTAAGCCCCGTAAGTGTACCCCCTGAGGGTGAAATTTATTTTATTAAGTAGTTAAGTTTTTCTTTCAGAACCTTTACATTTTCGCTTTTCATTTCTTTCGACCATCTTCCCTTCAACTACTTCCGGTTTTACTTCACCCAAGTGTACCTTGAACCCTCTCCTAACCTTCTGTATATCGATTTCTTCGTTATTGTGCCAAACTCGGACCCTTTATTCACCGCAAAAAACGTTTCTTTTTCGATTTTCTCAAAATTTGATAGCTGGATTCCCTTTTATTTTACATATGTTATACCTCTCCCCAATACCGATCCAATGACCTATCACTCATCCCCAGCTCCAGATATTTTACTTAAAATGCTGCTTTGTGATGATGTTGATGCTTGCTAATGTCGAAAAGTGGTTTTTATTGCACTTTAGCGCGTGTAATAAACCAAATTATGAAAAAATCGACATTTTTCAATGGTTAACAAAAGTACTATATATTTAATTCAAACTTGTAAGTATCAAAAAGAGTAGAATTTGCACTATATTCTATCAAATGTTTGTTGAAAAATAGCCCGCTGAGAGGTGGTTTTCGAAAACATTTTAAAAATCCGATGGACATCATAACTTTTGCTAGATTTATCTCAAACCGAAAAATCAAATTTTTTATGTTAGTATACAAGTTCATCTCGGGAGTGAATAAAGGATTTATAAAATCAGAATTTTTGGCTTCGATGTGTGCGCAAAATTCATTTTTCGGTTAGAAAAGACATTAAATATTGCCATGTAAAGTAAACTCTGATGAACGAAAAACAAAATCCTTCGTTCACTCACTAGCCAATGCTATTTAAAAAAAGGAGTGTGCAAAATTTGAATAAGAGTAATCGTGTCCGACTTTAAAAATAGAGGTTTTGAGAAAAAATGCGTAAAAAAAGTAAGAACAAAAAGATGAAAGTTTTTTCATAGAATATAGTTCAAATGCTACTCTTTTTGATACTTAAAACTTTGAATGTAATAGTACTTTTTTTTTACCATAAAAAACTGTGAAAAAAAAATTGCTTATTCCTTCGATTAATTACAAGATAAAACAATATATTAACGAAATATTTTTGGTTTTTTCATTTTGGATGATCCAGTCCAGAGATATCGTGCTCACCGCAAGACGCATTTTTTTAAAGTTGCTCCCAGAGATCAGCTGTAGCAGCTTTTAAAATAATTATTTTTACAAATAAAAAACATTAAAATACACTCAAGAGTTACCATAAATGTGTGCAAATTTTTACATTAATAACTTAAAAGGTTATTTCAAGAAAAATTCTTGAAAAATCGACTTTTTTGGGCCTCCTGATTGTATATAATCCCTTAAGGGATATTATATTCAATTATGTATATATTTGACTTTATTTATTTCATTATTATTAGCAATCAATCAATTATATATTACTAAGTTTTCATAGTTAAGAAACTGAAATTGAATAAGTTGTTATTAGGATTGAAGAAATATTCATAATGATTTTCCGCGATGACTAGTTGAACATATAAAAAGAACATGATAAGGATGTTAAAATACCTGGTAAATTGAATGTTTGCAAATTCCTGAGCTAGCCTTTTTTGCGAGCATGAAACCTGCGTGCAAAACTTTTTTGTAAATGATGTTAACAATGGCATCGTTAATGTTTAGATACTATACCTGTGTCCTGTTTCCATAGTATCCTTTATCACAATTTGAGGGAGTAAATAATAGGTGAGCAGGCAGTGGCTATTTATTACACACAAAAAATACATCCCTAAAAGAAAAAAACTCTATGTTGAGTTCCGCCTAGGATAAAGGTAAAAAAGCGAAACGACAGTGACAGCGTCGGATTACACCATTGTTAGCTTTCCGGGCTGAAGGAGCTGGCGACACTACTTCCATCGATTTTTTCCCTTCCTACGGCAATCCGGCTTGATTAAATTCTGGATTATGTTGGTCTATTTTCCCCCTTTTTAGCGACAGCTATTTCAAACTTTCCATGGCCGTAGGCTTTTTCAATTACTCCCGGGTACAAGGTCCGCCAAAATTAAATCACGAACATGCAAATCCTCTGCTGAATCTGCTATGTGCCCGGGACGTACCGTACAGGTAAATATCGGCAGCACCCCCGCCTGTCTCAAGCGTGAACGACAATTACCAGAATTGCCCTGTGCCCAATTGTGAGCTATTAAAAAATCAATAAACCTCCCCAGGGTAAGGGATGGATTTTTAATCAAGTTGAACGATTTGGCTTTGCTCTTTCACCTATTGATTTTTATAGTTGACTTTAGGCTCCTTCGATTAACCGCAGCGTGGGCACCACGAGATTTGTCGCCTTATAAATATTTTAGGCTGATAGAAAGTTTCTACCAACTTCTAAAATGTTCTGAGGGCATTTTCAGCACCCTAATGGACTTGTGTACATCCTTTTCTCAAACGCCTCGATTGGACGGGTGAAGTCACCAGCCTCAGCCTCCTCTCCCACTTGTTGCTAGGCTTAGCATTGATTCTAGTGAAGACTTTTAATTACGGCCCATCTTCCCAGCAACAAGAGGAGATGAGTGCCCAGAGGTAGACAACTTCGAGATGCCAGGAAAATTCAGGGTGTTTTCAGGAGAAGCTCTTCAAGCTGTTGCATTTCTCCCTCGGGCGCGATTGATGTGAAAGCATTTTGACTGATGACGGCACTTTCGCTAACAAGGTGGAAGGGCTGCACTTCAAAGTATGAGGCTGACTTGACATGGACCTAATGGGGTTTTGCAGAGGAATTCTAAGTCCAGCTAAGGTGATCTTTGTGGATATTATAGAAAATACGCATGAACTGAAGGCATATTTAAGTAATTTTAATAAATAATTCTCGGAGGGTTCCGCCCGTTGCCCTTAGCATCGTAGTGAGGAAAGGCTGGATGCCATAAAGAGCATAAGCTCCAGAGCAGATTCCTTCGAGAATTCTTAGAAGTAAATTTTTGCTCAAAAACCATTACCCGGTCCACAGCTACTAAAACTGACTCATTGTTCGGGACCTCTCCACCTTGGGCCGTCTGAGCCCAAGGGATGCTAATGGGCTCTAACAGCAGACCCACAGGGACCCAACCGTTGATTAAATCACGTGCTATGATCCAGTTTCTTAGGTTGCTGCAAAAACCTTGCAACCCTTCCCGTACCTTGACAAACATGTATTAGGAAGTATTGACTGTAGGGATGTTGTAAATCCTGTTCACGGTCAGGGAATTTTGTTGGATCCACCATCCCATTTATCTTGTCTGGCTGTCGATGATAGGGGAATAGTATACTTCACTGATTTCATTTGTGTTGAGCGCTGAAAGTAGCATCTACTTTAAATCTATAAATTTTTATGCATTCACATTCATCTCTTCATGTATTGGATTGAACATTTTGTTTTTATAACCCTTGTATTAATACCTAAGGGGTCACGTACCGGGAAATCTATAAATGTCGAATGCTGTCATTTCTTTTGGACGTGATTTCCGAGCGTTCTATACATATAGTATATGTACTTTACCCAGAATCTGGTACACCATGGTAATTATCATGTGAGGACTTTTGTTTTGAGCTCCTTCTGGATTTGTACGAGTATGTATTTCTTTGATAACATTTATTTTTACTCAGTATGTGGAAAGGAATGTGTATAATCCACTGATATATATATATATATATAATGGACTACTCGCCTGACTTGTCCTATATACCTAAAACTTCTACACTTACAAGCCGTAAACTGGCCTTATGCATTCGTGCGTAAATGGTCTGGCAGTTCGAGAAAATTTGCATTGAAGCTTATGGTGGGTCCGTGAAACTCTCTCGGAAGCATTTATCCGAATTATAACTTTGTTGGGGAAAGTAATTTTCTAGAAAATCCAACCTCAGGCACTATTAAGTACTTCAAATAGGCTACAAATATGGATTAATTCCATACGAAATTGTAGTGGTTTTTCAGATTTTCAGAGCTGAGTCTTACTTCACCTGTCAAACAGCCATTCCTTGCATGTCTGCAAGTCTTGGGATCATGTTTTTCGTGAAGTAAGATGTATATTGAAAATTTTTACATATTTTGTTTAAAAACATGATCAATGTCTAGTCGATTCAAAACCGAACTTCTTAGGGATTTAGTTTGGAAACTCCTGCGATGTTTTGGCCATGTTTACGTTGTCCGTTATAATACTCAATGCGTTTTATTTGACAGCTCGGACCACTTTGCAATATCGCTGTGTGTGTATGCGCTGGACTACTTCACGGCTTGTAATTGTAGGAGGTTTTGCCCATACAAATTGTCTTGAAGAAAATGTTGATTTTTTTTTTTTTTTTTTTTTTTTTTAAACCATCAGCTTAGTCCAAGCTACAAGCAGCAGAGCTGCATGAGTATGAGACTGTCATCATCATTTGGTTCTGTTAGTAAAACCAAAACCATCATACAACATGCAGAACAAGAATTCGTGCGTATCACACGACAAAAATGATATTATGATTGATGACGAAACAAGTATTTTTTCAGCGCATGCTTATTAAGACATGTATCAAATAAGTCAGCATGCTTGTTAACACTTATGCACATGCGATTAATAGGTTCATAGATACCATAGTTAGTTCTACAATTGTTAGTTTGTAGAAGACTCAGATTCCTTAGGTTACGAGGGTTATCCCTAAATACGAATTTAGTTTTAAGAGATGGTGAGTCAATATAACCTGTTATAAGTTGGTGAGCGAATATTATGTCAGCAACTTCACGACGTTTTTCTAAAGAATGCATGTCGAGTAACTTCAGTCGATCTTCGTAAGGGGGAAGACAAATTGGATCGACCCAAGGCAAATCCTTCAGGGCAAATCTAATGAACTTACGTTGGACAGACTCAACGTTGTTAATGTAGGTTTGGTAGTGAGGAGACCAAACTTGACTTGCATATTCAAGAATTGGTCTCACAAAAGAAAAGTACAGTTGTTTATATACTAAAATATTTGAGAACTCACGTGACCATCTTTTTATGAAACCTAATACAGAACAAGCCCTCATAACCATGGAATTGATATGCTCAACAAAGTCAAGTTTTCTGTCAAGAATAACCCCTAAGTCACGAACAGACTTCGTTCGACGAAGAGTATGACCCAAGAGAGTGTAGTCAAATTGAAAATAATTACGACCACGATAAAAAGATACAATTTCGCATTTATCAATATTAAGTTCAAGGTCATTGTGAGCACACCAAGAATGGAAGATATTAAGGTCCTTTTGAATCATATGGCAATCGTTAATACTCCTTATATGAAAGAATAACTTCATGTCATCAGCATAGATTAAGACTTTGCACGTATTCAAAAGATGTGTGATATCGTCAATTGACAAAATAAAAAGAAGAGGACCCAAGTGACTACCCTGAGGGACACCCGAAGTGGCCAAGATATTCCTCGAATTGGTGCCACGGAAAGCAACCTGGTAGGACCTATTTGACAAATAAGAACGTATCCAGTTGACAAATGAAGGTGAAAAACCTTTCCTTTCAAGTTTTAACGCTATAATGGAATGAGAAAGCTTATCGAAAGCTTTGCTAAAATCTGTATAAATACAATCTGTTTGCAATCCCATTTGGAAGCCCTCAACAATATACGGAACGAATTCAAGAAGATTCGTGGTTGTAGAGCGACCTTGGAGAAATCCATGCTGGTTATTGGAAATAAGACGTTTACAGATAATTGAGATTTGCGAATAAATGATAGCTTCGAAAAGTTTAGGGATGCAAGAGAGTTTCGCGATTGGTCGGTAATTACGCACGTCGTTTTTACTACCTTTTTTATGAATCGGAATAACGAACGAGTTTTTCCAAAGTGTAGGGAACTTCCCACTGTTGAGTGATCTCTGAAAGAGCATCGTTAGTGGTGTAAGCAATGAACTGGAACATAGTTTTAAAATAGCAGGAGGAATACCATCTGGTCCAGAGGTATAATCATCCGGCAGCTCGGCGATATGTTTCAGGATAATGTCAGGAGTAATACAGATGGGCAGATCAAAGACTGTAGGGTTAGTATTCAGGTATTGAAAATTGTTTAGATCAGGTTGGAAGTTGGGAGAAGAGAAGGATTTTTCAAAAAAGGATGCAAACATATCACATATTGCGGATGGCGTTGAACTTGTGAGGCCCTCAAAATGCATAGACATTGGGTAGCCATCAGCCCTCCTCTTAGTGTCAATAAATTTATAAAAAGCACGCGGGTTAATGTACATTTCCTCTCCAACTTTCGAGAGATAGTCATTGTACAGCCGTTTGAGAAGGACGTGGAAGTTGTTATAACTTTCAACAAACAGATTATAAGATATTTCATCCCTTTCTAGTAAATATGATTTCCATAACGCATTTTTATTGTTCCTGAGCTTCCTTAGTTCGTTATTGAACCAGGGGGGCGCTGAGTCAGTGCAACGCTGACGCTGAAGAGGAACACAAGTATCAAAAGCGTAAGAAAGCGACGCATAAAATGTGGAAAGATCAACATCAATGTTACCATCTGATAACAAAGAACGAAAATCGATGGAAGACAATCTCCTAGAAAGTTCGTCGATATTTGCCTTCTTGAAATTATAAACATAATTGTCCGTATTTGGATGTAGGACATTTGCAGAATCATAGCAATGTACAAGTTGGAGTGGTGGATGGTACGAGTCAAGTGTGGATAGCAGAATTCTGCTGCGTCCAATAGTTGTATTGTAGCAGTCGGAAGAAAAAATTAGGTCAAGTTGCCGTCCCATATCGTTCTTTACAGTACTAACCTGAGAGAGTCCTAAAGCGAAAACAGATCCTAGAAAGGAGGACTCCCTCACAGTGAGAATATTCGAGGGATAGCAACATTCGTCCTCATTATTATATACCCATTGTACATTGGGTAAATTAAAATCCCCCATCAATATGAGTTCATCGCAAGAGTTCATTAAATTGGAAACATACTCAAGTTGTAATATGAGAAGGTCGAAAATGTTATGACCTCCACTGTCAACTGTGTTAATCATATCCGGTGGGATATAACAGCACATTAAGAATATATTTTTTTTTAGAAAGTGTAATTTTAAGAACTATAAGTTCGACGTCAAAAGAGCAGGAAGATTCAGGAAGTGTAACCCGATTGCAAATAAGCTGGTTTCCGCAGGCTATGATGACACCACCACCCCGTGCCTCAGACTGGATATGTCTATCCCTTCGGAACACCTGGTAGGAAGGGTCAAAAAGCTCAGCATCCCGGAAACCGCTGTGCAACCAAGTTTCCGTCAGAGCAATAACGTCGAAATCACTAGCACTAGACGCCTGGAAAAGAGATCTAGTTTTAGTCCTTATACCCCTTACATTTTGATAGTACAAGGAGATCGTCTCAGGAAAATTTAGTTTTTTGAAGCCGTGGAATTGCTAGTGCCAGGTAAACATATGGGAATGCGTTTAAGATTACGACTCGAGCTATCGTTTTTAGAATGTCTATCTATAAACTCATGGACAACTGCGTTTTGAGGCCAAAATTGAGTTTGAGAGAGTATATCGAAGAGCTGCTGTGAGACCACCAGTTTAAATGAAGCCACTGTGCGGTCTGGCTTATTGCTGTTAAGGGCAAAACACTTAAAATTTGAGATTTTATCGGTTTTGCATTTGCTCCTCACGAAATCGGTAATGTTATCCGAAGTAGTTGAAGGATCAAAACGCGAGATAAAAAGTTTACGGGGCGCCTGAACAACTTTAAGAGCAGGAAATGATTTGTTTTCGACTTGCTCTGGTAAATCATCCTGCTGTAAAACAGTTGGGTGAGGGTTTGTTGTCTTTGGCCTAGGGATCGGGACAGAAGTCTTTTTTGTTAAAACGCTGACATTTTTTGGTTTACGTCGAACGGATTTTGTTGCGCAGAGATCAGTATTAGTCAGAGGTGGTAAAATATTAATTGCTCCAGTGTTATCAGTATGTCCGTTAGGCTCCAGGTTTTTACGTGATTTAAGGATTCCGATGTCCTCCTTTAAAGAATTTAAGAGCTCGGTGCTCTTTAAGAGCTCAGTTGATAAGGTGTTCATATTTTTATTCACCAGTATTACCTGTCGTTGAAAATCATCAAGGGCCGGCGCAACTGGTACGTTGCTACTAACACAAGAGGCTGGCGTCGGATTATTTATCGTAAACTGCAGCTCATCTATCGTGCTAGAGACAATCGTCATTTTGGAGGACAGGTCGTGAGTTCTACTCAAAATAGCATCAGAAGTACAAGAAAACGAATCCAAGGTACCAAAGAGCTTATCAATTTTAGAGTTAAGAAGACCAATGTCTTCAGATATAATGTTGGCATTGGAAGAAAGCGCACTGTTAACTTTGTCGGCAAGAAGAGATTGATTAATCTCAAATGAAGCGGCGATCTCATTCATTAGCCGTAGAACGTGACAAGGCTTAATATCCAGACAATCCTTACACGTAAAAAATTTAGGGGTAACCTGCCTAGTTGAATGCTGTTTGATGCATGCGGAGTGAAATACTTTTCCACAAACACCATCGCAAGCAACTAAATCGGCATTAATTTGAGTATTACACGTATGGCAGGAAGACATTGCGCCGGAACGAAGTGGGTGGCTGAAATGGATTAAATTGAGTAGAAGCTCGCAAAATAAACAATAGCCTATTTACAGGCGAATTTACATAAAAAAAAATACTTTACAGCTTTAGGAGCTTTAGGACGAAAGTTAGAACTCTGGAAGTTTGGTTGGAGACTAGGCCTGGAAAAACTTTTGCAGGAGAATAATTCAAAAATGCCGCGAGGGGAAACCAATGCAGAGTGCAAAGGGCAAAGGTCAATTATCACGCGGAGATGCAAATAATATTTAGATTAATAAAAATAATTATTAACTAATTCCGAATACTGGCCAGAATGCTGGAGACAACCGGGCACAGAGCACAAGCAGCACCAGTAAATAATAAGGACACCAACAGCCGATAACGAAAATTCACAGGCACTAAACAAATTCTGGTAAAAAACCCGCGCAATAAATTAAAACACACGAAATAAGCATAGAAACACGAACAAACGCCAAACAAAAAGCCAAAACGACGAGAATTAAGTGGGAACAACAGAAATCCACAACAAAATTAAAATTCAAAACAAAACACTCAAGAACACCACCGGTCCGTCAGCAAGCTTTGACAACACTGTTTTTAGGCTGTTAGCCGCAGATTTTTGGAGCATTTTTCAATTGATATAAACCCATCAAATAATTACACATAACATTAGTAATTAATTCGTTTTGCATTTTATCCGCTTAAAAGGAATGCAAAAATGTACTCAAAATTAGCTCATTTTTAGATGATTTTGATTTTCTCACAAGTTTTTCACAGTTTACGTATTACATGAAGGGATTCGATTTCTTAGTCTCACACATTATGAATTCTTCCTATTTTATGTCTGATTTTCCCATAAAAATTACACAAATACTTTAGAAAATGAGGACAAATTAAATTGGATCTATTTAGGTACTATTACTTCCTTTTAGTGTGGATAAAATTACATGAGAATTATGTTCTATTTACGAATTTTTTTATTTAGATATATAAAACGTATTTCCGGAAATTAGTACTTTGCCACTTGGCCGAAAGTCTTTCAACGACAACTTTTCAGTTTAACCCATTAATGCGCAAAACGAGGATTTTGTGCACGCAAGTTCAGTTGTACGATTCGAATAGAAAATTGGGGCGATTTCCTTCCAAAATCGTATATGAGGGATTTTTGGGGATGCTCTTTCAGAATTTGACATTTGTTTTGCATAGAAGCTTCAAAAACTCTGTTATTTTTTAGGTTTAAAAAAAAAAATGCTGATTTGGTTTGGTCTTTTTTCTTTTCAAAGTCGTTTCGTTTCTTGTTGTTGCTGCTATTGAGTGATCATATAATCACCAGAAATTGGTCTAAACTTTCTCAAACCACGGTTTTGAAAGTTTTTTTTTGCTTTGGTTTTAGCAAAATGGCCACTTTGCACAGCAATGCATGCAGCTATAATTTTATACGAAAGGGATCAACTTTACAAAAAAATTTTATAGAACAGAAAATGCTTAAAATTAGCCAAAGAACACGCGTGAATTTTTTGGACTATTTTTGGTTATTTCATTTGACCAATTTTTGAAAAATCCAAATATGTCCCGAAAAATTCTGAAAAAAAACATATATGTTCTTTGGCTAACTATAAGTACTTTTTGTCCTATAAAATTTATTTAAATCGTAGTATGCCACCTTTTGAATGTGAAAGAAATTGACAGAGCTATACTCTTCTCAGGTAAGAAACTTCAAAAGTGTCAACAATTTGAGATAGCACATGGAATGGTCCCTTATTATATGTGCCATATGTCAGGGGTATAATCTCTGATATAATATGTTATTCAAAAATGTAATTTACAAACTACAGTAGATTTTATAAGTTTTGGTCAAAACAGTTCGCCAGCAAGGCACACTCAGGAATATTTGTTACTTCTATAAAAATATAAAGTCCATCCAACATTTTTACGAGAGTGGATTGAAGGTTGTGGTCCCATAAGAAAAATTACTTCAATATTAGAGAGCTACTACTCTTATTATATTCACTTATTCTGCGGTCTTTACGAAGTTTAAGTTCTGCGCTCATTCTGATCCCGATTGTATATCGGCTCAATCTGTCGTAGTTTTGACTTCTTTTTCTGATGAAAACTTTCGTCCATCTAAATGACTTTTCAGATTGGCGGAAAAGATGAAAGTCAAACGGAATCATATCATATGAGGCAAATAAGGATGTAAGATGGTGCAGCAATAATTCGAACCCACAATTATGAATTTTGACTATGATTTCAAGAAGGATCCACCCCTGTCCTGTAACTTTCATTCAAAAGATAATAGTTTTTAATACAAAAGTAGATTTGATTAACGCAAACCACATGGTTTACTATTGTTAACATTTTGAATTTATATGAAAATATGTTAGTGTTAGGCGAGGAGCCACCAATCCTGAAAGTACCGTGATCGCGGATTTGAAAATTTTTGGTGGAAATGAAAAGTTTTCACTCAGACGAATAAGATGGGCTTGGTCGGCTTTGATTTAATTAGCCGAAAGCATGTTTAATTAAATTTTGTATTATTCAATGGCCACAATGTTTTACCGTCATCGCGGATTTTGATTAATCTTAAGTTAATTTGTGCGAAATTTTATACAGATTTAGAAAAAACCCGGCCGACCAATACTTTTTAGCCGGAAAGTTCCGGCATACCTATTTGAATGGTGTGATAAGGGGTAAAATTTCTCTGTTATCACGGAAACATTTTTTTTTTTTCGTTTTACGCATTTTAATGCCAGATTCGAAAATATCTTGGTATGCGGGCTCAGAAAATTACTTTTTTTTGGAGTAAATGTATTTTCTCTAACTCCGGTTTCTTTCTTAGATTTTTAGTTATATGCAGATTAGTATGGAAAAAGGGAATATAGGAAAATTTTAATTGAAGTTGATCATACAATAAATGAAGGTTGATACAGAATTTTATATTTAATTCAAGATTATTTATTGATAATCATCCAAATCATTATCATCAAAATTATAATTTCTTTCCTCTTCTGGTTCTTCTCTTTCTTCCTCATTTTGTTGATTACTGAGAATTTCAACTTTCAAAGGTGCAGATGGGTCAATGTATTAGTTGACGAGGCCTGCTGAGGGACAACTTCACCTTAAGGTATTATTGTATGTCATACTGTTGAGGCAGGTAGCTTTTAAATTCATTCATTCAAAAAAATATCTTCAACGAAGTACAATGTGTAATAGTAGAAATCTCAACCATGTAATAACAACTGGTATGCGAGATACTTCCGGCATTTTCTAAGCCCGCATACCAAGATATTTTCGAATCTGGCATTAAAATGCGTAAAACGGGAAAAAAAAATAAAATCTTTCCGTGATAACAGAGAAATTTTACCCCTTATCACACCATTTAAATAGGTATGCCTGACCTTTCCGGCTAAAAAGTATCGGTCGGCCGGGTTTTTTCTAAATCTGTATAAAATTTCGCACAAATTAACTTAAGATTAATCAAAATCCGCGATGACGGTAAAACATTGTGGCAATTGAATAATACAAAATTTAATTAAACATGCTTTCGGCTAATTAAATCAAAGCCGACCAAGCCCATCTTATTCGTCTGAGTGAAAACTTTTCATTTCCACCAAAAATATTCAAATCCGCGATCACGGTACTTTCAGGATTGGTGGCTCCCGGACTATGTCGTTTGTAATCAATTTGTTTGCCAACGGTTTTTATTTTTTGATTCTTATTAACTCGTAATTTTTAATATTTTTCAATTTTTCTCAAGAGAAATTTTTTATATAATGTTGACGATATGCTCTGACTTTCACAACCCTCTTTGTATGGTTTTCTATCAATTCACGTTTATTTAATATTAATATGCTCATTTTTGTTGTGTTTAAAGTGTGGGGTATCGACGTTTTAATTAGTAAAGCGAATTTTATTCTGAATACCATCATCAAAATTTAAGCCAAAGAGTTTCAGGATCCGAATATAATGCGGTTTCTATATTTCTCGTTCGTTCGACGTCGACCTACTATAAAGTAGGTATGTGTTCTGTTTATTTAATATAATGTGAAAAACCCTGAAGGCCTAGAATCAGGTTTCTATTTAACGTTTTAAATACGCTTTCCTGCTTGTTGGTCGCCTCCTGGAATATACTTATCTTGTGAATGCTACAATACCATACCATAATCCATATCATTAATTAGCAAAAGAGGGAATATGCTAATGAATTCGAAGAATTTACCACTCTGCATAGTCTTAGCATAATGCTATTTAAAAACTTAAAATAATTCTAGGAAAGTGAACTTTAGACTCCTTTTAGTAAAATCAGAAACAGAATCGAGCTGATATTTTCAAAGTTTGCTGTATATTTAGAAACAAATATCAAACAAGCATTACTATATATATATTCTATACTATATACCTACCCACATAGATTGCAGACTCTGTCTGTTCTCCAATTATTTGTCCTTGCTAAGACAAACGATTCCATGGCTACGGAGCATCGTAGCTGAACAATTAACGAGCCCCTCTGGCATTCGCTGTGCTAGAATATTTGCAAAAGTTTTCAACGCTAAAGGTGCTACAGTCAGCAGGTGGTGTACTCTACTCACCCCTAGAGCTTACTTTCGATCTACTGTTGGGGAATTCCATTTCATCTTCAACGAATATAATTCAATGTTTTTAACCCAAGGGGGTTTCTAGGTTGGCGTGAATAAATTTGTTTACTTTACCGCACTGCCATAATATTATGAAGCGATTCTAGATACAACGAGATTTTAAATCAAAATGTTCTTATGTGAGCATAATTTTAAAAGGCTTTACTTCAGCTGAATAAATTTGGAATAACGATTTGGACCTTTATGAGACGGTGTCATATACTTTGCCTTTTACAATGAGATATAAGAATAATGGAATATTTATAGACTCCAGAGTTTAGCTGAAAGCTGTATTATGCTTTAAGAATATTGTTCAATCGAACAAAAATTATTCTACCATTTATCTCTGAATTAAATTTTTATTTTTTATCCTATATTAATCTAAACGTCTTTATCCTAGCTTAAAATTCAATCAATTAAACACGATAATTGCTCTGAATTATAAATAGTCATTAATGTCCAAATGTAATACAATACGTTGCAATTATTATCGTGCGCTTTTCATGTTAAGTGCAGTTTTCATTAGGAATTTGAGTGAAACGAGGCATGCGCGGTTATCGGAAATGAAAACCACGTTAATAATTTAAGGCTTGCTGTTATTGTAAAATCGTAATATAATATTCAGAGTGCTATTTATCGGTCATTCTGTATTTAATATCATATTACTTTAATGGGATTACAATTGAAAATATCTAACAAAACAAATGTAAGTATACACAAATAGACTTACTGTTCGGTCATTGCTGGTCAAAATTGACAATGCAGGCGCGAATTTTTGTGGACATGGTCGAATTTTCATTGAAAGTTGCAATGGTTTGCTGTAATAACCGAAATATTCGTGAAAAATAAACCCTTTTCTAATATTTACATCACATTTCGACCGAATCGTGGAATATCTTGATACAATAAACAAAGCGAACCTAAAAAAAACAGAAACACAATTATTCCTCAGTTTCAAACTATTCAACGCGTCCAAAACAATTGTACATGTATGTATTTACTGAATAAATCAATATTCGAGATAATAATCGGAATTGAGAAATGGGATATTGTACCTTTGATTTATGGAAATACAAATTGGATAACAGCAGAAGTAAATAAAATCATAGAAAAATAAATAATAGAAGTTTCATTTAGAACAACAGAGGTTAAATGCATTTTTGAAAGCTCTTTTCAATGCGATACTTCCAAACTTAAAAATGTTTTCAAATTGCATACAAAACTCGATTGATTATATTTAATTAATGTTACCGGGCTTCTGGTACTGCTTTGTGGTCTTTATAAAAAAAGACGTTTCGCTATAGTAAAATTCTTCTTGAAATTAAACATTTGTAAGTTTGGAGGCATCGAATGGAAATGAGCTTTCAAAAATGTGTTTCAGTTGTGTTATTCTATAATACATGGATTTTCTTGTCTTTACATTTCTATGGACAAATATAAATATTCATAAGACTACTAGCGCAGAACGATACAATTTTAAAAATTAAGCTCTGGAAAAGTATGAAACTGGCATACAATATTAATAAATGCGTAAATAATGAATCAGACATGTTCCATATCGTGGAATATTAGAAAAGAATTTAAGGGCAGTTTTAGTTTTCTGCTCTAAAAATTGAATCCAACAACAAAAATAAATTTATTTCGCTAGTAGCACCAATTTTGTGAAGTCTGTATATATTCAATTTATTGTACATTAATATTTTTTATGAAATGGATTCTTACTCAAAATGATACCTAAATATATATGATAGTATAGGGTTAATATCTGGCATATCACAGAAATTGACCGGTTATATTAGAGACATTTTCCTTAGGATGATTTGTTAAATTATAAATTGTCGACATTCAATTTATATACGTACACCAGACTTTTGGGACTAATTATTTGAAGGCATTTTGAGTAGACCCATCTGTATGGGTATATGTGTATATGATCAGGAGACATAATATCTTAGTCGACGTAAGCGGCAATGCGTTATTCACAAAATTTGAGTTAAATGATATACATAATTTTTATCTACCTTCAAAATATTGTTAATATTTGCTTTTAAAAAGAATGTTTCTTATAAAAACGAATATTTTATCTCTATTTGGTAGAAAAATGCAAAAGAAAAATTATCTCAATCAATGTGTTTTTTTATATATTTTGTGTAAAAAACCCTAAGCCCTTGATTAAATTTTGAAAGTGCTTATTTATTTTAAACAGCTGTTATTATATCTACTAAAATTTTTATTAATAAATTTTTTTTTAAATATGACATCCAAACGTCGTTGATTGAGTAATAAAAGAGAAATTCTTTCTTGGTGATGTAAAAAAAATTCTTTTTTGATCTTAAAACAACTAAGAATATTTGCGTTTAGTTCAATATAGTAGATGTAATTATAGTCCCAGCAGTTCAAATTTAATGAAAAATATTGCTGAACTTCAGCACTAGATTTACGGAACCCGTCAATTTGACGGGTTTCAGATTTCGTGGCGAAACTTACAGAAGACGCATTTATCTATTTTTAGTTAAATATATTAATACTACGATATGTTCTTGTAAATTCCTTATCCTTATCTATCGAACGTGAATATATTCTAAATTTATTTCTTCGTAATCCCTACAAATCATGCAATAAATGTCCATAAATGTAGTGTTACTTAGTTATAGACCAGAGATGGGCATAATGCATTATTTTGGTAATACATTAAAAAAATCTAATGCCAATGAAAGTATATTGTCATTAACATTAAAAAATTCAATGCTAATGAAAAATCAATTTCATTACCATTGAAAAATTCAATTCTAATGTAAAATAACTTTCATTACCATTGAAAAATTCAGTGATAATGAAAAATAAATTTCATTACCATTGAAAAATTCAATTATAATGAAAGCAATTTTTCACTATCATTGGGATTTTTAATGATAATGAAAATATACCTTCATTGGCATTAGATTCTTTAATTAAAATGAAATTGATTTTTCATTAGCATTGAATTTTTTAATGATAATGCAATCAATTTCTCATTCGCATTAAATCTGTCAATCGACAAACTTCTGTTTATCAGTTTTCAGAAAATTGGGGCAAATGTGCAACATTCGGCCACCTAACGCATATTCTTTATTTCTACTTTCTACTTTGCATCCATTACCAGTACAATATTCCACATTGAATCAAATTCTCTATACAAGTGATCTTCATTTTTATACATACAAAAAAATATTACCAAAATTCTAATCCTAGCATACTTACGCTTTTGTTTATACTTACGGCTGTGCATATTGTATAGATAATGGATATTTTTAACAGACGAGCATTTTGAAAAGTTAGTAATTTCAAGGGCAAATAAAGCGCCACATAACCAAAATCGACTTTTACACATTTGTAACCAAAAACTAAGCTTCCTTGTGGCATATCGTTTTCTTAAAAAATGTTGTGACGAAAAATTCAATGGTAATGAAAAATCAATTAAAAAATTCAATGCTAATGAAAAATCTGGTGCATTACCATTGAAAAATTCAATGCTAATGAAAAATCTGTTTCATTACCATTGAAAAATTCAATGCTAATGAAAAATCTGTTGCATTACCATTGGAGAATTCAATGCTAATGAAAATTTTATTACATTATCATTAAAAAAATCAATGCTAATGAAAAATCTGTTGCACTACCATTGGAAAATTCAATGCCAATGAAAATATATTTGCATTGTCATTGATTTTTTTAATGATAATGAAAACTCAATGATAATGCTTAAACGCCCATCTCTGTTATAGACATATCGTCGTTCTTTTAGTTCAGATCATTCTGTTACCGAATTAAACATATTTAAAAAAGACAATAAAACTAAAGTCTGTTTTGACGGACATAAAATAATTGTATACAAAATGCAAATAATATCTTAATTACCAATTATTGAATTTAGAAAAAAAAAATTGATTTCAGTTCTGGAAAAAGTAAATTTATAAAAATAAAAGGCTAAAATATGATACATTAAACAAAAAATATGTAAATGTAAAGGCTAAAATATGATACATTAGACATTGGTAATTTAATAGTGTTAGTACTTTGCTATATTATCTCTGAATTGCTTTTCTTTCTCTCGACTTACACTTGGCTTTTGAGCACAGTCTCGCGTTGAAATAGATGGGGAAAAACAAAAAACTGCATCTTTGGCTAGTGCTAGTAATCAGATAAATGAGCCTTTTTTAAATACATCTTGATCTGGTCTTGTTACGGTAATAAGTGTGAAATACCTAATCATATTAAAACATTCTTTCCCGAAAAAAACTGAGCATAAAGTAATTTAAGAAAAATTGAAAACGTTCTCGTCCAGCTTATGGCAATTCAACTTTAAACGGAAATTGGAAGTCAGGGCGAACTCAAGCATTCTCTCTTTTTAGTGCCCGTTTTATGTTAACCTCAGTAGCGCCAACACTCGACAAACATTTGAAGAATGAAGAAGGCCTCAGCTTTCGCTCAGTTGGACTATAAATTGCCAGATCCCGCCCTTCATTAAGCTGAACTCCGACGATAAATTAAAGTTAACTAGCCAACGACAGCTATCTCCGGCTCTTAAGACTGCCCCAGTTCCAATTTGGGAGTGCATTAGGAGGAGGCGGGCAAGTTACGACATCTTCATAAATCCCATCACAATGTGGCAGATTGTTTGAATATCCCCGTAATCCGTCCCCAGTGCATAGATAGAGAGACTAGTATCTATCCGCTGTTAGCCGTAACAACCCTAGAATGCCGTGCTACCCTTCCTTCCTGTTACGGAGACAAAATCAGCGTCTTCAAAGAGCCGGATAAGGCTCGCTTCAATTCACATGGGTTGCCGCTCAGTTAAGGGTTAAATAGGTTTCCCCAAATGATGTTTGACTGCAGACAGATTGTTAGATGTGATGTTATTTTACTGGCAGGCAGACGTAGAAAGTGGTTATGGAGTTAATTTCAAGTCAGGGTATCTAAGTTTTAACATTTCTAATGAAATTTTAGTTAATGGGAGCATATTTAGATATCACTTGTCTGTAGTTATTGTTGCAACATTATAGTCTTCTGTTTTAACATTACGGCCTGTTGGAACTTTGCAGTAATGTTACGAGCATTTGTACAACAATTAAATTCTAGATAGGGTTTTGTATAGTGAAGAGAAAATGCGGTTGACTGGTTGCAGGAAAATTCATTTTCAAAATATAAAAAAGTCCGTATAAATTCATAAGGTATGCTTATAGGGATCGAAGCTGTAAAAAAAGTACCATTATAATTACGAGTACAAGTAATGCAAGCAAGACAAATTACCAGTACCAGTACTAGTATTTGTACTTCAAAAAATGTAATTACCATAACCTGGTAATGATATTGGTACTTCACCATTAAGCAATGCTAGGTAATGCTGAGTATTTCTAAGTAATGCTAGGTAATGTTGAGTAATGCCAGGTAATTTTAAATAATGCCTCTGAATTACGGCAATGGTGAAGTACTAATACCACTACTTGGTAAAGATGATTACATTTTATGAAGTACCAATGCTGGTAATGGTAATTTGTCTTGCTTGCATTACTTGAGTATGGTCATATATTCCAAAAATAATGCATTATTTTACAGCTCTGAGGTACAAGAAGTACCTAAATAAATATGCTAACATCGCAATCAGGATCTTTTTATGTCAATCGACATACAATTGTTCAGCATATAGGTTAGAGGTTGTTTTCAGTTATCATCAGCTAGCATCAAGAACTACCTTCGTCTCAAAGTTTCGAATGCTTTTCTCAACTGGTCAGCAATACTATCAATCGAATCGGATGTTACAAGGAGTATCAGTTATGATGTTATCGTTGGTCCACTGTTAAGTCTTCAAAACATAGTCTTCGTGTTTAAAATTATGGCCACTCCAAAACATCATCTACGCCTTCAAAATTATCATCTTAGTCCTCAAATTATCATCTTAAAAATTTCTTTTTTTTCGCTTTTATCTATATTTTGTAATAATATTATGACAGAGAGTAGGATTTTATTTGTTTACATGCAAGAAATGCATGAATTTACAAGACCGATTGAAATAATCCTTTCACCTAAATTTTTTTTGTATTCTTTAGGCACAGTAGTGCAAGTTGATTTGTTAGGAATTGAGTGAAACGAGGCATGGGCAATGGTGAAGGCTTACAGGGTACAATTCAGGCCTGGGCCAGTATTATTTATTTATATAGAATTATAATTATCATATATAACCCATTTATTTCCAAAGTGGCCCAAGTCCTTACGTATTAGACTTCAAATGCTGAGAACTGCTCTTGATGTGTATTTTCAAACCAAATGATAAACATATGTATATTTATTATATTAAGGTTTTAAACAAATTTTTTTACAGAGTATAATTAGTTCTACGTAGGCAGACTTGATTTACATTACATTAGTTCGAAGAATTCTGAAAGACAACTAGGAAATTATTTCATAATAAGAAAAAGAGGTCAATATGGTTTTAATATAGTTGTTTTGATGAAATAAGCAACAAACAAAAAAATGCAGATCATTTGTTCACTAAAACCAGAAAGTTGTAATATTTGTTTGTGTATTAATCTTCAGTCGAATCGACAGTCATAAAATTTAATTTAGTGTCTTGCCTACTGTTATGAATATAAATCTACGGAAAAGCTTCCTAGATATATAAAATAATACCAATTTAAACACCACAATGAGGAAAATATATTAATTCAAAAAATCTGTGTTTTGATATTTTTCGCAAAACTGAATTTTCTTTAGTACCTGCATCTTTTATTTCTTTTGAATTATATGTACGTCTACATATTATTACATCGTTCGGATCAAATCCGCCCAGTTTTGAACATTCAGTGCGTAATATTTAATTTTTATTCTTCACTTCTATAACTACGCTATGGTTACAAATACAAATTTAGAACGTCGTAACTCTATCTATGTATTTTTGCAGCATCAAATAATCAAGTTTATGTATCTTGAAGGTCAGTCAACATGATCACTTCCGATGCAGGCTCTCAAACGACGGTTAAATAGTGTGGAGAAGACGGTTAAAGAGTATAGAAACGCTTAAAGAATGGAGACTTTGATGTCGAGGAGCACCGTGGAGGTGATCACAAATGTGGACCTGAAGCGCTTTCCGAATCAAGATCTTGGTCATTAATCTCACTGTTGGCTAAGATAAGGTATACCTAAAACCATCTGTTATGATTTAATTAAAAAAAAAATCAATATGACAAAAATCAATGCCTAGTGGGTTCCACGTAATTTAACTGAAGATCAAAAATATGTGCGAGTCGACTATGCAAAAGTAAAACGTGCATATAATCAGCAACCAAGTTGTCTAAAAAACTATTTCTTTTATTTAAATTTTTGTGTGGGCGAGTTTGATCAGAAAAACCTAATAGTATTTGGTGTAAATATTCCAATATTTAAACTTCTGAATTTTCTGAGCGGTGCATATATTATTTACCCATTCAGTTTAATAAAATTCTGCGAATGCGTGTTTGTGAAATATTTAAAAATTCCAACCAATGTACGAGCTAATAAATAGAGAGAATATACATATTGTGTCATGTTTTTCTTAAAATAAAGGACAAAATGGTCAATTTAGAAAACAGATAAATCTTAAGGACGGAGCAATAAAATAAAGGACTTTCCTTTTACATCAAGGACATGCGGTCATCGTACCTTTAGAACTATTGAAATTTCACACACATTCACGCACATTGAAATCGAATCCTTATTGGTACAACAAACTGTTGAAAGGTATTTTTCGGGTCTTAAAAAAGTAGAAAACGAATTTTCATTCCCTAATAACTGAAAATCGACTGAATAATTTACGTTTACCTATATTGCATTTTGAATGGTTGGACTTTCAAAGTTAGACTGATTTTCAACAAGTTTTTTAAAGTTATATAGAAAACAATTTCTTGAAATTTTTTTTTGAATGTGATATCTTTGAGCGTGAATACCATTAATAATATAATTTAACAAATTGTTAAAACCTTTATTCCAGCTCATGTGTGAAACGATGATTTTCTAAAAGCTTTTGAGTTTAATTGGTAAAAGGTATAATTTTTTTTTACCCTGGGGGTTAATATTCATTGCAAATTTGGTTCTGTGCACAGATTACGGAAAACTTACCAAACTGGAAGATCTGTTACGATATCTACCCCTAGTGTAAGATAATACTGACACGATATTGTGCAAACCGATTCGTTGCTCGATGGCTGTTTCAAAATCCTCACTCTCATGCAGTTTTCGGAAGTACAGAATATTTTTCTATTTTCGCCGCAAATACCAGATGGGATCTACAAAACACCATGTTGGTTTTATCCCGTTTATAATTCACAGACACATGTCAGGACCTTTAGCCTATTGAAGCTCTTGTGCAAACCGAACGATACCAGCAAGTTGGCAATTATTCCGTCGGATCCTTCGAAAGACAATGATGAATTATGAGAGCTGCTTAAAAGCACCGGCGAGGAACAATGGCACAACACGATGATTTAAAAATATCCCAAGAGCAGCCCATTCGGAATAGGATTATTTATCGAGCTCCGAGTCGGAAAAACAAGTAATGGTAGGGCATAAATAACAATTGCCAGGAAACCTGATGCAATGTTCGCCTGATTGAACTGTTCTCCGGAGTTGTGGACGATGTAGGGGCTTAGGATGGTACACGGTCCAAACTGAGATATATGTAAAGATGCCGGGGATATTTTCCCCTTTGAATTAGAATTTAAATATGCAACAGGATCCAGAGAACCGGTGAAATTATTCATCCGGTCTGAGATGGATATACTATATTCTTGATAACTTCGGTGAATTCGCGGTTAGCAGTGCAGAGGAGAATCGGATTGCATTGCACTTTGTGATGAACGTGGTGGAGAATAATTCCCTCTTCGTACTAAGAAATGTATACATATTCATATTTATTGCTTGGTGAGAAGACTACAAAGCAATCTTTTACAGATCCGCTTAGTAGTTTTGCAGGAATATTATAAGTAAAATAAGTAAGGTAGAGTTATAAGTAAATGGGTGTTTTTTTTAAAGAACGATAGAACTTTAAATTTAAAAAAAAAACAGCATAAAGAGTTAACTTTTGATGAACAATTTTCTTTTTATTCATGGCATTAATATTTAAATATGACTTCGGGCATATGGCCACCGCGACTTGACGAAGCGTGTTCTATAAGTCCAATTTGGGTCACTTTTTCGGACAATGTCGGCCGTATGTCAGGAATAATATGAATAATTTTGACTTCCAAGTTGTCAATTGTTGCTGGTTTATCAGCATAAACTTCACGTTACCCCATACGATACAGCCGAGATGTCAGATCGCACGATCATGGAGGTCGATTTACAGGGCCATTTCTCGAAATCAATTTATTGCCAATCACGATTTCAATAAATCGCTGGTTCGTATCACTGTATGGCATGTAGCGCCATCCTGTTGAAACCACATCTCTCCAGGATAATTCCATTCATATTTTCTGGATGATTTAATGGAGTCTCTAGAGTCTCTCTTGGATTGGACTCACTCCAGAAGCGACAATTTTGCTTTTCCATTAAGCTAAAAATTAACGACGTTTATGGGCACCATAAAAACCACGAAGTCTTTAAGTCTCGCGAATTCACGACCGATTTTCAAAGTAGATTTAGATAATTCTTAACTATTCCTCAAGCGTGAGCCTATTTATGATATTTGCCACACATATACTGAACATAAATATCACATAGAGCTATCAGAATGACAAGTCGGATTGGCAGTTATCCCTATAAGATCCGTCCACCTTTATTTGACGGACATAAGTTGAACAGTATTTGGTTATAAAATCAATCGTATCATCCATTCAAATCAAAGAAGAAATATTTTGAAGTAAATATTTATAAACAATAGTTGAACCAAAAGTTCTAGATAGTTAATGTATAGCTCTAAAATGCCAATACCTTTGATTCAAAAATAAATATAGTTAATAATGAAAATAAGGCACTTTGTTTTGAGTACGTTTACAATATTGTCAAATTAACGATGAAAATGTTTAACTCCAAAGTTTAATGCGAAACGTAGTTAACTTGTAATTTTCGGCACTGGCGCCAAAACATATTTGAAAATGAATGATTTAACATTTTCATTGTTTTACAACGTTTGCTCTAATTGGAAAATGCAAATTTCACGATTATGACAACATTATCAGTTTGGGACTGAAAATTATTAAATGATTAAAGTTTTACCACTTGCATTGCCGTTTTCCTCAAGGCTGAGCTGTTTTATGAAAATTTCTTAATAGCGCTAAACAACCCAAAAATTCAATTTTCCCTCCCGCAGGTTTTATAATTCTGGAAAATTACGGGATGAGCAATTAATCTCGCAGCTATAAGGCTGAGCAGAGGTATATTGTGTGCAGGGCAACGTGTTGCAGCTACACGGCTAGTGTAATTGGAATTAATCCTTCGCCCGTGAAGGCGCCCACCACCAGCTGGGGAGAAAAGTAATAAAATAATTAAACGGGAAACCAGACGGAGTTGTGGAAGAAGTTCGCTGTGACAATGCTCCATGTTATATCGGTTAGATGTAGGTGCAGGCGCCCCGCAGTGAGTTTGTTGCTAGCTTTAATAGAATTCTCCGGAATTTGTAGAAGTCATGCTAGCGGAAATAATCCGTGTACAAGATGTTCACCAAAGTCCTTACGGCTATTGCAGCTGAAAGAGCCCTCCTGGTGGGGAGTAATAAAAATACCATTGATTTCTTGCCCTGCCACAAGCTCCCCTGGAGACAATACACCAACAAGAAGTAGGCTTTTTCCCTGATTACGTGGCTTTAATTGTACAAAGAGAGGCATAAAAAGGTAATAACCGCTCAATCGCAGAGTAATTTGTTTATTTGACCGTTACCTGTCCAACTGGTTATACTGTACGACAACAAATCAATTGGTAGGCTTAAGTGGTTCTCCGCTTCAGGTGTTCAAAGCCAATCAATTACTAATAAACTTCGAGAAGGGCTGACCTTTTGACGACCGGAGTAAATTGAAGAAATGATTTTGGTGACGGAACTGAGCCTTATATAATTTCGAACCACAAAAATACTCTTTCCCTTCGGCAAAACTTTTTTCGTTTCCTTCAATCAACCGGAATTGGGGTTGAGATGACAGTCCTTTCCACACTCGTGTGCCTTTTCCTTTTGAAATTATATGTATAAGGAAAAAAGGCCAATTTCAAGTTTTATGAAAAATGGCCGAAGCAAATTGGACGAGACAGAAAAAAATTAAATTTACCTGCAATTAGGCTTGCTTAAAAGATAAAGTTGGGCATCTAAAATTTGAGTGTGGGCGATTAAACTTTCTGATGAGCCCTTGACCCCTCTGTACGACTAATCTGCATTTAAGGGATGTTCATGTCTTGGAATCTTTTTAAATTATGAACTTCGCGTGTAAAATAGGATTTCCGCCTGGAAAGGCAGGGCATTTAGCGTTTTTTATGGGCAGGTTTTACATCATTTCCTTTTTGAGTATGTTTAACCAAATAAATGAAAAAGTATTATACACATACCAAATTTCGTATGGTTTAGCTGCTAATAATGGTATGGTATCTAATTGCATTGGTAATTCAAAAATATCAACACTTTTGCAATTGTAGTAATAATAATTCACTAGTACAGTATTTAAACTATATTATTTTGAATTATTAAAAATGATGCTGGGTAATGCTTAATAGTGGCGAGTAAATTTACCAATATACCAAGTAGTTAATTTGATGGGTCATATCTGCCATGTTGGATTTCACATGGCGTTATATAGCCGATGACACGTACAATACTAAGGCGAAACGAAATATACCTAATTTGTCAAAATTTGATGAATAGTTTAGGAGTTGTCAAGGAACAGATGAACATATATACTAACATAGACTGCTAAAATCATATGGTAACTCTCCATTTTGCTGTTTTTTGGGTAAAAAGCCAGTTCATGACTCGGAATTGCAGAAGTGTTTGAATTATAAAAGGTTTTGCTATTATATACACATTGTTTAGGAGTTGTCAAGGAACAGATGAACATATATACTAACATAGACTGCTAAAATCATATGGTAACTCTCCATTTTGCTGTTTTTTGGGTAAAAAGCCAGTTCATGACTCGGAATTGCAGAAGTGTTTGAATTATAAAAGGTTTTGCTATTATATACACATTCATCTTAACCCGTTCATAAGCTTGTATGTTCAGAACAGTACTTAGTAGTAATCTACATTCTAAAAAATGTTGGTGTAAGTTCACTTCCTTTTTGGAAGGAAATTGAATACTCTCTGTAAAGGTAGTAAAATTACACTTAAAAAAATAACGCAAATGCTGTGTAAAAATACGCTTTTTTTGTGTAAAATTATTATACACATGTGAAGTTTGTATAATAAATGTGTATTGTTTACTTCTTTAAAGTAGGTAAATTTATACATAGCAGATATAAATATTTTGAATTAAATACTCCTTTGAATATGGTATTTTTACAACGCAGTTAAGGGGACAACGACGTTATCTCTAATGAATGGGATAAAATGAAGCAAATAGTAGAAATAAGGTTAGTTTAATAATAAATTCGAAATAGGTTATTGTTTGTTAAGTATTTAATAAACTCATAAAAATAAGACATATGAACTTATAGTTTTCTTGCTGTTGTATTAAAGTATTAAAATTAGTGTAAATGAATACATATCATATAATATTTCATTTTTAGTCCCTTAATCTAGCTAGTTTACCTTTAATGGAAATTACACCCTTCCGCATTCATTTTGTTTGTATGACAGAATTTAGGTCGTAGATTTACGTCAGTTTGACATAATTTTACATATTCATGTGCACGTTTACACCAATTTGGTATAAAATCACACAACATTTACAAAGTTGAGTGAATATCACACACAAATCATTCAAATTGTGGAACTTCACACTGTTTTGCTTAATTACTCCAAAAATGTGTACTTTTGCAGTCGTGATAAATTTTTACTCAGAAAAATATGTAAAATTGCTCTTAAGATCAGTGACCGCAAAAATCGCCTGTTTTTACACATTTCACAACGAACTAAAGAAAAGACATAAAAAATGTATCAGATATCGTCGTAAAAGATCAAGAGAGGCATTGTTTTTAGTCTTTCGACAATATTAAAAAATCACCCCTAATTAAGGGTTAAAAAATTATCTTTAGTACAATAATGTTTCTTATCAGATTATTCATATCAAATCAATCTCAGAAATGCAATGTGATGTGTTTTCAACAAAAAAAGGTTAAAAATCCACCTATAGACGCTAAAAAGAGGTGTAATCATCCCCCAAATATTGGAATTATCTGGAATATTTGTCAAAATTCTCAATCAATGTAACATATTTTTATGCTTCGAGTGATGAAAAACACATGATTGGCAATTCTTGCCAGTTTTGAGGGAAAAATTACCCTCATCCTAGTGCAGCTAATCTCCTAATCATCCTCTAAACATAAAAATACTGGAAACAATTTTTGAGTTGAAATATCAACAGCTCTTCGTATGTTTAATGGTTATTCGCTTACAGTCAAAGAGAAATTTCTGGCCCAATACTTCCGTATTAGATTTTGAAATTCCAAAATTACTCAAGCAAATTCTTATCGCCTGAAGCGTTTCGATCCGAGTTCACCTTATTCTTACACAGTAGGAACCCACTTACAAGCGTTTCGAGGAGGGTCGAGCTTTTACTCGATTCCAGATTGAAATTAATTTGCGTGGTTTCGAGTTTCGCAGCACTCGAACGGAGGCCTAATAAGACTTAGTGGTTTAGCGTCTAGTTTACTGTGATGAGTTTGCGAAAGTTAAAGTGTTTTAGGTGCGGTACAAGGACTACCAAAGCTTAATTCTCTTGGGTGGTCTGCTTAAAAGGAATCATCCTTCTCAGATTAAGCCATTTATAAACTGCTGTAAATTCATTATGCGAAAATTGATAGCGGGAGTCTTTGATCTTTGCCGTATCAAAGGAGAATTTATTTCATGATTCATGTCTGCCGATCTGCAACCATTACGAAAATATGCTGGTCCCTTAACTAATTTGGTAGAGACAGCATCCACTCCCAATTTGTAGTAATGTATTTTTCTCTCGAGTGGAAGAAATTGGAGGCTATTTCAAATCGCCTACCCTGATCAATTGACTGACGAAAAATAATGCTCAACTAGAAGAGACTCATCCTCGTCACAATTTCTTAGGCAGTTTCTTCTTGTTTCCTTTGCCAGGTGAAAGCTAATATGTTTAGATGGTTGTTGGACCTCAAACCATAACTAAAATGTTTTTTGGGGATATTTTCTTTGAAAGATAATATGTGTCCGCCTCCACAGGTCCTTAATGAAAAATAATGATTACACTTGTTCGGAAAAACCTTAAAATCTCTTAGTTGTATAGCAGGAGTTTAAAGTGGCTCGACTTTTTGGTACATTAATTGGGTCCCCTTGGCTCTTTAACTAACTATAATAAATCGTTTACTTTTCGACGTCCCTAAAATCATCTTGATGCCAAATATCATCGGAATTTACCAAATTTGGTGAAATCTCACGTCGAATGCATACCAGAACCCTTTTCCCTGAGCATTTGTTTTCCAGGAAAGTCACACAAAATCATGCAGTGGGGGACTCTCGAGTAAACAAGTAAAAATATTTGGCAGGTGCGTTACTGGTTTCGGCGGAAATCTAGGCTTGGGTAAATCGGTTTTTTATGGTAACATCCCCCAAGTAAAGCATAACTGGGATGAAAAAGGAGAATACCACCGCGTAGAGTTTTGGTTTTGGAAATACACTGCGGGAATGGCTCCCCAGGGAGATGTACATTAGATTCGTTAGAATAACAAGCCCATTCGATATGAATGCAAAAGAGATGAGATGCTTCGAGCCGCCCGTGGAGCTTGGAAGGAATCGACACCGTAACGAAATTGAAGCCACTCTGTTTCCATATAATAGCACTAAGGAAGGTACTCGAGCGTCAGCGAGCAATTTGCACAGTAATTTGGCTCATTTAAGCTTCGCGCACTTATCCTGAATTCTTTATTCGTCTCAGTTCCGAAAATCGAAAGAATTGCCTTAGCTTTTCCGTGTACCACTTAGCAATCGGTTGGGGTAACTTATTTAATCAGACGCAGATTCCTCTGATTTTATTCTCGCGATTAACTCTAAAACCAATAATATAAATAAAAAATGCCGAAAACTTCGGTAAACCATAATGGGATCAGCCACCCCACCAGGAATGTCTTTTGCTTACAAATCACATTATTATATACATGTATATGGTTGAGAACAAGCTATTAAGGTACTATAATAGTAGTAGTCTAGAATTTTCAAAAAATAATTTTTTTTTTTACAATTTTCAACTCTTTAGACCTCAAAAAATAGCGTCATTAAATATTTTTAAGAAATTCGAGATATAACAACTTTTTAGTAAGCGCGAAAAAACGAGACGATCTCCTTTATCTTAAAAACAAATAAAACACCATTGAGTTGAGCAAAGTTATTATTAGTTATCTTAATGAACTAATTTACTTTTCATACTTGTTTATTTATAAATTTATTATAATATAACTGAAACTATTATATACTATAGTATACTACGAGATTTTATTCGTTTACTTATATGTCTTCATTTTATTATAATTATTATTTTTTATATTAGAAAATACACTTCAGAAAAGTTAGCTTCAATTCAAATATGAATTTAAAAATGCTATTATTTATATTTTCCATAATTTGTTATTATTGAAAGTGGTATAAGTCCATTCGTAGCTAAAAAATTGTTTATTTTCCTTAAGATTTTTAATTTTACAAGTTTATAGTTTTAAAAACATTATCCAAATTGATTAACGTATGATAATATTTTTAAGTAGTTAAAACGCAATCCCTTCAATAAATATAAATGGATTTATACCACTTTCAAAAACACCATCTTAATATTTTTTTATATAATTTGTTATTATTGAAAGTGGTACAAGTCATTTTGTAGCTACAAAATATCATTTTTAATCTTGAATAATTTTATTAATTACTTTTTCAGGATAAAATTTAAAATATATGTATATAGTTTTAAAAACATTAGCCGAAATGATTAAATTTTGCCATTATATTTAAGTCGATTCAAATACAAACCCTTAGGAGTCAGGATTTTCAAAAAATCGATTTTTCTTAAAGTATGATGTTTCGAAAATATTATCTGAAGATTTCAAGCAAATGCAAAGTATAGTTTTCGAGATATTCTATAATTACTGAAGGGCTCTTCGCCGCTGAATGTCACAGTAGCTGACGGCAGCTGCAAATCGAGTGTAAAACTTTAAATCAGCTTTTCTCGAAACTATGTTTTTAAAGTCGGTGAGCACTACAATTCAAAAACCATTCAACAGTTTTGAATGAAATTCACATATGTAGCTTCGACCACGCACTAGATTAACTATTAATCTAATGATTATTGTTTGTCACGCCAAAGCACGACTTGTGGGACGGGGTCTAACAAATAAGGGTATAACTTAGTCTACAATAAATATTTTGTTTTAATATTTTAGTAAAATAAAGTTGCAACATTACATAAAAACTTTGTATTATGTGAATTATTAAATAAATTAAACTCCTGTAAAAAAAATAAAATTATTTAAAATACTCATTTGTTCACGCCGCTGAATACCCCTAACTACTTAAATATCTCTGTTCTTAAAAAAATGGACTTATACCACTTTCAAAAGCAACTGCTCATATATGTAATATAATGGACTATAAGAATTCCCTCTTTCGTAATCTGGCAGTGACCGTCATGAGTGCAGGAATAGCGCTTTAAAATACATTTTTATTCATGAAGAAATACCAGGGATCGTAACTGTTATAAGTTATATATAAAAAATCTAAAATTAATTATTACTTTGAAACTTATATGATTTAAGACAAAATGAACCAATTATATTTCACCATAAATATTTTAAGTTATTTTTAACTATAATCTTCGTCTACTATTAGTTTAAATCTTTTAAAACTGTTATGAACGATTTTTATTTTTTTTTGTTAAAAATTATGATTTACAATGGACTTTTATTTTTTAAATTAAAAATAACTGTTAAAAAAAACTTTTATTTTTTTCTGTCTCATATAAAAGTCTTTTGAAGATTTTTATTTTTTCAGTATTTTATAAAAGTCTTTGAAGACTTTTATTTATAAAATATAAAAATAAAAGTCTTTGAAGACTTTTATTTTTAAAATATTAAAATAAAAGTCTTTTGCAGAAGATAAACAAAAAAATCATCGCGATTAGGGAGTCACACTATAAAAGCAGTCATAATATTGTACTTAATTTGAACAATTAAGTACAATGTTACGATTTTTTTTATAGTGTTATTTCGTAATCGTGATGATTATTTTACTTATCTTCTGCAAAAGACTTTTATTTTCATATTTTAAAAATAAAAGTCTTCAAAGACTTTTATTTTTATATTTTATAAATAAAAGTCTTCAAAGACTTTTATAAAATACTGAAAAAATAAAAATCTTAAAAAAACTTTTATACAAGACAGAAAAAAATAAAAGTCTTTTTTAATAGTTATTTTTGATTTAAAAAATAAAAGTCTTTCCATAACAGTTTTGAACGGCTTGAAAAAATAAAGAAAAAAAATAAGTGTCTTTAATGACCTAAAACTTTTTCAATTAATTTTAACTAGTATTTTTGATTGAAAGAAATTGAAATCTATAATAATTATTAAGTTTGACTTTTATAATAAAAGTATAAAATTTAAAAGTGACCATGTCATCGTAAAGTACTCGTCATGTTGGGTATCATGTATAAGTTTTATGCAAATCAAACAACTCTTACTACTTGATTTTTTACATCAAAAATATAAAAATAACAGTTATTTACGGTCCCTGAGAAATACACTTGCAAGTCATAAATTACCTGAAATATAAATATTGTATATAATTTGTGATATAAATGAAATGACGTGGACATAAACGACCTTGGTTGAAGGTAATAAAGGAAAACCAAAAATTTAAAGCAGCTTTGTACACAAATACTTAAAAAATTGAAATATCTTTCTCCGTTTGCTGGCTTATGTTTTCCCTTATTCAAAGACAGTTTTTGATGTTGAGTTTTCTCGTTAATGTAATCCGGATCAGATTTCACAGCGAATGTTTTATTTAATTGACATTTTTAAATAAAGAGACTTCCATTAAGAGGTATCATTTTAAATTAATTAAAAAACATGTTTTTTTTTTTATATATAAAGAATGTTTATTATTTCAACTGAAAGTACAGACCGTGCGATTAAATGTGAAACACAACATCATCAAAATAACCGCCTCTGCTTCTGTTGTAAATTATCATTCTTTTGAGGAAATTTTTCAGTACCTTTTCGAACATTGGTGGCTCACCAAATTTCACCAATTACATTGCGAATATTGTCTTTGAGAACTTGAATCGTTTGTGGAACATTGGTGCACACCTTATGCTTTACATATCTCAAAAGAAAGAAACATTTTTCAAAGAAACGACCATAAATCATTACGATAAATGAAGAAATATATTTTTTTATAAAAAACTACACAAATCCAAGAACCAGAGGTGGAAGATGAAGAACGAGAAGAAGAAGAAAGTGCAACTGTATGTCGGTGTCGAATTTTAGAAATTTTTAAAGCATTAATAAAGCATTCTTTTTTCATAATTAATCCTAACACTATTTTATTTTTAATCGATATAAATCTATTATTCAGATCACATGCATATTATGAATAATGAGTTTTGCAATTTTTTAAATTGCAATAACTCACGAACAATTATTTATACAAAAAAAAGTGTAGGTAATTTTTTTTTTTTTTTTAGAGAATCGCTTGCTCTATGCATTTTATATCAACTATTTTTAGAAATATTTTTGAAAAACCGTGTTTTGCAATTTTAGACCTTGAATACAATTTTTAGCACAGGCTGGATCAATGGGGACTTTTTGGTCTGTACAAATTTTCACCTCAATGATGGGAATTTTTGGGAGGTTTAGCAATTTGTCTGTTTTGACTGGACTATAGGCTCAACGAATTAATTAATTAATTCCAAATCACTAAAGTATAGAGCTCACAAGATTTTGGAATTATTTTTCTTAATTTTAAAATTTTATATATTTATGAACAGCAAATTTGTTTTCAGCTTTAAAACTGTTTTATAATATTATTTTTCATTTTAAACTTTCAGGTTATCAGCCTGTTATTTTAATTGAGAATTTTGAAAGAAGTCTTTATTCAACTGATGGTGTTTTTTAAATTTATGGGCATCATTTTGAATTTATAAAGTTATGGTACTATAGGTGCAGTACTCGTGTGATAGTGAATAACAATTTTGCATTAAACTTCGTCCAGCAGTTTAGGCGTTGTTTGGAAATAATAATATGTAATAGTTTATCGTAAATCTTAGTATATTTAACATTTTATATTTTTGGCATCGTTTCTTTATCTGTGTTAATTGTATACCTCAGCACGTCTGATTAAGAGAAACACGTGTGTTCTGAACATGTTCTACATTTTGTACTTTTTATATTTGATTTATAGTT
The DNA here is from genome assembly GCA_949715965.1 of Dysmachus trigonus. Lineage (NCBI taxonomy): Eukaryota > Metazoa > Arthropoda > Insecta > Diptera > Asilidae > Dysmachus > Dysmachus trigonus. The sequence continues at coordinate 26,269,985 of OX454320.1, forward strand.
TAATTTGTAACAATTGCGTGACTGATAGGAATTGATTATACCATAAATGCAAATATGTTAGGTGACATTTTGTCTTTTGGCAATGAACTTTATTTAAGATTAAAAGGATTAAAAGTTTTGCCTTAGACACTTTTGTTTCGACGGATTCTCTTTCCATTTCGGCGGTTCCACCTCATCGAACACGCTCCTTTTCTTTCTACGGAGCAACTTATTTTTTATTCTTGGCACGTGCTTCAAACTTGAATTCATCCAAGATTGAGGTAGACTATACAGCGCGAGAGTAGATTAGTAACTGAAGCTTACCATCCAGTCTCATCTATTGATCCCCCTCATACTGTTGGTTGGGCTTTCGGTCGGTAGCAACCTTCAGGCGTCTTATGTAAGCCACATGTGTGGAAATTTCGTCCTTACAGCTTAGCTCAAGCTGCAAGTTTTAATTTTATCGATTTTCGCCTTTATCTCAGTTTGAGCTCATTCATAGTAGTCGAGCTCAGTGATCCGTACATGAGTTTGAACAACTCATGTTTTCGAGATATGTTTATGGTTGGTCTAAAAAGAATGTAAGGCGCGCAACAGGGTGGTACAGAAAAGCTGGAGGGTACAAATTCGCCTGGTATAGACGGTAAATAAGGACTAGTCTAGCTTATTTATTCGAGAAACCTGTGTACGTCTTTCCGTCCCAACAATTTTGCTGCTAAGTTATACTTATGTATATCCAGCAGCAACAGTTTACGCGGGTATGCATACAGAATAAATACGCGTATGAATCAGCGGAGTTAGGGCTACACGAACCGTTTAATGTGGAAAGTAGGGCACCCTGTGTAAGACCATTTACTCAGGATAATCGCTTGAGTTACCCTAGGGTCCGGATATTTGCCAGTCACAAGGTACACGGACAATTGGCCTTTCATTTTATGTTGGGTGCGATAGGGTGAGGGGTAATTAAAAGTTGCAAAGCAGTGCCTAATTGGCGCGTCAAAGGACTAAGCAAAGCAACCAACCTTCTGTGCGTTTCAAATCTCAAAGTCTTTGTATCGTCTTGTACAAGGTGGTGCAAATTATTTAACCCATCACATTCCCAGTAGCTTGTTAAGTTCCATAGAATGAATAGATATTCTATCTACAGATATGTATACCTGCCCTAGAGGTATACATTTCAGAGAAACTTGAAGGCAGGTGTATATCCCAATCTTTTCCCATCATTCGGTTTATTATACCTAAAAGCCAGGCCGGAGGAAATTGGAAATTTTACGAAATTATTTTAACGTCAATGATGTCTTATTGTAATTTTCACAAAACTAATTAAGAACGCTTTTCATAAAGTAATTACGAAAGTTCTACTGTAAAGTTGTGGCAACGTGTTTTGGAATCCCTTCAAAAACGTTGTTTGCAGAAACGGACTGAAATTACCACTGTAATAATACAAGCTGCAGTTATGAAATTATTATTATTGACATTTGCAAATTAAGTGCACAAGAGCCAAGCATCCAACTACTATACCTAGATGAACAAATGAAAGTGATCCAATATTTATGAGTAATGTATGTGCCAATATGATTTAATTGGGGGCTTGCTTTAATTTTGCAATGGATAAACGAGGGAAGAATCAAACAGTGAATATTATTTGACATTAGTTTAATTTTTATAGAAGGTTGTCATCATTTATGCACCTAAATAAAATTTCATTGGCATAAAACAAAAACTAATAAAAAAGAATTAACAGATTTGTTTTTTTTCCTGCTTTTCAAAAAAAGATATATATGTACAATAATTACGTTGTTTCCGCTGAGGACACTACACTTAGAAAAAAATTAATTATTGAAAGCAACAATTTTCGCATTTGATGTTACAACATATAAAAGTTCTTGAACCAAGAAAAATTAATTTTAATTAAAGACGATTTAGTGGATTTATAAAAGTTTTCCAATAGTTAATTTAAGCATGCTGCACTTGTTTTGAGAACATAAAAGTAGCTGAGATGTTAAGAGTAACACTTTAACTTGCAACAATAAACGTTTTTAGTTCAACAGTCGCATCATTTTTTTATTGATTCAGTTTTATATAGCAGATAGCAGTTTTCTTGAAAGTTTATGCTTAAATTAACAACTTTCATCGGGGGCCTCAAAAGCTCGTTTGGTAGCATGACATGTTCGCTGCGAGTCAACAGGCTGCTAGAGATTGTGGGTTCAATTCCTACCTGAAATCTAACAATTTGCAAACTTAAATTATGAGCTTCTGTTCTTGTTTTGACGAGATCTGCTGTTGTCCATCGAAGCTTTTCATTAACAACTTTTACATTGTTAAAAAACAAAAATTAGAGTTCTTGAAATCAAAAATTTTGTTGTTTTTTTTTTAAATTACAGTGTTTTTTTCTGAGTGTACCTTCACCGCAAAAAATATTAGTGTAATTTTTCTCTTATTAGATGAAGCACTTGAATACCCCTTATTGTAAGGGCTAAAGGGTTAAAATAACATTGTGGTGTATTCTTATTTTATACACTAAAAAGTGTAAAGGAGGTTTCATTTAAATTTTTGTAAATATCTGAATTTTTACATCATATAAGAAGTACTTTTCCATTTCCATTTTTGACGGTTCAGTTTTGCATATAATTGTGTAGTTTGAATACAATGGAAGAGGGAAATTATATTATTAATTTTGCAATTTTAAGTCAAGTGAAGATTAAAGAGCCCTCTGAAATGTACTTTAGTTGTGTGGAATATTGAATTAGTGAAACTTACAAAAGGTAAGTTTCAAAACGTATCCAATCTAAACTTGTATTTCAATAAATTCTATATCCAACCAGAATAATAAAAATTATTGAATTACTATTTGTAATGAACTTTTGAAATTAGCTGAGGAAAAATGAATTAACGTTACAAAACACCTGCTTGAAATTTACAGAATTTCGGGTAATTAATGTATAATTTTTGAAAAAACCGACACCTATTACACCAGTTTTTACATTTTCTAAAATTACACAAAAATGTTATATAAAATTAGAACGAATGTTGCAATATTGTTCGAAAATTCGCAGATTCATATTGGAGGTACAATTTTCAATTTATGGTTAAGACCTAAATATTTATTTTGTATTATAAAAAATATCGACTATCGATGCGGAAATTTTAATATCAATATCATGACATCTTATAGTGGAAATATCGACCAAAAATATCGCAATTTTAAATATCGATACTTCTACCCAAATTCTAAGTTTGAAACCTCTATTATCAATTTTTGTGAAGAATTTCAGAATTTGTGATTGCCACCGCCGCACAGTGTTCCAAATCGCTCAAAAGCTGGCCAAAATTAAAAAAATGAAAGTCAAAAAACTATATTTCTAAATATACAGATTTATGAAGGACATCCTGATACTTCACATAGTAATAATTTTTTTTCACTAATAGTACATTTTACTATGTTTTTTTACTGTTAAAGTTGGCAGAGTAGTCATCGAGTAAATATTCAAATTTTATCTTACCTTTTCAAAGCTGTGTCATACACCTGAACATGAGAAAAATATTTACATATAGTATTTATTTGTTAGGCACAATGTTGCTCTTTTGAAAACACCCAAATAACGGTTTAATTTTGTAGCGGTTTACGTGTGACGTCACTCTTAGCGTAACCCTTGACAGAAAACAGTATTTTTAATATATTCAGGCCTACAAACCGTCCGACACGGGTCGGCGCGGTGATTCCAATGGGAACGTATTCTCCTAACGGTGATGAATACAGGGTATAAAATTCAGCTGCCGCAACCTGCCGCAGCTACAGTTATGAACCTCCATTTACAACTCTATACATGTCAATATGCTCTTTGCGATATTATATGTACGTATGTTCGGCTATTGGAATTACTTCATAGACTGTAATGCGGGTTCGTTTTAGTGTAGCTTATTTGGCAGGTCTTAATATAGGCTGTTTTAAATTCAAAATTTCAAAATGGCGGATCCAGTATGGCTGTTTGAAATTGCTAAATATTACCCATTTCATTTTTGAATTTGTCAGAGAGGTCACGGATTTCAAATACTTTATTTCAATTGTGGGATTCAAAATGGCGGATTAAATCTATCATACCGGATCGAATTTAGTAAATTTAATTTATTATTGCTTTTTTTTCAAATATATTGTATTTTGCTTATTATGCGAGTGTTTTTATTTATTTTCCGAAAAAATTCCACATTTTTACAGAAATTTTCGTAGTGGCTTAGTTTTAGTCTTTTCCAAACCCCTAACACCAGAAACGTGCTCTAAAGTTGGCCGTCCTGAAAAAAGCTTTGGGGAAAGTAGTGAAAGGTCGAAGCGTCGCAAAACTGAAGATTTGCGGCAAAATTACCCTACTGAGCAGTTATCTCTCGCTACTGAAATGAAGTTCCGAGAAAAATATTTTCAGGTCTCTCATATTGGATCCGTCATTTTAATAGCAGAGATGAAATAAGCAACCCCAAAGACCCGTATATTCGGGTTTAAATCCAATGAGGATTACATTTTTGATCCATCATATTGCATCCGCCACATTTAATTTTTCAATTTTGACAACGGACTTGAAATCAGCTATACCAAAAACCCTCATATTCCAAATTTTACTTAAGTAAGATGGGATTTTAAATTTTGGTCCGCCATTTTGAATTTTTCCATTTAGATACCAGAAATGAAACAAGCAGCATCAAGAACCATTATATATATGTACTAATTTTGGTATAAATCCGATAAGGTTTTGCAATTTCAGTCCGCCATTTTGGATCCGCCATTTTGAATTTTTCAGTTTTGGAAACGGATTTGAGATCAGCGATACCGAAAACCCCCGTATACTCAGTTTCAAGCATTTCTAACGGGATTTCGAATTTTGGCCAGCTTTTGAGCGATTTGGAACACTGTGCGCCGCGCCGTTGTAAATTGGAAATAATAATGATAAATTAAAAAGCGGCCATTTGAATATTGACAATTTTTGAAACTTATATTAGTAGATAGGCTATGGGCGTTCTGGGCCACTTTCCCCCTTTAAAATGCACGGGGCAAAATCTCGCTCAAATCCGCCATCTTGGATTTTCGATATCGCCTTCGGCTTGTGACGTCACACGTATACGTATAAGAGAGAGATAGAGAATGTATATGTGAGAAAGAGGGCAAGTGTGTGTGTGTATGTAATATTTCATCATGTTGTGAAATAGGGCTGCTTTCTATAATTTTTAATATTTAAAGATTAAAATTATTTTAATTTTTGTCCAATTTTCATTTATTTCTCTTCACTGGCGAACAAGCTAAAGGTTAAAACAAATTACCAGGCATCCAGCCACCATCGCAAGCAAACATAACATCAGAAGTAGAAGCGCAATCTTTGCAATGCAAGCAGCAAGACCAAACTTGTCTTTAGGCTTATGGCGCAAGCACTTTATTACTCCTCAGCGTGCGCACGTTGCAAGCATAGCAATTATTACTTAAGAAAGGCATTTTATTCGCACTACAAACTGCTGTGTTGTGTTGCTGCGCTCCTGTTATTATTGGTTTGAGTCGGCTGTGGAGAGAAGTTAATTCATTTAACATAAATTTATTAAATTCTAGAGTGCAAGTAACAAACATGTCTAAACAAGCTAATAACATTTTCTTAAAAGATTTCCTCTAAAAAACATCTTATTAGAAAATCTTCATCTTTGAAAAAAGTATATAAGTAAGAGCAATAAAGCCGTAAGTTCATTCTTCACATTGTGTTCATAAATAGAAGTCGTGTACAACTAACGATAATAGTTATAGTAAAATGGCATCTTTCAGTGAAAACTTAAAGCTTATAGAGGATACTGCGAAAATGGTTATCGAAACAATTAACAAAGAAAATATTGAAGAAATAAGAAAGTGCATCAAAGAGTGTTCGAAAAATTTACGTTCATTAAATGCCGATTTAAAAATTACTAAAAATGTTGGTGTTGTAAACAATTTGTTAAGCGCTATTAGTAAAATGATGGGATATCGAACAAAATTGAAAGCTGCTCTACTACGAGGAGGAGGATATAAACCAACACACCCAAATAGAAAAGAATGGAGAGTAAATAGAATTAAATGGGAAGATATGACATCTGTCTTTGATGGAAGAATAAGAAGCTCATGCATTATAAATTTACAACATAAAGACCCAATTGAATTTTTGGAGGATTGTGGGCCGTTATTTGTCCGCCGTGTTGCAAATATTTTGAAAAAAGAAGCTTTTTTAAAAGTGAATACCGTCTTTTGCGGTAAGTTTGTTAAGTTTTCAGCGAAGGAAGAAATTGAAGAGTTCAAATATTTAAACACTAAGAATAAAGTGATTTCAAGAGATACAAATCTCTCGGAATGGTTTGCAGAGAACGTTATGAATACACTTCTTTCGGACTTGGATGAATTTCAAGATCGTGGTTCTGGATGGGCCTTAAAAGAGGTGGTAAATTTAACAATTAATATAAACAAATATACACCGCTGTTGGGTTCATCTTATATCGAACTGCCACCGACTATTAAGAAAAAGCATGCTTGCATCAATGTTCAAAATAATGACAACGCGTGCTTTGCTTGGGCGGTGGTGTCTGCAATGCACCCTGCTGAAGAGCATCCACATCGCGTTACAAAGTACCCTCACTACTCGACTGTATTAAATTTAGAAGGAATTACTTTTCCTATAAGCAGACAAGACATAGAGAAGTTTGAAAAACAAAATAATATAAGCATAAATGTTTATGTTCTTAATAAGAATAAAAGAGAATTTACTGTTGCACCAACAAAGCTCACCAAGAATAAGAATGAAAAGCACGTAAACCTTTTGTTGCTGCAAAATTGCTATAATGAGGTTGAAAGCGGAAATCAAATAAAATATCACTATGTTTGGATAAAGAATTTGTCTCGTTTGGCTTCATCTCAGTTATCTAATCATCATTGTAAAAAATTCTTTTGCGATCGTTGCCTTCATTATTTCTATACTTCTGCTCAATTGGAAAAACATGCTATAGATTGTGAAAAAATGAACAACTACAAAGTAATCTTTCCAAACGAGGGCAAGCTGAAATTTGAAAACTTTAAGAACAAGGAACGTGTCCCATTTATTATCTACGGTGATTTTGAATGCATCTTAAAGCCGGTCATGCCGGAACATAAAACTCGTCATACTGAACGTTACCAACAGCATGAAGCACACAGTATTGGATACTATTTCAAATGCAGCTATGATGATACGCTGTCTTATTACAGAAGCTACAGAGGACGCGATTGCGCAAAATGGTTTGCTCAACAGCTACAGGAGATAGGGGAAAATGTAGAAAATGTTCATCTTCAACCCTTGCCAATGGTTTCGCTAACGTCAGAGCAAACACAAGATCTCATAAATACTACAAATTGTCACATATGCAAGAAACGCTTTGAGGGAAAAGAAAAAGTGGTACGAGATCACTGCCATTTAACCGGCAAATACAGAGGTCCTGCTCACGAGAATTGCAACATTAATTATCAAGACTCTCGAACCATTCCCGTAGTCTTTCACAATTTGAGTAATTACGATTCACATTTACTCATAAAAGATGTGTCTAATGCCATACCTGGAAATTTAAAAATAATTCCAAACAACACAGAGAAATACATTTCTATGGTAAAATATATAGAAGGTTACAAAACAAAATTCAAATTTATTGACTCTTTTCGGTTCATGGCATCATCATTGGATAAACTGGCGTCTTACTTACAAGAAAAAAGAATTGTTCGTGCAGAGTATCCTCATCTTAATGATAAAAAGTTTAAGCTTTTAACGAGGAAAGGTGTATTTCCATACGAGCATATCCAGAAATTTACTGGAAACACAGCTTCCACCTTTTGAACAATTTTATAGCACTTTATCGGAATGTAATATTACAAAGGAGGAATATGAATACGCGGTTATGATATGGCAGGAGTTTGAAATTAAAACTTTAGGTGAATACAGCGACCTATATATGAAGATAGACGTACTCTTATTAGCAGACATCTTTGAAAATTTTCGCGATACCTGTATAAAAGATTACGATCTCGATCCTGCGCATTATTACACCTCGCCAGGATTAGCTTGGGATGCTATGTTAAAATATACAAGGGTCGAACTAGATTACATCACTGACGTAGATATTCTTATGTTTTTGGAAAAAGGCATCCGCGGAGGTTTAACACAATGTTCTAAGAGGCATGCAAAAGCTAAGAACAAATATATGCAGGAGTATGATCCAAATCATGCAGATACATTCCTTATGTATTTTGACGTTAATGCAATGTAATCTTGGGCTATGTCGCAATATTTTCCATACGGAGAACTCGAATGGGTTAAAGATGTTGATACCATTGATTTGAATACACTGGATGATTCGCCAATTGGATATATCTTGGAAGTAGATTTAGAATACCCTGAAGAAGATATACATAATAGGCATAAAGACTTGCCTGTGGCCCCGGAAAAATGCTCCCCACCTGGCTGCAAAGAGCAAAAGATGATGGCTACCTTGAATAATAAGAAGAACTATGTAGTGCATTATAGAAATTTAAAACTGTACTTATCGGAAGGATTAAAAGTTGTTAAAATACACAGAGCATTAAAATTCAAACAGTCGGATTGGATGAAGAAATATATAGACCTGAACGCGGATTTGCGTAAAAATGCTAAGAATGAATTTGAGAAGAACCTGTATAAACTTATGTGCAATGCAGTATTTGGAAAAACAATGGAAAATGTTCGGCTTCGGCGTGATATTAAGCTTATAACAAAATGGGAAGGACGATATGGTGCAGAGGCATTAATTTCAAAACCAAACTTTCATTCACGCACTATTTTTGACGATAATTTGATTGCGATTGAACTTCTACGAACTGAAGTGCTTTTCAACAAACCAATATACGTTGGAATGTGTATTCTTGAAATATCGAAAACCATATTGTACGAGTTTCATTATGAATTTATGAAGGAAAAGTATGGTGACAAGTGTAATTTGTGTTACACCGATACGGACTCGCTCATATATGAGATTCAAGTTGAGGACATATATGCAGATATAAAAGAAAACCTACACCGATTTGACACGTCAGATTACTCGCAAGACAACCCATATGACATGCCACGAGTCAACAAGAAGGTACCAGGCCTTATGAAGGACGAGAACAACGGATCCATCATGTTAGAGTTTGTCGGGCTCCGAGCGAAAATGTACTCTCTACGCGTCTGTGCAGATGGTGAGCATCAAAATACTATAAAGAAAGCTAAAGGAGTAAAAAGTTACGTAGTAAAAAATAAAATCACATTTGACGACTATTTAAAATGTTTGCTTGAGAATAAAGAAATGGCACACGATCAAAATGGAATTAGATCTTATCAACATGTACTTTTCAGCACTGCTCAAAGAAAAATAACACTTAGCCCCTTTGATAACAAGCGGTATGTGAAACCTAACTCAGTAGAAACGCTACCCTGGGGGCATTTCAGCATTATGGATATCGACTAAATAGTGATTAATTTACATAAATATATTTTTTTTTTCCTCATTGTCCAAAATTTGTATGCTTAATACTTACAATAGCTTTGTAATCTTAGCTGTTAATTCTGTAAAGAATAAACATATTAATAAAATTATTATTAACTTAAAGAATGTTTTTCATTTTAGAAATTGAATTTAACCTTTTGAATATTGCAGACACCAAATTAAAAATTATATTCTTTCTTTACAGGGGGGAATATTAAGCAAATGTTCTGGTCTAGAACTTTGAAAAAATAAAATGGGGTTTTTTACATTTTCACTTCTTTAATATCTTGAGATGTGAGTTAAAACGAAATTTAAAAATTCCTAGAAAAGTTATAGCCTTCCAGTTGACTTGTCGCATGCGCCAAACTTCACAGCACAAATATTTGAGAAATTTTACAGTTTTCTAAATAATTTATGGAAAAATTAGAAAGCAAAACAAAACTTTTAAAAAAAAAATACTTGGCAATATTTAACACACTATTTTAAGTTCTTGCAACTGGGTTAACTAATTTGCAAACATTTCCCAAAAATAACAAAACCGTTTACAAATATTAAGAAATTTTTTGCAGTTTTCTAAATAATTTGACAAAAATTAAAATATAAGAAGATTTAAAAAGTAAAATAAAAACTCTTACAAAATAATTAGCAATATTTAACAAACTATTTAAAATTGTTCCAACTGAGTTAAATAATTTGTAAACATTTATCAAAAATAACAAAAACATCTACAAGTATTAAGAAATTTTTTACAGTTTTTATGTAATTTATAGAAATTTAAAAAGTAAAAAAAACTTATACAAAAATATTTACGAACATTTAACAAACTATTATTTAAAGTTATTGCTAACGAGTTAACTACGTTGTAAGCATTTCCAAACTAATAACACAATTACAAAATATTAAGAAATTTTAGTAATTTTTAAGTAATTTAATGATTTTAAAATGTTTAAAAATATAATATCTTTTAGCAAAAATTTTTAGAAACTACTCTGACTTCCAAATCACTAATGTGAATTTTTATTTAAAGCATTGAATCATTTATAAGTTATGCGTGAAACTCCTAGGATGCGTTTAAATTGTTTTTGATTTTACCTAATATTTAAAGAGAATTAAAAACAAACCGTATTAATAAATCTTTTATAAATTATCAAGAGCTAGCTGACACATTAGACACTCTTAAAAGAATTAAATATAATTCTACGACTTCCACTTAATATCAAACTATGCAAATAAGGAAAATGTTGCATATATATGTAAATACCAGAACTAGGAACGTTTCTTGCAAGACTATAAAATAATTTGAATGCATAAAGATATTCAAATTCACAAAATCAATTTAAAGCATATTGGTGTAATTGTCTAAACAGCCAGCTTCTATAATTACTTAAACTTTGCGCTCATAATAAATAAGTTACCGCATAATGGTAAACACAATATTATGCCTACAGTGGACAACGCGTACCTAATCATGTTTATTCCTCTTTGTAAAGAACAGCTGGTATCATAATAAGTCGAAGACCTACTAATATGAATCATCTGAGAGCCTGGTAGTGAGATTTTGCATCTAAAATACCAAACGAAATATCTCTAGAGTCGTAATCATTTTCTAAAAGAAATATGAGATTGGTAGTGACCAGGCTCTCAGATGATTCATATTAGTAGGTCTTCGACTTATTATGATACCAGCTGTTCTTTACAAAGAGGAATAAACATGATTAGGTACGCGTTGTCCACTGTAGGCATAATATTGTGTTTACCATTATGCGGTAACTTATTTATTATGAGCGCAAAGTTTAAGTAATTATAGAAGCTGGCTGTTTAGACAATTACACCAATATGCTTTAAATTGATTTTGTGAATTTGAATATCTTTATGCATTCAAATTATTTTATAGTCTTGCAAGAAACGTTCCTAGTTCTGGTATTTACATATATATGCAACATTTTCCTTATTTGCATAGTTTGATATTAAGTGGAAGTCGTAGAATTATATTTAATTCTTTTAAGAGTGTCTAATGTGTCAGCTAGCTCTTGATAATTTATAAAAGATTTATTAATACGGTTTGTTTTTAATTCTCTTTAAATATTAGGTAAAATCAAAAACAATTTAAACGCATCCTAGGAGTTTCACGCATAACTTATAAATGATTCAATGCTTTAAATAAAAATTCACATTAGTGATTTGGAAGTCAGAGTAGTTTCTAAAAATTTTTGCTAAAAGATATTATATTTTTAAACATTTTAAAATCATTAAATTACTTAAAAATTACTAAAATTTCTTAATATTTTGTAATTGTGTTATTAGTTTGGAAATGCTTACAACGTAGTTAACTCGTTAGCAATAACTTTAAATAATAGTTTGTTAAATGTTCGTAAATATTTTTGTATAAGTTTTTTTTACTTTTTAAATTTCTATAAATTACATAAAAACTGTAAAAAATTTCTTAATACTTGTAGATGTTTTTGTTATTTTTGATAAATGTTTACAAATTATTTAACTCAGTTGGAACAATTTTAAATAGTTTGTTAAATATTGCTAATTATTTTGTAAGAGTTTTTATTTTACTTTTTAAATCTTCTTATATTTTAATTTTTGTCAAATTATTTAGAAAACTGCAAAAAATTTCTTAATATTTGTAAACGGTTTTGTTATTTTTGGGAAATGTTTGCAAATTAGTTAACCCAGTTGCAAGAACTTAAAATAGTGTGTTAAATATTGCCAAGTATTTTTTTTTTAAAAGTTTTGTTTTGCTTTCTAATTTTTCCATAAATTATTTAGAAAACTGTAAAATTTCTCAAATATTTGTGCTGTGAAGTTTGGCGCATGCGACAAGTCAACTGGAAGGCTATAACTTTTCTAGGAATTTTTAAATTTCGTTTTAACTCACATCTCAAGATATTAAAGAAGTGAAAATGTAAAAAACCCCATTTTATTTTTTCAAAGTTCTAGACCAGAACATTTGCTTAATATTCCCCCCTGTAAAGAAAGAATATAATTTTTAATTTGGTGTCTGCAATATTCAAAAGGTTAAATTCAATTTCTAAAATGAAAAACATTCTTTAAGTTAATAATAATTTTATTAATATGTTTATTCTTTACAGAATTAACAGCTAAGATTACAAAGCTATTGTAAGTATTAAGCATACAAATTTTGGACAATGAGGAAAAAAAAAATATATTTATGTAAATTAATCACTATTTAGTCGATATCCATAATGCTGAAATGCCCCCAGGGTAGCGTTTCTACTGAGTTAGGTTTCACATACCGCTTGTTATCAAAGGGGCTAAGTGTTATTTTTCTTTGAGCAGTGCTGAAAAGTACATGTTGATAAGATCTAATTCCATTTTGATCGTGTGCCATTTCTTTATTCTCAAGCAAACATTTTAAATAGTCGTCAAATGTGATTTTATTTTTTACTACGTAACTTTTTACTCCTTTAGCTTTCTTTATAGTATTTTGATGCTCACCATCTGCACAGACGCGTAGAGAGTACATTTTCGCTCGGAGCCCGACAAACTCTAACATGATGGATCCGTTGTTCTCGTCCTTCATAAGGCCTGGTACCTTCTTGTTGACTCGTGGCATGTCATATGGGTTGTCTTGCGAGTAATCTGACGTGTCAAATCGGTGTAGGTTTTCTTTTATATCTGCATATATGTCCTCAACTTGAATCTCATATATGAGCGAGTCCGTATCGGTGTAACACAAATTACACTTGTCACCATACTTTTCCTTCATAAATTCATAATGAAACTCGTACAATATGGTTTTCGATATTTCAAGAATACACATTCCAACGTATATTGGTTTGTTGAAAAGCACTTCAGTTCGTAGAAGTTCAATCGCAATCAAATTATCGTCAAAAATAGTGCGTGAATGAAAGTTTGGTTTTGAAATTAATGCCTCTGCACCATATCGTCCTTCCCATTTTGTTATAAGCTTAATATCACGCCGAAGCCGAACATTTTCCATTGTTTTTCCAAATACTGCATTGCACATAAGTTTATACAGGTTCTTCTCAAATTCATTCTTAGCATTTTTACGCAAATCCGCGTTCAGGTCTATATATTTCTTCATCCAATCCGACTGTTTGAATTTTAATGCTCTGTGTATTTTAACAACTTTTAATCCTTCCGATAAGTACAGTTTTAAATTTCTATAATGCACTACATAGTTCTTCTTATTATTCAAGGTAGCCATCATCTTTTGCTCTTTGCAGCCAGGTGGGGAGCATTTTTCCGGGGCCACAGGCAAGTCTTTATGCCTATTATGTATATCTTCTTCAGGGTATTCTAAATCTACTTCCAAGATATATCCAATTGGCGAATCATCCAGTGTATTCAAATCAATGGTATCAACATCTTTAACCCATTCGAGTTCTCCGTATGGAAAATATTGCGACATAGCCCAAGATTACATTGCATTAACGTCAAAATACATAAGGAATGTATCTGCATGATTTGGATCATACTCCTGCATATATTTGTTCTTAGCTTTTGCATGCCTCTTAGAACATTGTGTTAAACCTCCGCGGATGCCTTTTTCCAAAAACATAAGAATATCTACGTCAGTGATGTAATCTAGTTCGACCCTTGTATATTTTAACATAGCATCCCAAGCTAATCCTGGCGAGGTGTAATAATGCGCAGGATCGAGATCGTAATCTTTTATACAGGTATCGCGAAAATTTTCAAAGATGTCTGCTAATAAGAGTACGTCTATCTTCATATATAGGTCGCTGTATTCACCTAAAGTTTTAATTTCAAACTCCTGCCATATCATAACCGCGTATTCATATTCCTCCTTTGTAATATTACATTCCGATAAAGTGCTATAAAATTGTTCAAAAGGTGGAAGCTGTGTTTCCAGTAAATTTCTGGATATGCTCGTATGGAAATACACCTTTCCTCGTTAAAAGCTTAAACTTTTTATCATTAAGATGAGGATACTCTGCACGAACAATTCTTTTTTCTTGTAAGTAAGACGCCAGTTTATCCAATGATGATGCCATGAACCGAAAAGAGTCAATAAATTTGAATTTTGTTTTGTAACCTTCTATATATTTTACCATAGAAATGTATTTCTCTGTGTTGTTTGGAATTATTTTTAAATTTCCAGGTATGGCATTAGACACATCTTTTATGAGTAAATGTGAATCGTAATTACTCAAATTGTGAAAGACTACGGGAATGGTTCGAGAGTCTTGATAATTAATGTTGCAATTCTCGTGAGCAGGACCTCTGTATTTGCCGGTTAAATGGCAGTGATCTCGTACCACTTTTTCTTTTCCCTCAAAGCGTTTCTTGCATATGTGACAATTTGTAGTATTTATGAGATCTTGTGTTTGCTCTGACGTTAGCGAAACCATTGGCAAGGGTTGAAGATGAACATTTTCTACATTTTCCCCTATCTCCTGTAGCTGTTGAGCAAACCATTTTGCGCAATCGCGTCCTCTGTAGCTTCTGTAATAAGACAGCGTATCATCATAGCTGCATTTGAAATAGTATCCAATACTGTGTGCTTCATGCTGTTGGTAACGTTCAGTATGACGAGTTTTATGTTCCGGCATGACCGGCTTTAAGATGCATTCAAAATCACCGTAGATAATAAATGGGACACGTTCCTTGTTCTTAAAGTTTTCAAATTTCAGCTTGCCCTCGTTTGGAAAGATTACTTTGTAGTTGTTCATTTTTTCACAATCTATAGCATGTTTTTCCAATTGAGCAGAAGTATAGAAATAATGAAGGCAACGATCGCAAAAGAATTTTTTACAATGATGATTAGATAACTGAGATGAAGCCAAACGAGACAAATTCTTTATCCAAACATAGTGATATTTTATTTGATTTCCGCTTTCAACCTCATTATAGCAATTTTGCAGCAACAAAAGGTTTACGTGCTTTTCATTCTTATTCTTGGTGAGCTTTGTTGGTGCAACAGTAAATTCTCTTTTATTCTTATTAAGAACATAAACATTTATGCTTATATTATTTTGTTTTTCAAACTTCTCTATGTCTTGTCTGCTTATAGGAAAAGTAATTCCTTCTAAATTTAATACAGTCGAGTAGTGAGGGTACTTTGTAACGCGATGTGGATGCTCTTCAGCAGGGTGCATTGCAGACACCACCGCCCAAGCAAAGCACGCGTTGTCATTATTTTGAACATTGATGCAAGCATGCTTTTTCTTAATAGTCGGTGGCAGTTCGATATAAGATGAACCCAACAGCGGTGTATATTTGTTTATATTAATTGTTAAATTTACCACCTCTTTTAAGGCCCATCCAGAACCACGATCTTGAAATTCATCCAAGTCCGAAAGAAGTGTATTCATAACGTTCTCTGCAAACCATTCCGAGAGATTTGTATCTCTTGAAATCACTTTATTCTTAGTGTTTAAATATTTGAACTCTTCAATTTCTTCCTTCGCTGAAAACTTAACAAACTTACCGCAAAAGACGGTATTCACTTTTAAAAAAGCTTCTTTTTTCAAAATATTTGCAACACGGCGGACAAATAACGGCCCACAATCCTCCAAAAATTCAATTGGGTCTTTATGTTGTAAATTTATAATGCATGAGCTTCTTATTCTTCCATCAAAGACAGATGTCATATCTTCCCATTTAATTCTATTTACTCTCCATTCTTTTCTATTTGGGTGTGTTGGTTTATATCCTCCTCCTCGTAGTAGAGCAGCTTTCAATTTTGTTCGATATCCCATCATTTTACTAATAGCGCTTAACAAATTGTTTACAACACCAACATTTTTAGTAATTTTTAAATCGGCATTTAATGAACGTAAATTTTTCGAACACTCTTTGATGCACTTTCTTATTTCTTCAATATTTTCTTTGTTAATTGTTTCGATAACCATTTTCGCAGTATCCTCTATAAGCTTTAAGTTTTCACTGAAAGATGCCATTTTACTATAACTATTATCGTTAGTTGTACACGACTTCTATTTATGAACACAATGTGAAGAATGAACTTACGGCTTTATTGCTCTTACTTATATACTTTTTTCAAAGATGAAGATTTTCTAATAAGATGTTTTTTAGAGGAAATCTTTTAAGAAAATGTTATTAGCTTGTTTAGACATGTTTGTTACTTGCACTCTAGAATTTAATAAATTTATGTTAAATGAATTAACTTCTCTCCACAGCCGACTCAAACCAATAATAACAGGAGCGCAGCAACACAACACAGCAGTTTGTAGTGCGAATAAAATGCCTTTCTTAAGTAATAATTGCTATGCTTGCAACGTGCGCACGCTGAGGAGTAATAAAGTGCTTGCGCCATAAGCCTAAAGACAAGTTTGGTCTTGCTGCTTGCATTGCAAAGATTGCGCTTCTACTTCTGATGTTATGTTTGCTTGCGATGGTGGCTGGATGCCTGGTAATTTGTTTTAACCTTTAGCTTGTTCGCCAGTGAAGAGAAATAAATGAAAATTGGACAAAAATTAAAATAATTTTAATCTTTAAATATTAAAAATTATAGAAAGCAGCCCTATTTCACAACATGATGAAATATTACATACACACACACACTTGCCCTCTTTCTCACATATACATTCTCTATCTCTCTCTTATACGTATACGTGTGACGTCACAAGCCGAAGGCGATATCGAAAATCCAAGATGGCGGATTTGAGCGAGATTTTGCCCCGTGCATTTTAAAGGGGGAAAGTGGCCCAGAACGCCCATAGCCTATCTACTTATATTTTTCAAAGATGGAAAAGGAGAGTCAATTTTTGTTCCTAAATAAGTTTCTTGATGTGATAGAATTTATAAAGAAGATCTCTCGTTGGACATAAGAAACATGTCTATAAAATCTTGTTAAATTCGTAGATATCCAGTCTACCTTTAGACTTTAGACTGCGGTTACGCTGACGGTAGTACAACTGCCTTCAGCTAACACAAGAAAATTAATTAACGCGGCTAATTAAGACATGAAAATACTGACTTTCATTCTTTCTCGTTAAGAACCTTGACTACCTGCCCTGGGCTTTAAACTAAGAAAAAATATTTCCTCACAGAAACATTTTATGTATAAGAGGGCATGTTTTTCAATGATTTAATTAAACACCTCCTAGAAGTCCATTCGACTTTAATAGAGTCAAAGCCTTATTAGTAAATATTGTGAGTAGCTTGTTGTATTGTAAGATATTAACCAATTTGTTTTTATTCAAGTAAACTAGCCAAAAATAAGCTCCCTCGAAAGAACTTATCTTTTTGGTTGGGTCAACTTAATTCCGATTGGTTCGAACTGATCAAAAAATTAACGAGCCTTGTGGATATGTCACACTGGCAGGATGAGTAAAACTCCATAAAATTAGGAAATAATGTTGCATATATATAAGGAACATTTTGATGATGGAGTAAGATTTTAATTTAAGCTAGGAAGGATGTTTGCAAAATTACATTGTTGTGGTCCATTGATGAAATCGCATATTTGTGAAATTTTATCAAATACCTAAGAAAGATCATTCAGTATTTTTCATATACTATATCTACTACATACTTCAAGTCTCAAGGTAACCGATGAGTGACTGCTTTAGATTAATAGGTATGATGTTGATTAAAAGACTACCGAAATGGACTACCGACCATAAACATAAAATGTTGTGTTTTGCAAAAAGGTGCCACCTCGTGGTAATTTTCACTTTATAGTCAAAAAATATAAAGAGGCACGCAAGAGCTTAGCGCAACCAAATTTCTACCTGCCTACCTGGAAAATAACTGCCGTTTTCACCTCCCTCGCGCATACTATCGTGACCCCCCCAAAGGTGGGAAGCAGCTAAAAGTCCATTAAAACTTTTTTTATTTGCAAACTTTGAATAGAAGTCATTTAGAAGTGAGGACATGGAGATGGGGAATAAATGAATCCTGCCATATTTTATATCTACACGTAGCTGAATCTGCCGGCTTTTCCAAAAAAGGAAACTATAGTACGAGTGTTTGTAAGACGTCCAGACTTTTGGGATTAAGGAGTAAAAGTAGAATTACCTTGCAGAACAAAGACGGACTATCCCACGGGAATCTGACAATTCCCATACTTACTGGCTGGATTAGTTTTTATTATCTTCCTTCGGTTCATTTACGATCAAATTAAATGGTTTTACGAAAATATATGGTGCAATTTAAGGGATCTTTTATGGCTGAATGAGAGTAAAACTGGGGTAGGCCTGAAGCACCCGGTGTCACAGCTCTGAAGATTTATTGCCACCGGTGTGACTCGAATATAAGCAAGGAAACTTCGACTAATGCTCTCTGATGATTAATTAAAGTAAATAATGCGAAATTAATTGATCGCTTATTCGAGGAGCTACAGTCTTGCCCGTAGTTAAGCAAGCCTACTGTGAGACGGTAAATGGTATGATAGGGATTTCATGGGATCTAGTAATTAGTGACTCCAGAACTGATTGACCTTTTTTTTTATTAATTGATACGCACTAAAAGCAAAAGATACGCCTGGATTGTGAAAACAATAACATTGATGTATATTACGAAAGGGGACGTGGGCCTCGTCTATTCTTAAAGCTATGAATAAAATATTCAATACATTTCGTGTAGTTAATAAGAAATGGCCAATGGATTCCTCGATAGGCCAGTAAGCCTATAGTAACTTTCTTTTAAAGGACGCTTTGTTTGCTTTTAATTATGGTCATCCTTAGAAATTATTGTACACAGTAGAGAACAATATTATGAGCAACAGTTTGCCGGATTACATAGCAACAGAGTTATTTGCTTTCCATAATTAAAATTTCTTATCGTGGTAATCTTATTTGGGGCGAAAAAGTGGCAAATATCCCTGCTGAAGAAAATTAAAAATTACGACGAAATAATTCTTAATTCTCGCAATGTCGGCGAGAAATATTTTGTAACCACGGATTATACATAAGTATTGGCAGCGAAAGGACAATTTAAAAAAAATTGTAAGCTCTTGTGAGCTCTTGGTCATGTCCAATAAAAAATATATTTCTAGATTTTTAATTCTTATTGTCCTCATCTTTGAACACATTCACAACAATTTCAGAAAAATCGTTTATATTGTTGGGGAAGATGAGTTTACACAACAAACCGTATTAGTTGTTTAAATGTTGTATTTGATTCAATTCCATTTGGATAATAACAATTTTAAGTTATTACTTGAAGCATTTTAATCTCTTTACATTTTGCTCATGGAAGAAATCTTTTCTGATTTCAATACCCTTAATTTCCCGGTTACAAAAACAATATGAAAATATGGCAAATTTAACTTGCTAGGTTCTTATCCTCCTTATTATATTTTTCCCCATTTTCACCTGTTTTCGAAAGCCAAAACAAATTTTTTTCAGAAAAATCCATAAGATGTTAGCGTAAAAATGTTGATTTTGATTTGGTTATACCCTTAATGATAAAAATTATACCTCCAGGTTTAATAACTTTATTAATTGGACATTTTGAGTTTTTGTGGTCCGAGCTTAAAGTTCACGGACAAAAACGGACAAATTGGGACAATAAGGATTAAAGGGAAATCGACCGCACTCACTCAACCCAATGTTAATTTGAAATTTCATATAATTTTCAATAAAATTGCCTGTGAAAACTGTCATGTTTCACATAAAATTGTCATATTAATATTTTTCGTGTCGGTTTAGCGATGATTTGTACAGTGATAATAACAAGAAATATTTCTACATTTTGCAAACCTCTTTAATAATTTCATTTTAGGATTTTCAATTTCTTTTTTTTTTAATTTAACACACGGTTAAAAATTTTGGAGTAAAATTTAATCTTTTGCTTGTATTATAGCCATTTTTCAATCCACTTCGAATTAAAAGTAAATATTCATCGAATATTACTCAAAAATGCAATAATTTTTGTATTAAAAAGTAATCCAAAATATATGTTAAAATGCTCTGTAATCTTTTTGGACTAATTTTCAATATTAATTGAATTAAAGTTAGGTTAAAAGTTATTACTTCAATCCAAGTAGATTGAATTTTATTTATTTTTTTCTTATGACACAATGTGTCACGTTGGTCATGCTGCGTTGGTAATGGCTTGAGTAAACCATTTCATTCACAGTTTTAGAACAAGATTCAGTGCGAGTGGAAAGTGAAATGTATACGGACAGAGTTTACTGATTTACATTTGGCCAAATTTCAATAATATATTTCAATGGTAAATGTTTATACTTCAGTTTAACAAAATACTTGACACGGTTTTACTCGGATTTTAAATAGTTTTAAAGTAAGTAAAACTTCAAATTCATTCCTTGTCAACTACAACTCCTTGACAAATAAACAGAGCTATGAGCTTTATTTTATGAAAGTAATTACGTTTAACATTATTCTGTGTACAGTATATGTAATAAGTTAAATTGTTTGAATATTTCCTTATTTTTTCAATGAAAAAAAAAATTAATAAATGTTTTTGGAAAATAATGAACATCTACCTAACAACCTAAATATTCCCTGAAATCAAAAAAAAAAAAAATCCTTGTCACTGTATCAAGGGATTAATGCAATATAATTAACCCATTCTTTCCCAGAACTCTTATGTCTTCAGAAACGTACAAAAACTTCAGAATCACTTTGTTTTAGACCACATTGAACAAAAATTTTGGTAATTCACCTATGGTGAACAGGGAAAGCCTGAAAAGCCCTGTTGCGAAAACGCAACATGATAAGACGTGCACAGTAGTGCTCAAGGGGCGAGTGGAAATCACGTCCGAACATATGTACAAAAATCAAGTGTTGCGTTTTCGCAACGCTGGGAACAAATGGGTTAATATTAACTTATTAAAACCATGGAAGGTTCGAGGTGAAGTATCGTTAATATTAATTTTTAACCTGAATAAAAGATTACTATTCAATATTTTTGTATTAAAACAATACATTAGTATTAACTTCTTAAAACCATAGTGGATTAGAAGCAAAGTATAGGTAATATTACCTTTTAATACAACAAGTATTGATTTTTAATGTTCTAGTATTAAAATTCTTTTAATACTGAAGAGATTTAATTTTAATACCTGCCAGTATTATAGTTTCATTTTAATCCTTTCAAAATATTAAAATCTAATACATTTTTGGTGTGGACTTATATCCAATCCAGAAAATATTGGTTTTTAATCCAAAATTTTTTACCGTGCATGAATCAACTTCGAATAGAAATGTCAAAATATTAAATTCACATTATGTTTATTGCCAAGTTGCTGCTGTAAATGTCTCCATATTTTTCGTAAATCAACTAATAAAATATCTACCCATGTGAAATGAGAATAAGCGC
Organism: Dysmachus trigonus; assembly: GCA_949715965.1. Classification (NCBI taxonomy): domain Eukaryota; kingdom Metazoa; phylum Arthropoda; class Insecta; order Diptera; family Asilidae; genus Dysmachus; species Dysmachus trigonus. Next base: position 26,291,756 of record OX454320.1, read on the forward strand.
AATTTACATTTTTTTCCATGTGAAGCTCACAGAATGGTCCCTAATTCTCGCATTAATATATTCATGAAAATCTAATCTCGGTAAGCTGGACTAAGAGACAAAATAAATATTATACTATCAGTCATGGCTACTAGTACTACCACAGGTAGATATCTATATGTATCTTCATTCCACTCCCTGTTCGCGGAGACATAATTAATTTACCATTTCCAAGTAACCCCCAGAGACGCCATCTAGATCTGCCTGACTAACAGCGCTAAATTAACAGAGAAAGTTAATTTCCCTTATTTCATAAAATATGAAATAATTACGGCAATTTCCGTGACGGGCATACAGGATGAGTTGCCAGCGGCGATCCGGTAGCATTCAAGGCACTTAGGTACATACCTGTCGGGCATGTCCCTTTATATATCCATTCGTCATATGGGAATCCTTTGATGGTGACCTCGACACGGGGCAAATGCCTGTTACAATAATTCACCGAGTTAGGAAAACAGACAGTGGCCCTGTGAGTAAACGGATAAAGCTATTATCCAGCGAACATGTCCGGAGGACATCTAATTAGATTGACCTTGCGCTCCAGCGAAACCTGACCTCTTCAATTTTTGAAAGTCGTCGATATCTTATCATCTGGTCGCTTTCTTTTGTGCGCGTACTTCCTTTGTATGTGCTTTATCTAGAATTCCTTGATTTGGACGAGAGAAACCTTCCGAAGAGGTTTTTCTTAGAAGAGGAAAAAAGGCAGGAATTATTTTAAGAGAAAGAAGAGTACTTATACCGCCAAAGGCGTTTGATGGACCAAAATAGTCGGGCGCTTAAGGAGTTACCCTTTGTTGAGAGGATCAAGAAAACGGTGGGTCTGGCGAGTGGCTTTTGTTTATCAGACACAAAGTGCTTTTGTACACGAGTTTGTAGCAAATGCTTGAGATTGTCTCTGCAAAGTTAACGCTTGCAATTCCTGGAATTATGCTTTTAAGGCGCTCACCTCTGTTTAGATCACTCAAAACTTAAGTGAACGTAAGGACTTTTGTGGAAATGTTGGAAAAATAATGCTAAATTAAATTAAGGAGGTATTCTGCAGTGACGGTTGTTTTAGAAATGTGACTTGAGAGTTTTGTTTTTTAGGATCAGTAAAAGATTTTGGAGTAGTTGTTTTTCCATTCACATTTATACACCCTTTTTGTACAAAAATATATTTAGTTTATTTTAAAAACAAAGAAAGGTGTGTAAAAGTTAAGACGGTCGTGGCGCAGTCCTAAACGGTGCACACGATTGCAGGCTTCTGCGGAGTCTGAAACACAAATGTCCAAATTCTTATTAATTGTTAACATGCTCGCTATCATTTGAACCGCTGAGAAATTAAAATATTGAAAGTTATGAAACTTATGCCAAAGAGAAACGTGTTTTTTTCATTTTTTTTCGGTATTCCATAGAGTTTAAAAAAAAAAAACTATAAACCGTATTAAGATCGGGGTTCCGACGATAGCGAAAAGTGTACTGAGGTGCTATAAAAGTTTCAAGTGAATTGACTCAGTACAACTTCAGATATCGTGGGAACTGATTTGAAAAACGTAGTTTCGATAAAAACAGGTTTAAAGTTCTAAGCTCTATGCGCGTCGAACTTCTAAGCCCTATGACTCTCTTAATGTAATGAATTTTTGAAAACTCATCTGCAGGAATAATTTGAGGGTTATTAGAATAACAAAAATTCAGAAAATCGGCACTATAGGAATCATTATTTTTTTAAATAAATAAGTGATGGAGATGTTTTGAGAACACTCCAAAGGAAGAAATACTATTCTTGTAAATAACAATCCCTATATATATATAAAAATGAAAGTTCGTTTGTTTGTTTGTTTGTTTGTTTGTTTGTTTGTTTGTTTGTTTGTTTGTTTGTTTGTTTGTTGCTCAATCACGCCTAAACGCTTGCGTCGATATTTTTCATTTTTTGTCCGAAGGTAGTACATATTCCGACTTAACATATAGGCTAATTTTTTTCGGATAATACGTGGGGTTTCAAAATGGCGGATCCAAGATGGCGGCTGAAAATTTTAAATTTGAAGCAATTTTCATGAAAATTGGTACATAGGGGTTTTGTCGAATGGGGATTTCAAATCCGCTGTCCAAATTTAGAAATTCAAGATGGCGAATCCAATATGGCGACCAAGATTTCCTGATTTCAACGAATTTTAATGAAAATTAGTACAATGATTGTATTGAGGTCACTGATTTTGAATATTATCAAAATTTAGAAATCCAAGATGGCGGATCCAAAATGGCGACCATATTTCTCGATTTCAAGGAATTTTAATGAAAATTAGTACAATGATTATACTGAGGTCACTGATTTTGAATGTTATCAAAATTTACAAATCCAAGATGGCGGATCCAATATGGCGACCCATAATTCTCGATTTCAACGGATATTAATGAAAATTAGTACAATGAATATCTTGAGGTCACTGATTTTGAATGTTATCAAAATTTACAAATCCAAAATGGCGGAACCAATATGGCGACCAATATTTCTCGATTTCAACGGATTTTAATAAAAATTAGTACAATGATTATATTGAGGTCACTGATTTTGAATGTTATCAAAATTTACAAATCCAAGATGGCGGACCCAACATGGTGACCAAGATTTCTCGATTTCAACGGATTTTAATGAAAATTGGTACAATGATTATTCTGAGGCCACAAATCCAACATGGCGACCATAATGTCTCTATTTCAACGGATTTTAATGGAAATTAGTACAGTGATTATTTTGAGACCACTAATTTTGTATATTATCAACATTTCTAAATGCAATATGGCGGACCCAAGATTGCGTCCAGAATGTCTCGATTTCGACGGATTTTAATGAAAATTGGTACAATGATTATTCTGAAGCTACAAATTTCGAATATTACCAAAATTTGTAAATCCAAGATGGCGGGTCCAATATGCGACCAAATTTCTTGATTTCAAAGAATTTTACTGAAAATTAGTACAATGATTATTCTGCGGCCACTAATTTCGAATATTAGCAAAATTTCCAAACTCAAGGTGGCAGATCCAATATGGCGACCAAAAGTTCTCGATTTCAACGGATTTGAATGAAAATTGGTACAATGATTATTTTAAGGCCACTAATTTTGAATATTATTAAGATTTGGAAATTCAAGATAGCGGATCCATAAAGGAGTTTACGGGTTGAAACAATTTCTAGAATATAACAAACTAGAACATTTGAGAAGTGTTTAATTAGTGAGTACTTACCCAACGCCGGGTGAAACCGGGTAACCCAGCTAGTAAGTCCATAAATAATTAATGACCAATTAAGCAATAAAGAAATTGTAATTTGGCCATTTCTTATTAATATTAATATTATTTTCTATGTTGCTACTGATTGTATGATTGACTGAATAAATAGGGAAAAAATTATATGCACTTTAAAAACAATGTTGATGTTTCTAAGTTATACGCTCGACTTAATAACAATATTTTAGAAAACTAATTACTTATAATTTTTGTAAGCATCTTAATAAAGTTAGTACAATTTAATCATATTCAGCATATCATACCCTCTGGTTTTATTTGTATTCACTTTTGAAAATGTTTAATATCATATAAAATATCCTGCAACCTTTGTCATTAAAATTTTGATATTCATTCCAGTTTGAAGCTTCGAATGCTACTTTTAATCTATTAAATTTCATTCAATTATCTTTAACAGGGGAGACTACTTAAATTCGCCATGGGAATTTCTTATCTATTAATTTTAATGTTTAAATTTAATGACATTAATAAGACTGTGTTTGACGGTGAAGTAATATTATCGTATGGATTTAAAAACCCTCTATGTATATACAATGTACATTAGGGTGCTTTTTTTTCGCGACTATTTTTTTTTTTCAGTCCCACCTCGAAATTTTATGGCTAATGCCTAAACATACATTCCCTGAAAATTGGAGCCCAAAAAAATAATATTTAGTACTAGACCAAGACGCATAAAGATTTCCCATATAAAATACACGTGAACTTTGATTATTTTTCTTCAAATGTCTACAACTCAGAGGCATTTTATGGAACAATCTTGGGCATTGATAGGGTTTCTTCAGAATTGAATGCTCTACAAAAGTGTCCATTGCGATGTAACCCTAACTCCCACCAGCGAGGTAGTACGGGTCATTAACCCCAATTTTTCCACGAAATTCTCGCTTTTTGCCCCTATCTCGTAAACAACAAGAGGTACAGAAAAAGTGAATATGACAAACTTGTAGCAAATTCAATTTCCTACTAAATAGTTTTGAACACCAAATTGCTAACATCGATATTTCTTGAGATATTGGGCTTTGAAGTTGAGGTAGTGTTTCTACAATTTAGCTCAATAATACATGAAACTTCCACACTACCTCAACTTCAAAGCCCAATATCTACAGAAATATCGATGTTAGCGATTTGGTGTTCAAGAACTTTTTGGAGAAAATTGAATTTGCTACAAGTTTGTCATATTCACTTTTTCTGTACCTCTTGTTGTTTACGAGATAGGGGCAAAAAGCGAGAATTTCGTGGAAAAATTGGGGTTAATGACCCGTACTACCTCGCTGGTGGGAGTTAGGGTTACATCGCAATGGACACTTTTGTAGAGCATTCAATTCTGAAGAAACCCTATCAATGCCCAAGATTGTTCCATAAAATGCCTCTGAGTTGTAGACATTTGAAGAAAAATAATCAAAGTTCACGTGTATTTTATATGGGAAATCTTTATGCGTCTTGGTCTAGTACTAAGGGCCTGTCCGAATCCAAGTCTTCGTCTTCATCTTCGTCTTGTTATGACACTTCATGACGTCACACTGAGCTAAGCTCTGTCCGAATTCATGTCTAAGTTAACACCAGCTCAGCACTCAGCCCATACACCCCATCAACGTGACAGCCCCACTCAACATCACGGGCCCCATCAACGTGACCGGACGGGTCACACGAAATTCTGCTGACCTAATGTCTCACCTGCACAACTGACACCGAGTCACCTGCGCAGCCCACCTGCAGTTTTAGCACAAACAACTATATCAGATGTCAACAATATAATTATTATAACTCAAATCAGTTCAGAATAAAATTTGTCTTCAACCGGAACAGATCTTTCATTAAGTTGAAATTATATTTTTTTGTCATACAACTTTTAAAAGTTGTTAACTGGCGCCCGAGCAGGGACCTGAGTTGCTTGTTAAACCGTTAGTTGGAAAAAGATTTCGGTAATCGATCACTCGAAAGTAAAAATTTCGGTAATAGATCGTTCGAAAGTAAAATTTCAGTAATCGATCGTTCGAAGGTAAAAATTCGGTAATCGATCGTTCGAAAGTAAAATTTCGGAAATCGGCATACGGTATGTGCGTGTAGAAAAAACAGTGATTGAAGTGCAAGTGCATGCCTGTGAAGTGTGCGCATTTAGATCACAAAAATTGTTATACTCGAAGGTAAAACTTCGCTACACGCGGGTGCAAAAACAGTGAGTGTAGTGCGTGCCACTAGTAGGCTTCTGCGATAGTTCAAAACAGGAGCTAAACGGGATCAACACGACTCCTTCGGCATCCCAACCCCAGCAACTCAGGAAGGAAAGAAGTTGTACCCTCAGGAAGGACAAAATCTCTCCATTTCCCAATAACTGGTCTGGTAGAATGATAAAGGCATTCTCCTTAATGTAAGTAACCAAAAGATTTCTTCTTACATTAAGTACGTTCACATTTCGATAAGCAAATAATTAACAAGAAACGAATAACGATTAAAAAGTGAAAAGCGGAACCTCAGTGAACTAGTTTCCTTTTCCCTCTCTATAAATAAAAAGTTATCGTGGTAAAAAGAAAATATTTTTCGAAATGGAACAAATGCAGGCAGCCATTCGAGAGTTAACTGGTGCAGTGAATGCCCAGATAGAACTAACTAAAGAAATCGATAGAAGGCTCCAAAAATTGGAGGCAGACAAACTGCAAACAATTTCTAATCCTACGGCGCTCCAATCTCCTAAAAGCGAGGAGGAGCTGAAGGAAATTTCGAAGTTACCCGACTGTGTCAGGGAACTTCAAATATTTGACGGGGACCCCACTAATTACGTTTCATGGGTTCACCACGTTGAATGTATCTTAAGGGACTACGAAATCGTTCGTAACAAGCCTATATACCGTGCCATACTTCAAAGTATAAGGCAGAAGGTGAGGGGTCCGGCAGACTCCGCTCTTATTTCATATAATATATTCGGTGATGATTGGCTTTCCATCAAAAAATGTCTATCTCTTCATTATGCCGACAAGCGGGACATTCGCACCCTTGAGTACCAGCTCAATCTGTCGACACAGGGCAACATGACACTTGATGAATTCTACGCTAACATAAATCACCAGTTCTCCCTAATAGTAAATAAAATAAAAACCGAGGATTACTCTATGGAAACTATAAACGCCCTGATCGAAAGTTACCGGAATAGAGCCCTCGATGTCTTTATAAGAGGTGTAAATGGGGACATTTCTAAAATGCTCGCCATACAAAGACCGAGAACCCTTCCAGAAGCATATAGTTCATGCCTGGAAATCCAAAATTTAAACTTCAGAAACGTTACGATAAGGAAATCAAACGTGACGAATTCAGTAACCTCACCGATAAACCAATTTTCTGCGCAAGATCCGAAACCATCAGCGCTAAGGCTACCACCGCGACCAGCGCCACGAACGCTTAAAACATTACCTATCGAACAGAAAAACAGGGCATTTAACATTCAGCACGAACAGCCTTCACAGCCACCCCCTAGACCGAACCAACCGAAACCTCCGGTGCCTATGGAAGTCGACAAATCAATCCAAACTCGACAGGTCAACTACATGAATCGGAATAACGATAATTACGCCTATAAAAGACCTAACCTTTCTGACAATTATCCAAATAAGATCCAACGAATCAATGTTCTCGAAACGGGGCAAGACCCTTCCTACGAGGAATACATACATGCCTACCCCGACGTGATTGAAAATGAGTTTTTGGAAGATAATATCGAACAAAATGACGAGGAAAATGCTGAACTAAATTTTATGACGGGAGCCTCTCTAGCATTCCATACCTAGAGTATAGAACTAAAGATGGCGAAATTCTGAAATTTCTTATCGATACAGGGGCGAATAAAAACTTTATTAAAATAGAACATGCAAAAGGGAAAAAGCAAATAGAAAAGCCATTCAAAATTCATTCAGCGGGAGGCGATATAATAATCAAAGAAAAGGTCTCAGGAAAGTTCTTTGCAGGGATCGGTAACAATATTACAACACATTTTTTCGTATTGCCAGGGTTAAAATCGTTTGACGGGATCATAGGGGACGACACACTAAAGGAATTAGAAGCTGTTATTGACCGAAAAAATAATATTCTGATAATAAAACCTAACACCATCATCCCACTTAAGGCTAAAGAATGTGCTCAAGTAAATAACGTGGAAATAAGGACTGATCACCTTGAATCTCAAGTTAAAACAAAATTACAGGATATCGAGAAAAATTATAAAAAACTTTTTGGACCCATCAATGATCAAGAAGATAGTACAGATCTTATACCGTTCTGCAAGGCCCCAATCAACGTCTTTCGAAACCAGTTAATCATCAAAGAAGGAAATAGCGATTTATATGCCTACGAAGAACCACACCCAGGCTACCATCGGCACTACATAAACCTCAAAAAAATAAATAAGGAAACGCTCATAAAAGCTCTTAAGGAAAGACTCAACCCAAACAGTCTTAATGGCCTTAAAATACCAAAGCAATTCATTCAAATACTTCAAGAAATTTACAGGGAATACTTTAGATTATTTAAAATTCACATAACCCAGAGAGTAGTTGAGGACGTAACTAAACCCGAAAATCAATTTTTTATAATAGAAACAGAACATAAAAGAGCCCATAGAAACCATCATGTAATCAAAAAACAGATATTAGAGAACTTTTACTTTCCCCATATGGCATCGCAAATCAAGAAGTACATCAAATCCTGTGAAATTTGTAACACAAACAAATACGATCAGATCCGAAAAAAACAACAGACGAAATTAGGCAAGGAAAATTCAAAAAGGAAGAAACCGAAACTCTACAATCCGGGGGAAACAATATACGTAGCAGTCAAGCAGATACAAGGAAAACACAAACCCTTATATAAAAAAGAAATCGTGGCCAAAGACAATAGAGTGACCGTAACAACAGTCAGCGGGAGACGAATCCACAAGTCACACATAAAAAATTCAGACTAATAAGGAATTTCCATATATTGCAGGCTTATTTACCTTGATAACTTTAAAGGAGAGCTTTTCGAGGATAACTCTACCAGACTTTTAAAAAGTAGCTTCGTTGTACAGTACAGCAACGAAACGATAAAAATCAATGGGAGGCAGTTCATTAACAAGCAAATCAAGACGTTCCAAGTCCTACCGCCGATATTTCAAGCTCATCCCTCAGACATCAAATACAGGAACTACTCACCAACCCCGGCATATCCTTTTTCACAGACATAACAATAGTTACTGTTCTAATAATAATATTTTGTATTTTCATAGTCCTTAAATATAGAAGTAAAAAAAAAACAAAGCCTGAAATTGGACATCCTACCATGTACCCAATAACAACCAGCCTCAGCATCCAGGACCTTCAACCAATAAAGGTCAACATCTGATCCACGGGACGCGGACATTTGAAGAGGGAGGAGTTAACACCAGCTCAGCACTCAGCCCATACACCCCATCAACGTGACAGCCCCACTCAACATCACGGGCCCCATCAACGTGACCGGACGGGTCACACGAAATTCTGCTGACCTAATGTCTCACCTGCACAACTGACACCGAGTCACCTGCGCAGCCCACCTGCAGTTTTAGCACAAACAACTATATCAGATGTCAACAATATAATTATTATAACTCAAATCAGTTCAGAATAAAATTTGTCTTCAACCGGAACAGATCTTTCATTAAGTTGAAATTATATTTTTTTGTCATACAACTTTTAAAAGTTGTTAACTTCTATGTCAGTGAGCTTAGCTACTCAGTATAACAGTTAATTCACTTGGTTAGCTTGATGAGCGAGTCAAGGTTTGCGTTGACTTTCTGGTGCAATAGATGAATATTTTCTTTGAAAATGTCAGCTAAAAAGTGTAAGTAATTATCGTACATTTTTGCAATTACTCGGGGACTAGTTTAGTGAAAACTGTTTTATATTTCAGGGCCTAAAGACAAAGTGTTCAGATTAATTGAGCTACGCAGAAGAGTTCACAAACAACTTTTTAAAGGGAAAACCTTCAACAACCAAATAGCTTGGCAGTAAGGGTTACTTAAAAATTAATTTATTTGCAAAATTTAATTTCCCGTGTTTTTTACTTGACAAATGACAAGCTAAGCTAACGAATTCGTACATCTTAGCTTTGTCTTTGCCTTATTTGCTATAATAGCTTAGCTTGTTTGTTGACGTCACAAACTGTCATAACGAGACGAAGACGAAGACGAAGACATGAATTCGGACAGGCCCTAAATATTATTTTTTTGGGCTCCAATTTTCAGGAAATGTATGTTTAGGTATTAGCCACAAAATTTCGAGGTGGGACTGAAAAAAAAAAAATAGTCGCGAAAAAAAAAGCACCCTAATGTACGTATTTGAAATATAAATCAGTTTATAGAACAGATATGTGGAGTTTGGATTTAGATACCTACGTGCAATATGACCAAGCCGAGTTAGCATTTTTCCAAAAGTATCACACGCAATTCGGGCCCTACAACAACATTTTTGGTGACAACGCAGAGAAGACGAAATTATTGGAGTGTGGTGCAGTGTTCACGAATTTTGGAATAATCTTATAAGTTTAAAGATCCAACTCCTTCAGACTCTTGCCAGTATCTTTTCCTTAAATATATGTATTACATTTAATCATCCAAATTTATTACATAATGCGGTTTAAATAATATAGTATATATTCAAGATGTCAACATCATCACCTGCTAGCTATAGCTTTTAACATTAAACTTTAATCCGTGACAACATTGAATTTATTTAAAACTTTACAAGAGTTTCGGAATTAATCGTTTAAAGTTAAAAAATTGGGTTAAGAATTATGCTTAAATTGTTGACTGTGTAGGTCTTAAGAACGCTTTACCTAAGATCGTCTTACACTGAAGCAAACATATTCGTAAAAATAATCAAGTTGGTTTTTTTCAATACCAAAAAATAGTTAATTTTTGAAAAATTGTTTACTAACCATTTCTTGATTAACTTTACAATTTTAATTAATTTACTATGTATAAGGGGTATAACAATATTTCATGATCTCGAATATTTAAGTGTAATTTAATATTTTCTTCAATTAAGGGTTTACATTTTTGTAATGCAGTGTATTGCTTTTGCTTGATATTTCTGCAAGTACTTCAGTACCATCATGAATAAATTATTTTTTAAAAATATTAATATACTTTTTCTTAAAAACTGCTTGAGTGATCAATATGGAATTTTGACAATATCTTCTAGATATGAAAAACTAAGTGCCAAAGGATTTAGGGAGAAAATTGTTTTCACAAAGTGGCAAAAACCCTCGTATATAATGTATATAAAAGTATGAGTTGGAAAGATATGAATTGCAATTTGTGTTCGCAAAACAACCTTCGTTCTAAAGTGCCCACTGAATTGTCTTTCAACTAAGAATTTCGTATGTAATTGCTCTCACATCTGTTGATGAATTATGATAATTGTTAGTTTTGATAACATTTTATTAAATTCGGTAGCAGATTAAACAAAAGATTGATTAGGGAAGAATAGGAGCAGTTTAAATCGTTTATAAACTGCTTATACATGTTTAAGTTCGGCGGTTGCTGTATTTTTACCAGAATGCTACTATGCTATTTTTGGTACTTAGTACTGAACAACGAAAATGGTTGAAAATTTACAGAGTTTCAGCAATACATCGTGGTATTTTAACAATTTATTTTGTTTAACTTGATCAAATTTATTTTTCTGAGTGTAAAACTAAAACTATATACTATAACTATAACTAAAATATGCACATATGAATTGGTTCCGAACAAAATCTTTATTACAATTTGTTGGATGGTTACATCAAAATACTTTCTTGAAACCTCTTCGTTTCTTATCACACTGCTCAACTTTGAACAGTATATGGTACTCTTCCTTTCCTATCGCATCGTAGCATCATAGAATTGATATTTCCTGAGCTTAGGAATGTTGACATAAAAATATTATTAATCGCATAAGCCCAAATTGGTTCCGTTAACGAAATCTCAGTCTTAGAAGACTTATTTTATGTCGGTAATCCACTTTAAGGTACTATTACCGTCTAGAATTTTCAAAAAATGAATTTTTTTTTTTTTACATTTTTAGATTCTTTATACCTTCAATAATAACTGTCTAAAATATTAAATCGAAATTCGAAGCCAGTGCCGAGATATTACGACTCAATTTAAGCGCGCTCTCGGCTGTTCCCATGTTCTAAATAAACTTTAAATGCGTTTTTCTCAAGTTTAGGTTTTTTTAACTGGCGGACAGTTAATCTCCGGATCTACTGGGCCGATTTTAATAAACTTTGAAGCACTCTGTTCGTTGTTATATCCTGCGTGATAGTTTACCATAATTTGACCAAAAAAAAAATATATAAAATTTTTGAGCCTGAAAAAAGGTCGAAAAAAAGGGCGATTTTTGAAAAAAATTTTGAAATGTCCGCCATTTTTTTATTTTTAATGATTTTTCAATTTTTCTGGTAAACTATCACGTAAGAGCACTTCCTTTTTGTAACTCTTTTTGAATTTTATGTTTCAGACTTACCGTTCCAGAGATTAACTGTCCGCCATGCAGCAATGTTTTTTTGAGAAGAAAATTTGAGCGCCCTGTATTAAATTTACAGTTAATAGAAAATAAAAATAAAAATTTGTTTCGTAATCTTCAAGAACTGTTTAATACTGTAAAAAAAGTTTGATAACAATATATAATATAGAAAGTGAAAAAAAATTGTTGAATATATGTCATTTTTTAGCATTCTAGACGGTAATAGTACCTTAAATCGCTGTGTTTATTGAAGCACTTACACAAATATTTTCTTTTCCAAGAATGAGAGCATAAATTCTTATGCGTGCTAATACTTGAAAGAAATTGCTATCAGTTAAGTAAAATGTTTACATCCACGTGGAGCTAATAATAATAATAATAATCTTTCACACCTCAAGGTGAGAAATAATCTTTCACACCTCAAGGAGAGATCCTTGGGACACACTTTTCAATAAAGTTAAAAAGTCTTTTTATCCATTTCTAGTAAATTCCCCTGTCCTTGATTGGTAAAGTAACGATTCAAAAAAACCTACTATTTTCTCAAATCCAATGAACTGAAAAACCTTAGTAAAAACATTACCATTGGGAAGCTGATAATTTCTCATGATTACTATGCACAAAAGTACAATAGTTAAGATGACTAGAACTCTGGACTTACCTGTTGCTGTTTCATACATTTCCCCCGAAGCGCTGCAGAAACGAAAAGCAATAAGGTTCTCTCTCCTGGATTGTGTTACCTCATCCAGATCGTAAAATCTTTACATACATACTATAAATAGAATGAATTTTAAAACACCTGTATGCGCTTGCTCAGGAGATGTTGTCTTTCATATTCTAGCAGAGCTCGACCTCAGTAATATTTTATCGCTAATGTTCAGGTAAGGTAGCACAAGGGCGTTTACCAAGCTTTTTAATTAAAAATTTTCTTCAAGGCGAATATCATGATTATTTCGGAAATTTCGCAATTTCCAGTAGGCGGTAGATACATGACAAGGGGACGGAACCGAAAATTTAAACGAATCTTAAGGAAGACCTCATCAAATATTTATGCGAGTGCTTGACTAATTTTTCATATTTAATGAGATTTTTTTTCACGCTCGCATTAAATCTATTAAATTAACTGTGTGAATGCTGCGGATCAGCCGTGCTCTTCCGTAGGCTAGAGAATGTACAGAAAATTAGAGCTTTTAGAATATTCCAGGAAAATACAGAGGGAATCCTAGATTTTATATATCACTGAGTCAAAAGGCGTCTTAATCTGACAGCATATGGTATGACAACCCTTTTTTAATTGTAATCAGACAATCATTGTTGGATAGAATTTAAGTAAATCTGAATTATATGGCTTAATTGTCTAATTCATTATTAAAATTCGCCCCCGAATCCATGTCCATCAGTGCGATGAAATGTCACCTTTTAAATATATAATAAAAGGACTTATATAACACAAATAAATAAATGTTTCACTTTTACATCATTTTATATTTTACATTTTACATGTTGTTTTCGATTAATTCTCGGTTTGAGAGCAACGAATTCAAAATGTCCTACGAAATGTTGTTTATTTTTTGCTTAACTGCCCCATACTTCTTCAATAATAAATGAAAAAAAAAAACATTGCTTATACAGAAAAAAAAATCAATCATACGTCTTACGTCATAATTTTCTGAAGTAATAATGCCTTCATTTCGTGTTACATCGAATAATCAATAATTCGAGAGGTGGTAATGGGAAAATCAGCGCAACCTCAAATTTAATGGTTGTAATAAAAGCAGATATAGGTATAGTATGTACATTCAAAGAGGCAATGAAATTATAGTAATGCAATTTTGTAGGAATATCAGGACGAGCTTTTGTATATTTTTTTCGTTACTTGTAATCTATATACAGGGTGTCCCATAGGAATGTGTGAAAACTTATGAGCCACTATTTTTTAACAAATGAAAGGATATGCAAAGTACGAACGTTTTTTTATAACACAATGTTGTCATTTTTATTTCATGTCTATTTTATTTCAAAAAAATTAGTCTGTCTGATACAAAAAAATAATTTGGAAAAATACAGTGAAAAATGTGAGTCATTAATAATATAGGTATGTTTTCTGTAGAAATAAATAACCCGAGATAGATGAAAACTACGTTTATTGTGCGGTAGAGTATTACAATGAATGAAGACAATTACAAATTCAGAAAGAAAAGAAAGCTGACAGCACACTAGATCCATAAATACAAAATAGAACTATGTTTCGTTTAGGAACTTTACTAAGTGTTTCTGTTTATTATTTCAACATCCTCTCTTAAACAGAAATCAACCCCATCTTGGAAGCACAATAAGCCAGTTTTGAGAATGGTGTTGCTTTGGTAAGGGCATCAGCTACCATCACATCCGTCTGTATATACTGCACATCAATGGTCCCTTGAACAATCTTATCACGTACAAAATGATGCCTCACATCTATATGTTTAGTCCTAGGATGATAGCCATCGGAACCTGAAAGTTTGATGGAGCTTTGATTATCACTGTATATAATCATTGCCTCATTCTTCAGTAGAAGCCAAAATGCTTCTTGAAGTTGCTTCAACCACATGGCCTCTTGTACACAAGATGACAAAGACATATATTCTGCTTCGGTTGTCGATAGAGCAACAGTAGGTTGGCGTTTAGAGTTCCAGCTGATTGCTCCTCCCTGAAACAAGAATGTGTAACCGGTGCAGGAACGTCGGTCATCTTCTGAGCTTGCCCAGTCTGCATCACAAAAACCATGAGTCATATTTTCCTTTAAATTTTGTTTATAGCTCAGTCTATAATCTTCAGTGCCTTTCAAATAACGCATGACTCTTTTTAATGCTATCCAATGTGACATTTCCGGTTTATTATTGTATTTACTCAGCATATTTATAACAAAACTTATGTCTGGTCTTGTAATTTGTGATATATACAATAAACATCCAATTATCTCTTGATAGGGGATTCCATTTAATATACCTGATTCCTCAGAAATCTCTTTGAACTTTGTACCAGAATCTATTGGAGTCTTAACACTTTTGCAATCAGACATGCCATATTTATTTAATACTTCGTGTATGTATTTTTTCTGATCTAAATATATCACTCCTTTCTTCCTGTCTCTTTCTACATGTATACCAATACAGTAATTTATATCTCCTAGATCCTTTATTTTAAATTGTTTTTTTAGCTCATCTTTAATATAATTTTTAGATTCCATATTATTTGTAAATAAAATTATATCATCAACATAGATAGCTAAAAAAATCATGTTATCGTTGTCCACAATTTTATAATAGATGCAAGGGTCCAATTTATTCTGTGATAAACCCATTGCTTTAAGTGTAGAGCTAAGCTTCTTGTTCCACTGCCTGCTTGCTTGTTTTAACCCATATAAGGATTTCTTTAATCTACACACTTCTTTACTATTACCATTACCATACAGTGGTGGTTGTATCATGTAAATCTCTTCCTCTACATCGCCTTGTAGAAAAGCTGATACAGCATCCATTTGACATATGTCTAAATCAAATTTAACTGCCAAGGCAAACAAATACCTTAAAGACGCATACCTTATTACTGGTGAAAATACTTCTGAATAATCTATTCCAGGCTTTTGTGAACAGCCCTTAATGACAAGCCGAGCCTTATATTTAATTATTTCTCCATTTTCGTTAGTCTTTTTCTTAAAAACCCATTTGCATGATATGGGACGTTTATTGTCTGGAAGAGTAGTAATTTCCCAAGTATTATTTTCTAATATAGACTGATACTCCTCATCCATTGCTGTTTTCCAATATTCAGCATCGGAGCCCGACAAGGCTTCTTCAACAGTAAGTGGATCTGGGAATTGTTGAACACACATGAAGTTATTATGTCTCTGATGAGATCTTAAAGAATAATTTCTTGTAAAACTACTAATGCTAGTATCATCATTTGAATCGGGATAATAAGTTTCATCATCAGTCATCCTATTCAACACACAACTATCAATAGATGTGTCTGTGCTCGAGTGTGAAGACTCATCTTGAATCTCACTCTGTGTACTATCACCATCAGATATTACCTCATCATTTTCTGCATTAAGAGGAATATTAACAAGCTGTTTTGTTGGTACGGGTTGCAGTATGTCATTATTAACATTATAATTTGAATTTTCAATAAATATGACATCCCTACTAATTATTATCTTTTTGTTTAGTGGATCATACAGTCTATATCCCTTGGAATTGGCACAGTATCCCACAAAAATTAATTCTCTTGATTTACGATCCCATTTTAAGCGATTTTGTTTAGGAATATGTGCCATGGCCTTAGAACCAAAAATCTTTAGATTTGAAAGGTTTGGTTTCTTACCAGTCCACTTTTCATAGGGAGTTACCTCTGCTAAAGCCCGTGATGGTGATCGGTTGACGACATAGGCGGCAGTAGTGACTGCTTCTGCCCACAACTGTTTAGGTAGCTTTGCTTCAAATAACATGCATTTTGCACGTTCCACCAATGTCCGGTTCATCCGCTCCGCTAGCCCGTTTTGCTCAGGCGTATATGGAGTACTGGTCTGGTGTTTGATACCAGAAGCTGCTAAACAATCAGTGAATTCTTTATTACAATATTCTTTTCCATTATCACTTCTTACAATTTTTATTTTCTTTTCTAATTCATTTTCTACTTCTTCTTTAAAATTTTGAAACACTGATTTAATATCAATTTTGTTTCTGAGAAAATAAACATAAACTTTACGGGAATAGTCATCTATAAAGGTTATGAAGTACTTTGCACCACCAGCAGATGGTGTCTCCATCGGACCACACAGATCTGTATGAACTATTTCTAGTAATGCTTGCGCTCTCGAACCAGAATGTGGAAACGGCAATCTTGTTTGTTTTCCTTCACAGCATGGTATACACACAGTATCAACATTTTGATTAGCGATGGTTATACCCTCGGCACATGTCTCTAACTTCTTAACATTAGCCAAGTTTAAATGACCCATTCTCTTGTGCCATGTAATAAGATCTGACTTATTTTCAAATGAAGCAGCATAAGCATTAACAGTAATGGTATTTAGTTTATACATGTTGTTGACTAGTTTGGCAGTTGCTATCAGAATTTTGTTGGCATTATATATATTGCAGCCTGTGTCAGTGAATTCCACTTTACAACCATTTTTGGTTAACTGACTAACTGATAACAAGTTAACACTGAGCTCAGGAATCAATAAAACATTTCTCACCTGGATCGGAGGCTTTTCTTTGCAAAAAATAGTTTGAATGTTTACTTTACCCATATTTTGCACGGAGACAACATCATTATTAGCCACCTTAATTTGCTGAATCGGAGATGCTTGTATGTCGTAGATCCAGTCAGAGCGTCTTGTCATATGCATTGTGGCACCTGAGTCAATATACCAGTCATCCTTATCCACATTACTGTATGCTGAAAAAACTGCAGAAAAACTATTATGGTTAGATTTCTTCACTGTGCATTGATTCTTAAAATGTCCATATTTATTACAATTGTAACAGCGAGGACCTTTTCCTTTTGGCTTGTTATTGTTATTAGAGGTATTCTTATTGTGCTTTGTGAATAACACAGAAGACGCGGAAACTTTCACCTCCTGTAAAAGTTTTGTCTTAACAAAATCTGCTGATATTTTTATGCCGGAACTTTCCAGACCCATGATCATTGGTTTATAATTATCCGGTAAACCTGCCAGCATAAGTGTTCCTAACCATTCGTCATCAACTTGAAAACCGATGTTTCGTAATTTGTATGCTGTACTCATTAATTTATTTACGTATTCCTCGACATTTGAACAACTATCCAGAGATGTATTTATTAAGTCCCGCAATAAGCCGACTCTTCTTGATAGTCCGGAGTCCTCGAACGCATTTTGTAGCTTCGTCCATACTTCCTTCGACGTTTTTGCATTTTCAATGTGAACAAAGTTTATAGGTTCGACCAACAAAATGATTTTGGACTTTGCTTTTATATCCTTCTTGACGTCGACTTCGGTGCCAGGATCGATACATTCCCATAAATCCTCGTGTTCTAAATAGGATTTCACGGAAAACTTCCACGTGGAATAATTCTCCCGACCGGCTAATTTTTCAATTTGTAGATTAGAAGTAGCCATTTTTCGGGGTGATGTTTCGATGAAATACTCGCAAATTACTTATTCTTTACAACCGTTCGATACTTTATAACAATAAATATAAGATTCTCTATCTACTCAGGTATACAGATACGGCCCATAACCTGTAGAAATAAATAACCCGAGATAGATGAAAACTACGTTTATTGTGCGGTAGAGTATTACAATGAATGAAGACAATTACAAATTCAGAAAGAAAAGAAAGCTGACAGCACACTAGATCCATAAATACAAAATAGAACTATGTTTCGTTTAGGAACTTTACTAAGTGTTTCTGTTTATTATTTCAACATTTTCAAAATGAGAGTCGTGTGAACTAGCACAAATATCGAAACGCTTTCTGAAACTATTAAAAACACGTTCTAATGTTTCATGTGAAATGCCATTGACGATCTTATTAATTTCTTTAATAAGGTCCTCTACTGTTTTCAGATTCTTTTCATAACAATGATCTTTAATGTACCTAGTACCTATATCATTAATGACTCACATTTTTCACTGTATTTTTCCAAATTATTTTTTTGTATCAGACAGACTAAATTTTTTGAAATAAAATGGACATGAAATAAAAATGACAACATTGTTTTATAAAAAAACCGTTCGAACTTTGCATATCCTTTCATTTGTTAAAAAATAGTGGCTCATAAGTTTTCACACATTCCTATGGGACACCCTGTATTAATACGTGAACATCGACAATTTTCGTACCTTTTTTTAGTATTTATTATAAAAGTAGGGGAATGAAACTTATATCATTCAAAAGGTAATGTACCTTAGATATGCACTAAAAAAAGGAAAATCATGTGTGTATGTTGCCGTTAAGGCAGGTAAAATAAAGTGAACGCATGACTTCCTCATACAAAATGCTTTAACCAATTAAATGATAGCATTTTGATCACGTTCATGGCTGTATAAGCTTAGATCCTTTTGCCTTGGAAAAAAACAAGTAATGTAAACAAATAGGTACACTGCTTCTCATAGAGCCAAGGTAAGAATTAAGACTTTGCATACAAAAAAATTCTAATTAATAATGTGAAAAACAAGTTTTGTTTGAATTTCTATCACAGACGATACAACTACATATATTTCCATTATGTTAATCAACTGTTAAAGTACTCAATTAAAACATGTAAACAAAACGCTGACCAATATTGTTGTGTGTGTACAATAAACCTTTCCTACTAATAAAAAATTGGAATTTCCTCTTAAATATTTAGTCAAAAAATGCCATTTAAAAATGTCCAGGAACTTACAAGGAAACGTTTTCAGGTGTGTCTCACCGATTTTGACGAAATTGAAATATGTTAAAGAGTATCGAAAAATAAGAAACACATATTTTATTTTATCTGCGGATACGCACATTTAGGGGGTGAAAACCACATCTAAAGTTTACCCCCAAGAACAGTTTTTCCTAAATATTTTAAGTGCTAATGAATTTTTTTGAATGAAACAAAATGCAAATGATGTCTCATAAATATACTAACCTTTCTTAAGTAATTCGGTTCTCGGGGGTGGCAATAAAATAATATTTTTGCGTCATGTCTTTCAGACATCAGTTTTTTCGTGAAAACCTGTATTAAGGGGTTTTTGGAGTAGCTGATTAGGAATCTGATGTCAAATTTAAAAAACTCAAAATGGCGGATCTAACATGTCGAATAAACTTTTGGAAAATACACCAATTTTTATTAAAAAGAACAATAAATAAAAGTACCCCTAAATGTGCGTATCTGAAGATTAAAAAAAAAAAGTGTCTCTTATTTTCCGATACTCTATAACATATTTCAATTTTTTCTTGTTAGTCACGCAATTTTTGAAAAAATTAAGAAAAAGTCTTGCTGTATTGTGCTAGAATGTGCTACTTCGGAAAGTTCATTATCATCGATAGAACCAATTTTGCACACCACATCAAATAATCAAATAAACCATACTATATATTACAAATGCAGAAAATTTGGGACACTAATTTATAATTTTTGAGATGAAAGTTAGCACCGGCAATTTGACTGTAGAAGTAAAAGTAAAACTTCCGAACTCACATGTTTTATTAGTACAACCATTTTGAATTTGGATATAAATTCGTAATTTGAAACCCTGAAAACCTCCCAATTTTAAATTTTAAATCCGTCGGCACCTCTAAAATAGTACCAGCGCATGTAGCCCCATATCCTTTTGATCACGCGTAATTTTTCATCGATTCTATGATTTTCTTCCATCTGTTCATTTGCTTCAGCATAGAAGTTTCACTTCATAAAAAACTTTTGAGAAGTGTGTGTTCGCCTTCCAAGAGCAAAATAGATATTCCAGAAATGTAAAAAGGTATTCGAAAATAATTATCTTTGTGTAAAAGTAAAAGAGCGCATAGTTCATTGATAGAGCGAAAAATCATCAACAGATAAAAAGTATTCATAAAGAAATATTTTCAAAGGAGTAACCGAAATGGAGAAGAAGAAACAGTAAAAGCGTGTGTCTTCCTAGAATATACATAGGAGAACTAATTATCTCTTAAGACATCCACACAGTATATATCTATATCTATATATATATATATCTAGAAATAACTATTCTCCAAGTGCAAACTTTACCGAAATGTAATAACACAGCGGCAGGTAAAAACACGTTTGCGCAAAGGCAAAAAGCCATGCACTTGATATCTTGCTGGGGTGGTGGGTGGAAAAACTCGAAAGTAGCCACTGTAATATCAAAAAGAAAAAGAAAAACATAAATAACTATTTCACAAACTCATTCACAAGAAAAGCTTTCCCCCAGCAGTTTCCTGAAAGAGGAAAAAAAAAATTAGAATTAATTAACTCCACAGAAATTGTATTATCTTTAAGTAATCAATTGCTAAAAGCAAAATTTTGAGAGAAGGAAAAGTGGATCGCCTATGGCAATCGAATAAAATAAAATAAATAGGTCAAATTACTTTGATCAGTTGATAGTAAGGATAAATCTGATGGAAAGCTAGGTTCTTCCAATACATCAAACGGTTAGTGACACCTTAAAAGGAGAAAAACAGTGCATCAACGAACCCCAAAAAGTAATTAAAATGCGCACTCAAGCATTGTACGTCATTCTACTTTGCTCTAAAAACAAATTAAATCTCTAACATACTAAATTAACTTTCTTTTTGAGCCATCTGAGCACATCGTAATACACCCTCTTAGTTGTATCCTTAACTTTCAGAGTGCGTAGATTTGAAATTGTATTAGATTAAAATTTATATTTTTACATAATTTTTTTTCCCAGTCAATTCAGAATTTATTTCCGATAAGACGACAATCGGAATCTTTTTTGCTCTCCTTCAGAGTTTCTTTAAGGCATTAAAGTACTTTATTGTTGCTTACCCCTTTTCTTCTTTAAAGGTGTTACTGACTATTTGATGAATTAGAAGAATCTGACTATTTAGTTCTCTAACATTTTGCTTTTAGCAATTGATTACTTAAAGATGACACTAATTTGTGTGGAATTAATTAATTCAACTAAATTGTAAGAAGTGTTCAACTTTTTTTTCCTATTTGGAGAAACTCCTTGGGAAAAACTTCTTTGTGAATGAGTTTGTGAAATAGTTTTACTTGTGTTTTTCTCTTTTTTTTCGATGTGGATGTCTCAAGAGATAATTAGTTCTCCTATATTCTAGGAAGACACACACGCTTCTACTTTTTCCACCTCTAATACTTCTTTATGAATAAATTGTTTTCCTTTTCCTCTTAATCGATATATGCCACAATTTTTGTCTTTTCATTCATACATCGTACCAAACTCCCCTCTATCAATGAACTATGTGTATGACCTTTTACCTTTGCACAAAGATGTTTACTTTCCAACGCCTTATTACATTTCGGTAATGTGTATTTTGCTTTTGGGAAATGTTTTTTTATGAATTAGTTAACGCTAATATTTATTGTTGCGATTTGCTTTGCTTCGCTCTCTGATTGGGTGGCAATTGGTATTTTTATCCGAATACGGAAGCCAAAAGGAAGAATTATGATTTTAGTAGTCTATGTATGTATGTTAGTATTTACGTATGTTCCACCGTAGCGCCTAAGCTACTGAGCCGATTTTGATGAATGAAGTGCCAATCGATTCGTTATTATGGCCCAAGTGACATAGACTACATTTTATACGAAAAAAAATCAATATGCCGGATGTTACATACAAAAATTGGTGGTCTCAGAAAATTTTATTTTGCTACCGTATCGAGTGGGATGTCAAACGAAAGAGGAGAAAATTCTGAGTTCAAATATACAAATATAGTACAATATTAAAAAAAGGAAAATTTAAAATAAAAGACAAAGTTAAAAAAATCCGACTACGGAAAAAAATAAATATAATTAAGAAAAAAAAAGTTGCAAAATCTTTAACTCGACTAGGGATATATATATATATAAAATAAACTAAAAAATAAACAAGTTCCTTCTGGCAGTTTCACATTAATAACATTATAATTCAACTCAAATGCCGTTGTCGTGCTTTGTCTTCTACAAAATGCACAAATTCTAATTTAATTGACAAATAAAACCAATGGAGATGCTGCCAATTAAGGATAAAAAATAAGCACGATCACAGCATTTGAATTGAACTATTTTTATAATCTATGTCTTTCAATTTATCTTGATATCCTAAAATGTGAATAGATTGTAGATCATGTCTTTGAATTCGTCGTAGTAAACGGTTGCTCATTACGTAATTATTATTTGAACTCGATAGAAAAAAAAAACGTACAGATCTCAACGAACGCTATCAACGACACGGCAGCGAAGTATTAGGTTTGTTCGTTGATTCAAGAACCTGTGGCACTCCGGAGCGCCTCCCTGAGAATTGTCAAAAAAAAAAAAAACATGGGGCGTCCTAGTTCTTGGTAGTTCAACGAACAGCTTATTAAAAAGGCTAACTGTCAAAGAATTCTAAAATAAAACCTGAAAATCTGAAATACTTGGAGAGCATGAATTTTTGATACATGACGAATAATTTTTTCATATATTGTATCCATTTTCAAATTTGAGGCATGTTGGATAGCTTTGGATTTGAGAGGTTCTTGCAAATACATACAAATTTAAGTGAGAAAATTCTTAAAAACCTATTTTAAGGGGAATGGATTGATTTTAGAAGGATGGGGATGAGAAAGAAAAAAAGAGAGAAAGAGAGAGAGAGGAAAAGATATAGAAAAATCTTGATTAGGACTATTCAACGAGTCGATTGACGACGTCAAACTGCTAATTCTTCTATTGCTAACAACCAGTGTATGTATGGTATAGCAATTTGAAAAATATGCTATATCCTTATAACATTCTCTTTAAACAATTAATTAAATCGTTGATTTGTTTTTACCGGCGACCATGCCCTCTCATTCAGAGACGTGTACACATGCTACCAAAAGTAATCAAAAAAATATTATGTTATATATGGTATAATACATATTTGTAGAGCGCTAAGCTGACGAGCAGTGACACTCCAAGCATCATTATCCTTCTCAAATGACAAGACTCATTAAGAATTTTTTGACAAATTTGGGCTTCTGTCTGGGTTGCATGAAAGAATTGTTGTCACAAGACATGATACATTTTATGCTTGATGGTACCAACCAGCAGGTGGATAACAATGGAAGAGCCCACGAGCTGCCAAAATGGTCTCACTCGTGTGGAGTGGTGCGAGCAATTGTTGATTAGAATGCGTACCTAGTAAACGAAGGTGGAATGACGGTGTGTCATGATCGTTTCTATATTGTGGAAAAGAGGACTTCAGCGTCTCTCAAGAATATGGTTAATGTGAGCAAGTGGCTATTTCCATATTGTTCATCCAATTGAAGTAACGACCTGTGTGTTACTTTAAGAGTCCTCCCCTGCCTTGAAAGTGCTGGGATATTTATTCTTAGGAGTTTGAGAGTTTCTGCTGATGCTAGAACTTTTCTATTGGGAACGACAGGCCATCTGCGATTCTGAAGAGCACTCAGCGTGCTGCGAATTTAATTGGGACGTAATTTGGTGACATTACTACAAGCGTTTTTGTTGCATACCTCCGAAATTATGACTGACTATTAAGGGAATGTGCTCGTTTCGATTTGAAAGAAAACAGGGACTCTGTAGGGTTTACTGCCTTGGAGACATTCCCTAGAATATAGGCGGAGTTTTATAGAGGTCTTAAATAACAGCAGCTGGTGGGTGGTGCAAGTGAAGCGGAGCCCTTTGCGTGTGCTGAATATATTCATTGGTTTTTCTGCGGTTTAACGACAATAATAAAGGCGTATAAAATCAATTTGTGTAAGTTGGCGTAAGCAGACTGGAAACGCACGTCGTATTGATTTATTATGCGTTACCATATAATGTTATATAGCCACATCTATGCTATACTGATAAAATTTCTTTTGCAAGCAAAAAAACAAAAAAGCACATTTTAAAAGACTAACTTAACTACTAAAAATCCTTTGGTAAGTAACATAATTCAGTAAAAAATATTTTGAAAAACAAGCTTTTTTTCTTCTGAGTATATATCATCGATCTTTCCAGAGGACAAGATCGTATCAAAATATTGTGTTGTCATTGAAACTAATTAAAATTCTGAATTCGCATTCTATATTTCGATCGGTATTTAATTTTTATTTTCCAAATTCACAAAAAAGCATAAATGCAGAACATGCACTGTAGTGGATAGACAGATAGGAGATAGACATCACATTGAGTAAATGAACTGGATTAGATGTTTTTGAAATCGTTGAATCCATTTCTGGGTTCTTTTTTAAACCTTTGCTAATATTTTGAAATAATTTGATCAAAGCAAACACAAGAATGTCTAATATCGTTTAAGATTTTTCTGAAGGCGCTGAGTTCATTTGAAGTAAAATCTTTGTCCTACAATGTTAAGGTGCAAATATAGGAAACGGAGTTAATTAAAAATTCCTTAGGCCAAGGTTATTTGTTCCTCTGCTTAGAGCTCCGTGTGTCGAGTAATTTTTCTTTCAAAATAATTTTCTTTCAACCCGATACTCTTAAGGTTGGGATACAATAATACGAGGATATGGTGGATGATGAAGAAATTCTTACTTTTTCATTAATTAATGAAAATGTTCTTTGTTCATATATCTAAGTATGTACAAAAATCAAATCGCTCTTTCATCTGTCAAAACAAA
The DNA here is from genome assembly GCA_949715965.1 of Dysmachus trigonus. Taxonomy (NCBI): domain Eukaryota; kingdom Metazoa; phylum Arthropoda; class Insecta; order Diptera; family Asilidae; genus Dysmachus; species Dysmachus trigonus. The sequence continues at coordinate 26,316,873 of OX454320.1, forward strand.
ACTGGTATATAAAGTCTGAAATTTTGCAGATGTCCTTTGAAACAATTATCGATCTATCGTTATTTAACTTACTCATACATTTTCAAATTAATGTGTCATTTTTAACCGACTTCAAAATAGGAGGAGGTTCTCAATTCAACTGTATTTTTTCTATTGTGTGTGTATATTATTTCAAGAAAACGATCACACCTCTAAGGGTGCCAAAGCAAGTTTATAAACTCAAATTACTCTATTAAACTTGTCTTTGCTAGCACCGACAATAAAAAAAGGTTTGATATTGTAAATATCCCTTAATTTTGTTTTCTTTAAAATAATAAAAAATATTTTTCTTAACTTTTTAGTTTAAGTTTGTACATATCAGATATGCAAAGTTTTGAATTCGGTTTGTAGTTTTCTGGAAAAATTTATTTTATGTATTATAAGTACCTACTATAGTATAAATAACCATATTTTGTGGCCTTTTATTAAAAATTATTTTTCTGACTAATTACAGTAAATTTTTTTTCCAAAATCTTGTGTTTCAAAGAGTTAAAAGAGCTTTCGTGCTATTCGGAGTAAAATATTTTTTACATGTTACCATGATTCTACGGATGAAGAACATTTTTTGGATTTTTGTTTCAGGTCAATTAGGAGGGTTTATAGGAATCTTTTTTTAGGTGCTTTTAGTTTAATCAAAGAGACTATAACAATTGTTATAGTCTCTTTGGTTTAATGCTACATTGATTGAATTTTTAATGTGGTTAATTGCTTCTCAATAATGTTAATATTACTATAGGGGAAGGTCGGGTAGCCCCGGACGGCGGGTAACCCCGGACATTTAAATTTCTTAGAAACTAACCACGATGCATAGGTATAGTTTTATTATAAATATGTGCCCTCTGGAGTAAAAACAAATCCAACTTAATTGCGGTTTATTAATAATTGAGTTACACGTGAGTGTGTGTTTTGTTCCCGGCAAAATAATTTCGTTCCTCCTGTCAAACTTCATTGAAGGTTATCAAGTACAATAAGTAAGTGTGCGTACTTGTTTTTTGGTTAATGTTGTAGGAAATTTTATATATTTAAAGGTTGTAATAGTATTTGTAACATTTCTTGTACAATTTAAGAGCTGTGTCTAAAAATTTCGCATGATAGCGATCGGATACCCCCGGACATGGTTTTAAGTTTTGAATTTTACGATATTGTTTTAACAAACTACAATTGTTTTGTCAGTTTGCTTATTTATGGAAATTACTTTAAAATGTTGTTATTATTGTTGCAGAAAGACTTGAAATATGCCGAAATTTAAGGGGAGAATTAGTTAGTTAAGTTAAGTCTTGTCGCAACTAACTCGGTGGGTGGACGTTTCGCTTTTGTGCTCCTGTGATCGGTGTTTTTCTGCGTGTTTTAAATATTTTTAGTGCATGTGGAGTGCCGAGTGCTGAGTGCGATCGAGTGCGGAATTTGTGTTGTGATCGCTCGGTGATTTGTCTCTGTGTTTTTTTGTATTTTTTGGTTTATAGTTTTCTGTTCTTATCACCGGTACCTTGAAACGGTGAGTCTCGGTGTTCTGTGACTGTTCAGTGTTTCGCTCTTCAATCTGAAGAGTATTCTAATTTCCCCAGAGACACTCTTCTTATTTTCGCTTTTAAAGCTTCCTTTTTTTATCAGCCTTAAAGTAGGCTATTTGCAATTTCTGCGAGCTACTACTCCAATCCACTAATTGTTTTTAGCGCGATTTTCAACCAATTTTGTCGCATTTCTCCACCCATTTCGCTGACATTTTTCCGTAATATTTCTTGTTATATTTAATATTTCTTGTTTTATTCAGTATGTCTCACTGCAAGATCTGCGACAACTTGATTAATGATAATGCGGTTTCTTGCGACGGCATTTGCAAAAACGTATATCATGCCTCATGCCTAAAACAATCCTCTACTAGACGGGCTAAGCCCTCTGCTTATACCTGTGAGGAATGTTCGGCTATTAAACCTTGTCATGTTCTAAGACTAATCATGAACATGACCAGTTCTATCGCCGATGACCAATCCCTTCTCGCGGAAAAGGTAAACAGTACTATCTTTTCCAACGTTAATATCATATCTGAAGATCTAGGCGTTTTAAATACGAAGTTTGATAAGTTTTATAGTGCAATTGACTCGTTCAATAGCACTTCCGAGGCCATTTTAAGTAAAACGCGCGATATTTTTTCGAAGATCTCCAGCGTCTCCGGCACCCTTGATGAGTTGCATGTGATAGTTAGTAACTCGACATCGTTATCCTGTGCTGCTGACAATGTGCCAATCGCACCTGCTATCGACGAGATTAAGCATCATGTAAATAAAGCTTGCAGCAACTTTCATTCAATATCATCTGAATTCTCACAGAGCATTGAGTTACTTCGCTCTATTAAAGGTGATATTGAAACTATAAAAAATTCCCATAGTGGTAGCCCCAATATTTCCGCCGAAGACGAACCAGTTTCGATTACGCCCCCTCCTCCCTCCGTTAGCGTGAATTTGAAAAAACCTCATAATCGTACAAAGCGACCTAAAACTCGTTCATCACCAGAGAGTAAAAGGATCGAAAATCCTAATACTAACTTTTCTAAGTCTCTTTCTCTAACAGGTCCGATACCTCAAAACATTGTACCCACGCCTGGCTCAGACTGCCTTTCTGCGCCACTAGTTTCACCAAAAATTAATACTCCTCCTGCAGGGATTGTTGAAGAATTACTAAAAGTAGTTCCCCATCGTCGTACTCTATTTATTTCACGCCTCGATTCTGGAACCTCGTCTGAGGCAATTCTCGCCCATATTCAGGCTCGTAGTATATCTACAAAAAGTATTACATGTCGGAAAATTAATAAATGCTCGAGCCCAATTGCATCTTTTATTTTATATGTACCGGAAGAATCAGCTCCCACTCTATTAGACACTTCCTTCTGGCCCACTGGTGCTCTAGTTAAAAATTTTGTCCCCCGTAGGCTTGCTGCTAAGCCCACACCGACTAATCTACATGGCAACTCATCGAAGCTAACTGCTTCAAAAAACTGAATCCCCAGACGACCTCCATATATTATCAAAATGTAAGGGGTATTAGGACTAAGACTAGGACTCTCTACCAGTCGTCCATAAATAGTAATTTTGATATTATTGCATTAACCGAAACGTGGTTACACTACGGTTTTCTTGATGCAGAGATTTTCGATTCTTCCTACCAGGTATTTCGTAAGGATAGGTATACTGATTCGGAGGCCCGAGGTGGAGGAGTTCTTATAGCTTGCAAAAACCACTTCAATTGCAGCTTGATCTCACTACCCGACATCTCTACTTCTTCAGACGTTGAGCTAATTGCTGTTAAGGTAACATTAGCCAGAAATTCTCTATTCATTTTGTGTTGCTACATCCCTCCTGACCTTGTCAACTCTCTTGATATGAATGGAAACAACACATATGACCTTTTAATTACAAAACTGGACTTCATTAACAACCTAATGAATCCGGTTGACGATCTCCTTTTAGTGGGTGATTTCAATTTACCCAACGTACAATGGGTATTTAATTCTGATGACGATTGCTGCCACCCCTTAAACAAAATAAATACTAAAGAGTCCTCATTTCTGGGTTCGGTTTTCTCTTTCGGTCTCAGTCAAATGAGTTCCATAAAGAATGACATGGGGAGGCAGCTAGACCTTGTTTTTTCTTCCGACTGTAACAACACAATTGTTGATCACAGTCCAATCGTTCTTTCTACTTTGGACACATTTCATCCGCCTCTTCAAATTGATTACTTTTATAATCTAGAGGACACTAAACAGCATACTGATGATGGCGCCTACGCATACAACTTCAGAAAGGCGGATTTTGACGAACTTTCTAGAAGGATATCCTCCGCTGATTTTACTACACTATTGTCCGATGAAAATATTGACAATGCTTTATCCGAGTTCTACTCCCTTCTTTTCAAAATTTTTGAATCTTGCGTTCCATATGAACGTCGACGTCCCTTAACTTCTTCACCTCCTTGGTTCAACAGAGATCTTCGTAGCCTTAGAAACAAGAAAACTAAATTGTGGAAGGCATACCTTTTAGAAAGGAATAATGTTTCCTATAATGCATTCGTTGAATGTTACAATAAATTTCAAGACTACTCCAAACAATTATATAATGACTATGTCTGTCAAATGAAGTCTGAAATGTATAGCAATCCAAGGGCATTTTATAAATTTATTAACACCAAAAGGAAGACGGACAGTTATCCAACTAGCTTACAATACGAGGGAATCTCTGATGATATTCCATCTTCAATTTGTGATATGTTTGCCTCATATTTCGAAAAATCGTTCTCCCCCGCTTTTCAACCCAACCCTAATAACTTTTCGCACTTAAACTTTAATCCTTTTCCTCTAAATTTTTCCATTTACATTTCTCCCCCCGATGTTCTCAAACATATCAATGAGCTTCCCATGGATTTCACGTCGGGTCCAGATGGTATCCCCCCAGCTATCCTTAAATGCTGCTCTAATGAGCTAATGTTACCCTTAACATTACTCTTTCAAAAATCGGTCAGCACCGGAACGTTTCCTATGCTCTGGAAGAATGCTTTTATTATTCCCATCCACAAAAAGGGTAAAAAGACTGAGGTGTGTAACTATCGGCCCATAGCAAAGCTTTCATGTATTCCAAAACTTTTTGAGTCAATTATATATTCACAATTGTCAGGCATTTGTCGACACCTTGTCTCCACAAATCAGCACGGCTTTCTTCAAGGTCGTTCCACTTCCACGAACCTTCTTGAATTTGTCCCTTTTGTCATTGAGGGTTTCCAGAAGGGTCTGCAAACCGATTGCATTTATACTGACTTTAGCAAGGCTTTTGATAAACTGTCTCATTCGATTATAATACTCAAACTAGAAAATCTAGGCTTCTCTCCATTGTTTATCAATTGGATACGCTCATACCTGTCCAGCAGGACTTACCAGATTACTTTTCGACATGAAATTTCCAGAAAAATATTTGCCACGTCAGGTGTACCGCAGGGTAGTCATCTGGGCCCGCTCTTATTCATTTTGGCTATTGACGACATTACATATCTGCTCAAAGGATGTAAAATTCTGATTTATGCTGATGACATGAAACTTTTCCGTTATACAAATAATATTAACGACTGCCACACGGTTCAAAGAGATCTGAACACTTTCCAAACGTGGTGTGTTCACAATGATTTAGAATTGAACATTAATAAATGTGAAGTTTTATCTTTTTGTAGAGGCCGCAATCCCCTAAGTTTTGATTATAATATTTCGAACGTTATTCTTAGGCGAGTCCACTCTGCCCGTGATTTAGGCGTTTTCCTGGATTGTAAACTGGATTTTGTTGAACACATAAATTCCATGGTGACAAGGGCCAGTATTATGCTGGGTTTTATTAAAAGATGGTCCCGTGAATTTTCTAACGTCACTGTGTACAAACAGCTTTATTCTTCCTTTGTCCGGCCAATTCTTGAATATGCAAGTCAAGTCTGGTCTCCCTATTACCAAGTTCACATAGACAGCATCGAATCTGTCCAACGGAAATTTGTCCGTTTCGCCCTTAGAGAATTGCCATGGAGCAATCCAGTTATCCTCCCTCCATACAAGGACCGTTTGAAACTTCTTGAGATGCATTCTCTGCAAAAACGTCGGGAAATCGCGGACGTTGTATTTGTACACCAACTTCTAGTTGGTAATATTAATTCACCTTCTCTTAAGACAAGATTCACGTTCAGAGCGAATGAGCGAAACCTTAGGCATGTCCCGCTTCTGCAAACTGATCTGTGTAAAACTAACTATAGTTTCTTTCAACCTATTAACCGCATGAGGTTAAGCGTAAATAAGAATGCCGATTTGTTTGATGTCCGTGTTGGTAAGCATGTGTTAAAAAAGAACTTGCTTGTTTGTCATGTCTCTACTAACAGCGGACCAAATGATGACGAGTCTTATGCAGCAAATTAATTTTTGTTGCCTTAAAGCTTAGACTAAGCTGATGGTCTGTAAAAAAAAAAAAAAAAAAAAAAAGAAAAAAAAAAAAAAAAAAAGTTATTTATATTAATAAATTTTAATAATTTTGAAAATGTACAACTGAAGTGTTTTGTCTTTTATAATTGAGATCTACAGCTTCTCTTCTTAATGCCGAATAATAATCTGCTAGCTCAAATAAAAAGTCCGCCGTCAGTCCTGCTGTCCAAACAAAAATTCAACTATCGGTCCGCAGAGACCGACGCCGGTCAAACGGAAAGTTCACTGTCGGTCATGGGGGATCGACGCACGCCGCGATCAACGTGTTAAATATATAACATTTTCAAATAACATTTCACCCTTTCCCACGCAAAAATTCCCTTTGCCATTTGAAACGTATAAAAATCTATTTCAGAAATTGCTCTTTTTTATATCAAAAATACTAAATTCCAAAACATTAGTATCGATGTTTAATTTCGAAAAGAGCTTATTATTCTAAATGCAAAGTATCAGAATTCAATTCAAAAGTGCATTTTTGTTCAAAACAAAAGTAAAAAAGTTGTTTGTAAGGCCAAAAAAGGATTGGGCCACCATTGTTTATTATGTCCAGGGCTACCCGCCATATTTTGTGTCGGCTAAAAAGGAAGGCCAAAGTATTTTTTAAATATTTCTTTGAAATAATTTGATATGATAACTAATTCTTAATTAACATAAATGAAGAAGTTCCTAGTTTTATTTTAAGAGTAAAATAAAGATAGGAATTTTGTTTTTTGGTATTTTTATTTGCAATTCATTTAAGTGTCCGGGGCTACCCGACTTTCCCCTACTAATTTAAACTCTTAAAGGTTAATATTTTCAGTAAATTATTTATTATATGTGAAATATGTGCAGATTAAAGATATATTTTATTTCATTATCATAATTCAGTTCCAGCTGTTAACAAGGATATACATATATTGATGGTACGCAATGATTCTAATTTAAAAATTAATTTAGGTTTCTAGTAGTATTTTTCATGATTTATCGATTTAAATTTATTGGGATGCATTAATCGACAAAATGTCCTGGACCACGCCCGAGGTTCTGGAGGCTTACAAATTCAAAAACTTTTAATGATGATAGTCCTTCTGAGGCCTTAATTATCTCTCTTAAATAAAACTTCAAAACGGAAGTAATATTTAATATCAGAAATAGACAGTAGATAAACTTTTCTCCGATCTCTATAGTTTAGAGAAGACAATGAGAACCAATTTAAAACCCGCTGTTTTGTATGAGCTCGAAGAATTAAAGGATGGCGCCGCTGAGTTGTTATTTCAAACCTTAGATCATAGAGAATAGGATTGGACATAAGTCGGTATAGATGAAGAAATTACGTGATGTAGTGGTAGTTGTCCTTCCAATGCAGGCGGATATTTTCACCAAGATAGAAAAGGGTTACTATATGCAAAGCATACACGTGTAGTGCAGCCGCCAAAGGTGAACTTTTTCACGCGATACAACTTTTTAGAGTCTGATGCGATTCAACATCACCCGAAAAATTAATTGAAAATCTAATTTTTTTTTTATATCACTATGATCATGATATGACAATTCCGTACAAGACCTTATTTTGAGAGGAAAATGCTTTACTCACGTACACGGATTTATTTTACACGGTAGGTCCTTTCCCTTTTTTATGATCTAAGCTTCAAACTTCCCCGGAAAAACCAAAATTTCGAGGAATTGCAACTTTTTTAAAGCTTTTCAGGACATTCAGTTAGTTGTACTTGGAAGGAAAACTATTAGAGTTTTAAATAAAATAAATGAGAAATGAAACTAGTTTTTCCTGAAATCTGCTGTTCATTAGCATACTAATCTCGGTAGCAACAACTGAAGAGCGTACATTAAGTAAACTAAATTGAACATACTTTTAGGGGGGTCGTGAAAAATCTACGAATTCATCGGCAGTCCTGCGTGCATTAGAAGCTGTTGTCAAAATTAATTTATAATATATTATTATATGTTTATAATATTATTACTTGAATAAACAATAATACGTTATATTATACGTATTATAAAGCAAAGAAGAAATTTATTAATTGCACTGCACTTAAACACATTTTGTAAAATATTATTTCGAATTATACTATCTCCGAAACTTGTCGACTTACCATACAATTACAATTAGTATAATATAAGATCAGTATGTTTCTTCCTGTGGTGACTGAGAGCAGACATATGTATACGACCGTAAAGGGTTAAAACTCCTCAGCAGAAAACAGGATCTGAAGCTCATATTTGACTTGATGTAGATTAATTCAGTGCACTCTTTTTAATTTTCCTCCCCAGTCTTACGCAAATTGAATACAAACAGTGCTGAAATGGAAAACAAACATTTGGGGGTTGGTTTTTGAGGGGGTTGCACCTTAAACATAAGTTCCCCTAGGAATGAGGGGAGTGGAAGTGAGGTTAGGGATGTTGGTGTCCTCATCGCAAACGTATGGAGGACTTGTTGCAGTTCCCCAGCCGCAGAATGGGGGAGGTGGGAGGCATATGTGTGCTTCATCATCCATCAGGTGGCAGGGAACTTTATGTTCCTGACGGTGCTGAAGTTTGCTCTAGTCAAATTTATGCGCATACATTGGGCGTTATTTGCATGCGATGCGCTGTTGAAAACCACCTTTGAAGAAGAAGAGCTTGCGTAGAGAGCACTTGCCTGCTACGGTATGATTTTTACGTTGTATACTCCCAAGTTGATTAATATTTTGGCTCTAAAACGAAAGAGTTTAGGAACATGTAAAGGAAACATAAAAAATATCTTTTATCCAGTCTCTCAGGGTTTATAATTTGGAACTGAATATTTTGATTTTATAGCGCTTGTTGAGGAGTTACAAAAATTCAATGCAGGTCAGGTCCGCCTTAATTGGGTAGTGAGGTTGAACTGTTCAAGCTTCGTTAAAATGCAACAGACGCAGCAGTTATAGGGATGAGATACGAGTATATAAAATTTCTTGAAAAGCTGTACGTTTCACCAGTTTTAGCTCTCCTCTGTATCCCCCCCAAATTCATTCAACAGATTAGCTGAGTCATTTTGCTGTTGCTGGTTCTAATGAAAATTCCATTCAGTCTATCGATGGTACGTGATGGATTTTTTAACTCGAGGGTAGCCATCCTGCACCTTTCAAAGGAAACAAATTTTAAAGTTGGTCTTCAAATTATTATACTGAACTGAAAGGTTCAGGCAGAGGATTAAATAAAAAAAATCTTCCGTGCTTCACAAGAGATTTTCTCTAGAATGTTGAAATGAATTGAGTATTTCGTTTTTACTATCACAATCAAAAAGAAAGGCGATTTTTCACCGTACAGTGCCATTTGTCGTTTGATTGTATGATAATACTTTTTTTTTTAATTTTTTCTTAGATTGCTAGAACCTTCATTGACAAGAGGTCTGTCTGGTAACTTTTGGGTAAAATTATCTTGATTTAAAATCTGGTAAAAAGTTGGTAGTGGTAGTGGGAATAACATCAAAAGTTACCAGACAACTTCAATTAAAAACTGGGTACACCTTCAAAATCTTATTTGTGTATGTAAGTTGTCAAACATGATCAGAGGAGAAACGTATGGATTTATTTTTGAAGATTTTGAAAAGTGTTTTTTATTTATTTAAAATGTTCTTCAATAACTTACTTCTATCTGAATCGAAACGCAAAATTTAAACACGCAAATGCCAGATTACACAGTGACAAGCAATCGGCGATTCTACCCAAATGTACTCGGTCTCGCAGCGTGAGTAAAATCTGGTAAAATTTGGTAAGAGAAGAAGTGCTGTCAAGTGCTCAATTTTTCTCCTCCGTGAGGTTTACAGACACTTTAAAGTAGAAAGTTATCAATTTTAGAGTTAATAGACAGACCTATTATCTATAATTTGTCGTGTCATACATTGACTGAACTTTGTAATAATTACAGTGATTTATTATTTTGTTTAATTTTTTTACCTTTCTTCGATATTGTGCGATTTTTAAAATGGATATGAAAATATCTTGCTTGGTGTCTGGTTTGCATGTCATACTCATAAACTCATGTCTCTTCATTAGTAATGATACCTTTAATGAATGTTTGGTCGGAATCAGCCTCGGAAAGCATGTTTTTTGCGATATCAACATGGTCTCTTTTTTGCAAAAAAATTCAACTCTTTTGACATCAGTCTTACAGCGACACGTCTCAAGCTCAATTGATTAACCAAAATGCCTTGAATGGATCCAAACGAGATGTCCATCTCCTCTGCTAACTCTAAACTCGCTGATGGTCGATTTGCAGATTTCGTTTCGTTTTTAAGTGTTTAATTTTATCGATGTTGTTATCAGTTGTTGACGTCAATGGCCTGCCAGAAAGATCGTCATCATCAACGGACTCACTCACTCACTCACTCACGACTTCTGAAGAGTTAATGCCACTTGAAAACCCCTCATCGCCCCAGAGAATCGTTGCCAAAATACTTTTGCAATATTTTTCCATTAAATGGATTTTTAACGCAATATTTAATGCAAATTCATTGCTAAATTTTCACATCCATCTTAAAATTCTCAAAAAAATCAAAGAGAAGCAAAAACATCCTCACAAAACGCTGTGATTAATACAAATGTTAATGTATGACGCCACAAATTATTGCGTGTGTCAATGAAGGTTTTACCAATACAACGAAAAACGAAAAAAGTACTACAATCGGACAACATTGCTGGCACTGTACGTTCGAAAGTCCTCTTTCATTTTGATCATGGTATAAACCCGCACCATGCTAGAAGAATAAACTAACTTTTGACTAAATAAAAACGTTCGAGGCGGACACGTTGAATTACTTTAATTCTTGCAGTTTTGTGCATTCTCAAAATTCAATTAACTATCTGAAAGCATCCTTGAGTTTGCTTAAAATATACTCTATTGAAACCAATTAAGGTCATTAAGTTATTACCCTGAAACTAAGCATTCTTGGATTTCCTCCCAGCTTTATTTCGTGGATTAAATCGTATTTTGACAGCCACTAATATATGTATATAGTATAATGTTCCTTTTGCTTCTTCTATCTTTGACCCCTTTACATCGCACTCAGACGTCCCTCAGGTCTGTTACCTTGGTCCGTTGATTTTAATTTTGTCCATAAACGTTGTTGTGAAAGAAACTAGTTGTTTTAGTTTATCCCGACGCGACGGTAGGAAGACCTGTAAACAAATTACCAACATATCTGACCCTTTACTCCTACAAAATGCATAACTTTCTTGAATCAGTGTCTCCAAATACCAATCGATCACATACTCCTGCAAACGTAAATTCACCTCTCCTAGAACCTATGTACTCTCTGGTGAATATACTATATATGATCTGTCATTTCCTCCGTCATCAGGGTCTGTGACAGTGTGAAGATAAACTTGTGTTACTTTTTTGCATACCAATTTTACGAACTTTCTTCACAAGAGGAGGTTGGCGCATTATTTCGACCGAAATTTCTTTTGAAAATTCGCACTGTTTCGACAACACAGTAATCACTTTGGGAATAAGTTTTCAATATTTCCCAACGTTGTACAAGCGTAAATCTATTCATTTTGTATCGCAGAGGTATGATACCGTGTATCTGTCAATGTTTCGAGCGCGAAAGAGCTGTCTGTTTCAAAATAACATGTAATTTTAAAAGAAACCAACAGATAGCCCATCCTTTATATGTACTATATTATAAGCAAACAATGTTTAGTTCTAAATCTACTTTATGTTTTACTCAAGTGCATTGCTTAAAGTGTAAGACGCGACGTGGTAAAATATTATTCGCATAATTGAATGTTCATCATATAAACTTCTTAATTTGCTGTATATAATAGTTCTTTGTATACAATATGAACCGTTTTGCTGAATAGCAATGCATTTTTAGTCGTATCATCCTTATGTGTATCCTAGTAATATATTACAATTTTTGCACACGTTTTTGCCAGCATAGTTCTGAATAATCTCCATGAAACCTTCAGCATGAGGTGAATAAGCGAAATTTCCATCGAGAAGACGAATGTTTTTGCATCAAGAACATTTTTCATTTCCCTGAAATGCCTGAGTGAAAAGCAGGACAGTCAGTTTTTTCGTAAGCCTGAATAAGTTTCCGTCACACATACCTTGGCCATGTTTGGAAAACAGATGTGATGTACCTAATTCGTGTGGGAGGAAGTATTACGTCATTATCCTGATGAATATGTCACATAAACCCCAGAAAAAAGGAACTCACTCAAATTGATGTCGACACATAAAAAAATTGCTTATACAGCGCGGAAAAGAAAATTTTATTACCAAGAATTCTCCAACTGATTATTCGTCCCAAAAGCAAAAAAGGCCCTAACCTGAGGAGTGAGAATGAACTTTTGTGTACTTTATATAAGTCTAGAAAGTAAGATTGTTTGCGAAGAAGAAAGAAAAACACAAGGAGTGAAGGGAGTTCGAAAGGACTAAGGCTACAAAGGGAAATTTTTTGAAGTTAAGAAAAATAGAAAAGCACATCAAGAGGAATACATTTCGCTAAAGCAGACCCTTTTGGTCAGCGTAAAAGTGGGCTATTTTACGGAAACCACCTCCACTAGGTTATTCGAAGGACAAAACCCGGACCTATTCTAAAATATGTACCTATTTCAGCAAAAGAGCGGCTGTTCTCAGTAATGTACATAGAAATCTATCGCTTTTATGAAAATCGTGCCCTTCCTCGATATTCAGCAGCAAGCACGCGCCAAAACTTCTTCAAAATACCTCCATTGTGTGCGGTGTATAGAAGAAGGACCATGAATTTTTATTCGAAATCTTCTGAACTTCCATTTTGCGATTTCTTAAGGAGGACTAATCTGGAAACGAGATTTCAAGCATGTACGTGGAATTACACGAATGGCTTTTACGTGTAATACTGCCTAATGGCCCTGTCCGAATTGTCTAAAATCATTTCAAATGGTTTGGGAGAACTTCTTAAGTTGTGCCTTTCTCAGTCGATCATTCATTTTAATTCTCAACAATTTGCGCGATGTAAAACTGGAAGAAGACGAAAAAGAAAAATGTTTTTTGCAAGGTGACACTTGTTCGGATCCTACGGTCTACCAAGAAAAGATTCTAAAATTATCTTTAACATTTTGTCAAAAATAAAGAATCGTATAATCAGGAGTAGAGATAATTTTATATACATAAATACAAAAAAAAAAAAATTCATGTATATAAATATATATGTTTTTATATACATGAATACCGGGCGGGGAGTGGGGCGGGCGGGGAGTGGGGTTTTAGCCGGTAGGCCTAGGTAGGCTGGGGAGTCCGGCACACGGGTGTCTTAAATTAAAAATTTTATCTACTAAATCAATAAATTAATATATTATTTCGTTATACTTTTGGGTCATTAATTTGGTTATATTTTTTCTCCTCCATGGGGATTTCCAACTGCTAGATTATTGGAATAAAATGTTTAATCAAATAAGAGACGGTTATTGAATCAACAAATTAATTAACCATGTTAATTCTAGTGCTAAGGGATGATTTATTTGGATAAAAATTATTCCAGGTGTTATAGTTGATAACGCAATGATTGACGTTTTAATATCAAAAGGCAGTTTAATTAAAATAATAATTTTGGGTATTAATGATGAAGGATATATTTTCTCTAAAAGTTTTTTGAAAAAGAATGCTTATACAAAATAATTAGTGCCTCTGTAATGGATACCTCATATTTTCAACAAACCAGTTTTTAAACCAAAATGGCACTTATAGAATAATAAGTTCATGAATAAATAGGTTCATTGAAATTTTTATAATCGTAATTGTTTTTAATTCTTTAAATAAATAACGTAAAATAAATAGTATTTAAAAAAAATTTCGACCATTAGTACTTAGAAAATGTTTCCCTCAATGTTATAAACATTTTCATGAAACACACAATTTTTAAATGCTATTCCTTGGTAAGATAGTTTTTATTCTCGCGAAATTTATAATATTTCATTTGAATTGAATTGTATTTCATTTCATTGAATTATATAATTAATTTCATTTGAATTAAATTTGTGGAAAAAGAGGACGATGAAAATTAAAGTCGATTTGCTTTCTTATATCTAAATTTGTTAATAAACATCAATTAAGTTTCATTTCAGTTACGTTTATTTTTATGTACAATTCATAAAAATAAATAATGCGCAATTATATATTTAAAAGTTACTTTTTTTTTAATGATTTTTAGTAATTTTCTTAAATTACTCATATATTTTGTGCTTAATAATGGTTACTTATTAATTTTATGTGATTTTTTGAGTGTATATATATGTATATCGAGTATACGAATATCCGCGCAAAGTATAAAAATGTTCGTTATTGTGATATTCTGAAAATGGAAAATATGTTAAAAATGCATATGAAAATTTGAAATTGTTTCACTTGTCAAATAACTCCATGCGTGTTTCTAAATAAAAAAGCGCCGAACATTTAAATTATGGAGAAGTAATATAAATAAAATTATGTACCCAAAAAAACAATTAAATTTACTGTTTCTTTCTTATTTTTCATATTTTATAAAGGACTCAACTCAGAAAAATAGCAAAATTTGAAAAGTTCATTGAATTGCAATTTGTAGTTTATTAATAGTGTGATTTTTACCATTTAATCATAGTATAGTGAAATATTTACTATTTGTATGTTGTAATAACTACAAGTTTTTAACTGTCAAGTCGTAGTAAACTTTACAAAACGTAAATGCAATAATTCGAAACATACGAAATAAAAGTAATCGTTATAAATTTGAAATTTTCTTTAAATTGTATTTCATAAGCTGGATACTGATCATTGCTAATTAATAAATTGTAACAATATTTTTATCAAAATAGTAAATAGATTTTATTCTTTCATAATTTTAAAAGTTAATTAAATAATTTTGATTTGTATCTTGTAGAATTTTGGACTGTCGTAACTTTAATTGTGAGAAATTTACGAATTATTTCTATATTATTGTTAAATCAACTTTCAAAAATAGCAAAAGAATACAAATTATTTGTTATATTTACAAATGACTAGGAGTTCTTGTAACTACATTTAAATAGTTAGAGGCATCACTAAGGACGGGTCTAATATACTATTTCTTATTTTGTTTTTGTCCATAGTATTTTTTCAATTATTTCAATAAACTATTTTATTTCATTTTATAGTTTTTACTAAAATAATATATTAATTGTTGCAACTATTTCCGTTGTTACTGACGAAAATATGTAGTAACCACTCACTTTTTATCGTTGAATGTTCATATTAAGTTTTGTTAAATTAGCTTTTCAAAATTAACTTTTTACTGCGTTTTGAGCTGCACAACTTTCCAATAATAATTTAATTTTTATAGTTCATTATCTACTCAAGGGCCCGGTATGTATAAAGATTTCACTTTTCACTTTTAAATTAAAATTATAAAGATTTTTTTTCGAAAATCCCTTCGTCCTGTGAATTCTAAATTTTTCCTGGAACAAAAATTTTCAATATTGTTTGCTTGCCCTACCTTGAATTGAATAATGAATCGAAAATAAACAAATTAATTTTTTGAAAATTCTAATTATTGAAATAAATAAGATTTCAATTAGATTCCGTCTTATAATAAAGTATTTTAAAAATCGTATATATGTCTGCTAGACTATATAACAACCTAAATAGATAAGATCAAAAAGTTACTACCTCGAAATATAATATTTTAAAAATAATGAGGTTGCTTCAAAGACGGATCTTCGTATATTCGTATAAGGGCATCATTTACGGCTTTTACAGGCAACAAAGTCATAAAATATTTCTAGTTCTTTTTGTGGATCTTAAAGCAAGCATATGACCGCGAAAGCATTGCCTTGGGCCTTATAAGAGTACTTTGAAGAATTTTAAATATTCAAGAGATGAGAACGTATCCTTGAGGCGCCTGTACAGCACGAAAATATCCAAGAAAAGAAGTTCAAATTACATACGTATTATACGAAGTTATGGACCCGAAAGATAACGCAGCATTTTTGCCGAAGGAGGTGTACTTTATATCAGCGAAGCAACAAGGACTGAATTTGATGAAGGTATGTTAGCACCTCTCTAATCGCACTTGCCTCAGGCGAAGTAGACAAGGACAAGTGCGCCCCTTTTGTCTTCAGCATTTAAAATTCATTCCGTGAACATCATGTAGTGATTGTTTTTTGGACGTAACCATATCCTGGTAGAATTTAATCCCTACTTATCAAGCTCTCAGTGCACAGGGATTATCTTGTCAAAAATAATTCATCGTACTTTCTCACGGCAGAATCTTCTTTTACACGTGATTTCTTTCTGCTCTCTGTCGAAGGGTAGGAACGATATGAAGACAGTTTGATGTTAGTTTTCCGTGTCTGCATGACAGAAGATTACTCAAATTGGTCTATTCAACACGAAATGATTCTTTTTCCGATGTCGACTAATATGGCAAGTTTTATTTCTGCGTACGAAAGCTGTCGGCTGTGAAAGTTCTTCTCCTGTGGGGGGATGCTGTTTTGCCTATTTCATTCTTCTCACAATTTTTGCAGATGTTGGCTAAGGAATAAAATTAGACCACCCCTAAATAGCTGAACTGATTAAGACAGCTTCCGTCATAGGCTTTGTTGTTTTTATAACCACAAGAAGAATGTTTTGGAAAAAAACCAATCTAGAATTCCCTGAGTAAGAAAGTCACTTCATTAGCATACAAAAGGTGCCGGCAGAAAATTGTTGACACGATATCCTTTCAAAAAATTAGGGTTTATTTTGCTAATTAATCGCATGCTTTGGCGCTATTAGCACAAGAAATGTCGACAAGTAATAAACTCGCCAGTTAAAAAGATACAGCCAAAGCTCCTTCTAAGCCCTCATCTACAGTCCAGAAAACTTTCGCATTTAAATGCAAATAAGGAACTCTGACATAATTTCGCTTCAGTGGGTGGCGTTATGGCATCTTACAAATTGGCGTAATGATTCAAGTGCGCCGTATCTGACTGTAGGAAGATTCATACCTAACGGCTATTGCGGCGGCCCTTTGGGTCAAATGTGGCCCATGGGATCATTTATCATTTAATCCTTGGATCAAGGACAATGGCAGTTAATTTAAAGGGGCTTTGTCGTCAGAACAGACTCGTAGTTTTCTTTAACCCTATATGTTTTGAAAATTTAATATGCAAAAGACTGTATGTTTTAATGAAAACCATATACATAACTGTTATGTTACAAAGGTTTACTTAATTATTATTCAGATATCCAATTCGTCACTGTAAGGTAGATTGATATAGGGTAAACTTATGGTATTACTTCCTTAAGGACTGGGAGAGAGGTCAATTAGAAATTTCAAATTGGTTGTTGCGTATTTCAATTTTCAATTCAAAGAAAAGAAATACAATATTCATCGAAACATTCGAACATTTTAAAAGCTTCAAATTCTTAGGAAATAATTTCTGTCCCCTGTTTTTCTCGGAAAATAAGTATCGGATAAATAAAAATGTCCGGTATAAAAGTTTAATATTGTTAAGGGACCAATTTGGTTCTGTAAAAATTTACCAGTCCCTTAGGAGAGAAATAACTTCAAAATATCAATCCCTTTTTTTATTGCTTATTCCGATTGTACATTTAAAAACAACAAAACTTTTTTCTAAAATATTTTTGTACAAAAAGAAGGGTTGCGGTTATGTAATGCTAAAAATTAAGTTGTTCAAAATATATTTTAGAGATGAATAGTCAGATTGAGATAAATAAGGCGCTAATTGATGGAAATATATTGGAATGCACATTGACCAAGTCGCAAGATGCAAATGGAGATTAAATTTAAATAAGTCATCTGAATTCCATTATTTTCTTTTTGGTCTTCTTGGCTGTTTTCGTTGTTCTTCAACAATTCGTTTATTTTATTTAGTTTTAAGGTTCGTACAATTCCGTCTTTTGTAAATAAAACAACTTGTTCTAGCAGGACAGTAGACTTGAAAGTGGAAAAGGTCTTGCAATGAAGTAATTTGGCAGTTTTTGTTTATTTTATTTGAAAAGTAAACATATTTTAATACATCGTAAACAGTTATGTAAAACAAAAACTGCATTAAAAATATGTGAAATCATTCAGATGTAAAAGCTGGTGACAGGCACTGGACAGACAGACAACAATAGTTGATTTTAATATAAAGAAATGCAAAATCAATTGTTTATAGCAATGATTTTTAGTCAATCTTTGTTAATTAGTTTTAACTAATTTATAAACGTAATAATTACAAGGAAACCAACATTGAGACAACTATTTAAAGCAATTAAGGTCACTATTACTATTAGTTAAATGTTAATGCATAAAGTGGAAAGTGAAATTAATAATTTAATAACAAAGTTAAATCTAAAATCGAACATGAGATAAGAATTATTTGACTATGTTTCAGTTCACAAACCTAATACAAACTTTCTTCAAATATTACAATTTACTATTTTAATATTAAATTCCACAATTCACAAAATGTACAAGAAATTGTTTTCGGTGTATTTGGCAGACATTTTAGTATGATGTACTGTACAGTACATATATATATATTATTCTAAGTTCCAAACAAATCCATTTGAAGTTATAATATACTATATCAATAGTGTACAAGTATTTTAAATCTAAGTAGAAAGGACAAAAATAAGTAATAAGGTGAAAATCGGATTAATAATATTAAACTAATTTTAGAAGATTTTTACCTCCCAACCTTTTTTGTTGTTATTTCGTGGAAGTCTAAAAGTTATAGAACATGATAAAATATGGTCAATGTACGTAAAGTATGGTATGGTAAATAAAAACAAATTATGTAAATACTGAGTGTATTTATTATGTAGTTCTTCATAATTTATTTTCAGAAAACAGAAAATTACAAAATTCATAAGTGATAAACATAATGTAATATTATAAAATCGTTGGAAAATTGAGGAATTTCGTGAATTCGGAATATTAATTTATTTATCAGAATAGAATCAATTGGTTGTGTTAACATATCTGCAGCCACAGTACTGTCCTCTACACGGGTACACATTTAGCCGATTGTACGTTTCAAAATTTACTTTTACTAACAAGTTAACTTCACAATTTTTAGAATAGTAAATAAAGCTTTTCTATCTATAATTCAACGAAAGTTTTTTCTCGGTATACGTTTTAAACAAAAAGTGTTTTCCATAGGGTAACTACATTAAGAGAAAAATGTTGGTCAGATCAACAAAAACATATATTAAATCATACATTTTCGTGTTTGAAAATGCGCCGAACTCAAAAGTGTTTTTCAAACATAACTTGGTTTAATTTAAACGCGCTCTTTTAGTTAGTTAATTAAAATAATTTGAAATGATTATAAAAGTGTTTAATTCGAATGTGTATTGTTGTTGGATTAAAGCTCAAGAATGTTTAATTGAAAAGTGTTTTGCTTATATAAAAGTGTTTAATTGAAACGCGTTTAGTTTTTCGGGTTCATTTTTTTACTCAAACGCGTTCAGTTTTTGGGTTAAAGCTAAAATGTTAAAATGCGTTAAATTTATTAATGATTACAAGTTTTTGATCCAAACGCGTTAAGGATTTTGGTTAAGGATCAAAAGTGTTTATTTTAGCCGCGTTTACTTGTTGGATTAAAGCTAAAAAAATGTTTGATTTTAGTTGTTACATTAAAGTTTAAAAGTATTTCATTTAAACACGTTTAGTTTTTGTGTTGAAGCTTCATAGTGTTTACTTCAAATGAGTTTAGTTGTTGGAATAAAGTTTAAAATTGTTAAAAAAATTAAATACTTCAATAGTTATACATATTTTAAATAAAATGTCTCAGGACTTGTAATATTATTGAAAATTCGTAACAGCCCGTACTTTTGAAAGACATTCTTATGTAAAATAGTAATAGTTTAGAAGTTGTCAAACAACAAATGGACTAAGCGAATTCAGCTTGTGCTTATTAAGGCTACATGTTCGAATACTCCATTACTTTTGCCAACTGTAAAACTAAAGTGGAAATATGCATTTAAGTTAACGCGGATATTTTTAAAACAAATGTTAAATATATTATTACTTCAAACAATTTAATATTTGATTCAAACGTGCATCCCTCTAAATTACTGCAAATACTTTAGTCGTGTAAAACAAAAATGGGGATATTTAAATAAAATACGAATATATTTTATACAAGTGATATGTATCATAACATCAATTGATTTACTATTTAATTCAAATGCGCATCCGTTTGAATTACTTTAAAACTTTTCCGTGCTTAAATCAAAAGTTAAGATATTTAAATCAAATGCGAATATTTTTGGCAGAAATATGAAATGTTCGAACTACACGAATTTCATACCTATTTGTGTCAAATGCGCATACTTTTAAATCAATCGACCCAGGTGAAATCCTAGTTTGAAACGTGCATTTAGCGCGTTTAGAACAAAATATTTGATATTCAAACAAAACGAAATTGCGTTTAAATTAAATGAAAATCTTTTGATTTAAATAAATTTCTGCTCTCGTTTGAATTAAATGTTCACCGTATTTGTTTCAACCTTACGAATTTCTCTCCGTGTAGGTGTTCTTTTTAATTCCTTTCCTTGAAATTAGTTTAAGATGTCTTTTAGCTAGATATGGCGGCAATTTTAATCTTGTCAATTATCTAAATTTTTGTTTTTCAAATTAAAAATAATATAAAAATTCTGTAGAAAAGTTAAATTAAAATAATTGCAAGGTTAATTAATTATAAAACAATAAAGTACATGAGTATACCTTTTCTCCTACTTGACTGCTAGTTTCGAAGTCTTAAGAATTGTGGAAAATTAATTAGGTTCTTAAAGGAAGCAGGAAATATATAAAAGTATTATCTCAAAAAATTCAAGCACTGCAGCTCCGGAAACCCTTATAAAGTTTCAAAGTTTTCCATGTATAAAAGGAAAGATTCGTGTTTTTACCAAGAAAGCTCACCTGCCGCAAGGGACTTTGCAAACAGAATAAGTCAGGGTTGATCATTAAGGAACAAAATTGTTTAGCCACATATTTAAACAAAACTGGTTATTAATTAACACATGGACAGTTCAACCTTATTTCCAACCATCACGACTTGCCGAGAATCTATTTCTGACGACAACCATTTAAACCAATAGTCCTCGCTTTTGGGCCTGACGTCCACGAGCGACACATAACCACTTTTGCGCTGAAACTTTTGAATAATTTTCCCTGTGTGGGAGGTTAGGGTGTAAGTGGTTGACATGTGGTGGTGGTTTGTGGTTGTTCCATCAATTAGAGACATATGACACATTTGGTCGAACAGGAACCCTTTACCCGTCTCCCATACTTAATTTGGTGCCAGGATGCGAAATTGCATTATTTCTGCAATCGTTGAGTTTCCAATTCCAATTCCAATTCCAATTTCAACATTAGATTACGATGGCAATTGAACTGCAAAATTTTAGGTACTACTTGCACAACAAGATGCATTTTGACGATGAAACTGCAATTCAGAAGCTGTGCAATTTATGCAGTAATCCCGCAGAACGATGATTTTATTTACTATTTACTACACGGGAAATGGCCAATCAGACAAACTTTAGGGGAGTTGCATAGCCTTGTACTTGATTTGAAAGTCGTATCTATGCCAATGTGATGAAATGAAACAACTTTATGAAATTTAGAAGAAACTTTATCTGTTTGCAATAACAAGCTCTACTCAATATTTGTGGAATGGAAAAATCCAATGTACTTTTTTATTGTTTATCATGCATAAGCAAAGCTTTAATAGTCTTGGTCTTGCACACGCGGTCTTGGTCACCAATAGACTTAGTCTTGGTCTCGTCTGTCTTGCAGTCTTGTATTTCTACACTTAGAGTTATTATCACAAGGCGAAATACGTTTTTAGACAAAGTTCGAAATTTATAGACAAAGTTGGAAATTTATAGCTTTCTAGTAATTCTAAACTTGTGTCGTTCGATGAATGCAATTTATTTCCGTCTTTATCGGTGGAAAAACTTAAAAACATCCTATTTGAAGATATCAGACAAAACATTAAATCACCTAACAACGCTAAGGAACTGATAAACTTGAAGGATGCATGTCTAAAACAAAATTTATTGAATTTTAATAGAAAAATGTATGCATAACATAAGGTACTTGCAATGGATAATCAGCTATAATAAGCTTTCTTTGCTGAGAATTTTCTACCTTTTCATGAAAGATCAATTTTTTCTTAATACAATCATGTGTTAGTCTAGATCTGTTGATAATATATTTTGTGTTTAGACGGATACGGAACGAAAGTCACTTTTCAAAAGACAAAATTAAACAAATTAGACGAGGATATTAAGTATAAAAATCAAAAGCAATAAATTCATTTATTATATGCTGTACACGGATTGGAATCCCAAGTAAAAATATGGATCATATCAATACATCAAATATCAATTTATTAAAAATACGGATAGGATATTAAACAAATATTAGTAACCATAGATATCAGTCCCGCGTTTTTCAGTAACAACTCAGTATAAAAATATAATAATAAAAATAGATCAAAAATTGACGTATTAGAAAAAGGTGGTACAAAATTAATTAATTAATGATGACGGCTTGGGAATTTATGTTTGAAAAACTAAACTAAAAATCTTTAAAGATAGGACTAACTGAGATAAAAATTAAATGACACTGTAAAAAATGAATGTAAATTCACACTGATCTTAAGAGCAATTTTACATTTTTTTCTGTGTAAAAATTTATCACGATCGTAAAAGTACACATTTGTGGTGTAATTAAGCAAAAAAGTGTGAGATTACACAATTTGAATGTTTTGGGTGTGATATTCACACAACTTTGTATATATTTTTTCTGTTAAATAACAGGGTTTTAAGTATTTGGTTTAATCCTGCTAATGATTTTAACTTAAATAAGGTTTAAACTTTGACGAAAATAGAGCATAATCAGTTCATTATAAAATTAAACTGATATGGTATATATCAAAAAGATGCAAATAAAGTATTTTCATGGACTGTATATAATTTTATCGAGGACGAGATAAATTTTCGTCAAACTTCAGAAAAATATATGTCACACAATGCAGTGCTTTTTGGTAACATCGGCTTTTTCTTAAAATATATAGTTATTTATAATTCTCTCAAAATATATAGTTATTTAAAGGTTTCTAGGACTTTTTGTTAATATTTTCATGTACCTGTCATTAAATTTTGAAATCATTTCAGCCAGAATTATTACCAGTTCTCCACAACAGGTCATCATCTGACTTTCTAGGTTGCGTGCATCCTTGGGGTCACAATTTTAATAAGAAATCAAAAATAATTTTTGTACATTATTAAAATGTTTTCCGAGAATATGAATTAACCTGCGGTCAAAAAAATTGTAAATTTAATGTTTTAAGACATTGACATATGAAAAAGGTATCAATTTTCACCCTCTTTTTGTAGCTTTATGCAAAAAAGATAAAACTTTAAATAATGATATCATCTCAATAGTTAGCTCATATTCTTGGCAATTCAGGTAAAAGTCCTCACCTTCATCACTGGCCTCGGGTTCGGTGACACCTTCCTCGATGGGGCCAGAAATGCGGTGTATGGTGCTAGCTCCACGTGCACAGTGGATCGCCGAGACGAGTTTAACAAGTGCAAACCTATTTCTTAGGGTATTATGGAATTCAATTAATTCATTGTTGAAGTAGGTACAACATAAGTTTATGGTTTCATATTGGCCCCCCCGTATGTTAGTTGAGTTTCCTGATTTAGGGAGAATGTTCGAATTTAGGTATATTCAAACATATGACTTCTAAGAATTAACCTGTTAAGGGAAAATGTTCTCAAGCTGTTTTGAGCCGAATATGGAAAAGTTTGAGAGTTTAAATGGGTTATAAAGTGTAAAGGAAAGTTGC